>JAWRVZ010000140.1:55000-1395000 GCA_037043235.1 Rhodeus uyekii
AATGAGGAGAGTAATGCTGTTTTTTCTAATCTCAAGCAGTTTTCAGATTGAATTGATCTGCCATGTCAGACTTCAGTTCAACACGGCAATTATAGCAGATAAATGAATCAACGCAATGTAATATTTGTATAAAGCCTTCCTCCATGGGAAACAAAATAACTTAAATATTAGTATTTTTAAAATAATTCCTGCTCATGTAATGCAGCAGAGTAATGCAGTTTTTTTGAACTCAAGCAGTTTACAGTTTGAAGCGATCTGCCATCGTTTTTGCATCCTTTTAAATACCTTATTTCATTTATTGTTTAAGTGTTCACAAAACATCGATCTATCAGCGAATCTGCTCAGGAAACGCGTTTGAACTCGAGAACAGGAGTCAGACTTTAGTTAAAAGCAGATAAAAGAATTAACACAATGTAACTATATACTCGAGAATTAGTTATAAATAACTTTGACTGTTAGACGCTGCATTTGAAGAGAGTCAGCGCGCGCTGCTCAGGGAAGCCATTTACATGCGTCTTCCCCGTGCAAACACGAGCGAGAGTCAGAATTCGGCAATAAAGTACATAAATGAGCGCTATAAATAAACTTAGGCGATTAGACGGTTATGCTTTGGCGCGAGTCCAGGAGGACGCGCGTTTAAACTTCACTTACCTTTCCTATAGTATCATAGTGCTCAACAGCGAAAATCCTTTGCCGAGTAAAGACGAATGAGAGTCAGAATTTGGCCATATAAGTGCATAAATCTTCAAGGAAACACGCTGCAGCGGTTACTTGATAATCGGAAACAATTTCCGTTTGATCATAAACTCTCTCACATAAATCTATTTTAGGAGATTATGATCTCTCTCTCCAGCAGTAATGGCGTCTTTGAAAAGCTTTGAGGCTTTGAATTGCAGCGCTCTGATTCGTTCAAACTTCAGTGCTCTCACTGACAGGGGTGTAATTTTGTGATATTATGAATGTAAAATAGAGAGATTTAACTTACTAATTAAAGTAAAAAAATCGATTGTAGACCTGCAAGTTTTTTTTCAGGATTTAAAAAAATAAAATGCATGCCCATTGGAATGGACATGTTCACACATACTGTATTGAAATGTATTATATATCAGGTGTAATGTTGTGATGTTACCAACAGATGGAGTGGACGCTCTATCTAAAATTCAGTTTTCACTTCATTAGTGAAAGTCTATGGAGATTTTATGACTTTAATCTTCAGTTTTATCAAAAATCATAAGTCTGATCAGTCTGAAAAGGGATAGCAACTCAAGTCAGAACAGGTCTGAAGTCTGAGCAGAGTTTAGTGGTTGTAGCTTTAAAGCTCTAGGAGGAGATGCATTGAGAATTTTAGGTAAGAATAATAATAATAATAACTAGATAGAGGAAGTTTATGATATAAACTTCAGTTGGCTTGAGAAAGCCTAGCCTGAAAGTTAAATTTATTTGTAAAAGCTTAAAAAGTTTTGAAAGTTTACAGATGGATAGATGGAAAGAATCTACAGTTACTAAGGTGTCGTTATGTTCTTTGATCATAATTTAATCTTTAATCAATTGATGATCAATTTTGCTAGCAAGATTTAATGTTAATTATCTTGTTGCTAGCAAGATTTAGTATGAATTCTGAAGTCATTAGCAACATTTAACATAAATAAGCATGTTGCTGGCAAGAATTTGCTGAATTAGCATATTGTTAGCAAGATTTATCGTTAATTAGCTTAAAAAGTTTTGAGAGTTTAAACTTAAAAATAAGTTATAATTATGCTTTTTGATCCCCAAAGTGTTGGAAAATTGTAATTAGTTTAAAAAAATGTTTACGGTTTAATTACATCCTTGGCTTTTAACGGTCAGTTTTCACTAATGCGAAAAATACTTTGTTTAATTTCTATTTTAAAGCTGTAATTAAGCATTATTAGTATAGGCTAATCACTTTCAAAAGAGACTGCAGTTACACTGCATGTATATGTAGCCTTTTATATATACTAAATAGATGTGTATGTGTATATATATATATATATAATATGTATAGAGGTGTGTGTGTGTGTGTATATATATATATATATATATATATATATATATATATATATATATATATATATATATATATATATATGATACTGTGAATAATACTTTGTTTAATTTCTATTTTAAAGCTGTAATTAAGCATTATTAATATAGGCTAATCACTTTCAAAAGAGACTGCAGTTACACCACAGTTACACTATATGTAGCCTTTTATATATACTAAATAGATGTGTGTGTATGTGTGTATGTATATATATATATATATATATATATAAATAAATGGTACTGTGATACTGTGAATAATACTTTGTTTTATTTCTATTTTAAAGATGTAATTAAGCATTATTTATGTAGTCTTACCACTTTCAAAACAGACAGCAGTTACACTGAATGTATATGGAGCCCTTTATATTTACAATATAAATGTAGATAGATATGCATGTATGTGTGTGAATAGATTTAGGCGCTATAAATAAACGTAGGCGCTTAGGCGTGGACGCGCGAATGCGGGAGGACGCGCGTATATGGAGCCTCTAATACATACTTTTTAGATGTATATGTAAATCCTTCCTTCATGGGAAACAAACTTAAATATTAGTATTTTTAAAATAATTCCTGCTAAAGTACAATGAGGAGAGTAATGCAGTTTTTTCTAATCTCAAGCAGTTTTCAGATTGACTCGATCTGCCATGTCAGACTTCAGTTCAACACGGCAATTATAGCAGATAAAGGAATCAACGCAATGTAATATTTGTATAAAGCCTTCCTCCATGGGAAACAAAATAACTTAAATATTAGTATTTTTTAAATAATTCCTGATCATGTAATGCAGCAGAGTAATGCAGTTTTTTTTAATCTCAAGCAGTTTACAGTTTGAATCGATCTGCCATGTTTTTTGCATCCTTTAAAAATCTTATTTCATTTACTGTTTAAGTGTTCACAAAACATCGATCTATCAGCGAATCTGCTCAGGAAGCGCGTTTGAACTCGAGAACAGGAGTCAGACTTTAGTTAAAAGCAGATAAAAGAATTAACACAATGTAACTATATACTCAAGAATTAGTTATAAATAACTTTGACTGTTAGACGCTGCATTTGAAGAGAGTCAGCGCGCGCGCTGCTCAGGGAAGCCTTTTCCAATGTATATTGACTCACGAGCGAGAGTCAGAATTCGGCAATAAAGTACATAAATGAGCGCTATAAATAAACGTAGGTGCTTAGACGGTTATGCTTTGGCGCGAGTCCAGGAGGACGCGCGTTTAAACTTCACCTACCTTCCCCATAGTAATGTACTCCTTTGCCGAGTAAAGACGAATGAGAGTCAGAATTTGGCCATATAAGTGCATAAATCTTCAAGGAAACACGCTGCAGCGGTTACTTGATAATCGGAAACAATTTCCGTTTGATCATAAACTCTCTCACATAAATCTATTTTAGGAGATTATGATCTCTCTCTCCAGCAGTAATGGCGTCTTTGAAAAGCTTTGAGGCTTTGAATTGCAGCGCTCTGATTCGTTCAAACTTCAGTGCTCTCACTGACAGGGGTGTAATTTTGTGATATTATGAATGTAAAATAGAGAGATTTAACTTACTAATTAAAGTAAAAAATCGATTGTAGACCTGCAAGTTTTTTTTCAGGATTTAAAAAAATAAAATGCATGCCCATTGGAATGGACATGTTCACACATACTGTATTGAAATGTATTATATATCAGGTGTAATGTTGTGATGTTACCAACAGATGGAGTGGACGCTCTATCTAAAATTCAGTTTTCACTTCATTAGTGAAAGTCTATGGAGATTTTATGACTTTAATCTTCAGTTTTATCAAAAATCATAAGTCTGATCAGTCTGAAAAGGGATAGCAACTCAAGTCAGAACAGGTCTGAAGTCTGAGCAGAGTTTAGTGGTTGTAGCTTTAAAGCTCTAGGAGGAGATGCATTGAGAATTTTAGGTAAGAAGAATAATAATAATAATAATAATAATAATAATAAGTTTAGATACAATATCACTAAGTTGGCTTTCTCAAGCCAACTTAATAATAAGTTTAGATACAATATCACTAAGTTGGCTTTCTCAAGCCAACTTAACTAGATAGAGGAAGTTTATTATATAAACTAGTTTAAACTAGTTGTAAAAGCTTCAAGCTTGAAATGTTTTGAGAGTTTAAACTTTAAAACATGTCACTAACAAGATTTATTTGGAGATTACTGATGATTCAGCTGAACAGTGAGTGGTCTGAAATATCAAAGAATAATAATGAATATTAAATATAAATTTAAAATAAACAACATTTACGTTGGTAATAAACATGAGTAAATTATTAATTGATCACAGAAGTGTTGCAATACTTGGTTAGTGCACAAAATGGCATCTAGGGTACACGCATGGAGTTTTTTCATCATGAGGGATCATCGGTGTTGTAACGAAATACCAAAAAATAAATAACAATGCTTTTTGATCCCCAAAGTGTTGGAAAATTGCAATTAGTTTATAAAAATGTTTACGGTTTAATTACATCCTTGGCTTTTAACGGTCAGTTTTCACTAATGTGAATAATACTTTGTTTTATTTCTATTTTAAAGCTGTAATTAAGCATTATTAATATAGGCTAATCACTTTCAAAAGAGACTGCAGTTACACCACAGTTACACTATATGTAGCCTTTTATATATACTAAATAGATGTGTGTGTGTATATATATATATATATATATATATATATATATATATATATATATATATATATATATATATATATATATATATATATATATATATATATATATAAATAAATGGTACTGTGATACTGTGAATAATACTTTGTTTTATTTCTATTTTAAAGATGTAATTAAGCATTATTTATGTAGTCTTACCACTTTCAAAACAGACAGCAGTTACACTGCATGTATATGGAGCCCTTTATATTTACAATATAGATGTAGATAGATATGCATGTATGTGTGTGAATAAATTTAGGCGCTATAAATAAACGTAGGCGCTTAGGTGTGGACGCGCGAATGCGGGAGGACGCGCGTATATGGAGCCTCTAATACATACTTTTTAGATGTATATGTAAATCCTTCCTTCATGGGAAACAAACTTAAATATTAGTATTTTTAAAATAATTCCTGCTAAAGTACAATGAGGAGAGTAATGCAGTTTTTTTCTAATCTCAAGCAGTTTTCAGATTGACTCGATCTGCCATGTCAGACTTCAGTTCAACACGGCAATTATAGCAGATAAAGGAATCAACGCAATGTAATATTTGTATAAAGCCTTCCTCCATGGGAAACAAAATAACTTAAATATTAGTATTTTTAAAATAATTCCTGCTCATGTAATGCAGCAGAGTAATGCAGTTTTTTTAACTCAACCAGTTTACAGTTTGAATCGATCTGCCATCGTTTTTGCATCCTTTTAAATACCTTATTTCATTTATTGTTTAAGTGTTCACAAAACATCGATCTATCAGCGAATCTGCTCAGGAAACGCGTTTGAACTCGAGAACAGGAGTCAGACTTTAGTTAAAAGCAGATAAAAGAATTAACACAATGTAACTATATACTCAAGAATTAGTTATAAATAACTTTGACTGTTAGACGCTGCATTTGAAGAGAGTTAGCGCGCGCTGCTCAGGGAAGCCGTTTACATGTGTCTTCCCCATGAAAACACGAGCGAGAGTCAGAATTCGGCAATAAAGTACATAAATGAGCGCTATAAATAAACGTAGGCGCTTAGACGGTTATGCTTTGGCGCGAGTCCAGGAGGACGCGCGTTTAAACTTCACTTACCTTTCCTATAGTATCATAGTGCTCAACAGCGAAAATCCGTCGCCATGTAAAGACGAATGAGAGTCAGAATTCGGCCATATAAGTGCATAAATCTTCAAGCAAACACGCTGCAGCGGTTACTTGATAATCGGAAACAATTTCCGTTTGATCATAAACTCTCTCACATAAATCTATTTTAGGAGATTATGATCTCTCTCTCCAGCAGTAATGGCGTCTTTGAAAAGCTTTGAGGCTTTGAATTGCAGCGCTCTGATTCGTTCAAACTTCAGTGCTCTCACTGACAGGGGTGTAATTTTGTGAATTATGTATGTAAAATAGAGAGATTTAACTTACTAATTAAAGTAAAAAAATCGATTGCAAGTTTTTTTTCAGGATTTAAAAAAATAAAATGCATGCCCATTGGAATGGACATGTTCACACATACTGTATTGAAATGTATTATATATCAGGTGTAATGTTGTGATGTTACCAACAGATGGAGTGGACGCTCTATCTAAAATTCAGTTTTCACTTCATTAGTGAAAGTCTATGGAGATTTTATGACTTTAATCTTCAGTTTTATCAAAAATCATAAGTCTGATCAGTCTGAAAAGGGATAGCAACTCAAGTCAGAACAGGTCTGAAGTCTGAGCAGAGTTTAGTGGTTGTAGCTTTAAAGCTCTAGGAGGAGATGCTTTTAGAATTTTAGGTAAGAATAATAATAATAATAATAATAATAATAATAAGTTTAGATACAATATCACTAAGTTGGCTTTCTCAAGCCAACTTAATAATAAGTTTAGATACAATATCACTAAGTTGGCTTTCTCAAGCCAACTTAACAAGCTGCAACATTCTAGAGTATGTATCTCTGTAGTTAAATATTAATACTTCATGCATGAAGAACCTTCATGCTTATTTCATTCCTTAATTCTCAAACATTAGCCTTAAGGAATCACATGTGCATGTCGACCCCTGACCCCTTTTGTCTTTGTAAACAATAAGTGCTCAATAAATAAGGAGCAGTCTATTGTTTATTGTTTACAGAGTGTATTTTTTACTGTTTATTGTCATGTCTGTAAATTGCAATCCAGAAAAGATGTTGTGGGCTTTATTCTGTACATGACTATGTAGAATGACCATAAACCAGACATGACTTTAGTTCTTCCGTTTTGTTTCTAAAAATCATTATATGCATAATAAAATAAATCAAAATATAAGGTCACTAAAAAACTCATTCAAAATAGCTCTTTCTCATAAACCTGTTCAAGTGTATTTGTAGAACAACTCGGAAAATTGGAAATAGGTGACACTTCAGTGAACTAAGGGACACAGTGGATTGATCTCGTTTGGATTGAAGTGCAAGAAATCACTCATTTGAATGGCTGAAGAGTACATTCCAGCTCTAAAAACAAAGAGATCCTGAGCAGACTAATGTCATATTAGCACAGACTAAACTCAATGCTGACATTACTACAGTTCAACATACACACCATCACAGTAGTTCTAAATGTAATCTTGATCTAGGATAGAATCCTTAGTATCATAGGGTTTCATTTTACTGGTCACAGCACCTGCCAGGTCATATATCGAGAATGCATTCATGTTCACTCAACTGTGTGTTCACTTCATTATGCTGAGAGTGTTGCAGGCCAAATCATTCATGCAAGTATGCATTCCAAAGTATTGCTGTTCTTGGCTTACATAAGAGAGTGAGTGAGTGAGTGAGTGAGTGAGTGAGAGAGTAAGATAATTAATTAATTAATTAAATTAAATGACACTAGCGTATTCTGACAAAACTTAATGTGTGTTTTGACAACCAGTACCTGCAGAGTTTAGACTGGTCAGGAGAATTGCAAGATTGACGTATTTGCTTACATTTTCTGAATGGCTTGGCTAAAAACTTTTAGATTTTATAGTCTTTTTAGTCTTTTTAGATTTTACATGGTGAGCCGAGCAATACTCACAAAGTTTTGCAAATTGGCCATTTTAGGCTTCGGCTATTTAGAATGTTTTAATAAAATGCATTGATGTATCGTTGGTGCTCTGCCTTGCTGGTATGACTTATTGTGCTGGTATGACTTCTTTTTGCTTGGCCACCTTGACTTCAGCTATTATTAATATTATTATTATTAGTAGTAGTAGTAGTAGTAATAAGAGTAGTGGTATTAAAAAGTAAAATAAAATAAAAATCATAGCAAACAATGTTATCTTTTTGTGTGCATTTTATTTTTAAGTTATCTCTCCCAAAGTTAAATGCATTTCCTTTAATGCTCTTTATGTTGCTTTAGCCAAGTAAAATACATACATGTATTATATCATTTTAAGAGCTCTCTTCTAGTGAGGCATGTATGCTTATTTGTTTTTGTTTTTTTTTAATGCAAAATTATTCTTCAAGTTTAGACTGAAGATTTGTATAAGAAACCCATCTCCCATCCTCTTCACACAACAGTGGAGTGTACACCAATTAAAATGAAAATCTATACTGCTGTCATCTAATCATTTCACTGCTCACTGGATATAAGCTATGATTTCTCTAAGGAGAGATGACTGGAATTAAATGAGAAAAAAAATCTCCTTCACGGGGAGGCTACATGCACAGAAAAAAAAGCCAATCATTTTTGATTGACTCCCTGTATTTACAGAAAAATGCTGCTGACAGCTGAGGCAATTACGAGAGCTTGAGGAATGACAGGGATGGTTCAAGGGAACGGACTGACAAGTGACATAACTATGTTTTCTCATCCCTGGCATGAACACTTTCCTGTTATAATAATTCAATGATAATGTACCTGATGTTTCCTCTTGTAGGACACATCTTTGGCCAGTTGTCTGTTTGGCATTCTAAAACCTCCGTTCATGTGTGATAACTCTGTAACAATGCAAACTATATCTAGCACTTAATTTGAAATATAAAGTCAATTTAATTTAATCAGTGACCAGCCATTTGATTACAAGCTAAAAAACAGTTGCACAGCTCCAACAATTACAAAAAAATATTGTGTATTACTAGCTTTTACTAGCTATTACTACTATTGTAGTTATATTGTGATACTTCGCTCTTAAATCTCACATGATCCTTCAGAAACAATATTTTAAATTTAAATTTTAAACCTTTAAAAATTTTGTGGAGGCCGTTTTTTCCTCAGGATTCTTTGAAGGTAAAACAGAATTTCTTTGAAATATAAATCGTCTGTAAAAGTATAACTATTTACTGTCATTTAATGAATTATTGTTCAAAATATTTTCTAAAATTATACAAACTAAGTGTTCTTTTCTTATAACTTATCACATTTTAAACTAGCTCTTCAAGAGATAACTTTCCTTTATTGAGGACACATTTTTCACTGACCCACAATCTAACATCATTATCATTTATTTAAACATTCAATCATTCATTCACATATTTTGCATTCCTTCTCATGAAATCCCAATAATTTCTAACATGTCCTGGAATTCCTTCCTCCAGCAGTGACTGGCACAATAATAAACTGCATTACATATTAGACAGATACAGAACACCAGCCGTACAGACATAATGCATTCACGCAGATTCCCCTGGCAGGGTTCTTTTACAGGTGGATTTCAGGTATAACTTCTGAAGAATTCCACAGTGAAAATAAATTGCTCAAAGCCTATAAAACAGGTCCTCTGTGATAATAATCTAGTATGTCATCCCAAATTATAGACTGGTAATATCAAATACTTTTGAAATCAAATAAGATAGTTAGAGAAGTATTCTTTGTTGAATCCACTATGAGATTTTCTACTGCCACTTTAATGTTCTTGTGCTCAAACTGTGAGCTACAATCAGATTCCAGTGCATTCTGGGCAAAACAAGAGCTGTAAGACATACCAGACATCATTATGGATTGTGAGACAGCTAGAGTTGAGAATACACCTACACAGACAGACCAGCTCGTACATTCAGAGAAACAATGTAAAGAGATCAGCAGGATTCTCTCTCTGTCGTTTTGGTCCAGAAACATATGGTCAGAGCTCCCCCCACCATTGAGGTCCTTGACGTCTTGACCTCAGTGTTTTATGTTATGTTAACTGTAACGTTGACTCTACTGACTCCATACTTGCTCTACTCTAAAAGTATAATGCAAAACGCAAAGATAATGTCTCTGTTATGACTGTAACCTTGGTTCCCTGAAGAGGGAACACATTATGAGAACGCTTATCATGACTATGTCATGAAGCATGTATGAAACCTTACCAGTGGTGTGAATGCATATCAGAGACGAGTGAAGTCATGAACCAGGAAGCTATAAAAGCATGCCAAATGCTGGAAGCGGCAGCTATAAGGGGTTGAAGTCACCAGCACGTGTGCAGGAGGTGTGGAAAAGTAAAGTAATGCAGCATTTCATTCCCTCTTCAGAGAAACAAGGGATACAATTGTAACCTTGATGTTCCCTTTGAAGGGAACCCGAATTAAGTCAAAGATGCTATGGGATTTTACAATATCCCTACGACAATATCCATGCCAACGTAATGGTGTGGGCATGACAAGTGGAATGTAGAGCATTATATTAATACCCGGGTTCCTGGAGAGGTGTTAAAGTTTAACTGGTAGAACCTAAAGAAGGTGTGCGTTAAGAACCAGCCTGTAGCATTACAAACTTCTGAAAGAGAAACTCCTGACAAAAGAGGCACAAGAAAAGGCAATGACAAAGAGCTCCCATCACGGGACCTTGGGATACAAACCAGAGTTTTTGGGGGGTTTTTCACCCCTTGATTGTGTGAAATGGTTTTGAGCCACCACTGTAAGGGCCTCATATACAGAAAACCAAACAAAATAATGTTGGAAGCTGCTGCCATGAGGCCCAACAGTCTCTGGAACGGTTTTACAGTGAGTGACTGGCCCGGATTGTTTCTCTTTACAGCTGAGAGGATGGTTTCGATGTGCATGGGTGAAAGACGTGCAGACCCTCATCGTCACTATGCCTAGGAAAGTGGTCCTATGTAGAGGAGAAGTATATTCTGCTTTGTTTGTTTGGAATTAACCCTAACTCCTTAATGTGATCTCAACTTCTAACTGCCTGCTAAGATTAACCAATCATTGATATAGTTCAGAATGCAGACCCTTGATGATGTGGGGTGATAAAGCTAGATCAAATGGAAGAACCTGATGGATAGTTGTGTCACCGGTACCTCTGCCTGAGTGGAGGGTGGTAGAGCTGGCAGAACAATCCCCTTGGTGCACAAAGGGGAAATGGGCACTGTTCACTGAGGTATGCACCCCTTTTCATCAACGTGGTGGCCCCCAAGCAGGCTTTGGTCATGAAGCAGGAAGTAAAAACTCTGAAATTTCGGGTTCTACGGCTGGTTCTTCATTATTCCAAAGGTTGTGGGCGATTCTAGATTTGTGCTCAGTGAATCGCTCTGAGAGGCTCACACTGAAGCAGACTGGTTTGTCAAGTTACACCTCAAGGATGCATACTTCCATGGATCTATACTTCCAGTTCACAGGAAGTTGTTCAGGTTTGCTTTCAGGGGAGACATGTATGTCGAGTTCTTCCATTCAGCCTAGCAGTGTTGCAAAATGCATGCATGCTGCCGTGGCTCCTCTGAGACTTCAGGGCATCCGCATACTCAAGTATTTGGACAATTGGCTCATTCTGGCCCATTAATGACAGGAGGCAGTTTGTCATTAAGTGCTTTCCCCCTGTCTGCACCATGACTTCCTACAGTCTGTTTCCCACAGCACCTTGATGCAGCTGGAGTTCCCATGAAAGACAATGTCTCATGTTTACACCTGCTTCCCTGAAGAGAGAACGAGATGCTATGTTGTGTTGCCATACTCCCTGCATACCTGTGAATGTTCAGTTTAACCAGGAGCTGTGATTTATTCATTTACTATTGAGGACAAATATGTATAGCTATTCCAGAAAAAAACAATAATAATGATATTAGTATTATTGGAAGAGTGCTTGTTCATAATTTAGAGAGAACGATCACTGTTTGCTGAGATGAACCTTTCTAGTCATGCTATGTACCATGTCAACTAATGGGAGGCATATTCATTTTGATCACTTAAAAGAACATAGCCTAATTGTGGTTTTCAGTTTCAGAGCTTTAGCCTTGATCCAGACATGCTCTGTTCTTTGTAGGATTTGTCTTGCAGTAATGTTAGATTGATTGGCACTCGTATCAAAGAGGCATTGCTCTTTGTTCAGTGTGGTGATGCACCTTTCTCATGCTACTTTTTTTTTACCTGTGGAATCCTGCCAGAGGTTAACTCTCTCTCTCTCTCGCTCACATTTTTGGTCTGTTGCACTGAGATGAGATGCAGAGCAGGACTTTTGTTAATTGCATATATTTGTACCAGGGAGGAACGAGTGACTTATTTGGCAACAAAGGTGCCCTCGGGGTCGTAGCTGGGATTTTTGGGCACTTGATAGTAGTTTTTTGGGCCCCTGACTTTAATGGGATTCACCCCAAAATGAAAATTCTGACATCAGTTACCCACACTCAAGTCATTCCAAACCAGTAGTTTTATACCAAAATAAAAGTAATGCAATCTCATTGTTAGGATTTTGTCACTTCAAGTTTGGTTTTCTAGTGTGTTGGTTGACAGAGCTCTGCCTCTGCCTCTTTGTTGTGTCTTGAGATTGTGAAACCCCGCCCATCTTGTTCCCTTGTTTCCCTTAATTGATCCCAGCTGTTTCTGCTCATTACCTTTCCTCATGTGTTCCCTATTTAATATCGGTGTGTTTGCTGTTCTGTGTCGTATTGTTGTCTTCCAAGATCTATGGTGAAATCTGGTTGTCCACTATGGTTCGGCCTACAGTTTCATCCGGTTTGTTTGTGTTCTTTGAGTGTCTTATCATTGTGTTTAGTTAATGTTTTCCCCATTGAGGGCAGTTTTGTTTTGTTTTATTTGTATTATAATAAATGTCCTTTCCCTACATTCCTGAGTCCTCCATTAATTGTATCATGACACTCAGCTTCTGTTTTACTTTTATAGTACTTTTTGCTAGTTTAAAAAATGTTACATTTTCAGTACAAAGACCTTTTTTTTTTAATTCTACAATTAAATTTGAATTAACTTGATTAAAATCTTTTCCAAAAGTGCAAAATTTGGATGGTTTAACATTTTAAAATAAGTTGTGCTAATATACCACATGGCAGCCAATTTTAGACATTAATTTAAAATGTCTAATTTAGTTTCATATTGACATTTATTAATGATCACAATACAAATAAAAAAAACTTTATTATCATTTTATAGTTATATTGAATATAAGCACAATAGATAGAAAATCTAATCTAAACCGTATGATTGTGGCCTGTAATGAGAACAGCGAAAATATATTTTTCTGTACATCCTCTTTATGGCTACTAAAAAAGTTATTTATTGTAAAGAATGTGCATTTGTGAAGAATTGTTTAAGTTTTTCCAAAATTGTACGTTTTGTGTGAATTATGGCAGTAACTCCCACTAAACTGTAATCATTGAAAGTCTTGCTTTATGGATCCAATAATACCCATTTTCTTATATTCATGTGACAATATTTTAATCCCCAGTCAACCATCAAAAATTTAAAGGAACCTTAAGGTTTAAAATTATAAATAAATGTACTGTATACTTATGCAATAAGATTCACACAACAGACCAGGAATAACCCCAAAAGCTTGATTAGTTCTGGTAATATGTCTCTATTTTGTCAGTAACATCTGTGCAAAATACCAACAACAGACACTGCTATCTTTGTTTTTTCGATGATCAGTGCGTATTGATATAGCCTTTAAATCAGTCTATTCACACAGCCTGCAGTGTGTCACATATATGTACCGAAGTCTTAATTTACCATCCAGTCTGACTGAATCAATTACTATTTACTTTACTTCAAGTAAAATCAGCTGAATATAATCTGTTCCAGAAATATTTGGATTAAATTTAAATATTTGGATTTAAATTTATATTATATTTCTTTATATTTGGTTCCGCTGTCTAAGACGTGAAACGCATCTCTTGTATATTTGTTTATGAGTTCTGGAATTGTTTTGAGCCCCTATTGAGAAAAAATTGCACATAATGTAATTTGTGAGTTAAGAATTAACTTATGATGAGTAAAAATTTAGATTTTTTAAACGAGGCACCCCATTGTTCCTCAATAATAGCGCAGAAATTGAAGCATTCAGATGTTTACTGCAATCACTGAGGTGAACAGTTTTAGCAACCAGATCATTAGAAGACTTTACACAAAATAACGACTGCTCATTCATAAGTAGCACCCGCAGGGAACTCATTAACATGTTTTGATTCAAACCTCAAACTAAACTCTCATCAGCTGCTCCGCTTCTATGAAATCCAGCACTTGCTTTTCCATAATTGTGAGTTTATTTTTTGCACAGCAGCAAATTGTTTCAAACCATCTCTGATTGCAAGCTACTGTAACAGTAGGATTAATGGATTAGAAAGTCTTATAATGATGGTGTTTCAACTGACCATGTAGGATTTTTACACATGCCTAACAATGTATAATTGATGTATACATATTTAATGTCATCATCCAAATAATCCTACCTTTTGTGGAAAGCTTAAATATTGACATTTCTTTATTTGTTGTTTTCTGATTGCGTATTGCTTTGGTGTTGTGGTGGCTACTGTTTGAGTTGGACCAAATATAATATTTCATTTGAGCCAACTCAAACAGCAGCCAACACACATAGCTTGCCAAACGGAAGCAGCAGTTACTGTTATGTGTGTGCAGAAGTGGTGACATCTAGATACATTTTGCCTTCACAATAAGCTCCTTTCAACAAGCTAGTCAACTAATGGAGCAGAGGCCGATGTTAGTTGGCACAATTTTCATACTCAGGTGGAACATTCATATCTCATATCTCTGGTGGAACAAACTCTAAAATGAACATATTCAGTGTCAAAATATTTGTGTTTTTTGCTGTTGTTTGTTTTAGTTCATGATTATATCATCCAAATTAATATATTTAAAACAAACTTGACACCACTTAACACAAATATATCAATATATTTAGAATTATTAGATATGTAGCATCTAGGCTGAATCAAGATGATCCATGCGCCATTGCGCATGTGCCCCCAGAGCCTGTGCAGAACTGCCCACTGCATCTTAATAATTGCCCTGCAGTAAACAGGAGATGTCCTACGCTTCTAAAGTGACTTCAAAAGGGTCACCCAATACTGGACAGAAAAGGGAGATTTGGCTACAGACATTGGAACCCCCCCCCCCCCCCACACACACACACACATCCAACACTCACACATCGAAAACTCTCTGAATTTAAGTCATAAGTAAACTCCCTAACTTGTATATACATCCACGGCAACACCAGCAATCTCACTGCTACAAGGTAACATCTTAACATGGCGTGAGTTTACAAATGCAGAACTCAATTCGCTGCGGAGTAGTGTTACGAAGTGTTACGAAGTACTAAACCTTTTCAAAAACTCAATCATGCATCAGTGCAATGGAATTCTAAAATAAAACCGAGATAAATATTTGGCCGCCATTTAAACATTCTTAGTTTGATTAACAAAACAGAACAGTTGGAACATTTACTTTTGGACTCAAATCTTGATTACTGGTGTCTTACAGAGACTTGGTTAACATCCACAACTCTTTTATCTGTGTTTACAATTCCTAGATATAATGTTTACAGACGGACAGAGGGAAGGGGGAAAGGAGGTGGAGTTTTAATCTATGTGAGAGACAGTATTGATAGTCATCAAACAGATATTCCAGTGCAAACTTTGGAGTATGTTGGTTTTACTATAACCCTTTCAGAACAAATGTCATTCACTGTACGTGCTGTATATTGACCACCAAATGTGATAAATGAATTCCATTTAGATTTAGTTGAAATAATTAAAACATATGAAACAAAAGAAACTCTGTTAATGGGTGGTTTGAATATAAATTGGCTTCATAAAGTAAGAAAGAAAAATATTAAGGATATTATGATCTTGGTACAAATTACTAAAATGATAAATAAGCCAACTAGACTGACAAAAAATTCCAAAACCTTGATTTATCCCTTGATTTATATTTTCAAATAGACCAGATAGGGTTACCAAAATATACAATTTAATAACAGGTTTGTCAGATCATAACCTTACTCAAGTTGCTGGAAAAGTAAACATCTAGGTATAGAAACAAACAGCAAAAAAAAAAGAAAAAAAAGTAATATTCCTGAAAGAAATCAAACTGCCCTGACTAATTATTTGAATGAAAACTATACAGGAGACTATTACCAAACATACAGAATTAAAAAAGTTATACAAATAAATTGTCATGGTTTGGTAGCTCTGGGATCTAATGAAGCAGAGAGATCTGGCACTTAAAACGTTATTTTTAAAAAAAATCAAAATTGTCCACTGATCATTATGTATATAAACATTTAAGGAATAAAGTTACTAGTCAGCTTAGAAAAGCCAAGGCAAACTTAAAAAAATATATATATATATTTTTAAAGATGCAAAAGGTAATAGTAAACTAATTTGGAAAAACATAGATAAATTACTTGGAAAATAAAATATAAATTGTGATAAAGTAAAACTCAAAATAATTGGAGCTATTAAAAATTATAATACGGTACATATCAATGATAATGATTATTTTTTTTTTAGATTCTGTGTGGGATTTGGCTAATATATTTCCAAAACCAATTTCTGTCTATAAATTTAATTGTGATTGTGTTTTTTTATATCTCATGTAGATGAAGGTACAGTTTTAAAAGTAATATCACACTTAAATAATAATAAATCTAAATACATATTTTCCATTGATTCTGTGTTTTTAAAAGAGCACAAGGAAATTCTGATTCCAGTCTAAACTAAAGTTATAAATCAGTCTATAAATCTAAAAACAGTCTATAGTGTTTTTCCTATAGCTCTGAAAAGCCTATCCACAAGTCAGGAGACAAGTTCCAGGTCGACCAATAAGCATCTTTCCCACTATTTCCAAAGTTTTTGAAAAAGTAGTTGCAGCGCAGCTAATGTAACATCTTGATCATAATGCTGCATTATATCCTCTTCAGTTTGATTACAGAAAACGTTACTCAACGGACAAAACATGCTGCTATTTAATAGAGGAAATAAAGTTAAGTTTGGATAGTGGAGGAGTTGTAGGGGCAATCTTTCTTGATTTATGTTAGGCATTCGATAAAGTAAACCATGAACTACTGATAGATAAATTAATACATATTTCATTGTATAGAAGTAGTACAATAAACTGGATTCAACATTTCCTTAGTGCAAGGCAGCAGTGTGTGTGTGTCATCTTCTCTATGAGCATGCACCATGGGAGTTCTGCAGGGCTCTATACTAGGGCCCCTGTTGATTTCTCTTTATATAAATTATTTACCATCTGTGTACTAATGCTAAAATGATAATGTATGTTGATGACACTTTGGTATATGTTCATGGTAAAACTTTTAAGGATATTGCACAAAAGGAAATAAAAAAGACTTCCAGTTAAGCTTAATATTACAATGTTGACAAAACGATTTCTGTTTTTCACAAATCGTACCTATTTTCATCTTGTAAAACTGAATCAAAATGGATAATTGAAGGTCAGGAAATATCAAGAGTTGACCAAATTAAACATTTAGAAGTTACTCTTAATCTTGTTGAGCTCAGAAAAAAAACAATCTCGAGCCACTCAGTCGGCTGTTCGGGGCGAGTGTAGGATACCATTGTGTAAAATTCCATTGTGCCATTGGTAGCTCAGCTTTTTCAAGTGTGGCCATCAGACAGGAATAAGTTGCCAACAGAGCGCCATGTATGTTCACATAATGTTTAGTATTTGATGCATATGCGAGAGTGTTTTTGTAAATGCATACTGAGGAATGATTGACTTAGATGTGAATGTTTTAATGTTGTTTTGGGATAAATGTATCATTAACTTGGTTTGTTTACATCAGCCTGTCCAGGGACTATAACCTGTTAAAATGCATCGCTCATTTTTAAGGTTAATGTATATTTCACACTATCCCTGTTTATATAAATAAATAAATAAATGAAATGAAATGCTTGTAACCACATACGAGGATATATTCCTCTGCCCATGTCATTGTATTATATTATGAATTATTCTCTCTGGATGCTTAAACGATGATGCATATCATATGCTGATAAAATGCCTCATGCTATTTTTTATTCCTTTTTGGGCTAACATCTTTACCAAATCTGACACACTCATAAACAAGCAAAATAGCCTGGAAGAAAAACAAAGGGATTTTTTTTTGCTCGAACTCCACACTTTCATTGGCCATTCAGCCACAATAGGATGTGTATTTAAAAATCACCTACACCAGAACTCATCACTCTATGCGCTTTCTGCTCTTTCAGGCAAGTCTGGGGAGAAAAAAAAAAAAATCCTGACTTTCTGGCGAAACTTCCTCTTAGTTAACTTCAAACTTCCTGTGGACCAAACCAAGGAAGCAGCCGACTGATGTCCCAACCTCAAGAGAAAACCCTCTGGAAACATGCACCCATTGCTTAGCATCCCAAAATGATTTACTTCTTGTAATTAATTATCAATATATACTTATTTCCATTTAAGGTTAATTTATATGCATAGTTTATCATAACATGTGATTAACTGTATATATTTCACATCATTCATTTCTTTAATGCTCTTAAATTTAAACCATAAATTGTTGGCCAGGAAATTAGCAAATTCACTACTTTTTGGCAGAATGTGGGAGGTAGTGTAGAAGTAGAAGAAGTAGAATGAGCTTTATTGCCAGGTATGTTTACACATACGAGGAATTTGTTTTCGTGACAGAAGCTCCGCAGTACAACAGAATGACAGCGACAGAACATAAAACACATAATAAAATAATTAAAAAAAATACAAATATGTAGACAGTGGATGACAATATACAAATGACAATTGTAGGCAGGTATATTACAAAGTGAAGTTATGTATGTACATATATATTGTGTGCAAAATTTAAGTGTATACTAAGTATGTGTGTTAGATAAATAAAGTGTGTGTGTATATAAATATAAAGTGTAGTGTGTTCGCCATTATTGTCAGCTGTTCATAAGATGAATTGCCTGAGGGAAGAAACTGGTCCTGTGTCTGGTCGTTCTAGTGCTCAGTGCTCTGTAGCGTCGACCAGATGGCAACAGTTCAAAGAGGGAGTGTGCTGGATGTGAGGGGTCCAGAGTGATTTTGACAGCCCTTTTTCTCACTCTGGATAAGTACAGTTCTTGAATAGATGGGAGAGTTGAACCGATGATTCGCTCAGCAGTCCGGACTACCCTCTGTAGTCTTCTGAGGTCAGATTTAGAAGCTGAGCTGAACCAGACAGTTACTGAAGTGCAGAGGATGGATTCAATGATGGTGGAGTAGAACTGTTTCAGCAGCTCCTGTGGCAGGTTAAACTTCCTCAGCTGGCGGAGAAAGTACAACCTCTGCTGGGCCTTTTTTACGATGGAGTCAATGTGGATGTCCCACTTCAGGTCCTGAGAGATAGTGGTGCCCAGGAACCTGAATGACTCCACTGCAGTCACAGTGCTGTTCATGATGGTGAGTGGGGGGAGTGCAGGGGGGTTTCTCCTGAAGTCCACGATCATCTCCACTGTTTTGAGGGTGTTAAGCTCCAGGTTGTTGAGACTGCACCAGACAGCCAGCTCTTTTACCTCCTGTCTGTAAGCAGACTCGTCACCATCCTGAATGAGGCCGATGAGTGTGGTGTCGTCTGCAAACTTCAGGAGCTTGACAGAGGGGTTCTTAGATGTGCAATCGTTGGTGTACAGGGAGAAGAGCAGTGGGGAGAGAACACAGCCCTGGGGAGCTCCGGTGCTGATTGTATGGGTGCTGGATGTGTATTTTCCCAGCCTCACTAGCTGCTGCCTGTCTGTCAGGAAGCTGTTGATCCACTGACAGACGGAGGTGGGCACGGAGAGCTGAGTTAGTTTGGGCAGGAGGAGGTTTGGGATGATCGTGTTAAAGGCCGAGCTGAAGTCCACAAACAGAATCCTCACATAAGTCCCCGGTCTGTCTAGGTGTTGCAGAACATAATGCAGACCAATGTTTACTGCATCGTCCACAGACCTGTTTGCTCTGTAGGCAAACTGAAGAGGATCCAGCAAGGGCCCAGTGATGTCCTTCATGTGGGCCAGCACCAGTTTTTCAAATGACTTCATGACTACAGACGTTAGAGCCACAGGCCTGTAGTCATTTAGTCCTGTAATTTTGGGTTTCTTAGGGATGGGGATGGGGATGGGTGTGTGGAGTGATGGGTGTGATGGGTGTGTGGAGTGATGCATCACAAGGTAACAGTGTCTTTGAAAAACTGGTGAGAAATATCTCTACCACAGTGAAGCATTGAGGAAGAGTATCATTGTGTGGGGAGCCTTTTTAGCTGCTTGTATTTGTGAGCTATTTCAATGTTAAAAATCATTTAATGCTTTGGAGTACATTTAGTGAACCTTGCAGTATGGCTTGCTTCCCACAAATTAAACATATAAAGAGGAAGGATCAGATGTTATTTTTCAACTTGTCAAAGCTCCAGTAAAAACTGCACAGACAACCAAGGAATGTTTTAAGAACACGTCCATCAGGCTAATGCTTTGGCCAGCTCATAGTGCAGATTTGAACCTTATAGTGCATATTTTTGGTCTCACATTAATCTGAAATGAACAGAGTTTAAACTACTCGTTAACTTTTTGAAGACATTAAATTGAGTAGAACGACACATATTGTTCTTCCTGTAAAAAGCTGTCTGGAAGTTGGGGAAGGGAATTGCATGCTAAATTACTTAATCTACAGTATGTTTCCAATTCTTGCTTATTTCCTGAACAGCGATTTGTGATTCAAAGGATTAAGACCATTAAAAGACCACAAAATATTTAAGAACCAGTCAACATGAAGTCTACAGCTTTCAATTAGGGTACATTCTACATTATTATTTATTTCTCTGTACAAACCTTGTTTAATAAGAAAAAAATAGCACCTTCAAAACAAAACAAATATATATATTTATTATCCTAATTATAATGTTCTAGCTAAACTTTATTTCATGTGATATTACTCACAGCCAGGTGGTTTTATATAGGCACAGTCTTGGCAGGGAGAATGTGACAACCATTTGTTGAGATCATTTATAATACAACTACTTCAAGTTTTACATTAAATAATAATTAAGATTATATATAAAATTACTGCCACATCTTGGTGAAAGAAAATTGCCTCCTTAAAAAAACAAAACAAACATGCTTCAGGTACATACCTGTTACTTGCAGTCCTGTCTGGCCTATTGTGCACTTCCTTTCTGTCACTTCCTATCAATGAGCTCAATTGTCTCTTCCTGTGTGTCTTGTCATTTGTCACTTCCTGTCTGTAAGGTCATGGTTGCACTTCCTGTCAGTGAGGTAAATTTTCACTTCCTGTATCTTGTCATTTGTCACTTCCTGTCTGGTGTGTCATGTGGTGTATCACTTCTGGGTCCCTTCTGTGTATCCTCTCGTGCCCTCCTTGCACCTGTCTTGTCATCACTTACATCGTTAGTCTTCCTAGGTGTCTTTCCCTTGTGTTTGTTGGTTGTTTATGTTACATTGTGGATGTTGTTGGCTTGCTGTTTCTTATATGTATGGATGCTGTTTTCTCCTTCCGTGTTCAGGTTATTTCTATGTATGCACTAGTGTCGTTTTTGTTTTATATATAAAGTGTTTTGTTTTCCTTTTGAATAAAGAGATTTCAGTATCCTCGTGCTCCTTGCTCCACATTGCATTCAGAATGATAGTGTTACAATACCGAGCATGTTAGTGTGGTAGTATTAATGGTACAACTTCAGCAGGACACACTGGTTATTAATGTTATCGATGGCACACTCTAATAACATGTATTGAATTGTATGGGAAGGATATTATAGAATGAGGGTTTACTGAATCTCCAATTGAAATTAATTAAACAATAATATTTTTGAAATGCATCATTCATTTTGACCAGTTTTGTGAATTTATTGCCTGATTAGACATGCTCCATTAAATTAAGGTCAATACTATCAATAGTGTCTAATTTATCTCCATAGAAGGAAAAGGCACCCAGTTTAGGGACATATAGGAGAAGATATTTTAATATCATTAAAATGACACGCATCACATTTAAAAAGGCAGTTTACGCTATTTAGACTAAATGCAAACAGCAATAGATAATATTTACAGTAATTAGAATTTGCTTTATATTAAGTGTAGATAGTAGTTATATGCTATTTATACTTATAAATTGTGGTAGATACTATTTGCACCACATTATTGTTGAACATTAAATTGCATAGCAATTTAAATTGCATTGCAATTGCAAGTTTGAGATTGTTTTGAAGTTTCCCCATGTGCTCATTTTCTTTCATCCCTTCACCCGTTTCTTGTTAATAACTTCATTAATTAACTTGTTAGCTCCTTGTTTCCTCTGTGTATAAGCCCTCAGTTCTGTCTAGTTATGGTATTGATTTGTGATAACGTGACTGTGTAGCTGGGGTTTTTCTGAGTTTTGGCTGCATGGCTCTGTGTATTTGAACAACAAGACTATTTCCTGGATTTCTCTTTTGGTGGTTTCTCCTTTGATACAGCAACTGTTTGACACAATATCAGACCCTAAAGAATTTTGAAAATTGACTCACCAGTTGTCTAATTGCTAAGCTTGGATCAGGAACAGCAGTAACTTGTGGCCCACACCCAGTTTTCAAAGACTGGCACGCCTCATACATTCTCCAGACCGTTTGCTATGTAAACTTTTTCTAACCACTTTGAATGCATAGAGAAAGGAAAATTTTCGGGGGTCGGGGTGTGCGATGCAGGAGAACCACCACGACGACGAGAACAGGATCAGAATGAAAACTCATTTAATGACAAAAAAACTCAAAGACTTTAAATATAAACCAAAAGAAGCACACATATACAAATAACAGAACTTAACACAACTCTGGGAACTCAGGAGACAGGCAGACCATCCACACACGTTTAATATCACTTCTTTAACAACTGACAAACACAAGGGAAATGCACAAGTGATTTATACACACGGGGAATCAAAAACACCTGGGAGACTAACGAGCAAGTGATTACAAGGCAGGAAGTGAAACAAAGACCAGACTGACAGGAAGTTACAAAGAAGACCCAGACAGACAGGAACAAGCTACAACCCCTCCAGTCTCTGTCCAGTGTCCAGTAAAGGCTCCAGTCCCAGACTAGATTCCAGTGATGGTTGCAGCTCCTGACCAGAGTCAAGTGATGTCCAGTCCCTTATTCTTCTCCAGACTCCACTCTAGCCTCTAAATCGGCTCCTAATCCAGCATCTTTCAACTTCCTGACTCCAGACACTGCAAACGTGTTTTCCTAAGCTCCGCTCTGACCTGCTTTGCCCTTGCGCAGCATTCTGTCTGTTTTTCTTCTGACCCGCTGCTGCTGGACTCCTGACAATATTGAAATGGAATTGATTAACTGGTCAATCAGCGCGATCAACAAGATTTTTTCACAAAGAAAGGCAGCTCCGGGAGAGCCCAACTGCCCGGACGGGACGTTTGCTGCTGGGTATGCGATGGACCCAAGGAACAACTGGCAGGTCCTGTGCCTAGAGGCACTATCGATTGAAGATGCAGAAGATTTAAATATGATTGGATTACTGATAGCGGGATTCCTATTCTTTGGCTTCGGAATTTTCCTGACTTATCGGAAGATTGGGAAGACAGCTGCGAGCAAATTCACCGAGCCGCTGTCTGTGGAAATGAAGAATTGCCTCGAGGCCGTGTCTGACCGCGTGAAGGAATTAGATCTGCGAGTGGTAAAGATTGAGGAACTGACTCGTAACCTATGTGAACTGTACCGCAACAACACAGTCGGGACAGCGAGACAGATTGGTGATCTTTCACGGATGGTATCTGGTCTGGCCATGAGGTTGGACACGGTGCTGAGGACCAGAACTGAACTTGACTGAACTGATTATGATCCGGACAAATTACCGAAGATCGAAAATGGATTATTAAAAAAGGCTTTTCTGCCTCTATTTCTCTGTTGGGAATCCAACATGATGACGTCAGCCTGGTCTCCCTTATCTTCCTTCAGGGACAAAGCCACAGAGCTGTTCTCATAACATCTGATGCTGTGACTAACTCTCTCCCTCTCAACCGTCTGAGTGTCCTGCCTATCTGTTCTTATCTATTCCGCCCCCAAAACTCCACTGGAAAAAAATTCCTACACGTGAAACCTCGTGGACTGTGTGTGTTAAATTGCATTATTATGTTTCCTATGTGTAATGTATGTAACGCTTGCTAATCTGCATTCTGTAATTTCTGGAAAAAGTATGGCGGCGCATGCACATGCTACGGCTAGGAGACTTGACTCCAAGTTTAATTTCGTTACACTGTACTTGTACATGTGAAATGACAATAAATTATCTATCTATCTATCTATCTATCTATCTATCTATCTATCTATCTATCTATCTATCTATCTATCTATCTATCTATCTATCTATCTTCCATAATTTTGTCTGAACTAACCAGACGTCAGTGGGTGGAGTTAGTATAAATCCACTTAGACACTGCAATTTTAAAACTGATTACATTCAAATTAAATTAAATTAATAACTCTATTAGATCTCGTTCAGGGCCAACAATTTAAAACCAACATGAATAAACACTGAACTTAGATACTGCATAAAATAAATAAATAAAAATCTAGAAAAGTTTTAATCAAAGTTTGTTGCATTATTGTCCTGTTATAAGTGTAAAGCTGCTTTGAAAAACTGTGTATTGTAGAAAAAAAAAAAACTGTGCAATAAAATCTCTTAATTTTTTGGAACAGTATTGGATCTATGTAGCTCACTTATTTTAAAATATCCAAATTTGCCAATCACTCTGTAACCAATTAAAACATGAAGCCTTTATTTTGTTCCATATTTCAGTAAGAGCTTCTTGTTCTCCTGCTCCTCTCTCCGTTGAGCTCAATAACTCTTTCACAGGAAGAAAAGTCATGTGGGAGGTTGCCAAAGATGTAGTCAATTCAGTAATAAGTTGGTCTTTTTTTGTTCGTAAATACACTATCAAAATCTCTCTGCAGGTGAAATCATTGCGAGTGCATCTTGCATTTGTGGTGCTCAGCTTCACTAAGATATTAAATTCCTTAAACTGAAATACTACTTGCAATATAAACACCAGTGCACTATTTCAGTGCATTTCCTGTGTAGAGAAGGCCTGAATGTAAAGTGAGAAGGTGAATTTTAAAGTAATGCAGGAGGGGATACCAATGTACTAGATGTACTTTCTGGGCATACATCCATGCCGATGTCTATCTTCCTGAGTGAGGCAATAACATGGAAATGGTGCAATTGGATGCAATGCAGAGAATATCCCAGTCATTCACTGAATGTGTTAATCATATAAATCACATGACCATGCAAGATAAGAGCAAACCAGGAGCTGGGCAGTTAGTGTGGTCAAAAGGTTCGCAGGTTGTTTGCACTTGTGAGTCCACCGCAGACACAGAGCCTGAGCCTGCCATGATACCAGCACCAGAAAGAATGCCTGAACTGATCATCATCAGTTATTTTAGAAACCCAATTGGTTGTCGGTCATTTGTGTAGTAATTTGTGTCGGTCATTTGTGTAGTAAATTTTAATCAACCTCCCGTGGTCCGAGCCGCCAGACCTCCTAAACCTCCCAGAGGTAAGAGCAACACCTCGAGCGTGGGTCGGGAGGCAGAGCCTACAGGGAAAATCATGCCCTCGGCTCCACCTTGGACCACCCGGACTGTCTGGCTCCCTGTTCCCCCGGTGCTGCCCTGGACTCCTGCACCTCCCTGGTTCCCCATGGGCCCGGTACAACCCTGGAGAACTCCATGACTCTGTGTAACCCTGGTCACCAAGGTTCCCACCCTCCCACCCATGTCTTATCTGTTGTCTGGTCTGTCTTGTCCTCCTCCTGTTCCCCCTCCCTTCCCTCTTCAAGGTGTCTCTCATACGGCGTGAGGTCACGCCTTGTGGGAGGGGGCGTTCTGTCACAGTCTTGATCCTTCCCCCTCCTGTCTTGTTAGCTGTTAGCTGGTTCCCATTTCCTCATGTATTTAAACCCTCATGTTTTCCCTTGTTCTTTTCGGTGTTGATGGTTGTTGTTAGTGTTTGGAGTCTCCGGGTACCTCCCCGCATAACACACCTGCTCATCTTATGACAGAACCCTTTCTCAATACCAAATATGGCATGTTATTTATTTAAAATATATATAAAAATGAAAAAAATATATTTAAAAAACAATATTAGCCATTACAAAAGTATAACAAGTTTGTACAATAGGATATGAACACAAGCAAAGAGTTCAGTCAAAAGTACAAAAGCAGAGCTAGTTACAGTACATGATTTCAGTTAAATAAATATATAAAGTTATTAAACGTAACTTTGCTCTAGGCCAAATTTAATTTACTCTGGAACATGTAAAAATGAATTATACCTGTTTAAACAATATCTACATGAGAGCCGGCGGCTAAGATAAAGCTGTTCTCAGTAGATACATGAGCGCTTGATGGCCTAGAGCTTACATCTTCAAAAACGTCTAAACAAACTGTCAAATCGGCGCTATTAAAATGCTGCAAGTAGAGCTGAAACAAATAAGAAAACTGTTCCCATGGCATTACTGTTAGAATATTGGATGTCTGGAAAATACTAATCTCGGTCCATCATATTCAAGAATGAACTAACTGTACAGTAGTATATATTTTATATGTATTATATAAAAAAGAAAAGAAAATAGCATTTTTTTCCATTAGACCTATAGTCTTCTGTCACTTTTTCAAAGTTTATGTATTGCAAAAAAAAATCTAATTTAACATCTTAATAAATAAAACATAGGACCAATATAGTTTCCTTTTAAGAATATGAGGAATAATTCATTCACAAAAGAAAATTCAGCCATTATTTACTCCAAACCCATTCCAAATTCTATTTTTCCCCATATGGAACATAAAATACAAAAGGATATGTTTAAAGATGAGCTAGAAGTTGGTGATTGTTACTGTCAAGCTCCAAAAAATGCATAAAAGAAATATAATAAAGCAGGATATGGCGTGTGAGCTGTATCTGCATCCATGTGACAGGTTTGTGTGAGGAACAGAATTAAATTTACATATCCCTCTACCCCATTCAAATGTGTTGCATTAATGATACAGGTTTTTTTCTGTTGCATAAGTGCAGTGCATGAACAACATCACTTTGATAACACACACATTATAGTGCACAATTTCAACTATAAGCCAGTTCAATTCAACTTGTTTTTCTTAATCAGTAAACAATTTCGAAGCATTTAAAAAAAGAAATGTATTCATTCATTCTTTTTTCACAGTGTAGCTGTTTGGTGAACATGGTAGAGAAACCATGCTAAATTTATGCACAGGCATTCAATTCTCTTGCTTATGCTTGTATGTCCAGGGCCTCCGATATTCTTCAGCCAGTACGAGGAAACTATAATTCACCTAAATGATATTAATCCTTAAAGTAAGAACAATTCATGATGAGGGACAATTCCATGCTGTCACTTCCTGGATAACAACTCGAAACGCTGTGATGAAGTCTGCAAATGCGTCGATTAAAACAAATCTGGACATAATATATGAACTACAGGTGAGATACCTGACACTAGAAATTATAAATATTCAGCAGGACAATTAAGCATCACAAATCTAATCTTGCTCAGAGCAAAACCTGATTTCAATTTCAAATTATTCCTGGCAAGTGGTTGGAAGGAAAGCTTTAAGTTATTAACTTTTGCGGTGGGAAATCCATATCGATTACTAATGCATGCAGATGTGTCTCCCTTGAACATTTATGACCAACTTTCTTCATCCGAACTGTTTTACTGCTTTTTTGCTGTTGTTTTCCCTCAAGGGAATCAAGCCTGTGCAAAATAAGCTGCTGTATTGATTTAAACACATTTGGCAGCAAAGTGCCTCCCCATGCTAGTCAACTTTATTAATGATTTAAAATAAAAAGCTGCTTTGCGCTGTTTCGCATGTTAACAGGGTGTCAATGCTGGCTCCGCCTCAGCTCTCTTCACATCCGCTGCTAGTCAAATGTGGCGTGGAGAGATTGATGCTAAAAAGGCTCTTACATCTGAGTGAATTGGACACTTGAATGCTTGATGAGGCTTCGGATACTGACAAGTGACATAAAGTGAATCGGGGAAATGAACGGAATGGCGCTGAATAAACCAATTAGCCGCCTGCCGTATGGGCCAACCGGAAGCCAGGCTCGCACCGGGAAGCAGTGGGTACCGCCGCCTGCCAAGAGGAGCTCTCGGAGAGAGGGGCACAAGCTTGTGATGGGAATGCTAATAGAAAATGATACAATACAGGTAATGAAGCATTCTGCAGGAGAGCCCAGATTTCTCCTTCAGTGGCAGGTGTTCCAGAGAGCCAGCGAGAAAGGAGGAAAGAGAGAGTGACACTGAGTAAAAGCACGTTACACGCTTTACTGATTCCTCAAGACACCCTACACTCCGTTCTAATTAGGCCTTTTTCAGAATTCATTTTGACATTTGTGCTGCACAAGGTGATGACACAAAAACCATGGAAATTAGCTTCTAGCTCTCAGAGGCGCCTTGCCCTTGCAACCCTTTGTAAATGTGGTACCCGTACGTCTGTCATTACACTTCAATTGGCATCCGTCCCCTGTATGAAATCTCAATCCGCTGTTTCCTTCAAGACGGTGAGAACACAATGCTCTCGTATTTTCTTCTCAGCTCGCTGCATTATTAACCGAAGATTCATATGGAAATATGGCCTCTTTCATCTGATTTCAAAGAGATGCAGTTTAGCGCAGAAGACGCTTTGCCTAATGAGTATTTTTCTGCTTTTCTTTTTCTTTTTCTCTGGGACGGGGTGTAAAAACCTGCCTCAAAAAACTCCTCATGAACTAATTGAGGGAATTACATCCTGCAGTTCCCATGCATTTTGATTAGAGATGATCTCTCCCAACTGAAGTAAATAAAGTAAACATAACTTTCTTTTAGTCATTGAAGCGACAAGATGTACTTGACTGATTTTTACTGATACAGTGATGGGTGTGTTAATTATTCAGAGCGCATTTTTAACTGGTTCATTTGGTGTTTCATTATGAGATTTTACCTGAGATGGAATTTTATCGGGGTACATATTAGATTTAATTAGATCTGGATGAAAACAAGTCTGTGAGGGAAATATTTTAAGACTCTTCAATGATTAGTACTTCTCTTTACATTGGTGCAAGATTGAAAATACTCACTTTCTAAAAACTGTATGTGGTAAAAAAAAAAACTTTGGAAATAATGGGTTGTGGAAATTAGATGTGACATGTAACAGCATATTGAACAGGAGGGAGACCAGAGGCAAAAGATGTTACATCAAGTTGCAGACTGCTATAAATCTACCTGCCATAGTTTGGTATAAGAACCATTAATGTGTAGAAATATAAATGTATCAATAATAGACTTGTAATGAGAAATACTGGATTTTAATTCAACTAGTCAGGGTGTTAAGAGCACACATTAATGTAATAAATGTATTGCCTCAATACTTTTAAAAAGGTGAAATTATGTGGTACTAATTCTTTCAGCTGTCAGGAAAAATGTGGATGAAACCAAAGTCAGACTTGCCTTATAATTACATGAAATACCTCAAATTCTTTTAATAAACCATGCTACCTAGCTAATAAAAAAACAAAAAAAAAACATTGCCTTTGTATACTGTAGAGATTCAGTTGAAATAAATTAATCAATCACATCATTGACCACTGTCTAACCACAAAGTCAACAAAACAACGAATAACACCTAATAAAACAATACAACCTTATCTGTACTCAGGTTTTTATACTATATTTGATCTAGATCATTTGATGGAATAGTGTTCACTAGATATTTTAAAGAGTTTTCAGCATGTGCTGAATGCATGTCCTCATTGTATCTTTAATGCAATTATTGACAAAATTGTTTTGTGAACAATCACACCCCTTAACATTTTCTCCAGTCTCCCTATTTCTATTCCTCAGAGTCTCATTTTCATTCATGTCAAATTAAATATGGCATCCACTCTGACTATGGTCCATAGACAGATCAATCAAATTAACGTCACCTCCCCTCGTTCCTCCGTGTTTTGCTGCAACATTCTTTAGGCATTAGTTTTCTGCTTTGTCTTAAGATTGAGTGGTTGGAATAAAGTATAGGACAGAACTTGGATGATATAATTTATTTCCCTTTTAGTATGAGACATTAGCATGTAGTTATCCTCCAGTCCCAAATCACTGCTATATAATCTGCATTCTGCTCCAGTTGGCCTGCTTTACCCCCACATATGGTGTTGTCAGAAAGAATTACAGAGACATTCCCTTTTTGTGAGCCAGAATTTTTTGGGTTCATTACTATGTTAATATCAGAATATACAGTAGGTACAGGTGAAATACATGGTCACAATATGGTCCTCAAAAAAAGTGATTTACTTTAAAGTGAAAATGGCATGTCCCATCTGTAGTGTTTTTCTGTAAGCTCCATATGGACTGAAGAACAGGCCAAAAAACGCTTCCCAACATCTTACTTTTCCATATTTTTTTACAATGCAATCAAATTACTGTTTGAAGAACATGTCTTATCCAGAAAAAAATGGCATAAGTTAATGGCTGAAACCACACTGTAACAATTATTTGTTCTAAATGCACTAATAATTTAATAATCTGCTGTGAAATAACCATAACAGTATTTGATAACTTGTTTGAACCAGTTTGAATCCATTTTGAATCTGCAAACACAAGGGAACAGGATACTGTCCCAAAACCACCCAGCATCACAACACCAGGTCCCAACACTCGATCTACCAAAGAAGCCCACACGATCCCAATCACCCGAATTCTTATCAAACACACCTCAGTCTTCTAATTAAGGACTCTTTATAATCTTCTATGCTACCTCTTCCCTCCATCTGGTCTTTCTATGTATAGTGACACCTTACTTGACTCCAACGATCTCCTAGACCTTCCTTGTCTTCAAGTGCTTTGCTCACCGAACCGTCTGAAGTCTTTTCGCCACCAGTGGTCTGCCTCATCTTCCTAGACACCTTCTGTGTTTTTCCAAAACTGCCTGGTGTTAAGTGCCCTCCTTATTTCAATAAATCTTTGTGCCATCCATCCTGTGTCTCATCTTCTGTGGTGACAAATACAGATGTTCCAGATCACCAAAAGACAAGTCATGATGATCCTTCCCAAAGCAATGTAATATTACCATCATCATGTGACACTAAAGATTGGAGTAAAATGCTGGAAATTTCACAATATAAAACATAGTAAAATACTACAATATACTAAAATAGAAAATAGTAAAAATCTTAAATTTTAACAATATTTCACAATAGCACTGCTTATGCGATCAAATAATTGCAGCCTTGGTGAGCACAAGAGACGTTTTTAAATGATGTTGAAAAAAAAGTCTTACCAACCCCAAACTTTGGACAAGTTGTGTATTTGAAGAATTTTAGAAGCAAAATGATGAGAAAATGATGAAGTAGATCTCCAGGGATATGAAAAAAACAACAACCTCTGTGCAATAAATTTTCTCCTTGGGCATTTGATGGCATTTGCCTGTCAGGAGGTAAATGACTGTCGGCATGAGTTAAAAGCAATAAATCAGGTTCAGAAACATCATGCAGGTAATCACTGTGGTTAAGAGGCAGTGATGGCACATTAGCCCCATTAATGGGTGGGTTTTGGTTGAGGATGGGCCACCATATGTCATTAAGCACTTTCGAGCTACATGAGCGCAATACTGCTAGTTCCACTGAATTACACCACTAATTAATCATCCCATTATGCAGTAATGCAAGAGGTACTGCTTGTGTCAGGATGGGTCATTGCAATTTGTGAAAAATAGCTTTTTACAATATTTGTTCAGGGTTTCAGACATGAAGGAACCACTGACCAAGAGTGTTTCTGCTCTTCACTGAAAGCCTATCAGAATGAAGTATTACACTATTAACTTAGTTGCTTATCAGCGTGGATATTACTAGGATATTGACTGTTTATCAGTACTTATAAAACACATATTGATCCCATATTCTAGATGACATTATTCTTCATTCTTAAACCTATCCACTTTCTACCCAATACCTAAACATAAAAACTGTAGCAGTGCGGCTGCGTGTGTGATGCAGAAACAAAGGCGTGGAGCACGGGATCAAAACTCAAACTCTCTTTATTCATAAACAGGAGAAACAAAAGACTTGGAACAAACTTAAACGACACATAGAAGTGCAAAAACTCAGAGAACTCGGTAAAACAGAGAGGGATATCCACACACATATAACATCCACAAGGTATGTTAACAAGAGACAAAGACATGGGAACACAGGAGGGCATATATAGCATGGGCACACAGAACAATGACATAGTTATGACAGGTGCGGGAAGGGCATGGCGTGAGACACAAAGGGGACCCGGAAGTGAAACATAACGCGACAGTGACAAAAACATAACAACATGACCGTACCGTGACAAAAACTACCTTATTAACAATAACAGCAACTATTATTTATTTAGGCAAAACTCATAGTTTATAAACTTAGACCCCAATCTAAAGTGTGAACATCAAGCCATTTATCAATGCTCCAACATCTCTGTCCATTCACTAAGGCATATGTCAAATGTAGACTTGCTCAGAATAAAGAACACAATGCAAACAGAGTTTGAGGTGTGAAAACCCTCCTGAAACACTAGAAGATCAAATAGCTAGCAGTCTCATTAAACCACATTCATATGTATTAGTAAAGGGGTTTGAATGTATTATTTAGATGTGTAATAAAAAAAAAAAAAACAGCAGCATGAAAGATGAAACATTATCAAAGATTAAAAGAGCATCTGGTCAATTATGTCGCAGTGATTAAATTTTGAATGCTGAATCTCATCTCAACTGGTCAAAGTAAAAACATGTTTCAACACATATTAAAAGTTTCTGATGGTGAATTTTTAAATGTGTCAGCATTTTGTCTGAGCCACAGTGCAGTATGCACACGGTCATGGTAGTAATATTGTGAAATAATAACCATCCAAAATATATATATATATATTTTTCTGTTTTATTATGTAATTTGTTCCCTGTGAATTTTGCAACATTATTATTACAGTCTTCAGTCTCACTTGTTTTGATGTACGATTCTTATCATCAATATTTAAAACTTGCTTAAATATTGACTTTTTTATTGGTTAAATTATTTTTAATAAATGTGACACCTCATTTTTCTGGATTTTTTGGATAAACAGTAGGTTCAAAGAGCAGTTATATGAAAAATAATATATTTTTTCAAAGTCAAAATCAAAGTATTTGATCAAAGTACATATTTCATGTTGCTGCACAGATGAAGAAAAAAAAAGAAAATCACATTAGCATTACAAAAGGATGAAACGTTACTACACATTCACATATATAGTACATATGATAACTTATCAAGCTACACTATTGTTAACTCTTAAATGCATGAATATTTTGCCAATCATTATTAAATGTTTCCTGATTTTAAAGTAACAATGACAGAAGAATACAAACAAAGTATTCTTTTTTTTCCCTACCTTTTGGAGCTTGGAAGGGTTTAGTTTGAGCAGATGTTTTTCTCCATCATCACTGTCCTTGTCCTAGCTCATTTCCCAGTACATTCAGCATCTGGCTTAAATTTGCAAAACATATTCTCATATTCTTTTTCCAACATCTTCAAAATCAATATTTTGATCACTGACAACTTCTTCACTAGATCAACCATCAAGTGACTGTGACATTATTATTTCATTATGTTTGGTACTCGCTCTGCAGTAAATCTCTGAACAATTTCAAGTTTTGATATGTTAAATTAGGCTTTCTATAATTGAAATTGTTTTTATTATATATATATATATATATATATGTATATATATATATATATATATATATATATATATATATATATATATATATAGTTTTTCTTGTTGTATTGTTTATAATGAATTTATTGAGAAACAATATGAAGGACGATGTCTCACTTTTAAAAAAAAATAATGAGGAGGACGCCTGAGAATGATATCTTGGGTCACTAAAGACCCGAGGTATGTCTTTAAGGTTTTAGACACTCACACAGATTATATAATGGAATTCTTATATCGATTTAGTTCCCATATTGGGACTCGTTATCTTATAACAAAGAGCATGCGTTAGATCACATAAGATCTTTTGCACCTGATTAACAATGCATGGCTCATTTAAACCGTGAAGATTCGGATATTCTCCCTCCCCAAAAATTTTCATAGCTGTCCTTAGCAGGAGCTGTAATTTAAATTTGAGCTGATTTCAGTTTCAAAAAGTATTATTCTCTGATGTGTGCAAACCTATTCAGTTTGTGTTTTCCAAGTAAGTGAACTATCTATATAAACATACATTTCTACATTTATGGGTTTATATATATTGTGACGGGTGGAGCCAACGACAGACACAGTGGGAGTGGTGATAAGCCCCAGAGAGGCGTTTTATTCAAACATAAGTGTCCAAACACAAAACGAAAGTAAAATAAAGTGTCCAAATAAACAGGGGACCTGGTGCCCTCGTTGTGCAAAACGTTCAGTGCAGGAGTGGAAGTGCGAAGGAGGATGGGTCCAGGAGAGGGGCGAGGGTCCGACGGTCGCGGGTGTTTCCCTCTTGTCTGATGCGCGGAGGACGGCGGCTTTGCTTCCGGCGGCTCGTCCTCTCCTGACGCTGAACTGCAGGGAAACAGCGGCCCGGCATCCTGGCCCGTCAGCCGCGTTGCGAATTAGACCCTCCGACTCCCTTCCTGAACCCACGAGGACACCAGCGTGCATGCACGGGGAAGGACCCGCCCCCCGAGGAGAGGCGCGCTCGTCATTTATCGGCGGCGGTGGTAACGCTTCATGCATCTCAGGTGTGTGCCACCACACGCCGCCAATTCTCCTCATTACCGCGCCCCTCCTCTCTTCACCCACTCCAGTTGGGAGCCTGGCGAAGGGCGGCGATATGAGTGACGGGGCGGCGTCGAGATCAGGGGGAGGCAGCCGTTCCGTCACATTCCCCTCCCCTAAGCGTCGTTCCCGTCCTCCAGAGGCCACCCACCCGGGAGTGCTACCTCCTCAGCCAGGCCCCATACGGTCGAAGTGGGCGGGTCAAGGAACCTCTCCGGGGCCACCCTCGCCGCATCGGAACCGGGACAGAAAGACACCGCCTTAGTACACAGCCTCACGCTACCACGGGGTAAAAGGGGAACAGGAAAGTAATCACTTACCCCTATTGTGGTTGGGAGGCGCGACCGCATCCAGTTTCTGTCCAAGTCCGGTTTTCGTCCGATCTTCCGCGAGCGAGGTGGGATGACGTCAGTCGATGACCTCCCACTGCGCCGTCTAAGCTCCGCCTTGCCCGCATTCTCCACCACTGTGACGGGTGGAGCCAACGACAGACACAGTGGGAGTGGTGATAAGCCCCAGAGAGGCGTTTTATTCAAACATAAGTGTCCAAACACAAAACGAAAGTAAAATAAAGTGTCCAAATAAACAGGGGACCTGGTGCCCTCGTTGTGCAAAACGTTCAGTGCAGGAGTGGAAGTGCGAAGGAGGATGGGTCCAGGAGAGGGGCGGGGGGTCCGACGGTCGCGGGTGTTTCCCTCTTGTCTGATGCGCGGAGGACGGCGGCTTTGCTTCCGGCGGCTCGTCCTCTCCTGACGCTGAACTGCAGGGAAACAGCGGCCCGGCATCCTGGCCCGTCAGCCGCGTTGCGAATTAGACCCTCCGACTCCCTTCCTGAACCCACGAGGACACCAGCGTGCATGCACGGGGAAGGACCCGCCTCCCGAGGAGAGGCGCGCTCGTCATTTATCGGCGGCGGTGGTAACGCTTCATGCATCTCAGGTGTGTGCCACCACACGCCGCCAATTCTCCTCATTACCGCGCCCCTCCTCTCTTCACCCACTCCAGTCGGGAGCCTGGCGAAGGGCGGCGATACGAGTGACGGGGCGGCGTCGAGATCAGGGGGAGGCAGCCGTTCCGTCACAATATATATATATATATTCTTGTTTATATAAGGGTATTAGATGGTTTAACTGAGCATGAAAAAGACCAGCTATTTCCTTTTGGTTGTAAAATGAACAGTTGCCTTTTTAGTCACTTTCGCAAGCAGTGTACATACTTAAGCAAAACATCTTGAGTTGACACAAACAGTTGGCTGTTTTTCAGTCTATGTTTGTATCATTTCAACACATGAAGCAGGCAGCACATTATGGTGGGTTGTAATTATATAAATCATCACACAGCAACAGAGTGACAGACTCAAGTCTGAAAATAAGCACATATCCAGCGTGCCACTGTCCCATTAGTGCTTCAATATTCCTACTCTACTGGCAGGCGTTCTGTTTTATTTGTGATTTTAAACCAATTAGATTTCAATGAACTGGCTGTTTTTGTCACATACATTCATAGGCTTCACGAAACTGTGGCCAGATGTAAGTTATTCAGTAATGAATTCATGTTTCATCCTTTGTGCACACATGCACATCTCTCATCCAGGCTCTAACCTCACGAGACTGTGGTTAATTACACAGAAAGGTGCACGTTCACAAGGTGTCTGGTGTTGTACAGCACCAGTTGGTCGAGGGAATTAAAACAATTCAAAGGTCAAACGCTCTCCTGTAAGGAAACATGACTCTAATGATTCCCAACATAATATCCATATGCTAACATTAATTTATTCCACTTACACAAATTTAGGGTATAATAATATGTTCTTCTTTGTAATGTTAGGCACTGGTGTTCCTTTTAGTTAACAAACTGTCAACATACATAGTGAGAGTAAACAGCAGAAGACCAAGGTCAAACACAAACCATAAACAATGTGGTTGGAGACAGGAGTTTTATATTCCCGAAAGATGTCAATATTCACTTTTTATGACTATCATATCTGTCCAAGGAAAAATAACGACACCTCTTGAGATTTTGACTTGATACTGTTAATGATCTCTCACCAGATCTCTCTTAAAAATTACTTTGCATAAGACATGAAATTTTCATTCTGATTGGTTGAAAGATGCTCTCTAGATATGTTCACCTCTTAGCTGAAGTAGTTCTATTTGTGGTCATTTATTTTTATTTTTTCATAACATTTCATCTCCTATGGTAGAAGAACAAGAACAACACAATGATCAAACAAATTGGAGTTTCAAATTTTAGAGTTTTAAAATGTTCTGAAATTGCCTTTAGTAGCTATGAAAAATAGTGCATGTTCAGGAGCTGGATGAAAACTGATTGGGGTGACTGTCTACACAAAAATACTGTAATAGCATAATGCGACTAAATCATCTATATGGCACAGCAGGGCACACACTTTAAAAAGCTATTAAAAGCTATAGGTTAATTGGAAAAGCCTGCCTCTATACTACTTTTTTTTTTTTTTCAAAACATGTACCAATACAAATAAATTACTGCAGTTTCCAGTTGAAATTAACAAGGTGCAGTAAAACCCCGATGACTTTTATTTCTTTTCATATAAATTTATGATTAAAGGACCAGGTTATTAATTAAAAAAGGGTTAAGATTCTATGCACAATAATATATTGTTACCTCAAAACATTTTTACTATAGTGCATGATTTTTAAACTAATACATTTTGATGTTTGTTTCACATAACCTGTGTCATGTGCATGTCTTTTATGACAAACTTATCTAAGAAAGTACAGGGTAATAGAAGGTAACTACATGGGTCAAGGTTAGGTTTTTACGGATTGGTTCCGGACTGTTTCCTACTTATTACTCAGTTAAAATCAGTATAATAAGTGGAACAGGACTATAAAATTAAGTGATAAAAGATTCACAGTCTATTTGATCACAGTAGGATATAAGTCTTGAGCTGAATTTACATCATTGGCAGAGAAATCTGCAAAGTGCAGTAAATTAGAAGAGGCAAGTGAGTTTTTTTACAGTCGGAATTAAACACACACGGATCATGTTCCCCCTGACCAGGCAAGTTCCTGTTGCCTCTCCACAGAAAGCACACTCTGTTTAGACCCCATCATGATTCCTATGTCTATGATGCATGGCAGTTACAAAAAAATACTAAAAATTAGTTTTTAATTACATCACATTCCCCTTTTAGAGATAAAGGAAAACTGTATTCTGTATTTAAACTATTCTGTATTCTGGGCCAGAACTCATGCAATAGGAAATTAACATCACTGTATGGTTTCCCGATTAACATGCAGGCTCACGTTTGGTAGACTGTTTCATGTCAGCTCCTATATAGTCTCCAGTCCAAATTGACTTTTTCTCTCTCACTTGCATAGGCAGAAGGTTAAGCTTTGTCATGCTATAGTGTCTTGTCAGCATCAGTGTTTGAGGTCATCTCATAGCAAGATGTGAAGCATTCCATGTGTTCCCATCATCCAACAGGAATTTGATTTTCATCCTCCCCACTGTTCCAGACGACATAATCCTTTTCAGGATGTTCAGCTGAGGATTTGCAGTCCACGCCATATCTCCTACTGGAAGTGTAAATGTAATTGTAGAGCAAAGAGTTGTCCATCAAAAAGATAAGATGGAATGTCCAGAAGGGCTGTCTTTGGATCAATGCAGTCACAGCATGTGGCATTGCAAGATTCGGTTCCAGGGCTCAAGTGAGTGAATTTTTAATACCTCTCAAGACACAAGAGACAAACTGGAGCATCTCAGTGTCCAGCACTCTTATATTTACAGTTTTTAAGGAGGCTGTAGAACAGCATGCAGTATCCACTCAGACCATACAGGCTTGAAAATGTCAAAATCCATAGCAGGTATGATCAGTATGGTTTTCTGATGCATAGTAACAGTCTCTTGCAATAACTGGGGAACAAAAAGTGCCTCATGCAGACAACTGAATAATTAACAGCAAGATCATCAAAGGAGTGAAATAAAACCTGACAGTAATTTTCTATCCCAGCCCAGGTGAAGGTGTGCATTACAGAAAATGACAGTTTCAGTACGAGCAGTGGACCTCATTCATGAAATTAATGTACAATGAAGAACTGGGCGTACAGTCGTTTCCACATAAAACTTGTCATTTATCAATATGGATGTGAGAGCTGTGTACAATCAAATCTCACATCAGGTCCTCAAAACGAGTTCCCTAAGGGGGAACGAGACACTGCGTTGAATGGCTAGAGGAACGCCTTGGCATGTAATCTTGTGAAGCACTCTGAAACCAATCATGCGATCATGGACAACAAGTCTATTTTGCAGAACCCATTGGGACACCTCTGGAGAGGACCCCGTTGGAAAACAATACCCAATAGGTATTATGTGCAGGACCCATTAGGAGACATCTGGAACTTGCGCACATGACCAGAAAGTCCACTGAGGGAACCTTTTATTGATGACATTTTGGTTCATTTAGATTTCCTGACAGACAAACAAAGTTCATTAGTCGTTCAAAAACTGTTAGAAGGTAAAATTAATGTAAAATTATTTCAGAACAAATGGGTGGCCTCTGGTACTTAAAGAGATACCACCACAGGTCCCGTTTTCTTGGGGAACACCTGGGTTTAGTGCTGTAAGACCCTCCTCGGAGGGGGCGACTCCCCCAGAGCAACCTGACTCAGGGGTGGCAGTTGGGAAGATCAGCGAAGTGTGGCTTGGCACATTAGCATCGGATTCTCATGCTCTTAGTCTGCTTAGCAGCGAGGAGGGTACTCAGATCCGTCCTCATGCCAGAGGCTGAGCATGAGAGCATCGGTCCAATCCCCTGGTTCTCTTGAGGGGGTAATGGTTGGCGACACCCCGCTTGAGTGGCCCTAGAAGAGAAGCTGTGAGGCTGCGGCTGACTTGCCTCAGCTTGAGGGTGGCAGGGCAAGGCTTCCAGAACACCACCTGCCGTACAAAGCTCCCTGAAACCTCTCGATGACAGGTCCTCAAAACGAGTCGCCGAACAGGCCTGAAGGTGACAGAGGGACACCAGGATCTTTTCTTCTTTTCCTTTTTCTTTTCAAAAAACCTCTCCGTAGCTGCCAGAGCCATATTCTTGGAGTGGCCATCTTCTTGAAGAGGCCGACTCACTAGCAACCTAGAGAGAGATAGACCTTGCCCTCATCGAGGTCCCTGAACAACCCCACTTGTAAAACTTGTAGTATAAGTAGGGTGCTTAAGCCTACCAATGCCAGGTTGGAGCGGAATATGCTCTGCCCACCAGATTAAAGTTACCTGCATTGCTTGGTGGGTAGCGCCAGGGATTTACCTCCGACACTGAGATGGGATGGAATCATGCAGGAGACATTCATCCGGATGCATTTATTAGAATTAGTATCCCTAGTTTTGCAGTCATGTTTTTTTACTGCTTATTCACGAGACAGCGTGATTCACAAGCTTGACAAGCTCCTCATAGGCCTGGGAGGAAGATGGTGAAACTTCCTCTCCAGCTTCGACACGAACATGTCCAACTACTCAGAGCTGGATTGTTGCAGTGTCAGCATGCCCCTGCTGGAAGAAACTTCCTGTTTGGAAGAAACCGGCCTTGAGCATGCCTCTGGATCCAGGCATAGGAACACATCTGCCGTGTATAGGGGCTGAGATAAAGCAGAGCCTCTCTCAAACCCCGCTGCCAGATCCAAATGTTTTTATATCATGCAAACCCTGGAACAAAGATGAACCTTCAGCAACCATGGGATCCGAGCCCAGAGAATGCAAGACTGGGCAACGAAAAAAAGATTTAGAAACCGGCTTTTGTTTTTTTTTTGTTCTTTTTGGGGAGCAGAGCGATGCAGTCTGCAGCCACCGCCCTCAAGCACTGACCGTGTGCACTCTGCTCCAAACAAGTCTAATCTAAGTTGTGTGTTGCCCTGCCTGCACTAGTGAGGGCAGGGGAAGCACACACTCTAAAACTTGTTGGTTTGCCATTAATAATAAAAGTGTGGAAGTCCCTTGTCTTTTAAACTAGTTTGGGACAGAAGTACTTTTGATTCACACACACACAGATCAACCAACAGAGAGCTTTGCTGAAAACACTTAAAGCTGCCACTTCCTGTTTCCAGTGAGGTTTTATGATCCTGGATCATACTGTCAGTGACCCGCGACGATCATTCTACAATCGTGCAAGCGATTTCACAATGCTTCACGAGAGTACATGCCCGTATTAAGGCATTAAGGCATTCCCGTAGCATTTCGACGCAGCTCGAGTTCCCCTGAAAGGGAACTTCCGTGCAGCATAATATATTTGCTGGAGACTTTCATTGATGACTTTTAGATAACTTTTCTGACAAACAACCAAAGTTCATTAGTCATGTCAAATTAATGTACAATTATTTGAGATTAAATGGGTGTCTGTGACCCATTAAAAATACCACAAGTGTTTGTTTTTTGTTTAGTTTTAAATGCACAAAAATCAGCAAAAACCATTGATACATTGTCGCTTTACACACCTGCAGTGCTTGTTGAAAAATAAAAAGTATATAAAAAGAACAAATAGGACTACGCAAAACATATTTCACTTAAATAATTATTAGATTAACAAAAGATAACAACAATGATGTGCGTTTTTGTGACACTCTAACGCATTGTATTTGCTTTCTTTATATCTTTATTCTATTTAATCCAAGTGATTGCGCATGCTTCACACAACATATCAATTCTAGCGTTGCTAATTTAAGCCATTCATCATGAACCTAAAATGCAGTCATGCAGCATAAAAGTTACACTGCCCAATTTAAATGTTCTGCTTTAAATTCAGCATGCCCAGTGCAGCGGTGCCTAACTAAACGTATTTTTGTGCTTGTGAAGAATGCTGTTTTAAGTGGACATCGGAACACGAGTGAAATACAAAGCTTTGTTAACATAATGAGTAATAGTTCAGCGACCAAACTGTACATTGTCAATATGGAAACATCTGGATTTGTGCTGAATGAGAGCTGAGCCCAATGACATTTCAATTTCACTTTAAATAAATTCATTACGGCTTTTACGACGTTTGAATGTTGCTTATAATGAACTATAGCTTAATTTAAAGGATTTGTTATGGAATGAGGGAACAATAGTCTAGGCTATAGTGTCCATAATGTTTGTAAATATTTATTTTATTTACTGGTATTTATTATACATATAAATCAATGTAATTGTTTGCAATTACAAGGTTAACGGATGCTGTTGGAGTACGATCAATTTCTCTTTCATGAAATTGTTTCAGTAGCCTCATTTATCAATGTACGATCATTCATGTTTCACGAATCACACGTGAACCCAGTCGTGAGATGAATAAATGAGGTCAAGTCTCTGACTCGCAATCTTTTCAGAATGCGCTCCCCTTACATATATTCCCCCTTATGGTTGAACTGGTCACAGTAGACAGGAACTAGTATTTGAATTAAAATTTGAATGAAGAGAAAATAAATTTGCTGAATTGCAATTAACAGAAAGTCCAGATTTATTTTGCAACAAAATAAATAATAAAAAAACAAAATCATTTTGACTAATCATACCCATTTGTTTCCTGATAATTAGCATTAACACATACATTTACATGCATTTCCTCATTTTTATCTCTACACTACATTTAATATTGCAGAAACAATTAACAGCAAAGAAAACAGATGTTAAATTTGCCAAAATATATCACAGTAGCCAAAATAAACACAGGTGCTTCCTTCTCTACGATTAAGTATTTCCTTTCTGCATTCAACAGCTGAAAATGAAAGGGTAACTCAGTAGAGGTCAGACAACAGTACACAGTTTAAGATTAAAAACTGTTAGTGTGTGACCAGAATTCTGACACTGTGTGCAAACGCTCACGGAACACAGGTTTCACTTCAGAGTACATCATGTGCTGTTCACTGTTCTCTCTCTCTCTCTCTCCCACCATTTCCCTGCATCTAACTGTCCTCAACAGCACTTACACAGCACAGCTCTCAAGGGCTCCATACATGTGGAATATTTTACAGTTGGCTTACTGATTACAATACCTGGTAACAGCTTGGTAAATTCAAGCTACAAATGTTCTGTGTTTGCCAAGAAAAATATATCTAAAAATCTGCAAAAGAATGACTCTCTCTGAGCAACATACAGTGGTGTTTTTTTGTTACCGGATGCATTGTTTTAACTAATCAGGAAAACTGACAAAAAAAATCTGCCCTATAATGATTCATTCATGATTTATGAAAATGATAAATTTAATAAAATGCTTCAGACATACAATTAGACGTGAATGATTCAGTGACCCATTCAGAAAGACCCATTCAAACAATTATATGCTTTGTACTTGAAATAAAATATTAATCTTAGTACATGTATGTACATTATGTAAGTAATTTGTATTTGTCTTTGTAAATTATTCTGAATGTAGTGAAACACATTGGAACACATCCATATTGATTTTAAGAAGAGTATCATGATCAAGATGTGCCAGCGAAGGCAGATGTGGACCCTTAAGCTCGGACTCGTATGGTCAAACTGACATTTGTCTTTATTGAGGTTCAGTCCAGCCTCATTACTCTAGCTCAACCCAGAACATAGGTCAACATTGTGCAGATAAGGTGATGCTCCATAAATGATCCTGTTGTCTAGGTAACACTGGACAACCCGCCTTGTTAGAATCCCTCTAGACGTGTCTAGACGTGTATGCCACCTGTCTTCTTTGTGACAGCAAGAGGATACATACATTCCGAGTCTGTTTTGCACATTATTCAGTTTTCCCACCAAAAAAAAAATCTGGAATAGCTTAATGAATGCACATTCATTTCATTGGATGTGCAGACATAAATCACAATATTATGTTTATGTACTTAGCAGATCTGATTAATCTTATCATTTAAAAATGTATCTTAAATTCTTTATCTTTATCTTATAATCTTAACATTTATAGTATACTTTTCAGCAAATAAACATTCCAGAAAAGTTAGTCAGTATTCCACATATTCTCAGAATTATTTGAATGAATTCTTTCAGAATTTTTTTCTCCATCATATTTGTATCAATACATTTAATCAATAGATTGTTTTAATAAACAAAATTGCATTCTAAAATTACACAGTTTTTACCTCAATATGTACCTTGAATTAGTGTAGTGAAGTCTTTTGTAAATCATTTTGCATTACCTAAGCAGAGCTTCAACTTATTTCAATTTTAAGCTACGATAACAACTGTAAACCTGGCATCTGCTGTTTAAAACCAATGTAAACACTCATTCCTAATATACATTTCACATTTACTAGAATTCAGTAGATGCAATTTTTACACTAATAAGATAAATTAATTCTTTCAAATATACAGTCTATTTTTTATATTAAGTTGTCATGAAACAGAAGCTGTGATAGCCTAAACCTATGTGATGTATATTTGAGTGAAACGACTTCTTGATCAAGAAAAGGGTTTAGGGCGGTACTTGGATTTTTCCCCCCATGGGAAAAAGATTGGATGCTTGTAGTTTGCTTTTGGTCGATCTCATGTGAGTGACAGGTTGTCCCACCCTCACACTTGTAAACACGTGTTCACATTGTGCAGGAGGGAGGTGAAATGATTTTGACTGAATTTTACAAGAGCACCAGATTATTTTTTCTTTTTATAAAATTATGTGCATGCATAAATCATTTATATAAATGATGCAATATTCCATGAAAAATAAATAAAAGTCCATTTTGATTTCATGGTGACTAAGTAGCTTTTCTCTCAGAGCATATATTTAGTTATATGATGCAAACGCAAAGAAATCCGCACTTTTGAATGGATAAATACTCGAAATGTATTCACTCTATATTCTCCGACAATATATCAGTACACTCAATTATATATTAAAAAAAAATAATTAAAATGAAGGATAATGTCTTACTTCCCCTAGCTTTTATATTTCCCTTAATGCAGGGTTGTTTTTTTCCCCTTATATTTGTCTGAATCAGTTTGTGTCTTACAGTGCTTTTGTGCGACCAAAACATTTTTACTTTTTGCCACGTCTTTTGCATCATCCACTTACTCATATTGTCTTCTCAAGTGTTAAATCAGACTTCAGACACCAGTCTGGTCATGTCCCATTTCACTATCCATGTCTCTGAAGCCACATGTTGTGACAAGCTTGTGTAGCGCTGCCACATCATGATACATGAACTCACCAACAGCTTGTGTGCGCTACACGAAACAGCACCGCTCCATGATCATCTTCAGCCATTGGAATACGCTTCCTTCTTCACAGCTGTGCTGGTAATGCTTCACATAAAGAAAGATTGTTTTTTTTTTCCCTTTTCAGTGCAACTTTTTAAAACCTGATTGAATAAAGAGAATGTCTGTCATTTATGTCTTAACTTCTTGTGGGTCTGATCTTTAATTAGTGCTTTTTTCTGTTCTTCAGTTCTAATACTCTCCTTTTATCTTTCATCCTTGTTCTCATATATTTGATCTCACTTATTGTTTGATAAGCAAGAGAAAAGCATTTGATTGTGAAACGCTCCTTACCCTGCTTCTCACCTCTTTTGCTTTTCTTTTACGGTGTGCAGATTTTCTCTTATATGTTCAGTTTCAAAAAGCAAAGCAGTGTGGGTGAGCACACTACATTTTTGATGAGACACATATTAAAATATTAAAATGACTTGCATTACAGAGAGCATGATTTATACATTATTATTATTTTTCATTGTTAACTGATACCCAGGCAAGGGATAGATGTGTTTTGTGCTTAGATTCACTATACAGACAACTGTCGAACATATGCAAGACCGCTTTTGATAAATAAATAAATGCTTTTGAAAAGTCTGTGGGTTTAGTATCAGTATTTGGTCTCGGTTTTATAATAGACATGTTTCAGCTTCAGCAATATAGTCATTTGTGTTGGAAATACAAATGAAAAGATGCAAAATCAAATCAAGACCATTACAAAAATTGAGAAATGAATCCTTTCTGTCATATTTGTCATAATCAAGTCAAGTGTCCACTGAAAATCATCCAATAGCACTTTTCGTCCCTCAAACAGTTAAATATTGATTTATTACACATTGTTTAAATCAGATTTTTTCCTGAACGATCTGCCCTTCAACAGCGTTCCTCGAGGAAATATGGAATCTGAGCATTATGTATGTTGTAAAAGTGTATATGACTGTATATATTTAAACTGGCCCACACTAAAATCATCTGATTTTTTAAATGTAAGACCACAAACATGCAAAAAAAATAAAATAAAAACAGGTTTTTTTTTTAACAGCTTTGTTCCTATAGTGCAGTGCTTCTCAATTACTTTCTGCCACGCCCCCCCCCCCCCCCCCCTGGGAAGAGGTAACATTTAACTTCATATGCTGCTCTTGTTCAGTGCAAGAAAACTTACTCCCTGGCAAAAAAAGAGCATGTACCCCAGACTCACCCCAGACTCACCCCACTATTTGAGAACCACTGCTATAGTGTATGGAGTGCCACAATGTGACAAAGACAACAAACCACACAGTAATAGAAAAGACAAACGTCTGTGAACACAGGAAATTCTTTAAAGACTTTAGAGGCAAGAAGATATGGCGATAATATATATATATATTTAAAACCATTTGGATGATAATATGAAGAGTTTGTCCTCAGGGTTCTCACTATTCAACAGGATTTCTAATCTTAAATATCCAACAGATCAACAATTTAAGATCCAGCATCAGTGCACTCCCAATGTTATAGTAGATTCAATCACTCTTAACACCTCACACCACAGGCAAATCAGATAAAGTAATCTGTAGAAGCAACCAGATAATCTTAACTTTACTTACCTTTGTCAGAAGGGGATAATTGGGCCCAAAAACAATAATTTCGTAGTGTGTGAATGGCTCCAAAGTATTTTTTTTTTTTCATTACGGAAATATATTTAAAATATGTAATATTACTATTTTCTAAGATTTTACATTCCTACCAGTGGCGTAGCTACGAGATTTTCAATTGGTTAAAATGACGACTTTCTGAAGTGAAAGTACATATCGCCCGCACTCCTGCCAGTGCGTCGCACAAGACGATCGCTACGCACCACACGGCCAACAATTTGTCGCAGTTTGGCCCCCTCAATTTATGCTGGGACCCCCCAAAAGTAAATTTCTGGCCACGCCCCTGATTCCTACATAAAATCCCTGACACTCATAGTCAATTATTTTAGACGTCTTCCATAGTAAAACGTTCCCAGGACATGTCATTCAGCACAAATGTGGGAATTGGTAGGACATTTTATCTATGATTCCAATGACACTAAATTGGTTTATGATGAAAGACGAGACATTTTATCGTGTGACGTTGAGAGCTTATAAGGATACAAGATGTACTTTTTTATGTGAAATAAAATGCTCCACAGAGTATATGTTTTTTTGTCCTGTTGCAAATACTGTGCTTTAGAATTAAACCAGGACCCACTTATTATTCAAGATCCATAACTCTGGACAAACATATACTGCAAGGGCTTTGGTAATTTGTATATATTTATCTGGATTTTAGGTGCCCTCTACATTTGAAACCACATTTAACCTCGGATAATGCGGCAACATTTGTCTTTTCTTCTACTCATCACTGAGACTGTTCCAAGACCTAGAAGACAGTGACGATATATATCAGAGTGATTCTTATCAGCCTCTCTGTTACTTATGGAGGTTAATGACATTTGGTAGACATTTCGGTAAAAAAGCATATCATGATTCAGGCCATGATGATGAATGCATCTAATGGCTTTATTTGATGTCTTATCTTCTTTGTGCCACATGAGCAGACGAGAATATATGAGCAGAGCGCTGAGGCTGATTGACGAAAAAGATCCGTTGTTCACATTTAATGATTGTTGCTGTGTGAAATCATTACTGTTCAAAGTAATTGCATATTCATCTTACTACTGACAAAGAAATGAAATTGTAACAGCTTTGTTTAAAATACACTAAAAGACATGAAGAAAATGAAAGAGACAAAGTACACTCAGAACCATTTCTAAAATGCCAAATGTAATGCGCACGGCACCCATGTGACACGTCTTTTCACAGTGCTATCATAATTTGAGTTAGAACCTCAGTACAGTGCCGAAGTAGACTGGCAATGTTGCATAAAACAGTTCTGGATATGCCTGTCTACCTGCTGTTCAAGTTGCCTAAAATAATGTTAATGAGCCTAGTATGTGCAGAAAATATACTATTGGTAGCAAACGTGATAAAACGTAGCAAATGTGTAAGTAAGCTTCCAAAAACCAAACAAGGAAATTGAATTTTTTTTATTATAAAACTCTACCACACTATAATTTCAAGCATTTCTTGCTGTCACCTGATGAAATGTAGTGATTTTTGATAAATATGTGAATAGATTTTTTTTGCAATTAAAAAACAAATAGAGATTGAACTCAAGCTGCAAACTAGGGTTTGCTATGGGAAATGACTACGGCACGACTCTTGATATTGAATGGTGGCAGCCTATGATGTCATCACTCGTGCAATTGCAAACATAAAAGGGCACTTGTATAAAATGTCATCCTCTTTCTTCTCACCAGGATACCTTTTTGTTTGAACGTGTGTTCTAAACTAGGTAATTTCAAAAAATATTTTAGGCAGTGTGCCCATCCATGTCCGTTCCTTTTCTCGATGGAATCGGGACAGCAATTTGTGCCTCATGGCTCAGGACCTGCTACAGCTGAGACGAGTAGGAAACTGAGTTTGTGGGGTTCGCAGATGGAGATTGCGGAAGAATTTGATGGAGGTATGAATATTTCTCATTCATCTGCAGCTGAAAAGAGTGAGCTGCCGGATTGTAGTGATACCATGATGAGCAGCACAAGGCTGATATTGATGATGCTTTTGAGCACTCTCAGCCCGCCTGCCTCGTATTCGACTAGTTACTGGACCTTATGTCTTCCCTTTCTCCCAGATCTTCACACTGAGGCTTGGAGATCTTGGTGGAAGTCATATTCAGCATGTGTCCATCACACTGGCAAATTATGATGATGTTGAGGGGATACAGAAGTATGGGTATGCGTCGATGCCTCCAGTTTAAGAGACCCCATCTAGCTACCTTGCGATAGTTGAAGCAACCATCAGTGTTTTGTGGTCCAAGTGGCGAATTGACATCTGACATCTCAGTTCTCAAGTATTTTATTTTATTCAAGTACATGTATTTACTTGGATTTATTGTTATTTATTTAAATATTATAACTTTATTTACATACTATTCATATTTATTTAAACAATGTTAATTATATATATTTAAATAAATACATATTAGAGATAATATTTGAGCCATAAATGCTAAATTATGTCTGTAATCATAAGGGAGCATACATGTTTATCAAAGAACCTTGACTGTGTTTGGAAACTCGCATACCTATGTGGCACACACTGGTCTCACGGCCTTTGTATTGATCTGTTTGTTGCATCAGCACCAACCAAATCGCTGTGGTCAGAGGTTCTATAGCCAAGTGTGCTGGGAGTATAACATGCTGTTGTTAGCTTGGCAATTGCTGAGTGTTTAAGTCCCTCAAGACCTGAGAATCTTGGCTCAATCATTGTGAAGCAATTCTGAGCCAGATAAGCAATACTACGATTGAAGTTACACAGTTTGCACTGTTACACTGCTTTGAAAAAAATAGCATAGAGCAAAAAAAAAAAAAAAAAAAAAAAAAAGCACAGCCATTCTGCTTTTTCAACATTGAAAGAGAACAAAAACATTTAGAATTTACACATCATTCCAAACACATATAACCTTTTCATTCATAAAACACATGAGACATTTTTTAATATTGATCTTGCTGCTCTTTTCCATTTAAAAACAATAAAGAGCATTTGAGAACTACAGCTGAAATAGACATTTTCGAAATCTATTGCATCTTTTCAGAACTGTACGATTTTGAATATAACACAAGTCCTGAATTTCATAATAATCAGAACAAATTAAAGTTAGATTAAAAGTTCAGTTTTCAACCTCATCACAATTGTCTTATCTTTATCACATTAATTATTTCCTCACTAGTGTTTTCTAAAAATGTTGGCAGCAAGTTTCAGCATTGTTGACAATATTCATAAAACTTTCATGACCCCCAGAATACATTGTTGTTTAAATATGTAATAGTCATATTCATAAAAAAGAATATATTTCAAATAAAAATACTTTATGCTGAGTTGTTTCAAGCTATGTTTGGGTGAAGTATAGACTCAGCTCAAACTTAATAGCTGGAAAGAATCAGAAATGTAATTTAACGTAATCAGAAATTACGTTAAATCTTGTCAATGGCAGGGAAAAAGTAAAAAAAAAGTAAAAAAAATTTTAATAGGGAAGACAATTAAATGTTATCTTGTTAGATTAATTAGTAATTAGTAGATTAGTTGTGTTTTAATCATCTATTTAATTTATTTATAAATAGAGAGACCACAGATAAACAATTTGTCATCAATTTTATGCATCAAAAACCAGCCCAAATTTTATCAACCACCCCAATGCATTTTTTCCCGGTCGCACGTGACCAAAAGGAGCGCAATTGGACGGTAACCCGCCCAATCTGGCAACACTGAACAGCAACAACAATAAGCATGCTCAAACTCTTCTTCTCCGTGTATAATGTATATCTGTGGCAGAATTACAGCGCCCCATACTGGTCTGGCATATATATATAACACCGTGTTCAGTCGGTTTTAGTGGTCTCGTGTGGACGCATTTCTTGCGCCGACGCCATGTTTATGATCGGATAGGGAATGCACCGGCTTCGTGTGGACATGGCCTTAGGGAAGCCCACTTTGACCTTTTTCACATCAAACCCAAGCTGGTTCCTCCTCACACCTCACTACCATCAATGGTGACCAAGGGGTACATGGAGATCCCCCATGGTGGAGCAAGCAGTAACAATGCACTTGTGTCCACAAAGTGCTGCCGTCTGACCTCATCTCCCGTCCAAGGCTATGCTTACGGCCAAGGCTTACAGAGCTGCTGGAAAGGCCCCCTCTGCCCTGCTCTCTTATAAGTATAGCAGGTAAAAGCACTTTAAGAGATGCATGAAGGTAGTTCTGACCAATATATGTTGCAGGAGTCAGATGATATCCACCTTGTTGTTCCAGGAATGCCATCCCTGGCTGAACCTGGCAGACATGAGGTAGACCGACAAATATAATTTTATCGACACAGTCGACAAATTCGCTCAACAGTTCTTGGGTGTACAGAAGCAGACAGAAGCTATAAGATACATCCTGCCCTAGTGGTTTCTCTGCTGCTTCCTCCACCTTAAAAAAAAAAAAAAAAATAGAGAAAATAATTTAATAAACAAATCTTTACCAATCTAAATCTTCCAATTAATTTACCATTATTAAAATGTCAAATTCTCATTGAGGAGTTTAAATTGGCTGGACTAGCTGGATAACTGCAACAAAAATGTCATATGTTTAAATGTGGCTGTCAGATTCTTCTCCTAATGGGGCCTTGACATAATTAATGATTAAGTTGTCACTGTATTAATTATCTGGTGACAGCACTAACTGTTGAACAGATAACCGAAGGCCATAACAGTGGTGCCTTTTGAAAAGAGGCATGACTTGCACAGCCTTGAACTAGGGTGAGTACACTGCTCTGTGATTGCATGCTTGGTTTAAGCTGAAATGTAAACTAGCATTTGTCAGAGAGATAATTATAGAATGGGGCATTAGGAGACAACTCGTTGTGCCCTTGTAATCCATGCATTTGGTTGCCATGGCAGCAATAATAAAGAATGTACTTGGGAGGAAATGGCATCACTCGACTTTTGGAATGTAGAGCAGGTACCGTCTATCATCTATTTTGAGAGGTAGGACATTCTTGGGCTGAAGACCACATAATAGATTTTTAAAATGAGTCATTATAGAACAAAAACCTACCAAAATGCTCCAACAGCCTATGGTGGAAAGGTAAAGCATATATATCTATCTAACAAAACAGTGGTGTCAGCAGTGGCTAATGCATACAAAGCAGGACACACTGATAAGAGAAGAAACAGAAAGGAAAAGAAGATCGTACATCATCCATTATATGAAAGTGTCTTTTGGAAGTATGTGCCGACAGCTGCAAAGTTCCAGCATGTTAAAGAAGAACAATTCAACTCAACATCTAATATAAACTGTTGTGTGAATCTTTCTTTGTCTGTAGGTTTTGATGCGAGAAGCCCTTGAAGCTTGAAACTTACAGTGCAAACATAATCAATTATGAATTAAATAGATGTGCCTATCTTTAATTGATTCATGCCTTGATACTTTATTTAAAACCTTTACAACGCAAGTGATTTTTTGTGTAAATATCATGCCTATAGAAAATGGATTGAATAGAATGGATAGAAATGATTCTGCAAATAAACCAATCACAGGTGACATTCATGCAATCATTTTCAGACTTAGCCCAATCTAGGTCATACTGTATTGCAATACACATGCAGTATTGCATACTGTACAGTTATGGAATGTAGGAAGAAATCATGGAGTTAATTAAACAGTGTACCATACAGCAGAAGGTTTTTTGTTAAATGCTGACCATGTTTATTTGCACATTATCATACAGCTATGGTCTATATATATATATATATATATATATATATATATATATATATATATATATATATATATTAGTTTTAACTTTCAATTGATCTTTACATGCTCTACAGCTAATAAACTATTATTTCATACAGGTATACAACAGTATTTCTGAATAAGCCAAGATATGCACATTATTTTTCCTGCTACTTTTTCTGGATGCTTGTTCTTGCCTTTCACCCTGCAGAGTAATATAATAAATGTATTAATTCTCATTCATTACCTTAACGACTGCACACAAGAGCATGTGGGATTGCAAAATGTAGGCCATAAGATTGGTGCTTTATATTAGCTTATCTGTATATTGTAACAGGCTCAGTGGAAAACAAGCCTGTAACTACATTTTTACAAACCTCCAAACATGTGCCTATAAAATTGGCTGAAAACACGAGTAGCAGTAAAACACCAACAACTTGTATTCTTTTTCATAAAACAAAAAATATTAAAGAGGCATATCATAAGGCTTATCTGTATGCAGTTCCTTGCAAAATACTCTATGACCTCAAAAACACTTTAACTGAAATAATACATTTTGACATTTACATCAACATAACCAGCTCCATATATATAGTATATGGCTTTTATGATGTATCAAAAAGGAGTCATGATGAAAGACCTGAAAGCCTTGTAAAAGCAAGATAAAATGGGATGGTGCAGGGTGTACATTATTTTGAAACACCAGTGGACATTTTATTTTCGAACTGCTGCAGTAAGTACAAGTAATGGCATAAAATGTTGTCAGATTCACATTCAACACTTGGATAAAACATTTCACTTTGAAGGTGCTGTGAAAAAACAAAACAATTTTTTGCTAAAATTATGCCAAAGGGAATAGCATTCTTGTATACACATTTATTTTAATGTTTGGAAACAATGTTTGTTTCACCCTTGCTCCAAATTTAAGTTTCTAAGATTTTTCCTTAGGTGCCTGTTGCCTATTGGAATATATAAATAGAAAATATGATTATGTCAGAGTCATGTAAACACACTAACACAACTGTCCTTATTCCAATTGTCCCAATATTCAAATTAGCTAGTTAGCATAATTCCAAATGGGATCTGTCATGTCTATCAATATGAATATGTTCATATTCAATTCACGAGTTCACATGATTCAGGTACAGTAAATGGAATGCGTATTTGGCGTGCTGTCCGAGGAGAGGGCTTCGAGCTTGATATTTATAGTTGAGAGATTTAGGTGAGTCGAATGTGCTTCTATAATGGCCAGAGTGCTTTCAGTACTTATGGTAGAGAATAGAAGGGTGATGGGGGAAATCATATCTTGATCCGGAATAGCACATTACATAATGGAAAATTGACAATATTTTTGCAGCATGTAAATCGGTTTATTGGAATAGGGGTGTCAACACACTATAAATCTTAATTGGAAAATAGTTTTTATCAGTCACACTCCCCCCACGTGATGACTGTGATCTCTTTTTCCATTCACAATCAAACCATTAATTAGCAAAGTACATACTGCATACCTCATCCAATATTTATGACTGGATACTTGTCAAATTGAGTCAAATGATACATTCCAAATGTTTCTTAAATAACTGGGAGCAAGTCTTCGGCACACGGATCAGCTCATTTCTGGCTTTCTGTTAATATTGCTCCCAGACAGACTGGAATTGATGTTGGTTTGTCCATAAAAAAGTAGGGTTGAGCTCAGCACCCTACAGAAACAGGGTCCATCTGGAGCAGGAAGGGGAATTATGTAAATCAGCCCCTCTGTGATGAAAGCAAGGAGACATCGTGGTTGGGGGTGAATTGAGTTGCTCTGGGTCTGAGGAGGCCGCACATTGAGACTGCACAAGAGAAAAGCTCCAGGAGACTTTTTGAAAAGAACAAGCTAGATAAAAGGGCTCTACAAGGAATTACGGCCCGTGGGAAGCTTTTATGCAAGTCTTATTTATTTATATATTTGTGTCACTAAGGCACCACTGGCGCTGAGATCCTTTGAACACACATTGAATAAAATGCCTAAATAAAAGCAGAGTTTGTCTGATGGAATTTGCTAATTTGGAAAGAATCTTTTTTTTTGCAGCAGATGGGTGACAGGAAGATGATCAGAAGTTTTTGTGTTCTCAGCAGCATTCCTCAGAAAATCTTTCAAAAAGGTTCAAAAATGGATACAAATGTGTTTTATGACTGGTGGTGGGGACACTTTGATATGGATTTGGAGAGTGTTCGAACTGTGTCAGAGCTCTTGGGGGTTCTCCTCCTCTCGCGATTTTTGTTAATAAGGCCTTATAATAATAATAATAATATAAAAATAATAATAATAAATTCTGGTTTCACAGAGAGTGCTTAGATTAAGGCAGGAGGATGCCTTAGTTCAGTTAGAACATTAAGAAGCAGAAAAAACAGCATTGGTCTGCATCTTGAGCCAAAACATGTAAAAAAAAAAAAAAAAAAAAAAGAAGAAGAAAGAAACACAAGTTGCTTTTAATTAAAATAGCTCAAACGTGCATTTTAGTCTAAGACTAGACTTAAGACCTGTCTGTGAAAACAGGGGTTCTGTCAAGTAAACGTCATCAAATTAAATCTTCATTAACTGCTAAACTTACAGTATAAATTTAAGATTATACTTAACTTCTGATACAGTGTCCCTTGTTCATATTTCATAATAGCACATATTATTACACCGTTCTCTGGTATATTTGACTCTGATTGACTGATCGCAACATTCTGTCTGAGCTTGGTTTAATGTCTGAAAAATAAGAAATTAAGAAAGTTAATCTATTTGATGATTACTTGATTACACAGCTTTTGACCAAATTAGTTAGTGGCATTACTTTACATTGCTCATTAAATGTTGTAATGCCACAAAAGCTTTGAGTTGATTATAAGTAATTCTGATGAAGAGGACTCAGAACATCGCCTGTGTTTTGAACGTAAATATTTGTGTTTTTTCTTTTGGCTGTGCTATGCCAGCTTCCTTTCTTAATTCTAAGTGAGAAAATAAAATATTTCTGCTCAAAAAAATATGTTGTGTTCAATTAATTACTTCTGTGGTAAGCAGCTGTGTAATAAGTGGGATAATGTACATCTAGCCAGTTATCAGAGAAAAAGAAGGAAAAAACACTTTCAGGATGATACAAGACTCTGTGGTTTATTTATCAGCTGGATGTACAACATCTATTACTTAATTTATACTTTTGTAATGGACTATAAGTGCAATTTTATGCCAATGGATGTATTAACGGGAAAGGGATTTAATTTGGTTCCATTATAGTTAGCGATTTCATTAACTTGATTTACTTGACCTTAAAGCAATGGTACACTTGGCCTTTTCTGTGGCAGCTTCACTTAAACATGATCATGCACTATCTATTTAATGCTGCCTATAAAAAAGTATCTCAAAAAAAGATAAAAAAAAGTGTGTTAAAAAAGCGTGACTTTTATTCAGAACTTGATTTTGCAAGGTAGAAGTACAACTAATTATATTTAAGGGAATGTTTACAGTTTATGCCTTACAATCAGGGTTAGGTGTTTCCACATCAATGTGCCTCTGATTTTGGGTATAAGTTAAGGGTAGAGTTAGGTTTAGTGGCAGAGATATGGTTAGGACTAAATATTTGTACAGGAGTGCTGTTCCAGGATCAGACAAAAAACAGGACGTGCGACATTTATGCGTGACTCCCAGCACAAAGGTACAGAGATAATTATAGAAAGTGAATGCACTGATAAATAAAAGATGATTAGTTAGCATGTGGAGATTGAAGATCCTTGAGTCTCATTCTCTAAATTCTTTGCACATTCTCTAAACTCTGTGTGAAGAAATTGAGCATGTTTGGAACTTTCTGGGAGAAAATCAGTTTTTGATCATTGATTATTAATGACAAATAATATGGGGAATAATATAACAGCTTCTGTTTATAGTTCATTTAAATAGAAGAGGAGCCTCAATGGTAAATGTTTTTGTTCTTCCATTAACTCTTAATCTCCCCCACCACACTTTATAATCTTTTAGAAGAAAAATGTTTTTGATGCTGAAATAAAACTGTTTACTGGAATAAATGCATTTACTGACAAATCTCCTCATCATTTTCTCATAAATCTCAGATTCTGTACAGACATACACATTCCGATGAATTGGAGCCATTCAATTCATGATGGTACAAGATGAAATCTCTTTCAAAAAAAATGACTATAAGATTTACTCAAAGGTCAGCACCTCAAAACAAATTACCAGAGGGACCAAATGCTTCCTCCCACCAGACATACCAGGAGTAGTGTAGATTAAAGATCTGCTGCCGCAAAGATCAATATGAAGCCTGGCAAACTATTGGAATCTCTTTAATGCTTAATTAGCCTCTTTGATGAACAACCATCTCTCCATCTCCCTCAGTGATCTATTAGCTACAGAGAATATTCATAAAGCTACTACATCTGCTTAGTTCAAATGATAGATGAATAGTGTTGGAATATATGATAGTGTTGTAAATATCAGGGCAGGTATTCCTTCATTGGACTCAGAACTGGTCAGGAAGCTTTCTATCAGATCTCAAGTGTATGAATTATCCTAGTGTCTAGTAATGGGGGTGATCTGTCATGTTTGTTCTACGCCTGGATTTTTGTTGAATCTTTTAGCTACTTCAAGTTAAAAAATAAAATAACTTTTTCATACAATCTGCTCTAAAAAAAGTGCAATTATTTTTTCAGGAAATGATAAGTGTTACTAAAATTAATTTTGTGAAGCCTGCTGTAACACCTATTCCTGTCTGTCATGCTAGCTGTTCACTTCCTGTCTGTCAGGTCTTCTTTGTCACTTCCTGTCAGTCGGGTCTTCTTTGTCACTTCCTGTCTGGTGTGTCCTGTGCCGTTTCCTGTGCCGTCCTCCTTGCACCTGTCTGATCATCACTTTCATCGTTAGTCTTCCCAGGTGTTTGTCATTCCCTTGTGTATTTAACCCTCTTGTGTTTCCCTTGTCTTGGTCGGTTGTTAAATGTTGTTACTCAGTGTGTGGATGCTTTCTCATAGCGCCTCAGTCTCCTCGGTCCTCATTGCACACACCCCATTTTTAACACCTATTGTAGTTATCACTATGTGAAAAATAGAGTGTTAAGCACAGAAAAATGAATGGAAGGGATTTTTATGTTCAGTTTGTCAAAATGCCAATTATAAATGTAATTTAATATGCTAAAACGTTTCCATTTAGAAATTATATTAAAATCTTTTTGATTTATTTAAAAATACCTTACAGAGGTTATATTATATATGCCTATTCGCACAGTCTTGATTTTGTTTTGTTTCAGGGAGTTCAGAAACAGTGTAACTGATAAAGAGAATAAATACATCCCTTAAGTGAAAAGCTTGAAATGCAGCTCACAAATGTAAAAAGGAGACGTGATATCATGGTGACTTGCCTTTGTCAGTGATTCTTAATATGTAATTTGACTTTTGACTTTTTAGGTCAGGTTATGGAGTAAAAATTGTAATTAAAAATAAATTATTAAAAACTATCTTGTTGCATTAGAAAATATATTCAAAACATTTTTGTTAATTATTATTATGATATGTATACATTACATTAAAATGACAACACGAACACAAAGAGTAGATTTGTAAGAACTTTCAAATAAACTGACTTTTTGAACTGAATCTAGTGAAGAAAGTAAAATCCCATTTGTTTGTAAATGGTCACTGTCGTAAAATGAAGCTTAAATAAGACGCTTTGCCTTGCGGCTCCACAGTTTCAAAGGTTTCCTGAAAAAAGAAGCCGTTTCTGAAAACATTAAAGACTCAGCAGCATCTGTTTTGTCTTCTTACTACAATCTGAATGAGGGACTATTAGGGGACAGCAGTAATGGGAATCTGCTCATTTAACTGAAGCTTTAGACAGTATCCCAGAAAAAGACCTGAGTAATAACAATGAACTATAGACTATGCCACTATTTCTTAATAAAGAGAAGTTACAGTTATCCTAAAATTGCGCTTTGAAAGAGCTGAAGGGAAGAATCCTAGATGAACAGTACATTGTTTACTTCCTTTAATATGGGACTGTGGGGGCTTTTTTGCACTGCAGACTGCATCCATTCATCAATATCCAGTCAAATTCTGAATGACATAATTTGACACCAAACAGAGTCAGATGACTCTATTGAGGGCAACCATGAGTAAATATTGGACAAAACTCATTTGCTTCCTGAGAGAGGACTCAATGTGCATGTGCTATTATGTAATTAGTGCTGCTTGCTCATATTTAGGGTCAGGCATTTGAACAGGCTTCTAACCTGAAGCAATACAATTTTGTGAGTAACACATGCCACATCATTTTTGCTGGAGACAAGAATGATCTCTCATATTACGCAGCTTAGTGAAGAGAAGTGTGCCATTACTTTTCAAAGTGATCGAACATACAATTTTCACCTGGCAGATGATATCATTGGAAGAAGATCACCAGAGGAGAAACTTGAATTTCCTAGATGTGGGGTTGAGATTTTATCAGTAAGTGTAACCGGTCCAACTCAACCCACTCTGAGTGGGATCTGAACCAGTGTCTTTAGCATGGGAGGCAGGCGAGTGCTAACAGGGATGCTAAAGACAACAGTGTCTAGCGCAGTGGTACTCTACCGGCATGTGGCAGTGATCCTCCAGTGGGGGAATATTGAAGAACATCCCAAGCTGTTTCACATTGCTCTGTGTGAAATATAGATTGAACGGCATCTCAAAACACTCATCTGCTTAATGAACATAGGATTCTCAAACTACATCTCTGAGTCGGATAAAAAAAAAACCAGTATCACTACAAAAAAGTTTTGATGGATGAATGACGATTGTAATAAAGGTAAAGAAGATGAGAGTGACATACATAAACCATGAAAGTTGTACATAAAGCATGCATGAGTCCATTATTATTGATGTATCTAATCATGTATCTAATCTATAGTTCAATATATCTGTCACGGATCTAATGAGGAGAGGACTCAGGTTGCAGGGAAAGGTGGAGTTAATTGGAATAACAATAATTAAATAAACAAACATACAAAAGAAAGCACCCACGAGGGGGAAAACTAGGAACTTTAACAATAACTAGACACTGTAAGAACTAACACAAACCAACCGGATAAAACGGATTTACAGGGCACATGGAACCAGGAACACCACACACATGGAGAGACATAGAATGACAACGACGCCACATCAGACAGCAAACACTGAGGGAATATATAGGACACATGAGGGGAGGAGTGATCAGAGACAGCTGGGAATGATTGCAGGAAACGAGAAGGCGGGGCAGACGCTAACGAGAGACACAAACACAGGAGGAAGAGCAGTGCCACAGTTCTGTCACTAGAAACGGAACTGAACCTGACAGAACCGTGACACTACCCCCCCTCTAAAGGAACGCCACCTGGCGTTCCTACATGAACAACCCACAACCAACATTACCACCACACATGACACATACAAGCAGGGAGCTCAAGAAATAATAGGAAATCAGGAACGGAGGGGAGGGAGGGAGAAAAGGTCAAACAGAAAAACCAACAGGATCCAAAACCGTACACCAGCAAGGAGGAGAAAAGGATATAATATTCAAGGCAATCAAAAAACATAAAAAATAAACAGTCCTCAAAGAACAAAGACTTTTCTTTTCCTTTTTCTTTTTAAATAACAAGGTCCAGAGAGGGGTGAACAGGAGGAATGAGTCAGGTTGGCTCCGGCAAATCAGGCGGGACCGGCCGGTTGAGCCAGGTGGGCTCCAGCGAGACCGGTAGGTCCGGCGGATCAGGCGGCGAGAGTTCAGGTTTGGCTGGCGGGTCAGGCGGCGAGAGTTCAGGCTCGGCCGGCGGGTCAGGCGGCGAGAGTTCAGGCTCGGCCGGCGGGTCAGGCGGCGAGAGTTCAGGCTCGGCCGGCGGGTCAGGCGGCGAGAGTTCAGGCTCGGCCGGCGGGTCAGGCGGCGAGAGTTCAGGCTCGGCCGGCGGGTCAGGCGGCGAAAGCTCCGGGTCGGCCTCCTGAGCCGTATCAGATTCAGCAGCTCTATGCCTTCCCCAGGCATGAACTGCCACAATAATAAAGAAAAGATCAACCGCCTTCTTGGCAATGGTGGGGTTGACCAGAGGCACTGCAGGCTCCTCAGTCACCTCTGGGCACATTGGAACCATCTCCGGGTAGGCGGTGGGACGTTCAGGAACGGCCTCTCTGGCAACATCCGGGTTGGTAGTCCTGTGCAGCCTCCAAGCTCGCACAGCCGCCACTGCATAGAACAGGTTTACTGCCCTCTTAGCCACGGCTGGGCTGACGGGATCCTTCCCCCGCTGAGTCCTCATGTTGGTGGCGTCATTCTGTCACGGATCGAATGAGGAGAGGACTCAGGTTGCAGGGAAAGGTGGATTTAATTGGAATAACAATAAGTAAATAAACAAAAATACAAAAGAAAGCACCCACGAGGGGGAAAACTAGGAACTGAACAATAACTAGACACTATAAGAACTAACACAAACCAACCGGATAAAACGGATTTACAGGGCACATGGAACCAGGAACACCACACACATGGAGAGACATAGAATGACAACGACGCCACATCAGACAGCAAACACTGAGGGAATATATAGGACACATGAGGGGAGGAGTGATCAGAGACAGCTGGGAATGATTGCAGGAAACGAGAAGGCGGGGCAGACGCTAACGAGAGACACAAACACAGGAGGAAGAGCAGTGCCACGGTTCTGTCACTAGAAACGGAACTGAACCTGACAGAACCGTGACAATATCCTCTTAAGTATAAAAGTATAACAATTCTGAATTGTGAGTGCTTTAAACAAAGAAGCCTGTTTTTGAGGATCAGTGGTGTTATGTACACATGGGCATCAGATGTTCCAAAATTAGACACGATTGGTTGTTCTGAAAAAGAAACTGTTCACTGATGATATTGACCTGCCTTTAGATCACCAAGTCTCCACACATTCAGAATTGTTTTATTTTAATTTTTATTCATTTGTATTTTAGTCATTCTAAATGGATCCATATACTAACTATATGCAGTCCTTAGGCATCTCTTTGTGGGCTTGTTTGGTATGACAGATTGTGTCACAGTCTTGTCGAGTCTGTCACATCCGGGTTCCCTTGTGCATCTTCCCAGTCCTGCATGCTCCTGTCTGCGTCTAATTACTTCCCAAGTTGCGTCACCTGGACCCTATCCTGTGTTTGTCCTTAAATACCCTTCTGTGTTCCTTAGTCCTTGTCGGTAATTGTTAGTGTTAAATGGATGTCGTGAGTGTGTGGATGTTCCTCTTGTGTCTCTTTCTGTTCTGAGGTTTTTGCACAATCGTGTGCCTTTTGTAGTTAAAAGGGTTTTCGTTAAATACTTTTAGCAGCAACTCTCCTTCTGCCTCCTCGTCTCTCCACATCACGCATCCAGACTTATAACAGGTTGATTTGTGTTTATTTGTTTAAGCTACTGTATAACTGAGCAAAGCAAGTACTTTTTAGTTATAAAGACTGTCTGTAGTGACTTTTGCAGAGTTTATTTGCAAAAAAAGAACATTGAAAGTTTAAATGTGTCTTGAATATATTTTGTTTATATTTATTGGATTTTGGGTATTGATTGAGAGTGGAATGGGGCCTTGAAGTAAAAATGGTTGAGAGCTACTTTCCCAGTGTCTTGATAACAGGGGAGTGAGTTTTAAATGAACAGCTCTTACCGTTACACTCACCCCCATAAACCTCACTCCCATCCAAGTCACGACACAATCCTAGCAACCACACAGAACACCCTTTGCATCAAGAATTGTACCTTAAATCAAAGTTATTACAAATTATGCTTGAAAGATAATAAAACTAGACACTGGAAATACTGAGATGCATCTAGATCAGAATATCATATTAATTAGCAACCTAGCAACCCCGAGCAACCATGTTAACCACCCAGAGCACGCTAGCAGATAGTGCATATTTCCTGGCAGACCATGTGTGTAAAAGTAGGTTGCTCAGCAGTAAAATATAGCTGAAAAAAAGTGAAGCTCAAGCTGTGGAGAGAAAATTATTACACTCTCACATTTCTAACAGTGAGGATGTTTGGCCTTCTAGACCTGCAAGACTACTAACAGAGCCCGTTGGGTGAGGGAAGCACGCAGGATTCCTGAGGCAAGCTGTGAATTGATTGGTCAATTTAAATATCTCAGGTTTTGTAGCCTGTAGGTTCAATGGAAAAACATGGCTCTACCTAACTTTTTGCAGCCAGCTATGTTTAGATCACAATTAGATCACTGCAGTTAACAACAACTTTTTTCGGTTAACACAAATTATGAATATGGGGGGCATATTATTGATTAATAAAGACTTTTTTGAAATAGTTTCCTTGCACAATTCAATGTTATGACTTTGAAGAACTTTCACCACAGTCTATGATTTGTAAACTGACACATTTTGATGTTTGCATTTCTATTTGAATGGTTTCTCTGAAATATAAACTTGCTGGGTAGCTCACCATGTAAAGCAAATCGCTTGATAAAATAGCTTGAAGACTTTAGATGCAAGTAGATGCAAGCTAAAATGACAAGGTTGCTTCAGTACACGCTTTTAGCCACACTCACTGGACATTTCACATTGAAAGTGTTGAGAAACATGCAAGGAACAACATAACATTTTGCAAAAATGTCACCACAGCATGTTTTTCCCCCCAATAAGCCTGGGTTGAGGCTTTTGGAGATCACATGGTTAAAGTACCCTGCTATTTTTGCTCTATGCTAGTTTTCGTTTTATTTCCACACAGTTAAGCATAGACAGATGCAGTGTTTGTGCCTCCTGAGGCGATGTGATGTTTTGTTTGATGTCAGTTCTCAGTTTAATTACTGGGATATTCAAACATATTCTTCAGCTTCCGTGAGGTTGTTGTCATTTGTCTAGCCTTCATTAAAGTCTATTTTCTTTTATGACATCACCAATGACATCACTTCAATATAACTGTATAATAAAACAGAAAATAAAGTGACTAAAATGTATTTTGAAATGGCACACTTAAAATGAATGCTTTATAGATTGAAATAAAGTTAGACATTTTAATCAACTAACTTCTCCATTTTCACAATTACTTTTATCCAGCTGGTCCATTTGGTGTTTTTTCAAGACAGTTCTCCCCGAGTTCACACAGGTAGTGTGATGGATCTGGCATAAGCTTTACCATTTAATCTAAGGAAGACAGAATGAGGGTGCAAAAATGACAGGCTTTTATTAGAGCCTGCATGCAAGCAGACCAAATATGAAATTTCAGCATTACTGCTACTATATGAACGTTATGGAAAGTCCAAAAATCATATATACACTTAAAAAAAGTTAAATTATAAATTATATATTAATAAATATTATTTATATTATTTATTATTATATTATTATTAATTGCTAATTAATATGATATTCTGATCTAGATGCATCTCAGTACGTATTTCCAGTGTCTAGATTTTGTATAAATTATGAATTATAAAGCTTGATGCTTCAATGAAAAGAAAACAAGAGCGTAACAAAGATTATACACTTCAGTAGCTTAGTAATATTACTCTGACCAGATAAGAGAGGCACTGGGACTTGAAAGGGTGACCAGCACCATTCAACACACTGGAAAAATACTGAATAACTCCAGCCACACACACACACGCACATATACACATGCACTTTTACATCCTAAGCATACAAGATATTAACTGAAACTGTTGTCAGCTAAAGTTAACAACTCACTTAAGATATGACCATTAGATGACGATCTTGTAAGAGTATAGTCTAATCAGTTTATGCAACCGTTCACAGGTATACTTTATTTTCTGTGTTCCACTCCTCTGTGCAAGTCTGTCAAAGTAAACTCCATTGACTGTGAGCACGGATGGACACACACTACACAGTTGACCCTTTTGTTTAAGTTTTCAATTATTTACACAAGTCTGTGGAGACAATAAAAAAGTGCTGCAGAATATGGACAAGCAAATAATACTTTGGCTGACTCGATGTTTTTTTGCAAATAAGGATTTTAAAATAATCGAGTTGTGTTGGCCTACATGTTTTTACAAAGTGCCAAATACCTAATTTTAATATTGTAAAACAACTACAGTGAAGTGCTTTCCTTGAGAAATGTGATGTGACACTATTCACATCACCAGACAATGTCATTTCAGTCATTAACAATATTATTCAAGACTATTTAGCTAATGTTTTTGTCTGACTAAAAGGCTTCAGACATAAAAATCTTCCATGACAATTTATAAATAATATTTTTGTGCAAATAGTGAGAAAATTGTTGAAGACCAGATAACATTAATCAAAGCATTCTATTACCAGGATAATGTTTGTTCATAACATTGAGAGAACCTTGCCAAAGTTCAGAGAATGTTCCCTGTTGGCTAAGATCTTAGAGGTAGAAATCTTAGTCCTGTTCATTGATCCATCTTCAACATTCACTTTAAACCAATCATTATTTTAAAGACATAACTTGTATTTATTAACTGATAAACCACATACCAGAACAGGCAATCAACACTTTGCTAAAATTCTCAACACCAAAGCTACACAGAGCTGCATGCTGAGACCCCTCCTGTGTTCTTTCTTCACCTATGACTGCTTGCCGCCCACAGCCTGAACTCTATTATCAACTACACAGATGATGTCACAGTGGTTGGGCTAATTAACAGAAGAGGAGCAGAACATGGTTCATTGAAAACAGAAGATAAACAGCTCATGAAATGATTAATAATTTATGCTTCATAGAGTACAGTAGAAATATACCCCGCCCTTTAAACATTCCAAGTGATGATTTTCTTTTCTTTTGGGTGGACGATGTCAAAAAGTCGTTGTAATCTATTGTTCATAATACATGTATGTGAACGGTATTCTGTAATAAATAAATACATTTTTAACTGGAAAAGACTGGAAAAATACTACAGTAAAATTGATTATACACAAGGAAAATGTTTTAGGTGACCATTGTAACCATGGTTCCCTGAGAACAAGGAATGAGATGCTGCATTCTCTATGGGTCGTTATGGGAAATACCTCTGGTATGACGTGTTTGAAGCATTAATTCATCCCCAGCAATGAACTTGACATTGACCAGCATCCACTTATGACTTCATAAACAATGTCTAGTTCAATGTCTTGGTTGGAATAATGCTTCAGACACGTGTCATACCAGAGGTATTACCGATTGCAAAACCCAGGGGATGGTCTCATTCCCTTTCGAAAGGCAATACATAATATGGCCAAATTTATATTCATAATACTCTTAAATGTCTGGAAGTAAAAAAACAGCATTCCTTATGTGACGGTTGGTTTTTAACATGTCAATTTTTTCATCCCATATACATCCCAATATAGTTACTTTAACATAAATTCAATTAAAAAAGGGATTTATATAAACAATGAGGCAATGACTATTACCATTTACTCCAGGAAATTCAATTCTTTACAAGTGAAAGGTACTTCATCTCATTCTATGCAAAAAAGACTTGGCTTGCTAGAATGAGGATTAATAATAAGGTTTAAAAGGAATGTAGTCAGCAGATGAATTGGTGGAGGAATGCATATGTTCTGTGGAATAATGCTGCTGTTCATATACTTACATGACTGACAAGATTACATTGTACTGTATTCACTTTGGAACATTAAAGACACAAACAGGGAAATAAAGCCAATGGAAAGGAGCAGGCAAGGTCGTGGTCGAGGAACAGGCAAAACAGACAGGACTGGTATAAACACTCAGAATTGAGCACTAAGGCAAACAAGACTTCGCCATCATAGTTTGTATCAGTGATTGCTTTGTAGTTTGTGTAATGCAGTACAACTGGTGCAATAATCAGTCCACTGCACAGCATTGTGGGAAATGTAGTATGTGTGGGTCAGTATAAGTGTGGGAGCTCCCTCTGGAGCCAGACGAGGGAGTGACAGGGTTTATGATCGTAACAATAAGATAACCTATTATACAATAAATTTCACTATAGATTTAAACGTTCTATATATTTCGGTTGCTATTTGTAGAACAATAAAAAATGCTCACCTGTAATTATAGTCATATTGTAATACATTCTATAGTTAAACAATTACAAGAACTATGGTACATTTTCATGAGGCCAAGTTCACATTAGAATCAATAATGAATTATTGACCAAATAATCAGCTTTACCAATGTATTTAATGTGTTATGTTCAAATCTTGACCTTCAGATATTCCATGAGATGACATAGCTGAAATCATTAAGAGCCTTATGAACTCTTTATGAGTAGAAATAAACAATTTCCATAATAGAAAATGTTAAATATCAGTAAAGTTATTTTGACGTCCCATGGCACTTTGAAATATAAAATTCTGTCAAACTGATAAGGTTCCAGATGTTTAAATAATATAAAATGCATCGTATTTCAGATGTAAAAGTGTTAAGTACAGGCTGTTACTATATTGCAGTTATGTTATCAAACAACTTTGCACCTACGGATGATGATGATTAAAATGCCACAAAAGACCATTTGTGCAAAAAGACAGAAACAAATCTGGTGAGGACACCACTAAAATGGTCACACTTCACCCACCCCTATGTTCGAACCAAAACTAATGTCCTTATCTAAGCAGAAAAACTTCCTCCATACTCTTTCATTCTTGTGTTTATTGAGGTTAAAGAAGGCAAACTCAATAGATAGATAAACCTTGTTTTGCATGAATCAACCCCTTTATGCCCTTTCAGATACATTTTGAATGGAAATAATGATAGACTCATCTGGTCTATCACACAAAAGAAAAAAAAATACTGCATATGTAATGGGTTGGTCCAGAAAGAGGATAAAGGCTAGAAAACAAGTGTACAAAGTACCGTTTGTACAAAGACACAAACAATGCCTGACACTAAAGTGAGCACAAGGAGGAACTTAAATATACAGTCATGATGAGACAAACAAGAGTGTCTATGACAGCTAAGGACTGGTGGGAAACTATGAACAAAGAAAAAAGGTGACTGAAGAATGCAAACTAATAGTCCATGAAGACGAAACTAAACACTGAGATAATGAAAGAATTAGTTATTTATAGAGGTCAAACTGCTGGTTTGTTAATAAGTTAATAAATCATAATTTTCTTATTCATTATGAACAAAGCAATAACTGGCCAAAAATAAAGTAATGTAAAGCAGTCCAGCCAATATATTCTAACTTTAATTTCACTATTCTGCACATACATTCATTGTAGCTACATTGAAGTCACTCGGACAAATGAGTACTGTCACCAATCTTTGATTTTTTTTTTTTTTCATTGTTATTGTATGTTATATGCTGTGCACTTCCTACAGATACTCCTTTCACATATAAAACCTATACTACATATTATATGTATACTGTCATATATTGTACATTTTATATTCTCCCTGCTATTGAGAGACAAGTTACTGGATGTAACAACGGTGACTCAAAGGCAGAGATCCAAACGCAATGTCTTTATTTAAGAGTGGTCATAAACAGGCAGGAATCACAAAGGCCGGCAGACAGGATCAGAATCGTGGTACAGGCGATGGTCAAGGCAGGCAGCTATCAATCATAAACGTAAGTCCAGGCAAAGGTCAGGGCAGGCAGAACAGGATCAGAACACGGGTAAACAGGCAGGATCGGAAACAGCAAAACAAGACATAATAAACAATGCTTAGAAATTATAGCTACGGCAAATCAAGACTTCGCCCAGTGCTGTGGGCGAAGGAGTCTTTTATAGTTCATGAGATTGGTAACAGGTGGCATGAACAAACAGACATGATGGAGTCCAGCTGTGTATGTGTAATCAGTGCAGTGTGATGGTTCCTGGGAAATGTAGTGTGTAGTGAAGTGTCAGTATATGTGTGAGCTCTATCTGGAGGCCATGGAGGGGAGCGCAGAGCTCATAATCATAACACTGGACAATACCACTAGATCTCATCCCCTCATTTCTGAGCCAAAAACTGTCTATCACATGGCAGCCCATACTATTTTTTCTGTCCCTTTTTAAGCTCTTAGGCCAGATTCACAAAACATGCTTAAAAATAAAATTATTCGTAGCTGCAGATGTCTTCATATTTTCAACCTTGAAACAGGCTCTTTAAAAACAATTTTGGAACACAGCGCATTAAAAACACGACTCATTTTAAAAATGCTCATGCTTTCTCTCAGGAAAGTATTTGATAACTTTAGCATATTTCTCTGAGGGACTTTCTCACAAACTTTTGAACATTTCGTAAAGATGTTTTTTGTGAATTCAGCTTTTTGTTATTTATTTCAGACTTTGGACTTTTTATTATGTTTCCATCTCATTTGTAACTATTTTATGCTTTCCATCAATACATTGCAGTTAATAAAGAGGTTATGAAGAAAGTAATATTCTCCAGTGAGCTGATTATGTCAATCTTCAGCTCATCTCTATGTTGCAGAACAAAGCACTGCAGTCCGTACATAGTGACAACATCCTGACAGTCACGAATAGCTCATCCAATGGCTGAATTTATACCTGTTTGATAGAACACCAGCTGAAGAGGTGCAAAATACTTAACGTAGCTTGTAGCTGCCAGTAGATATTACACAATTTGGTGCTTTATAAGCACTCGAAATGTCCAAAAGCATCCCTCTTGCACCAGTTGAAGAAGTCAGAATGACTCTGCGTTCTAATTATACCAGTTTGGTTACCTTTTATGTAAAAATAAAACCTGTCCCACTGTTTAACGTGACGATGAAACAATTCCTGACATTCTCTCTCTTTTATGTACCATCATTATCTTTAATCAAAATGACTTCCCCTCCTTCTTGCAGTGTCTTCTCTTCGTAAGAGTGAGAAAACCTGTCACTCGCATGAAATTCTCCAATAGCAAATCACAACCATTCTATCAAATTCTAATGGACAAAATCAAGTCCCACCGCACGGTTTTCCTTGTTTGAGAAGCTGTTTTATACAGAAATACACCAGAATAGGGAGACTATCGCAACTTCCACTTCACAATGACTATTAAGAACACGATAGAACTCCATAAAAACTTGAAAATAAAACTTTTTAACTGAGATATATGAAATTTCTCAACCAAATCTCTCATCCATAAAAGGACTTCCTTACAGTTACTTACTGCATCTTTTCCTTTGCCATTTCAAACTCTATCTCTTTATTAGCTCTACTGTGCACTTTTCACAATTTCACAACACTGAGGGATGAATACCATTTCACCCCAAACCCACATATGCTAACAAGCCGGCTCCAAGTTTTGCAGTAAAAGGATGTTCCTGGCTTTTCTGCTTCAGAGAGATGATGCACACTCTCATTATGACTGTAAAGGTCAGAATATCTGTTATAACAGGCAATATAACAGGCAATCTTTATCTGTACTTATGCCTAGTAATGGGTATCTTCATCAAATTTTACTATGGTTCATAAGGTAAATCTTTCAACAATAGATGTCTTTAGACACAATATTTTGTGGTTTTTATTTGAAGTCACTGAATCAATGCTTATTTAATTTTGTGCATTGACTCACATTTTGTGTCACGTTTTTCTCAGATTGGAACATATGGCGCTTGCGACTGCTCTGATTTCTGACTGTTGCCTGAGTGCATAGCATTCAAGTGTGAGCTGTGAAGGAGAATGTCATTGGTTGTCTCTCTGAACGAGTCACTGTTTTGAGTCTGCATGAATCAGAGAGGCACTTGGCATGGTCCAGTTGGCCCCTTCCTCTGTAACAACACCAAAATATGCATTTATTCATTATATTATCGTGGATTTTTTTGCCAGTGGCCACTATCTTGGATAGCTCTTGAAAGTGTGAAAGACTTTTCCCTGTCTGCTGCTTTTTCTGTCATGGTCATGAAGGGAATATGTGCCATCCAATAAATGCTGCCATGATTTCACTGGTGAAGTTTATACAAAGAAGTACTTCTAGAAGACTTCTACTGTTTATGAAAATTGAATAACATTTGGATTCATAACATTTGGCAAATACTTTTATCCAAAGCAACTTACATTTCATTCAAGGAACACATTAAATCAGTTCCCTTTCAGGGAACTCGAGCTGCGTCAAGCGCTAGGGGAAATAGCCTGACGTCAGTCACGTGAAGATCTGTGCAACCAATGAGAGATGAACGCGTGTGAATGTGTCACCGCCGGCACGTGCCGGTGACGTCATGACAGAGCATAAACGCGCACCCGAAACCCGGAAGTAACAGCTCTGAGTGTCTTAGAAACGAATCTAGTTTAAAAATCAGGGAATTGTGTGTGTGAAAGTATGGCTGATGAGCAGACATTTAAATCTTGTGTTTTTCCCTGTCCGCATTTTATAACGGACAGGGATAGACATGTAATGTGCGTTGTCTGTCTGGGGGCGGAGCATGCGCGGTCAGCGCTTGAGAACGCCGGCTGTAAGGACCGTGAGAGGTTCTCATTGCGTACGCTCCGCTCCCGCCTGGCGGTCGGTAAGGAGGCCGCTCAGGCTAGTGTTCCCCAAGGTTCGGGACCTGCAGTAGCTGAGACTTTGCGGTGCTCTCAGTCATGGGGATCACAAATGGATCTCGCTGAGGGAGCTGGGATGCGAGATGAGGTGGGTCCCAGTAAGGAGCGTGCTGTGGGCACGGTTTCACAAGCATAAGACGATCGTGCTGGGGCTCCGGCACTGACTTTATCCAGTTCTGATGAGATGGATTTAGCTAGTGTCGACCCGGTCGGGGAGGATTCGCCACCCTCCTCGCCGGCGTTTGAGGCGTTAGTTTTGGTTGTGGCTTGAGCGGTCTCACATCTGGATATTGATTGGCCGGAGGAGACCAGGAGCACTCGTCCTAGAAAGAGTATATTGGACGAGCGCTACCTGCCTGCTCGCGTCACTCCCCCGCGCCGGGCTATGCCTTTCCTTCCTGATCTCCATGCTGATGTATCAAGATCATGGAGAAGGCCAGCCTCCAAAAGAGTGCATACACCGCATAGTGCTATGTATACGACTCTTGTCGGGGCTCAGCCCCATGGTTATGGAGGGATGCAGAAAGTGGACGAGGCTCTTGCAGGATACCTCGTTCCCCAGTCTGCATCCTCTATAAAAGCTCCGGCACTCCCCACCAAACCGATGCGCGTCACGTCGTCTTTGGTAAGGAAAGCTCACTCTGCTTCTAGCCAGGCTGCTGCGTGCCTTCATACTACAGCACTGCTGCAGGCCTATCAAGCAGAGTTGCTAGGGGACCTCAACGAGGTTGGTGGTATCGGTCCGGAGGCAGTGGCAGGTGCGCTGGACCGTGGATTTGTCTCTTCAGGCCACTAGGGAGACGGCCTACTCTGTCGGCCGCTCCATGGCAGCTCTGGTGGCCACGGAAAGACATTTATGGCTCAATCTATCGGCCATGAAAGACAAGCATAAATTTGTGCTACTGGATGCCCCTCTGTCCCCTTCGGGCTTGTTCAGCGTTGCCATAAAAAGTGTCGTCGACAAGTTCCAGGAGGCTGCACGACAGCAGGCGGTGTTCAGTAAGGTCCTTCCCCGCCGCCCTCCACATGAGACCGCCGGTCATCCCCAAGCGTGGTCTCAAAGCTCCTCGTACAGGGCCGCTCAAAAGGAGAGTGTTGCTACCCGGCTTCCTCCGGTGAACCCTGGAAGGTCGGGCCGACTAGTTCAAGTCCAGCCGTCAGGCAAAAGGGGTAATTTGAGGGTTGTCCTTAACGCTAAAAAGGCTAAGACTAAGTGGTCCTGACGCTAAGCCGCAACAAGCTGATGTCTCCCGTGTGCAGTTTCTGAGGGAGCCCGCAACGGGAGAACCATTCCCTCTAGGGAGGGTCCTAGAGCATTATGCCCGAGTTTCCGGAAGCCCCGGCTCAGTGATGAATATGTTCACAGTACAGCAGGTCCGGGTTCTACAGCCGGTACTTCATAGTTCCAAAGAAGGATGGAGGGTTGCGGTCCATTCTGGATTTGCGTCTCTTAAATCGCACAGTTATGCGTCTAAAATTCAAAATGCTGACGCTCAAGCAGATCGTAGTACAGAACAGGTCCTAGGACTGGTCCGGCACGGTCGACCTCAGAGACGTATATTTTCACTTCTCCATCCTTCCGATGAGGAAGTTCCTGAGGTTCGCCTTCGGGGGGGAAGGCGTACCAGTGTCGGGTGCTTCCTTTCGGTCTGGCGCTCTCGCCCCGCACGTTCACTAAGGTAGCGGACGCTGCTCTAGCTCTGCATTTGCAAGGCATTCGTGTCCTAAACCAGGGTTTCTCAACCTTTTGCCTATTGCGACCCACTTTTTTTTTTTGTATGACAGTCCTACGACCCACTAAGGCTAGAAATAAATAAATAAAAATAGTAAATAATAAGTAATGAAAAATAATGAAATAATTTGTTAGACCTATACTGTGTGTGCTCATAATTAAATTCACAAAACACTTTTTCAAAAATTAGGCAGACTATGAAACGAACTGATTTATTTATTTTCACTCACGTTCACACACGTTAATGTGACATTTGAGACTGCCGCTCTGAAACGATGATATCCAGACGCGGTGAAATTGGGGAAAGGGCCACTCGTAGTGTCGCACTCAAACTAGAAGTTGTCAGTCTATTCCTGCCTTTTGTTTTCGTTGCAGTCACCGTCGAAAATCCCGACTCGCAAAGATAGGTAGTGCTAAATGGCAGAAGAAACTTTGTTGCACGACTTGCGCGTTCGAAGCTGTCGTGAGTGACACAATACTGCTTTGCTGTCTTTTAAGTACATCGCGCTTTCGCACAAAGTAATCCACAGGTTTACCGACACATGTTGGATGTTTAGTCTGAAGGTGACGTTCAAGTTTTGATGGCTTCATGGACTCCTTTGCTAAGACCTCACCACACTCAACGCATTGTGGTTTTTCGTCCGACGTAGTAAATCCATATTTAATATACAGTGAGCCCTCGCTACTTCGCGGTTCGACCATCGCGGATTCACGACTTTGCGGACTTTTTTCATTACGTATGTATATTATAAAAGAAATATATCGCTGATTTCGAAAATAGACGCGATATATGAACATTAAAATCAGCTTGCCTGGGTGGGCCTGGGCCCCCTCATTTACATGTTCGGCCCCCTCAGATTTTCAATTGTTTAAAATCGCAACTGTGAAAACGGAATTAAAAGCACATATCGCCCTCTGCACAAAACGATCGCAACGCACCCCCAAAGTCAAGATTGGCGCGCTGCGCGTTGCATCATAACTAGTTCTGGCAGAGTGGTTAAGGCGCTAGACTAGAAATCTATCGAAGCACAGGTTCGAATCCTGCCGACTATGTTATGCTCGCCCACCACCCCTGTCAACAATCTTGCGCAGTTTTGCCCCTCATTTTAAGATGGGCCCCTTCAAAAAAAAAATCTGGCTACTCCCCTGGAACACAGTAAAACTCTCGTGACCCCCTCTGTAATGTTCCGCGACCCACTAGGGGGTCACGACCCCCTGGTTGAGAAACAGTGTCCTAAACTATGTCGACGACTGGCTTATCCTGGCCCAGTCGCCGCAGTTAACAGCACAACATCGAGTTAGCAGCACAACATGCTGTGCCCGCACATGAAGGAGCTGGGGTTAAGGCTGAACACCAAGAAGAGTGTACTTTCTCCCATGCAGAGAAACAATTTCTTGGGAGTCATTTGGGGCTCAGTGGCCATGTCTGCTCGGCTCTCCCCTGAGCGCATCCAGGCTGTTCGTTCAGCCGTCAAGAGCATCAAGTTGGGCCAGCCACTCACGGTGAAACACTTTCAGAGAGTTTTAGGGCTCATGGCAGCAGCATCCAGCATTATCCCACTGGGCCTGCTGTACATGAGACCCCTGCAGTGGTGGCTAAAAACTAGGGGTTCTGCCCGAAGGGTGACCCGCTTCGAACAAACAAGGTCACGGGGCGATGCCCACGCACCCTGAGTATGTGGAAGAACTCTTGGTTCTCGTCTCACGACGATTGACACTCTTAAGGCTGAACACCAAGAAGAGTGTACTTTCTCCCATGCAGAGAACCACTTTCTTGGGGGTCATCTAGGACTCAGTGGCCATGTCTGCTCGGCTCTTCCCCGAGCGCATCCAGGCCTTTCGTTCAGCCGTCAAGAGCATCAAGCTGGTTAGCCACTCACGGTGAAACACTTTAGAGGGTGTTAGGGCTCATGGCAGCGGCATCCAGCATTATCCCACTGGGCCGGCTGTACATGAGACCCCTGCAGTGGTGGCTGAAAAGGGGAACCCCGCTTTGCACAATCAAGGTCACGGGGCGATGCCTACGCACCCTGAGTATGTGGAAGAACTCTTGGTTCCTTGCTTATATGTAGCAGATTTGGGACAGATATGGCAGGCACAGGTTGACCTGTTTGCCTCCGTAGAGAACACTCACTGGCCTCTGTGGCTTTCGTTAACACATCCAGCGCCTCTGGGGTGGGATGCCGTGGTATGGGCATGACCGAAGCTACGCCTGCATGCCTTTCCCCCGATCACTCTGCTCCCGGGAGTTCTGGCCAAGATTCGCTGGGACAAGGTCCATCTAAGCCACTGGCCTACCAGAATATGGTTCCCAGACCTTGTGTCGCTCCTCGACGGAGTCCCCTGGGATTCCAATCAGGAGGGACCTCCTGTCCTAGGCGGACGGTTGCATACCCCCGCCCAGAGCTAATGAATCTGTGGGCTGGCCCCTTAGGGGGTCCAGCTCATGGAATCCGGTCTCTCAGCTGAGGTTGTAGAGACAACTTTTTCATTCCAGAGCTCCCTCCATGAGGAAACTCTACGCCTTGAAGTGGAAACTCTTCGTGTCTTGGTGTGTCAAAAGGCAGGTGAACCCAGTAACCTGTCAAGTTGGCAAAGTGCTGGAGTTCCTGCAAGAAAGATTTGAGGCAGGGCTGTCCCCCCCCCCCCTCTACCTTGAAGGTTTATGTGGCTGCCATAGCGGCTTTCCATGTACCTCGGGGTGGGGTGCCCTTGGGCAGGGACCCCCTAGTCACTCGTTTCCTCCGTGGCACACTAAGGCTGAGACCTGCGGCACAGACTAGGGTGCCTGCCTGGGACTGGTCTGTGGTACCAAGGCCTGTCCCAGTTACCCTTTGAACCTTTAGAGGAGCTCCCTATCAAGCTCCTCTCTCTTAAGACCCTTCCTTTGCTGGCTATCGCCTCGCTTAAGAGGGTCAGGGATCTTCAGACCCTCTCGGTGGCTCCCTCATGAGTTCGCGCCCGGGATGGGAAAAACCTTTCTCCACCTGAGGCCAGGCTATGTCCCCAAGGTTCCCAATAATGTGGTTCGGTCTATCACGCTGCAGGCCTTCTGCCCTCCCCACATTTGACGATCATGAGCAGGAGCACAAGAACAAGGTCTGTCCAGTGCTAGCTTACGTCTCAAGACTGCCACTTGGCATAAGTTGGACCAACTGTTCGTTTGCTTTGGGACCCCTAAGGGGGCTCCAGCTTCCAAGCAAACCCTAAGTGGATAGTCGAGGCTATCTGTCTAGCTTATGAGTCGGCCGGACATGCTTCTCCTTTGAGGGTCCGGGCCCACTCCACTCAGAGCAGGGCGGCATCCAAGGCTCTCCTCTCTGGAGTTTCCTTGTCGAATATCTGTGCTGCGGCTGGCTGGTCCTCGCCGCACACATTCATGGGGTTTTACCAACTGGACCTCGATTCCGCCCCAGGAACCAGGGTGCTCTCTCAGTGAGTTGGAACACACCCGGATGCCGGCGTCGCTGAGGTGGCGTTGGTATAGCGTTCTCCTAGCGCTTGACGCAGCTCAAGTTCCCTGAAAGGGAACGTCTCAGGTTACGGCCTGAGAGGAACGAGACGCTGCGTCTTTGCCTCAGCTCCTTGCGCCTCCGGGCCCGTTTCAGACACTCTTTTGCTGTCGCTTCCAGGTTTCAGGCGCGCGTTTATGCTCTCTCATGACGTCGCCGGCACGTGCCGGCGGTGACGCATTCACACACGTTCGTCTCTCATTGGTTGCACAGATCTTCACGTAACTGATGTCAGGCTATTTCCCCTAGCGCTTGACGCAGCGTCTCGTTCCCCTCAGGGAACCAGGGTTACATTCGTAACCCGAGACGTTTTTTCATTCCCTGGGATTGAGCCCATGACTTAGATGATGTAAACACCAATCCTTTACTGATTGAGCTACAGGAGAGCAACACATTTTATTAAAAGCTACAAATTTTATCAAAATTCTAACATTTTGAAAGAATAGTTCACCAAAATAAAACATAAAAATCATATATGAGGTTTCAAGGTTTCAAACACCATAGACTTTTGTTCACATACACAAGTCAAAGAGAATTCTAATGGAAGCAGAGATATTTCTCCTACTGAAACGCCATGCAACCACAATTTGCAAAAGTTCATAAAGATATTGTGATTCTGAATAGTCGGTATCGCTTTATATTTATGCATTTGGCAGATGCTTTTATCCAAAGCAAATTGCATTGCATTCAAGAAACACATTGACATGCTAATCAGTTCTTGCTTACCCTGGAAATTAAACCCATGACTTTGATGTTGTAAACACCAATGCTCTACTAGCTGCGCAACAGGAAATCTGATGTCACAGACAATCAAACATTTGAGTTTTCACATGAAGTAATGTAGTTCCCTTTCTGGGAACTCGAGCTGTGTCGAAGCACTAGGGGAAATAGCCTTGCGTGAGTCACGTGAAGATCTATGCAACCAATGAGAAACGAACGCGTGTGAATGCGTCACTGCCGGCCGCAGCCGGTGACGTCATGAGGCAGAGCATAAAGCGCGTCTGAAACCGGGGGGGTACACATGTTATGTGTGTAATCTGTTTGGGAGTGGAGCATGCACAGTCGGCACTTGAGAGTGCCGGTTGTAAGGACTGCGAGAGGTTCTATCTGCATGCTCACTGTGGTACAGTGGATAGTGTGTTTGCCTATCATGCGGTAGACCGGGGTTCGGAGCCCCGGTGGAATGAACTTTTTCATTGCATGATCTCCGCTCCCGCCTGGCGGTCTGTAACGAGGCCGCCTAGGCTAGTGTTCCCCGCGATTCGGGACCTGCAGTAGCCGAGGCTTTGTGGCGCTCTCGGTCCTGGGGATCACAAATGGATCTCGCTGAGGCTGCTGGGGTGGGTCCGTCCTTACCTCAGCCTTCACGAGATCAAGCGGGTCCCAGTCACGAGCACTCTGAGTGAGATGCCCGTGCTGTGACTCCAACACTAGCTCTATCAAGTTCAGAGAGTGAGATCGATTTAGCTAGTGTTGACCCGGTCGAGGAGGATTCGCCACTCTCCTCGCCGGCGTTTGAGGAGCTTGTTGAGGTTGTGGCGCGAGCGGTCTCTCGTCTGGGGCTTGATTGGCCAGCAGAGACCAGAAGGGCTCGTCCTAAGTATGTTAGACGAGCGTTATCTTCTGACTCGCGTCATTTCCCCGCGCCGAGCAATGCCTTTCATACTTGATTTACATGCCGAGGTATCTAGATCTTGGGGAAGGCCAGCCTCCGAGAAAATTTATACACGTAATATTACGATGTATAATAATCTAGTGGGGCTCAAGATCATTGATATGGAGGGTTGAAGAAAGTGGATGAGGGCGAGTTACCTCGTCCCTCAGTCCGCGTCCTCCATTAAAGTTCTGGCGCTCCCCTCCAAGCCGATGCGCGTCACATCGTCTTTGGTGGGGAAAGCATACTCCGCATCGAGTCATGCCACAGCGTGTCTGCACGGCACGACACTGCTGCAGGCATATCAGGTGGAGTTGCTTGGGGACCTCAACGAGGGCGGCGGTATCGGTCCGGAGGCAGTGGCAGAGCTGCGCCGGACCGTGGATCTGTCTCTTCGGGCCACTAGGGAGATGGCCTACTCTGTCGGCCGCTCCATGGCAGCTCTGGTGGCTATGGAGAGACACCTTTTTGGCTCAATTTGTCAGCTATGAAAGATAGGACAAATTTGTTTTGCTGGACGCTCCTCTGTCCCCTTCGGGCTTGCTCGGCGACGCCGTAAAAAGCGTTGTCGACAAGTTTCAGGAGGCTGCACGACAGCAGGTGTCGTTCAGTAAAGTTATTCCCCGCCGCCCTCCACGTGAGACTGCCAGTCAAGGGAGGTCTCAAAGCTCTTCACACAGGGCCGCTCAAAAATGAAGTGTCGCCACCCATCTTCCTCCGGTTAATCCCGGGGGGTCGGGTCGACAGGCTCATGCCTCTGGCAAGAGGGGCGATCTGAGGGTTGTCCTGAGCGCTAAGAAGGCTAAGAGCAAGCGGCCCTGACGCCAAGCCGCAACAAGGTGGTGTATCCCTGGAGCAGCTGACCAGTCAGCCCGCCATGGGAAAACCACCCCCTCCGAGGAGGGTCCTAGAGCACTCCACCCGGGAATCCGGAAATCCCGGCCCAGTGGTGGACATGCTATCAGCACCAGAGGCCAGCCCCGGGAGGCTGGTTCCCCTAGTAGAGTTCCGGGATGCGTGGTCACGGCTACCCGGTATCTCTCAGTGGGTCCTGCACACGGTCACCTTAGGGTACACCATTCAGTTCGGGGTCTCACCACCCCGGTTCTCGGGGGTCCTACAGTCTGCTGTAGGCCCTCAGCAGGCTCTGGTCATGGAACAAGAAGTAGACACTCTGCTGGCGAAAGGGGCCATCGGGTATGGACCCCTCGTGAACAGCAAGTCCGGGCTTTTCAGCTGTTACTTCATAGTTCCGAAGGGAGGATGGAAGGTTGCGGCTCATTCTGGATTTTTGTCTCTTAAATTGATGCGAAGAGATGCGACGCTCAGGCGGATCGTAGTACAGATTAGGTCCTATAACGGGTCCGGCACGATCGACATCAGAGACATATAAATCCCTCATTCCCATCCTTCCACAACAGGAAGTTCCTGTGGTTCGCCTTCAGGGGGGAAGGCGTACCAGTATCAGTGCTTCCGTGTTTGGTCCGGCTGCTCTAAGCTCCTCTGTACTTGCAAGGGCAGCACAACATCGAGGTGTTGTGCCCGCACACAGAGGAGCTGGGGTTAGGACTAAGACCAGGGGTTCTCCCTGAGGGGTACCCGCTTCGCAATCAAGGTCACGGGGCGATGCCCACGCACCCTGAGCATGCGGAAGAACTCCTGGTTCTCGTCGATGCTTACGGCGGAACACCAAGAAGAGTGTACTTTCTCCCACTCAGAGAACCACTTTCTTGGGAGTTATTTGGGACTCAGTGGCCATGTCTGCTCGGTTCCTCCCCGAGAGCATCCAGGCCGTTCGTTGAGCTGTTAAGCGACGAGTGACACTCTTACGCTGAACACCAAGAAGAGTGTTATTTCTCCCACGTAGAGAACCACTTTCTTGGGAGTCTTTGGGACTCAGTGGCTATGTTGGCTCGGCTCTTCCCCGAGCGCATTCAAGCCTTCGTTCAGCCGTCAAGAGTATCGAGGGGCAGCCACTCACGTGAGACACTCTGAGGTGTTAGGCTCCATGCAGCGGCTCCAGCGATTATTCCATGGGGCCGACTGTGTGCGAGACCCCTGCAGTGGTGGCTGAAAACCAGGGGTTCTCCCCGAGGGCTGGAACCCTTGGTCCCCTTGTTTGGAGCAGATTTGGGACAGATACGGCAGGCACAGGTCTCCTGTTTGCCTCCGTAAGAATTTATCTGCCCTCTGTGGCTTTCGTTTAACATCCAGGGCCTCTGGGGCGGGTTGTTATGGTACAGGCGTGGCCGAGGCTACGCCTGTACGCTTTTTCCTCCCATCACTCTGCTCCCGGGAGTTCTGGGAAACTGTGGGTCTGGTCCCTGAGGGGGCCCAGCTCATAGAGGCCGGTCTCTCAGCCGAGGTTGTTGAGACCATCCTTCAGTCCAGAGCTCCCTCCACGAGGAGACTCTACGCCCTGAAGTGGAAGCTCTTCACTTCTTGGTGTAGTGAAAGGCAGGTGAACCCAGTAACCTGTCAAGTTGGCAAAGTACTGGAGTTCCTGCAAGAAAGATTTGTGGCAGGGCTGTCCCCCTCCACCTTGAAGGTCTACGTGGCTGCTATAGCGGCTTGCCACGTACCTCTGGGTGGGGTACCCTTGGGCAGGGACCCCCTAGTCACTCGTTTCCTCCGTGGTATACTAAGGCTGAGACCTGCGGCACAGACCAGGGTGCCGGCTTGGGACTTGTCCGTGGTACTCCTAGGCCTGTCCCAGCCGCCCCTTGAACCTTTAGAGGAATCTCTATTAAGTACCTCTCTCTTTAGACCCTTCTTTTGCTGGCAATCGCCTCGCTCAAGAGGGTCGGGGATCTTCAGGCCCTCTTAGTGGCCCCTTCATGTCTTCAGTTTGCGCCCGGGATGGGAAAGGCATTTCTCCACCCGAGGCCAGGCTATATCCCCAAGGTTCCCACTGAGGTGGCTCGGTCTATCATGCTGCAGGCCTTCTGCCCTCCCCCATTTGATGATCATGAGCAGGAGCAAGAACAAGGTCTGTCCAGTGCGAGCACTGGACGCTTACGTCCAAGACTGCCACTTGGCGTAGGTTGGACCAACTGTTCGTTTGCGTTGGCTTTAGGACCCCTAAGGGGGCTCCAGCTTCTAAGCAAACACCAAGCAGGTGGATAGTCGAGGCTATCTGTCTAGCTTACGAGTCGGCCGGACATGCTTCTCCTTTGAGGGTCTGAGCCCACTCCACTAGGAGCATGGCAGCATCCAAGGCTCTCCTCTCCGGAGTCGCTTTGTCTGATGTTTGTGCTGCGGCCGGCTGGTCCTCACCGCACACATTCATGAGGTTCTACCAGCTAGACCTCGATGCCGCCCCGGGAACCAGGGTGCTCTCTCAGTGAGCTGGGACACACCCGGATGCTGACGTCGCTGAGGTGGCGTTGGCATAGCGTTCCCCTAGTGCTTCGACACAGCTCGAGTTCCCAGAAAGGGAACGTCTCGGGTTACGTATGTAACCCTGGTTCCCTGAGGGGAACGAGACGCTGTGTCTTGGCCTCAGCTCCTGGCGCCTCCGGGCCCGCTTCAGGCATTCATGGCTGACGCGCCCCGGTTTCAGACGCGCTTTATGCTCTGCCTCATGACGTCACCGGCTGCGGCCGGCAGTGACGCATTCACACGCGTTCGTTTCTCATTGGTTGCATAGATCTTCACGTGACTCACGCAAGGCTATTTCCCCTAGTGCTTCGACACAGCGTCTCGTTCCCCTCAGGGAACCAGGGTTACATACGTAACCCGAGACGTTTGTTTTCGCTTCCGAAGCATCTTTCAGTTTCAAACTAAAAATAAGAATTTAGTATGGTATTTTTTTTGTGTGTGTGTGCATATATACACACCATTGTGTTGTGCCTTTTCAGTGACAATTACTAAAAACTTTGTGATATCAATTGAACACATAATTTGTATGCAAACGACTTAACAGGTTTCACAAATTTGCATTTTCAGTTTATAAGTTAATGGTTAATTTTCAGTTGAGATTTTAATGGTATCATTCTCAAAAGTGTGCACTTTGAAAATGTTCTTAAACAATAACTTAAATGGAAAGTATTGGCTTCAGGAGGGAGCAAGTGCGAAATAACAGCAAAAAAAAGAAAAGAAAAGAGATTCTGCCTGGCAATAAAAATGGACAAACTATAATCCTCCACGAAAAATAACTTAAAATAAATACACACTAACTCTAACTAGCAACAAAACAAAGGAAAAACATAGAAAAACATGTCTCCGGTAAAGGCATATGACCATGGTTCCCTGATAACAGTGAACGAAATGCTGCGTCCCCTAGAGGCCGCTATGGATAATACTTCCAATGTGACACGTGTCTGAAGCATTAATGTAACCATGACAATGAACTTGACATTGTCTGGCCGCCACCTATGACATCATGTGTTTGACTGCAGATTTTAAAAAAGAGGTCCTTGATAGATGCTGGAATGCCGAAGGATGGCAAACGAATGCAGTGTCTCGTTCCCTGTCCTATGCTGCTCGTTCCTGTTGCTATGGGGAATAGAATACCCATGCCGCCATGCTGACAGAAATGACAGTGCGCAGTGTTGTTGCTCACCAAGTTGGTTGCTCAGGAAAAACCAGACTACTCTTGTGAGACTGGTTCCCTGCCGAATATTTTCACAATCAAGAGGGCTTCATTGGGTCGGGCCAGTCCAGATTTATAGGGTTCTACTCTTGTGGGCCCGAGCAGGCTCTGGTTATGGAAATTTCCAGTAGCTCAACCAGTAGAGCAGAGCATTGGTGTTTACAATGCCAACGTCATGGGTTTGAGTCCCAGGGAAAGAACTGATTAGAATGTCAATGTTAACCTAATGCAATGCAAGTTGCTTTGTATAAAAGCGTCTGCCAAATGCAGAAATTAAATGAAAAATGGAACAGGACGTACAGTTCCATACAATGATGACTTTTGGACCTACTTCTGCTTAATGCCTCAGTCTGCAGTGTAATCTCGACTGTCAAGCTAATCATTTCAGATCAGGTCCGAGAACTATAATCTGCAGTGGCTATATAGCCACAGGAAGTCCCTGAGGTCTGCCTTTGGGGGAAGGTACACCAATATTGTGTTCTTCAATTAAGTCTAGCTATCTCCTCATCTTTCAAACAGTGGACGCAGCACTGGCACCATTGCACCTCCAGGACATTACATATTGAACTACATTGACGACATGTTGATCTTTTTATTTTAGTTAATTCATTTAGCGGTTTGACATTAGGCTGAATGCAGAAATGTGTGCTTTCTCCAGTTATGAGAACTACTTTTCTCATAACTGGCATACTTGTTTTTTTTCATACGATTGGATAGATTACACACGTGCTTCGTGGTGCAATCACACATATCCATTTCCACAGCAGGTGCGCTTGACACAGCGTTTCATTCCCTCGTTCCCAGAGATTGTCTAGCAGGAATGAGAGGTAGAGTTGTGAGTCATCAGCATAGCAGTGATATGAAAAACATGTTTCTAAATGACAGATCCTGGTGATGACATGTAGATCGAGAATAAAAGTTGTCCAAGTACTGAACCCTGAGGCACCCCAGTAGCACCTCACCACTCCTCACCCCTCCAAGACATTCTACCTACCAAGAACCTACCTGCAAGAGTGAATCTTTTTGGTGAAGACATTCAAAAAGCTTGATTCAAAGGAAGTCTAAAAAATTGTTCATTACTAAAGTAAGTGTAAGGGTAATGGTTAAGATGCCGAATTACCAAATGAATAAAGAAACGTGACCAGTGAGATGGTTAAAAATTTCGCATTTCTTGTCTATTTACCACACACTACTGCTTATACCAACGATGGAAAGTGTTGCTATAGTGTGACAATATTGTATTGCAATAGGTAGCATATAACAGTTAATACAAAATCAAAACTAGTTAGCACATGATTTGTAATTAAAAAGGTTTAATGACAATATCCAGCTAAGGTTACACTCAAAATAATTACGAAGAGAAGAGAAGAGAGGAGGTCCCAAGAGAGGGCCCCAGAGGAAAAGAATAAAAGAGTGAAGAGCTGCCAGAGCAAAGAAGCCCCAGCACATAGAAGAGCCAGAGCAACTTTTCAATCCTCTTTTATCCTTTCCTTGACCATATGATGGAAACTCAAAATGTGAGACATTTAAAGTGACCAATCAGATCACAACTTCCCCCATACTTAAATTTACATTTATTTATTTAGCAGACGCTTTTATCCAAAGCGACTTACTGAAGGTGTGACAATTCGTAGACCCCCAAATGTCAACACATATTGGCCTATGGCCTTGACTTCTAGCAACACCTCTTTGTCAAGTCAAGTCACTTAACTTTGTCTAGAGCTTTACTAGAACTTTGTCTTTAGGAGTAACAAATGCTCCTTGTGGTAAGAAACAGGGCGTTGAAACATTACAGCAAAATACCTTTGTTCATTTTAAAATAACTTTGATTATTTTCAACCCTACATAATTCTAGATTTGTCATGTTATCTTTTGTTTCTCTTCTACTAGTAACATAGTTAATTTAACATCATGATACAAGCCAAATTCATTCAGGATCAGCATACGTAATATATATTAACTGCCAGAAGGCCTGCATTTGGCCCCTACACAGCCTGTTTCTACAATCTAAGTAAATCTTTTTCAAATTGTATGCAGCTGGCGATCATTTTGTTTGGGTTGGAGCTCCTAAAATAAACAGAACTGTATGACCCAGCTCGCTCCACCTGTGCAGCTGTATGCTCTGTCAGCTGTGAGCATGAATCAGGCTGTTTTCAGAGTCTGCCAGACTCCTACTGAACATATTCAGGTCAGACAGTTCTTATTTGTCCAGTTTGGCTCATCAATCAAGCCTGAACATGGGACTAGACTCACCAAGATTACATAATAATCGACACAAACAAGATACATAATTTAAACCTGAGCTGAGATGTATTACGAATAACAGGGTCAGGTTATTTATTTAAATTAACCAGCTACTGGCATTCTTTTACACATTCATGTGCAAGTGTACTTCACATTTGATCTTTGAGTGAACATTGGATCTTTGAAAATATAGTTGTAGGTTAAAAAAGAGAGTTATAAATCAGTTTGGGTAGTAGACTTCAGTCACACCTCATGCAGTTTCTGTCATTTAAAAAAAAAGAAAAATGTCTCACCTCCATATCCAAACTTTTCTGTGGAACACAAAATATCAAAGTTGCTCTTTCTACATTACTAAAATGCACGCTGACTGTGATGAGACAAGCCAAGCGGAAAGCGCTGCATGGTTTATGCATTTTTCTATCAGAATAAAACTGACTTTTTATGAAATAATATATTTTCTGATAGATGCAGCTATTATTTTAAACAACACAAAAAAAGAACTGATTTTTCACTTCATCAGTCATATGAATAAAAAATGCTTGTGTTCACTGCAGTCTTATTTTTTTCAGCAAGCCAACACGATTCTGAGAGACTCCTGTGCAATCAAACACACGGACATGTGCACCAGACTTAACTTGTTTCATTATAGATAAGCTAAATATGTCTGTAAATAATACATAAGATGAAATGCACATCATAGAAGTATAGCACTACACAATAAAAGTTTATTTTTATTTATTTATCTATTTTATTTTTATAATATACAATATGAATAAAAATTAAATAAAATAGACCCATAAAAATGCAGGACTATAGTTTAGAAGAATGTAAAATAAAATAAAATAAAAATTACAGGAAGTCCAGATAAAAAAATAATAATAATTTAAATCTAAAACTATAATTTTTTTCAGCATATCTTTTTCCAAAGCCAATGACCATAACGACTAAAATGTCATTACAGGGTCTTTTAGTTCTACTTTTTGGCATCGTTAAAAGAAAATAATTTGAGGATCTGAGAGACCTTCTGGGTTTTTATATTGTAAGCATTTTTGAGAAATAGTCTGGAGCAAATCCATGCAATGCCTTAAAAACTAATAAAAGTTTTTTTTTTTTAAATCAATACAAAAACTAACCGATAACCAGTGTAATGACTTTAATATAGGTGCTCTCTCTTCTTGGTCTTTGTCAATATTCGAGCAGTCGTATTTTGGATCAATTGTAGATGATTAATTGCAATCTGTGGTAGACCAGAAGGGAGGGCATTACAGTAGTCAAGCCTGCTAGGTATATATATATATATATTTTTTTTTTTTTCTTTTTTTTTTTTTTTCTTTGTTGCTCAGAGAGAGAGAGAGAGATATGTTCTTGTTTTAGAAATGAATACTAAAAATGATATAAGTTCAAGTTCAAGTTTTATTTGTCACATACAAATCATACACAATACAACATGTAGTGAAGTTGTCACGACACAATACGGGGAGGACTCAAGTGCAGGGGTAAAGGAGGATTTATTAACAAAATGTAAACAAACATAACGTAAAGCAAAAACCCACGAGGGGGAAAAACATAGCATAAAACCAACCAGGAAGCAAATCAGGACCAGGACCATAATACAGACCAGACAGGGATGACAACGTCACCACACCAGACTGCAAACACAAGGGCTATATATAGGGAACACATGAGGAAAGGTAACGAGCTGAGAACAGCTGACAACACTCAAGGAAAACAAGGTAACAAGGTGGGCGGGGTTGCACAGTGACATGGCACAATAAAGGGGCAGTGTCAGGGCTCTGTCAACAGACACTCGAAAAGACCAAACTGGAATAACAAAGCCGTGACACTACCCCCCCTCTAAAGGGACGCCACCTGGCGTCCCTACGTGGAACACCGGGAACAGACCAGACTAGGGAAACACAAAAACAACGAGGAAAGGGAGGGACAACAAGAAATGCAACATAAGTGAGCAAACATGCAAATCACCCAACACCAAAAATTCATGAACTCAAAACAGTCCTCAAAAGGTTCTGAAAAAAAAAAATAACTCAACAATTCAACATTCCACAAAATTAAGCACTGAGTCCAGGGGGAGGAAATGGAGGGATGAGCCAAGGTGGCTCAAGGGGACCAGGGGTCCTGGCAGGCAACCAGAGCGGAGCGGGGGGTGTGAGCCAGGAGGGCTCCAGCCTGTTAGAAGTCCCGGCAGGCAGCCAGGGCGGAGCGGGGGGTGTGAGCCAGGCAGGCTCCAGCCTGTTAGAACTCCCGGCAGGCAGCCAGGGTGGGGCCGGGGGAACCAGCCAGGAAGACTCTGGCAGGGCCGAAGGGTCCGGCAGGGCCGGAATGTCAGGCGGCGAGAGTTTGGGCTCGGCCGGCGGGTCAGGCGGACAGAGTTCGGACCGGCAAAGTTCAGGCGGGCAAAGTTCAGGCGGGCAAAGTTCAGGCGGGCAGGCGCCGGCAGGGCGAGGCGCGCACGGGGCGCCGGCAGGGCGAGACGCGCACGGGGCGCTGGCAGCAAGAGTTCAGGCTTCAGCGGCGCCGGCAGGGCGAGCAGTCTCGGCGGAGCCTCCGGGGCTGGCAGGTCGGAGGAGGCCCTTTTTCTCCTCCTCCGTTTACGCAGGCATCGAGCGGGCTCTGGGACGGCGGCCTCCGGGCCTGCAGCGGGCTCTGGGACGGCGGCCTCCGGGGTCTTCCTCCTCCGTCTCCTTTTCTGGGTCATCAGAGGGCTGGGGCTCCCACTGACTGCAGATGGAGTGGTGGAGCAGCCAGTGGGATGGGAATTCGCTTGGAGAGTGGGTTTCCGCTCCCACAGATGGAAGACGTGGCCCACGAATTCCCAGAAACTAAGACTCCCCAGCTTCTCCATCTCCCAATAGATGAGAGGCTGATCGAGGCAGAGATTGAAGGCCTCCTTGAGATCAGCCTCATCATAGTCCAGATCGTCCATTTCAATGAGAAACTTGCAAGCCAACTCCCTCACGTCAGTTCCCAGTTGCCGGAAGTAGCGGGAGTTGATTCGGTGCATCATTTGGTCGAGGGTGGACGGTCTGGACAGGGGAGATGGAAAAAGGAAGGTTCCCATCTTGTAAGCTTTCTCCAGCAGGCTTGTAAAAAACAAAAAAATCCTTTCCCCGCTGAGTCCTCAAGTGGTGGTCACGTTCTGTCACGACACAATACGGGGAGGACTCAAGTGCAGGGGTAAAGGAGGATTTATTAACAAAATGTAAACAAACATAACGTAAAGCAAAAACCCACGAGGGGGAAAAACATAGCATAAAACCAACCAGGAAGCAAATCAGGACCAGGACCATAATACAGACCAGACAGGGATGACAACGTGACCACACCAGACTGCAAACACAAGGGCTATATATAGGGAACACATGAGGAAAGGTAACGAGCTGAGAACAGCTGACAACACTCAAGGAAAACAAGGTAACAAGGTGGGCGGGGTTGCACAGTGACATGGCACAATAAAGGGGCAGTGTCAGGGCTCTGTCAACAGACACTCGAAAAGACCAAACTGGAATAACAAAGCCGTGACAGAAGTGCTTTGACGCCTGAGCAAGAGTTCGTTTTAAGGGAGGGGAAGGGATAGCGATGGACAGGGTTGGGGAGTAACGAATTACATGTAACGACGTTACGTATTTAAAATACAAAATTTGAGTAACTGTATTTCATTTACAGTTACATTTTAAATTGATGGTAATCAGATTACAGTTACATTCAAAAAGTAGTTTAGATTACCAAAGTGATTACTTTGAATTTTAGTGTCATTTATTTATTAATATTAACTTAAGCTGTCTGATGATTCTCCGACTCTGTCTCTTTAAAAATAAAAAGCGCGCGCAGCCTGTTCATTTAGAGAGTGTAGATCTGCAATCGCATAAAAAATGAATGGGAAAACAGCGCGCAATGCATTTCTTTCATGGAAATTCATAGACAATTTTACTTATAAACAAGAAAAAGGACGTAACATCACAGTGCGATGCAAGCTATGTCTACCTGCAACAAAACTTCTATCGGCTTCAAAGGATTCAACATCTAATCTGAAAAAGCATCTTTAAGTAAGTTGTTCTTGGTCTTTGAAAATTATTTTCTTTATTCCTTATTTTCCCATTTACTCATACGTTAAGCTTTGTATGGTTATCACTAGACTAGGTTTAATATTTATAAGAATTTGGTCTAATAAAACGTAGAATTGACATCCAATTAATCATGCGTTAAATAATGTTTTATAAAGCCAATGGCTTTGTGTACTTAATAGACAAACTTTAAACCTTAATAATTCATTACAAATGTTCAGGAAATGGCGCCTTTGTGCGAGTTCATTATCCGAATTAATGAACCTCGAGAGCCGCACACGGAGAGAGCCGCCTTGTTGCGGCCTGCCTTTAGCGTCAGGAACGCTTGCTGGCAGCCTTCTTGGCGTTTAAGACGACCCTCAGATCCGTCTTTCTGCCTTGTTGAGGGGAGGTAAGCGGGACGCAACACTCTCCTTCTGAGAGGCCCTGTATGAGGGTTTGTGAGCCCGTGTTTGACTGATGGGCTCACGTGAAGGGCGGCGGGGAAGGACTTTGCTGAATGCCACCTGCTGTCGTGCAGCCTCCTGAAACTTGTCGACACAGGCTCACCCATCTCGTTACCTTCCGTGAGATCCATTTGCGATCTTCAGGATTGAGAACGCCGCTGAGCCTCAACTGCAGCAGGTCCAGAACCCTGAGCAACGCGAGTCTGGTTAGTGTCCGCAAACACTGCCAGACGAGAGCGGAGAGTATGCAACGAGAACGTCTCACAGTTCTCACAGCCAGCGCCCTCAAGCGCCGACCTAGCATGCTCCACTCCCAAGCAGACAACGCACTGCCTGTGCGTATCCTTACCCGTAATAAACCGGGTGCAAGGAAAAACACACGGGATAAATGTCTGCTCCGCCATTGAACAACACACGAAATCCAGATAACTAGAAAGTGGTTTGTATCCTCGCAAGCACAATCTCTCAGCTACACACTGCACGCTGAAGACACTCAAAGCTGTCACTTCCGGGTTACGGTGCGCTTTTATGCTCTGTTCGCGACTCGCATTCACACGCGTAATTCTCTCATTGGTTGTATACATTCTTCACGTGACTGACGTCAAGGTATTCCCCTAGCGTTTTGTGACGCAGCTCGAGTTCCCATGGAAGAGAGAGAGAGAGAGAGAGAGAGACAGATGGAGACATACCTTCGACACAGATTGTAATTTCTAATTTGACATAACAATTTAGTTTGTTTTATAGTTAACTACTACAGAGTAAACTGAAATTAAATGTTTAAATTAATTTAAAGAATTATTGTAAATGCGCAATTCAAGGCGCAGCACTGCGTGCTTTGCGACACATGACGTCAAGAAACGTAAAAAAATGAAACGCAATAATGGAGAAATCAAGGCAGTGGCACACAGACAAGAGTGTCACTTTTTTCAAGTTGGAGAGTAAGAAGAAATGCTTTAATTTCTTTGTAGTGTTTTTTGTCTACTACAAATTCAAGCTCCTGTTTACTGAAATTTAAAAAATGGTATGAATGATAAGCACTTTGAGTATGTTCTTGTTGCATTAAAATGACACTTGTTGGTTTTATTGCAGCTAATTAATATTTAATTTATTTTGATACATTTTGGTACTTTTAAGCACTTTGATTGCACAAAGATTGCCCTCATTGTTTTAGAAGTGCTGTGGAAAACTGATGTTAAAAATAAAATGCAGCAGAAAACCAAATCCTACGATGGGTAGAGTTCATTTTTATTTACAGGTTGTAAACTTAATACAGGACATCAAGTTAATATGGTCTTTCGTGTTAAGTATTTCAAAGTATTTCAAAGTATTTAGATTACGTTACTAAACTTGAGTAATGTAACGAAATACGTTACAAATTACTTTTTAAAGCATGTATTTTGTGATCTGTAGTGAAATACATTTTAATAGTAACCTACCCAACCCTGGCGATGGAGAGATTGTACAGAGGGAGGGAGAAATGTACAGGTTGCAGTATACTCAGTGTATACATAGTGCCGTAGATACTATGATACAATATACAAATATGTAGATTTATGTACAGTGTTTACAATGTTTATGTATTTATAATATAATGTTAAAAAAATGTTAAATAAAGTTGTACCCAACAATACACTACAGTCTGAAGAGTCATCATTGTGAAGATCAGTCTGTACTTTTGTAGAGTATTTACGGTTAAGACCCGAGGACCAGATATGTTGAATGAAGACCAGGAGACAGAAGTGCAGTCAATACCAGACATTTTAGTGAAGTTTAGTTTGCAGATTCATCAGCAGAAGCTTCTGGTCTCACAAGGAGTTTGTAGGCCGCCCCAAATACAATAACATTGCTTCAGCAATTATACTCTAACAGAGGGTGCTAACTTCGTCAATGATGACGGTTAAATGGTTCTGATTGGCTAAGAAAGAAAGCAAGAAATATAAACAAAACAGTAATTTTCCACACAAGAGCAGAAATGTCTGAAGCATATCTTCGTTGATCACATGGTTGACGGGTTAGTGACGTGGCTTGTCGAGAACAACAACTTATTCCGTCTCAGAATATTGCCAGTTAATCACCTCAACAATACAGACCAAATTTAACGCACACAAAGTTACACAGCTTCTCCAAAGCTGATATAGTTGGAGCTCAGGCACCAACTATCAACAGAAACTTCCCAAAACATTCTGATAACCTGTTCTATCTGGTGAGAAGTGCAGACAATATTCATCCTTACTCCATGGAAAAATACAGAAAAGTAAAGAAAGGTTTTAACTAATAAAAATCCCTAACTTGATTACAAATCACTCTTTACAAATCATTCAAATAAGAAAAAGGAAAAGAACATATGAAAAATAAGACAAAGAAAATAATATAGGTACAAATTAGAAAAATAAAATAATATATATACAAGCAGCAATGGATTTACGAATCGTCCCCACACATTTTATTCATTACTTACATTAGAAAAAAATAAGCAAACGCACTACTTAAAAAGCCATTACTGTCTCAGAAAAAGATTAAGTTTAAGTCATAATTAAGTTTTTGGTAGAATATGGTAAAGTTGTGTGTGGAGTGATGAATCACAATAAAACAGGAGTTTCATGGCAGAGCAGTGTCTTTGAAAATCTGTTTGAGAAATGTAATAATAAATGCATCTCTACCTCAGTGAAGCATAGAGGAAGAGCTTATTGTTGTGTCATTGTGTGCGGAGTCTTTTTAGCTGCTGGTATTTGTGAGCTACTTCACTGTGAAAAGAGTTTAATGCTTTGGCGTACAGGAGCATATTGCAGACTGGTGTCCTTCCCAGACTGGTGTCCTTCCTTTGTTATCTAAAAAGGAATGATCATATATTATTTTCAAAATATATAATATATTAACCCCGTGTTAATTGAGTTTTTGACAACAAATATTTCCCAGTTCATTTGAGTTTAAATTCTCAAATGAACTGGGAAATATTTTCAAGTACTCATGGAAACATTCTGACTCTTCTCTTCTAAAAGGCTGTCTGTAAGTTTGATGAAGGTAATTCTAAGCCTTGGTAACTTCATCTATAGTATTTGTGCAATTCCTGCTAATTATCTGACCAGTCATTTGTGATTAAAATGGTTAACACCATTAAAGACAACTCAGCTCTTTTCTTTATGTGTGTGTATGTGTGTGTGTGTGTGTGTGTGTGTGTGTGTGTGCACGCGTGTGTGTGTGTGTGTGTGCGCACGTTTGTATAATGCTTTTATAGAGGATGCATTTAATTGTCTCTTGACATTTATAATGTTGCAAAATATTTTATTTGAAATAAAATAATTTATTTAGTAATTAAATGTTTCCAGAAAACAAAGGACAAATGTTTTCAACACTGATAATAATAAAGGTGTCTTAATTATCAAATCATCATTTCAGAATGATTTCGGAATAATGATGCAAAAATGTCATTTTAAAATAAGTTAATAACAAAAAAAAAATTATATATATGTATATATATATATATATATATATATATATATAAGAATTTATATATTCTCATGGCACTCTTCTTCTTCTTATTTATATTCTTCTTCTTAATATTCTTCTTATTATTATATTTTTCTTATTATTATTTATATTTTAAATGTTAATAATATTTCACCATATATTGATTATACTATATTATCAATTAAAATGAATTAAATAAATTAAATTATTATTGCACCATCAATGTCATAGCATTTTCTAAATTCATACATAAATAGTTTTTTTTCTGTATTCAAGAGGCATCTGTATCACACAACTGCAGTTTATTAGTATTCTACTGATTTTAAACTAAACTTTAGCATGAAACCACTTTATCACTGCCATCACAATCGAATAATATAGTTTTTTTTTAAATGTTGCACCAGCATAGATACAGTTATTTTTACACCAGCAGAGCAGTTAATCTACATTTTTGCAGCTCAATCCATTTGGTCAACAGAAAAGATATAAATCAGTTAGGCTAAAAGTTGGTTGTAATTACCAGGACAGAATCTAATTAGAGGGTAATGTCACAGTGAATCCCACGAGAGGGCCAAAGTTTGGCCAATTTCCAGATGGGTTCCCATGCTGATATGCATTAGCCCCACTTAAAGAGCAAGTGAATCTGCACAACAAAATCAACAAGTGGGTGACAACAACTAACAGACACATCTGAAAAGCTAATCCTAGTCTGAAAGCAAGAGCGGTGGGAGGAACATTACTCTGCAAGGCATACGGCCAAAGACAAGTCAATCAAGCTCTTACTGGGTGAATAATTTAAATTTAGTGTTCAACATGCTGAGAGCACTAGGTCGTGAAAGTCACTTGTGTCACTATAATTGGTTGCAGCGAGCGTAGCATACCGATAAACCTGGCAGAAGACAGCAGGGCAATCTGAGTCTCTGCCAAATGTCACTGTAGGTTCAGGTGGCCGAAGCCGCTTGGAAAACAATGATGGGCATGCGATGACATTTGCACTACCAGAGAGATTGCCCTCTATCAATATATCTAATGTCAATTCAGAAAGGAACCTGACCTCTAAAAAAACAGGGAAAAAAAACAATTACTTTTGCAAACCGAGAGCAAAATCTTTCATTGATAAGGATGGCAGGGGTGCTGAAAATCTGCAAATGTACAATGTAGCACTAATGTATAATTTAAAAGAGATCAGTTGGTTTTATGGAATCATTCATAAGAAAAAAGTAAATGCCAATTAACAATAATCCTCACACAAGATGTTAGAGGGTGATTTCAAAAGTGTTTCTCTTGTAAATATCTGGGAATTATGCCAAAAACCTACTAAACATTTTGGTCATTGACAGTGTATGTGCACCTGAGGTCTAATAATTTGCATTTAATTGCATCACTTTGACAATATTACAAAAAGTAGCCTACTATATGTTTTATATTTTAGTTTGACTCTCTTGCAGGTTTAAGAATAGAAGTTTCTCGAGTGTTTATTATTCAGCAAGGATGCGTTTTACATTGACCACAAGTGATGGTAAACCATTACAAAATAAGCCTATTTAAAATATAAATGCTGTACTTCTGTACTTTCTATTCAAAGAATTCTGAAAAAAACAAAACAAAAATACAACAGCTTCCACATCAATATTAAACAGCACGACTGTTTTCAACTTTGAAGATAATACATTTTTCTCGAGCAGCAAATCTGTCAGGGATTCTGAATGAGAGAGGGCTCAAACCCAGAGGTGAGCGAAGACAATTTATTGACAGGACAGTAGACAAGACACAACGAAATAGTGTAGTGACAGGCCAAACAGTAGGGAAGGGCACACAATAGTAGAACTGGCTGGTTGGGATAGAGACTGCAAAGACGTGATGGCCAATAGTGGAGACAAGGCAGCGGCTCAGGGAAGCTGAGGCTTGACAGTTGGTGATGAGACTTGACGTAACACCAGACTAGCTGGCAAGCCGGCAGTCAACGACTAGGGTGGATCAGGAAACAGGGCAGACACTCAAGACAAGAGAAACAAAAACAAGAGCAAAGAAAAACTGACAAAACTATGACTTGGGAAAATGCAAACTAACTAACTATATAACTGGAAATACAGGTTTTAAATATATACTTGGAAACAGTATACTTGGAAAGTAAAGGTAAATTACATTCTAGAAATAAATGACTGAACCTATAAACAAAAAGGAAACAAGACAAAACTGCAACCTTGCAAGTTAGCAGATAAAATAATAAGAACTAAAGGTCAAGAAAGAAACAAAATACGATTCGAGAGAACTGACGCAAAAGACTGGAACTCAACTAGAATGAAAACACAGGAGCAAGGGGAACTTGAGTTATCAAAAGATAACGGTTATACAATGAAACCTAAATCAACCACTGATTGACAAGATCCGCATGCATTCACAAAATTAACCAGAAGAAACTCGATAGAAAGGAGCGTAATATAAAGGGAGCAGAGCACATGAGGAACAGGTGGACTAAACAAGGAGCCGTGGTAACAGGAAATGAGGAGGTGGGACAAGAGGAGCTCAAGGGAAACTCAAACCAAGACAGAGCCATGTGTTCAGACACAAGACAAACAAAGCAACATTGAACAAAAGAGCAGACAGAAAAGACTGTCAGGACAGAACCCTCACAAAATCAGCATATTAGAATGATTTCTGAAGGATTATGTAACGCTGAAGGCTGAAACAAGCAGCTTTGCCATCACAGGAATACATTCCATTTTAAAAAGTATCATAATAAATTTTCAATTTTCAGATTATTTGACAATATTACTGTATTTTTAATTAAAGAAATGGGGACCTGGTGAAAACAATATGCTTTTTAAAAGTATAAAAAATGACCCAAACATTTTAATTGTAGTGTATACGTTACAATCATCAAACTATGGATGAACTTCATATTGTACATTTTCTACTAAAGATAAAAGCTGATGGAAGACATTTTAAGGCGGTTTGATATTAAAATCACACCTCATCTTTCATACGTTGACACTTGAACCTGCAACATTACCGTGAACTTTTCACATTGTTCCCTGGTTGCCCTTCAATAAATAGTCATAAAAAACCTTTAAATCCTCTTCACATTCACCCAGTGGCTTGGCCATTTGTTATGCAGCAATGTGTTCAAGGTGGCTGTAAGGGAGCATGAAATAAGAGGGTTTTCATCTAATCTTTCTCCCTGTCTCGCTTCAAAGGCAGCAGTTGGACGAATTATTCTCTTTACCTGACAAATGGCTTCAATCCACAATACTGCACTTTCACAGCTCCGGCTGTATTATATACATGCAGATGTATGGATTTCTGGCTGTGCTTGTCAGTTTCACAGAACAGGTGGGTTATGTTGCGGTCTTTCCTCAAGTGCACTTCGCCTGTTTGTCATATTGCTGAGCAGTGTCGGAGAAGGATTGAAATTTGAAGCTATAGCGTGTCAACACACAAGATGCAAAAATGTAAAGTAGTTCATGAAAAAGATACACTGCAATCTGGATGGATGGATGGATGGCCAAAAGACCAACATAACAGAAACAACAGAAACATGTATGTGAATATAAATCAATATATTTGTTACATTGACAACAACAATGATGACGATGATGATGATGATGATGATGATTATTATTATTATTATTATTATTTGTTTTCACCACATAAAAGTGTAAAAATGCATTATTTATTTATTTTTGAACTGGTTCAGTTCAATGAATGAACTGATTCTTTAAAATGATTTAGACTTCCTAGTTTGAGAGCGTTAAAATTTTAGGAAAACAGTGTGTTTAATGTTTAAAGCTTCATCTGCAAAACAACACTGTCACTATGGGTGTCAAACTAACGTGATTAATTATAGAAAAAAAACACGAATTAATTAAATATTAAATAATGATTACACTTAATCATCCCCCTGAACGTGTGTAAATACCATAAGTGAATTTCAAGCATGAAATACCAATTTATGTTTTTTGTCCTACTGCTACAGGCAAAATTACAACATTACCTAATATTAGCAAACATAGCAACATACAGCAGCGTTTTGTAATTCTATATTGCTACACATAAAAAAAAAAATACTGATGAACTTTCTTGCTGCTGAAAATGTACTTTAGCTAAGAGTGTTGCAAGTTACGCCTCAAGACGAGAAGTAATGTGTTCAAAATTCAGTGTTTTTAAATTTTCCACACATGTACAGACGTCCTATATGTGCATCAAAGTATGAAATGAGCATGTGCTTTTAGACAAATGACTGCCGATGCCAAATATATCTTATGAAAGAGCCCACACCAACCATCGCATCACTTCAGAATGGGAATTGATGTCATCCCTCAACAGTTCACTGGCTTGGCTGGCTGCAATAAAACAGTCTCGCATTGAAAACACATTAGCTCATGATTTACCATTTAGGGAAAATGACAGTCTAGTCTTTATTTGACTGGCCCTAAATAGACAAATGACTGTGGCCGTGATGGCAAGAGAAAGCGAGTATGAGATATATGAAAGAACAAAAGGCAGTCTTGCTCTTCTTCTGTTTTTTCAGAAGGACCGATGGAATGGAAAGCGAGTATGGAGGGCTGTCGGTTTCAATGTGTCCTCGAGGGCGTGGTGGTCAGCTGCACCCCGCTGACTAGCACTCTGACATGGACGTGTCCCCTGCTAACTCCACCCGGGCCCATATCGATCCTCATGAAATCGGAGCCATCATCTGTGACTGCTGGCTCCTCTGGGGGAGAAGGGCTGATTAACATGGATGGACTGATGTCACCAGACTTTCTCTGTTGGCCTACATGGAGACTTGAGCGGACGGCCTAAAATAAATATTCCCTGAAGTGACGGAAAGTGTATGACTGTGCATATCAACACTGGCCAGAAATATAGAGCAAATGTTTTAAACAAACATCTCACTCTTAAAGCCAAATCACTCTGCACTGACAGTTGGCAACAGACACTTTTATAGGATAAGCGTGTTACCCCTGTCGGTTGGTCTGGTTTTGAATTGGCGTTTGTTGGATCATAGAATGTCTGGGAAGTGACATGTTGGAATGGTTTTTAGAAGAAAAGGTTCTATGAGAGCATGCTTAAAGGGACATTGCAGGTGCTTCATGAATTGAACCTTTTAGGGGCTCCCATCATTAAGGGCCAGTCACACAGCGAAAACGCTTGAATCACGCACGAATTACGCACAGATTTTCGTTTCTGCGTGGAGCGTGCGTCGTATGCGTAATTGGTCGGTGGAACTAATGTGGATCACGTTCATTCCACTGACATCCACTGACAATGTGGATTCTGAAAGTGCTTGTACATGGAACGTTCGCGAAGTGTGCATGTTTGGACGCGCTCCGTCAGTGATTCATGCTTCTCGATGCACAAGCACGCACAAACCCAATCTGTGCGTGATTTGTGAGTGATGTATGCGTGATCGGCTGTGTGACTGGCCCTTTACATTTTGTGAATTAAACAGGTCGTAAACATAATTGATCACTTGCAATATATATATATATATATATATATATATATATATACACACACACAATTAAGCAAATACTTTTGTGAATACTTTTGCAAATACTTTTGCAAATACTTTTGTACTCACTTAAAAAAAAGTAAGTAAAATGTACTTTTTTTTGCATTAAAAGTTTGTTGAAAAAATTCTACATAGTTAAAGCTCTGTTTTTTTTCCCCAATACATTTTACTCAAACAACATAACACTGATTTAAACCATGCTTTTAAAGTGCATGCTTTACTTAGAACCCATAACGTAAATAATACAAGAAGTAATACAAGAATAATACATGCATCTGCATAATTGTTACACTTATTTCATGTTTTGTTAGCTTGTCTTGTCTGAGTTTGAAGTAATTTGTTGTCATGGTATCTAATTGGTTTGATTGTGTTCAGGTGTTCATGTTTAGCTCCCTCATTCCCTGTGTGTATATAGTCTGCCTGTTTAGTTCATTCCTTTGTCGGTTATTGTTTGGTGTTACAAGCTCCTGAGTTCTGCCATTAAAGGGGATTTATGTTTATCAGCCGTTCTTGTCAGTTTCCTTCCGAGTTCCTGTGACAGAATAACCGACCAAGGCTAAGTCGCCTACAAAGACTTTTTTTTTCTCATGGATAAACTTTATCCCCGGTCCGGACAGCAGAAGCCGGCCGCCACGTCTTGGCTCCCGAGTGGCGCGTCCAAGCCATGGATCCCGGGCGCCGCGTCAACGCCATGGATCCCGGGCGCCGCGTCCACGCCATGGATCCCGGGCGCCGCGTCCACGCCATGGACCACGAGCGCCGCGTCCACGCCATGGATCCCGAGCGCCGCGGCCACGCCATCGCCCCGATCCAGACAGCGGAAGTCTGCTGATGAGTCCACCCCAGAGTCTGAAAGTGAAACTAACCTGAATCAATGGCCAACGGATTCGACTCCCACCCATATCCCCACCCCCATCTCTTCGTTCTCCTCGCCGGTTCCGTCCGGGAAAATGGATATTCTGGTTCCGTCCGGAAATCTTCAGTCTATGGTCCTGTCTGACTCCCTGGTCCCGTCTTCCCCGCTGGTCATGGCCAGCCCCCTGGATCCGTCGACTCCAATGGTGTCATTGAAACCCTCAGCTCTGCCTTCACCGCCGGCTCTGTGCAGTTCGTCAGCTCCGCCTCAGGCTTCAATTCCACCAGCTCAGCGTGAGACCGAGTCCCCGGCTGCACATAAGACCTCCAGTCCCAGGTCCCCATCTCGACCCATCAGCCCATCGACCTCGCTTCGGCTCTGCATGTCCTCGTCGCCTCCGTGGACCGTCTGCCCTGTGTCTCCGCTGGATTCGCTCGTCTCTCCAAGTCGGCCTCCGACGATCGTCACTCAGCCTCCGCCACGGACTTCCGGGATTTCGGCGATGCCGAAACCCTCCACCCCTACGCCGTCATCGGGCTCCTCCCTTTCTCCGACCTCCCTGTCATCCTCACTCACCACAGCGTCGTCCAGGTCATCCGAATCCCCGTCATCATCTCAGCCCCGCGACCCAGCAGCTCTGCCTCGGGCTTCAAGGCCGTCGAAGGTACCCTGGTCTATCGGCCTCTCTGCTTCGCCGGTCCATCAAAACAGCTTGGTTCCACCCCCGTCGATCGGCTCCCGTGTTCTGCCGAAAGCTCCACCCTGGCTCCTCCCACCGGCGGCACCACCATGGGGTTTTTCGGTGACTCCTGATTGTCCTTATAAACTTCCAGTGCTACGCCCACCTCCGAAGCCTCCTCCCTCTTCAGTTGGACATTTAATCGGTGCGAGGACGCACCTTGCTGAGGGGGGGTGTAATGTTACACTTATTTCATGTTTTGTTAGCTTGTCTTGTCTGAGTTTGAAGTAATTTGTTGTCATGGTATCTAATTGGTTTGATTGTGTTCAGGTGTTCATGTTTAGCTCCCTCATTCCCTGTGTGTATATAGTCTGCCTGTTTAGTTCATTCCTTTGTCGGTTATTGTTTGGTGTTACAAGCTCCTGAGTTCTGCCATTAAAGGGGATTTATGTTTATCAGCCGTTCTTGTCAGTTTCCTTCCGAGTTCCTGTGACAATAATGGCAGTAATGTAGTACCGACCCAAACAAAATACTTGGTACACTAAAACTAACAACAAAAGTAAAGATAAATAAGTTTAATACAGTGATCCATGTAATCTGATTATGTGTTCATTCCGCAGTGGATGATGGGAACACCAGCATCAGAAAGTTTAGAAGGTTTTACTTAATATTATACATTGATATTTGCATTTAAATTTTTATAATCTTCTAATATAGAATTTACTTAGTTTTCATTATGTAGAAATTGCATGTGTTTATTTCACCACATAATCATTTTTTATCACGCAACCATTTGACAGACAGAACCCAACAGACATAATTCTTATCAGAGTGTCTTCGTCCTTAATGTCTACATGAAGATAAAATGTATCTGATTTTCATTAAAACATTTATTTTTTGCTCATTCATTTGTTGCTCTTTTATTATTGGTGCTCAAATATTAATACGTGTTCTTATTATCAATGTTGAAATCAATGTTTTCAATGAATCATCATCAATATTTTTTTCTGCTTGATAAATTTGTGGAAACCGTGATACATTTACACATTTAAAATGTAAATCTTTTGTAACAGTATAAATGTAATAAATGTATTTAGTGTCACTTTGCTCATTTCATAAAGTAATAGATAAATGCGTAGCTAACACTGAATTTAGAATATGTATATATATATATATATATATAGAGAGAGAGAGAGAGAGAGAGAGAAAAGAGAGGGGAAAATAATAATAATGTTTTAAAGTATTACATTTTTACTGTAAAAAATGCTTCTTTTATACAATTTTAAGATGTAAGAGACTTATTTTTAAAGCACTTGTTTTGTATTACTTTGTATGTTGTTGGAATTCAATTATTTTGCAATGGCCATCAATCATGTATGAATACAGCATAACTAGACCATACTAACCAGTCAAGCATTGACCCCTTGCCAACCACCTTCCTCCACTGTATCAACCACATTTTTATACACATACCTATAGTCACATTTGATACATTCCATTCTAAAAGTCCCTTCAGATAAAAGAAAAAAAAAAGACCTTTGGAATTTTTAGAAATAATTTGATAACACTTTATTTAAAGCCTTTATGTATAATGCATTAAACATAAACATAGCATTATGTTACAATGCTATGCATATTTTCATAAATATTTTTAGCAAAATATTGTATTTGCAGATTTCTTGTTACATCTGAAATGTGTTTTTTTTGTATGTGCTTGAAAGCATTATACTTTACAATCCTTATGTTACACCTTTAGAATCTATTATAACTGTAGTTAAAACATTACTATTATAACTACAATAAATTTACTTTTTAAAGCTTTAATTAAATTCTTACCAATCATTTTTTAAAGACCAATTTTTTACCAATTAAATATTTTAGAGATAATTACACAAACCTTTATTTCATTACAGAAATATCATGACTTTTCAAAGGTTTTTGAAAGATTGCATTATTGTATTAACCTTTTCAGCCCCCTATCATTCAAATATGAATCATACCTCGGGCCCATGCAAAGCTAAGATTACAAAGCATTTCCTCAAACATCTAATTGACAAATTCCTAATGCATTTTATACCACGGGCAGCTATACAACTGTCAACATGGGCTACTTTCAGCAAACCACAGATAAAAAAAAAAAAAAAAATCAAATTGGCATATTTTTCTGAATGTCAAGGTATACAGAATCAAAATCCTTTGTACAGCTGTTTCAATTTGGCCTGTGAAATGTACTTGCCTCTTTTATAAAAAAAAGCAGCTGTTCTTCAAATGACTTATTCACTGCCAGAAATAAGGATTTTTTTTCGCAAGCTTCCTGCAGGCAACTGCATTTTCCACGCATTCAAAACTTTTTTTTTAAACGTCAGCATCGCTTTTCTTTTATTCAGCATAGATCTGTGTCAACATTTAGCTGACATGGAGGACTCAGATTTTCCTCTGACAGCATTAGAGAGCTAAACCCAAAATGTATAAAAGCGTGTACAATCGTGCTTTTCCAGCGCTGATAGATGTCGGTTTTGTGAGATTCAACAGAGGTGATTTACCAGATTCAGTGCAACAGCTTTGATCTTTGTAAAACCATCACCTGTTGTTTCAGACTTGTACTCTTCTTGTTCTAATGATTTCATGCGCCAGCTAAATCATTCTGTGGCAAAACGCTCATGGCTACAAATAATGACCATTACCCCTGAGGAAATCAATGAACATGCATTTAATGTTGAGATGAAAGCAAATCGCTTTAATACACCATTAAGCCAGTTATGCATGAAGAGACCTAGTTCCTCACTCAAAAATGGAGTTTCTTTCATATCTTAGTGCATATTATATTCCGTAGAGTTAAAATAAAGTATTTTCCACGCTGTGCTCTTTCTTCACATTGGTTTCCCACTCAACCCAGACCAAAAAAAAAAAAAAAAAAAATGCAGACAGCAGCAATGAATGCACCATTGTGCTTCAGTTCATATGTTTAGAACATAACCCCCCCAAAAAAGCCTGATTCCATTTCTGATGTGCCCTTTTACACAGACTAGTAAATGCGTTTCTTTTCTTTGCTTCTTCAAATCATAAGTAGAAAATAATGATTGCCATGATCAAAGTTTATGGTTATGATTTAAGTGGAGCACTTCAATATCAGTTAAAGGCAAAAGCCATCACACTGACCATCTTTATCCCTGGTCGTTGAGGTCATTTCTTATGTCTGAGGACATTCACATCATTTTCTCATCTCCATTACTGCCTGCACTCTCCATGAACTTGACTTTTAGTGTAACTGCAAGCCCACTGCTTCAATTTCACATTGCTCCATTCATCACTCACTTTATCCCTTCATTGTTTCGTTTTCCTGAAAAAAGTCATCGCTTTGTGCTTTAAGGCTCATAGACCGAAGGTCAGATCATACAATAGATAACATTTTAAAGGTTGACTGTCTTTTATTGCGCTGTTGTCCTATACAGAAGTGTTTGCGTCGGTTTGTCTACTCTTGCGTCAGGTTGTATATCATAGATTCAATAACACACATTTGTTCAGTAGCAGAGTTTGTCATTACCTTTGCAAAAAGATACAAGGTTAAATACACAGTTGAACAACGATTCAGAATGCTTTATAACAGTCCTGCACGGAGGTGACCGTTTACACCCATTCATCCTTTTAAGAGAATTATAGCTATGCATTTTTGCAGATGGCGCTGCGTACACTCACAGATATATGGGGACTCTGCACTTGTTTCCAGAGAAACGCCTTGGCAGTCATCAGGCGCTATGAGGCAGTTTGTTCTGTGACAGTTGTGCGAAACATCCTGTCAGCTTCCAACACGGCTCATCATTAATGCCTAAATGATTAAGCGGCCATGAAACAAATACATTATTCATCAAAAAGACACTGCAGAAGAAAAACTACACACAAAGATCTCAGCCCTAAATCTGACTCCAGACAATCATACACACACTCCTGCTGTTCGCAACACAAGATTTACATTACACTGAAAGCTTGTTTGTTCTACGGGTGCTGGGCTTGGTGTTAATGTCATTTCCAGCCTTTGGATATTTCTGTTTGCCTTGTCAGCGTCTGACAGACATTTTCTGGATTGCAGTGAGATGCGCACTAGTGCATTTTATAATAGGAATATTTTGTTTTAAGTGTTGTTTTCATGCATCTAATTTGAATAAGAACCTTAAGCTCGCGAAAGTTCCTGCATAAACAACAACAACAACAAAAGTAATTTTTGTTTTTATTTTTAAGCATGAAATTGTTTTGAATGTTTCTTTTGGAAGAGTGAATAACCAATAAATAGTAAACAGATCGTAGATCTTAATATACATTTTAAAATAAATTAAAGGATTACAGAAATAGAAATAATGTGTTTAAAAGTTAGCTCTACATTATAATTATGAACAAATAAATACATTCAATCGGTTTTCAAAACATATATTCAGATAATTTGATGATTAGTATCAATATATATTATTTTGGTTATATTCCACGATAAGGTACACAATTTTACAGAATTTATTCACAGGAAATATTAATGAACAATATATTTGTGTAGCATTTAATAACCTTTATCAGTGTTAGTTTATAAAAATGTTCATGTTAGTTCCCAATGCATTACACAATGTTAAAATATATATTTTTTGATTAAAATGCAATAGAGAATACTTTAAATTAAATATTACTTAAATTAATATTAGTTAAATGAAAATACTTTGAAATAATTTATTATTCTTATCTTAATATTAATTGCAATTTATTATTACAAATCAAATTTTTTATTTTTTAGCATTATTTAATAGACCTAAGCTAACATGCACCACAAATTAACAGGTGTATTTTTATGAAATAATGTTAACAAAGATAAATAAATACTAATGCAAATGCATGTATCATTGTTAGTTCACGTTAATTAATGCATGTAATCTTTTAACCAACAACCTAGAGATATAAATCTGAATTCATCCAAACATCAGATAAAAATTAATATTCAATTTGTGTAAAAATCTGCAATGCAGTGAAACTATTGCACCCATTTTTCTCAGACAGAGAGAAAAAAGCTATGTGCTGAAAAAGCATCATAACTCTAGCTTTTTACTCTAACAATTTACGGCCTCCCCTCCTCTCTAATATCATTGCATGCTCTTCTATCACTTTGTTTGATTGCAGCTCTCAAGGCGTCTACAAGAGGGCTTGAGTGCCCCCTTGATGGCTATTCTCACTCCGTTTTCTTCGCTGAATGTTCTAAAGCACATGATTTTAATTATGGATTCAGAAGTTGAAACACTGATTATTCCATCTACATTCTCATTGTATCTTATGCATGCATCATTTACCTTCTGCAAGAACAGAGATGCCGTACAGGAGCTACAGCTGCCTCTTAATATCTAGTCATTCAATTATGCTGAACTGTGAGAATAAAAGCATATGGTTGCTCAGGCACAAGTTTTTAGGTCATTTAGACACATTAAACACACAGTAACATTGTATCAGTAGTATAACTTTACTTTAAGGTCTCATTTGTTAACATTAGTGAATATAATAGGATCTAACAATAAGAAATACATTTAGTTCTTTATTTATTAATCTTTGTTAATGTTAGTTAACAAAACTAAGCCATTCATTGTTTGTTCATTTTGTTCACAGTGCATGTATTAACGCTAACAAATGCAACGTTTTTTTTTATTTGAATAATGTATCAGTAAATATTGAAATTAAATTGAACTTAAATGAATAAATGCTGTATAAGTGCTGTTCTAATGTTAAGTAATGCATCTTATTGTAAAGTGTTACCAAATACACTTGGTTAGCCAATATGTTAAATAACCATTTAATGCAACAATATTATTTAATATACTGAACATGTAAATAATGTGTATTTTTAAAGAATGAAAGGTGCTGCTCTTCAGTATTACACAATGCATGTAATAATGACAGCAAGTCAGTCAAAAAGCACATCTTCTGGCAATTTGCTGCAATATTGCAGTTTAGACGTCACAGCCTTTCAAGAAAATTGATGTGCCTGCAGGCCGAGCGGTTACTCAAGACATCTGGATACTGACTCTGAATCAAATCACCATCATGAATATATTATTACAGTTCAGAACCAGCGAAAAAAAACAAAAAAAAACATTTTCTGAAATTCAGCTATCCATAAACCAAAGATGCAATGATGGAGGAGGAGATTCATGTAGGAGAATTTGGAAGCTGCCTAAGAGCATAACTGAAGTGAGTAAGAACGGCTTGAGGACAAGCCCCCAGCAGCCAGCACCTAGAATCATTCCCATCGATTTGAATCTGGAGCCAACTACCTTCAAACTGCTCAACATAATTCACTGCCAATGGCATCAAAGTACCGCAGCACTGCCGAGGCTCTTGGGCTTCAAAACTTTCTCTTCAATCAGTCAGTAGTCCTTTATTCCAGCCTCCACACAGCAATAAGGAAGTTATCATAATGCTCTGGAAATATATATCTGTAATGTATTCTCCCAACTCAAATTGCATGCGAAAGACTGATTGCACAGTTCCCCGACTTATGAATTTCAAATGCATAGGCAAAACTGCATTCACACAATTAAAAAAAGAAAAAAGCACATAAAGTATACTGGAACTAGCTGTATATGTAATGAACTCAATACATCAGCATCAATGAAACAGCCATGCTCCCTCTTATTCTGCGTAAACCGATTATAGTTCACAATTTATTTCGAATCAAAGCATGACGTCTCCATCTAGAGCAGCAAGTGTTCTGCTGGTCAGGCCCCTCATTGATGTGCAAGGCATGTGCGGCTTGCCCATTCTCGGCCACACCAGGAAACAGCCACACAGAGGCTTATTGTACCACGCAAAGGAAATCACTTCATTTGAAAGTGGATGAAAACCATTCTCTCACTTCAAGCACTGTAGCCAGTGTCGGGTTTTTTTTCTCCATGGGGGGAAAACATTTGCCTCCCTCCAAAATCAAACTGCTCAGATAGAAAACTGCTTAATTTTTTTTAAAGGTAATGAATTATACCTCAGAGTTTATGAGTGCAGGACTAATAAAGAGCCTTATTTACAGTTATGTAAACAACTTAAACAAACAAATTAAAAATAAATCAAGAAATGCATAAACACTATTTCCTCGCTGATTGGAAATGATAAAATTCATCTGATTTATGGTGCAGAAAATTATTTTTTAACTTGAAAATAAGGCATATTTAGAAATTCTGAAAAACAACAGTGTATCTCTATCAGCCGATACAAACTCATTTTAGCACCTTGGACAGCAACCATGATGTCCACAGTCAAAGTTACATTTATAAATTAAAGAGCAAATGCATAAGGAATATCAGATTAGATACTATAGCAATCTAGTCGGTGTGTTATGATATGCAAAGAAAATTCTGGCAAATAAGAATGATCAAATAATTTTCTGCACCATTTGTTCTTCACCGACAATGCTTCATGGCACAGAACCTGGGCAAATGCAAGCACCACATATGCTGAGCCCCCACACACATACACACACACACACACAGCCGATAAAAGAGATCAGCCTTGCTGCAGAATACTGCACAGTCCACATCCATCACAGACTGCATAGAAACTTAATTCAGTTTCAGCTTAAAACACCTGATTTTAGAGCCGCAACACATAAAAACAATATTCTCCCAACAGTTGAGTACCATTTTACTTTTTTCCGTTTAATGCAATGGACAAATAATTCTATTTTACATAAAGAGTCTTAAAATACAGCACTTATAAAAATTTGATTAGCAGAAAGCAGAGATAAAATTCTTCAAGTGCAAAGGCACTTCTGGAACCAGGAATTTGTGTTGCACTCACCATCCAACATGTTCTACAGGAATGTCATTTCAACAACCCTGTCGTCTGAGAGAAAATATATTTCATATTACAAAAAAGCATGGAGCTGTAAGCTATACATATTCTTGCGACAACTGCTACAGTCTTTATGTTTCAAGTAGAAGAAATAATTTAAACCTTAGAGAAAATAATATATCATCTTTAAATTGCGGGTATGTATACAGCCTCTAAAAGAAGATGGAAGGCTTAGGTCTGTGGTGATGTAATTATTGTCTCTTGTGGTTGAATACACAGATGATACAGGTTTACAGGGTCTCGATCTTACAACTGACTCATTGCAGTTTGTTTCTCCAGAACTTCGAGGTAGTCTGGCTCGGTTTTAAGCTTGTTGGATAGCAAAGGATGCTCATTTTTGGACTGTGCAGCATATTTTCTGGGGGTCCCATAGAGAACAGTTTTGTTTAATCGATCCTGGTTGTGTCGCCGGGCGGTTTCATAGGGTGGGATGAAGGATTTTTTGGGTAAAGTGCAAAAGTTATAGCTGAGTGGCCCAGACTGGGGCAGATCTTTTGCTCTCTCCACAATGTTTTGATAAAGCAGTTCCGGCTCACGGTTGGCGCACGGTTGCTTATCAATGAACTCCACTGTGCTTATGGTGAAAGCTGGGCTTCGATCAAGCTCCTCCTTCTTGGGGTCAAGAGTGCTGAAGCTCAGCTCCTTCAGGTTCCGATAATAGGCCACCTGCTCGCTCTCCTTCTGCATGTAGATGGGGTTCTGACACATCTGACTCACAGACGGAGGGATATAATTATATACGTGGCTGTCACTTTTATCCACATTGGCATCAGCGTTGTACGAGCCATACTGCACTTGGAAGGAGTTCAAGTCCAAATGGTTATTGGTGCCTGAAGGAACATTCTCCACCCCCTTACGACGTTTCAGGACAAACACAAACAATCCTGCCCCGAAGCACACAGATAGAATGAACACAACTAGTAGGCCCAAGATGAGAACGGACAAGGGCACCTCTGGAGGCATCTCGGGCATTCGGTCCGTAGGAGTTACGGCAGGAGAAGGGGTCACCTCGGTGCTCGAGCTCACAACAGTCGGGGGTTTAGTCACAGGAACCTCGTCAGTCTCAGGGCAGATGGCATCATTTCGGAGGGAGCGCAAGAGCCGACCCGCATGCTTGGATGGTGAGTCACATGTGATCTCATTCACCACTACGCTGGTACTGGACAGCTCCATCCAGTTCTTAAGCTCCACAATGTCACAGGTACAGTCCCACGGATTCTCCTGGAGGTCGATCTGAATAAAGGCGGAGAGCTGATCCAGCACACCATGCACTGGGAGATGGGAAAAATGATTGTTTCTGAGATTAAGCCTTGTCAGCATGGTACCTCCAAACACATTGTCGGGAAGGGATCTCAGCAGGTTGTTATTAAGGAACAATAACTGCAGATTGTGCAGCGAGTTGAAAGTGAGGGGTAAAATCTCTTTAATAATGTTGTATTCCAGGTAGAGATATTGCAAGCTCTGCAGCCCAGCAAATAAAGACTGGGACAGGCTTTCAATGTAGTTGCCATTCAGGTAGAGTCTCCGCAAACTTGTGAGATTCTCAAAGGCTCCATCCTGAATGATTGCTATTCTGTTATTCCCTAAGTGAAGGAGCTCAAGGGAGCTATACTCTGTCAGATCCGTTCTGTATATGATCTGCAAATAGTTACCGGTTAAATGCAGTTTCTTTGGATATGATGGTTTGGGCTGAAGTTCAGAGATGTTCTGAAGTTTGCGCTCCTGGCAATTGATGTTTAATCCACTGTCGGGATTTTGTGACGTGCACACGCAAATGCCCGGGCATGTCATTGGGACAGGTGAGCGTGTCTGGTACACCATGATAGGCCCAAATACATGTTTGTCTCTGCTGGATGTGACACGAGGAGTGGGGCGGTATCTCATTTTGGGGGGGCGGGAGGCCTTGGGAGCTCTTGTCGGTGTTACTCGAGGCCGCAGGGTTGGAGAAAGACCCTGATATTGTGAATCAGATGGTGGTTGCATCGCACGATGACTTGCATCTCCAGGATTGCGCCTGGGGCAAAGGTCTTGTTTAATTAGCTGTGTGACGTCTTTGCCGTGCAGTCTGAATGGCGTCTCACACACGATATCCCCCACAAAGACCGAAATTGTATCCAGCCAGGCTTTCAGGGGTATCAAATCACAAGTGCAATTCCACGGGTTCTCTTCCAACTGAATCTCCATTATTCCACCTATATGCTCTAGAACGCCAGCAAATGGCAGCATCTTCAATCGGTTTCCCCTTAAATCCAAATGAGTCAACATGAAAAAGCGGAATATGTTGTTAGGTAGAGAGAGCAAAAGGTTGTCATTGAGAATCAGGACTTTGAGTTTATTCAGTTTGTTGAAAGCCCCTGCCTCGATGGTACTAATGTAATTATAATCAGCTTGCAAATACTCCAAACTCTCCAAACCAGAAAAAGTGTCCTCTCTTATGATTTCCAAGTTATTATTATTCAGATGAAGACGCTTCAAGTTTTTTAACCCATTGAATGCTCCTGTTTTGATCTCCTGCAAGCCATTATTACCCAAATGAAGAGATGTTACATTACCATAATTGAAGAATTCGTTGGGGCTTATCTTGGTGAGAAAGTTTCCATTCAGAAAGAGCTGGCTGATTTTGTTTTGCGGAGGCTGGAACTGACTGACCGTGGTAAAACCCTTGTTTTCACAATTGATATTCAGTGCATTCTCCTTCTCCTCACAGGAGCACCGGTTCTTGCAAATGTCTTTGGAAGTTTTGCGGCTGTCTGTCTTTGAAGGGAAACTGGTGACTGTTAAAATGCTCAGCAAGAGAATGTTGTTCAGCATTTTTACAGCAATAACGCCGAAAGCCCCAGCATTAATGTGCAAATCTCAAAACAGGCATGCACAGCCCCAAAGAAGATTTCAAAAGGCGCACAGAAGTGCAAAGCTCTCCATTGACCCTCTTTAAATCCCAAAAGGCGGAACAGAGAAGGCAGCCATCACCGAGCGCACTGTGAACGCTGCCAGACCGAACGCATCGTCCTCCCTCGCAGAGATAGAGAAATCCCGGGCTAATGTGAAAGCGTTCATGCAGCAGTTTGAAGCGCATCCGAGGGACCAGAGTTCTGAGTCTCGGAGCTTAAACGGTCCTTTTCACCTGCAGTGCGAGAGAGATTCACACGAAAGCAACTTTACGCTTGTGATCCTGCATGGCGGCAGTCAACTTGACGGTTTGTGCTGCACGGGATAACTGAGCGCTGTGCGAGCGAGATTCAGAGTGAAAGAGAAGGACTCCGCGCTTGCTCACTCACTCCCACCAGGAGCGCGCGCCTGTTTGTGTGTGCGCGCGCTGGATGAGTGTGCGAGCTCTGCGTGGAATTCCGACGTCACCAGACATGAGTGAGTAAATGTCTTCCTTTCCCACTCATATACATTATTTTTTTAACAATATGTCATTATTTACATACTTGTATTTATTCCCCCCTGCTCGATAAATGCTGTTTTAAGATGGAATTCATGGCTTTTTTCGTTTTATGTATTTTTTGATATTGTATTATGACATTTTATGCTTTATTTATTTAGATTAAAATGTGCTTTTATCTGTTAATTAAATATTGATGCGTGTGTTCTAATGCGTCTTGTACACTCGAATAGGTTTTAAAATACTTTTGAATATATGTCTTTTTGGTTTATTATATAACCCAATGATAGCCTTTCTCGGATAATAATAATAATAATAATAATAATAATAATAATAAAGCACAGCAAGATTAAATTAGAAGTAAATCAACAGAATAAAATCTAGTTTTGTAATTAAAGTTTCAGCCGAAAACCAGTTGTTCTAATCATAATCGTCCACTAGAAGGCGCAAGTATCTCCAAAAAATATAAATAAAAGATGCATTTGGAGGTATGAAGACAGGGCCAATATGATATCTTCATGAAACAAAAACTTTTATTTTCCCAAAATTGTTTTGGTGTTTATTTTACTTATCCGATCCTCTTGTTTATTTATTGGCAGCTGCTTAGCAAAGCAGAATTTGAGACTTAATTCATGACTCATTGTAATTTTAAGCACCAGCTTAAGTTGCAATTACAAAACACCTTCAGGGATAAGGTAATCTGTCATAAATTATTGATTTATATGCTCCACATTGGCAATCATGACAGATGATTAGGAGGACGATATGCCCAAGGTACTGAGGCCAAAATCAGCTAATACTGGATACTGGAGAGCATTGTAACACCATCAGTTTTCAGGCCATTCGAAATTATTATAAATTTCTCTGGGCAGAACAGAATCTGGAACGTCAACAGCAGAAGCAAAATAAATGTGTAAATAAATATTTTAGAGTTATTATATTTATATAATAATATATTAATTCTAATAAATTGCATAATTAATTCTAACACAATTATTAGATATAATTTGAGGTAACCCTATACGTTAATTTTATGTACATATAATTTGTATTATGATCAGTAGGTTATTCTATGACATATATATATGACACCCAGAAGCAACTATTTATTTATTCATTTATTATTTATATGTTCTTTACTTAGCTGTTTTCAGTATTATTGTAGATTGTTTGATATTAGTGTCATATTTTTCTACTTTGGTTTGTAGCAGATAAATATGGGGAAATTATATCCAAGCTATAAAAAGTATATTACAAAACTCAAATGACTGAATAAAAATGTTTATATCAGTCATCTGTCAGGATGACACCAGATGAAAACTTTAAATCTTCGCTTGTGTTATCTTTCAATCATCTCTCTTTGTGTCACATTTATTCCAGTAATCAGTGACCAATAATCACATATTAAAGAAGTACTTTAAGCTGTTCTGTAGCTCAAACGGTAGACTATGGTGCTTGCAACGCCAAGGTCATGGGTTCGATTCTCAGGGAAAGCAAAAGCAGATTAGAATGTCAATGTGTTCCTTGAATGCATGCAAGTTGCTTTGTATAAAAGTGTCTGCCAAATGCATAAATGTAAGCTTGTTAAAATCCTTATGATTAATACAGTCATCAAAGCTGAAGGGAAGGCCGCATCAGATGCTAGATAACTCAAAAGACATTAGCATATGACGAAAGACTCTGAAAATAGACATGTGTGTCTTTTTCTTTCAATATAAACACTTTAACATTACATATTTAATTACTCAATAACTCTATCTGCCCGCTTTGTGCCATCTGCACTATTGTGACAGAGAGCCTTTTTTTAGTCACTAATATGTTATGCAAGGACTATGAGAATGTGCATGACAAGTAAATGCATCTTGCACTAGTGTGTGTTATAAGAACGTATGCTTTGTCCTGATTTGTGCTGATATAACTGTCCTGCAGTCCATGTCCAACATTTGCTCCACACAGACGTCGGTTGACTTATTTCTGATGGGGATTTTAGTGACTCTTTGTTACTTCATTGTCCCGCTAGGTGGTGGCATACTGCATTTAATAAGAAACTCATTGAATAATTTACCGAAACGATTTATCCAAAAACCATGATTCTGTCACAGTCTTGTTGTGTCTGTCACATCCGGGTTCCTCTGTGTCTCCCAGATCCTTCCCCCTCCTGTCTTGTTAGTGATTACCCTGTTAATTATGTTAGCTGTCCCCAATTTGCCCTTGCGTATAAATCCCTTTCATGTTTCCGTGTCCTCGTCAGTGAATATAGTGTTTATGTGGAAGTTCGTGTGTGTGGATGTATTCTCCCTCCAAGTTCGAGTTTTGCACCATCGCGTGCCTTTTGCTTTTTTCTTTGTTAATAAAAACGCCCGCACTCAGCTGTAACAGATTATTATTATTATTAAATTATTAATTTGTTAAAAAATTTGTAAAAAATACTCAGGAATAATAATATACAAAACTTTGTGTTGTTTGGTGTTGCAACTGTTGTGTTATGAGTTACTCAATAATCTATTGTTAATACCGGTAATATAAATATAATATGAACTAATATAAACTATTGTATAAAAGCAAGATCATGAATACGATTGTTTGGTACTGCAATAACACAATATGACAAAAACATCAAGCTTTTTTTGACATGATTGTTTTGAAATAGTAATGACGTCTTGGAAACATCTTTTGATTTTTAATGCTGTTAATTATTAATAATAAAAAAAAAAAAATCACACCTTGGAAAATAGGTTAATAGGAAAATAAGCTTTGCAAATAGCAACATTTTAAATCAAGAATAGTATTATATTAAAAAAAAAAAAATATATATATATATATATATATATAACTACAAAAACACTTAATACATATTAAAAACGTATGTGTCACACTTGGAGAACGTGTGTGATGTGGAGATTCATGACAGAGAGTGCAGGTATCAAACAGAAACTCACTTTATTCAAAAAACAGAAATAAAACCAACAAGGACACGGAGAGTTCAGAGCTGGATGGGACCAGTAGGGACACGGAGAGTTCAAGGCACAGCTCAGGAGTGTTCAGAGCACGGCCCGGGACAGCGTTCATGGGACAGCTGCAGTCTTTCAGCTGTTGTTTGTGCAGCCCACACACACAACAGTGCAGTGGCCAAAATGTATATTGTCCAACCCTTTGGTGGTACTCAGACTGTAGCCCTACTGTAGCTGACTGGGGAGTAGAGGTCTGGACTCTAGTGAACGGTGACTAGGTATGGGCATTGGCGAGCAGTGGTTGAGTTCTGAGAGGGCTTAGAGGTATGGAGGATGCCCTTTTCCTCCTTCTCCCTTTTCGGGGCAACGAGGCGGCAAAGTAACAGCGGGCTCTAGGACGGCCTTCTTGCCGGCATTGGGTTCGGCAGCAGAATATCGGGGTGTGTGTTCCCCTAATACCCACTCTAGGTTCTCTGGAGGAGCGAGGAGGTCAGGTAGTGCTGAAGCTGGCTGGACGGTTGATGGGAGGTGAGCAGGTCACACATTCTCACCGGTTTGGACTGGATGATGGCTCATTTGTCTTCAGCTTCCCCAACAACAAGATTAGACCCATTGAGAGGAAGGACAAAGTTGACAAAGTTCGTGACAGGTTCAAAGCAAAATCCAGAGTATAATCTGGTTAAGCTCGTCATCCAGTCCCAGCCAAACACATTAATTGAGGGCAGATCTAGACATAAATCCATCAGAATACATCAACAACTGTCAAAGACGATGGGACGCAAGAGGGCTAAAGGCACAAGGAGGGGATTGGACACAGCTGACAAATGAGGTGACTGAAGGTGAGAAATACATGGAAGAACACAGAAGGCAACAGGAAGTTCACAACTGACAGGAAGTGTACTATTGACACAACAGACAGGAAGTTCACGAAGGATAAGACTGACAGGTAACAGTGTGTAAAATCAAACTGTATTTAACAAATATTTTAACATTATTAAATGTATTTATTATTTTGAATTGCATAAACTGTGACAACAATGTTTACAGTAATTAGATGCTTCATTTTTTAAATTTGTATTTTTTGTTAGTGCTTTCTAAACATTTACTTTTGTACCAGATTTACTAACAGCTTGCGTCCTCTTTTGGTGTTAAAAAACTACTGACAGGATTTACTAAAAACACACAGTGAGAGTTATTTTTGCATATACATTTTTTTTTTTGTTTCTCTTTAGTATTTTTAGTATTTAGCTCTTGTCAATTTACTGTACAAATGTAGAAATGATAAATGTGTGTTTATAATTTGTGCATTGCCAGTACATCACATGCTGAACTTTCCGCTCCCATCAATACTTTTTTTGGGATCAGGTTTGCTCCAAACCTCAATAATTTAAACTCAATATTTTCAATTCATACCAATTTTGAGCACAATGTGTTCTCTGCAAATTAATTTCTGTTCCGTTCAGATAATCAATTATTTAAACTAATTTCATCAGCCAGCTTAGTTCAGTTCTCATCCAATAGTATCAGTACCAGATCAAAAATATTGTGGAATATTAAATGCCCCCAGCTAAGCAAACCAGAGGCAAAAGTGGCAAGGGACCCAAACTCCATCAGTGCGGAGGTCTTGTTCTTGTGGTCTTAAATTATGATTAAAGTGCTCTGCTTGCATCCAGGTTCAGTTCTTCATTGGTAAATTAGTTGGAAAATGGGACATTTTCCAGAGTCAGCTCCAACTGGAAGACAATACACCACAATCCTGGCCTGTCCTCAGAAAACAGGGATGTCTGGTCACCCTAAACCATATAGTTTGTAGCATTTTACCAGTTATTCTTTTTGTTATTTATACTTATAAAACCTAATGAATCAGAAGTCTCACACATTGACAATGAATAACTTACTTTCACATTGAAAAATAAGGTGGATAAAAGTAATCTCACAATTTCAGCAGTACATTATTCACGTATACGTATGACATTGTTTTAATAAATGGGACAAAAAGCTTCTAAATAAAACCCAGCAATGCTGTGCACTTTTAATCAGCTATATACAGCATCAAACAATAGTTTTCATAGTTTTGTTTAAAATATATACATTTCTGAGTGAAATACTTATCAAACTAGACACAAATGTAAGGATTTTGATTTTGTCCTGGGAAATGATTGGATGGTTGGATGATTGTGGTTTTTACTAGTTGGATGTGACAGGTTGCCTGTCCCTCGGGCCAGTAAACACGTCATCAGAGAAGAGAAGATATATTGTTGCAAGAGGGAGGGGAAGATATTTTGATTAAAGATTGGGCACATGAATTTGAAAAAAAAAAATCTCTGTGCTTCTGTTTACAGAGATACAGTCCATAACTCCTGAGCCTGGTCGAGGACAGCTCATTCTCTTTTATAAACACATCACAGAGGAACACCTACAACGTGCACATACTTGTGGTGAAACAATGCCGCGCTGACCTATAACTTGTGGGTCGCTCCACTTGATGAATTGTGTCATCCCGGTCCACAGAAGTGCTGACCCGAACGCAAGTTGCTCTCAATGATTTCCTGTAGTTGGCAGAACACAGTGAGTGATGAATGCACATCTCTGATCCATCAATCCCAGGTCCTGGAGTCAGGTGCCTCCGCTCTTTTCAAAGAAGTGTAATTCCACTTCCTTCATCTCTGTCTTTGGCCGGGTCCATGCAAGCCACTTGGTTTTGTCATTAAAAAGGCAGAAAGAAAAGGTCTCCTATAGGATTTGAGCTGTGAACAAAGAATGTTCAAGCTTTACACAGGAAGAACATAACAGGAATGTAAAAGCTGGTTTTTATGCTTTTGCAATTTTTTAAAACTCTTCTGTTAAACTGTCTATTCTAAATGGGCCTTATACAATGTTTTAACAGAGCAGTGATTTGCATAAAAAAAGAGGAACATTTGAAGCCAACTTCTTTGTGAGATTTCCATTGTAATCCAGTAATGGTAACCTTATCAAGACCCTTTCATATAACTTACATCAGAGGCCGCATTCAATAAAAACATATTTAACAAATTCTGAGTTCACATCTTCCTGCAAAGTTCCATCATAACTGGGGATGAGCTAGAGGGACCCCTTTTGTCACCCTACTTACAAATGCTGTTTTATTGACAATAATTTAGTTTATTTAAGCATATAGCTGTTTCTTTCCGAACACAACACAGAAGAGATGTTTCAGGCATGCACGCAAACGTCGCCTCAGCTACAGGTGCCAAAAGAGCTTAAGAAATGTAACAATATTATTTAATGTGGAGGTTATTAAGCAGCATAAAACTGTCCCATGCTTGCATTTGTTTTGTGTTCCATTTAAGAATATATCATTCAAATATTTGGACTAAAATATACTGTTGTGTGAAATCAAAATAAGTCACAAACTGGTAGGCATATGTATATTTTAAAAGCTATAATTGTCAAGTCCTCCTCTAATTCAATCCCCAAAGGACTCTAGGACAACTCAAATTTTGACTAAATCACTTTTTTATTTTCTTGACTTTGTCAGTTGAATTAGTTTTAGTCTTTCTTAGCCTTTATTAGGTTGTAAACCTTTAAAAGACAGAAAAGTTACCATTTTAACAAAGCAAAATGTTTTAGTAATTGTTTTACATTTAACAGAATTTTATCATTTACATTTTTCAAACTCAAAATGAAATGAACAGAAACTCATTTAAACAGAAAAACAAATGAAGTCAATGCTGCATTCTAAACTAAACAGTAGTTAAACATACTTTACATAGGAATAGCTGGCGCGAAACCTGCGTTTCGACACAGTGTCGAGACCCCGAAACGTAGATGTTTCGAAACACTGAACCGAAACTGTGATTCAAAACAACAATGTCACGTGACTTTGGCTAAACGAATCGTCTGCGCGTTTCACAAGTGTTTCGATAGGCGGTGCTTGCCGAGTCTGCGTTTGATTGACAGGGGCGGGAACAAACCACACAATCGCACATCTGTCTCAACTCACACAAAGTTTAAAAGAGTTAATGCACCTTCACCTCGTGTGTTTTTGTAGTGACATTTATTGTGCGACTTGGTTAGTTATATTTAGGCTACATTTAAATTAAACATATTTACTGATAGACTACGGACAGTGACAGATAGGTAGATAGATATAGTGACACATTCATATATAGGTTTAGTTAGATATTGACAGAAAGCACAGCAGTTAGACATATAGAATTTCATAAATGGATAGATTCAAATATATATATATATATATATAGAGAGAGAGAGAGATTCATAGATATATACATTTATATATAGATGCAAATATTAATATAGATTGATAAATATATATATACTTTCATAAATATATAGATTCATAGATAGATCTAGATACATATACATAGAGAGAGCGAGAGAAAGAGAGAGAAAACTCGCCACATTAACACAAACATTTTAATTTTTTTAATGGATTGTTGTCAAAGTTTCAGACATGTGCAATTGACCACTAGATGTCGATGTGGAGACGGGTGTCGGTATAGAGTTTCGAAGCCTCGAAACAATACGGCACATTTGATTCAAGTGTTTCAGTGTTTCATGAAGCCTCGCTTTGCCCATCACTAACTTTACACAGCATTTCAAACACAATGAAATTAAATAAACATTGCACAGACCATTGGCGTCTTTGGGCTTGAATCTTCGAGTGGACTTGGTGTCGCTTCTCTCTGAAGTTTCTTTTTTCTGAATGAATGAGAACCTCCATGTTTTATCAGGTGCTCTCAATCAGTGGAAATTACTAATCAGGTGATGTGCTGCTGATTTGCTGATGCACTCTGGGAATTGTATTTCTTAAATCCCATTTCTGAGATTTAGCTCAACAATAATTAACTTAAAAAAAAAAAAACTGGGGATTTGTAATAGTAAATATGGACCAATTTTGCATTAGTTGGTGAGCAAAGAGCAAATAAAAATATGTCACATTTAAACGTGCATAAAATAACAGAGTCCCGGTTACATATGTAATCTTAGTTTTCTGAAGAGGAACTATGGAAACACTATGGGAACACACCTGCCTGACTGAGTCATGAAGCACATGTCTAACCAAATAGTGAAAAAAGAATATCAGAGGCGGAACTCTATAAAATGAACCCGGAAACCCGGAAAGGAATGTCATACCAAACAATCAGCAGCTTAAAGTGTGTGAAATAGACTGTGCTAGCAGGCAAACAGGATTTTTGTTGAGGAGACACAATGTTATGTTCCCTTTCATGGTAACTCATGCTGCATCAAGAGCTATGGGGAAGCTCCATAGCAATGCTGTCATAGCGACCAGTGCATGTCAGGTGTGATTGTCCTCAAACAACAACACCTGGGGCCCAGGAGTGGAGTCTAGGTCTAAGTTAACCTAAAAAATGTGTGCGGAGAGGACCAGCCTGCCATATCACAAGCATCTTGTAAAGAAACTCCTGACAGAAGGGCCTTAAGTACAGCCATACTCCAAGTGGAGTGGACTCGGACTGCCAAAGGTGTGGGCAACCTGGCCGACTCATAAGTACAGTGAAATAGCCTCGACTATACAGTTACTCATTCTTTGGTTTAACATGCAGATTTTGTTTTCCAGGTCTAGATGTCTGAAATGTGGAGGACAGAATCAGTGCAGCATGATAGGTCTGGCCACATTAGTGGGGACCTTAGGATCCAAGCCTGGTCTAAGGTAGAGGAAAGTCCGGACCATGCCAGGAGTGGATTCTAGGCCTAATGTGGAAGCGGAGATATTTTCTAGAGATGTGATAGCCAAAAAGAAGAGAGCTTTTAAGGTCAAGAACTTTTGAGAAACTTCTTTGATAGGCTTAAGCGGACCCAGGGAAAGATTGCTGAGAACCACGATACAATCCCAAGTCGGTACCCTCGTCTGTTCTGCAGGCCTCAGCCTCAGGGTGCCATGGAAGAAACAACTTACTAGTGAGTCTCTCCTCTAAGACATGGCGGCCACATACATGTTTAAGGTGGATCGAGACAACCCGGTAGAAAATTGTTCTTGCAGGAATTCCAGCAGTGTTAACTGGGACCTGCTGATGATCATTGCACCAGGAAGTGAAGAGCCTCCACTTCAAGGCATATAGTTCCCTTATGGCGGGAGCTCTGGAGTGGCGAATCCATCCACCGTTAGGATTCGGTGACAAGGAACAACCAACATGGTACCATTGGTTAAGAACCAGGTTTTCAGAATTGGATAGTTGCTGTACCTTCCAAGTGAGATGCCTTGCTATAAATGGTGTTTGGTAAACTTCTAAAGCGGTAAAGATTTTTTTTATTATTATTATTTTATTTTAATTTACTCCAAGAGCAAAAAAAATAAATAAACAATTACTTTCCAAAAGAGAGTAAAATATGGAGGGATTAATTACATCAGTCAGAGGAGAGACTTAAATAAAATCACTCATCACTCCCTTAGCAGTTATTTTTATTCATTTATTTTGTAATTTACTGTCAAATATAAAATAACACAAAGTATGGTGTTATACATAAATATTATTTTTTTCTTGACTATATTTGTGATATTGATGTTATGATTATGAGCTCTGCGCTCCCCTCCATGGCCACGAGAGGGAGCTCACACATATACTGACACTACACTACACACTACATTTCCCATCATGCAGTACACTGGACTGATCACACACCAGCTGGACCCAATTATGACTGTTTGTTCACACCAGCGGTTATTCATCATATGAACTATAAAAACTCTATAAAAACTACACGACTGTAGTTGGTCTCATCACCAACGGCGATGAGACAAACTTCAGGAGTGAGGTGAGCCACCTGGTCAGGTGGTGCGGCGACAACAATCTCTCTCTGAACGTGGAGAAGACGAAGGAGATTGTTGTTGACTTCAGAAGAATGCACACCCAGCACCCTCCTCTGACCATCAACGGTGCGACCGTGGAAAGAGTGAGGAGCACCAAATTTCTGGGTGTGCATATCACAGAAGACCTCTCCTGGACCACCAACACCACAGCACTGACCAAGAAAGCACAGCAGCGACTCTACTTTCTCCGCAAGCTGAGAAGAGCCGGAGTCCCAGCCCCCATCATGCGCACCTTCTACAGAGGCACCATCGAGAGCATTCTGACCAGCTGCATCACTGTGTGGTACGGCGCCTGCAACGCATCCTGCCGCAAGGCACTGCAGCGCATAGTGAGAGCTGCTGAGAAGATCGTTGGTGTCTCTCTCCCACCCCTCCAGGACATCTATAACACCCGCCTCTCCCGCAAAGCCCTCATCATTGCGAGAGACCCCTCCCACCCATCCCAGAGCCTCTTCAATCTGCTGCCATCAGGGAGGAGACTACGCAGTCTCCAGGCAAGGACCAGCCGACTGAAGAACAGCTTCATTCCCCAAGCTGTCAGGGCATTGAACTCCCTCCCGTCTCTGCCCCTTTTCCTCTCTTTTGCCCCATGCACCTGACCCCCCCCCCCTACTATTGTTTGCACTGTCTTTACCATCGCGACTTTATCTCTTTATTTCCTTAATCTATTTTATTTTATCTATTATTATTTATTTATTTTTATATATATATATATATATTTTTTTTTGGTGTTGTTGATATATATATATTTTGTTGCTGTTGTTACTGTTAATGTAACCTGGTTGCACCTTGGGTCTGAGAGTTACAGAATTTCAATTCTATGTATGTATGTGCTGTATATATTGCAGAATTGACATTAAAGCTGACTTTGACTTTTGACTTTGAAAAGACTCCTTCACCCATTCACAAACTGCGAAGTCTTGATTAGTCCCGGTTATCAGTCTGAGCGTTATTTATCCTGTCTTGTTTGCATGTTACTTTTTCTGCCTGTTACCCGTTATCTGATTCTGTTTCTGCCTGCCCCGACCAGTGCCTGGATTAACGTTTGTGATTGATATCTGCCTGTCTTGACCTCTTGCCTGGATTACCGTACCTGAATCTGTCTGCCTGCCTCTGACCCCTGCTTGGATTACTGTTTATGTATGATCTCTGTTTGCCCTGACCTTCTGCCCATTCGACCACTCTTAATAAAGACAAAGCGATTGGATCCCTGCTTGAGAGTCCCTTTGTTACAATTGATAACTGTGAAACATCATCGACATCTATGAAGAGTGTTTATAATGCAACAAAAGCAACACAGAATCATTAAGGATGGATTCATTGAATTTCTGCACAACCAGTAGCTTCATAAATGTCTAAAAGAGAAGTAGTCTATTTTCTGGCATGCTTTATGTCTGCCCTTCATCTGCAGTTTATTTGGAATACATAAGTGGAATTGTACTCAACATTTATGGCTTTAACTTGATCACAACAGATTTTCTCCTGCCGGAATTCTTTAGCTCATCCTCTGAACAGAAAGTCTTTGAATGCTATCGGATAGCTCTCTTCAAGAATTATAGACCTTCCTTGCATTTTACTGGTGTACTGTGGTATTTTATTGACGCTTCACTCCATAGATTCCAATGCATTTGCCAACATATATGTGAATCATGTGAATTGCCCTCAACCACCGCTCTCATTTCAATTAATAATGCAATAAATTGTGAATCTTGCTTTTTTGCATCTATTTTTAGGAAGAGCATTTCAGTAGAATCTGTGCCAGTGGATGGACTAGATGGATTAGATGTCTGCGTGATTGAGCAGGTTGTTAAGCGTTTATAATACCCTCCTCAATTGCATGGGCCACCAGATACCAACTGCTTTATTCTCAGAGGACTCTTGTTTTTTCAATCTCTTATCGCTTACATGCAGAATAAAGTGGCAAATAAAGGGTAGTGAGCTTCAACCTATTTTACACAACTCTGCTCCAGGTATGTGGAAATGTAACGAAGGCAGCTGCATTCCTTATTTGCACAAGGAATGCAAAGAAAACAGAAAAAAATGCCATGCTTGTTAGTGCCGTGCTTTATGGAATGTGAAATTATAGCACAGAGCAGTATATAGTGTACTTCACCGAGATGTCTAATTGAGGAACAACTAACGGGACTATATAAATGCAAGTGTCCTTTTTATTAGGGGCCGTTCTCCTCCACTGGTAATGGGAGTGAGATATCATTGCCTCTTTCACAGCCGTTCCCTTTCAAAATGCTAACTATTTCAACTACTTAATCAGCCAATATTCTTTCTCCGCTTTGTGGCCAGATGAAGACTGAATCATCAGCTCCTTGCACTGCCTTTACAGCGGGTTTATGAGGGGGTCTGAGAATGGTAAATCTGGAAACTTTCTGCGTCTTTGGGTAATTGATTGTTGGAAAGGGCTGAGTGCCACTTTTATTACCTCTGAGATTGAAAGAGTACTCTGAAACTATGGGCGAGTGCTGAACAGCAAACAGTGTGATAAAATACCCTGCTGGACAGACAATTAACCAGTCGGCCAAGGGCTGTATCTATTCCCCTCCAAAACTGTAAATACAATGTTCTTGCTAGAGGCAAAAAAAAAAAAAAACACTAATATAGCACACACGTTAATCTAGTTGGTTTTGCAGGATTACTTGAAGAATTGCATGTTGCAGTTTGGAAGGAGACATCTGAATTATCACAGCATCATTAATTGATTTTAAATATAGTCATCTACTGTTTGGGATAGTATGTAGTTATTATTTAGTTTGTATATATAGGTTTAAATTGCTCTTACTTGTTCTAAAGAAAAAGTGAAGGCTGGACAGTGCTTGTTCCCCAGATCTCTGGATCAAATTTATATGTGAATGTTTCATTTTGATGTTTTTTTTTCTCTTTTTCTTCTCATGTTGGCAAAGGTTGACTGTAAAAGAAGAGATTCTGACAGCCCTCATCTTGAGATCTGGCAGATGGTTGTCACACAGGAAAGCTGTCACAAGGTCTTTATCTCTGTAATTAAAAGGTTTTACATTTTTGCTGTTTTAAGAACAGCGTTTGTTTTTCACTGTTTAAACTTGGCTGAAAAAACTCTAACAGATTATATAGTGGTATAATATATTTAGTTCGCTTGGCACAGACACGACTCAGTGTGACAAAATTGTTTAAATATGATGGAGATTTTAACAGTCGTTTTGCAGTAAAATCTTTAAGTTATGTTCAAATACTGAAACTAACATTCAAAAATAAAGCTTTACCTTTATTTATTATTTCACTTGCATTTACCCTTGCCCCACCCCACAGGTTTTATTGTTAACATGTCTTCATTTGCCTGGCAGCTTCACCCAAAATAATTTAAGTTAATCTATAATCTATTTGGGATATTCATTGTATCTTCTTTTCTGTCTCAGAATGACCGGTTGGACATCAACCAGTCTGGCTTCAAGAAGGGCCATTCAACCGAGACGGCATTACTATCTGTCACGGAAGCTCTAAGGAGTGCAAAAGCTGATTCAAAATCGTCAGTTCTCATTCTTTTGGATCTTTCTGCTGCCTTTGACACTGTTAATCACCAAATCCTTTTATCTACCCTCTCGTCACTGGGCATCACCGGAACTCCCCTTCAGTGGTTTGAATCCTATCTCACGGATAGGTCCTTCAGGGTGGCATGGTGCGGGGAGGTCTCCAAAGAATGTCAACTGATCACCGGTGTTCCACAGGGCTCAGTTCTTGGACCACTTCTCTTCTCCATGTACACCACATCACTGGGTCCCATCATAGAGGCACACGGCTTCTCCTATCACTGCTACGCAGATGACACTCAGCTCTACATATCATTTCAACCAGATGATCCAACGGTGGCTGCGAGAATCACAAGCTGCCTAGCGGACATCTCGACATGGATGAAAGAGCATCATCTGCAGCTCAACTTGGCAAAGACAGAGCTTTTAGTCTTTCCTGCCGATCCAACCCGACAGCATGATTTCACTATCCAGATCGGTGCTACCACGATAACCCCTTCAAAGTCTGTCAGAAATCTTGGAGTGATCTTTGAGGACCAGCTGACTTTCAAGGACCACATTGCAAAGACGGCTCGATCATGCAGGTTTGCACTGTACAACATTAGAAGGATCAGGCCATTCCTCACTGAGCAAGCTACGCAACTTCTGGTGCAGGCCATGGTCATTTCCAGACTGGACTACTGCAACGCTCTTCTGGTTGGGCTTCCTGCAAATGCAATCAAACCCCTACAACTGATCCAGAATGCAGCAGCTCGTCTGGTCTTCAACCAACCGAAAAGGTCTCATGTCACACCACTCTTCATCTCGCTACACTGGCTCCCTCTCGCAGCACGCATCAAATTCAAAGCACTGACTCTTGCATACAAAACTTACACAAACTCAGCACCTTCATACTTCCACTCATTGGTACAACTCTACACACCGACCAGAAACCTTCGATCGATCAACGAGCGGCGACTCGTGGTTCCATCACAGAGAGGAAAAAGAACGATCACAAGAACATTTTCATTCACCACCCCTGGCTGGTGGAACACACTCCCTGCCCTCATCCGGAATGCAGATTCCCTGTCGAGGTTTAAAAAACTACTAAAAACGCATCTCTTCCATGAGCACCTAACATGACACACACATGCACTCACAAAAAAAAAAAAAAAAAAAAAAAATTCCCTTTTCTCTACTCCCCATGCTTGTGCTACTTGTATTCAGAATGTTTGAAACTTTGTATTGTAAGCGCTCTTATCTGTTTTTGTATCCTTTGGACAAATTGCTTCTATATTCCTCAAATTGTAAGTCGCTTTGGATAAAAGCGTCTGCTAAATGAGTAAATGTAAATGTAAATGTAATCTGTCCATGCATCCCTAGAAAATTGAACACATGGCTCTATTGTTATTATAACCATAATTTACCAAGTATAAGATACAAGGAAAATTTAGTCTATTTCATAAAGTGTATACCTTCACATTTTAGAAAGATGCAGCTTGTTAACTCAATCTGTTTGCAATCATATTATTTTCTATAGGGCAAAAGTTGATAATTGCTGTATCAGTAACCAACTTTCAAATACTTGGTTAGCCTTTTATGTAGCAGTGCTTTCAGCTCCAAATGTATAGACCTGTAATGGGTAATTCATGTACTCTATATTGTACAGTAGCAGCATGTTTAACTTGCTGATGGCAGTGTGTCATGGATTTATTGGCAGTTGCAAGTCCCATACTTGCTCTGCAGCAGCAGCAACAATACTGTAACAGAGGGTGACTCACAGGCAGAGATCCAATCGCTTTGTCTTTAATAAGAATGGTCGAACAGGCAGATGGTCAGGGCAAACAGAGAGTATACATAAACGGTAAATCAGGCAGGGGTCACAAAGGCAGGCAGACAGGATCAGAATCATGGTACAGGCGGTGGTCAAGACAGGCAGCTATCAATCATCAACGTTAATCCAGGCACAGGTCAGGTCAGGCAGAACAGAATCAAAAACGGGCAAACAGGCAGAATCAGGACAGGAATAAACGCTCAGAATGACAGCTACAGCAAATAAAGACTTTGCAGTGAGTGTGTGTGTGTGAAGCAGTCTTTTATAGTCCAGGTGATGATGAACAGGTGATGTGACAAACAATGAAAATGGAGTCCAGCTGTGTGTGTAATCAGTTCAGTGTGATGGTTGCTGGGAAATGTAGTGTGTAGTGAAGTGTCAGTATAAGTGAGTGAGCTCCTTCTGGTGGCCATGGAGGGGAGCGCAGAGCTCATAATCATAACAAATACCCATAGCAGCAATAACATAAGCGGTAGAGTAACACTCTACGAGTTGTCATGGCAGGAATATTTTTGTGTGAGTTTTGTGTGTACATTTTGGCTATCTCAGAGAAATATCTGAAGCAATGGTTCATTTTTTTACATCCAGGTCAGGAGGTTTCTTCTTGTTTACGTTGGAGGTTCTGGGCCAAAATAATCTTCAGAAGATCAGGTTTTTTTTGTCGATAGTCAAAAGTCTGAAATGTGAGACTACACAGCTAAATCAGTGAGGTTCAACAGTCAGGAACCACAGCAAAGACAGTAATCAAATGTAACTCAAGAACACTTGGTTGAGAGCTGCAAAACTGCTTAAAACCACAGGCCAGACTCCTTCCTCTTAAGTGGAATTCAATTGCAGTTCTTATGTAAGTGCTACAATACGTCCACAGCACTCTAATCGGCCTCTGTGCATTAACTATTGAAAACGAGAAAATATCTTCACTAAAATCATCTTTCAGTATTTGATGCATCCAAACATATTCATTTCACATGACACATACCCGTCCATCAAATTCAATGAGGATGTTAATAACTAGCAACTATATATTTATAATATATAATCTATCTTATGAGTGAATTTGCAAGCAAATAAAAGCATGAATATGTTTTCAGTAGTTGAATATTTAATATATTGAAAAGCGATATTTTATTTCATACCTCATTTTTCATCTAGGAAATCACACTTACAATGGAGGTCTGTAAGATCACTGGAGTGCTCATTTTCTTCATTACAAGTGAAAAGCGTAATTTATTTCAGGCTTTATTTGAAGGGCAGTAAAGTGAACAAGAAATTGAAAATGAGAGATATGCGTTCAAGGTCAGCGTCTGCTCACCTGAGAGAATTTCATATCTGTGAAATCGACTGTATACTTAGGGGCAATATATACCTGATTTTGGAGTGTGTTTGTTTGCGTATGTCAAGAGAGGTGTGTATATTCTTGTATGTGCACACCTGAACATACATACTTGTAGTGTTTTGGTTCCTGCATGATTGCATCTGTCCTGGTTCATTGGTTGGCCTTGAAATAGTATGCAATTAGAGGGGAAAACCTCCTCATTCGTTGTCCCTTGACATGAGCTAAAGCTTGTGTTCACTCGCACTCTGAGGTCTACTGAGAGAGGTTGAGGTGGATAGGGACACTGTTGGGCAGCTAGGAAACAAATCGAAATTCTGTTGCACAGCTATGACTGAAAACTTTCTGTTCGCAAACAAACAATAAAACCATTTCTGAGTCCCAGTGCAACATACATGTTCGAATGAACAAGACCACTTTAGAGTTAGCTTTCAGAGCTCCTAGTAAGTTCTGGGGGTAAGTAAAGTGCAAAGATGTAGTATCTAGATTGGAAATTGTGCTTGTCTTTTGGACATTCTAAAGTGTAAAAATCTAGGGGTCTCTCTTATTTTGGTGATTCAGTTGGAAATACCAATTAAACAAACTGTTTTTTATTAATTAATTAATCCCTCCTCATGTTCATTCATGAGGTTGATATATTGCTGGGCATATGATTATGTATACATTTTCCACAAATCATCATGAACAGATATCAGTATTGATTCTCACATGTCTCAAGGCCAAAGTATATGTTCTGGGTTGAAATATGCATTAGATTGAAGCAGTGTGAGGTGCTCCTGCCTGATCTAGCAATCCAACCTAAACTAATGCAAACATTTAAAAAGGTGGCAATGTATTTATTTATTTTTTAAATACATATGAAGTTCAAACCCAAAACAGAACCATCACATGGGCATAAGCAGATTGTATGAAAATGTATGAATACATTATTTTTGATAAAATTGTGGTGGGTTTTCTGTGAATACTTGAATACTTGCACCCTAACAGAACTTAATTAATAATTAACTTAATAATTTAACTTAATACCCTAACAGAAAAAAAACAAACACGTTTTTTAATAATGATATATTTTTCTTAAAATTTTTTCTTATTGTGATTAATCACACCTAACATTGAAGTTTATATATATATATATATATATATATATAATGTAATACTTCAATGTTGAATCACTAAAATAATGTAGAAACAACACAAATTCAGTATATTTTAAATATTTGTTTAATGGCATAGTTTTGAGTTTGAATGAAGGCCAGTATCACTGATATCAGTGGTGGTACTGATCTCTATCATATAGATTTTGTTTACATTAATGCTTTTGGCAGATACTTTTATCCAAAGCGACTTTCATTGCATTCAAGGAACACATTGAATCAGGTCTTGATTTCCCTGGGATCGAACCTATGACTTTGGCGTTGTAAGCACCAATGCTCCACTGATTGAGCTACAGGAAAGCTTTTGAGGATTGGGAGTGGGGGTTTCATGAAAGTGCCTTTACATTCTACAGAGGTACCCCCTGAAACACCATTTTCCACTAGGGGAAGGTCTTTGGAAAAGAAGGAAAAGTGTTATTTTTTGGGGGTCTTACCGCACATTAATGGATTAATAGTGCTTCAATGAATGATAGCATGATCTTATACTGTAACACAACCAATGGATGAAAGATAAAAAAGCTATGCTAATTGTGTTTTTAACGCTTAAATCTGTAATAAATGACATTGACAAAAACATAGCCTTGACAAAAAACATATCTTTTTGTACCATTGTTACACAAATACACTTATAACCAATGAGATCAGGCTGCACAAGTTGTTTGTCTAAGTTTTAGAAGCTCGCTCATTCTACTTGATAGCTCATTTGGTGTATCACAAAAAAAGCAAACTCATATAATGACATTGGTGAGAAAAGTAATGACATAATTATTTGTGGTGTGAATTCAGGTTTGAGGCCATGTTCCCTACATTATGAAAAGATTGTGCCATACATTTTGCCCTTGTAATTTAAACATAACACAACAAATTTTTCTTAAGTATGTACAATTAAGTGGTAGGGTTAGGTCATTATGCCTGTGGAATGTTCCCTTAAAACACCTATACCAACGGATGTGTGTGTGTGTGTGTGTGTGTGTGTGTGTGTGTGTGTGTGTGTGTGTGTGTGTGTGTGTACTATTCATTTGGCATATGAAGACAGCATTCATAAATGTCAATCCAGCAATAAGTGGAGGCCCATATCATGCTGTTTTCTTTTATCGATAATAATGTAACCTCTCAAAAAGGTACCTGTCCTGAACCTTAGCTTACATTGATTTTCATATCTGAGACTTTGTGTCCTGCATACTCTTGTGGTCAATCTAACATACTCCTGCAAGGAAACAGTGTAAGGATTGTTTTGCTTGTTTCCTGGACCCAAGAGAGTGTAAAACCAATTCATTATAGCACAAGACAACAAGCTGGTCAGCAAAACACTTATTTGCAGAGTTATTGATGTTCTGCGCATCTCTTTACAGATCAGCAAAAAACCCACAAGACATTCTCTTCCACATGATTTGTGAAATCTTGATTACAAATTCAAAATTTATTAAAAATGGAGGAAATTTACTCAAAGTTTAAAAGACTTTTTGGCTGATTTAAATGTTGTTGACCTTGCAGATGAGAACAAGTAGCAAATGAGGTCCCAGGTAAAACATTACTGCGGAGAGATGCCATTTCAATAAGACTACAGCCCTAAAAATGGAGCTTTGTTATTAAATTAGCAAAAAAATGAATAAACTTAGGAGGTATGTAGACATAGTTTCGTAATGAGAATCATGGATATTGTCTGTTTTTCTACTTTAGGCCTATTGCTATATTGTTTTTTTCTGTTACCTTTAGCTCTGTTGAGTGAGGGTTTTTATATGAGCTGGGATCTTAACAAAGCAGCCTGGGACACTGGGGTTTGCTTTAATTGACCACAGTGGCACTGGCCTACAGTCCCGACTGAAACTACTGTTTATACCTCAATACCTTCCTCGCTTCCTCCACGCTGCCCCAACTGCTCGGGGACTGGATTATTTCATTTGGATTACACCAGAAAACATTTCCCAATGAATAGGAGAAGCCTGTGTGTTGACTTGTTTGGAACTGTTGACATGACCGCTTTTACAAGTTTTACTCAAAGACTTCTATTGATGTGCACCCTATAAAGTAAACTCAAAGCAAAAGAAAACACCAGTCACAAAAGAACTCACTGTGGGGGAAAAAATAAATAATAAAAAATGTAGGCTGTGAACTCGACTCCATTCATCGGGTATCAGTTGGATTCTGAGTTGTGGGATTCTCGTAAATGACTGCGAGCCTGCAGTCGATTTTAGTGAAGCAGGGTAAAAGTAGACAAAAATTGGAGTATTCCAGCATACATCAAAAGAGAGATTCAAGGTTCCTTGTACCTAGAAGAGTTATGATATTTTGATATATTTTATGAAAATTATGAGTTTAAAAAAAAGACATTGAATTGTGTAAATTAAAAAAAAAAATACTCAAAACTTAAAAAAGGAGACAAGATGATGGCAGAATAAACTGCAAAGTGCTTCATTTAAAAGAAAATGAAAATAAACACTGTACATAGAAAACAAAAGTGGCATACTTGTGCAAAACCTGGAGATATCAACACTACGGAAAACACCTATACACTCTTGAAACAAAGACAGAGGAACACGTGCAGGCTTAAAAACACAAGGAATAATGAGGAAAAAAGTTTTTGGGGAAAATCCCTGGGTTTGCGGCAGGAGTAGGCTTGGGCAGAGCCGACAGGGCGAGGAACTTGGGTCGGAAAAGAGTTTAGTTTGCTTGGGTGCGGAGCAGAGTTCAGTGAGCTCGGGTTGAACAGACTGTTGAAGAGTGGGCACTGGTGCAACCTGCCGAAGAGCGGACGTTGGTGCAGACTGACAAGCTATGGAGGGTTCAGGTACAGGCTGGTGTGCAACAGGCGCTGGTGCGGGCTGAAAAATAACAGGCGCTGATACAGGCTGATGAGTGATACTGGTATACTGAGTATACTGTTGAACAGCGGGCAGGGGTGTAGACCTTCAAGGAGCGGGCGTTGGCACAGACTGATGAGCAGATAACACTTGGGAGGTGACGGAAGAGGGTGAGACAGTTCGGGTTTGCTGTCTGGATCGGAGATAGACACTCTCCAGACACCTAATAATGGTTTCCCACCAGTCTGGGAGGTCTGTCAGATGGTTATAGTTTGGCCCGATCCAGAAGAGCGATTTCAGCATAGCATTGTCAAAAGAGTGGAATGAAAGAGTGATAGCTGTAAGCTTGCTGAAATCCAAGGCATAGTTGATGAATTCAGAATCTTTTCTGGTGATCACGGTGAATCATCGGTAATAAGAATCCATTCTCCAGCGTTTTTTAGTTGTTTGTTGGTGACCAGCTAGGTCAGTTGCTCTGTCAGCGTGTGGTGCGGGAGCATGAAAGAGGCGAGGAGAAGAAATCTCTGTGATTCGATTTTATTTACAAACTCAAAACACTTTAAATAAGAAACAAAACATGCAAAGTTGTGTAAAACAGCAACCATAACAGCCACGGGATAACTAGTAGAACACCAAACACCATGTCTCAAAAACAGACAATGACAAAGGAACACATGTAGGCTTAAATATACAAAGAATAATGGGGATTGACAAGTCTAACAAGGGAAGTGATTACATGACAGGTGAAGGAAATGACACTGGGAAGCACATGGATGGACACAGGAAGAGTGAAAAAAAAAACACAACAAGACCGTAACAAAAAACTGAACAGTGCATGAGAACTCTACACTTTTTTTTTTTTTTTTGGGGGGGGGGGGGGGGGTACAAAAAATGTATCTTTCAAGGAAAAGTAGTAAATAAGTTACAGCGTTTTAAAGGTACATAAGTAGTAAGTTGGTGTGCCCTTAAAAATGTACAATTTTGTCATGTTTTTTTTTTCCCCAATTTTTTTTTAAGTGTACAACAGCTGTAATGTCTTGCCTTAAACATGGAAAAATTATTCAAAATAAAATGCTTAACAATAAATGTTAAACTGTATACAAAGTGAGGAGTGTTAATAATTTAATGGAAATCATCATTTACTTACCGTCATGCCATTCTAAACTGAAAACAATATTTATTTCTGCTGTGGAACACAAAAGCAGATATTTCAAGAAGATATTTTAAGCCATTTGTGTATATGCAATTAAAACAAGTCAAAAAGTTCCAAGCTCCAAAAAGTACATTAGGTAGCATAAAAGTAAACACCAGTGGTTTGATTCAAAAATCTTAATCGCTTAATCTTAATCTCTTTATATGATGAACAGCGTGACATTATGACATTGAGCAGTTAGTCAATTATGGAGACATGCCAATAACATCATACCTAAAAAGATAAAATGAAATAATATCAGCTTAAATGCACAAGGGTGAGTAAAGTCAGAATTTTCATTTTGTTGGTGCACTATCCCTTTATTATTTAATATATTTCATATATCTGAAGCACATATTAGTGATATTGAAGATATATTAGTTCATTAACACCAGGAAATTTTACTGAGGACTGATTGTGGTATATAAATTGTCTAGTTCCTTTGTTCATTGAGGACAGTCCATCTTACAAACCACTGATAGAATCTTACAGACAGAATACATTTTCCTTTCAGATGAGGCCCCACTTCTTCCATATCCCAGGTAACAAAGGGGATAAAGGACGGCATCATTTATAGACTGTGAGAATTCACACTGAAATTGTCAGTTGAGAGATTTCAAGCAACTAGAGGGAGTCTCGTTTCCAACACCGCCCAAGAGTGAATCAATCCATCAAGCTGACAAGGTCTGCGCTTCAGATTGTTCTCAGTACACAAGGGATCCAGAGAGATAGTTGAATACAATTACAAAAAGACGTTAAAGCAACAGACTTTATTGCTTTGATGGGAAAAAAAAAACTGTTGTAAGCCCATCAGTCTAAAAGTGAATGCCAAAATCTTTACATGACGAGCAACTGGATGTGGCATTGTTGTTAAATGATGATAAAATGGCAGACGTTCTTGATGAAAACAACATAAACTAGCATAGATTCCAAGCTAGTTGGGCTGATTTATCATGGTTAGTGCTTTTTATGTATGTATAGTGTTGTTCATGCTGTACACAAGCAGTGTTTTTTGGGGCAAGGTTAAAAAATATGATATATTGAATTACATGAATATAATTTTGTCATTGTCTCCCTCTGCTGAAAGCAGATCTGACAGTCTTAATTGTTTTTAATTATTTCTTTATTAATCAATGTCACTGGCAAAACGTTTTAAAGCATCAAAGGAATTGTCTCCTGTTTCAAAATATCTGTACACAAATCAGTTAAAAAGAGCTTGTGTAAATTGATGTAAGAAAGAAAATGCCTAATAAAAGCACAATCATAATCAGTTTGTTCAATAAAAAGGACTATGCGAGGAGTTCTTTCAATGGGACAGTTAATAAGTGTCACAATTAGGCTTGATGTTGGGTTAGTGTTCACCTTGTTTGGTAGTCTGTCTGTAATTAGTTCAGTTTTCCCCTGTCCACTTCCCTTCTGTTTCTATGGTTACTGATTAAGTTAGTTCTGTTCAGGAGTATCTTGTTAATTAGCCCTGTGTTTAGTCTTGTTTAGCTGTCTGTTGATGTCAAGTGAATACCCGGTTGTTCTGTTCCTGAGTGGTTTGTTAAAGTTTGTTTATATTAAATAAGTGCTGCACTTGGATCCTGTTTTGCCTCTGACTTCAACTGGTGGAGTGACAATAACAACTTGACAATGAAAGCTCAACTCCGTTCCTTTTTTTAATTTCCAGTGCCCATTTGGGAGCTCACAGGTGTAAAAATCCAGCTGTCTGTAGAAATAGTAACATAATAAATAGCATGAAATATTGTTGACAATAGTGATTCAAGAGTTCACACTTACAAATGATTCAGGAGCAATAAATGGTAAGCGTATTTGGCGTGCTGTCCAAGGAGAGGGCTCCGAGCTCGGTATTTAACCCGAACCTGGAGCACTCCCCCCGTATCCTGACTTTGATAGGAATGGTTAAGTGTGAGGAGTTGGGGTGGTGGAGGGATGCCGAAAAATGTCGAGATGTGTGGGTGAGTCGAGACATGTCTATTTATACACGTTTCCTCTCCTGCTGATAGGATGAGGTGTAATTGCTGATGACGTGTTGATTGCATTAATCATATGAACGTGCTCCTCCCGAACTTTGTTAATAAAACTCATTTCAAGAGTTCACACTTACAAATGATTCAGGAGCAATAAATGGTAAGCGTATTTGGCGTGCTGTCCGAGGAGAGGGCTCCGAGCTCGGTATTTAGCCCGAACCTGGAGCACTCCCCCAAAAATTGCAACCTAGTCGGACAGCCGCTAAAGATTTTGATGACCCCCCAAAGAATTGCAAGGTTACAGCTGAGGGGGGGTTAATTGAGAGTTCGGGAGGGCAGATAGATGTTACTGTAGAGGGCTTGAGGTGCGGAGGGGATGATATGGCTTTAGCATTGGGTATGTGTAGTTCAATTTGTTGCAAGAAAGAGAATTGGGTGTAATTTGGTTTCTGGGAGTATGAGGGGTACCTCTGAACTCCTCCCCATAGGAGTAGGGAGGTATGTAGCCACCGAGGTAGGGGAAACCCCTGTGGTCGCTGCAGGAGCAGGAGGCATGTCGCTGCCGTGATAGTGGAAACCCCTCGGGGCCGCTGCGGGAGGCAGGAGGTACGCCGCTGCTGTGACGGTGGAAACCCCTCGGGGCAGCTGTGGGAGCAGGAGGCACATCAGTACCGTAGCAGTGGAAACCTCTCGGGGCCCTCACAGCAGCAGGAGGCACGTCAACGTCGTAGCAGGGGAAACCCCTCTGGGCCCCCGCATCGGCAGAAGGCACATCACCGTCGCAGCAGGGGAAAACCCCTCTGGGCCCCCACGTTGGCAGGAGGCACGTCGCTACCATTGCATCGAAAAAAACCCTCGGGGCCGCTGCAGGACCAAAGGGGTACGTCGCCGCCGCTCTGGTGAAACTGATTTTGGAGAGATTGGCTCCCTTGGGAGTATGAAAGCACCTCAACCCTGTAACTGGGCTCCTGCGGGAGCATCGCTGCTGCGGCAGTAGAAGGTAGAGAGAGCTTGCTCCTGCGGGAGCGTCACTGCTGCGGCAGTGGAAGGTAGAGAGTGCTTGCTCCTGCGGGAGCGTCACTGCTGCGGCAGTGGAAGGTAGAGAGAGCTTGCTCCTGCGGGAGCATCACTGCTGCGGCAGTGGAAGGTAGAGAGAGCTTGCTCCTGCGGGAGCGTCACTGCTGCGGCAGTGGAAGGTAGAGAGAGCTTGCTCCTGCGGGAGCGTCACTGCTGCGGCAGTGGAAGGTAGAGAGAGCTTGCTCCTGCGGGAGCGTTATCACCGAAATGGAAAAGTAGTGATCGCGAAGTTTGGTGGAAGGGAACTGATGTTTAGCTGATGAGGGTTTGGTGGGCTTGTTTAATGAGTGATCTATCTGACCTGATGTAGCTCTTGAAAGCTTCTGAAGACCAGCGGCCCAGAGCTTGGATTTGGTGTTGGGAGAGGCCTTTTTGTGCAGCCGTGGTTGCTGCCCCTATGCGGAAGGAATGGCTGGAAAAATGTTCTATTGGAAAACCGGCTTGGAGTAACGTAGCTTTAAGGTATTTCTGAAACCAAAAATTTGTAATGGGGCGGTTGGAATCGTCTATGAAGAGTGGGTCGGATAGCAGTTTGGCCTGAGATTTCCTAAAGTGGAGGTAAGCTAGGAGGGTTTGGTATGGTTGGATTGGTGACGGGAGATTGAAAATGTAGATGAAATGGCCTTTTTTGGTCTGATCAGTCTTGCTTCGTTTAATGAAGAAATTGTTTCATCGTCTAGAACTGATAAGTCGGAAATTGTGGGATGCAATGATGGGTTAAAGCTGGATGTGGTGGTGAGCTCTGAGCATCTGAGGAAACCAAAAAAGGCCAGTATGAACATAGCGTCAAGGGTGCGGGAAGTGTTGATGAATTGGAAACCTCGGAGGAGGGTGGAGATGCATTTGGAGAGCCTGGTGTCTGGGTTGTTAGGTTGGGATCTTTGGATGCCTTTGATGAGTAGCGATGTCTGGGAATTGGCTATTTCTGGGGAGGGTGAGCCGAAAATTAGTTTATGAAAAAATTGTAATCCACTTAGATAACCTTTAATTGAGTTGGCTTGGAGGTTCTTAGTGTTGTTAAGGTAGGATATGAATGAGGTGATGGTGAGCAGGGAAAAATCGGGGAAAAGCAGGTTGTAAATGGAATGGAAGGTCTTGAAGCTCTTCCATGCAGTTAGATATGATTGGAGGGTTCGGAGGGAAACTGCTTGGAGGATTGTGTTTCGTGAGGTGTCAAGGAGATTATTAAGAGGATGATTTATGGAAATATTAGTTCTGAATAGTGAGGAACTGGGGTTGGGAATGGGTCCGCTTCTGGTGCCAGCAGCTTGAATTTCTGAAAAGCAAAGCGAGAGAGAGAGTCTGCTATTTGTTTTTTTGCACCAGGGACATGTTTTGCGATCATGACGAATTGGCTGCAGGCTGAGATCCAAGTGAGGCGTCTGAGGAAAGGCATGAGTGCGGAGGAGTGTGAACGGCCTTTGTTAATGCAATGTACGGTGGCTTCGTTGTCGCAATGTACTAAAACGCTATTGGCAGACCATTCTTCCCCCCACAGGAAGGCGGCTATTACCAGGGGGTACAGCTCGAACAGTGCTGAGGAATGTGACTGTTGCAATGTGTCTGACAGCTGGGGTGGCCTTGTAGACGCGAACCACCGGCCCTGGTAATAGCCCCCGAATCCAATAGAGGGTGCTGCATCTGTGAACAATTGGATGTCCACAGGGAGAGAGACTAGATTATTGTAGAAAAAAGAAATACCGTTCCATTGTTTGAGGAAGAGTGTCCAAAGGCTGAGCTCGTTACGACAAGAGCTGGTTAAAGTGAGTTGGTCCTCGAGAGCGTGCACGGAGGATGCTAGAGAAAGGAGATGGGAGATGAATGAGCGGCCTTGCGGGATTATACGCATCGCGAAATTAAGGTGGCCGAGCAGAGATAGTAGTTCGCGTTTTGAACAATTTGGGCTGTCTAGGAGGTTTGAAGCGATCAGGATGATCCTGTCAATTTTTTCTTTGGGTAGTGCTGCTTGGAATTTTTCTGAATTTAGGTTAATGCCCAGAAAATCGATGGATGTGGCTGGGCCCATAGTTTTATCTTGGGCGATTGGGATTCCGAGCTCGTTGAAGACTTTTTGAACGGTGAGGAGATGGGCGGCTGGGATTGCGTCGGGGGGCGAGATGATTAGGAAATCGTCGAGCAGGTGAATGATGTAAGGGATTTCGTGGTTGTTAGAAAGGATCCAGCAAATTGCTTCTGATAGCATGTCAAAAATCTTTGGTCTGCTTTTGCACCCGAAAGTGAGGCGGACGGCGAAATAGAACATATTACGCCAACGCACTCCGAATAAATGCCAAAAATCCGGGTGGATGGGCATTACTTTGAACGCTGAAGTGATGTCGATTTTGGCGAGCCAGGCGTTGCGACCGGCGTTTTTAATCAGGGTGATAGCTTGATCAATGTTGTGGTAATGAAGAGAGTATTCTTCTAAAGGAATCAGACTGTTTATACTAGGGTGCGGGGAATTGTGTGGGGCTGAGAGGTCGACTATTAGGCGTTTTTTACCTGAAAATTTTCTGGTAGCCACGCCGATAGGGCTGATACGGAACTGTGTAAAAGGTGGGGCGTTAAAAGGACCGATCATGAAACCTGAGTCGATCTCTTTTTTGATCAAGTTATCCACTATATCCGGTTCAGCGAGGGCGGATTGGAGGTTATCACAGATAATATTTTGGGTGGGCAGGCTTTCGACGCCGGGTTTGAAGCCGTGCTCGAGACCGGACAGGAGGAAATGTTTAAATGTGGTGTCAGGGTGCATAGATAGTTCTACGGCTAACTGAGAGATATTCACGGGAGTCGATAAGTATTTTGATACGTCTTTATTTTGAGAAGTTTTAACGGGGCAGATGGTGCGGGCGTGGGCGCCACCACAATAATTGCATAAATGCATGAAACGGCAGCGCTGTCTTGTGCACCTTCCTATGTTGAAGTTACCGCAGACTTGGCTTCTTGAAATGAAATTGTTTTTCCAAGTGGCATTTGTTGCCGAGGGATTGGAGTTTGTATTGACTTGCCGCGGGGCGTAACTTGTAGATTTTGGTTGAGGTGAAATGGGGCTGTGCGGAGGTTTTGACAGAGGGCAGGCTGAGGTGTTGTGCGACAATGACCTACAGATCGCGCATGAAATGTTGCGGCAACCTAAAAACACTCTGTTGTGTAATTCCATGTCCAGAGCGCCCCAGTATGGGCATTGGTTCCATTGGGCTACTCGAACTGCACATTTAGCGGAAAACAGTTTGTGGTATGTGTAAAAGTGTGTCCCTCCGTACGATAGTGCGAGTTCTGCTATTATCGCGAGACAATCGTTCAGTTCTCGTCTCTTGTGGGGTAAAGCGGCACATATGACGTCACTGTAGCGGCTGAAAGCTAAGCAAAATTCGGCAAAGGAAAGAGTGCGAGATGTATTATGAGATGGGTTTTTTAAGGTGACTGAAAAATCGCCGCAGTCGATTTGGCGATCTGGTATGGGAGGCGGGAGTAAGGATAGTAAGGATGACAAGTCGATGTCTGTACCTGCGAGGATCTGTGCTCTGATGTTGCTGGCTACGGGGGGCGGTTCAAGAACTGGAGCGTTTGGTGGAATAGCCAGTGGAACAGCGGAAAGCAGGGTGAAAGTAGATTTAGTTTGTGAAAGGACATTAAGAGGAAAAGAAGCCGGGGCCGCATGCGGAGGCAGCCTCACGCTTAGGTCGACCCCTGGGGCTTGGGAAGGAACGGAAAGATTAGGAGGATGGATAGTTTGGGATAGGAAAGGAGGAAAAGAAGCCGGGGCCGCATGCGGAGGCAGCCTCGCGCTTAGGTCGGTCCCTGGGGCTTGGGGAGGAATGTAAAGGTTAGAAAGGGGGATAGTTTGGGGAAAGAGGTGGGGGGTCTGGACCTGCACCGCTAACGGAGGCAGCCTCGCGCTAGGATTAGATGGGGGGGCTGCAGGCTAGACGTAAGGGAGAGGGTTAGGGAAGGGTATGTTTTGATGAGGCTGAGCTTGCACTGCTGGCGGAGGCAAGCTCGTGCTTGGAGGAAGGCGAATGTCAATGGAGGCTGGCTCAAGAGGTCTGGAGTGTTGCTCGGCTGTGAGGAGGGGCGAGCTGGGCCTGGCGGCTGCAGGTGACCCAGGCTTGCCGAGGGCCTGCTGCTACGGTGGGGTGGGGATTTTGGAGAACATGGTTTTGATGAAATCCGGGTTTTTCTTGTTTTCTTTGCGGTTTTTGGAAGAGAAGTTGACTGCAGAGAGACGAATAGATTCAAGATACGAGCTCAAATCCGAGATACGAACCATGTTTCCGGAGCGTCCCGCTAGTTGGCGCGCAGGGTCGAGCATCATCCGAGAGCATCTCTCGCTCAATCGCACGTGTTACCCGCTTGAATCAAAGTTGTCTTGTGCGCTGTAATCTTTTTTGGAGTAGGGGTTCAATCTTCAACTGGCTGGAAGGAGCTGCCAGTGACAGATCACGCGTCCTCCAGTCAGTGGCTGATGAGCAGCGAGTGCAGCGCGTCTTCTATTGCTCTTTCTACAACGAAATATATTGTTTTATGATTATGAGTGTACTCTTCAGAACCTATTCTTTCATATCGTGGCTGTTTTAAGGGAGTTTGTGCCAAATAAAGCTGTGACCGTGATTACAACTGTAAGCTATCAATGCATCGCTGACGCCTCCTCCAGTCAGTGGCTGATGAGCAGGAGTGCAATGCGTTCGTAACTTTAACTATTAAAGTTATGAAAATAGTTTTAAGTTCTAAAAAAGTGTAGTTTACGTACGTGTCTAGAGTGCCTACATCTCTTCCCCCTCCCTCCTCCTCGCCGTTCACCTTCGTTAGCCGCACTCTCTGTCTCCAAAGTAAGACTATTATGCTAAATAACTCTTTTATTTCTTTATTTCTTATTTTGTTATGTATTTGTTAATTATACATGTTCATTTGTTATTTAAAAACGTATCTTTTTTTCATAATTTACAATTATTTGGGAAATGTTCATAGTTCTGGAATGAATTAAACCCGTATCTCGAGGTACCACTGTAAAAGAAATAAAGCCTAGGTCATCAAACACTGTGAGTTTTAATTGCTGTGACGTTTTCTTGCTTTGCTTTTTTGACCTTGTTGTTCCTCTTATCTTCAGTGATTCTGCTCATGTCACCACTGATGGTGAATTTTCTTCATTTCACTAACTGCTAACTTCAGCATTGTTTGAGGATTTACTCTGAACCAGTTATATCACCAGCAACATGAGTTTTATTAATTTGAAAAAATGTATTGGTCTTTATTTAACCACAAATACACATTCAGAAACATATGTAACACTTAACCAAGTTTTGTGGTGGTCTTGCATGAATCATACCACCCAATAGACAACATATGCTTGTCCACCAGCAACCCATGCTGGGGACCAGAAAAAAGCATTCCATGCTTGTCCCAGCGTGCAAATTTGTTTTAGGGACTACTAAAAACATCCAATTACTTTAAAGTCTAAATTTTACCGAAAATAATGAAATAGTAGCAGGCCTATTATTCGTCCTCAGAGTCTCTGGACCACTGGGAGAGGATGTGGCATTTTTGCGAGCAAGGAGATTTTTGGATGGCTTTGAAATCCAATTTGATTGCATAGCAGTAACTGAAAATCCCCTGGTATTAGTAAACAGAATCTAAAACCATCTCTTTGAGTCCTAGTAAAAAAACATTTTTGGAATCCAAAACCATATACTCTACACATCATTCGAGAGCATTGTTTGGGGGGATAAAACTAATTATGTAGTTCTAGTTTGGAAATTGAGCATCTTCTGTGAAGAAATCAAATTATTTCCTCATTCGCTGAAAATCATTCCCAAGGGACTGCTCTCTAAATTTGAATGAACACATTTGTGCTTGATTGTAAATCTTAACACAGTTGAAATCATAATTATTCCATCCCCTTGCCCTGCAAGAGACTTTTTGTGAAAACAATTCAAAAAAGGCATCAGTACACTTTTATAGAAGGTTAAGACACATTTAAGTGACTGAGGACATAGAGTTGTTAAAAAAATAAATCTAATTCGTCTAAACATTCATGTATTATTCAACCCCTATTCATATTCATATTCAACCCCCCCAAAGTTAAATTCTGTGCAGAATCGTTTATTCTTTACAACCTCTAATAAATGCTGCATGCAACTTAGAAGCTTCTGTCTCCTCTCTACTGTAATCTTGGCCCATTCCTCACTTGAAAAAGCTTTCAGGTCACTGATAATCATTGGTTCACAAATCACCACTGTTTCCAATTCTTCAAATTCCATCAAATATTTTCTATTTAAATCTGAACACTGTACAGGCCAATCAAGCATGTCACTCAAGACTTATCCCTGAATCAAGCTGAAGTAGATTTGGATGTATATGTTGGGATGGCTGTCCTGCAGGAAAGTCCGTTGATCACCAAGCTTCAGTCTCTTCACAGACAGCATCACCATCTTTGCCAAATTGGCTTGACACTTGACACAATTCATGATGTCATTCATACAGTCCATATTTCCACTTCCTTCAACAGGAAAGAAGCCACCTAATAAGACCATGGAGATGGTGTTCTTCTGCTCTTAAGCATTGCCTTTTTTGCACCAGACATACTCCTGATAGATGGGTCCAAAACATTCTAGTTTGGTCAGTCCATAAAACATTCTTCCAGAACTCCAAAGGTCTAATCAAATTCAAGACTTTTGTTCTTTTTAGTTAAGGGTGGTTGTGTGCTTAAAATGTAGCTGATTAGAACTCACACTTGTCATCTACATGGCTGCTTTTAATCTTGAAAGGTCTAAACGGCAATCATTAACATCTGGGAAATTGCTTGTTGTCAACATCAAGACTCAACATTCAAACTGCGGAGAGCCTGCTGTCAAGAAGAAATATCGATTGAGTCCATGCTAAAATGAAAGCAAATATTGTTTTTTAAAAGCTTGCAACAACTGAGATATGAAGGAATTAAATAATAATAGAGACCCTAAAGGGATATGGTGGTGAAAAAAAGATGATATGGGAGAAAAAATAATCCAGACATTGCGTTTGTGTTACACCAAGAAACTTTGCGTTTGTTTGCAAAATGTGTTCATTTCCCTGAGAACTTTGTGTTCCCCTTAGTCACTTTAGGGACTCTGTAGAAGATTGATACAGAGATTGTTTCTTCTTCTGCAGAACAGGTAAGACATTTTAGTGGTTCAATAGGTAGCTAGCTATTTTGCAATGTGTGATTCGAATCTGCCTTAGCAATTTTAAGATCTACATGTCAGAACAAAAGTGGCAGATGTTGCTTGTTCAGATTACTTTTTACAGACATATGCATATTAGTTCTTATTTTCATGTCGATGCACAATGACAGATGAAGTGGTGATTGCAGATTCATCTGCACAGAGGAGCAAAACCCACATAAGACATTACTCATTAAGCAACTTACAATTTATGTTTCAATGTTTCAAACAGAGATGGCGATAGAGAGGCAGAAGTTCAGTACTGCAGCAGTGAGGTCATTTACCTTGGGTGATGAGCTCCGGTTCACTGCTGTCTTTCTGGGTCATCTAAAGGTGTCAGGTGAGGTTTAGGTCTGGATTTTGTTCAGGTCAATCAAGTTCTTCTACACCGACAATCTATTTTATTGGTGACATAACAGAGTGCAATGTTTATCGTCATTCTCTTTGATATGCTTTATTCCACTGAAATGTTTATCTAAGGTTGAGCACACTCTATGCAGGAGATTATTTCCCTGGGCACTCAGTTTACTGCCAATGGACATTTGCTCAAGTTCAATGCGATCTTGGGCTGCTTGTTACAGATTTTAAAATCTAAAGCTTAAGTCTTGTAGTGTGTGCATAGCTGGAAATTGCAAGGCTGCATTCTTGACCTCTTGGTTTAATGGCGTAAATGAAATAGCCAAAGTCATTAATTAAAAGCGGATGTTTACTGACCTTTGGCCATGCTGTATATTATTCGAATGGTCTCAAAGCAAATGTTTTCAGGCATGTATACGGTAATTGTACCTTGAATGTGTTTTGTTGTGAATTGTGCTGGCAGAGTCCCAACTTGAATCAATCAGGGGTAGTGGTCAGTTCTCTTAAGCACCCAACAGGGGGAGAATGGGCAACTAAGTACCCGGTGGTTGAATTTTACAATTCTATTTTATCAAGCTGACTAATCTAATATTCACTCTGAAGTAAAGGTACTGGGTTTCTATGGAAAGGAAAGCAATCTGATTACATGGTAAGTGACTCCCTTATGTCTGAAGGGGTCTGTCACTTTCCAAGAAACATGGAGCCATTTCAGCTCATTTGAACCCACTAGTGTTTGTCGCTGTCTTTGGAGAATCCTTCAGAGAGCCAGGCATCATACAAACTATGAACTAGTGTGGTTATTGAATCTGTAGTCCCATGATTCAATGCTCTGGGAGGCAGATGATATTTATGAGTCTGCTTTTTGCCATTTCATTACTTTTTCAATATGTTTCAGGACAGGAAGTATGTCTGCTGTATGAATGTCAACTAAAATCGACTTCATCACATCAATTTTAACCCCAAACACAAAACAAAACAATACTCAATATTTAGTTCACATACAGGATTCTTCATGTAGAACTGCAGAAAGTGAAATAAAGGCTAAATGTGATACATTTAAACTGATTTCCCTGGTGTTTTTCAGCAATATCTTTTCTTGTGGTTCCAGAGGGCACTGGGGACTTACTGCAGTGCAAACTTGAAGTTCTTTGAGCTTTAATGGAACAAGTCAGTAGGATCCAGCACCTAGTGTGATGACCTCTGATGATGTGCATTAGACCATGGTGTTGTCATAAGCTGATCTTCAGAGATCCCACAGTGCTGACCTCTCCTGTCCCAACACACTGGAGGGGTTGTCAGTCTGTCTGAGTGAGCACAAATGTACTGATGAACAGTTTCAACGATAAGTGAAACATGAAGATGAAACTTCTTGTAACTTTACTGTTACTGCTCAAATGACAATCTAATGCTAATAACTTCTACATTCTAAATGTATTATAGACTACATTCAGATAGGGGGTGGGGGGAACTGTTCTTATTTAGTTTTTCTATATTCATAAAAAATATCCCATTAAACGTTTTGACCATTTCATTTACTACTTGAAAAAGAATAGTACAAAATTTGCATTTTCACAGTCACACCAAGATTTAATTAAATACCTAGCAACGCATTTCTGCTTAAAATGCTATGTCAGTAAGTCACAGCACACAATATTTTATTAAAGGGCAAAAACGTTGCAGTGCCATGCTGACTCTTAACGAGTTGATAAAGGGGTGGTTTTTGGTGGTTTATATATATATATATATATATATATATATATATATATATATATATATATATATATATATATATATATATATATATATATATATAAAACATTCCCTATGGTTTAGAGTCCACTTTGCATAACAACTTTATGAAAACATAACTTTATTGTAATACTTCAATAACTATAAATGATAGCATGAATACAAAATGTTTGCTGTTGGTAATACTTAAATTGACACTTTTATGCAAAGCAACTCACATTGTATTCAAGGAACACATTGAATCGTTCCTTGCCTTCAATGGGATCGAACCCATGACCTTGGCATTGCAAGCACCACTGATTGAGCTACAGAAAAGCTCCTGTAATACTTATCAATAGTACTCATCCTAAGTGCATCGATGGCTTTATGTTCTTTGTACAGTGGATTTCTGTCCATAAGTAGAGGTCATGACTGGACATTTCCTTCAAGGACATTTGTTTAGGTTTGACACAAAAGTACTCGGTATCAGCTAGAAACTTTCAAAAACACACAAGCTGCACTCACAGACACAACAAACAAACAGAATTGCGGCAAGAAGAATCGCTCTATCGGCCACCCTGTTGTTTATGGTGTTGTGCACAGATGGACTACTTGATGGAATAATAACAATGTATCCTTTGTTTATCATTAGGTTTTGAAATCCAAAATGAAATAAAATCACCGGCTTTATGCAGAAAAGTCGGGAAAAGCTTTCTGCATTGTTGGCAGCAACGTTATTTTCTGCTTTTTATGATCACTTATATTGTTTTGATGTGGCAGCCAGGAGGCAGACCTTTGATGAATACCCTTTGTTTTGATATGAGAAGATAGATTCCCATGAGAGACATGAGAACTCGGGAACACAGAGCTGTTTGTGAGAGTAAGAGGTAAAGAGATGCACACAATGTTGTTTTGTTGCCTTCAGCTGTCAGTATGGACACTTCTAGATGTAAGACACCACAAAGAAAGAGAGAAACCTGCATCTGCAGTTTGTTTCATAAGGTGAGTGGGGGTTGGGGTTCAACAAAAAGTGAGGTTGCAGTTGTATAGTTTTTAGCTCAGGTTTGTGGCACCTGAAGACAGCCGAGTCAAGGGAAATCAGCCAACCTAGAGAAAACTGCAGTCATTTACTCAATGCTCTATCAAACCTTTATGGTGTTTTTTAAGTCATTGCAAAGATGTTTTCTGTGCAACAGTTAATCCTGAACATATAACCATATGGCATCCATATCTTGTAGTTTTTATATGTATTACTTTATTGATTTAATCACTCCACTTTTCTGTCTTTGTTCTACACAGACTGTCGTCTATATAGTAATGGTGCGTATTTTTTTTTTTCTGTGATGCTTTCTGCAGGTTACATTGTTAAATGTGCAGTAAGGAATTTCTGAGCTGGTATCGGACTGAGCACCCCAGCACACATGTTGCCAGTCAGCATGTCCACTCATGATGGGGGAGAGGAGAAGGTGAGCAAAATGATGAAGATATGATGAAAGACTGTAGAAAAAGAGTCAGTAATATTCCTGGAAAAAGAAGGGTGATGATCTTGCAAGAGCTTTAAAACATGTAGTCATATTATGAAATCTTTCCAGCACTGGAGAGAGCGAAGTGGAAAGGCTTAAACATGGATGCCGAGGTTGCTTTGTTCCTGCTCCATACACAACCAGCATTGGTTTTGCTGTGTTTCACAGAACCAAGATATGCTCCTGTTGTAATGTTAGCTATAGTAACAGGAGAATTTTGAGTGTCATTTTTTGTCTGGAGCCGGTGTGCTGCTGGTAATTAACTATTTTCTTTATACTTTTGTGTCCATTCAATCTTAGTATGTGCATTGTTTAGTCTTCATTGTTCGTTTATTAACTTGTTTTGCTTCAGGAGTAATAAAGAGACAACCACTTTTGTGCATTTTGATTGTGGAGCAATGAAGGAAAGGTTTGCTGGTGTCATTGTCGTATTGTGTTATTTAGTGAACAGAGGACTCAAAATCAGAGAGTTTATGAGAATAGAGTTTATTGTACGCTTTGTGCACATGTGAATCGATAACAAAGAATGTGGGGACTCAAGAGCTGTCCGGACACACAGACTAAGGAGACTCACTCAGGACGCTGCATCCAAAGGAATAGGGGAAAAAATAAGACCGGGGAACAGCAAGAGTTCGTTTAAGTGTCCTGGGCACCGCAGGACCTGCAAAGATAAACATGATATGGTGAGCAGCTGACTACGCAGGAGAGACACAGCTGGAATTTTAAAGGGTAAGGGGAATGAGCAACAGGTGTGGGTGATCAGCCCATGATTGTGCACACAAGGCAGCACTGATTGATCAACTCACAGGTTGAAGAGAATGTGAAGACAACAAGTACAAGAACTGGTAATACCCCCTAACCCTAACAGTGCTTCTCAAAAGTTTAGTCTCATTTTCAAGTGTTCCTCAATGTTTTTGTGTGTATGAAATCCAGTCATTTCAATAGGAAATCAGCAAGACTGAAATTTTGTTTTGACCGATTGTTGATCGATAAAAAGCTGCTTGGTTTGAAATTAACATCTGTTTGAGCTGTGCTTCATGGTGCTTAACACATGGATTATTTTCAATCATATTCAAATTTTTGCTGATGTGACCACACACAGTAGGTGGAAAGTCAAAATCGCTGAGGAATGAATCGTTTCATTATTTACTCCACCGTTTTTGTCATAAACACTCACAATCATTCACACACACACACACACACACACACACACACACACACACACACACACACACACACACACACACACACACACACACACACACACACACACACACACACACACACACACACACACACACACACACACACAAATGTGTGTTCTGTTTTGGCTTTGTTTGGAACTATTTCTCTAACGAGAAAAAACAAACAGAAAAAAATGACAGTAACTGGCAATTGTGTGTGTAAACTGTGTATTACCTAATATTAACTTCTCATTTATTAAACCATTAACTGTCACACAATTGATCTGCCTCATTTTTACCCCATGCATCATTTACTCAGAAACTGTTATAGTTGATAGTTCTAACATAACATATTTGAATTAATTGAGGCTTGGTTTTCTAATGAACAGATTGGCAAAAACATTTGAATGCAATATATCTCATAGGACTCAATCAAGCAAGGCATGAATAACTCTAATCATATTTTATCCAATTATTTATAAGCCAATATCACATTTTTGTGCGTGCATGGAATGGACATTTGTTGCCAACCTATACTGCACAGGTTCCAAAACTCTCAAACAGGCATTTAAAGAGGACACATCAAGATTCAGAGGTCTGTATAGTAAAATGCATTTTATTGGTCACTTCAGTAACAGCTCCTCTCACTGCAGTGAAACAAGCCTCACACTTGATCCCTGTATAATAGATTAAGTCAAATCTTGGAGATGGTAGATGTGTGTGCGCTTTGTGTTTGCCAATAAAGGACATTCAGTTCTGCTCTAAACTCGCTTATCATTCCACACACCCAACCCCTTTTATCCAGCAAGGGATTTTTCAAAGTTTCCACTGAAAAGGGCAAACTTGGTAATGAGACAGCAAGCATTTTAATATTTATGAAGGAATGAAGGCATAGCCCATTGGTGATGCCAATAGAACTGAACTTTCATTTTGAGCTCTTTTGCCCTCAATAGTCTTAGTGACTTTATTGGCTTTGCATTGTAGAGTAACAAATAAAATGCTTCTTACCATATCTTACTTTTTTTTGCATGACAGAGCTACTGGCTCTGTTTTACAAATGACAAAAGCTAACTATTAAGCATATTTTTATTGAAATCATACCTTAAATGAGATTTCACACATCAAAGACTTAAAAGAGATGTAGCAATATGCTAACCCGCTGGACCAGTAGAAACAAATCATGTATAATGTGTTATTCTGGTAGAAGACAACAAGTTGAAGTAGAAGACAACATTGATAATGAAAGAAGTATAATTTGTATCATTTATTAGTTGTGTTCAAAACTTAGTGAGCTGCCAGGTAGCGATGCTCCTGAGGCAACATTCTAACCATCATGGAATCGTATGAGAGAGTTGGGACAGTTTAATAAATGAGAAATTCAACTTGCAGTTGATTTCAGTCAAGATTGGTGTTATCATGTTGCTAAGCTCATGATAATCTATGAAGCAAAGAATTGCCTACTGGCTCAATGAACAAAATGTGCAAAAGTACAACAATGTGTGTGTGTGTGTGTGTACAATTCACTGCAGTTACCAGCTGAAATTAATGGTTCCTGTAAAAATACTATGCTATGGCCTCCAAACACTTTTATCCCATTGTACTAAATACATGTTGATGTTAACCTATAGATGTCAACTTACTACCTGTATGTGCGTCCTTAAATTTGTGTTTAAAGTCTTCAACACAGACATAATTTGTATCTTTGTGTTGCATAATTACATACAAAAGTGTATCAGTCACTAGTCGAACAGTGTAAAATGCCCATGTGAAACATCAACCAACTTGTCATTTAGTAATCATTAGACAATCTCTTCCCAGTGAACCGTAAAACAACAAGATGTGTGAAATATCAAGAGATGGCGGTAATGAACAATTTTAGTTTGTGATCTAGTAAAAAGACACTGCACTACTCCAATACATTTCAGGTTTGCCAAAACAGAGAAAAATCTCATACTCTCTTGGTAAGACACTTATTTTGAATAAGTAATTAATTAACAAATCCTTAAAAAGTATGTTTGATACAGTTTCAAAAGTGTATGAATGTAATCTGGTCATACCATGTCATTATATTTCAACCTATCAGCACCAGCTGTGTTGCTTCTATGTATATGTGCATTCATGTGTTTTGGCACGTGCTTTCATCCAAGCAACTTCAATTTCAAGGAACACATTGACATTCTAATCAGTTCTTGCTCTCCCTGGGAACTGAACTCATGACCTTGGCATTGCAAGTGCCACACTCTACTATTTGGGCCACAAGTTTCCATTCACAAATCCTCTCCCGTGGTGTCCCGTGGTAAAATGTCCATATTATGCACACTTCAGAAGTAGGTCATTCGTGTTACTTTTTGTCTACTCCTTTATGAGTACTCTGAATTCAGACATACTTGATTTGTCACATACAGTTTTTTTTTTCTTTCATATTATGGAAAATTTAGATTTTAGGTGCTGCCAGAGGGTCCTTTCTTAATACCCTAGTGGATGCTTCCTACTTTCCTCACTTCTTTTTTTTTTTTTTTTTTTTTATATTTTATTTACAAATTCTCAAAGTCTTAAACAGAGATGTCCATACATTTAAAGTTGTACTTTTCTTCCCCCCAAAATATAACCCTTTCCGCCAAATAACTAGACATAACTAAATTACTAAACATACATAAATTAAGGCATCAATGACAATAACAATGGCAACTATGGTAATTAACTTACAATATGTTTACATTGATAATTAGGACAATAAAAATAAAATAAAAAGTAATAATAATAAAAAATAAAATAACATTAACATGAAGTAAAAAAAAAATAAATAATAATAATAATAATAATAATAAAAAAAAAAAAATAATAATAATAATAAAAAAAACACATGCATACATTTACAGGTATACTCATTCTCTCTAACAAAGTTGTGGTCCGTACATAGTTAGAACACCAAACAACATTGATAGTGGTATTGGAAACGCTTTTCATCTAGATTCATCATATCAGTCAGTTGAGTGAGAGAGTCTTTATCTGCTCAAAGTATTCAATCATGGGTTGCCAATTCTTATAAAAGCTTTGGACGGATCCTTTCATCAAGAATTTAATCTTCTCTAATTTTAGGTATGATACTAGGTCACATATCAACATTGAAGCCTTGGGTGGGCTTGGTGACTTCCATTCCAGTAGTATTCTTCTTCTTGCCAGTAAGGTGGAAAAAGCAATAACATTTTTGGCTCTATTGGTAAAATTTGCTCCTTGTTCTGGTACTCCAAAAATAGCAGCTTCAACACTAGGTTTTATATCAAAGTTAAAGGCCTCATTCAGTGTTTTAAATACAAATGTTCAATAGTCACTCAGCTTTCGACAAGCCCAGAACATATGCAAAAGATCTGCCTTGTCACTTTGGCATCGATCACACAAATCATCGACATTAGGGTAAATCTTTGATAGTCTACATTTTGTGTAGTAGGCACGGTGGAGGAGCTTGAACTGTATAAGGTTGAGGCGGCCACAAGAGCTTGATCTATTTACTCTACTCAGAGCCTCATCCCACATTTCGTCTGGTATTTCACTTCCCATGTCCTTTACCCACTCACCTCTAATTCTGTCAATTAACACATTATTTGAGGACATGACCATCTTATATATTACTGCAATTTGACCTCTAAGAACCATAGAAGACTGTAGAATTTTATCCAATAAAGAAGTAGGTGGAAAGTCAGGAAAAGTTGAACTCTGAGTTTGGATAAAGTGTCGGACTTGAAAGTAACGGAATAGGTTGGGCTGCGACAGTTGAAATTTCTCTGAGAGATCTTTAAAACTGGCAAAAGTGCCATTTATATAAAAATCGCTGCATTTGGTCAAGCCTATCCTCTGCCACTGTGCATATGTGCGATCAGCTTTACCAGCGGGAAACAAGAGGTTATTGCAAAGGGGGCTTAGTATAGAGAAGTTACTGAGTTTATGGCCTTGTCTAAACTGTGACCATATTTTGATTGTTGAGCGTACAACTGGGCTTGAGGAGTATTTAGAGGGAGAGAATGGTAACTTCATTGTTATTAGAGCAGGAAGTGATGTGGAAGAACACGTGCTTGCCTCTGCCTTATACCAATCAACTTCAGGGGAATTAAACCAGCAAATTATTTTTTGGAGATTTGCGGCCCAATAATAGCCCATAAAATTAGGAAGAGCTAAGCCTCCCTGGGACCTTTGCCTTTCGAGTAGTTCTTTACGAATTCTGGGGTTCCTTCCCCCCCACAAGAATGATAGTATGGGTTTATTTACTAGATGAAAAAATGATTTTGGGAGAAAAACTGGAAGGGACTGAAATAAGTATAAGAATCTAGGCAAGATATTCATTTTAATACAATTTACTCTGCCTGCTAGAGATAAGTGTAGTGCGTCCCATCTCTGAAGATCAGGTTTAATTTTATTTATGAGAGGCAAACAATTACTTGTATATAACCCTGAGAAGGTACGGGTAATATTAATTCCCAGGTATTTAAAACCAGATCGAGAGATGTGAAATGGGAGGGATGCTGCATTAATTTGTAAAGCAAGGGAGTTAATTGGGAAACATTCACTTTTAGAAAGATTTAGTTTATATCCTGAGAAGGTACCAAAGTCTGATAGTTTCTGCACTATTTTGGGGACATTTTCGACTGGGTTTGAAATGTATAGCAACAGGTCATCAGCATATAAAGAAACTCTATGCTCCATCCCCATTCGATTAATGCCTTGTATGGATGGCAAGGATTTGAGCATAATAGAAAGTGGCTCTATTGCTAGTGCAAAGAGGAGTGGGCTTAAAGGACAACCCTGCCTTGTGCCCCTTAATATAGGGAAGAATTCTGAGCGTATTTTGTTCGTTATGACCGATACTTTAGGGCTAGAGTATAACAGCTGGACCCAGGATATAAATTTGGGGCCAAAATCTAAATTTTTCAACACTGTAAATAGGTATTTCCATTCCACTCTATCAAATGCCTTCTCCGCATCCAGAGACACCACTACCTCTGGGGAATCCCTGGATGCAGGAGAATACAATATATTGAACAGTCTTCTTAAATTAGTGTATGAGTGTCGACCCCTAATAAAGCCTGTCTGTTCTGGGGCCACTATTTCTGGTATAACCGTATCCATTCTAGAGGCTAACAACTTGGCGAGAATTTTATAATCCACGTTTAGCAAAGAGATTCAAGTGGGTCTTTTCCAGGCTTCAGAATAAGTGTAAGATATGCTTCTGTGAGAGATTGTGGCAATTTTGCATCATTTAGAGACCTCTCAAACATTCTCAGAAGAAGTGGCGCTAATTTGGGTGCAAAAGCCTTATAGAATTCCACAGGATAGCCATCCGGGCCAGGGGTTTTGAAATTTTGCATTGCCTTAATAGAGTCCAAATTTTCCTGCAAACTGATTGTCCTTTCTAATTTTTCTTTTTGACATGAGTTAACTTTTGGGGTGTTCAGGTCATTCAGAAAGTCTGACATACCTGACGTGTCTCCAGAAGTCTCTGAGGTGTATAGTGTTGTATAATAGTCTTTAAAAGTTTCACTAATCTCTTTTGGATCCACCGTCAGTTGCTGCGATACGTTACGAATCTGTGTGATTAACCTGGAAGCCGACTGACACTTTATCTGGTGTGCCAGTAGATGACCAGCTTTCTCCCCATGTTCATAATAGTTTCCCTTAGACCAAAGCAAACTTTGTTGAGTTTTTTCAACTGATATCTGATCGTATTGTGCTTTAAGTTCTACTCTCTTTTTGAGTAGTATTTCTGAAGGGGTTTGAGAAAGTTGCACATCTAATTTTTGGATCGAATCACTTAGTTGTTGTATTTTTGCATTTTTAAGCTTATTACTGAATATAGAATAAGATATGATTTCACCTCTGATGACGACTTTAAGTGTTTCCCATAAAATTAATGGTGACATGGTTTCCGAATCATTTGTAAGCAAGAAGTTATCGATCGCTACCGATATACGTTTATGGAAGTTTTTATCTGCCAACAGGGTAGAGTTTAGCCTCTAAGGAGGACGCTGCGTACAGTGCTGAGTAAAACGTAAATCAAGGATCAGTGGTGCATGATCTGATATTATAATTGCTGAATATTGGGTCTTTTCAACTGAAGGAATTAGTGTTTTATCTATAAAAAAAGTAGTCTATTCTTGAGTACGAAGAGTGAACAGGTGAGAAATATGAGTATTCTTTCTTTTGAGGGAATAAAAATCTCCATGGGTCCAAACAACCTGTTTGTGTCATAAATGTGGATAGAGCTTGAGACATTTTAGATTGGAGAACGGTTTTCGGATATGAACGATCGAGAGCTGGGTCAAATACACAATTTAGATCCCCACCGAAAATCAGACGATGTGCGTTTAAGTTCGGCAAGAGTGAAACAATTTTATGAATGAAAGAGACATTGTCCCAGTTGGGGGCGTAGACACACACCAAGGCAACAGGGGTGTGGAACAGATGACCTGTCACAATAACAAATCGCCCCTGAGGATCTGAGATGCATTTAGAAGCATAGAATTGTATTTTCTTATGTATTAAAATTGCTGTTCCTCTTGCTTTACTGTTAAAGTGGGAGTGAAAAACTTGACCAATCCAAGGCTTTCTGAGTCTCATATGATCTGCTATCTGTAAATGCGTTTCCTGTAAAAATGCTATTTCAGTATTCAATTTTTTAAGATTAGTAAATATACGAGCTCTTTTATTTGGGCCATTCATACCTTTAACATTCCAGCTAGTGAACCGAATGGTAGACCCTCCTTTCTTATTTATATCACACATTGTTTAGTAGTTAGGTTGTAAATAGTGGGACCACAACTCCATGCATGACAAAAAGGTAATAGTAGCGAGTGAGAGAGCGTAAGATGCAAAGAGAGAAAAAATAAAAAAAAAAAATATAAAAAAAAAATAAAAAAAAAAAAAAGAGAAAGGAGAAAAAAAAAAAAAAAGAGGAACAAAACATTGGCGGCAACCGTCTCCCACTGAATGTGAATACAAATATAGTGGAGCTGACAACTCATGAAGAACTTATAAATAATCTTATGTTATCATTCACACAAACAAAAATCTGTATTGAACTGTGATGGGTAATATTGGGACAATGACAACAAAAACAGGTAAGCTTGAGCATTCTGTACTATTTAGTCTAAACTTGTCACATGTCCTGTTTTTGCTTTGTTTATATCTTTGGTTTGTGTTGCGTTCATATTTCATTCGAACCGCACCAGAGTTCGTATGGAAGCAGGCCAAGACTCATCTTTTCAGTGGACTTGGTCAACTTGTTTGGTGTGCACCAGTGTTCACATTTACAGACCAACAGAGTCATTTTAACCAAACCAAACATGTCAAGTTTGAACACATCATATGTATCATTTTCATTTTTGGTCCGGTCAAAAGAATCAGGGTAATCCAGTATGAACATACATGTCTGTCTAGGTTCTGTCACTTTTGTCTGCCTTTTTCTTATTTGGTGACAAAGCCCTGACACCCAAGCTGTATGCTCTCATGTTTGTGTGGTGAGTTTTGTTTTGTGTGTGGAGCGTGGTGTTCGGATTATGGCACTTCAGACATGCTTGGTTCTGTGTCTGAGACAGTACAGTTATGTACTATGTGATAAGTCTCACATAATGGTAAATAATAATAAAAAAAAAAAAAACATTACATTAACCCACATTCTGTTTTGTATCATGCACCATGAACGTTTGTGATGACGTAAGATGAATGCAAAAGCACCATGGTCTGATAGAATCAATTTGAGTGAAAAACTAGACCAATTCTGTGGGGGTACAATTGCATTTGGACTTGGGCCTCAGCAAATGTGCCCAGTTTACAAAATTCACCTGAACTTAAATAGAAGAACCATTGTGTAGAATTGCTACTTTAGAAAATGGCTAAAATTAGATCTCTTCAGATAACTTTTTTATGTTTATTTTATTTTTTACATATGCTGCATTTAAATTCCACTTCTAGGTTTTAGAACGGAACCATAGTGTAATATAATTAAGAATATGCAAATAATAAATAACTTATTTCTTCTGTGTTTATGCATGATTCTGTAAAATAATTAAAGCAATTTCAGAACTGAAAATTGCCTACTGTAATCTGCTTGAAAGATTGAGATCATTTGATGAATGTCCCCTGTCAAAATTTATCAGCAGTGATGTTTATGCACAGTGCTGACTCATTTTATACACATATTTGTGTAAGGCTAGCTATGCTGACCACATTTGATCTAACAGAAATATTCAAAGAATATTCACACTTTTAAAATGCATTATGTTGGCAGTTCCGCTAACTTGTGCTAGTTGGGATTCTGGTGTCCTCGGTCTGGGGGCATTGCAGTATGCTGGTTTGTTGAGGATGCAAAACAGTTTAAGCAAGGCTATGGATTCTAATCACGTTTAGGGCTAGTATGAAAAAAATAAAATAGCTGAAGCTGAAGGCCATACTTAGACACACTAAAAATGTGTGCTTTTTTGAGACCCACTTTGATATAAAGGAATATTGAAAAGTTGGTCTGAAAGGTACTGAATGGAAAATAATAAGGAAATTTAAGTTTAAAGAAGCTTTAGCATGAAGCGTCTAATATGTATATTTTCATGCTTTTTGTTCTTGAGTTGAAGCCTCTTTCATCTGCTTGCTTTAATTTTCCTTTGCTCTCGCCTCACTCCAGATAATTGGAGTGTTATTTCTTTTTAAAATTTTAATTTTAGAACAATTTTTTTTGTGCCGAATAAGCTTTCATAAGTTATAAAAATGGAAGAATTAATTATTTAGTTCCGGATATCTTTCTCATGCCTTCCTCTAAAGCTTTGTTTCTTCCCTTTAGACCTCAATTGATTTTTTGTAAAAGTCTTCCAGCAGGTTTGTTTGATGATGCTTCCTTATCCATTTAGTCATGTCAGACCTTTACACGTTATTTTCCTGTGCATCCTTAATTCCACCATTCACTTGGACAATAATTGATCTATTCTTTACAGTAAAGCTTTAGGCTTTGTTCAATTGTTCTTTTATTCATATCTACTTCATTTTCCAATATGATTTTTTTTTATTAGTGGTGCTTGTAAAGGCAACCATATATTTTTCTATAGTTTGTGCAATTTGAACAATTTCCCAAATATTAAACCTCAATTCATCCAGCACCATTTATTCTTCAGATATAAAGATATCTCAAATATGCTACTTATTGTGGAGGGGTGTGCTGTTATTGTACCTTTCTAGCTGATTGGATTTACAAAATGTGGAAAATTTAATAACTATAAATTGAAGTTTGGACCAGAGCCATAGACCAGTAGTAACTTAGGGGCATTAGTGACTTTGGGCTGGGATTTTTGCATACAGCCCTCTAGTCAGACAACAAGCAACAACCTAGCAACACCCTAGAAACTGCAAATTAGCCATCTAAACAAAAAACAAAAAAACACACACATATGTATATACACACACACACATACATATATATATATATATATATATATATATATATATATATCATGCACGGTTTGGCTGTTGGCCAGAGGAGAACTGGTCCCCCAACTGAGCCTGGTTTCTCCCAAGGTTTTTTCTCCATTCTATTCTTCATTCGTTACGTCACCTGCCGGAGTTTTGGTTCCTTGCCGCTGTCGCCTATGGCTTGCTCAGTTGGGGAAACTTAACACTTAAAATTCATCAATTGTATTGATTCGCCTGCTCTTTTGGGGCTTCTGTTCAGCCAAACAAACTTTGTTTATATTGTTTTTCCTGTAAAGCTGCTTTGAAACAATCTACATTGTAAAAAGCGCTATATAAATAAAGGTGACTTGACTTGACTTGACTAATATCACACTCGTAGCCATCGGATATCGCTGTATATCTGCAGGGCTTTGATTTGGCTGTAGGCAATCAGATCTGTGCTGAAATATAATGTTATTGCACGGCTACTAGTGTCATATTGCATTTATACAACAGTTTGATGGCAAAAGTGTTAAAATAAATAATAAATACCAACAGAATGTCTTTTTAAAATCCTCTTTTCAAAGGAACTACTTTTTTCCGCCAAATATTAAAATCTCAATGAATTGGTATTAGAACTGGTGAAGCTAACTGGTGAACTGGTGTTGTTAAAAGATGAATGGTAATGTTATATTTCAATATTTGAATGATAATTCAGCAGTGTTTATTATATGTTCTTTCCTGTAGCTCAGTCAGTGGAGCATTGGTGTTTACAACACCAAAGTCATGGGTTTGATCCCAGAGAACGCAATTTTAAATAAATAAATATAAATATATATATATATATTTATATTTTATTTTTATTTTTTGGATAATAGCGTCTGCCAAATACATAAATGTAAATGTAAAAATATGTCAAAGTGACTGGAGCACATAAAAGGGGGATAGTGGAATGAAAGGAAAGGGAGAAAAAAGTTAATAAAGTTAATAAAACGAAGTTTGGAAGTTAACGAAACGAGAAAGAGGCAAAAATGAATAGCTTTTCAGTGTCCAAGGGTTTTCCTTCTATACTCTTGAAGTTATTTTAGGATTAAAGCCCAGAGAACACCCACAGTATTACACTATCAACGAAGGAACGCTGAGTTGCTTCATTTAAGGTTATTGTCTGATGTAGAGTAGAGAGATCAACTAAGCGAGTACATTACCTTCACACCAGTCTTATATTCATAATCATAAAATCAGTTGGAATGTCTGCTGAGGAATGCAATATCTTTGTCCTTTTAACAGTTAAGGAAAAATTTCTCTTATCATTTATAAGCTTGTTTCAGTCTTTGTTACTGAATCACTAAAGATAATCTTTTGTGCCATCTAATGTTATAATATAAACTATTATTTATTGAAAAACAATAAAAACAATAAAAAAAATACATATTTGCCATCATAAAAGTTTAAGATTTTGTAAAATGGTAAAGACTGTCTGGGAAAGTGAGTCAGTCAGTAGTAAAACTCTTATATTGAAAGGACTGCAAATTGTTGTGAACACGGAACATTGTCTGGCACGGAACATGCTGTATCAAAATGCAGGTAATAAACTCGCTCACTCGATAGTAATGTTCAAAGAAGAATATCAATGAGAAAAAAAACATGTTTACGTTGCCAACATACAATTTAATATATTGAATATAAACCACTTCCGTTTAAGAATACACAGAACCATTGGGTGAAGCGGTCATAGTCGGGATTTATCGTGAATAAAACATAACTGTTGAGAAATCAAAATCTGGAACTGGACTGGAACTAGTCATTGTATAACAGTTGCATGTTTGAGGTCTAAATAACTACATTTTGCCTTAAAAAAAAAAAAAAAAAACTCTTTAAACTCCATTCCGTAACACAACAGCAGTGGAATTTGCAAATTTGTAAAAACTCGCTGAGAGAGAAATTATAAACATTATGAGGAAAACATAGAAAAACATAATGCTTGCCGTGTCAATGGTATTGGCACCCTTTGCTGCAAATCAGTATGAAAACCCAATTTGGCTCACCCATTGCAAATCACAAATGAGGATGACCTGTGATGAATTGCCTCCACCCATGTGACATGAATTTGCCAATCAATGATCATTTTGGTGTTTGAAAAAGCCACCTGTTATTCCCTCTTCATGTGAGACAATGGTAAAGACAAAAGAGCTGTCTGAGGATACCAGAAATGCTATTATTTGCAAGCACAAGACCTCCAAAGGGTATAAGGCCATCTCCAAAGACCTTGGTATCACTGTTTCAACGGTGCGTAAAGTTTTCCAAGCATGGAACTGATGAAGAACCTCTCTGGATTTGGGGGGAAGAGAAAAAATTATGTCAGAAGTCTTCGAAGGTTGGTGCGAATGGTGGAAAAAATACCACGTCAAACATCTAAAGTCCTGAAGACCAACCTGGAGCAGTCTGGTGTATTTGTTTCAACAAGTACCATACGCTGCACACTAAACAAAGCAGGGGTGTATGGGCAGAGGCCAAGGAAGACCCCATTGCTGAAGAAAAGACATAAAAATGAACGATCTTTGCGAAAGAGAACCTGGACAAACCTCAAGCCTTCTGGGACAATGTTTTATGGACAGATGAAACAAAAGTGGAACTTTTTGATAATGCACACAAACAGTATGTTTACAGATGCCGCAATGAAGCCTTTGTGGAAAAAAAAAACACCATGCCAACAGTCAAGCATGGTGGAGGATCCATAATGCTGTGGGGCTGCTTTGCTGCATCTGCTACTGGAGGCCTTGACCGTATCACAGGCATCATGAAATCAGAAGAATATCAAGCAATTCTAGGCCAAAATGTCTTGCCCAGTATAAGGAAACTTGATTTGAGGCGAAGATCATGGGTCCTCCAGAAAGATAAAGACCGAAAGCACACCTTCAAAAGCACACAAGACTGGTTGAAAGGGAAAAAAATAGTATTTTAAAATGGCCAGCAATGAGTCCTGATCTCAATCCAATTGACAATCTTTGGGGGGAGCTGAAATCTGCCATTGGAGAAAGGAGCCTTGCAAATGTTTAAGAGTTTGAGCATACTGCAAAGGAAATGTGGGAGAAAATACCACCCGAGAAGTGCAAGAAGCTTATAGATGGATATAAGAAACGTTTGGAGCAGGGGCGTCACTAGGCCCTTTTTAGGGGGGCTTCAGCCGAGCAGACATGGCAACTGAGTCCCAAATGAAAGTACACTCTTCTTGGTGTTTAGCCTTAACCACAGCTCCTTTATGTGCGGGCACAGCATTTCTATGTTGTGCTGCTAACTGCCAGGGTAATTCATAGTCGTCGACATAGTTTCGGACACGATAGTCCCTCTGCAAGTGCAGCGGAGCTTCGAGCAGCGTCCCCTCCTAGGTGAACGTGCGGGGCGAGAGCGCCAGACCGAAAAGGAAGCACCAATACTGGTACGCTCCTGGGAGACACCACCTTATTGTGGCTTGGCGTCAGGGTCGCTTAGTCTTGGCCTCCTCAGGACAACCCTCAAATCACCCCTTCTACCAGCGGCATGGACTTGAACTACTGGGGACTACCGGAGGAAGACGGGTAGCGACACTTTGTTTCTGAGCGACCCTGTGTGAGGAGCTTTGAGACCACGCTTGACTGGCGGTCTCACGTGGAGGGCGGCGAGGAAGAAATTCACTGAACGCCGCCTGCTGTTGAGCAGTCTCCTGGAACTTGTCGACAACGCTTTTTACGGCATCGCCGAACAAGCCCGAAGGGGACAGAGGGTGTGATATAAGTGTCTCTCCGAGGCCACCAGAGCTGCCATGGAGCGGCCGACAGAGTAGGCCGTCTCCCTAGTGGCCTGAAGAGACAAATCCACGGTCCGGCGCTGCTCTGTCACTGCTTCCGGACCGATACCGCCGCCCTCGTTGAGGTCCCCAAGCAATTCAGTCTGATAGGCCTGCAGCAGTGCCGTAGTGTGTAGGCATGCCGCAGCCTGACTAGAAGCTGAGTATGCTTTCCCCACCAAAGACGACGCGCATCGGCTTGGAGGGGAGCGCCGGAGCTTTAATGGAGGACGCAGACTGGGGCACAAGGTAACTCGCAAGAGCCTCGTCCACTTTCTGCATCCCCCCATAACAAAGATCTTGAGCCCCTACAAGATTGGTATACATAGCACTGATTGGTGTATGAACCTTTTCGGAGGCTGGCTTTCTCCAAGATCTAGATACCTCAGCATGTAAATCGGGTAGAAAGGGCATAGCTCGGTGCGGGGAAGTGACGCGAGCAGGCAGGTAACGCTCATCTAAAATAGTTTTTCTAGGACAAGCGCTCCTGGTCTCCGCCGGCAAATCAATATCCAGACGTGAGACAGCTCGCGCCACAACCTCATCTAGCTCCTCACATGCCGGTGAGGAGGGTGCCTTCATCTGCAGTCTAGATGCCAACAAAATCCAGCACCTTGGTGCTGGAAAAAGTTCATCACACCGTGGCTTGAACCCCGGTCTCCCACATGATAGGCAAACACTGTACCACAGCAGTTGTAATAGCATACTGATGACACAAAGTGAAGTGAACTCCTCAAAGCTGGGTCGTTGTTATTCAAGTCGAAAGAAACCGCACAGGGCGTGCTTCTGAAACTTGAGAAGCCACGGCGGCCTCATACAGACCGCCAGGCGGGAGCGGAGAGCATGCAAGGAGAACTTCGCGCAGTGCTCTCAGCCGGCATTCTCAAGTGCCGACCGCGCATGCTCCACTCCCAAACAGACCACACTTTTCACACTCATATTCCCTGATTTTTAAACTATCTTAGTCTCAAAATCACTCTCACACAGACACAGCACGCTGAAGACATTCAGAGCTGACGCTTCCGGGTTTCAGACACGCTTTTATGCTGTTCCTCATGACGTCACCGGCACGTGCCGGCAGTGACGCATTCAGACGCGTTCGTCTCTCATTGGTTGCACAGATCTTCACGTGACTGAAGCAAGGCTATTTCCCCTAGCGCTTTGACGCAGCTCAAGTTCCCTGAAAGGGAACTGAAATATCTCATGGTCCTAAGTATTCAGACCATTTGCGCAGTATTTAGAAGCACCCTTTTACTCTATTTCAGCCATTAGTCTTTTTGGGAAAGATGCAACAAGTTTTTCTTTTTGGAGATTTGGAGATCCTCTGCCATTCCTCTTTTTGGATTTGGCAGATCCTCTTCAGTTCTGTCAAGGTGTATGGAAAACGTTGGTGGACAGCCATTTTTTGGTCTCTCCAGAGATGCTCAATTGGGTTTAAGTCAGGGCTCTGGCTGGGCCATTCAAGAACAGTCTTACTTTAGCGAAGTGCTTAGGGTCATTGTCTTGTTACCTTTGGCCAAGTTTGAGGTCCTGAGAACTCTGGAGAAGGTTTTCCTCCAGGATGTCCCTGCCCTAGGATTCATCATTCCCTGAACCTGCAACCATTCGTCCTGCAGCTGAAAAATACATCGACAGCATGATGCTGCCAGCACCATGCTTCACTGTTGGGACTATATTGGACTGATGAGCAGTGCCTGGTTTTCTTCACACATACCACTTACAATTAAGGCCAACAAGTTATATCTTGGTTTCATCAGACCAGAGTATCTTATTTCTCACCATCTTCGAGTCCCTCAGGTGTAATTTTTTTAATTTATTTTTTATTTTTTTGAAAACTCCATGCAGGCTTTCATGTGTCTTAGACTGTTGAGAGGCTTCATTTGGGCCACTCTGCAATACAACTGGTGAAGGGCTGCAGTGATTGACTTTCTACAACTTTCTCCTATCTCCTGCCTACATATCTGGAGCTCAGCCACAGTGATCTTCTTCCTCTCTCACCAAGGCTCTTCTCCCCCTGATAGCTCAGTTTGCCCAGACGGCCAGCTCTAGGAAGGGATCTGGTTGTGCCAAACATATTCCATTTAAGGATTATGGAGGCCAATGTGTTCGTAAAAACCTTAACTGCAGCAGAAATGTTTTTGTAATCTTGGCCAGATCTGTAGCTTGTCACAATTCTGTCTCTGAGTTCTTCAGGCAGTTCCTTTGACCTCATGATTCTCATTCTCTCATGGACTGTGAACTGTAAGGTTGTTATGAATATGAGCTCTGCGCTCCCCTCCCTGGCCACCAGAGGGAGCGCACACTTATACTGACACACCTCACACACCCACATACACACTACATTTCCCAGCAACCCTCACACTGGACTGATTACACACCAGCTGGACTCATCACTGTTTGTCACACCACCTGTTCATCATTACCTGGACTATAAAAGACTGCTTCATTCATACACTCACCGCAAAGTCTTGATTAGCCACGGTTGTCAATTCTAAGCGGTTATATTCCTGTCTGTAGCCTTGTTTTTGATTCTGCCTGTTTACCTGTGTTTTGATCCTGTTCTGCCTGCCCTGACCTGTGCCTGGAATAACGTTTATGATTGATAGCTGCCTGTCTTGACCACCACCTGTACCACGTTCCTGATTCCATCTGCCTGCCTTTGTGACCCCTGCCTGTTTCACCGTCCTTGTATGATCTCTGTTTGCCCTGACCTTCCGCCTGTACGACTACTCTCAATAAAGACAAAAGCACGTGGATCCCTGCCTGTGAGTCCCTCTGTTACAAAGGTTTTATATAGACGTGTGTGGCTTTCCTAATCATGTCCAATTAGTATAATCAAACACAACTGGACTCAAATGAAGGTGTAGAATCATCTCAAGGATGATCAGAAGAAATGGACCGCACCTGAGTTAAATAAATGAATGTAAGTAATAAAATTAATGAGAAAAAAAGAACTTGAATTTTTTTTTTGCAAATGGCGCAATATAACAACGAGTTAAAAATTTAACGGGGTCTGAATACTTTCCGTACCCACTGTAAGTGTCATGTAACAATGTAAAATGAAAAAATTTCAACATTTTCTACACTTTGGTAAACACAAAAGGCAATCTGGCTGTGAGTTCTGCATAGAAAAGCACTTATTTGTCCTTCAAGAAATCAGTTATCAGTAGACCTGTTATTACTTCAAAAAGGCTCATTAAATATTGATTAAAAAAAATGACACTTCACTACCAGAATTATATTGTCAGTTATCATTGCTTGCCAACAATTTTGCTTTTAAACTTTGCAGTTGCTTCATCATGGATGGATGGTGTCTTGACAGAGCAGGCTGTTAGTTTGATATGTGTGTAATGAATGTCTTAATGCAAGCATAATTAAAATGTGTTTCTGCAAACTATTATTTGCAAAGTGGACTGGTCTTGTCTTGTCTTGTCTATTTAATCTATTCAGATGTATTTAAAAAGCATACAGGTTTTGGATAAGTCTCATTTATAAAGTTTTGTGAAGATATGTTTATATTCTACATTTATTTATGTATTAGTTAATTCTTTTTATAATTAATTATTAGTTTTATTAACTTTTTTTTTTAAGTGGGTAAGTTTCATAAAAAAAAAATGCACGTTCACCGAAAAACTGAGAACATAATTATTTTTTGTATCTGTCAGGTTGGTGGGTGAATGGAGGAGGCAAGGACACAATTGTAGAGGATGGAAGGGTTGTATTTAATATCAAATACACAAAAATACAAACAAAATCAAGGGGTAAAACATAACTGAACTGACTTTACTAACTTGATTGACTTGACTGACTAGACTAGACAAGGCTTGACACAATGACATACGTCACAATAATTTGAGACTTTCGACAACGAGGCAGCACAGTACAGAAAACACAAGGAGAATAAATAGTGAACACAAGGCAGGAAAATTAGGAAGACTAGGTGGGGCAAATCACACCATTAACAAGGAAACAAGACGGGCAGGGTTACATAATGACAGGACAAAACAAAACATGAACACTCAAATTAAAACACCAATTAAAACACCCAAAAGCCGCGTTTTCACACAACACAAGACAAGACATAAAAAGCATGCTTGCAACTAATGCAGACAAGAGAGCATGACCGAACACTCATAAAATATTTGTTAGAAGACAAAACACACAGAATGTATGAATCCTGACACAATACCAAAACCTGTACCAAAATGCCGGAATCCGAACACCACGCCTCGCACATAAAATGTCACTGACAAGAAAACAAATGACTTGAGAACACTTGACGGCGTGCACTCACACAAAGACATGACAATGTAGTACTGTCAGGGCTCTGTCACAAAACACGAGAAAACTAGACAGAACCCTGACAGGATCCGATTCAGAATGATGATCAAAGCAGATGATGTTGATCGAGTCCATCAATACTCCTAAAGCTTCACAGTCCTAAAGCACATCCTGGTTCCACATTTTATTCAATACCATAAGGCAGTTTTGATTTACATGCTGTTTAATGTTGAAGATGCCATTATTTTGCATACACATATGTTAACATATGCTATTGCTTCTTTTTGCGTCTTCTATGCATGTCTATTTATCAGGAGATTTAGCACTATTTCTAAAGACAAGTCATAGCGCCTCTAACCAGGTAACAGTGAAAACAGAAAGAAAGACAATTCAGTCAGTTGTAGAAAAACTTTGTGTCATAAATGATGTAAACTTTCATCAATGGCGGAAAGAGTTAACTTAGACACACACACACACACACACACACACACACACACACATGGCCTTCACCAGTTCACATAAATATCCAGAACATAATTTTTTTCAGGCCTCTCCAGGATGTTCTTCAATTTACTACTTGCTTCTTTTTCATTACCACCATGTTAAGAATTTGAACAGACTTTTTTTTTTCACAGCACACTTTAAAAGTTCATTTGACCCTCAGTGAATCAAAGGCAAAGTAGACAGCATGACAAATGAAGGGTTGACGGCACAACAGGATGTACCAATATGCTGGCAACAATAACTATGCTATTAAACTACTGGCCAGTGGCAATCAGAGCAATACTGCCTCTAATTACAGCAGAACAGCACATTACTTCCCATGACTTCTGGCCCTCAAACCTATTAATCACATTTAATGACAGGTTTTCAGTTGAAAAAGATGACCCAGCAGTGAACCCAACGCATGAAGAGATTACTTATTTTTTCCTCAGCTGAATTATAAGTTAATTGAAGGACTATTTAGTTATAAACTGTAAAATAGTGTATCACAATAAATGGCAATCATATGCTTAGGGATATGTATCTATACAACGTTTCTGCACCTCTTCATTTTACCAAGGACAAAACAAGGAAGTATATCCAAGTAAAACATCAGCTGATATAGATAGTTTGGTGGCCTAACGCCATTATTTTTTGTGTTGTATGGTTTGATTTTTCTTCTCCTGTGAAATTCTTGTTCTACAGACATTATAGCACACATCATTCATTACAGCATTATACATTGCTATAATGTATGATCAACTAATACATTTTCAACTTATATTTATTTTCATACTTAATAATGACTAACCCATAGTCAAATCAAAACTGTATGATTTGTATACATTGGAGAATGTCCTGTGGTAAATGCAACAGTACATGACATGTTGTTCATCACTGATTGAGCAATTAAACGGGAGATAATACAGTTTTTAACATGCCTCCTGATGTTCATTCATGATTGATTTGTGCTATAACTTCTATTAAAGTGGAAGAGACGCCTCACACAGTGACGTCGCACTGAGAGACATCTGCCACGCCACATTTAAAAACTTCAAAACAACATGTATTTTTGAATTGTGTAAAAAAATGTACAGAATTTGAAATCTGAGACTTTTTTTCTTATTAGAAGTAATAAAGCACCAGAACGCTTTGTGGTTAATGGATGGGAGGTGCAATACTAATGTTTGGTGAAGCAAAAAATACATAACACAGATTTGGCAACCCTGCCTTGAATTATGGTTAAATCATAGAGTCAGATAGGGTCTGCTTTAACGGGGCTATATATATATATATATATATATATATATATATATATATATATATATATATATATATAACTTTGACAGCCCTAAAATCTACATAAGAGACATTTTCTTTATGCACTATGAGATGGGCTATAACTATACACGTACTCATTCAAAACAATAATGGGAATTATTCAACAAGGCTGCATTTATTTGATCAAAAACATAGTAAAAGCAGGAATACAGACAAATATTATTTCAGTTTAAAATACATTTTTAAACCAGGAACAAAACTGAACTTCGAAACCAGTAACTGATATCCATCATAGTTCCATTTTCAGCTTCAGGACATCAAATAAGGCAGATACAGAACATTTGCAATCACTGATTAATGACTGGAAACCCAAAAATAATGGCAACCTTTAGTGAAACATTTGATATGAGAGATCTGTCAGTTGCCACAGACAAAGGAAAAGGTCAGAGGGAAGGTACAAAGATAAGTGTTCAATGTTCTCCTCAGCTGTTTGTGTGGTATTTTTTTCTGGATTTGCATAGGTTTGGGGGGGGGGGGGGGGGGGGGGGGGGGTATTGTGTAACTATGTATTTGTTACAAAAAATAATTAATTGATTATTCTATGCTTGTTTACATATTTTAATGGAAATAAAACGGAAATGCTAAAAGACAACGTGATGCATCCCAAATGCAGATCTTCTTCATCTGAATGCAGATGGTTATGCAATGTATGACGAAACCCAGAGTAAACTTAAGTTCACAGTGAAAAACGAAAATATTTTAAATACCCAGCAGGTTATGAAACAGAAGTTGTCTCTGAGAACATTCCACTCTACAGATGCATGCCTAGAAATCTTCACACTGAACTATCACTTCTTTCAACTCTTTCTGCTAATGAGTATTCGTCAGCCAAAGCTGAGCTGATAAGTGCATTCAAATGAATGTGACCCACATTCTGCTGAAAAACCACTGACTCAAAAGGCAATCATTTATAACACTGTTTTATTATTTATAATTAGCTGTTACTGGTAAGGAAGTTCATAAGCAGATGCTGCTCACTGAAACTAGTCCAAAATCTAAGTCATCATCATCACTGGTCTTATTCATTTCAACTTTCTTAAACCTGAAGTGTGTACTTTTCAGTACTAAAAAACTTATCCTTGCTTAATATCCAAGACCTAAATTATTTTACAATAAATGGGAGAATTAGGAAAGCCCAATATCACAGCTTTACTAGGTCAAGTAATGTTAGGTTACTATTGTAACCTCTATTGAGGGATTATTGAGACATTACATCAGAAGTGAACTGACTCATTGTGATCTTGTCCCAATCATCTTCGAATGGACTAAATGTGCCAATCCACAGTGCACAATCCACAGATTTGCATTGCGTACTTCACCCCGTGAAGTGGGTATATAAGGCAGAGGGTGTGCTTTTGCACATTCGATGAGTTTTCGCTGAGCTGGTGGCCGGGGTAGTGGTTCAGGAGAAATTTACAAATATGAACTGGTCATCTCTGCAGTGCTTCATATGGGATCTCTCTGTAGTAGATCCAGCCAAGTTAGTGTCAAGTAAATACTATACAGAGATGGCAGACTTTTGCCAGGGAAAAAAATGGCCTCAACAAGAGGGTAACTGTACCATGGAAGAATATGTTGTGGGCTACGAAGTAAGTAGCTGAATGTGTGATTGCACAAATTCTGCCTTTTATATCCGTTTTGCCTCGCATGCCAATGTACACTACACTCGAAGATGACTAGGCTCTCAGATGAGATCTCAATTTGTCAGTTCACGTCTGACATAACTTTGAACGTGACTGACTGATAGGGAACCTTTGCTTTCCTTTCAAAATCACTGTGATCTTTATGTGAAACATGTTCTCAGTGTTTCTTCTACATTGCACATTCCCATTGGCTTGAGCAACCTGAAATTGTGAGGTCGTTGCATGTATAATCCAAACATGGTGCCTTGAGGTGGATTGGTGTCATCCAGTAGTGACTTTGATGACTTGGAAAAGGCTGAAATTGGCGGTGATGAAAGACCAGTGAGAACTGCCTCATCCAGCTTCTCACATAACAAGTCCCCAGTGACCCAGTTTATAGCAACAAACTCAGTGACAGGAGTGTGGGTGGGCCTACATCACATTCCTTTGAAATCCAGTAACATGCCCTCAGTGTCAGGCACTAATTCTGGCTCCCACACCTCGACAAATTCTGTGCCGGACTCCGGGACTGGGTCTCAATCTTCATGGCGGACCAGGTTTCTGGGTCAGCAGTGGGCGCTGGCTATTTAGTGGTGTAAATACACAAGGCATCTGAGGTCACCAGATATTTGTGTTGGACCAGCACCCACTCTATGAACTCAGCAAAACTCTTGCAAGGACCATTGATGGGTAGGTATGCCTTCGACAGCTCGCACCATTAATTTGCACCATTATTTACCACCCCAAAACAATTTCTTAACACATCTTAACTGATTTTTTTACCAAACGGGTGTTAACTTTGGAGGAAAAAGATGAGGAAGACTTCAAAAATTTCTATAAAAAATATATAATCCCTACAAGGGATTTGTAGTTCTGAAGGTGACTACCCACCCACGGCAGGTTGATGTATGGTGAGCATGGGAGTCTCTGTTTTGTCTGGAAACAAGTATCTCTTCAGTGGTTCTGAAGAGATAGATGGGAGTGGGTGGGAGGTAGTGCCTCAATGTTTGTCAGACAGTCCTTGTTGTCTGTGCCCACCGGGATGTCCTTCGTCGCTGCTGTCAATGGGCTCATACCGCTGGTCAGACTCACTATGGGACTCCTTTTGCTGGATGAGGGTCAGCTCTGTCCTCATTTTGGGCTCTGGCTGTGATGGAGTGAAGGGATCTGAAGCTGGAGGCGGAGCCAGAGGATTTTCTCACTCAGATGAGGCTGGAGGTGGCACAACTTGTGGTTTCATGCCCCCGCATGTCATTCTTGGGGATTGTGTAGGGCTGCCGCAGAAGCAGAACTGGAGGACTAGCTGAGCTCTGTGGTGGTAATGGCAAAGAACCATCATGGTGGGCGGTAGCTGTGGGCTCACGCAAAGTTTCTGTGGTCAAAGGTAGAAGGAGAAGGAGGTCCAACAGAGTGACAGTTTAGACACAAACACCAACTGACAATCATGTGAGCGTAAAACAGGTATACAAATGGTGAAACCGATGAGGGTGCGTGATAGCAGGTGTGCATGATAGAAATAGAGTGCAGTTGATGATCAGGTAGGCTCATGGTACTTGTAGTTCTGAAGGTGACTGGTGATGTGTGACAACGGGACATTTATTTTGCACATTCTCAGTAGATCAGTCAAAGATCACTCTTTTATTAGATTGAACATGCTAATTTGCCCTGTTTATTTAATCTGGTCCTAATTGTGTCACTGTCTAGTGAAAATATAATGTTTTTGCAAGTATTGGTCACTATTGCCTACTTTTCATTGGTCAGAACATTCAAATGCTTATACATTTACTCAATCATTTTATTTTTTTGTTGTTACTTTCACTGCATATTAACAAGGTCAGTTCACAATTTCATCAGAACAAAAAAAAATATGATTTCATATGAATTTATATGATTCATAAGATAACAATGTACAATTTTTTTAAATAACTTTTTTAAGTATGCATCATTAACCTAATTGTCAGTGGGCTGTAAACAGAAGGAGGAAAAATCACCAACAAATGGCCAAAACAAAAAAAACAGTTACAAATTATCTTATAATTAATAGTTTAAAATCTCATTTTAAATCATAAATACAATCTGAAGTTGTTTCATCTGAAGGCGGATAATCAAAATCTCTTGTCTCTTCTATTTACATTATATATATATATAATTTAATTTTTTTCCTATTTATACCTATGTTCTTATCTTGTCTTATTTTTCATATGTTCTTTTCCGTTTTCTTATTTGAATGAGTTGTAAAGAGTGATTTATAATCAAGTTAGGCTTTTTATTAGTTAAAAATGTTTCTTTACTTTTCTGTAGTTTTCCACAGAGTAAGGATTAATATTGTCAGCACTTCTCAACAGATAGAGAATGTTATCAGAATGTTTTGGGTACTGTTTCTGTTGAGAGTTGGAGCCTGAGCCGAGTTCAGCCTTGGAGAAGCTGTATGTGTGTGTGTGTGTGTTAATATGGTCAGTATTGGTGAGGTGATTAGCTGGCACCATAAAACCTGTTGTTCTCGACAAGCCACGTCACAAACCCGTCAACCATGTGATCAACGAAGATATGCTTCAGACTGTCTGCTCTTATGTGGAAAATTACTAGTTTTGTTTATCTTTCTTTCTTTTCTTCTTAGCCAATCAGAATCATTTAAACGTCATCATTGACGCAGTTAGACCCCTGAGTTAGAGTATAATTGCTGTAACAATGTTATTGTAAGTGGGGCGGCCTACAAACTCCTTGTGAGACCTGAAGCTGGCTTCTGCTGATGAAACTGCAAACTAAACTTCACAAAAATTTCTTCTATTGACTGCACTTCTGACTCCTAGTCTTCATTCAACATATCTGTTCCTCGGGTCTTAACTGTAAATCCCCTACACATTATAAACTTAGTTTCTTACTCTCAGATAAAACTGAAAAAACTAGCATTTATTAAATAATTTATTTTGGCATAGCGTTCAAAAGATGTAAAACCTCAAGAGTAATACTAGTGTGTATAAAGCCTAGTGTGACGCTAACATTAATTCCCTTTCAAAAGGGAACTCTATGCTCCGTCCCCTAGGGGTCGCTTTGGGGAACACCTTCGGTGTGACAGGTGTCTGAAGTAATCATCTAATCACGGCAATGAACTTGACAATGGCCAGCAGCGCTCACGTTTGTCCCTTTTTTCAAGGGAACTGCGACAGCCGTCTGCACCGGGGGGGTTTGGTCCTGCTTTAGCCGAGGCGGGTGGGAACCGGCGCTCCTGGGGCTGGCAGATAGATCTCTCCGAGAGGCTGGAAAGGGTTAGCGCTTCTCGAGAGAAGGGTGTCACTCTCTTCCTCCTTGCGGGAGAGTGTGCTCCCCGCGAGTCAAGATAGGCGGATGCGGATATCGAAGATTCCTCTGAGATTTTGCATCCCTCTTGCCCTGCGTACGACGAGTTGCTGTCGTTTATGGCGCGCCACTGAGCGGCTTGATCACTGAGCGCGAGGGCAGTGGAGTCACCCTTGACTCCCGAACTGGACTTGGCTGACGAGCGTTGTCAGGCCAACCTCTATGGCCTCCGCTCCGGTGAGCTCCGCTCTAAGAAAGTGGTTTTTAAGAAAGTGGTTCCGCTGAACCCCCTTGCAGTCCGCAAGCGTTGATTGCTGTTCCCCTCTAAGCTCTAGAGGAACAGCTGCAAAGTGCTGGCCGTGAGCGCAGCTGCTCTTAGAGCTCAGTAGCGCCTAAACGTGTAGGCCTAGCAGTTGCGGCTCTAGGTCTCCGCTTTGCGGGTTCAGTCCTGAGTGGAGTGGCTACTGCACTCCCTCGGACTCTAGATCAAGCGTGGTTGGGCCTCAGCTCTAGTTCCTTGAGGCCTCCGTTCTCTAGAGCCCGACCCAGGTCACTCCAGGTCATGGGACAGTTCCCCTGGGGGTCTCTGACTGCTGTTTTTTACCTATTAAGTGCAGTCACACCCTTCAGCATAGCGGCGTTGGTATTCCGTTCCCCAAAGTGACCCCTAGGGGACGCAGCACAGAGTTCCCTTTCAAAAGGGAACATCTCAGGTTACTATTGTAACCATAGTCCCCTGAGAACAGGGAACGAGATGCTGCGTCCCTTTGCCATGCTTTGAGCCTTCCTGCTTTTTTGTCTCCTTCAGATAAAAAGTGGATGACTTACTGTTCGGGTGATCCTTTATACCTGCAGCCGCACCCGTGGTGGCGTCATAGGCAGCTGCCGGCCATTGTCAAGTTCATTGCCGTGATTAGATGATTACTTCAGACACCTGTCACACCGAAGGTATTCCCCAAAGCGACCTCTATGGGACGCAACATCTCGTTCCCTGTTCTCAGGGAACTATGGTTACAATAGTAACCTGAGACGTTCTGTTGCACATTTTGAACTGAACTGAAAATATTTAAATCCACACTTTTATGAAACAGAATAAACTACAGTACGTGAAATACTCATCCATTACTTAAAACATACATTGGTTATACTTGATGCAAGTTATACACAGGCACTTTCAACTTTCTATTCCATACTGACTTCAGATTATTAAACTGTTTTTATTCTGCATTTTGAGGAATGTTTCTATGTATATGAACTTCGTAAATGTCACTCATCTCCTCATATAAATCTGATTTCATGAAAATAAGCTTTGTAATAATTCTCAATGGTCCACTCCCAATAACCTTTTCATAATTTACAGAGGTTATTAAATATGTACTCAGAAAGTATCCTAGAAATCAATTACCGCAACTCTGTTACACAGCAGAACCTATGTTAGAGTAAAACTACAACAAAAGAGTTCATTTCTCGTGAGTCTTTATATAAAAACCTTAACGCGCTATGCTATCTGTTTGCTTCAAACCTTTAATCTGTTAGATAATGCTGATTTCACCAAAGTTGAAAAACCTCTGGTGGATAACTTCTAAGATATACATGTTTTCTTTCTTTTCAAGAATGAGCTTTAATGTTAATTTTTGCACAGAGCTCTGTTTTGCTGCACTGTCAGCAGTACATCATATTTTCTTAATGTCAGCACTCATCTAAACGGTGGAGCTAAAGAATTATGCCTGTGCCAGCGAAGCCACAAAGCATGTCATCAGTGTTTGATAAGCCTAAATCCAGGACTGATGCTATGGCATTCAGTTTTAAAGGGTCAAATGGAAAAAAGGGAATAAATTAAGTTGAGTATGGCAGTGCTAAATCGATGACTAAAGTAAGAATCAGATTTGTGCCTTGTTGTGTGTGCAAATATTTATGTAGTATTTCAAAGCAAATTTCTATTCATACTCACTTTACAATGAAACAGGATGAAAAGTAGAACAAGAAAAATACAACTCTATACAGATGTAATGATATGCAAACTCCGCTGCAGGTCTGCTGGTCTCGCCAGGGAAAACCACTGGCTGTCTCCAAATCATTCTTCTGCCCTTTCTCTGCCACATATACCTCATAATCATCCTCCAGGACGGGCCCAAGACAGATGTTGTAGAGGATAGCACAGGCTGTCATGACCTGAAATTATAAAAAAAAGAAAGAAACAAACAAAAAACCTTCCTCATTTTAGTTTGGTCTGGTTATCACTGAAAATATAATTTGAGTGCTGATTTACATAAGGGGAAAATGTGTGGTGCACCTCCAGTGCTTGTAGAAAGATGACCTGTAACCTGATCTTCATCATACCAAAAGTACATTCTATTATGGCGTGTACTCTTGGTATGATGGACATTAAAGCGATATTGTGGGGTTTCCAGACCTTGTACTGGATGCTTGTAGGGAGTGATAAGGAGTGTTTGAGGCACTGGTACCCTCCATCTTCTAGGATATAGTGTCCTGGAGGATAATAGAGTGACCTCCTGTACAGTAGGCTGTGTCAGAGCCAGGCCAGCCCACGTAGGTGTAACGGCCCTGATGGTCACAAACAGCCTGCTGGATCATGGACCTGAACAGTTTCCTGTTCCTGTAGCACTGACCATCAGGGCCACTTGGTGGCTTAATGCGGAAATAGACCCTGAAGCTTTAAAGAAAGCCCTACAAACCCATGGCAAACTGGGTTGTTGGGGGTCTTAAGGTAGGAGGATAAATTATGAATGGCCACCATCTGTGGTGAACAGTGGGATGAGGCATTGCAAACATTCTGGAGACGACACTATATGATGGCCCATTCACCAACGATAAAATAAATACCAGGGTCTAAATTGTCTCACCTTATCCTTGTCTGGATTACCTTTTGAAGCGTGTCCGGCAGGGCCTCACTGCTCAGGTGCAAACCATGCGTCTTCATCATTAAAAAAAAGCACTTTGCTGCACTGTCACCAACACATTTATTTAGCAGTATAGTATAAGGGTCTAGTATAAAAAAGGGAGAAAAAATATTTTGAAATGAATAATACCTTAATATTAGTTACCTATCTGTCTAAAGCTATTTCAGCAAAGTAAACGGTGGAAGAAATCTGTAAATATTTCAAGGTAAACACACTGTAAACATATTAGAATACATATGTTCCAAACCATAGCTAAGTATGTACTTAAACTATTAAAAGCATGTACTTTTAAAAACACCCACTATGTAGGTTGAACTTTACTTCTGCATGTTTAAGGTTGGTTCATTTGAAGTTTTATTAACTTTAATTACTATATCTATGTTTTGACAGTGACGGGGACACTGCACTGCAACAAACACCCTCTTTCGGGTGAGACGTTAAACCGACGTCCTGATGTCCCAGGATGTCCTTCACAAGAGTAGGGGTTTAATACTGGCATCCTGGTCAAATTTGCCCATTGGCATCATTGCTCTGTCTCCTCTCCACCACTTAGTTTTAAACTATACTTTTCTTACTCCAGCAATGAGAATGTGAGGGAGGGTAATTAATTATCATGGAAATAATGGCAAAGAAAATAAATTGTCCTAAACATCTCTTTATGCAAATTAAAATATATTTTTTAAATGTTTTGAATATAAACAAAAATGAAGATATTTCATGAAGATATTTTTGCACATATTCCTTCTGTGCAAATATTATAAATATATCACTACAAAAATTATTTATTTTATTAATTAATAACCTCGCATGCCACACCATACATGGTTCATAGATCTTCAATCTTTTCATTCATTAACTAATTCATTTTTCATTCACTGCTTTATTAAGGGTTCAGTTGTAATTGTAAGCCATGGTATTATTGTATAGCGAGATATATAGACCCACTGCTGTCTCCTTCATGTCCACACACTTATTTCCTGTCACTGAGGAGAGTGCGTGACAAGGGCATTTGTTTAGTCAGGAAAAAACACAACAGATTGACCTGCACTCTTGACCAGCTACAAGCACTCCTGCCTGGAGGTTGATGAAATGTCACCCGCAAAAAGGTGTCTAATAGATCAGAGGGTTTTACTGAAACTCTTATTTTTAGGAAGGAAGTTACTGTTTTAAAAATGTGATACAAGCTAGAAAGCTCCTATCATAATAAGCAATGCTTTTTAATGACCCACAGGCCCGCAGCCATCTCAGTACATATGTTGAATGTACACAATTTGCACTGAGATGTTTTTATTCCAATCAATTGTGGTTTAAAATGACTTGAGGGTGAGTAAATGATGACAGAATGATGATTACTAAATTCAATGAAAATTATATCACAACATGACTCATAGTTGTTATGGATATAAGGGTAGAAATACAGTACAGACTGCATTATAATTGTTCACAATCTACACATACAATAAATATCTACTTCATTGCTAGCAAACAGTAGAAGACATGTTTTGCTTTCTAAAATGGAATAATATCCACCTTCTCTGGTGTTCTTTTTGTTTTCTGTCTTTTAAAGGATCCAGTTACTATTTCAGTAAAACTGTCCAAATGAATCAAACTATATTCCAAACAATTTCAGAGCTTTTTGCAAACCCGTTTTACTGATTAGATTGAAAGAGTGATTCATGCGGAATGATGATTTACATGATTGCAGATATACTGTCAGAGAAAATGATTCTATGATTTTATGTTAATCTCCATCACCACATAAGGATTTATCAGCAATATTTTTTTGCTTGGGCCTGTGCCCCAGTAAATAGGGTCTAGCAGAACCCTTGCTATTGACTTTATGATTTCGCACCAATGGAAATACCCGAATCACATGCCAAACTACCATTTTCACCAAGGTTTTTTCTTCAAATCATTGAATTACAATGACTTTGAGTCACTTTGATGCTGCAAATCGCTGTCAGCTCCTATTTAGTGAATAATACAGTTGCCAAATGCTTGTACTCTCCATATATTTGGTGGCATACAAATATACATGCACACTCATTCAATCCCTGTGCCTCCAAATTATACCCTCAGCATTTTGAGCTGTTGGGCTCTTTTCATTTATTCTCATTTGGTCGACAACATTCCTTCAGCTTCGTCTGTGGCTAAAAGCAGTACTTTGAACTATTTTTCTCTTCATTTTTTTTTCTCCTCCATGTGCTCTTTAAATGTTTCAAATGCTGACCTCGTTTTTCTCTCTAAAGCCTCGGATCTGTATTCTTCTTCCAGGAGAGACTGATGGTATTACTGGCTTTAGGATATGTGATTTTGACCTCATTCTAGGCTTACAGGGTTATCTTTGTCAGTGTTCTTTTATTTTATTTTTTTAAATATAATTTAGTATAGCCTGTAATATGTCTTCTGTAATCAACACTGATTTGCATTGGCTATAATTCATTTAACACAGTTAAACGATCTGCACCCTTGAGCTGAGTATTTCTCGTTAGGTTGCCAGGGGTTAATTACTTTACCAATGAGGAGCAAGAGGGACATATTGAATTACTTCCTTCATTATCTGTTATATTAAGATTAGGATCAAGTTTGAATTAAGACTGGAAATAACTGAAATGATATTATCACAGAAGTTAAATTGATTTAGCTCTAATCATTGGTTCCAACCTTTCATAGCTCTGGTTCTGCAAAATAAATGTCACAGCATTATAGTTCTATTTTTAGTTGCTGTGTGTGTGTATGTATATATGTGTACATTTATATATATATATATATATGATTAATGTAAGAGATCTGTATTTTCTCGTTTACTTCCTGGTTCCCTATGTCACGGAACATAAACGGGAGGACTCACGTGCAGGCATAAGGTTACTTTAATAACAGAAATAAACATAAATAAACATAAACACACAAAGGAAACACCCACGAGGGGGAAACCGGTAACTGAAACATAATAACAATACTCTCAAGAAACATAACAAACCGGAAGATCAGGGAACAGGAGACACAGACAACGACGCGACGCTGGACAGCAAACACTGAGGGCTAATTATAAGACACATGAGGGAAGGTAGTGATGAGAGACAGCTGGGAATGATTATGGGAAACAAGGAGGCGGGGCAGACACTAACGAGACAAACACACAGGAGAGAGAGCAGTGCCACAGTTCTGTCCTCTAGAACACTAATAATACTGGAAACAGAGACAGAACCGTGACACCCCATGTGCGGGATAGCCCATAATCCCCAAGCTCTGGAGGCCAAAATGAGGCCAAACTGCATCTTTGTGCTCAATCTTCACATTATAAACATGACAATCAAACATGGCTTTAAAATCTGCATTGTTATTTTTTTATCTTTCAGATCAAAACTCTAACCTTTCATTGAAATAAAATAATTGAAAATGGGGGAAAAACACATTGGGTACAAATGTTGACATCCATTTAGGATTTTTTTTTTATGAGCAAAACATCTCTGTAGTATATTCCCATTAAAAAAATCATTGTTGCACACCAGTGTGACATGGAACATGAAATTGTCAAGCTATATGGGGAAATATGAGGAAATACAAAATAGTCCAAATTCCATTAATCATCCATCACAATTAGTGAAACTAAAAGTTTTTTGAGCTTCACAAAATACAAGAACATAGCTCAAGTAAATAGACGTGTGTCTGCATTGTCTTATTGTTTGTACATGCAGTTTATAGCCAAAGACCCTCTAGGGATCACAGATGGAGAACTGCAGAAATTAGAATTCCATCAAATACCAAAATATAAAAAAATCCCCAAAAAACAAGATGCCCTCTGCTAGAAATCTTACCCTTACCCTGATGCCCTCCTTAGAAATCTTGTGTCTTTTATGAAAGGTTACATGTTTGCTGAGTATTTAAATAAAATGATAAACAATGCAGGTTTCTCCTTACAGCCATCTTTGGTTAAATTGATCTGGGATGACAACAATTATGGCCATTGTAAATATTATAGTTTTTTACATTATTTTCTATTTCCCTAATGTTCCATTTCTTAAGTGTTTCATTATTATATTTCACAAGTGTTTAAATTTTGCTAAAATACATTAAACGCTGTAAAACCTTTTTTAAGAACTTTTAAAGTTGACATTTTAAACTTTCGGCATTGGCATTTTAAAGCTCTCATTGTATGGGCAAAAAATGGTAAACATTAAAGTACAAAGTGAGAACACATTGTTTCCATTGTGATAGACCATAATAGTGACAACATGCCTCACTATAGGTCAGTGTGTTACAAAAGGTCAACACGTACAACAAACTGTCTTTTCTTTTCAGGAAAATAAAAATACAAATGTAACAACGTGTTCAGTAAATAATTTACATATTATTTCAATAGGGCATTGATTTATAGTGATGATTATAAAACATTATGGACAGCTATACTGTGAGCTATGAGATTGTACATAGGTGATATATGTTGGTTACCAATGCTGCAGAGTCCTGAAACAGGGAGCTTTGTCCTGTGTCATGCAAGATGTCAGCAGTGTCCCACATTTCAAAATTTCAGTCGTGTCTGTATAACTGACATCAACTAACAATGGGTAATGCATTTTTTTACAGTATGTAATCTTTGTTAAGGTTAGTTAATACAAATCCAAATGTTCATTGTTTTATTTTTTTTCCAAGTTAGTTTATAGAACATTAACACATGTTAAAAAATACAACTATGATTTTAATAATGTATTAAGAAATGTTAAAACTTAGATTAAGAAATGCTGTAGAAGTGCATTCTTAGTTCACGTTTACTAAAGTAGTAAGTAGTAGTTAGTAATGAAACTTTACTGTAAAGTATTACTGAAATTGTTTATACATGTATTTAAATCACACATTCAATGTCATGTTATGTCTGTATGAAAATGCATGACAGTGTAAATCCAACAAAAGAGCATGCAGGAGATCACAGGAGAAAGCTCAGCAAAAATCACCATAATAAAGGTGACACCAAACAAGAAACTGAATTGAATACACTTAAATAGGTTTAAATATTCATGAAAAGATAATGAACAGAAGCAGAAACATGTGTATAATTCAAATCAGAAACCATAGAAACAAACCTGTGGCCGCAAGATAGAGAACAAAGGAAACAGGAAATAGAATTAAACCAAAGTAGAACATACAGATTACTGTCACAGACTCAGTCAAACCCTCAAGACCAGACTCCTATGTACTATGTAATGATCACCATCACCTGCAACCATTCAATGCACTACTTAAACAACAACCTCACAATCACTTGTTTCCTGGTTTTGCTACTGTCTTTTTTGTTACCCAGACTCTAACCCTCGCCAAATGATTTATCTTGTTTCCTGTTCCAAAGACTCATTTTTCGTTCCTTGCTCTCCAGTTCCTCGGATTCTCATCATCGGGCCTACCAAAGCTAAAACTGTATGTTTCTGTTCCCTCACTGATTCTCCTACATTGATCCTCCAGTCACGTTACCAGCTGTCTGATTTGTAAATAAAACTGTTTACGTACTTGCGTCTGTATTCATGACAGCTACACAAGGTTGCTTCAGATAAACCTTTAAATGTAACCGTTTTGTTTAGCATGATTTTACCACTTGTTATATAATAATAATCCATGAAAACATGACCGTTACAATTTCAAGTAGACTACAAATGACTATAACCAAACTCAGCATTAACCTGCTTTTTGAAAAATATTTAAAAAAAATCCAGGAAGTGGCAGATCTCTTTAGCACATAATAAAAAAAGAAGAGGAAAAGAACAGTGTTAATAACTGTGAATACTTGAGGGGTTTGAACTTGTACTGCAATATCACTCTTTTATGAATTCTCTAGAATGATCTGTTTTGGATATTATTAGAGTGGCTTTTAGATGATGACACAGATTATGCCAATGGAAGTTGGACTTTCTGGATAGAGACGTTGTGCTTTCCTTGACCCGTTCACATGAAACAGAATGTATCCACTAGCAAGACCTCTTTTATTAGACAGGACACCTGTTTTAGATCTTGGTAGTAATGGTCAGCCCTCATGGCAAGACTGAGCAGCTTACTAGCGTGGATTGTCTTATTAATTTTAAAGCAGAGTCACTGAAGCAGTGTACATTCCCCCAGGGGAGGGCTCTGCACTCTGTGCTTCAGTGATAATGACAGGGCCAGTCAACCCCATTTAATGAAAAGCACCAAAGACTTCCCCATCCATCACATAACAGAAAGCATAACAAACTTGAAGCTGATGGCTATGAGTCAAAAGTGAAAATGCATCAAGGGTCACAAAACGTTTTTGTCTGGATTTTGCATCATTACAGATGTTCTGTTTGAAACAAACATCTGGCAAATTACCTTTTTTGCTCAAGCGGGAAAATGAAGATTTCATTTGTTTTAGGAATGTGATAAAAAATAGAAAAAAAAAAAGTTTTGGGATTCTGCCTTTAAGGATAATTAGATAATTTTACCTTGGATTAGGTCTGTCATGGACAGTTAAGTCACAACACTTCAGCGACAAGAATGAACTTTTCCTTTAAGGGTTGAAATCTGCCTCCTTCAATTGATTTCAAGGTGAATTTCTATACTAATAAGAATATTTTTCTAACCCTTATTAGATTTTTGCATTAGCTTTTAGGTCATATTCTTACATTTAATAAATAAATTATGATAAAACATTATAAGGATGTTACCAATGAAATGATATATGTATGTATGTGTATATATATATGTGTGTGTGTGTGTGTGTATATATATATATATATATATATATATATATATATATATATATATATATAACATATATACATATATAACTATGCAGCAAATGCTAAAGTGGCATTTGAAATTTAGATGTACATAAGCTGTTTCGAGGTTTCATGAATGGATGTATTCTGAAATTGCAATTAGATTAATGTTTGAAAAAAAAAAATTAAAATTATGCTTTACTTATTAATGTCACAGTCCCATCGCGTCTGTCACATCCGGGTTCCTCAGTGTTTTCCAGATCCTTCCCTCTCCTGTCTTGTTAGTAATTACCCAGTTAATCATCACAGCTGTGTCCCATTTCCTTGTGTATTTATTCCTCTCGTGTCCTCCGTGTCATTGTCGGTTATTGGGTGTTTATGGACGTCGTGTGTGTGGGTGCCCTCTGTGTTCTGAGTTTGCACCCTCGCGTGCTTTTGTTTTCATTTAAGAATAAAGCCTTTCAGTTTGAGACTCCGCGTTGTTTGCGTTCTTCCGCATCGCACACCAGCATCCTTGCTGACAATTAAACTGAAACTGCCAGAAGATGACAGCAATTCCTTGGTTCCATCTGTACTTTTTTTCAAATAGGTCTTTACCTAATTTTCACAGCTGATAAAAAGTATGTTCTATATAGTATGTATTTAGCATGAATGCAATGACATGTTGTCATTGTCATGTGACATACCAGAATCGGTCGTGTTGCCTTACTGCCATTCACATCTCTTCTCCTGTGGCCTCAGAGGATAGTAAAATGTCACAGAACCTGATTTTACTAAGTTTAACGTTTCTGTTCTTAACAATATTCCAATCAACAAATCAGATTTTAGGGATAAATTCTCTTATCATTCTCCTCTGCTTTTAGAAATAACTTATTGGTAGGGTTTGGTTTAAAGCTATAGCTTGTGGCTAGAATTCAATTTTCTGACAGGAATGTTGTTTCAGGATGAGCAAAATGTTTTGACCCAGAAACACATCTAACTTGACAAAATCTGAACAGGCAACAGCGTCCATCAAATATGCACTTCTGAATCATGGCAGATGTTCAAGGTCATCCGGGCATTTCTTTACACTACTGCTAGTTTCACATAGTGCTTTTTGACTATTGCATTGTAGAGATAAATGCAATTTCAAATACAGTGAGTGATTCAATTAGTAATTTATTCAGCTGATTAGTTCAAACAGCTGCTACATTCAGGAATTAAACCAGTCACTTTATTAATGGGTAACTGTTAGTAATGTGATGTTATGCGTTGTACTGGAGCTTGATTCGTTTTGTCATAACGTGATCAGTGACGTCCGAAGCTTAGTTTTCGCTCTGCTTCGTAATCTGGATCAAAAGTAGCATGAACCCCTTGCACGGGTTTTGAGTGCCATGCACTTCGGTAGATCGGCAGTGAGCTGAGACTGAAACAGAGGGTAAGCTATTTTGAATTTTGAGAATGGAACCAGCCATGGAAAGAGGCCGTTCGGAAGCCTGGCAGAATGTTCAGGTTGTATCAACAAATTGTCACCGTTTGTCCTGTCTATTGTGGTATATGTGCACTCCCTGTCTGTTGGGACTTCTTTGTCACTTCCTGTCTGGTGTGTTATGTGTTTCACTTCCGGGTCTTCTCTGGGCTTCCTCGTGTGCCCGCCCTGCACCTGTCTCATCACTTAGTTCGTTAGTTTTCCCCAGGTGGTTGTCATTGCTGTGTGTATTTGACTCGGTTGCCTTTCCCTTGCCTTTGTCTGTGTTTGATGTTATATGTGAGGATGTTTTTTTCCAAGTTTATGGGTCCCTTGTTTTTGCACAACAAGTGCCGTTTTGAGTTTATATTTGAGTCTTTGTTTTCCGAGTTTAGTTAATAAAGGCAGAGTTTGCTGAAATTACGCTGCTCCGTGATTATCTCCACTTCACACTGTACCTGCAGGGCTACACAAATAAAGCCCATTGTTGGTTTTTATTATTATTAATTATTAAGAATAGTATTTTAAAAATAATACATAATTGTAAGAATTAGGCTAATAGTAATATGAACAAATAGTTACACAAACACTTTTATGCATATTCAATGTATAATAAAATATATTATGTTAAATAATAGGCTATATGGAAAAAAAAATACAGTTAATTAATGTTACCTCTTTCTTTAGGTTGAGTGCCTGATTTGTTCTCAACAGCTTTCGTATAGTGACAACACATTCTCAATGGTGAGACATTTAAAAGCTAAACATGAAAACATATCTTATGACAGTGGATCAGCTAATGGCAACCAAGTTATATTTTTGGTTAATTGGTTAAAAATTAAGTTAAGTAATTTACTGTATTGCAGGGATCAGAAAACAAAAGATGGATGGGGTGTTGATCAACATGGTTGTGAAATATTACCAGCCATTTGTAATTGATGTAAAGATGCAAAGAGTCTGTAGGTTTGTTGGATCCATCATACACTCTTCCATCCTGCCATGCATTAAAGAAAATGGTGGAAGACAAATATAAGGAGGCCAAAGAGAAGGCAATAGAAGAGGTGAAATGCGGACATCTCTTCATATGGATGGATATCTGGCAGTAACATGTAATTTTATAAATGATAATTGATAACTGATGAATGATTTATAAATGATAACTGTCCATAGTTTTATTGGGGGTGGGAAAATGTTCAAAAAGTGAAACTTTTTAAAATATAGCAGAAGTGAAGTCAGCTTAGATTGAGGACTGGGGCATTCAAAACAAAGTTAGGTTTCTAGTATCTGATGCTGCTGCTAATACGATTTCCTGTGCAAGCATCCTGAAGCTCCGCCACATGAACTGCATAGCACATGCCTTAAAACTAGTCATGAAGAAGGCAATACAACAAACACTCGGATTGGAGGACATAAGACTAAAGGCATAGAAGATTGTGGCTCATTTCAAATGTAGAACGACAGCAAGAGACAGATTATTGGTTTTACAAAATCAAATCAAATCAACTCATAAGTTGATTCAGGAGGTGGATACACATTGAAACAGCACATACATCATGTTAGAATGTCTCTTTGCTTAGAGGGAGTCATTAGGTGCTGCTTTGGTAACTTTAAAGACAAACCTCATACATTTGGCTTCAAAGGAGTACCAAAAAGTAAATGAATGTCTTGGTGTAATGTGTCATTTCAATGAGGCTTCCACTGAATTTCCAGAAGAGAAGAGTGTCTGGGTCAAAGGGGATTCCTCTTATAAGAATGCTGAGGCATGCAATCATTACAAAGAGTTCACAGGTTTATGATGAGACGGCTGTGCAATTGTGCAACAACCTCATGAGACTTCTTGTTGAGAGAATGTTTACATATGAGACTATGAGCGTCATGACTCTGGCAACTCTGCTTGATCCACGCTTTAAAACTATAGGTTTCTGCAGCGAGTCAAATGCACAGACTGCTGTGAAACGTCTCACAGCAGAATGTGCTGCAATCATTAGAGCAGCCCAAAGCACCTCATCCGCATCCTCAAAAAACCCTCATCACAACCAGAGACAACAGCAGCCACAGACAGTGATGTAACCCATTCAGGTACTGTTTGTTGTAGCGAGTGTGCGTGTTTGGCATGCATCATGCATGCAGCTGTACTGGAGAAAAAAAAAATCCATCATCCTTCTATTTGTAAAACTTTATTCTGTCTATTAGGTCTGTGGGATCTACTGGATAGTCTTGTTGTGGAAAGCAGAAACATGAAAAATGCAACTGCAGATGCTACAGTTGAAATGCAACGTTACTTAAGTGATCCAAATAGTCCCCGCACAGAAGATCCCCTGCATTTCTGGGCTTACCAAAAGTGTGTCTATCCACATCTTTGTCATCTTGCCCTGGAATTTTTATGCATTCCTGCCTCCTCAGTCCCATGTGGGAGAATATTTTCATAGGCAGGGGAAGTAGTAAACAAACAAACAAAAAAGAAATAGACTTAGCTTCCTCACTGTTGAATAAGTTTTGTTCCTTAATACAAATCTCTGATTTCTTTAATTACCCACACAGTAAAAACTCCCAGTTCACAAGCACTTTCATCAGCCAGTTCACAAGCACTTCACCATTCCACAATTATTTTGTTTTATTTTGATTAAGCCTACATGAGCCTTGCCTATGAACTCATAGGGTTGTGACTAAGACTAAAGTTATGTAAATTAGTAACTGTATCCTTCACTCACCGTAAAAAAAATGTTTCCTTTTCAAGGGAGCTCATGCTGCATCAAAATCAACACTGAAGAGCTGATTAAGCCACAAAGTGGTTTGCTAACGCAGTGTCTCGTTCCCGTCTCTCAGGGAATCGAGGCTACGACAGTAACTGAAGAGGTTCCCTTTCAAGAGCGGGAACAAGACTGCATTGAATTGCATTAGGGAACGATCTTTAATCCCACCATAAGAGAGATGCAGATCAGCCTGAAAACACCAGGAATCAAACACCGATAACAGCGAAGAGGCACACGGCTCAACCAATGGCGATGCCGCCAGGTGTGCTCACTACTTATAGGCACAGCTAAATCAATGAAATCAGTAGCTGAAGCCTACCCACATTTGCATATCAGAAAGCCTGAAAAATAGCGCGCTGCTCTAACACAGGGCAGACACAACTATTCAGAGGACATTTAAGCAAAACTAATATAAAGGCATAGTGTCAATGGCAAAGCAGTGACCTTATGTTATACCATACATAAGTACAAACTACTGTACAGGAACCACAGCATCAACAGCAAAGGCGGTAACAAATGTATCTTGACAACATAGCAATATCCAGGAATAATTGATTCAATTACTCACCAAAAGCACTTGAGAAGCCAAAGATGAAACATCCAACTTATAAAAGTCAGAGAGGACCAGCAGCAACTTGGTTTTGCTCTCTGGACACAACGAGACCTGCTGAGAAAGGCTTCAAAGAAAGGCTCACTATAACTTGAATGGCAACAGAAATCTTGCCTTTGTACTTGACTCTTGAATCGCAGTTTGTCTGTGAATTTATTTTATTTTTTTCTGTAAATTAGTCTGTAAATTAGCTGTAATTCTCTGAGCCTTAGTTGTCTGTTCTTGTGTAGATTGTAGATTGCTAGCGTAGTTAGCATGGTTTGTGTCAAAATGTGACACACATAGGTCGTCTCCCACATAAATCATCAGGCAGATTTGCGCTTGCGTCTGATTTACAAGTTGGCGTGAAAGATCCTGCTCTGGTGTCAAGGGAAATTTGACTCTCTTTCAGCAGTTCATAGCATGGGGAACCACAATTTGGGAGTAGACATCTTGTCAAGCCAAGGGCACGGATAAATGGAGGCTGGTGGAGGAGCGGATTTAGGAGAAGTTTGGCCTAGCTCAAGTGGATCTGTTTGCGTCTCTAGAGACATCTCACTGTCCGCTTTGATTCTCCCTCACATATTCAGCTCCTCTCAGACTGCACACTATGGTTCAGACATGGCCGAGGTTGTGTCTGTACGCATTTCCTCCAACAACTCTGCTCCCAGGAGTTCTGGAGAGAGTTAGCCAGGACAAGGTCCTTCTCATCCTAATCACCCGGTGTTGGGCATGCAGAATGTGGGTTTCAGACCTGGTGTTCCTCCTCGCCTGAGCTGCCTCCTTGGGAGATTAGGGTAAGGAGGGACCTCCTTTCCAAGGCAGGAGACTTGGCAGCAATCCCTACCCAGAACGGTGGAGACTGTGGGCTTGGCCTTTGGTCATAGACTCTGGTCTCTCAACCGAGGTTGTTGAGACCATTCTCGACTCCAGTGCTCCGTCCTTGAGGTAACTGTATGCCCTGAAGAAATTTCACTTCTTTGGTGCAGTGAGAGGCAGTCAAAACCAGTTACCCGTCATATTGGCACAGTGCTGGAATTCTTGCAAGACAGATTCACTCCAGGGCTTTATCCTTCCTCCCTGAACGTTTGCATGGCTACTTATCACGTATGTGGTATGTCAATTGGGAAAGACTCCTTATTTACACATCCATTTATTCATCCATGGCACACTTAGGTCAAACCCAGTAGTATGTACTAGGGTTCCGGCCTGGGATCGGTCTCTGGTGCTCCAGGGCTTATCCTAGGCCTCCTTCAAACCATTGAGGAGATACTCAATGGTTTTAACGTTAAAAACTATTTTTGTCCTCGACATCAGTTTTACAAAGAGGATAGGAGATCTTCAAACTCTCAGTAGCCCTTCGTATCTGGAATTTGCCTCTGGTATGGTTAAAGCTTTTCTTCACCACAGGACAGGCTACATGCCTAAAGTTCTTACTAATATAACACAATCCACTGTACTCCAGGCCTTCTGTCCTCCATCATTTATTTATCATGGCCAAGAGCTCAAAAATTTGGTCTGTTTATGATGCCATGTCCACAGAGCTGCCCTTTGGCACAAGTCTGAAAAGATGTTTGTCTGTATCGGGATCCTCAGAGGATCAGAGGCTTCTAAACTAACTCACGTAATACTAACTTTTTTTTTTTTTACTAGTTGTGTCAGTATCACATTTGCAGTTGTGTAGTAAGTATAGATATACACTCACCTAAAGGCTTATTAGAAACACCATACTAATACTGTATTTGACCACCTTTCTCCTTCAGAACTGCCTTAATTCTACAGGGCATTGATTCAACAAGGTGCTGAAAGCGTTCTTTTGAAATGTTGGCCCAGATTGATAGGATAGCATCTTGCAGTTGATGGAGATTTGTGAGATGGCCATCCAGGGCAGAAAGCTCCCATTCCATCACATACCAAAGATGCTCTATTGGGTTGAGATCATCAACACCAGCCTGCACAGTAGTAACAAGGCATGATGGATCCATGTTCTCACTCTGTTTACGCCAAATTCTGACTCCAAATTTACTACCATCTGAATGTCTTAAGGGCCAGTCACACAGCCGATCATGCACAAATCACTCACAACACGCACAGATTGGGTTTGTGCGTGCTTGTGTGGAATTGACCAAAGTATTCCACTAACATTCGACGCACGCTCGACGCATGAATCACTGACGGAGCGCGTCCAAACACGTACGCTTCGCGAACGTTCCACGTACAAGCACTTTCAGAGTCAAAGTCAAAGAAATTTATTTGTCATTACACATGTACAAGTACAGTATAACGAGATGACATTGGAGCAAGCCCCGAGCCGCTGCCTATGCAGGCGCCGCCACACACCTCCAGAAAAAAATACAAGAATACAAGAATGCAGTTTAGCAAGCATTACATGACAACAAAACATGACGTAAACGGTACACGTGGTCACATGTTGGGATTTTTTGTATGGATTGGGAGGGGGGAGAAAGAAAAGGACAGAAAAAGAATACAGGCAGACGGTTGGATGGGGGCGGGGGTGGGGTTTCTATGCTGTGAGAGAGTCTGAGATTGTGTTGAGATGTAGCCAAAGCTTCAGATGTGTTTTGAGCTCAGTTTCTATGTTTTTGTCCTTGAAGGGAGATAACAGTATAGGAGATAGCAGACTGGCTGGAACAGGCTGGATTCCCAAACCGAGAGAACAGTTAGGGACATAGGACAGGAAAATACAATTATTTTTTTAAAATCCATTTGATGATCTTCGATAGTTTGTCCGGATCATAATCAATCAATCAGTTCTGGTCCTCAGCACTCACTCACTCACGACCGGTCGATGCAGTTCCTTAGAGATTTCGTCTAGCCTCACGGCCAGACCAGTTACTGTCTGTAAAAGTTCACCGACCTGACCACCGATGGAGCCCATTATTCCCTGCGTGTCCGCAGTCCGGACTGCGATGTTACGATTCAGTTCCTCAATCTGTATCACTCTCTGATCTAGTTCCTTCAAACGGTTTCCCACAGCACCGACACGGTCCTTAATTTCTACAGACAGCCGCTGGGTGAATTTGCTTGCAGCTGTCTTGCCAATCTTACAATGGATCAGGGCAATCCCAAACCCAAAGAATAGGATACCCGCCATCAATAGTCCAATCACATAAAGATCTTCCGCATCTTCCACGGACAGAGCTTCCAGGCACAGGACTTGCCATTTATTATATGAGTCCATCACATACCCCGAAGCAAACGTCCCATCAGGGCATTTGGGCTCTCCCGGAGCGCCTTTCCTTTGTGAAAAAAAATGTGAAAAAATGCCCTGCGAATAGTCACGCATACTGGACGCATAAACTATGCACACCGACTCATGGATAACGCACACCGTACGCACACAATAATGAAAAATTTTGAACCGTTCAAAGCTCAAAATCACGCACAAACCGCCTTCGACGCACATCCACTTACAGTCACTGACGGTCCACGTTCATTCCACCGAATCGTGCGTGATTCATGCGTTTTCGCTGTGTGACTGGCCCTTTAACAGAAATCGAGACTCATCAGACTTCATCTGTAATGAGTCTTCAACTCTTCAATTTTGGTCAGCTCAAGCTAATTGATAATCCTAGTAATCCTTTAGGTGAGTGTAAGATGCCCCCATTGTTTTATTTTAGGCAGTAAACTTTATGATACAAAGAGTTTCAAAATGATTGCCTCAAGTCATAAACAATACATATTTTGGCATGCAACTCAGAATTCAGGAATTGTATTTTCACTTTTTTTAAAGTAATAATAGTTTGTAAACTTGATTTCCTCCCCAAAAATACACACTTTTTTTTTTTTTATTGGGATCTAATAAAATTGATTTATTTTGTGTATGAGAAATGTAGAAACTTGTTTCCTGAACTCAAGTAGTGTATAACCGTGCTCCATGCTCTTTCCTGCATATATGATATGTATTGTGTGTGAGGCGTAGTGTTCGATATTGATTCTAGTCCTGGTCGGTTTGGGTTTTGTTTTTCAGGATTCGGACACTCGTGTGTTTGTCTTCTTTTTTATGTGAATGTGCCCGGTTTCAAGTTGAGTGTTCTCATTCGCTGTTTGTTCATGTCATGTTTTGTGTGAACACATGGCTTCTCGTCTGTGTTTTTTGTGCCATGTGCCGACCCGTCTTGTTTCCTCTTTATTGGTTTGATATGCCCCACCTGTCCTCCCTCATTACCTGTCCTTTTTGTTCCCTAATTATTCTCACTATGTTTGCTTTCTTGTTCGCCATCGAAATTGTCATTTGCTCTTGTGCTCCATTGTCCTATCCAATGTCCATAACGTCTCAAATAACTATTCATAATCAGTAATTAGGAGTTTGTTAGGAATTTATTGAGGCAAAAGTTGCAGTTGATAGTGGGCATAGGATCCTAATATAAAATGTGGCTTTTCAAATTGAACACATCTTCACCAAAACTGCCGGTTTGTTGAAAGGTAGGTATTTAGACAAATCATTTTAGATGCTTATAAATGTAAAAAATAAATAAATAACCCTTTAAGCTATTTGGAGAAAAACAAATGCATTATTATTGGAGCATGTATCACCTGAGGCCTACAAAATCTCTCTCCACATTTAACATTATCTTGTTCAATCATCTGAGAGCAGTTGCCACAGTTGAAGGGGATTGATTTTGATATGCCCTCAACCCGTTCGTGAATGTTGAGTTTGTCTTTTTGAAGCTCTTGTTTAAGATGCGGTTCTTCAGAACTGATTATAGATCTGTTTTTCTTCTTTTCTATATAGAGATTTCACCCTTGTCTACCCACTCGTGTCAGAAAAAGGGATTCTTATGATGAACAATCGTTATTTGATCTAAAACCAAGGAACTGTATTCAAAATCCATGAAGTATTACTTATAAAAAATAGTGACTATAAACCTTTGTGGTTGTGCCCATGAGGGTTTGATGTTTGCTCTGGCACTTATTTTAATGAGCTTTGAAAGTCCTTATACTTGACTTAATGAGGCAATTAATGAAGGTATTTAAAAAAAAAAAAAGATGATTATAATTCAAGTCTGAGATTAAAGATGATGTAAAGATGAACAGTTGTACTAATGATGGGCAAAGAGAAGTTTTCAGCAAAATGACAGCAAACAGTATCTAAATAATTATTGCAGGAAATAGCAAAGCATAACTGTTTTTGGTGACATAAGGGGACACTGCAAATGCTTGATACCTGAACCACTTTTTGGATTATTTGTGTGAGTTTCTCTCTAAAGCAACCCCACAACATTACAGATCAACTTCCCTACTTTAGAGTGGGATTGCATTCTGTTTTACATGGCTTTGACTCTTTTTACACCAAATCATCATCTGGCCACTTATGCCAAAAGCTTCCTTTCTATACTATCTGCTCCACAAGTTTTTCCATGACAGTGCCTGTCATATTTAACAACAGGCATTGATTTTTGTGGTTAGCCAGCATCTGTGGGTTTCTGGCTAGGTAGGTCTATTAAACAATTTTCAGATTTTCCAGGCAGGCTCATCACAGCTCAGTTTAAATTTTATAATTATCCAAATGTCCGAGTGAAATGGTATGATGGTAAATTATTAATCATTACATCATTTATGGATGTTTTTCAGGTTACACTTTATTTTAAGGTGTCTTTGTTACAGTGTCATGTAATTATACATTTAAGTACAGTGTAAAAATAATTGAATGCACATTTAATAGACAATTTATCCCAGAAAGGAAATTATCATTGTTACACTTCGTCTAGCAACTATTATTTATTTTTTATTTATTTATTTATTTATTTTGGATTGTGAAATTTGGATTCTAAAATGGGTTGTATATATATATATATATATATATATATATATATATATATATATATATATATATATATATATATATATATATGTGTGTGTGTGTGTATTATACATTATTTAGTCCCAGGGAAAGGTGTATATTAAGCTGAATATCAGCACAATAATTTTCCCTTTCATATTTTCAGAGTTTGTCCTCTCTTTGCTTTCATTATTTTCACCTTCTGTTTGCTCGTTTTCAGTTTACCCACTTTTCCTATGTGTTTTCGATTCATCTCATGGCCCTTGTTAATTAACTAGTTAACAAGTACTCTCTGTTCTGTTTAATTCATTGTACTGTCTTGTCAGTGTTTAAACGTGCTATTCGGTTTTTTTAAGTATTGTGTGTTTCATTGATGAAATCTATTTTTTGTATTTCTTTCGTTGTTACTAACCACGTACCCTGACACATATTGAAATATTGAAAAGTACATTATTTGTTTGTTTCACCTTAAAAAATAACTTGTAACATCACTAAAATCTAAATGTGAAAAAAGCTTGAAACCGCACCTGATATATTGTGACTGTTGGCCTTCTTTAAAACTTGGTTCATATTGACTTTTTTTGTTTTTACCCTGAAATGCCCCTGGAGTTCTTGACTTTGGAGAATTTTGAATTGCCAAAAGACTTAATACAGGGAAATCCTGTCTACATGGAACTGAGTACTACATTAAACCATCTGAAAAATGTGCTAGCCTCTCAACCCTTTTATGGTTCCTTAGAGGTTATAAAAAAATAAAAAATAAACATTCCATTAACCTCTGACAGGAATGTTGTGATACTATATGCACACTTCATCATGGTTTACACTAAGACATTACGAGAGGAATAATTGGCCTAAAGGCACTGAAGGACAATTATATATTACAGCTAGATGTGTTTCATTTGGGAAAAATCCTTCATTAATACAAAAAAACATGGTGTTCTAAGAGGAAGGCAAGTTTATTGGTGTTGAGGTGGCCTCTCATTCAAAGGACCTGGGCCATGCAGTGTGTAATGAGTTTCTGGAATCAATGGGCCATCTCTGTTTCCCACACTTCTGGGAGAAAGCTTGTCCCACTATAAAAGACTCAGGCCTTGAAAGAGGGAATCCTCTTGAAAGTGCCATTTTAAAAACAGGAAAGTCTTCTTTCTATGGAATGAATTAAACTCAATTTCTGGGGGGTTTGAGAAGAGACGTGTGTGGATGAATAGTCATATCAGATGTTTATGGAAGCAAAGCAGGGGTTTGGAAAGAGTAAGTTGCTTTGTTCGAAAGGAGCCATTCATCTTGTTGAACTCCACACAGAAACTCAGTCTCTGGAGTATTTGTCAGGTTTAGTTGTGCTATTGAAACAGGCAAACCCACAAGCACAGCATATTGCATTCAGTCAGGCGCCTGAAGTAGACCCAATGCCTCATGAGTCATGTTATTGCACATCAGAAAGTGGTGTGTAAAAAAAAAAAAAAAAAAGTCTATGACATTTATATATGTATATTTATATATATATATATATATATATATATATATATATATATATATATAATTTCTATGATTTTATGCAATATTCTATTTACAATTGTATTATATGCTTTCCATAGATAGTGAAACATAATCAGAATGAAATTAACTGTTTTCCAGCTTATCTGATTTCGTGAAACCCACCAACTTTACATTTTTGCATTTGCAGATACTTCTATCCAAAGTGACTTACATTGCATTCAAGGTTTACATTGGCATTCTAATCAGTTATTGCCCTGGGAATCGAACCAAAGATGTTGGGATCGCAAGAACTGTGCTCTACTGTTTGAGCTACTGACAAGTTGTGTCAAGATTCTGGAAATGGACCTAAAACAAAAACTCAACAAAAATTGCCCTAAGGGGGAAAACACAACTAGCAAGAAATCTGACTTGACCGACAGGAATGGACTAGGCTAGGCAATGCAATAAACTTAACATACGACGACTCAAACATGGCATCAAAAGACACAAGAATAGACAACGACGCAGCACAGGACAGCAAACACGAGGGGATTAGATAGACACGGGTTAGATAGGATGGGTAATTGAATGGGAAACAGCTGGGAAAAATCTAGGTAAACCACTAGAACTAGGTGTGTGGGGTTCTAAATGACAAGCCAATGCGGATGCGCATCGCTGCATGTTCACAAAAACACACACAAAAAACAAAAAACTGGTGAAAACCAAACTGCTCGCGACACAAAAACACAACATGAAACCATGCGGCCGATGTGAACTCAAACCGTGTGCTTACAATACTGCACAAAGACCCGAGAGCTTCTCACAAAGACCCACTCATATCACAGTGCGCGAGAATGAGGAACCAGTCTCGCTCGCTCACGACAAGGACGAACACACGTGTCATGAATGTACGAACCCTGACACAAAGCCGAAACTGAAAAGACCATTCTGGGGAACGGACATCATGACCTGCACACAAGACACAACACAGACAAGAGCATGTGGGACTCGAGACTCTCGAACATACACAACATATGAGACATTACAGTAGTGTCAGGGCTCTGCCACAAAACCAAGAAATGAGTAGACCGAATGTGGCAGAACCCTGACAGGTTGTCCTAGAGTGGTACAGGAATGATGTTAAAACTAAGATTAATTCGCCATTGGTTCCCTTGAGATTTTCCTATTTATTCATAATGGAGTTTATTTTCCTATTGATTCACAATTTATGAGTAAAATAAAGTCTGTGGTAAACACAACTTGACAATAATTCAATGTTTTGGTCAACAACATAAGCTGCAGACACCCATACCGAAAACACAAAAGTTATGTTAAGTTATGTTTACTGAAGGCTTTATATTACTCATAAATTGAAAATCCCATCATAAAACCTCATAGGAACATTTCAAGGGAACCAGTGGATAATTAGTCATCTGGTTTTTGATGTCCAGCCATGGTGGGCCAAGCTTTTAAATGGGTGGAGCTGTCGGCTGGGCCTGCTTCAAAATATTATGGAGAGTGCCATTTCAGCATTTGTTACCAGATTTTAAAAAAATACAAAAATAAAAACTTGAGAAAGTTAATAGTTTCATTCTTCAGTCTTATTTTTCACACACTTATTTCAGTCTAAGAATTCACACACCCAGAACCGATGAGAACTGTTACGTTTCACTCTATATGTTTACTCTCCTTGCGTGAATAAAGATTAACAGCAAACTCTATTCAAGGATGTGAGCTCCGTGCTCCTTTAATGAGTCAACATGTAATTTTGTTTACATGGGCAGAAAATCCCAGCCATTGAACTTAGTAAAACTATAAATTAAATGAAAGAAATAAGGAAAACATTAACAATCAAAATGGCAGAACTTATTAACAGTAGCAAATAAAATGTAAATAAACAGATCATCGAGTCTGATTAGCAACATCATCAGCATGGCTCGTTAGCGGCAATTGGCAATAACATAAACTTAGAATTCCCCATGAAAACTCCTGCATTACATTGTACAGATTAAGGGCCAGTCACACAGCCGATGACACACGAATCACTCACAAATCATGCACAGATTGGGTTTGTGCGTGCTTGTGCGTCGAGAAATTGACCAAAGTATTCCACGAACATTTGACGCACGCCCGACGCATGATTCACTGACGGAGCGCGTCCAAACACGCACGCTTCACGAACGTTCCACGTACAAGCACTTTCAGAATCCATATTGTCAGTGGATGTCAGTGGAATGAATGTGATACGTGTGCGGTTCATGCGTGATATGAAGGTGGGGTGTCAGTGGACGGACGTGGATGTGCACGGTTTCAAACCAGTTTCGACACATAAGCACTGACGGCCGCCGCATGTCCCGCGCATAGTCGCGGATACTCGACGCATAAACTATGCACGCCGACTCATGAATAACGCACACCGACGGAAAATTTTTGAACCGTTCAAAACTCAAAATCACGCACAAACCACCTTCAACGCACATCCACTTACAATCACTGACGGTCCACGTTCGTTCCACCGACAAATTACGCGTACGACACACGCTCCACGCAGAATAGAAAATCTGTGCGTAATTCGTGCGTGATTCATGCGTTTTTGCTGTGTGACTGGCCCTTTAGTAAAATATACTTACAGCCAGTGCTTTAAACATGTTTTAGGAGAAGGATCAAACGGTTGTGTATCGTAGATATATAAATAGTTTGTTACGCCACAAGCTCTTTAATATGTCCTATAATTGAATGTGTGTTGCTTGTGGAAACACCTCAAAATAAAAGTCCTCACAAAGTAATACACAAAATAATGTAAGGTAAAATGAAACTTAGTTTTTGCATGACTCCAAAAGTGACAGTTTTGGCATTCAGACAGATTAAGAACAGAAATGTGCTCTTAAGCCATTCTTAAGCAATGATTGGTGAACAAAAACTATTATCTCAGGTCTGCAGCTTCGTTTTAAAGATGGCTTTGGATGCTTTTTCTTTCCGCTCCACCCCTTCAGGACAGGGGAATCTGAGCCGTCTTTTGCCTGCTGCGTCTCTAGGGGATTAACTCGCCGCCGGAGACCCGCTTTACTCAAAGCAGAATTTATTCCATGCTGTTACAAGAGAAAGACTCCCAGGCACCTTCCCTCTCAGTGCATCATCCAGAAATCTGAAACACACATTCCATTAATCTGGTTTGAAATCAGTCTTAAAATCTCACTTGACGTTTGTATTGCATTCATCTGAATCACAAGGGATGGCCATGGAGCCGTTTAAATGATTCAGCAATAGGGCTTGGGGTAATCATGTGCTCATAGAAACAGTTGAGATGAAAGTTTAATAGTTGGATGCAGTATGTAAGAAAGCAAGGTCTTTGATAGCAAGGTACACAACTCGCTTTTTTGCTTTCTAAATCAATGCTAAAATTGAGAATCACTGAGTTAAGAATTAGTTTGGTTCAGAAGAACACTTTTTGCTTTATATTTGATTAATTAGAAAATATGGTATGTTTGATCCGCAATTATCTTTCCACATCTTGTATGTAATCCCTAACAAAGACAAAATGTCATCTTGATGGTAATGTACTTTCTGTATATTTTTTTCTACCTTGTTCATGTGTCGCTCAAGGACACTTTTTTTTGCAAACAAGTGGAACAGACAGAAAAACAATTATTTCTAATCTCCTTTAGAACTCTTTGATATATTTTTTTAAGCTGAAGTGGGAATATGTATGCAGATATACAAATAAACAGCCTAATGTATCACATTTTAATATATTTTAAAACAAAAGCAATATTTTCTAATATATATAGAAAAGTCAACAAAGCACTAACTTCAATAGTAACAGTACCAATACCTTGAACAATAACATTTTATGTCTCCTTTGATGTCTCCTAGCTAGACTAAAAAAGGTGAGAGAATCAACTGCTTAACTCTCACAAGTTGTATCAGCTTTGCTCATTAGCCTTACATCTGTTAAAATGTGCTCTTAGATTTCATCAAATATACATGCTTAAAGAATGGCAACACTCAGCTGTCTAATCTGCTGTCCTTTTATGTGCGGTGTATGATGGGGGAGAGGAGGATGCATGTGAAGAATAAAGAATTTTAGGATAGGGGGTCCGCTGAGAGCTATTGATTCTCAGATGGTCATTTGAAGTTACCTGCAGGATATGTCTGGTGTGAAGCACTCAGAAGTCAGAGAGTCAAGGCTTCAATGACCCCAATGTAGTGCAAATGCAAGGAGGTGGCAAGAGAAAGAGATGACAGGTCCTGACAGTTTTATGACCTGTCATAATCTACTCCACTGTGCTGTTTGTGGATAATGGAAATCTGAGTGCCTGGGGAAAGCTGTTGGCTATCCTGAAAATGTCCAAAGGGTTTGTAGATGCTCTTTTCTTCTGTCTTGGTGTTTTGCCATGTTTCAAGTAATTTTGTAGATGTTGAATAACATATAATAAATAATTTATTGAAAAATAAATCCTTCTGCAGTATTTGAAAATTGTCAATCAGATATTTTTTTGTGGGATGATCCAAGTTTCAAATACTCTGGTACTTTTTTTTTTGTAGATTTCTGCAACTATACATTGATGACGTCTCGGGTTACGAATGTAAACCTGCGTCAAAGCGCTAGGGGAAATAGCCTTACGTCAGTCACGTGAAGATCTGTGCAACCAATGAGAAACGAACGCGTGTGAATGCCGGCGATTGCCGGTGACGTCATGAGGAAGAGCATAAAGGCGCGTCTGAAACCCGGACGCGTCAGCATGAATGCCTGAAGCGGGCCCCGAGGCGCCAGGAGCTGAGGCAAAGACGCAGCGTCTCGTTCCCCTCAGGGAACCAGGGTTACATTCGTACCCCGAGACGTTCCCTTTCAGGGAACTTGAGCTGCGTCAAACCGCTAGGGGAACGCTATACCAACGCCACCTCAGTGACGCCGGCCTCCGGGTGTGTCCCAGCTCACTGAGAGAGCACCCTGGTTCCTGGGGCGGCATCGAGGTCCAGTTGGTAAAACCTCATAAAAGTGTGCGGCGAAGACCAGCCAGCCGCAGCACAAACATCAGTCAAGGAGACTCTGGAGAGGAGAGCCTTGGATGCCGCCATGCTCCTAGTGGAGTGGGCTCGGACCCTCAAAGGAGAAGCATGTCCGGCCGACTCGTAAGCTAAGCAGATAGCCTCGACTATCCACCTGCTTAGGGTTTGCTTGGAAGCTGGGGCCCCCTCAGGAGACCCAAAGCAAACGAACAGTTGGTCCGACTTACATTTGAAAACGTATTGAAAACGTATTGAAAACGTAAGCGTCCAGTGCTCGCACTGGACAGACCTTGTTCTTGTGCTCCGGCTCATGATCATCAAATGGGGGAGGGCAGAAGGCCTGCAGCGTGATAGACCGAGCCACATTAGTGGGAACCTTGGGGATATAGCCTGGCCTCGGGTGGAGAAATGCCTTTGCCATCCCGGGCGCAAACTCAAGACATGAAGGGGCCACGGAGAGGGCCTGAAGATCCCCGACCCTCTTAAGCGAGGTGATTGCCAGCAAAAGAAGGGTCTTAAGCCAGAGGTACTTAATAGAGATTTCCTCTAGAGGTTCAAAGGGTGCCTGGGACAGGCCTTGGAGTACCACAGACAAGTCCCAAGCCGGCACCCTGGTCTGTGCCGCAGGTCTCAGCCTTAATGTACCACGGAGGAAACGAGTGACTAGGGGGTCCCTGCCCAAGGATACCCCACCCAGAGGTACGTGGCAAGCCGCTATGGCAGCCACATAAACCTTCAAGGTGGAGGGGGACAACCCTGCCGCAAATCTTTCTTGCAGGAACTCCAGCACTTTGCCGACTTGACAGGTTACTGGGTTCACCTGCCTTTCACTACACCAGGATGTGAAGAGTTTCCACTTCAAAGTGTAGAGTTTCCTCGTGAAGGGAGCTCTGGACTGAAGGATGGTCTCAACAACCTCGGCTGAGAGACCGGATTCTATGAGCTGGACCCCTTCAGGCCAGACCCACAGCTCCAACAGCTCTGGTTGCGGGTAAGGAATGCAACCCTCTGCCTGGGACAGAAGGTCCCTCCTGACCGGAATCTCCCAAGGGACTCCATCGAGGAGGGACACGAGGTCCGCGAACCATATTCTGGACGGCCAGTGGGGGGCCACTAGCGTGAGATGGACCTTGTCCCGGCGAATCTTGGCCGGAACTCCCGGGAGCAGAGCAATCGGGGGAAAGGCGTACAGGCGTAACCTCGGCCACACATGTACCATGGCATCCCGCCCCAGAGGCGCTAGATGTGTTAGTGAAAACCCCAGAGGGCAGTGGGTGTTCTCTACCGAGGCAAACAGGTCGATCTGTGCCTTGCTGTAGCTTTCCCGAATTTGCTCCACCACATCGGGGTGGAGGCGCCATTCCCCTGGTCTTGCCCCCTGTCTCGATAGGGCGTCTGCTCCCACATTCTGGACCCCTGGGATGTAGGCCGCCCTGGGAGAGAGCATCTTCCCCTGGGCGCAGAGGAGGATCTGTCGTGCCATCTTGTATAGTGGTCGCGAACGTAGACCCCCCTGGTGGTTGATATATGCAACCGCAGTCATACTGTCGGTGAAAACAGTGACATGGTGGTCACGAAGGTCCGGTAGGAACGCGCAGAGTGCTCTGCGGATCGCCAGTAACTCTAACATGTTTATGTGCCAGGTCTGGTGCCGACTGTTCCATAGACCTTGTGAGGAGTGGTCCTTCATGACCGCCCCCCAGCCCGAGAGGGAGGCATCTGTCGAGAGAGAGACTCTCCAACCCAGAGCCCCCAGCATTGGGCCTTGAGACAGAAACCAAGAGTTCTTCCACATACTCAGGGTGCGTAGGCATCGCCCCGTGACCTTGATAGTGCGAAGCGGGTTCCCCTTGGGGGAAAACCCCTTGGTCTTTAGCCACCACTGCAGGGGTCTCATGTGCAGCAGGCCCAGTGGAATGACGCTGGGTGCCGCTGCCATGAGCCCTAACACCCTCTGAAAGTGTTTCACCGTGAGTGACTGGCCTAACTTGATGCTCTTGACGGCTGAACAAATAACTTGGATGCGCTCGGGGGGAAAGCCGAGCCGACATCACCACTGAGTCCCAGACGACTCCCAAGAAAGTGGTTCTCTGAGCAGGAGAAAGAACACTCTTCTTGGCGTTCAGCCTCAACCCCAGCTCCTTTATGTGTGCGAGCACTACATCTCGATGTTGCTCTGCTAACTGCGGCGACTGGGCCAGAATAAGCCAGTCGTCGATATAATTTAAAACACGGATGCCCCGTAACCGCAGCGGAGCTAGAGCAGCGTCCACGACTTTTGTGAACGTGCGGGGTGAGAGCGCTAGGCCGAAAGGAAGCACCCGATACTGGTACGCCTTTCCCCCAAAGGCGAACCTCAGGAACTTCCTGTGTTGCGGAAAGATGGAGACATGGATAAATGCGTCCTGGAGGTCGACTGTGACAAACCAATCCTCGGATCTGACCTGCACTACGATCTGTTTGAGCGTTAGCATTTTGAACTTTAGACGCTTGACCGCACGATTCAAGAGACGTAAATCCAGAATAGGCCGCAACCCTCCATCCTTCTTTGGAACTATGAAGTACTGGCTGTAGAACCCGGACTTGCTTTCCGCGAGGGGCACATGCTCGATGGCCCTTTTCGCCAGCAAAGTGTCTACTTCTTGTTACATGACCAGAGCCTGCTGAGGGCCTACCACTGACTGTAGGACCCCCGAGAACTGGGGTGGAGAAGCCCTGAACTGAATGGCATACCCTAAGGTGACCGTGCGCAGGACCCACTGAGAGATACCGGGTAGCCGTAACCACGCATCCCGGAATTCTACTAAGGGAACCAGCCTCCCTGGGCTGGCCTCTGGTGCTAAGAACATATCCACCACTGAGCCAGGATTCCCGGATTCTCGGGTGGACTGCTCTAGGACCCTCCTTGGAGGGGGTGGTTTTCCCATGGCGGGCTGACTCTGGAGCTGCTCCTGGAGTACACCACCTTGTTGCGGCTTGGCGTCAGGGCCGCTTAGCCTTAGCCTTCTTGGCGTTCAGGACAACCCTCAAATCACCCCTTTTACCAGTGGCTTAAACTTGTCGGCCCGACCTCCCGGGGTTTTCTACCGGAGGGAGGCGGGTGGCGACACTTCGTTTCTGAGCGGCCCTGTGCGAGGAGCTTTGAGACCGTGCTTGACTGGCGGTCTCTCGTGGAGGGCGGCGGGGAAGAACTTTACTGAACACGGCCTGCTGTCATGCAGCCTCCTGAAACTTGTCGACGACGCTTTTTACGGCGTCGCCGAACAAGCCCGAAGGGGACAGAGGGGCGTCCAGCAAAACAAATTTGTCCCTATCTTTAATATCTGACAAGTTGAGCCATAAATGTCTCTCCGTAGCCACCAGAGCTGCCATAGAGCGGCCGACAGAGTAGGCTGTCTCCCTAGTGGCCCGGAGAGACAGATCCACGGTCCGGCGCAGCTCTGCAACTGCCTCCGGACCGATACCAACTCAGCCTGATAAGCCTGCAGTAGTGCCGTGGTGTGCAGACACGCTGCGGCCTGACTAGAGGCTGAGTATGCTTTCCCCACCAAAGACGACGCGACGCGCATCGGCTTGGAGGGGAGCGCCGGAGCTTTAATGGAGGATGCAGACTGGGGCATGAGGTAATTCGCAAGAGCCTCATCCACTTTCTGCATCCCCCCATAACAATGACTTTGAGCCCCTATAAGATTCATATACATCGCACTATTAAGTGTATAGACTTTCTCAGAGGCTGGCCTTCCCCAAGATCTAGACACCTCGGCATGTAAATCGGGTAAAAAAGGCATAGCTCGGTGCGGGGGAGTGACGCGAGTCGGCAGGTAACGCTCGTCTAGCATACTTCTTCTCGGACGAGCGCTCCTGGTCTCCGCTGACCAATCAATCTCCAGATGAGAGACCGCTCGCGCCACAACCTCAACTAGCTCCTCAAACGCCGGCGAGGAGAGTGGCGAATCCTCCTCGACCGGTTCAACACTAGCTAAATCCATCTCACTTTCTGAACTCGACAAAGCTAGTGTTGGAGTCACAGCACGAGCATCTCCTCGCACGCGTTCGTTTCTCATTGGTTGCACAGATCTTCACGTGACTGACGCAAGGCTATTTCCCCTAGCGCTTTGACGCAGCTCGAGTTCCCTGAAAGGGAACTTACATTTCTTAATGGAATAAATCGTCATCAATTATTCACCCACATGTTTTTCAAAACCGAAAAGACAATCATTCATCTTTGGTATGATGAATATAGAAGCTTAGCTATGTTTGGTTGATGTGTGAGAACAAATTAAGTTTGTTCTTATTTGTCAAGCATGCAGGTTTATATGACCATATTGGATGGGATATATGCATGTGTTGATCAGCGTTTATATAAAACATAAAAGGCATTGGAAAGACAGGCTGACAATGCAGAGTTGGTTGTTTATTTACGATATGGAGAAAGCCTTGGTTCCTCCTAATAGGAAGCCAGTTAATATGCTCATACTTCCTGGTTCTAGTCAGAACTCAAACTGCTGCATTTTAGACCAGCTGGAATTTATTTATCAAGCGTGCAGGGCAACCACCAAGTAGAGCATTACAATAATCTAGCCTTGAACTCATGAGCGCATGAACTAACTTTTCTGCATTGGTCTTAGAGAGCATATGTCGCAATTTCATTTATAATTCTAATGAGAGCAGTCTCAGTACTATGATATGGTCTAAATCCTGACTGTAAATCCTCTTAGATGCTGTTTCTTTCTAGAAAGGAACATAGTTGTGAAGATATTGCCTTTTCTAGAATCTTTGACAAAAAGTTAAATTTGATATCTGTCTGTAATTGACTATTTCTGTTTCTCAAGTTTAGCACAATGCCAACGTGTTTCGCGACTTAGATTAAAGCTGATTAAAGCTTACAATTTATTAAATAATCTAGTATTGTATTATTGTATTCACACACGCTTCAGATACTTGTACGCTGAGGGTGTCCCCCAAAGTGTTGTCTCATGACACAGAATCTCCTTTCCTTCTGAGGGCACAAGGGTTGCAGTTCCTCCCTTTCAATTAAGTGAAAAATTAGGGGAAATCCTTTTTTTCACATGGGTGTCCCTTAACACTTCTGGGGTGTCCAAGACCTTTTTAAATTCGAATACTACCTTTCTGTAACCATCACCATTTCTAAGTGACCTGGTGCAGCATAATCAGCTCACTCAGAACTCATATTTTTCATGATGCATCTTATCCAGTTAATCAAGAGGCGATTACTCCAGTGGCCCAATGTCAACAGACTAATGGTTTGTTGGTTTACAGCAGACTTTATAGCTCTAAATAAATCTCTAGAAGCATGTTGACCCAGAGCCAACCTCCACATCAAGCAATATCAATGATCATCAATTTGATTAAGAGGTTAACCTTGTGGCGACTTTCATTTATTCATGTTGTGTCTATTTTGTATAGAAAGAACTCTGTCATTTCCCAACAGAACATAATTTGGCTGCCTGAGATACTTTATTATACAAGTGTTGGTTGTCCAAAACTAAGTTTCAAAAACTATGTTCACTTCAATGGCACCTGCTTTGCTGATATAGGATGCCCTGGAAATACATATATAATTCATAAATTGTCATCTGGAAATACAAATGTTGTTCAAAATAATTGTTTTTAGTTTAATGTCACATAATTATTCAGAAACCATTAAAAAATCCTAATTTTCAACTAAATAAACCTAATTAAACTTAACTTTTGTATCTAATCACCTGAATGTAACATGACCATTCTCTCTGGAGCTAAACAGTTTAGTCTATGTTTTTAAAAGCCCTCCATTAAAAAAATAAAAAAATAAATAAATACATATATGTGTGTGTGTGTGTGTGTGTGTGTGTGTGTGTGTGTTTGTGCGTACACATGATATTTTCTCATATAAACATAATTTGTATGACATCAGTGAAAAAAAGATGATTTAGCAACAGACATAAATCATAATAAATATACTCTGATGTGCAAATAATTGCCTCTTATGAAGCAGTTTTTTTTTTTAAATGAATAAATGAATCTATTTCATAAAGACTCACAGATCATTATTGAACTAATAAGTAATTGGTTGGAATCAAACAATCAATCAAACAGTTCCTTCACTGAATTGCCTGACTTTTTGAACCACAAGTCATTATTTTTGTAATTTCCAAAAATGAAATAATGAGTTATCTGATCTACTCTGACTACAATGTCTATCACAATGCTTACCCTATGACTAACAGGCAAAACTGTGTAGAACAAAGAATGCAAAATATGTGCACTAGTTTCTCTGATTCTGAAGCTTTCTGTTTTCTGCTCACTACAATTGTCTTCCTCTGCCATCCAGATCAGAGAACATCTCTGTGTCTGTCTGCTCTCAGTTACTGCTTCTAAAAAATCTGAGCTGAGTAAAAAAGACCTTTGATATGCAAATCATCCTCTTTTTTAACCTGCTACTCATAATTTATTGTTAGCTGCCTGTTATATGCGCACAGAGGTCCCCTGGGTAGTAATTTCAACTCAAACACTTCGGGGACTTGCAGTCTGAATAACAACATTTTCAGACATTTTCCAATGTTTTCTCTGCCACCACCAAACAGTGCAATTTACTTCTGTTGTCATATGTTTTTTTTGTTTGTTTTTTTTCAATGAGGAAGGGTATGTAACTATGGATGCACTTTAATGGGTATTGTGGGATTTGATAGCCTACTGTCATCTTAGTGATTCTCAATGTATTTGTGCCATTAATTTCAAGAATGTTTTGCAAGAATATTTCTACTTGTTTCAAAAAATAAAAATAAAAAATAAATAAAAAAGTCACATATTGTGATATTGTGGTTCCAGCAATTGGATCTCACTATAATTTACATTTATAATTTACATTTACCTGTTTATTTCAATCATTTCTTATTGTAATGGCTCTGAATTGTAATGGCTCTAAACAAGTAACTTATGTAATAGTTCTGAAAGAAAAATTGAAAGAATGTTTGTTACGAAGCGAGGAACGTGTAAGATGCGGAGAACACAGCAAGGATAAACAGGTTCCAACTTAAAATTACTTTTATTAATAAACAGAAACAAGAAGACTTTAAAGACAAAATCAAAGCAGCACACCTCTGCATTAACATGACGCTGGAGAATTCAGAAAATCAGGCAGGACATCAACAACCAACAAAGACAAGGGAAAAGCAAGAGGGTTTTATACACAAGGGAATGACGAACACCTGGGCAGATGAACAATGAAAGTGATTGACAAGACAGGTGCAGGAAAGGCACATGAAGATACACAAAAGGGACCTGGATGGGAAACATTGACACGATAGACAGGAAGTGACGTATTACCTTAAACACAGGAATTGCACAGGTGACACAACAAACAGGACTAAGGCTAACAATATGGCAGTGATTTCAAGTTTTGTCAGTCTTTCTGTTAGTATTGTAACCCCTGTTCACTGAATGAGGGAATGTTAACATAATATCAGAACAACTAACACATTTGGATCTTGTCTTTGTAGTGTCGAACATTACTGACTGAAAGGGAACTGGCTCACTATCAACTTATCCTCGACATCATGGCTTATACACTGGTGCACACTCTAGTGCAGTGGCCCCCAACCCACGGTCCACGGAAGAAGTGGTACCGGGCCGCGGACCGTCTTTTGAAAGGGTGAGCTGTGAGAGCTGTGGTTCCTATATCACAACATTATTGACACTAGATAACTTTTTTTGCCAGCAATATTTCACAAATCTGAAACATAAACCCAGGGCTTCCACTTGCAGCCACATTTCAAAAGGCAAGCACTGCCACTGGCGTGTAAGGATTAATAACTCAATCTGAATATCTCACTCTAACTCTATCTGATGATGATCCTATGCAAAGTAGATGAATCAGGACAAAGCCAAAGCCAGAGCACTTCCCAAGAGTCATCTGCATCGTTCTCAACCCATGAAAACAAATGAACAAACTTTTCCCTCAGTGCACACTGGTATTTAGTTCAGCAACATATGCATTCCTAATTAGTCCTAATATCTGTCTTAATGGATACCCGCTGTCCCAAAATGGTTGTCTTGACCATGTCTCGCTACATAAAAATGCCAAACTGAGATTAGTGCTACAACATAGATGGTGGTTTTTCACTAAATTATTCACTTGCATAAGTCTAGTGGGAACTCTGTTGGTGTAATGTGACAGGAGCAATCTGACAAACTCTCACTCACAGATTGTCCTCCATTGACTCAGTGGCAAGTATCTATAAGTCGCTATGCCAAGCAGGCCTTATCGACACTGCCATTCCCCTATTTGCCCTATAAAGTGCTGCCATTTTGGAACTCAGCTGGAAAACACACCTGCCTGTGGCTTCTTGAAGGTCAGTAGCTCAAAAGGCATCAAGTCTTGGAAGTTGTCCAGACCCCCTGGTTGTGCTTGGCAATAATCCTGTGTCTATGGATCAGCCAAACAGCTTTACAAGCCAAACTGAGCTGGGGCGGACTGTACCTATTCCTAGATGTGATACATGCATTCAGCTTTTTCTATAATAAGAAACTGATCTGATTTAAAAAAAAAAAAAAGGCTTTACATGGTAGTTAGTTGAGGCACAGTATTTGGATGAAATTATTCGAAATGTATAATTTATCTTAATGATGTTTTTTTTTTTATGTGGGATGACTGATCACTATACACCTCAGTTCAAGTGGCAGCTCAAAGTAGAAAGTGAACCAATAATCTGTTCCTCATTACTACTAGTTATAGCATGAACTAAACATGAATGGCACAGATTTAAACGTTTCTGAAAGTAATAGTGTATCTTAAAATGTATCATGTCCAATAGGGCTGTGCAATTAATCTTTTTTTTTTTTTTTCAATTTCGATTTTGGCTTCCAACGATTATAAGAAGATAAGATAATCAATAAAACCATTCCATCCAGCGAAACTTTGTTTCCTTTGGTCATGCGATTTTGTTCCTTAAGCCAGTGTTAGCCTTAACTGATATAAGATTGAACAGTGCTATTAACAGTACATTAAGAGATGAAAGTGATACTGTTCCCTAAGCAGCTTCCTTCACACATGATCTGAGACCCGGACAGAATGTGCATAAGCAAAATGTACCGTGCCTGAATGTAAAATAGCCCACACTCAAGCATGTTGAAATTCTATTTTGTGGGGTATGCTCACAAACATTGGTTATGTCCATGCAGCTCTTAAAGTGACAGCAGCCTAAGAAATCTGCTGCAGCCATTACTGTCAATTAAAGGCTAGATTATTGTAATGCTCTACTAGGTGGTTGCCCTGCACGCTTAATAAAAAAATTCCAGCTGGTCCAAAATGCAGCAGCTCGAGTTCTTACTAGAACCAGGAAGTATGTGCATATTAGCCCAGTTCTGTCAAACCTGCACTGGCTTCCTATTAATCACAGAATACATTTTAAAAGCTTGCTAATTACTTACAAAGCATTAAATGGTTTAGCTCCACAGTACTTGAGCGACCTCCTAACACATTATAGTCCTTCACGCCTATTGCGATCCCAAAATACTGACCAGCTTATAATACCTAGAATATCAAACTCAACTGCTGGTGTTTGATTGTTCTCCTATTTAGCTCCTAAACTCTGGAACAGTCTTCCTAATACAGTTTGGTAAGCAGACACACTCTGTCAGTTCAAATCTAGACTAAAAACACATCTCTTCAACCTGGCATACACATAACACATTATACATACGTTTAATCCAAATCATGTAAAAGGATTGTTAGGCTGCATAATTTAGGTCAGCCGGAACCGAGAACATTCCCATAACACCTGATGTACTCGATTCATCAGAAGAAGAATGGCATCTATGCTGATATTATTCTCTGTTTATTCCGACGTTACCGTGGTCAGCCGGATCCAGGCCGTATCCAGATCAGATGAAGGATCTGCCCCTGGACAAGAGGACAGCACTGCCCTGAAGTGTCTGAGGAGACGGTGACTCTACTAGACCCACCCCTGTGACGATCATGAACCCATCTCTAGACTCGCGCGACACCAACGCGAGCGCCGGGAGACTCGCGCGACACCAACGCGAGCTCCAGAGTGGAGAGAAGTGAGGAGACAATTAATTCATGAACCCCATATATATTTCACTACGTGAGCAATAGAGGCTGAGAGAAGTTAAACTGCTGACAGAGCGAGGCTGAGAGAATGAACGCTTTAAGGGGTGATAAAGGGGTTGGGACTGCGTGACTGTGTTATGAGAGGCTGTCATTAGGATATTTCCAGTAAAAATGCCCGTGAAGATGCAGAGCGTTAGGACAAAAATGCGCGTGGGTGAGGGAAAAATTTGCTCGCACTCCGATACAAAGCTCGTACACCGATTCAACCCTCCATGCTCGTACACCGATTTTCTCGTATACCAAGTCGCTTGTAAACCGAGGTACCACTGTATATTGTAGTTTTAATAAGACTGAATCATTATTTGATGTGTACGGAAGTGTTATTTTACATTTGATTACTTAATTTAATTTCTGTAGGCTGAACACCATTGTTAATACATCTTCTTGAAAACCTTAAAGCTCAGTGTATTTCATTTGTGTTTTTGTTCTGCTGTATTATTATTATTTTTTTTTTTGCAATTAGTTTCTCTGCTCTTATTGTATTGCTGACTGTTTACTTCTATACTTATATCTTCTTTAAATGTACTGAGGACATTTTACTTTAATTAAAATAAAAATAGTTTTTAAAGCATTTCTAGTTGTGAAATGTCACTGTTTTCATAACAGTTTTCATCTTTCTTTAATATCATTTACAGTTTTACTTGGTTCAATGGCCGGCGTTTCTGCCCATGTAAACTGCATTGTGTTGAATTATTAAAGGAGCAAGGCTCTTGAACACAGTTTGGCTTACTCTGTATCTATATTCACGCCAGGAAAGCAAATATATAGAGGGAACAGTATACCTACCATTATTCTTGATAAATAATCAGAATTTGACAAAACAATCGTTGTCTATAATCCATAATAAACTTTTTCTCAAAACATTAATTATGCCTTGTGATGCACCTTAATGCATTGCATTATCAAATTGAAACCAGAGTTAATACATTTTAATACTTATCTATTCGTTTAAGCACACCTTTAAAATATATAATGCAGTTTTTATTGACTGATGACCCAGACATCCAGAATTTCTCAATACTTTAACAGGAATGAAAAAATAAATAAATAAAAAGTATGTAAATATACTCTTAAGCTGATTTAATATTTTTTGATTTGCTCCTTTTTTATTTCATTGTAGCTTTACCACTATATTAAATGCAATGCTTTATAAAGAGATGAGTGTTGTTCTGAAAAGTATTACATTTCAAACAGGGAAAAGAAGTACTATGTCTTACGGTACATGACTAGATATGTGTCTTTCTTGCACTTCCTGTTTCTTTCCATGTTCTCCCATGTGTTTTCATTCATCTGTTGCATCATCAGTCACCTTCTATGTCTTCTGTGTCTTATCCCCTCATTACCTCCTTTTGTAACTCGTGTTTGCCGTCAGTCTTTTCTGGTAGTGTTTTCCGTATTCTTGTGATATGTTTCTAGTCCACGCGATATGTGCCATTTTTGTTATCTGTTGCTTAGTTTTGCACACCAAGTGCCGTCTTTGTTTTGCATGTATAGGGAGTGCAGAATTATTAGGCAAGTTGTATTTTTGAGGATTAATTTTATTATTGAACAACAACCATGTTATCACTGAACACAAAAAAACTCATTAATATCAAAGCTGAATATTTTTGTATCAATATTTTAAGTAGTTTTTAGTTTTAGCTATTTTAGGGGGATATCTGTGTGTGCAGGTGACTATTACTGCGATAATTATTAGGCAACTTAACAAAAAACAAATTTATACCCATTTCAATTATTTATTTTTACCAGTGAAACCAATATAACATCTCAACATTCACAAATAGACATTTCTGACATTCAAAAACCAAACAAAAACAAATCAGTGACCAATATAGCCACCTTTCTTTGCAAGGACACTCAAAAGCCTGCCATCCATGGATTCTGTCAGTGTTTTGATCTGTTCACCATCAACATTGCGTGCAGCAGCAACCACAGCCTCCCAGACACTGTTCAGAGAGGTGTACCGTTTTCCCTCCTTGTAAATCGCACATTTGATGATGGACCACAGGTTCTCAATGGGGTTCAGATCAGGTGAACAAGGAGGCCATGCCATTAGATTTTCTTCTTTTATACCCTTTCTTGCCAGCCATGCTGTGGAGTACTTGGACGTGTGTGATGGAGCATTGTCCTGCATGAAAATCAAGTTTTTCTTGAAGGATGCAGACTTCTTCCTGTACCACTGCTTGAAGAAGGTGTCTTCCAGAAACTGGCAGTAGTACTGGGAGTTGAGCTTGACTCCATCCTCAACCCGAAAAGGCCCCACAAGCTCATCTTTGATGATACCAGCCCAAACCAGTACTCCACCTCCACCTTGCTGGCGTCTGAGTCGGACTGGAGCTCTCTGACCTTTACCAATCCAGCCACGGGCCCATCCATCTGGCCCATCAAGACTCACTCTCATTTCATCAGTCCATAAAACCTTAGAAAAATCAGTCTTGAGATATTTCTTGGCCCAGTCTTGACGTTTCAGCTTGTGTGTCTTGTTCAGTGGTGGTCGACTTTCTGCCTTTCTTAACTTGGCCATGTCTCTGAGTATTGCACACCTTGTGCTTTTGGGCACTCCAGTGATGTTGCAGCTCTGAAATATGGCCAAACTGTTGGCAAGTGGCATCTTGGCAGCTGCACGCTTGACTTTTCTCAGTTCACGGGCAGTTATTTTGCGCCTTGGTTTTTCCGCACGCTTCTTGCGACCCTGTTGACTATTTTGAATGAAACGCTTGATTGTTCGATGATCACACTTCAGAAGCTTGGCTATTTTAAGACTGCTGCATCCCTCTGCAATATATCTCACTATTTTTTACTTTTCTGAGCCTGTCAAGTCCTTCTTTTGACCCATTTTGCCAAAGGAAAGGAAGTTGCCTAATAATTATGCACACCTGATATAGGGTGTTGATGTCATTAGACCACACCCCTTCTCATTACAGAGATGCACATCACCTAATATGCTTAATTGGTAGAAGGCTTTCCAGCCTATACAGCTTGGAGTAAGACAACATGCATAACGAGGATGATGTGGTCAAAATACTCATTTGCCTAATAATTCTGCACTCCCTGTATAAAATGTTTTGTTTTAGTTTAAATAAAGTTTTCCCCACAATCTCCTTGTGCCTCCTCATCTCCTCAGTCCCCCAGCGTGACATTAGGAAAAATGTGCTTTTCCCTACTCCCACAAAGTATAATTGCCCAAAAAATATAAATATATATTTATGTGAAAAAAAGAAGTGGCTTGTTTGTTTAAAAACCATATAAATGTATGAGGTGGCGAGGGGATGAGGTTGTTGGGGTGTTGCATGTGAACAAATGGAAAAGTATGGAAGCTAATCATTATAATGTTATTTATTGTCTCTTTAACCCCAACAGCAGTTGCACGTTCCCTTTCATGGGAATTCGAGCTGCGTCAAAGCGCTTAGGGGAATGCCTTGACGAGAGTCGGTGACGTCATGAACCAGGTTATAAAAGGGGTACCGGAACCTGGAATCAGCAGCTTGAGTGTCTTCAGCATGCTGCGTCGCTTGTGCTGTGTTGCTGGTGTGCACATATCTCCTTAGTCTAGTTTAAAAGAAAAGGGACTTTGTTCTTTATATTTGGCAAACAAGCTGTGTGTTTTCTCTGCTCGCGATGAATGTCACGGGTAGTGATACACACAAATCTGTGCTTTGCTTGTTCGGGAGCGGAGCACGTTCAGTTAGCGCTCTCGAGCGCTGGCTGTGAGCATTGCGAGCAGTGCTCATTGCGTTCGCTCTGCTCCCGCCTCGCGGTCTTTTACTAGCCACTCGCGTTTCTTCAGGGCGGTCCCGCTGCAGCTGAGGCTCAGCGGCAATCGTTACCTGGGATCCGCGTCGGATTCGTCGGCGGGGGTTGAGATGAGCTCCGCCCTACCTCAGCTTTTCCTCCCGGGTCTCTGTCATGTTTCGAAAGCATGCTGTATAGAGCGTTTACTGACTGACTGCAATCAGACTTCAGACTGACGCTGCAATGGTCCAGCTCTGAGGAGTTGGACGTACTGGCGTCAAGTTTAGCCATCTCCCGTCTATGAGGATCATGTCGAGGTTGTGAATTGTGCTGTCTCATTATTATGGCTGCTGAGACTAGGGAATTAATCCTATAAATACTTGGATTATATAAATTTTATATAATATATAAAAAATCTATACATTTTACTCTACGATTCCACCCCAGCATCAGCTAAATCATCCGGCACCGCCTGAAAAAAGAAAAAGAAAAAGAGAAGTGGGTCATTTTTTCTCGTAGGCAGAGCAGTTTCTGTGGAACTGCTCGGGGACCTCGACGAGGGTGGAGCTCTCTCTCCGGGCCGCTAGTGAGACAGCCTCTGGCTGCTCAAACTAAGTGGCTCTGGCAGTTTCGGAGAAGCTCTTTGGCTTTCCTAGCCATCAAACTAGCGACAAAAGTATGTCCTCCGATGCTTTTTCGGTGGCTAGGTCTGAGGATCTGTCGCGGAGAGGTTTTGGAGGCTGTCGCAGCAGGCGTTGTCCAGGAAGCTACCGCCATCATTATGAGGCTGTGTGCCAGCCACAGCCTCAGAGCTCCTCTCTTAGGGCCGCACAAAAGAGTGTTGTTGCTCATCTCCCGCCGAGATAATCCAGGAGGTAGGGCCTACACTCTTGAGCTCAGCCTGCTCACCAGGACGTATCTGAGGAGCGTCCTATTCGCTGAAAAGGCATAGGGCTTGAGGTACTGGTGCAGAGCACGCCACACCTCACAGAGGTGGTCTTTCCCAGCTCGGTTCTGGTGGAGTCACCCCCTCCGAGGAGGGTTCAAGAGCCTTCTACGCAGGCGTTCCCCTAGAAACCGGGCCCTGTGGTGGACGCTCTTTAAGGACCAGAGACCAGCCTTGGGGGTGCTGGTTCCCTTTATGAGTTTCTCTGCGTGTTATGATGCCGCCAGATATCTCTCATGGGGTCCTGCACATAGTAGCATCAGGATACTCTCAGGGGTCCTACTCACTGTGCTAGGTCTCTTTAGTGGGTCTCTCCTCCCAGACTGTTGTTACCTGCTGCCATCCCTTAACACCGGATGGTCGGGCCGACGTTCCCAAGCCTCTGGCATGGGGTTGGATCTGAGGACCGTCCCTTCTGCTCTAGCGGAGAGTCTCGGATAGTATATCTACGCTTACCAGAGGTCTCCCTTTGGGTTCTGACAACTTGGCCTTCTGCTTGTTGTCCATAATCGGGCAACATTGTTGTCCATAATCGGGCAACATTGCAGAGGTCTCTTGTCAGTTGGGAGTAGGCGTCCTGTCGAGGCAGGTGCCTAGGGTATTGGGGTTCCCTAAGCTCTCTGAGGGGTTTTCCTCCTCTCCCAGACCTTCCTCCAGCTGGGTTCGAAGTTCAGACGTGGCAGAGGCTACGTCTGTATTTTTCCCCTTTCGCCCTGATCCCTGGAGTTCAGGAGTGGACGCGCTCGGTCCCTGAGGGGGCCTGGCGCAATGTGGTGGTCTCGCAACCAAGGTTGCCAAGACTGCTCTCCTCTCCAGAGGCTCCACCACGAGGAAACCATGTACCCCTTCGGCTGCTTCCTGCGGGACAGCGTTGCTCAGGGCTCCTTCTCCCGAGAGGTTTATGTGGCTGCTCTGCTTACCTCATACCTCCGGGGGACTCGCCCTCGGTTCTGGTTTCCTCCGTGGCTCGAGGTTCTGTCCTCTCCCCCCATGGTGATCATGGCCAGGTATTAAGAACAAGGTCATCCCAGTATGTGCACTGAGTTCCTGTGTACAGAGGCTTCCTTTCAGGGTTTCCTTGGCTGATGTCTGTGCTGCGGCTGGCTGGTCCTCGCCGCACACATTCATGAGGGTTTATCATTTTGACCTATCTCCGCAAGAGGGTACTCGTAGCGAGCTGTGACACTCCTGCGGCCGGCATCACTAAGGTGGCGTTGGTATAGCGTTCCCCTAAGCGCTTTGACGCAGTTCGAGTTGCCATGAAAGGGAACGTCTCGGGTTACATATGTAAGCCTGGTTCCCTGAAGGGGAACGAGATGCTGCGTCTCTGCCTCAGCTCCTTGCGCCTCCGGGCCCGCTTCAGACACTTTAAGCTGCTGATTCCGGTTTCCAGTACCCCTTTTATGACCTTGTTCATGTAGTCACCGACCCGCACGTGCATTCACACGCATTTGTTTCATAGTGCTTCAGAAGACTATCGTCAGGCATACACCTAAGCGCTTTGACGCAGCGTCTCGTTCACCTTCAGGGAACCAGGGTTACATACGTAACCCGAGATGTTTTACCCTAAATACCATACTTTTACATATTCTTCTGTTATTGAAAAAAAAAAAACCGGTTGCTTAAATTAACTTGAACAATACTGAAAATGATGCTTGTCTCAAAATAGTCAACAATTTAATTGATTCTGATTTGCTACATAAAATCGACAACATTTTTAAAAACATTAAGAACTAGATCGAATTAGAACAGAACACTGCCTGTGATTGCATCAAGAATCAGCCAAATTTCCATAGCCATAATCAAAAGCGGTTGTTAAGAAACGTGCTGGGCTGAATTTCTGTGCCATCTAGTGGTTTAACAGAAATAAAGTCAAGTGTGCCTTTCATCCGGGTGCGCCTTTAGACACGTTGTACGTTATACTCCCTAATTTGTCAAGTCTTGACATTCCATCCCCAGAACGCAGCTCGCACTGTATCTCTCTTGCTCAGTTTGGTCAGAAGTGTTATCCTCTAAATAAGATAGACTGGTTAATCTGTGAAAGGTTCTTTCTCTTGAGGTATATATTTTTGATCCACTGCTGGGGCAGGTCAGCTATAGTCTTTTGCAGTGAATGGAATTCTTAGTGCCGAGTATCCCACTGCATCACAATATGCTGTAGCTTACGTTCTGACACATCTCAATATCATAATTAGATCATGATGTAAACTGCAGCACTGCGTGCGAGATCACATTGAGACCTGCTTGTGCATTATATGCATATTCATTATATTAATTTTGTAACAAGAACGTGATGTGAATGTACACAAAAATATGACACAATTAAACATTACATTCAACATCATGACTGCAGCGGTCATCTTATCCTGCAAGAAATCATCAAACTGAAAGATTGAGATACTGGGAAATATTTTTTTCAACACAGCAATCTGTACTGAAACAGCGACAACAATGTTAAAAATGCACTTTGAATAAATGCTGCCCTGCTCAGTGGGGTTCTGATTTACATTTGAAACACAGCAAATTTATACAGTGATGTCCCATGGCTTTGCTTTATGTGTACAAATCAACAATGTGCAAGAGCTTTATAAATAAATTAGAAACTCTGCTTTTGTTGCCATCAAATGCTTGAGGGATGGTGGAAGTAAAGATATGAAAATGAATGCATGCAAGATCCTAGGTCAACCTGATGATGCTTTCAACATCAATGAAAAAAGTCCTTAAACTTACTGTTATATTAATTAAATAAATACTTAATAAAGGAGTGTCACTGATTCAACCATCATGCCATCAGCTCCAGATCTTTTGGTTCAACAAACTCATTCACAATCACTTGAATTCTAACTCAACAACACCTGCCAAACCCTCATCAAGCACCCATTATATAAGCTCACTTTGATGCAAGTATTGTTTTTTCTCTCATCTAGTTAATTATTCCTTCAGTCTGTATATCATTGCTCATCAGCTATACTGCAAAGGGTTAAGTGCAAATGCTCATTGAACTTCTCATGCTCTTCACTTACCAGTTTGATGATCCTAAAGATTGCAACCGACCTGTGAGTAAAGACATGTTAGTTGTATCTTTATGTCTCATCTCCTGTTTAATGACAAGATATTTTTTTGAAAATATCTAGATTGAATAATCTACGTTTATCTATTTGGCAGACGCTTTTGTCCAAATTGACTTGCATTGCATTCCAGGAACACATTGAATCAGTTCTTGTTTTCCCTGAGATCGAACCCATGACCTTGACTTTATAAGCTCCAGCGCTCTACTGCTTGAGATACAGGAAAGCAACAGGAAATCTTTTTAAAAATTATTCCCTAAATTTCATTGATTTGTGTAATTGTCAGTTCTTTAGACATTAAGTTGAATACAAGTAACAATGCACCTACATGTCACTGACCTTTCTTTAAAGTATTAGTAGACTGTGAGGGGTAGGGTTGGTGTTGGAATAAAAAAAGTTTCGGGTTAGTAGGATAAATTAGCATGTAGCTTATAGTCAATAGAATTTCTGCTGGGGGATCATCAAAGTAAAGAGTTAGCAGATATTAAGTAAAGAGTCTAGTAATACTCTTTAGGTTAGTTAAGTATGTGCAATGTCACTTCTAGTCAAAGGGATGTGTAAAGAGGATCATGTATATCAAGTGTTAATCATACATGTATGATTATTTAATTACGATAAATGTACACACACACACACACACACACACACACATCCACACACATCCACAATTTAACCATCTTTCTTTTATTCACAGAGCTTAGAAAGTATGTGTGCTGAACATATTTTTTGCCTCTTATCACTCCTTGGTGCATTTTGTAAACACAGAGATCAATACCTTCTGCTTCTGCAATTCCACTGGTGCAATTTTATGATGGTCAGCAGCAGTTAGTACCAGAAATGCATTTTAACATCAGACACATGTACACTGGTCCTTGGACTAGATCCAGTAAAGCTTGTATCTCCGTTTTTGAAACCCACAAGCAAACGCTAATGTTTCCATATTGCATCTGATTCACCTAAGTCATCCTCTGGCTAGTCTGCAATCAGGGTAAGAGAAGGGGGAGTATTACACTAGTGAATGCAAAGCAAACAGAAGAGACAGTGGAAGAATTAAATTGGCCATGGGACAAGAAGTGGGAGTTAGACAGAATGTGTTATTTACTACTGAGGGCCACTGGGGGCTTCAGGCTCCTGTGTGAGATTGGCAGCTGGTGATTAGTTTTAAAGTGAGTGCACGAACATTCTCTCGTCATCAATCTCAACTGAGAACTGTTGGGGGAAGGGAACTGGTGCAGCCCACAATGCAATAAATAAAAAGTGAAAGGGTTTAAAGGTGCAATCAGTAATTTATTCCTCATTAAAAGTTTTACATGAAGTACTTATTAGATGTATGCAACACATGATGCCTACTGATAAAGTGCTTTTTTTAACAGTGTTATTTCTCATATGACATTAGACAACAGTATTGACAACTGATAAGTGATTTGTTTTTGATCGTTTCCTTTACAAAAGCATTGATGAAAAATCTATTTATTCATATTTTGTTTTAAATAAAATCTTTAAGGAAAATCAAGACATGCATTTTAAAAAGGGAATCACTGAGTGCAGTGTATATTAAAGAAAATAAGTAATATAACTGTATACATTTCTTCAAGAGATGTGTATTTTTACATTTTCAACACTGAATATGTGTGTTTTGTTTTGGTATAAGCCTCACAGACAGTAACTGTCCAAAAAAAATTATTTTTTTGTATATAAAGTATATTTTAGCTGTCACAGGAACGCTTAAAAATGTACAAATTAAATCTCCAATTCACTTAGAGGTAGCTGAATGTCCTTATGACATACAACAAACACCTGTAATTTCCCTTCTGTTCGTTATTGTTAAAGGCAGCAAATGGAAATAAATGTCCTAGAGATTCTCTTTCATTTCATTCCTGTCAAAAAAAAAAAAACAATCACCCTTTCATTGTAAAAAAATATTGTTTGTTGTAATTTAATAGATTCATGATCCTTTTCTTGTTTTCATTTTAGTCAATCATTCTGTTCAGACAATAACTGTAATGCACTCTAATTCAGGGTCTAGGCATGGGCAGAGATGGGCTGTGTTCACCCAAACATCTACTTCACCCACACAATCAGAATTTAGGCACAGATAGAGTTAATCTCTTCTTCTTCTAATCATTAATATTATCATTAGTGCATTGATTAAAAACAATCTGAGGTGGACTGTGTGACGAAGGCCTGCAGAATCTATCGAAAAAATAAATAAATAACAGCAGATAATTGCAGTAGGCTTAGTTTTCTTTTCTGAAAGTAAGTAAAGTGTGTAGTGTGAAAGCATAGGCTGACAATCGCTCAAGCTGAAACAGCTAGAAATATTTGTGTTGGGATCAAGAAGGTTGTAAACTGCTTCTAAATTGTAATATACATATCGGTAGCTCTGATTGATTTTAAAGTGTGATTTGGCCAACACTACAATGAGTCATAGCATGAGCAGTTTGCTGGAAAAACTCGCTCATTTAAGCAATTGCATTTATTGCATGGAGAGAGAAAAACATTATGTAAGTGTATACAATAATATGCATAGTTAAATTGTAACCTTGCACACTTTTGCTTGCTGTTAAACTGAATGAATGAGGAAAACTGCTTATAAAACAACCCTGAAATAAATGTATCTTTCAATCACTTAGGGTCATTCACACAGGACATTTTTTTTAGTAATGTCAAAGAGACTCTTTTTATAAAAGTTTTATATAAACTTCTATTTAGAATACACTGTTATGCACAAGATGCTGCAAAAAAGTGCACATTCACATTGAAAAACAATGAAAAAGTACACATTGGAATGGAGAAATGTGTTCTGTGACCGGCCCCTTCTTAATTTAAAGTCATATTCATTATTAAAACAGAAGGCTTATGTCACATTTACTTTCCAAAAATGTCACTGGATAGTAGAGAAGTGAAATGGTAGCATTTTATTTAAAGTGACAAGATTGTGTTAAAGATCTGTCTGTCTATCTATCTATCTATTGTAAATGCCTGCCCAGGATATTTTCCTGCCTACCTTTCATAGCTGGCAAGAACCAGGCCTGCATTTGGGTCAAAGATTGTGTTTAAAATATTAATACTTTTTTTTGCAAAATCACAGACAATATCCTTCAAATCTTTTAATTTGACAATTTGGTAGGGAAGCGATTCATTTCAGTGAGTAAATCCATCTGTTTAAAAGCACTGTGGGATTAAGACCCTTAATGAATGTCTCCCCATAGATTCTTTGTTAGAAAATGGAATCTATCCATTCACGTTTGTCACAGCATATCAGGCAAAGATAAAATAATCAAAGAGGAGAATGCAGGAGAAAACACTTAGCAGTGAAAACACCACAATAAAAAGACATGAATATACCGATGGCTCTATATACGTGCAGGGAAAACAAAGGGATCTAAATGCAACACAGTTGAAACTAACAAGTAACTATGGAAACAAAGTAACACACACAGTGGGAAATAGGTAAACTAACAATGGCAGGAACACAAGTAAACAGAAACAGAACAGTAGCAAAGCACAAAGTATGTCCTCACACTTTATCTGAGAAACTAGATAAAGTTCACCAAATGAGGGAAGGTGTTGGAGTTGTGGAGACAGACCTCAACTGGGGAAAGGAGACACCACAGCGGAGATTATGAAGGGAGAAACCAGAGAGGAGATGCTGGAGGGAGGAAATAGCCGACATTGATGTTCGACCACCAGTTGTGGAGCCATCAGAGTTGCAGAGCTGAGGAGACAGAATGGGTAACCCTCTAGGTTTTGTTGGTCAAGGTGAAACTGCAGCCAAGGTGGAGCCAGGGGGCTGGAAGAACTGCGGCTTTGCTGGTGTTGCTGTGGACCAAGGCAGAACCTGTCAGGGTTGGAGAGATGAAGTGTACTGCATCTGTGGTGCAATATTATATAAAAAAAAGTCTTATCTACTGGGATTTTCACATACATCCCTCCCTATCTCATTCCTCACCAATATGTCTTTTTAGTCACCCAACTGACGCTCTTTATTTGTCTCATACCTCCAGCTCTCTTTTTCTGCCCATATCAAAGGCTAGAGCAGTGTCTTCTGACAGAATGCTTCCTCATGTAATCCCCTCCAATCTTCTGTCTGAACAAGAACATAAGAAGCACAAGGACAGTTGTCTCAGTCCAGGTGTTACTTTTTCAAACTTTGCAGTTGGATATGAGGCTGTATGTGACTTCAGTCACTCTAAGCAAATGCTTTGTAGCTTGGCCAATGAGTAATGAGTTATATTTCAAATTTACCATCTGTTTCTACACACAAGTGACCATCACGGAAAAAGACTTTGAGAGGCATGGGGCAAAACATTCTACATTAGCTTAAAAAAATATTCAGAAACTTTTAGGAGCCTTAAGTCAATGTTAATTTGGCCCAGGATTATGTTTAGAAGATGAAGTCAGTCCTCATTATAATTTTCTTTTGTTTAATAACTTATCTTTGTGATTTCTTTTTTGACCTACCATACTAGTCTCTACAAAAGAAAGCCAAATATTTGAAAGAACTTCCAACTCTCAGCTTTGTTTATATGGAAGGTGTTTTGCTGTTGTTGTTGTATTACAAATTAGAATTATTTGACCTTCTCGTTTTTTGAAGGTTTTTGTGCACATGCCAACAGCACAATTTAACTGCTCACAATTCAGGTTAATGTTCTGCTGAAATATAGAGCCATCATCAACGTAACAATGAAAGCTAATACCATGCTTCCTAATGACATGATCTCTCTCCCAAAGGTACCATGTACAGGCTGAAAAGTCTTAGTACTGAGCCTTGGGGTACTCCATATGACACTTGTAATCAATCTGAAATCTCTTAATTTACTGCTACAAACTGATAATGGTCAGATACGTATAATTTGAACCATGCTAATGCAGTTCCACTAATGCCAACATAATTTTCTAGTTCTACACAGAATAATTTTGTGGTTGACGGTATCAAAGGCAGCACTAAGATCCAGTAACACTAACAGAGATACAACTATGATCAGATGATAAGAGCAAATCGTTTGTAACTCTAATGAGAGCAGTCTCACTTCTAAGGCACAGTATAAATCCTGACTGGAAATCCTCGCAGATTCCGTTTCTGCCTAAAAAAGGAACATAGTTATATTACATAGGATATTGCCTTTTTTTGAATCTTTGACAGAAAAGGTAAATTTGAGATGACAATTTAATTAACTAATTTTGTAAGATCAAGTTGTGTTCTTTTTTTAATAGGAGCAAAGGAGGAACTGTGTCTAAAATGCTGGAAAAAAAAAAGAGATGGTTAATAGCATTCCAGGTAGCCTAGAATAACTTGATGTTGCAACAGAAACTGAGTAGATGAAACTGATCAGGAAGTTTATTTATAAAGCTATTTTTAGTGTTAGACGTGATAGTTCTATTATATTTGTAACAGGGAGGTAGTTTTGCAGCTTTGGCTAAAGGCAGTGTACAAGTGTATAGATAACAATCTGAGATGTCAACACTCTGCTGCAGAATTTGAACAGTATCAACACTGATTCCATGCGACAATATTAGATCTAAGGTGTAATTACGGCAATGAATGGGTCCTGACTCCAATAAAGTCTAAAATACCAATTACAATGCATCTTTTTTTATTATCTACAAGGTTATTAAAATAACCAACAATTATGATTTTATCTGCAGCCATTACTAACTCTGACAGAAAATCAGAAAATGCTCTGATACAGTCTATATTGTGCCCTGGTGGCCTATATACAGTAGCCGGCACAAAAGTTAAATGATAATTATTACTTACACTAGATAGTGTTACACAGCACCTTCACTTCAAATAATTATATTTGAAATTAGACTTTTAGTAATACTGAATATATGGATATGAAGGCTCATGTTTATAACAGCAATCTTGAGGAGTAGACTCATTTAAAGTAATGTAATTATCTTTAAAGCAAAGCACATCTAGTTTTTAATCTATAATCTTATATAATCTTCTTATTTATTTTGAGGGAAGAGATCGTAAATTCAGCAACCCAAGCTTTATCATGTGTTCATCTATGATATATCCATTTTTGTTTGTTGAAAATAAATTACCTTTTACTCCTTAAAAGTTTTTGAGAGTTGTTTTGGATTTGCTAATCCAGGGTACACAGTCTAAATATGATAATATCTAGGTTAAAGAGTCTTTATGTGTTGGGATTTATCTGACTTGTGGGACGTGAGATAGCTAGCAAACCGTAGGTTTAGCCTGCTTCCTGACCTGGGCCCTAGTTAGTCAATTTTCAAATCTGGAACAAATGTGCCATATTAGAGAAGAGTGGCACCACCCCAAGAGGGATTAATATAATATATTTTCAACCTGTCAGGCCTGCCCCAAAAACTTTTACAATTGTCTATGAACCCTATATTACTCTGCGGACCACTTTGACATCCAACCATTACGTGAGGACAGTCTCTTAAGTATCTCATCAGTCATCAACATGTAGGGGGCCAGAACATATTATCAATTATCTTATATTATTACTATCTGACATTGTATTTGCGGTTTTACATACATGCATACTGCGAAGTCGGACATCATTAGTGCCAATGTAAATAACAATCTTAGCGTATTAACGATTAGCATTAGCCAGCACTTTTACATTTGCTCTGTTAGTGGTAGCGATTTAGATTAAAGCTAGTGTTATGATCTTGATTTGTGTTAATTGTTGTGTTCTTTATATAGTTTGTGGTGTATGTGTGTGTTCCAAGTGGGCATTTCCCTAGCTAATTCATCAGTGATTCATTAGCTGTGATTGGTTCCCCTCCTCACTTGATCCAGATGAAAGGACTGCCCCAAACACTCAGAAGAGGCCACTACTGTGCAATCGTTTTTGATTGTGTATCCGGCGCTATTGTTAGTTCCCTTTCATGGGAACTCGAGCTGCATCAAAAGCGCTAGAGGAATACCTTGACGTCAGTCACGTTAAGATGTGTACAACCAATGAGAAAATTACGCGTGTGAATGCGAGTCGCGGGTCAGTGATGTCATGAACAGAGCATAAAAGCGCACCTGAACCCGGAAGTGACAGCTTTGAGTGTCTTCAGCGTGCGTGTGTCTGAGAGATAGTGCTTGCGAGTTACAAACCACCTTCTAGTTGGATTGCGTGCGTTTGTTTGAAAATGGCTGAGCAGACGTTATACCGTGTGTTTTCCTTGTACTTGTTTCATTACGGGTAAGGATACACATAGGCAGTGCATCGTCTACCTGGGAGCGGTTTCTTCCCACTTCAATAACTACAACCCAGCTTTGAGGAGTTGGCGTTGTATTGACTTGGTGCCATCAATTGTTTACTACAGTTTCTGTGGTACAGTGGATACTGTGTTTGTCAATGATGTTGGAAACCGGGGTTCGGGCCCCGGTTAGATGAACTTATTCCAGCACCGAGGTGCTGGATTTTGTTGGCATCTAGACTGCAGATGAAGGACGCTCTCGCCTGGCGGTGTTTGCGGACACTATCCAGGCTCGCGTTTCTCAGGGTTCTGGACCTGTTGCATTTGAGGCTCAGCGGCGTTTACAATCCTGGGGATCGCAAATGGATCTCACAGAAGGTAGCGAGATGGGCGCGCCCGTATCTCAGCTTAGCTGTGATGATTCAAGTTCCAGGTGGGATTTGGGAGCACGCGCTCCAGGCGCGGTTTCTTCCGATCTCACTGGGACTTCGGTGCTATCACTATCCTGTTCTGAGGATGTGATTAGTATCGATCCGGTCGAGGAGGATTCGCCGTCCTCTTCACCGGCGTATGAGGAGTTAATCGAGGTCGTTATGCGAGCAGTCTGCCGTCTGGATATTGATTTGGCCGGCGAAGACTAGGAACGCTCATCCTAGAAAAAGTAAGTTGGATGAGCGTTACCTGCCAGCTCGCGTCGTCCCCCAGCGCCTGCCTTTCTCGCGGATCTCCACAGCGAGGTGTCGAGATCTTGGAAAATGCCAGCCTCCGACAGGGTGCATACACCGTGCAGTGCAATGTATGCTACCCTTGCCGGGGCTCAACCCTATGGTTACGGAGGGATGCCAAAGGTGGACGAGGCTCTTGCGGGATACCTCGTGCCCCAATCGGCATCTTCTCTTAAAGCACCGGCGCTCCCCACAAAGCCGTTGTGGGTCACATCATCTTTGTTGGGGAAAGCGTGTCTGCACACCACGGCACTGCTGCAGGCCTACCGAACAGAATTGCTGGGAGACCTCGACAAGGGCGGCGGCATTGGCCTGGAGGCAGTGGCAGAGCTGCGCCGGGCCATGGATCTGTCTCTCCGGGCCAGTAGGGAGACGTCCCACTCTGTCGGTCGCTCCATGGCAGCTCTGGTGGCTACGGAGAGACATCTATGGCTCAACCTTTCAGCCATAAAAGATAAGGACAAGTTTGTGTTGTTGGATGCTCCTCTGTCCCCTTCGGGCATGTTTGGCGACGCCGTAAAAAGTGTCGTCGACAAGTTTCAGAAGGCTGCACGACAGCAGGCGGCGTTCAGCAAGGTCCTTCCCCGCCGCCCTTCATTCAGGGCCTCACAGAAAGAGAGTGTTCCATCCCGTCTACCTCCCCCCAACAAAGGGAGGTCGGGCCGGCACTCTCAGGCCCAGCCTTCTAGCAAAAAGACGGATTTGAGGATCGTCTTAAAACGGCAAGAAGGCTGCCAGTAAGCGTTCCTGACGCCAAAGGCAAGCCGCAACGAGGCAGTTCTCTCCGTGTGCGGCTTCCGAGGGAGCCTGCCACGGGAATACTGCCCCCTCCAAGGAGGGTCCTAGAGCATTTCACCCGTGTGGTGTCCGGTAACCCCGGCCCTGTGGTGTCATCGCTCGTACCAGAGATCAGTCTCGAGAGACTGGTTCCCTTAAGTAGAGTTCCAGGGTCAAGTTCCTGCCGGGCATCTCTCAATGGGTCCTGCGCACGGTAACTTGCGGGTACGCCATTCAGTTCGGGGGCTCACCACCCCGTTTCTTGGGGGTCCTACCATCACTGGTAGGACCCCAGCAGGCTCTGGTCATGGAACTAGAAGGAAACTCTCTGCTGGAGAAAGGGGCCATCGAGTATGTACCCCTCACAGACAGACAGTCCGGTTTCTACGGCCGGTACTTCATAGTTCCGAAGAAGGTTGGAGGGTTGCGGCCCATTCTGGATCTTGCGTCTAAATTCAAAATGTTGACGCTCAAACAGATCGTGACGCATATATGGTCTGAGGACTGGTTCGTCACGATCAACCTCAAAGACACATATTTCCACATCTCCATGCTTCCTCAGCACAGGAAGTTCCTTTGGTTCGCCTTCGGGGGGAAGGCGTACCAGTATCGGGTACTTCCGGTTGGCCTATCACTCTCACCCCGCACGTTCACAAAGGTGTGGACGCTGCGCTTGCTCCGCTGCGATCCCAGGGCATTCATGTCCTCAATTATATCGACGACTGGCTAGTGTTATTTACTGGCTGTTACCCAGTCGTCCCGGTTAGCAGCACGTCATCGAGATGTCGGGCTCGCTCGCATGAAGGAGCTGGGGTTAAGGTTGAACACCAAGAAGAGTGTACGTTCTCCTGTTCAGAGAACCACTTTCTTGGGAGTCATTTGGGACTCGGAGGCAATGTTTGCTCGGCTCTCCCCGGGGGCATTCATTTCATTCGTTCAGCCGTCAAGAGTATCAAACTAGGCTAGCTACTCACTGTCAAACACTTCCAGAGGGTGTTGGGGCTCACGGCAGCAGTGTCCAGCGTCATTCCGCTCGGCCTACTGCACATGACACCCCTGCAGTGGTGGCTCAGGACCAAAGGGTTTTCCCCGAGGGGCAACCCGCTTCGCACATTCAAGGTCACGAGGCAATGCCTACGCGCCTTGACCCTGTGGAAGTAAACCTGGTTCCTGTCATAGGGCCCTGTGTTGGGAGCATTCGACCGATGTGTGTCGCTGTCGACAGTTGCATCCCTCACGTGCTGGGGAGCGTTCCTGAGGGATCGCTCCGCACAATGAGCAGACATCCTGTCGAGACAGGGGCCGAGGCCCGGGGAATGGCGGCTCCACCCCGAGGTGGTGGAGCAGATCTGGGAGAGAGACGGGCAGGCACAGGTGGACCTGTTGCCTCCGTCGGGAACTCCCATTGCCCTCTGTGGTACTCTCTGTCGCATCCAGCGCCCCTGGGGCGGGATGCTATGGTACACGCGTGGCCGAGGCTACACTTGTACGCTTTCCCCCGATTGTTCTGCTCCCGGGAGTTCTGGCCAAAGTTCGTCCGGATGGGGTCCGTCTCACGCTGGTGGCCCCCTTTTGGCCCAGCAGGATTTGATTCTCGGACCTGACATCCCTTCTAGACGGAGTCCCCTGGGAGAGGAGGGACCTTCTGTCCCAGGGGGAGGGTTGTGTCTTTCACCCCCGCCCAGAAATACTGAAGTTGAAGGTCTGGCCCCTGAGGGGACCCAGTTCCTCGACTCTGGTCTCCCAGCCGAGGTTGTAGAGACCATTCTTCAGTCCAGAGCTCCCTCCACGAGGAAACTCTACGCTTTGAAGTGGAGACTCTTCACTGCTTGGTGTAGCGAAAGGCATGTGAACCCAGTAACCTGTCAAATTGGCAAAGTGCTGGAGTTCCTGCAGGAAACATTTGCGGCAGGGTTGTCCCCCTCTACCTTGAAGGTTTATGTGGCTGCCATAGCGGCTTGCCACATACCTCTGGGTGGGGCGTCCTTGGGCAGGGACCCCCTAGTCTCTCGTTTCCTTCGTGGCACTCTAAGGCTGAGACCTGTGGCACAGACCAGGGTTCCTTCCTGGGACTTGTCTGTGGTACTCCAAGGCTTGTCCCAGGCACCCCTTGAACCAATAGAGGAGCTTCCTATTAAACTCCTCTCCCTAAAGACTCTTCTTTTGCTGGCTATCACCTCGCTTAAGAGTGTTGGGGATCTTCAAGCTCTCTCGGTGGTTCCTACATGCCTCGAGTTCGCGCCTGGGATGACGAAGGTTTTTCTCCACCCGAGGCCAGGCTATGTCCCCAAGGTTCTCACGAATGTGGCTCGGTCTATCATGCTACAGGCCTTCTGTCCTCCCCCTTTCGACGATCATGAGCAGGAGCAAAAGAACAAGGTCTGTCCAGTAAGAGTACTGGACGCTTACGTCCTCAGGACTGCCACCTGGCGTAAATCAAACCAACTGTTCATTTGCTTTGGGGCCCCTAAGGGGGCTCCAGCTTCTAAGCAAACTTTAAGCCGATGGATAGTCGAGGCTATCTGTTTAGCTTATGAGTCGGCCGGACAGGCCTCTCCCCTGAGGGTCTGGGCCCACTCTACTAGGAGCGTGGCGGCCTCCAAGGCGTTTCTCTCAGGAGTTTCCCTTGCTGATGTCTGTGCTGCGGCTGGCTGGTCCTCTCCGCACACATAATGAGGTTCTATCAATTGGATCTCGATTCCGCTCCGGGAACGAAGGTGCTCTCCCAATGAGCTGGGACAAACCCGCAGGCTGGCATCGCTGAGGTGACGTTGGTATAGCGTTCCCCTAGCGTTTTTGACGCAGCTCGAGTTCCCATGAAAGGGAACGTCTCAGGTTACGTATGTAACCCTGGTTCCCTGGAGGGGAACGAGACGCTGCGTCTCTGCCTCAGCTCCTTGCGCCTCCGAGCCCGCTTCAGACACTCTTTTGCATTCACTTCCGGGTTCCGGTGCGCTTTTATGCTCTGTTCATGACGTCACTGACCCGCGACTCGCATTCACACGCGTAATTCTCTCATTGGTTGTACACATCTTCACGTGACTGACGTCAAGGTATTCCCCTAGCGCTTTTGACGCAGCATCTCGTTCCCCTTCAGGGAACCAGGGTTACATACGTAACCCGAGACGTTTTTCGTATCGCCTTTGTCTTGTGTAGAGTTTTTCTAAATCAGAGAGATTGTTAGAATTGATTTTGTGATTGATTGTGATTTTTGGCATTGTTTGCCATTTGTAAATAATTATTTGTTCATTCTACCTGTATATATTTTGTGCACATTAAGGAAAGTAGGGGGTTTGATGTCATTTTGTTTGACATCTTTTCACTTTGTTTCTTTTGAGAGAGATGGGTAAGTTAAATTGTATTTTGTTTTCTTTATTTTGGATTCAGGTAAAGTAGAGGTTTTCACATAGATCACTTCTGTTTGCTATTTTTTATTTTATTTCAATCTCTCTGGTATTGAGATGTATGTTTCCTTTTTCCTGTTATGGTTGTCCCTTAGCCGTCAAAAAAAAAAACTAGCAATGTCAGGTTGATGTGACAAATCACTTTTTTTTATGATCTAATATGGTTTAAGTTTTATTAAGCAATATGAACATCAAGTGTAATAAAATAAAAATAAAAGCTTTTAGAAGCAACATACGGAGTCCACTCAAGCAGACGGTAAACAGCTGTGCAACAGTGAAAACTCAGACAATGTTCCTTAAAGGACCATTACAGATGAGTTTGGATTGTTATTGTTCATTGAGTCTATTACAGTAAGAGTCAATGAGGGCAGATTAAGCGAATTCTGTTGGATAAGCAAGATTCAGGAAATCTCAGGTGTGGTCCTCAAGTTTCCTTGGTTCAGATGGATGATTTTTACTGCTGTATCCGTTGTGTGGATAAGTATTTTGTTCTGCTTGAACATAAGGTTGAGGATCCAAATGCAGAAGTTTTACCATAACATAATCATAGTAAAAAAAACCGGCTTAAAGTCAAAACCACAGATCAAACCATCCGGATAATAACAGACTATCCAAGGCACAGGGAAACAGGGAAATCCAGGGAGACAGGAAGAAGATCAAGACCATGAGAACAGAAATAGTGCTCAGAAATGCAGCTGTTCACTGAGTTTATATAGGCAGGGCTAAATGAGATAAATGAGACATAGATGTAGGCAATCATGGATAAAGAGTCCAGCCAAATTATTCTGGGAAATGTCCATATTGATTGGCAATGGACTAGGGAAGTGTGCACTGTGATGGATATCAAGGGCTCTCCATCTGGTTATCATTACAGTGATGAAACTCAGTCGTTTAAATTATAACAATATTACATTCTTTAAACAAAAAAAACAACAACATGGATCTACGTAATTAATGGCTAAATAATCATGCGCCATTCCAATTGTTTGTTACAAAGCTGCAGATTATGATGATATAATTTTAATTATGACAGTTTTAAATCACGTTTAATTCAAAGTCAGTACTTGTTAATCATCTTGTCTTATAGAGACTGTTTGATTCAGTTAACAACTAAATGTTAATTAATGCAATGCATTGACTTTCAAACAAGCCAGTCGTAATTAAGGATAGTTCCTCATTGTTAATTTATCCACCAGTCATGAGTTCATGTATAAATATATTAACGTATAAGTAAATGATTATTCATGTACCTTTATGGTAAAGTGTTACTACCAAGAAGCCAAGAAAGTGTTTCCATTTGAAAGTTTTGATTTTAGACCTTTGCTTTTGACTTCAATTTTATTAAATCATTTCGAATGAATCATAATACACGATCTGAAGGATGATGTTAAGTTATCCTTTGACCCATTTCTATTCACTTATTAAGCTGGACAGGGAACTGAGAACAGCGTTAACTGTATCACTCACTTGGTGAATAGACATTTAGAAGATACTAAAGCATATTCATGTTTAATGAAAGCCAAACCAAGATACCAATTAGGACATTGACAGAGCTAAAAGTCAGCCCTTTTCATATCAAGTGGTTTTATTCAATTGTAACAAATCATACTCAACAAGTCAGGATTAACAATTCTAATTCTGAGGTGAAAACCAGTACTATAAGGGGCCAGCGTGGGTGTGTTAATTCACCCATTTATTTATTGTATGAACTAATGAGTGTGTTTCATGACAGGGAAATAATGATTTTATTGAAAAGGAACACTACACTCCAGATTTGTTGGATGGCATAATAATAACTACTTTAAAAGAAATGTTGAAGACTGTTGAAATGGTCTTCAATACTATTGAAATATTATATCTTCAAATATTATTCTATATATATATATAAAAAAAACTGTTTGAATATATTTTAAAACGTTGTTTACTCCTGTGTTATAATGCTGATTTTTTTTAATCATTCCTCCAATCTTCAGTTTCACATGAGTCTTGTGTTGTGCTGCTTCGTATTTTGGGGGAAAGGTTATGGGTTCGATTCCCAGGGAAAGCAAGAACTGATTAGATGGTCAATGTGTTCCTTAAATGCAGTGTAAGTCGCTTTGGATAAAAGCGTCAGCCAAATGCATATATATTACCTTGTGTTTCACTCTGTTGTTGTCAATGTTGGTAACTGTTTTGGTGTATATCCTGTTGGACAGTTCAAATCCCATTTAAATATTTATCCTGTTTTTGCACCAGATGTGCTCTTTTGTTTTGTATTTAAAGTGTTTGTTTTGAGTTTTGGTCACTAAAGTAAATTACAGTTATTCCTTTTTGCCATGCCTTCCTCATTCTCCTACAGCACACTAACATCAGTAATGTGTGTTTGGCAAGTCTGACCTTAAATAATATGGTCTGTATTAATTGGACTAATTAATTTAAATGACATATGATATGGAACGTCAAGAAAATTATGTTCAATGATAAAACAAATAGAAATAGAAAAGTAGAAAGATAATAAGTTAAATAGCTCAAATTACTTGTTTAATTGATTAGATAATAATAATAATAATAATAATAATAATAATAATAATAATAATAGCCAATTTTACATTAAAAAAAATGGAAAACATAAAAACATGGTAATCTGAGCATATTGTTTCTTACCAACCTCGGTATTATGGTCTTTAGACCTTGTTAATTGTTTGTTACCTCTGTGTGTTCAGAAGCATTAGTAGTTCTCCTCTGAGGACCAGGTAGAGGCCAAAAACAAACTGCAAGAACATAAATATTGTTTACAGCCATGATGTACTGTAAATGCATGAGGTCACATATCGCAAGCAATGTCAAGACAGCATATACAGTCATCTCAGCTCGCTGTGTGTTCCTCTGACAGGAAAAAACAAGCACTCTTCTGTGTTTTATAACTAAAGTAAAAATGCTGTCAGTGTTTTTAAGAGTATTCTTTAATGGAAGCCTCATGTAGCACATAGACTGATGATTAATCACTCTTAATGGCTTACATTTAGTATGCATACTACCTTTAACAAGAATAGATGGTATTTTTGTCAGCATTTTCTCACCTTAATGTTGTTCTAAATGACATTTTTCGGTGGAACACAAAAGGAGAAAGAGAACATTGCTTAAATCTTGCTTTTGTTTATTTCAAAATAAAGAAAGTCACACCGGTCCTATATAGACTAAGCTGTTTGGAAAAATGGATGGTTGGATGGATGCATTACTCTTTCTTCATTTTTATAAGAAATCATGTTTAAAATGGTGAAGGTCAATGCAAAAATTCCACAGACTGTGTGTACACAGCTGTCAATCTGTTGATGACTGTCGCACTATGGCCATAAATAAAACTCGACTCTTCCCACATGCATCATCCATCTCAGATACTGCTGTGTGTCACACGCAGCTGTTTATAACTCCCAATTAAAGCTGTCTTCAGGAAGTAGAAACAGTCGGGTTAGGAGTCAGGAGCTGGTTTTCGTTATTACCTGAAAATAGTGGAACTGAATAATTATCATGAGGTTTGATTTTGTTAACGTCTTGTCGACATCTTGAAATCAATACCGAGGTTGGTAACAGTTTAATTTCCTAAATGATTAGTTCTTTTTAATGGTTTGGTCAAAATGAATTCTTTGAGACAAAATAAACCTCCAATTAGGCTCTCTAAAATGGCTCATTGAACTGATTAAATTAATCAAATGCTCACAAATCATTACTTTTAGAGTAATCTGAGTCTAAATAAGAACCATCACTGTGTTAAGCTGTATTTAACACTGAGACTTTAAGGAAGAGATTGCATATTTTTTATGGTTTCAATTGATGATTCAACATGCTATTTGAAATTTGGCCCTTTGACTTTCTGTTCAGCCTTCTGCTATGAAAGCCTGCATTAGTCAGATCAAGGGTGAGCAATATTGAGAAAATAGAACATTTTTCATTAACCCAAAATTTTTTTTTTTTTTTACAAATTTGCTTAACCTAAATAGCAATGCAGGACTCTTGCTAATCCTCTACAGTGGGGTATACAGTGGGTACGGAAAGTATTCAGATCCCCTTAGATTTATAAAAAAAAGGAATGATGTGGAAACAATGGAATTTATATGAACTGTAACCATATGCATATGTCAGGGTTCTGTCACTCCAGTTTGGGTTTCTAGTGTGTTGGTTGACAGAGCTCTGACACTGCCCCTTTGTTGTGTCTTGTGATTGTAAGCCCCACCCATCTTGTTCCCTCGTTTCCCTTAATTGATCTGTCTCTACTCGTTACCTTCCTCATGTGTTCCCTATTTAATCCTTGTGTGTTTGCTGTCCTGTGTGGTGTCGTTGTCATTCCACGTCTGTGCCTGATTTCCCTGGTTCTGATTTCCCGTTCCATCCGGTTTGTTTGTGTTCTTAGTTTCTGTTTAGTTATATCGTTAAGATTATGTTTTCCCCCACGTGGGTGTTTTCTTTTGTGTGTTTGTTTATTTTGTTATCATTAATAAACCCACTTTTCCCTGCATTTGAGTCCTCCCTTAATGATCCGTGACAGCATATGTAAAATAATGCGTTCATCAATATTAACAAAACTGCCTTAGTTACTGTTATAAGACTGTGTAAGCACTATGAGTGTTGATGGACTTAATCTGCTGATTCCGATCTGGGCATAGACTTTAACAAAACTGTGTTTTTTTTTTTCTCAGCTTTTTGCTAATTTTTTTTATTTTAAGCTTGCAATGTTTAATGTCCCCCCCTCAATTCAAGTGTTAAGAAAAATAAGGTTGCATGAACCTTGTGTAAAACCTTATTTTTTTAAGCAGAAGGTCAGTTCTTTATTTTGACATATTTCATGTTTAGATGCAATAAAATCCTCTGGGGGCCTAGAAATATTTTTGAAAATGGAACAAAAATAAAGCTTTTCAAATATAACTGTTAAAAATAATTCCATTTCCAATAACATGCTAATCTCTTAAATATTTGTCATGGCAAAATAAAATTTTATCTTGGTATTAATCAAAAACAGTAAAGAAACCATACAAATTATTTTATGAAGGAAATTTCTTCAACTATACAGGTACAGCCATTAACTGGATATTGTGAGCAAAGGAGTTTTTCCTTGAGGCCATTGACTGGTAAACCCAAATGTATGTTCTCAGTAAAATACAAGGCTTTGAAAGGAGACCATTTTAGAGTGACTTCAGAATGTCAGACTGGCATCTGAATGGCGGTGTGGGTCCTAGCATAGGTGACTTTTTCAGAGACACAAAGCTCTTGGATACATACTGCTCTTCACTGTCTGATTGTGTGGGATTGTGTTTTACTTGTCCTTCTGTGTGATGGTCACAGCCACTGTTCCTGTGATTAAAGTGTCTGTTACTGCTGGCTCTGCATTGAACAGACTGAACACACTGAGACACAGTGGCTTGAGAAGTCAGTGGAAATGTGTGTGTGTGTGTGTATATATATATATATATATATATATATATATATATATATATATATATATATATATATATAGATATATACATATACATATCTATATTAATTTAGCAAAAAATGCTGTTTTAGGTAAGTTGATGCTAGAATGCAGATAAGTCATTCTTTAACTGAAAGAATGGGCCGTTCAGTGAATTAGTTTCAAAGTATAATCATTACATTATTTGAAAGTATTCAAGATTTAAGATTATCATTATTAGTATTAATCTTTAACATGGAAATATTCAAACTTTCACAACATGCACATGAAAAAGAGACAGTTTACTTTGCTCTCTCACAGCACATAATTCGACCAGAGTCAGAGAGAATGGGAAAATATCATTAAAAATGTCCAATAAAGAAATAAAAACGTTTACTAACAATATAAATGGATCTTGTGTGGTATGATATGATCCCCATAAGTGGTTCAAACTGAAATAATTGTGGAAATATAAAATGTTTGAAGATGATCAATACAGTGCCGTCTGGCACTGTAATAACAACCTAAAGGGATGCTATTGTTTTACTATGCATTTTTAAACCGTGTTTGGCAATCACAATATTGGCAAAATGAGCAGAAATTGTGAAAAGTGTAAAATCTATGGGAATACACAGACATGTCCAGTCAATATACTGAATTGACTGAAATGACCCCTTTCAAACGTTTCCTTCCCAAAAATCAAGCACTTCCCAGGGGACCCTGAGTGCCAGCATGCTGTGCTATCCTATACAGAGTTAATGGCTTTCAATGGATTTTAATGACCTTTCTACAGTTTATAGAATCAGATTAAAAGCCATGATGAATGCTTACATTACAAATAAGTATGATACACGATTGTGTGACTATTTGTGCTGAACGACAAAACATAAAGCTTTATGATAAACTTGTACAGCAATTGGATGACCAGTACAACAGGCCACAACAGATTTTTTTTACTTAAAAACAAGTATTTAAAACATTATTTGCTGCTAACTGATATGTAAATGTACAAACAGATCAGCAAATGGGTAGTATACTGTTTTAGTGATCCTTGCAGTCGAGCCAATCATCCTGACTCCGACCTGCTTCACCAAACCCGATCTCGTCTGCAAGAAAGGATCCGATGCACACATCCTGGATGTCTCTATAGTAGCCAGACACTGCCTGGACGGTGGATAAGTACGGTTCTCCCACGAATATGGTTGCCATTCATCGCCTTCACCGCCTTCATGGTCTCTCCAAACGTGACATCTGTGACTTCTGACGATCCTAGGCTCTTTGAAGTGTTACGACACTTATTATAGGGATACCTAGGTTCGCCCAGGTCCCCTGCCTCAGCCATTTCATCTTGCCACACACCAGTGTATATTAGCATCTAAGCATGCATGATCAAAATTGTTGCCCTGTGGATGGTGGTCTCCTAGATGGGTATCTAGAGTGGGTATCTCGCGGTGGGGTCACCTTCGAGTCAACTAGTGCCAGTTAATGCCAGTCAACTAATGCCAGTCAACTAACATATCCTAATGACAAAGATGAATGAGGTTAAGAAGAGGATCTGTGACTTCTGGAATAATCTCTTTTAGTAACTTAGCTAGTATCAGGTCTGAAAAACATGCTGAATTTTTTCTCAGTGGCTCAACAAATTACTCTATAATATGTTACTGAAGTAGACGGTTGCATCATTACAATTTTCTCTCTAATATTACAAATCTTGAGATTAAGGAAGTTCATAAAATCCTTACCACTGTACTGTTATGAAGTGTCATGGGATGAATTTTTACTCCTAATTAATTTATCAAACTGTATATAATAAATGCCTATGGCTGTATTTGTTTTCTTGTAAGTGGGTCAAAAAATAAGCAGATCCTGCAGGTTTTAAGGCCGGTCTGCATGCAATAGAGCTGTCTTTCCACGAAATGTGAAAAACCTCTAGTTTTGTTTTCTTCCAGCTGCACTCCATTTTTCTGGCTGCAGTCCTGAGGGCCCGAGTGTGTTCACTATACGATGGTGTTGGACTATTTCCTTTCATCTTCTTTAAGCGCAAAAGAGAAACTGTCTCTAAAGTGCTGGGAAAAGAGCGAGAAAATACTTTATATTGCAACATCAAGTTCTTCTAAGCATCTGGAATGCTGAGTAGATTAAACTAATCAAGAATATTATTTATAAAGCTATCTTTAGTGTTAGAAGTGAGAGTTCTACTGTATTTGTAACAGGGAGATAGTTTTGCAACATTGGATACAAGTAGTATACACACGACTAGATAATGATCTGATATATCATTGCTTTGCTGCAGAATTTTATCAGCATTAATATTGCTGCAAATGTTGCCATGAAAAATGTAATAAGGTTCTAATAATAATGTGCTTTTGAGCACAAGTATGCTGCGCAGACTTAATGTCTAACCTGGACAGCTCTCCTGGGAGCTCTGTTACTCTGAGTGTCACAGTCTTGTCACGTCTGTCACATTGGGTTCATCTGTGTCTCCCAGATCCTTCCCACTCCTGTCTTGTTATTGATTACTCTCTCAGCTGATTCCCATTTCCTCATGTATATAAACCCTCATGTTCTCTCTTGTTTTTGTTGGTTATTGTCTATGTTGGATGTTGTGTGTGTGGATGAGACACAACAACTCCCGTTCTGCCGTCTGACTTCCTCGCATCGCACATCAGCACATTTGTATTACACTTAGGACTGATTACCTCAAAATGTATCTTTGAGTATGTGATCTGAACGAAATGCATACACCTCTCTCATTTTTGCTCATGTGCCAGTGATTACGTTAATATTCCCATGGTGTTACAATTCTGACACGGTGCAGAGCTCCCTTAAAGTGAAAGGTTTCAGTTACAACAGTTACCCTGAAAAGGGAGCTAGCTGCTCCATCACCTTGCCTTACTTCCTACATTAGCCAGTTAGGATCTGAGGATATCACCCACAAGGTGATACTCAGTGAATGAACAATACGGACATTCCCAAATGTATTGTGAATGGACTGAGATGTTAAGAGCTTGTTAATTAATTGAGTTTCTTTGTGTGTTCATTTGGTGATCTTGTTATACTGAAGGAATCTGTGTATATGTATTGAATACGTATATGCACAAGTATTGAATATTGTTTGTATTGAATGACTGATTCTGTGAATATATGTGATATGTTCTGCTCTTGTGAGACGTCTTTCTAATTGATAAGTGAACAAACAGACTAAACAAGACTAAAGAAACAGAACATGATGAGGGATATTGTAATTTTTATTAGATTCGTGTGAGATGGTTTAAATTATGAACAACTGTTTTTTTTCTGATTTCTATATCAGGCTGGAACCCTTTTTTGTTTCATTTATCAAATCATTACAGCACGTTCATGCAGAGCTGTTCCCATATTGTCACAATTCTGATGCAGTGTCTCGTTCCTTTCTCAGGGAACCAGGGTTACAGTTGAAACCAATACATTTTACATTTCTGATACTTAAGATCCACCAACCAGTGTGTTCATGAGCACTAGAAAACTATGGCATGGCATGTGTTTGATAAGGGAGGTGAAATACACAAAAAATCTTTTTGAATTTTTTTTTGTTTTCTTTTGTACAATGCGCTGGATACGGAAGCTTGTTTGTGCCGCAGAATAAAAAAAGGTAATTGTGACCTTTAAATATCACTTTTTTTTTTCTTGCAATTGTGAATTTATATCTCACAATTCTAAGAAATAAGTAAAAATTACAAGTTATAAACTTGCAATTACAATAAGTGACTAAGATTTTATGAGTCATATATTGCATTTAAAGTAACAGTTTCCTCATATCATCTCCTATTTAGCTTGTTAGATATTTGTTTCAATTAGTTTATGGTACAATACAGTTTGTTACCCAACACATTATTTTGTACACCCACAAAGCATTCAGATTCAGCAAGCATGATGTAGTAAACCGTTAACTGGGACATGTTTGCGTGCAACTGGTATTATCTATAATGAAACGCGCTCTGTCGTGCTGCTGACAGATGCACTGAAAGGGGACATGGTGTGCGCACAGCAGTTTAAGGAACAGTGCAATCATGATGTGCCAACACAACAATCCCTACTGTGTCTCAAGAGTTGGGTTAGAAATGATAGCATCCCCAATGCTTTATCACCCTCTTTGTGACAGACATTGCCAAAGATGAGATATTAATGACGCTGTGTTAGTGTGAAGAATTGACCCTGTGGTTCAATGTGTCATGTAGATAGTGCTTTCTACTGGGAGGTTATCTGCAATATGATTACAAATGTATTTGCCTGTTCTGGAGGTGGTTTGGATGCAATCAGTTACAGTGCTTTGTACTGTGTCTTTCTTGTCTGAGCCTTCATCTAATTATTTGCTCTGGTCCAAAACCTAGTGAGCATGTATAGGCAGCATCCTAAATAGCCTCAGTTGACAATCAGATGAGGATTGAGCTCAAAACCTTAAAACATTTATTAGCTGGCAAGCTCTAATTTCATTGACTGATTTTATTTGACTTCTGCTGTGTTTTATCTAGGTAAGAAAGTTGGATTTTCCAACTTCCTATTTGGGAGAATGCAACAAAATATCCCGTGAAAAACTGTGTAGAAGTAGCAGGTGTAAGATGAAAAGCAAACATGATGCACCAAGATACTGACTATGAAGCAGTTGAAAAACACAAGTGCGTAAAAATACATTTCATGAAATTAAAATGTTTTAATACAAGGGGGCTTAGCTTTTCTGTTCATAATTTAAAACTAATATTTTAAATTTTAAAATGTCGGCACTACCAAGCATTGTTTATCTACAAACAATTCTGTTGCTGTAAATGTTGACAAATTACTTTTGATTTCAACATGGGCTAGCCTGTTATGCAGATATTGATGTGATAACGTACTAAAAATAAAACTTACTAACTCTTTATGAAAAAAGAAATGTGCTTAATTGAATTGAACATGTATGAATACTTGTAGTAGTGCACTTCAAATCTTAAAGGCATGATCATCATCTTGCTAGCATTATTCCCTGAAATTGCTGGAATGCATTCACACTCACTCGTCCAATTTGGCATATCCATTCCACCTAATCTGCAAGTCTTTTTTGCTCACCGTGCTGCCTTTAAATCTTAAAGGCATATTAATGCATATTAATGTACACTAACACACTAAAGAACATAAAGCACTCAGATCGTAATTGACATGATTATTTACAGCAGATTCTCATGAATAAAAAAAGAGCACAAAATTCAGCATAATCCGTCACTTAGGTCTAAAGAAATTCCTCATGAAGTTATAACAATAAAATTTACATAAACCACAAACACTTGTTTGGAGAAGTTTTAGAATGCTCTGCCAGACAAAAAGGCTCCGCATACTCTTGTCATCCAAACTTATTTCCTTCCTGAGTTATTGCATGTCAAATAAGAAAGATATGTAAAATTTCCCTTGAGCACTTTTTTTTTGTCTTTTATCAGCAGTTTCACAGCATGTGAATGTCCAAATGTAATGAAATTGTCTTTTATCAGCAGTTTCTCGGCATGAGAATGTCAAAATATAATGATTCCAACCCCTAAAAAAATATAAAAGGTTTTCTATCAAACAATACCAAACTATTGACTCTCCCTGCTAGAGTTTTGGAGTTACTTTTGTAACTAGAAAAAAATTAAAAAAATTCCTTCAAAGCCTAAAGGGTTAACGCCAGTGTGTTACTCAGTATTACATTTAAAGTGCATTGTTTATATACATTAAATGTACAAAACTGCAATTTCATCATTACCAATGAGTAATTAAACATATATATTCAAATACATAAGCAAGTTTCAATAGAAATGACATTCAAGTATTTTACTTTACCTCAAATATGTACCCCAAATAGGTTTGCCAATAGCCCTATAAGCAAATAACACTTTAACCATGAATTCTATCCTGTCTTTAGTGACAAGGCACTTAATGTACTACTCTCCCCCTCAATATATATTATATAGTTAGACATCAGCCTTCTTAGTATACATCAAACTATTTACAACAAGAAAAATAAAATAAATCAGTTTTTTAAATGTTTTGTAAGAAGCGTATAGGGTCAGTAGCAACCCAAGCTGTGTAATAGTGTAAGTATATATTTTTCTACTCTACAATAATTTAATCTCTGATGACTCAGTAAATGCAATTCAGCTTTATTCCCCAAGGGAGCAAATGTCAGCGTCAAGTATCTGTCATGTCTGTTTATTTCTGTGCACTTCCGGTGTTTCACCACCCACCTGTCTCATCATCAATCATCTCATCAATCTTGTCAGCTGTGTTTTGTTCCCTCATTAGCCTTTTTGTAACCCTATGTTTCTGTCAGTCTTTGTTCGTCAAAGCGAATGTTTGTAGTTGTTTTCTCCCGCGTTTCCACAAGATGAGTCCTTTTGTTTTGCATTTAAAGTGTTTAAAATGAGTTTTATTGTTAAAGTAAGTTTAAGTTCATTAGTCGTCTCCGTGTCATCCTCCTCCTCATACACACGCCTAACAGTTTGATACATAGTGATGTCTATGAGACGAGATGTCTCATAATTAACAGCCATAAAACAAAACGTCTCAGGTTACGATGTGGTGTGTAACCATAGTTCCCTGAAGAGGGAACGAGACGCTCCGTCAAAAGTGCAAGGGGAATACCTTGAAGATAGTCTTGTGAAGCACTATGTAAATGATCGAACAATCGATCGACGGAGCGTGTGACAGTCATAAGTTGGTGACATCACGAACCAGGGTGATAAATATGCGCCATAAACTAGTGACGGCAGCTTAGATTAGTGTCTGCACCAAGGGAGACCACTGTTTTGGACAACCCTGAGGACTGGGAGGAATGCCAGAATTGCCCTGCAGGTATATGTGCCAGGATAATTGGTGCTTGTGACCTTGGGCGGAACGGTTAGCACTTAGGCCCCGTCCACACGGAGACGCGGATCACTGCATCCGCATACATTTCCAACCATCCCAAATTTTATCAACCAGCCCAATGCATTTTTTCCCGGTCGGACGTGACAAAAAGGTAAATAGCAATCTGGCAACACTGAACAGCAACAACAATGCGCATGCTCAAAGTCTTCTTCTCTGTGTGTAGTGTATTATCTGTGGCAGAATTACAGCGCCCCATACTGGTCTGGCATATAAACTACACCGGATTCAGTTGGTTTCAGTGGTACCGTGTGGACGCTGATATTTTTTTTGAACGAGGAAAAAAAAGATCGGATAAGGAATGTGCCGGCATCTTGTGGACGTGGCCTTAGTGTATGCGAGGTTAGCACTGCATCCCTGCATATGATGAATGTGTGAGGTGAAAGAGCTAGGCCAAACAGAGCATTCAACATTGGTAAGCCTTCACCCCAAAGGTGAACCTGATGTACTTCCTTTGTTGTGGAAGGAGGGAATGAAAACATGCGTCCTTCAAGTCGATCGTGAAAGACCAGTCCTCAAACATGATTTGTCACGATCTGGTTCAAAGTCAACATAGATGGCGAGTGATTTAGAAGGCTGAAATTTAGGATGGGGCATAATCCTCCGTCTCTCTCTCTCTCTACTTCCTGTTCCGTGACCAGAGCCTGCTCAGGGCTCACCACAGTGGATAGAACCCTGCTAAAAGAAAAATATATACAGTGGAGTTCGATTATGTCGACGTAATGTACATATACACAGTACAGTGAATGTTTGCTAACAATAAAATGCATATGCAAAACCACCACATACAAACCTTTAATTATATTCTCCAACAATGGAAACACAAAGATTGCTCACATAATCACAAAAAAAACGTGCGGGAGGCAACAGCGTGTTATCCCTCAGACGAGATCAACGACAGGGAGTGAACCATGAGCGGACCGCGATCTACGTGCAAGGAAAACTCTGCGCATGCGCAATGAATTACGTATAGAAATTAGTCACGAAATAACCATGTGAATTGATGACTTCGTCCCTATTTCGTGCTTGAGATTTTAGACTTCGGCGACATTAACGAATCGACATTAAAGAATCAAACAAATAAGGAGTTTGGCGGTTCCACTTCAAAAACATCAACATAATAGTATTGGCGAGTTCACCATGACTCGAGAAAAGTGGACTCCATTGTGTATATATAGATAAAAAAAATTATGCACAGGACCCAATGAGAAACTTCTGGTAGGCATGAGAAGCAACCAGAAATTCTAACAAGGGAATGATCCTCTTGAGGCTGGCCTCTGGTGCTTGAGTGGCAGACACTCCAGGGCCCGGTTTTCTTGGGGGTACGCCTGGAGTAAATACTCTAGGACAGGGGTGGGCAAACTATTTGTCTCGCGGCCCACATTAGTTTCTTAAAATTGACAGAGGGGCCGGGGTTTCTTACTAGAACCATGAAGTATGAGCATAATACCCCAGTTCTGTCAAACCTGCACTGGCTTCCTATTAATCACCGAATACATTTTAAAATCTTGCTAATGACTTACAAAGCATTAAATGGTTTAGCTCCACAGTACTTGAGCGATCTCCTAACACATTATAGTCCTTCACGTGTATTGCGATCCCAAAATACTGACCAGCTTATAATACCTAGAATATCAAAGTCAACTGCTGGCGGCCGATCTTTTTCCTATTTAGCTCCTAAACTCTGGAACAGTCTTCCTAATACAGTTCGGGAAGCAGACACAGTCTGTCAGTTTAAATCTAGACTAAAAACACATCTCTTCAACCTGGCATACACATAACACATTGTACATTCATTTTTAATCCAAATCATGTAAAATGATTGTTAGGCTGCATAATTTAGGTCAGCCAGAACCGGGAACATTCTCATAATATCTGATGTACTCGATACATCAGAAGAAGAATGGCATCTACGCTGATATTATTCTCTGTTTATTCCGAGGTTACCATGGTCAGCCGGATCCGGGCCGTATCCAGATCAGATGAAGGACCTGCACCTGGACACGAGCACAGCACTGCCCTGAAGTGTCTGCGGAGACCGTGACTCTACTAAACCCTCCCCTGTGTAGATAATGAACCCATCTCCAATCGGACCAAATTAGACTTAACATTAGACTTGAATTATCAATATAATAATCAAACTATAAATCAATCAAATCGATCAATAATCATAACTTAGCACTTAATATTCTTCAATTGTATTAATTTGCCTGCTCTTTTAAGGCTGCCGTTCAGCCAAACAAACTTTGTTTATAATGTTTTCATGTGACCAATGTAAAGCTGCTTTGAAACAATCTGTATTGTAAAAAGCGCTATATAAGTAATGGTGACTTGATTTGACTAAAGGTCGTACCTGTGCATTTACTTATAAGAAATCCTAGAAAACCTGTATAAAGTATAGTTTGGTCTTAAATCACTCGACTGGGACACGTGAAATTACAACAAAACAATATTAATACAATTTAATTGACAGAAAAACCATAATATGCAATTTAATCGTATATTTGCCTCAGCTCTAGAGATTTACAATCACAGGAGTCTAATCGCAACTGTCCTCTGGAAAAAAGGGAACTAACCAATGACGTTTAATGTTACTATTACAAGAGCAAGCCCCGCCTCGCGACTGACAAAAATAAAAGTGCTTGCGCGAACAAAAACAGCAGTCGAGAGCGGGCGAATGCTAGATGTCACGCGCGCGCGAGTGATTAGAATGAGCTTGCATGTACCCGTATTTACGTGTAGCTCTGTTTTCCACTCGTGGATGTAATTTACGTGCGCGCAAACATCAGTTTTGCACTCGTTTCTTTTTAGCACGGAATTAACACCATAAAGGGGGTTGTAGAGGGGTTTGCGACACACGCCTACTCTCCACCACAGCATCAGCGCCACTGCCGCTTGCAGCCGCGACAGAGTGACATTACAGGGAAATGTAAAATGAAGGAGGTTTAATACAGGTTCGGCAAGTTTGGCGGGCCGGATTAAAAAGCCCAACGGCCCGGATATGGCCTGGAGGCCGTAGTTTGCCCACCCCTGCTCTAGGACCATCCTCAGAGAGGGTGAACTCCTCAGAGCAACCCGCCTCATGGGTGGCAGCTGAGGAGGGATGCCTTTGCGAGGCCTGGCACCTTAGCGTCAGGACCTCTTCAATCTAGCCTTCTTGGCAAGGATGACGGTCCTCCGATTTGTCCTCCTGCCAGAGGGCTGAGGCTGGGAGTGCCGGCCTGACCCCCCGAGTTTCTGGGGGGGGTTGGCAGGTTGTGACATTCTGCCTCATAGCGGCCTGTTGTGAGGAGCTCTGGGAGGCTGGCTCACAGTTCCTAATTTGAGAGCGACAAGGCAGTTGCACCCTGATCTATATATATGTGTATATATATATATATATATATATATATATACATATATATGTGTATATATATATATATATATATATATATATATATATATATATATATATATATATATATTGTAACGATTAGTAGACAGGATCGTGTGCGATGCGGAATACAGAGGACGAGGAGAACAGGATCCTATCTCCAAATGACTTTAATAATGATAAACCAAAACAAAAGACTTTGAATACAAACAAAACAAGCACGGATGTGCATTAACTTGAATTAAAATAAAACTCTAAACAAAAAACACGGCAGGCGATCAGGCAAACATCCACAGACTGTTAACATAGACCTTACTTCATTATGATATTAAAGTTGAGATTTCAGTTTGGAAACCTGTCTGTCTCCTCGTTTCCGCATCGCACACCAGCACACCCAGTTCGTGACAGAACAACTGACCAGGTTCGTCACCTACTAAAGACGTTTAATGGATGCAATGGACTTAACCTGTCATGCTGAGTCGAGGCTCCTAAACCTCCGGCAAGGCGGCCGGTCTCTAGTGGACTATGTGGCAGAATTTATAGACGCTTTGCATCGGGTGGGTTGGGGCGATTTCGCGCTCAACCTGTGTTTTGAGGGAGGACTCGACAGGGAGGTAATCCGGCCACATGGGTGCCTGGAAGCTGCCCTTCCGGACTACATCAACGTGGTGCTGTGCCTGAACAGTATAGACTTTGAGGTTGAGGAAATGACAACATCCTCTTTCCTGAGTCCGGCAGTCAAGCCCGTGACAACCCGTTTGCCAGAACCCGCGACGGCTGAGTCTACACGCCGCCGCCGTGAGAGGAAGGAAGCGGAGAGGTCCGGAGGCCACTGAACCGAGTCCCGCGGCCTGTCAGCCAAAGCCAGTGCCTGACCCAAAGATCCGCCAGACAGTGCCTGACCCAAAGATCCGCCAGACAGTGCCTGACCCAGAGATCCGCCAGACAGTGCCTGACCCAGAGATCCACCAGCCAGCGCCTGACCAGAGATCCGTCAGCCAGCACGTGACTCGCTGGACCCACCAGGTCCACCAGAGCCACCGGCCTTGCCTGAGCCTGCCTGGCTCACTCCCCCGGTGCCGCCTGAGCCACCGGCCTTGCCTGAGCCACCGTGGCTCATCCTTCCCGCTCCTCCATGGACTCTGTATTATTTTTGTTTTGTTCATGTTTGAGGACTGTTTTGAGTTATTATTTTTCTTCTAGGACTGTTTATTTTTTTATTAGCATTTTCACTTAGTTTTTGACTACTTTGCCTTGGTTCTTGTTCTGTCTCCTTTGGATTCCTTCTGGTTTCATGTCTGTCGAGTCTTGTTCTGTCCCCCTCCAGGTCCCCCGCCCACCCTCCACAGTTGTTACCTGGTCGGCGCGAGGACGCGCCTACCGGAAGGGGGGCGTTATGTAACTCTGTTCCTGTCTGTCTGGGTCTTCTTTGTCACTTCCTGTCAGTCTTGTCTTTGTTTCACTCCCTGCACCTGTCTTGTAATCATTTGCTTGTTAGTCTCCCAGGTGTTGTTGATTCCCCTTGTGTATAAATCACAAATGTATAAATCACAAATCTCATCATAAATGCATTTCCCTGGTGTTTGTCAGTTGTTAATGAAGTTTATGTTGTGTGTGGATGTTGCCAGTTCTCCCGCCGTGGTTCTAGTTCAGAGTTTTGGTTTAAGTTCAGTTCTATGCACATGTGTGCTCCCTTTTATTGTATTTAAAGTCTTTTGTTTTGGTTTATATTAAAGTTGAGATTTCAGTTTGGAAACCTGTCTGTCTCCTCATTTCCGCATCGCACACCAGCACACCCCAGTTCGTGACATATATATATATATACATATACATATAATATTAAAATGTATATATACACCCTCACTGAGGTCCCTAATAACCTTGCTCAAACATTGCGATTGTGTGAAGACAGCTGCTGCTAAACATAAGGGAGTTACTACCTCGAAAAGCTCCTTTATGCTGGACAGAAAAGTGGTGAATCTTCACTCTCAGCATCTAATGCTGACAATCTTCAACTCCTCAGAGATAGATCGTTTTAGCAGCAGAAGTAATAAGTAACTGCCCTCGGGCGTGCACTAACACTGGATCTGCCGGGTAAGGGCTGAGATAAAGAAGCACCCATCTCACACTCCGCCGTCAGATCTATTTGCGAACCCTAGGACCTAGATCGCCGCTGAGCCTCGGCTATAGCAGGACCTGAGCCTTGTAGAGCATGAGCCTGGGTGGACTCAGTATCAAAGACCGCCATGCAGGAGTGGAGCACTGGCTGCAGTAATTTCACTATCAAGCGCTGTCTGAGCATGCTCTGCTTCTAACAAACAAACACAGTGTGTGCGCACCCGAAATGTACTTAGGGTATGGAGACGCACACTGCACAAATGTTTGATTCACCATTTTGTTGAAATTGGAGAGCCCTTTTCTTTTAAACTAGTCTAGCGAATAGCAAAAAAACAGTGCGAGAACAACACGCACACTTTCACACAATGCTTGCTGAAGAAACTAAAAGCTGTTGTCACCGGTTTCCGGCGCATATTTATCACCCTGGGTCGTGACGTTACAGACTTGCGACAGTCACTCACACTCAGTCGATTGACCGTTTACATAGTGCTTCACGAGACTAGCGCCAAGGTATTCCCCTAGTGATTTTGACGCAGCGTGAGTTCCATTGAAAGCGAACAAGTATTATCAGCAACACTTGAAATGGCTCAGTGATTTACTGTAGAACAAGTTGTCACAGAAGAGAAGAATGCAACACACAGGTAAAGTTATATATATAGGTATATATATACAGCATGTATACCGAAGCACTGTGTTGGAGCTTGATTTGTTTTGCCATAGCCATGCTTCATTTTTACAAATTGTTTCACACATTTGCCACTCTTTGTTTTCTATTCAAATATAGAGTGATTCACCTTGATAACAATAAATCATATGAACATTTTCATATGCCTTATCTATGAACTCATGGGTCTAGGACTGAGGGAATGAGAATATGGCTGCTTGTGTTGATCGAAGAACATCCATACAACTGCTGCAGTTGCCTACTGTAAAACACTACAGAATTTATTTATTTATTTGTAAATTTATTTTTATACTTTCATTCACCTTTATGATACATCCAAGACTTATTTATATAGATTAAATATTTGTGTGAACGGGGATTTAGATTTACCACTAGGAACACATTCGAGGTGAAATACTTATTAATATTTATTAATCTTCTGCATTTAAATGAGACAATTTGTCCTGAACTGTTCTCATGTTCTCACACAAGTCTCACAACTTGATCAACAAATCTGAGTTTAACAAAAGAACTCAGAAAAGAAAAGTAAGAAATACAAAGTTACATTTACTCATTTGGCAGATACTTTTTTTCCAAAGTGACTTACATTGCATTCAAGGAACACGTTGAATCAGTTAATGCTTTCCCTGGGCTCAAACCCATGACCATGGCGTTTTAAGCACCAATCAACATATCAAAGTTAAAACACAAATATTTATGTAGCTGGTGATATGAATTTAAACTCACTCAATTAAACTCAAATAGAAGTGTACGACAGTTTCAAGATGTAGACAAAAAGGAAAATATAAAACCTCACTATTCAAATATGAAGGTAGGCAGTGGGAATACTGTAAATATAACAATCTTATAAATACATTTTTAAATTAGCCACTTTGCACCACATTTGAGCAAAATTATAGAAAATAACTTGCATAACGATCAGCCCCGAGATTACCACAATCACTTAATGGAATAGACTCTATTTGACTCTTTCACCTAGATATCATCCTATAGAGACTGTGTCTGTTCCCAGAATTAGCAAATACAAAAAAATTCTCTAAACTTTAATTGATTTACAAACAACTAAGAACGGATATAACACAAATGAATAAATGATAAAGCTTGGGTTACTGAATATACGATCCCTTTCCTCAAAAGCACTTATTGTAAATTATATAATTACAGATCATAAACTAGATGTGCTGTGTTTGACAGAAACCTGGCTAAAACCAGACGATTACATTACTTTAAATGAGTCCACCCCTCAAGATTACTGTTATAAACATGAGCCTCATCTGAAATGTAAAGGAGGAGGTGTAGCTGTAATTTATAGTAACACGATCAGTACTGCTCAAAGGTCTAATTTGAAATATAAGTCTTTTGAAGTGATGGTCCTTTATGTAAAATTATCTAGTGCAAGTAAGAATTCCTGTTTAACTTTTGTGCTGGCTATTCTATACAGGCCACCAGGGCACCATACAGACTTTATCAAAGAATAAAAGTTCTGCAGATAAAGTCATAATTGTCTGTGATTTTAATATCCATGTAGATAATGAAAAAGACGCATTGGGATTGGCATTTAGAGACATATTAAACTCTATTGGAGTTACACAACATGTATCAGGACCCACTCATTCTCGTAATCATACTTTAGATCTAATAGTGTCGCATGGGATCAATGTTGATACTGTTCAAATTCTGCAGCAGAGCGATGACATCTCAGATCATTACTTAGTTGCGTGTAGATTACCATTAGCCAAAGTAAAAAAACTAACTCCCTGTTATAAATATAGTAGAACTATCACTCCTAACACAAAAGATAGCTTTATAAATAATCTTCCTGATCAGTATAATCTACTTAACATCCCAGATAGCCTAGAAGAGCTTGATGTTGCAACAGAAACTATTAACTCTCTCTTTTCCAGCACTTTAGACACTGTTGCTCCGTTGCGCTTAAAGAAGATTCAAGAAAATAGTCCAACACCGTGGTACAACGAACACACATAGGCCCTCAAGAGAGCAGCCAGAAAAATGGAGTGGAGCTGGAAAAAAACTAAGCTTGAGGTTTTTCGCATTTCATGGAAAGACAGCTCTATTGAATTCAGAAAGGCCTTAAAATCAGCTAGATCTGCGTACTTTTCTACCCTCTTAGAGGAAATCAAATACAACCCTAGGTATTTATTTGATACAGTGACTAAATTAACAAGAAATAAAGCCTCAACCCCAGATGCTTTAAAACAGCACAGCAGTAATGACTTCATGGACTTCTTAACTTGCAAAATTCATAATATTAGAGAGAAAATTATAGCGATGCAACCGTCTACTACAATATCACAAAATACAGTAAATTTTAGTGTACCTGAAGAAAAAATCCACTCCTTCATTGCTATTGGAGAGGAAGAATTATCTAAACTCGTTAAATCATCAAAATCAACAACATGTATGCTAGACCCAATACCAACTAAGCTACTGAAAGAGATGCTTCCAGAAATCATAGATCCTCTTCTTAATATTGTTAATTCATCTTTGTCATTAGGATACATACCAAAAACCTGTAAACTAGCCGTAATTAGCATTAGCGTCGTAACGTAATTAGCGTCGTAAACTAGCTCTTATTAAAAAACCACAACTAGATCCTACAGAATTAGTTAATTACAGGCCGATATTTTAAATCTACCTTTTTTGTCAAAAATTCTAGAAAAGGCAATATCTTCAAAACTATGTTCCTTTCTAGAAAGAAACAGCATCTACGAGGATTTCCAGTCAGGCTTTAGACCATATCATAGTACTGAGACTGCTCTCATTAGAGTTACAAATGATTTGCTTTTATCATCCGATCATGGTTGTATCTATCTGGTAGTGTTACTGGACCTTAGTGCTGCATTTGATACAATCGACCAAAAAATCATTCTAAATAGACTTGAACACTATGTTGGCATTAGTGGAGTTGCATTAGCCTGGTTCAAATCGTACTTATCTGACCGTTATCAGCTTGTAGCAGTAAATGAGGAGATGTCATATCGATCACGGGTTCAGTATGGAGTTCCTCAAGGTTCAGTACTAGGACCATTGCTTTTCACCCTGTACATGCTTCCTTTGGGTGCAATTATTAGGAAGCATGGTATTAGCTTTCATTGTTACGCCGATGGTACTCAGCTCTATATTTCTTCTCATCCTGATGAAACGTACCAATTCACTAAATTAACAGAATGCATAACTGATATAAAAAATTGGATGACTAATAACTTTCTACTGCTTAATTCTGAAAAAAACAGAGATTCTAATTATTACACCAAAAAGTTCTGCACGCAATAATCTAGACTACTGCCTAACACTTGATGGCTGTTCTGTCAAGTCTTCGTCGTCAGTTAGAAATCTGGGTGTGCTCTTTGATACCAATCTTTCATTTGAAAGCCATGTTTCTAGCATCTGTAAAACGGCATTCTTCCATCTTAAAAATATATCTAAATTGTGACATATGCTCTCAAAGACAAATGCGGAAAAGATAGTTCAGAGTTCAAGGCTAGATTACTTCATGAGTTCAAGGCTAGATTATTGTAATGCTTTACTAGGTGGTTGCCCTGCACGCTTAATAAACAAATTCCAGCTGGTCCAAAATGCAGCAGCTCGAGTTCTTACTTAAACCAGGAAGTATGAGCATATTAGCCCAGTTCTGTCAAACCTGCACTGGCTTCCTATTAATCACCGAATACATTTTAATATCGTGCTAATGACTTATAAAGCATTAAATGGTTTAGCTCCAGAGTACTTGAGTGATCTCTTAGTCCTTCACGTCTATTGCTATCCCAAAATACTGGCCAGCTTATAATACCTAGAATATCAAAGTCAACTGCTGGCGGTCGATCTTTTTCCTATTTAGCTGCTAAACTCTGGAACAGTCTTCCTAATACAGTTCGGGAAGCAGACACACTCTGTCAGTTTAAATCTAGACTAAAAACACATCTCTTCAACCTGGCATACACATAACACATTATACATACATTTTTAATCCAAATCATGTAAAATGATTGTTAGGCTGCATAATTTAGGTCAGCCGGAACCGGGAACATTCCCATTACATCTGATGTACTCGATACATCAGAAGAAGAATGGCAACTACGCTGATATTGTTCTCTGTTTATTCCGAGGTTACCATGGTCACCCGGATCCGGGCCATATCCAGATCAGATGAAGGACCTGCACTTGGACACGAGCACAGCACTGCCCTGAATTGTCTGCGGAGACCGTGACTCTACTAAACCCTCCCCTGTGTAGATCATGAACCCATCTCCAATCGGACCAAATTAGACTGAACATTAGACTTGAATTATCAATATAATAATAAAACTATCAATCAATCAAATCGATCAATAATCATAACTTAACACTTAATATTCATCAATTGTATTAATTCGCCTGCTCTTTTAAGGCTGCCGTTCAGCCAAACAAACTTTGTTTATAATGTTTTCATGTGACCCCTGTAAAGTCTGTATTGTAAAAAGCGCTATATAAGTAAAGGTGACATATAAGAGGGCATGTTTTCACCAGAGCATACAGAAATCAGCACAAACTGTCTAGGCTTTTTTGAGATGCCTTAATAAAGTGGACGAATACTGCGAATTTTGTGGTATAAAGTCCGGTGGTACATATACGCCAACAATTTTGGCCATGACTGTATATGTATATATCACACATAATTGCAAAATTGTTGGCAAATTTGTAATTTTCACACTAAACTCAAAACTTTACACACTGGGCAAAATTATTGGCACCCTTTCATAATTTTGGATAAAAGAGATAAACTCACCTTTAAACTCACCTTGGTTGTGGACAATATAAAAAATTAACAGGTGTGAGTATACAAATCATACCTGAAAAGGGATTAAAAGGAGAGACTTACTCTTTGCATTGTGTGTCTGTGTGTGCCACAATAACCAAGGACAACAGAAAGAGAATGAGAGAACTGTATGTCAATATTTAAATTAAATTAAATGTTTTGGCAGGAGACCCAGGAGGACCCCACTGCTGACACAGAGATATACAAAGCAAGACTATAGTTTGCCAAAATGTACTTGAGTAAGCCAAAATACTTCTGGGAAAATGACTTATGGACAGATGAGACAAAGGTAGAGCTTTTTGCACCGGGTGCCTTGACTGTGTGCAAGGCATCATGGAATCTGAGAATTTGTAAAGGATTCCTGGTCGCAATGTAAGGCCCAGTGTCAAAAAGCTGGGTTTGAATCTGAGATTGTGGCTCTTCCAGCAGAACAATCACCCCAAACATACTTCAAAAAGCCCTCAGAAATGAATGGAAGGGGAATTTTAAAGTGGTCAGGAATGAGTCCAGATCTAAATCTCATTGAACACCTGTGGAGAGATCTTACAATTGCTGTTGGTAAATGGCGCCCTTCAAATATGAGAGACCTAGAGTAGTTTGCAAAGGAAGAGTGGTCCAAATTCCTGGGTGAGAGGTGTAAGAAGCTTGTTGATGGTTAAAGTCAAGGGTTCCAATAATTTTGTCCAGCCCATTTATTTGAGTTTTGTGTGAAAAGTCACTTGTTTTCCCCTCTTTTTTTGTTTTGTTTTGCTCCAATACACAGAAAAGTAAAACAAGTGTTAATGCTATACTTATCTGTTAGCCGTACTTAATTTTCTGGAAAAATTTCAGAGGTGCAAACAATTTTTGCCATGACTGTATGAGAATGTGTTTGTGTGTGTGTGTGTGTGTGTGTGTGTGTGTGTGTGTGTGTGTATGTATATATATACACATATACATTGCTACACTGCAAAAAAAAAAAAAAAAAAAAAAAAAAACATTAAGGGAAACGTCTCGGGTTACGTATGTAACCCTGGTTCCCTGAGGGGAACGAGATGCTGTGTCGAAGCACTAGGGGATATAGCCTTGCGTGAGTCACGTGAAGATCTATGCAACCAACCAGCCGCAGCACAAACATCAGACAAGGAAACTCCGGAGAGGAGAGCCTTGGATGCCGCCATGCTCCTAGTGGAGTGGGCTCGGACCCTCAAAGGAGAAGCACGACCGGCCGACTCGTAAGCTAGACAGATAGCCTCGACTATCCACCTGCTCAGAGTTTGCTTGGAAGCTGGGGCACCCTCGGGGGCCCCAAAAGCAAACGAACAGTTGGTCTGACTTACGCAAAGTGGCAGTCTTGAGAACGTAAGCGTCCAGCGCTCGCACTGGAAAGACCTTGTTCTTGTGCTCCTGCTCATGATCGTCAAATGGGGGAGGGCAGAAGGCCTGCAGCGTGATAGACCGAGCCACATTAGTGGGAACCTTGGGGACGTAGCCTGGCCTCGGGTGGAGGAAAGCTTTCGCCATCCCGGGCGCAAACTCAAGACATGATGGGGCCACCGAAAGGGCCTGAAGGTCCCCGACCCTCTTAAGCGAAGTGATTGCCAGCAAAAGAAGGGTCTTTAGCGAGAGGTACTTGACAGAAATACCCTCTAGATGTTCAAAGGGTGGCTGGGACAAGCCTAGGAGTACCACGGACAAGTCCCAGGCAGGCACCCTGGTCTGTGCCGCAGGTCTCAGCCTTAGTGTACCACGGAGGAAACGAGTGACTAGGGCGTCCCTGCCCAGGGATACCCCACCCAGAGGTACGTGGCAAGCCGCTATGGCAGCCACGTAGACCTTCAAGGTGGAGGGGGACAGCCCTGCCACAAATCTTTCTTGCAGGAACTCCAGTACTTTGCCAACTTGACAGGTTACTGGGTTCACCTGCCTTTCACTACACCAAGAAGTGAAGAGCTTCCACTTCAGGGCGTAGAGTTTCCTCGTGGAGGGAGCTCTGGACTGAAGGATGGTCTCAACAACCTCGGCTGAGAGACCGGCCTCTATGAGCTGGGCCCCCTCAGGGGCCAAACCCACAGTTTCAACAGCTCTGGTTGCGGGTGAAGAATGCAACCTTCCGCCTGGGACAGAAGGTCCCTCCTTATCGGGATCTCCCAGGGGACCCCGTCGAGGAGGGACACAAGGTCCGCGAACCATATTCTGGACGGCCAGTGGGGGGCCACTAGCGTGAGATGGACCTTGTCCCGGCAAACCTTGGCCAGAACTCCCGGGAGCAGAGCGATCGGGGGAAAAGTGTACAGGCGTAACCTCGGCCACGCCTGTGTCACGGCATCCCGCCCCAGAGGCGCTGGATGTGTGAGTGAAAACCACAGAGGGCAATGGGAGTTTTCTACCGAGCCAAACAGGTCGACCTGTGCCTTTCCGTACTTTTCCCAAATTTGCTCCACCACCTCGGGGTGGAGTCGCCATTCCCCTGGTCTCGCCCCCTGTCTCGACAGGGCGTCTGCTCCCACATTCTGGACCCCCGGGATGTAGGCCGCCCTGATAGAGAGCAGCTTTCCCTGGGCCCAGAGGAGGATCTGTCGCGCCATCTTGTAAAGTGGTCGCGAACGCAGACCCCCCTGATGATTGATATACGCAACCGCAGTCATGCTGTCGGTGAAAACAGTGACATGGTGGTCTCGAAGGTCCGGTAGGAACGCACAGAGTGCTTTGCGGATCGCCAGTAACTCTAACATGTTTATGTGCCAGGTCTGGTGCCGACTGTTCCATAGACCTTGTGAGGAGCGGTCTCTCAAGACCGCCCCCCAGCCCGAGAGGGAGGCATCTGTCGAGAGAGAGACTCTCCGAGCCAGAGCCCCTAGCACTGGGCCTTGAGACAGAAACCAAGGATTCCTCCACATACTCAAGGCGCGTAGGCATCGCCCCGTGACCTTGATAATGCGAAGCGGGTTCCCTTTCGGGGAATACCCCTTGGTCTTTAGCCACCACTGCAGGGGCCTCATGTGCAGCAGGCCCAGCGGAATGACACTGGATGCCGCTGCCATGAGCCCCAACACCCTCTGAAAGTGTCTGACAGTGAGTGGCTGGCCTAACTTGATGCTCTTGACGGCTGAACAGATAACTTGGATGCGCCCGGGGGAAAGCCGAGCCGACATCGCCACTGAGTCCCAGACGACTCCCAAGAAGGTGGTTCTCTGAGCAGGAGAAAGGACACTCTTCTTGGCGTTCAGCCTCAACCCCAGCTCCTTTATGTGTGCGAGCACTACATCTCGATGTTGCTCCGCCAGCTGCGGCGACTGGGCCAGAATAAGCCAGTCGTCTATATAGTTTAAGACACGGATGCCCCGTGACCGCAGGGGAGCTAGAGCAGCGTCCACGACTTTCGTGAACGTGCGGGGTGAGAGCGCTAGGCCGAAAGGAAGCACCCGATACTGGTACGCCTTTCCCCCAAAGGCGAACCTCAGGAACTTCCTGTGTTGCGGAAGGATGGAGACATGGAAATATGCGTCCTTGAGGTCGACTGTGACAAACCAATCCTCGGATCTGATCTGCACTACGATCTGTTTGAGCGTTAGCATTTTGAACTTTAGACGCTTGACCGCACGATTCAAGAGACGTAAATCCAGAATGGGCCGCAACCCTCATCCTTCTTGGGAACTATGAAGTACTGGCTGTAGAACCCGGACTTGCTCTCTGCGAGGGGCACATGCTCGATGGCCCCTTTCGCCAGCAAAGTGTCTACTTCTTGTTCCATGACCAGAGCCTGCTGAGGGCCTACAGCTGACTGTAGGACCCCCGAGAACCGGGGTGGTGAGACCCCGAACTGAATGGCGTACCCTAAGGTGACCGTGCGCAGGACCCACTGAGAGATACCGGGTAGCCGTGACCACCTCCTGAAACTTGTCGACAACGCTTTTTACGGCGTCGCCGAACAAGCCCGAAGGGGACAGAGGGGCGTCCAGCAAAACAAATTTGTCCCTATCTTTAATGGAAGACAAATTGAGCCAAAGATGTCTCTCCGTAGCGACCAGAGCTGCCATGGAGCGGCCGACAGAGTAGGCCGTCTCCCTAGTGGCCCGGAGAGACAGATCCACGGTCCGGCGCAGCTCTGCCACTGCCTCCGGACCGATACCGCCGCCCTCGTTGAGGTCCCCAAGCAACTCAGCCTGATAAGCCTGCAGCAGAGCCGTGGTGTGCAGGCACGCTGCGGCCTGACTAGAGGCTGAGTAAGCTTTCCCCACCAAAGACGACGTGACGCGCATCGGCTTGGAGGGGAGCGCCGAAGCTTTAATGGAGGACGCAGATTGGGGCACAAGGTAGCTCGCAAGCGCCTCGTCCACCCTCTGCATCCCCCCATAGCAATAGCTTTGAGCCCCTGCAAGATTCGTATACATCGAACTGTTTCGTGTATGAACTCCCTCAGAGGCTGGCTTTTCCCACGATCTGGAAACCTCGGCATGCAAATCGGGTAGGAAAGGCATAGCTTGGCGCGGGGGAGTGACGCGAGCCGGCAGATAACGCTCGTCCAACATACTTCTTTTAGGACGGGCGCTTCTGGCGAGGAGAGTGGCGAAGCCTCCTCAGCCGGGTCAACACTAGCTAAGTCCATCTCACTATCGGAACTCGACAAAGCTAATGTTGGAGTCACAGCACGAACATCTCCTGAGGAGTGCCCGTGACTGGAACCCGTTTGGTCTCGTGAGGGCTGAGGTAAGGACGGACCCACCCCATCAGCCTCAGCGAGATCCATTTGTGAACCCCAGGACTGAGAGCGCCGCAAAGCCTCAGCTGCTGCAGGTCCCGAACCCCGGGGAACACTAGCCTGGGCGGCCTCGTTACAGACCGCCAGGCGGGAGCGGAGAACATGCAGAGAAAACTGCTCACAGTCTTTACAGCCGGCACCCTCAAGAGCCGACCGTGCATGTTCCACTCCTAAACAGATAACACACATAACGTGTGTATCCCTGCCCGTTATGAAACGAGGACAGGGATAAACACACGGTCTGAAACTCTGTTCATCTCTCGCCACACTTTTCACACTCATTCTCTGATTTTTTAAGCCATCACAGTCTCAAAAACCACTCTCGCACAGACACAGCACGCTGAAGGCATTCAGAGCTGACGCGCCGCGGTTTCAGACGCGCTTTATGCTCTTCCTCATGACGTCACCGGCTGCGGCCGGCAGTGACGCATTCACACGCGTTCGCTTCTCATTGGTTGCATAGATCTTCACGTGACTCACGCAAGGCTATATCCCCTAGTGCTTCGACACAGCTCGAGTTCCCTGAAAGGGAACCTTAACTAACACATTAGATCTCAATTAATGATGAGTTCCATTTGAAAATTTAGATTTCTATACATTCTATAAGTTCTATAACAACAGTCACAATGAGGGAAGTTATAGGTTGGTCCAACTTGCAAGTTCATCACACCAACTCATAAATGTTGCTCAGTAAGGTGAATTGCACCCATGTGCCTGTATGTACTCACAAAAACATCTGGGCATACTGGAGTATTTTCTCTCAGACCAAGATGTTACACCGCATTTCCCCACAACATCCCCAGACTCTTTCATCTCTGTTATTTGCTAAGTGTGAACCTGATCCCATTCGAGAAGAGAAGAGACTTTTCTGAATTCTGGTGTTCTCTGAAAAATTGTCATTTTGTAGAGTTCTGGCCCTTTCTCCTGTTCCTTCATGCTGCTGGGTTGTTGACCTTCTACGTCCCTGTCCACCTCTCCTTTTGTAATGGTCTGTGTCCCGGTATCTCCTCCATGCTCTTGAAACTGATATAGGAGACCAAACCTGCTTGCGACAGCATGTGTAGACATGTCATCCTGTGCAGCCTGATTTGGTTGAAGGTTGTGCCTCATTCTGCAGACAGTGACAAGGACCCCCAAAAAACACAATACTAAAGACAAATCAGTCAGAAAAAATAAGGAGTTAATTGTCTAAGGTCACACTCTGCAAAAGCATTCCCTTTTTCAGTGTTGTCTTGTTGTTGCCACTTACATTTGCACCAATGCAGTAGAAACTAATTCACAATGACTTATGGTTCCTAATTGGACATATTGATATGCCTGAAGTTAAAAGTTGTGTACAATGAGTACTTTTTTGACAAGGGAAACTCATTGTTCATTGATTGATTGATTTCTTAATGATCCTCTCACAACGCATCATGGCATTGCATTATCAATGGGGGATACTTTTAATGCCATTTTACAGCTCTCTAATGACCACACTAGATATTTTTAAAAAAATGCCATTGTTTACTATAGATTTTGTTTAATCCATCCATTGAGTCATCTATACTACCTTATTTCCTTCCCTAGATTCGTTAACTGGAGGATTTTCACATTTCTGTAGGGTTTGAGGGTCGTTTCTTTAGTCTGTCCACACAGGGGACTCCTCTTTTCTGTAAAAAGTCTTGCATTATTTCACTACTCTTTTCATGCATAAACAAGAAGGAGCTTAGAAGTCTGTTTTATCACTGTCTCAATGGGAATCGTAAATTATCAAATTGAATACATTTGCCCCTAATTGGATTTTCTTGCAGTGTCGGTGCTTTTGATCTTGCGATTGCTCTCTCATAGCTCCTCTGCTTTGGATAGGCCAAGTATTCATCATGTTGCAGCATGCAATATGACAGCCACACCTTGTGTATCTGGACTGGAGACAAAACCAGTGTTATGATCAAGCTCATTAATATTGCATAATAATGATGCACATTTAAAGTGCTTTTATGAATATGCGAATGAGCTATAACACAGTAGAAGAGTTTGCTTCAGAGGGCAGTTCATCAAATTGTGATCATTGATCAACTGTACTGTCACTACAACTATGACTGTACAGTCAGCATTGCTAATTATACAGTTACATTGATCTTCACTGCTTATAAACATACCATAGTCATAGACAAACCACATACACAAGTGCATAATGTATGTATAAGACAGTGTTTTATTTCATGGAAATAGATCTGGAAAACAAGGGGTATTTTGAGCTACTTTTAAATGTCTTTGATACACCATAAAAAAATAGGGAGCTCCAAATACCTGTAAAACAAGAGTGCCCTCCAGGACTGATAAAAACAGCGGAGTCAAACAGCTCTCATTAAGCAGCCAAGACATACGGTGTCAGAATGTAATGTTAGAAGTTGGTGAAAAAGAGCCCAAAAAAGACATTTAACAGTCAAAAAAAAGCTTACTGCAGTCATACAAGCAGACGCTTCAAAGAAATTGAGTCACGTGCATTAGTACGTTGCTGAAAAAAGATAAGAGGTGCTGCGCATAACTAGAGACATCATCGTGGGTATGGCAAAAGAGCTGAACATACCGACTAGTGAGGCCCCTCATTTCTTATTTTGGCTATATGCTTACATACTTGCCTGTCAATTTCTTCGAAGTGGCCACTTTGTTGGAAGTGGCCACTTTGGGGAAGATCAATGCATTATAATGGATTAGCTTTACACCACAGAACAAGTCTTGCCTAGTGCTTCCCTAACTTCAGGGAGAAACAACTGTCTTTTCAGTGCTATGTGATCAGGTTAAGGAAAAAAAGAAAGAAAAAACAACAAAATTCATATTCAATATTATCCAATACAATAATACCTTGAGATACGAGCATAATCTGTTCCAGGATTGAGCTCGTAACTCGAATTGCTCATATCTCAAATAATTTTTTCCCCATAAGAAATAACAGAAAAAAAACTTAATAGTATATAAGGATTCCTGTGTCTAAAATGTGGTTTTAATTATGACCATCTGCACCTTCGAGACAGATGATGCATTAGTGGCAGGAGGAAGAGGAGGAGGGAGGGATAACGTTGATAATGCAAACACAATACAGAAGAGTAGTGTTTCTTCCTGTGTCGTGTATTGGGCAGCCTCAGAACCTCACATTTATTATTATTGAACACACATAACTCGTGCTGCCTTCAGCTTAATACTCGTCGAATCACTCCTCACCCCCAGTAACTACCGGTACTCGCTGTAAAACCAAGGTGTCCCTCTAGTGGAGATCATATGCAATTACCTCATAAATAAGGCAGCTTGAGCAGCTCCGAGTGCTCGGCCAGCTAGCGTTGTTGTCTGTAAGCGATCTCGTATCTCAAATGTTTACACGCATCTCAATGCAAAAATTTGCTTGACGGTTTGTTCGGATCTCAAAATACTCGTATGTTGGGATGCTCGTATTCTCAAGGTATTACTGTATTCAAATCACATTAAATATCGACACTTGGCTTTCACTTTCAAATCACATTAAATTGATTTCTGCAAATTGTTTGTCACTTTCAAAGCAAAATAATCAGTGAGTGCCTCTAAAAGTGCATTTGTTTTTTCCCTGACAGTGATTTTATTTTGTTAATATTTGTGTGTATTGAAGTAGTTCTTAAAATAAATGTCCAATGAGTGGTGCTGAAAGGTTAAAAATAGCATACCACCTTAAAAAAAAAAAAAAAAACTAAATTTAAACCTAAATGATAATGTTAACAACTGCAAACATGAGATTAAAACACATTAGCTAAAAAAAACGTGATTCTACAAGTCTTTGAGCTCTTTAATCGTGACTCATTATTGATTGGATTGGCTTGTATCTGCACGCTCCATGTCATAAGTGCAGTGTCACAGTTGAATCAGGTAAGCTACCAAACGTATTTACTACATAAGAATAATTATATAATAATAGGGGAGCGCGGGGCACAAAGTAACGCGGGGTAAATAGTAATGCAGACTTTTTAGATAGTTGCACAAGATTAAATATTACATACTAAAAGGATTTTCACCACAGTGTTTGCACACGTCTTCTGGCCATCTTTCAAGAAATTTCAGCGAAGTTTGGATGAAAACTACAGGAAAAACTCTTATGGCAGCATTATTATTATTTTCTTAGTTGTATTTTCTATTTCAAAGAAAGGACGAACATACTTTCACACAATCTTATGTTGTTTTGAGTACCATCTTCATCGCTAAAAGATGGTACCATTTTGAAAGATGTGAAAAACACATAGTGACTGTTAGCCAGTCCTGAGGTAAACTAGAAACCGCGGGGTTAGTTGGCTTGTTGTAACATGGTGTTACAACTAAGCCACACATTACATAGCCTACATCAATGATCAGATATTTTGCATTGTATTAACCTTTTTTTTTTTTTTTTCATGTCATTACATTGTTCAAAGCATTGGAGAAAAAAAAGAAGATATTTCATTCATAAGTTATGCTTATGATCATCAAGACTATTTTTTTAAAGAAATAAAAATACATTAATTAACATGAATTGTATAACATGCGTTATATTTTTCCAATTTACGTAGTGGATTGGAGCGGCTGCAAGCGGCTGTGACGCTGTTGCTTTGGCGGTGAGGAGGTGTTTTGCTTCCCCGTCAGAAGCTGAGATGAGTTTTGCCGTTATTGAGGTCATTGCATTACAGAATTATTTTGCAAGGAATAACAAGTATTTATTTGTGTTCATTAATTGCAGTGATTACAATTTGTGTGGAATGAAATACAAGTTGTTGGTGTTTAACTGCCAATTAACAATGAAATTAACTGTTAATTTCCAATTGATATATTTTGTACAGGTAAGTTTTTTTTTAAGTTTTGCAAAATTGCAGATGTTTTTTCCTCGACTCACTTCTATTAAGGTAGAAACTACAGGCTCTGAATTAAAACAACACAATCCTAATCGTTCTTCCAAAGATAAATCAGACATTAACCAATATGCTAATTCTACAGATATTTCCAGAAATGAACAACAAATCTTTATGGGAGTTAGAATTTATTGACTCAATTGCAACTGGAGTTTTAAAACGATCTGAACAATTCATCCTGCAAATAGACTGCTGAATCTATAATGAATGGATATTTCCTCAGGGAATTGATTCGCCTGTGGTTCAGTTGGAACATATCAAACACAACTGAGCTGAGCACATAAATTTCAGTGCCATGGATGTAAGAAGCCTGATGTTTGATCTCGAGCTGCGAGTCACATGTTGATGCTACTGTCTTTAGTTTTTACATTTTCTGCTCACTATTCTCTTTATATGCCTCTTTTGATTTCAGTGCTGTCAATTATAGTGAAACTTTCATCTACAACTATATTTTTAAGTATAATTTCTGTAGTAAGTATACTAATATCAATGCACTTATAGTAAATTTGTAAGTGTAATTTTTTATCAAAACTTTAATGTGGATAAGTTTCTTAAAAAAACAGCTACATTTTAAACAAAAAAGAAAATTGCATTTTCAGATCCAGATCGGATTCAGAAACATCAAAACACAGATGGAGTGCATCAACAGCCCCAATGCTTCACAGTACTGTAGCTCGTCGTGAGTCGACATTCCATTGGGTGACATTAAGCAGTTTTGATTTATATGCTGTTTAATGTTTAATGAACATGTTGTTGTACATCTGCATATGGAATATTCATATTCTTCATCTGTGTTTTGATTCAGAGATTCTCTACTTTTTCAGAAGATGTTTAGTAGCACCCCCTACAAATATAACGGTGGAAAAAAATGGATAGTATGGAAAATTCACACTGATACAAGCCAAGTTTACCTAAAAAAAACTTGAAAAGAAGTTATACTTTTAAGAATATCTTGATCAAATATTTGAGTACATGTAGCCCATTTGTCACTAAATTGTCCTGACCAGGCTGCCTCTGATGTGACACCCACAATGGCCAATTAGAGCAAGTGAGTATTGATAAAGAAGATCACCCACATTATTTTTTCCTTCTTTGTTTTTTTTCCAGCAAAAAATCACACCAAGAGAACCATCTGACAATGTTGATCATCCTCCATTCACGTTTATGAGTTTCTGCGAGTTCTCGTCTCATTGTGAGGCTTTCCTAAAGAGTGAGTGAATACTAATAGCGCCACTAGAGTTGCGCTTGCAACACCTAGATCATGATTTCGATTCCCAGGGAAAGCAAGAACTGTTTAGAATGTCAATGTGTACTTTGAATGCAATGTAAGTCGCTTTGAACAATAGCATAGCTTTGGCCAAATGCATACATGTAATGTTATAAACAAAAGCTGTGTTCTCTCGTGTTCCGCAAAATCTTTATGAGTACAGTCGAAGGATTGTAATGTTGAAAATCAGTTGATACTCCCCTTGTGTTTTTGATTTGAAAAATGTCCAGTGTGTTCTGGAAAGATACAGTCTGGACAGAGAGAGACTTAACCTTCAACCTTAACTTGAGATTATTTGTCAGATTTCCTGCATTGAGGTAAATTGACAAGTAGTGCACTTCTTGGGATGTAATGGAAGCACTAAGTACAATTGAAGATGAATAAATACTTTAATGGGGTCTTGTCAAAAAATGTGTTTTTCTCTAATCTAACGAAAGTTATTTGATGTACTTTGTAAACACAGAACATTCAGATCTGAAAACTTCTCCACAGTCCAAGAAGCCCATCTGCTAAAAGTAAGCTGCAAAAATGACTTGTTCAAAACTCCTTGAATTTCTGAATTCCAAAACCCTAAACATCAACACATAAATGCCCACATTTGCTCACTTATGTGGCCGATGAGATGCTTGGCTCTTCCAGTCACTTGTTTAGCTATGCCTTAAATTCCAAATAGAAGCTCAAAGCAATTGTGACTACAAAAAGCATTTAACTAATGAATAAGTTGAGAAACCAACAGCCAAAACGAGTTAGGGCTAGGAGAGAAATGGTGGCAGCTGGTTTGGGATGTACAGCTTGGTGAAGGATTTGATTTAGTGGGAGGGCTGATCCTTTGTGGCAATGTAAGCCAAGTGCAATGTAAATTAAATCCTTGTGCATGCCAGGGAAGAGACCTGAGCAAAGGTATAATGTGAGAATTTCCAGAATTAAGCAGCAGCATTTCGGATGCGCTTGAGGGGATGACAGATGCTGGTTGGATGGCTAGGGAGTTGAAGTTGATGTGAAATGACTCAGGCCTGGATTAGGATCTGAGCAGTTGTTGAGGAAGGGACTTATTTTCCTTTTGTTGTGGAACATGAAGCAGCGGGACCCAGAAACTGCCTTAATGTTGTCCACACAGGAGAACAGGTCATCTATAATGACACTGAGCGTTTTAACATATTTCTGGCTTTCTAAATATGAGTAATTTTGGCTGCAAGTTCTGCAAGTTAGGCAGCAATCTAGCCCATCTGTTTTACTCAGATCCCTACTGTGTGTTTTATCAGGAATCAATCAAACAAACATTTTACAACTTTAGAACAAAAACAGTGGCACTCTTAATTATTCAAAACATTGCAGGGTGTTGAGTGTTTTTTTTTTTTTTTTTTTTTTGCAGCTGAATATTTACATGGCCTTCAGAGCAAGTATGAAGAGTTTTAACTAATTTCCACTGTGGAAAAAGAAGGGCACTTTACTGTTTTACTGTAAATGTGCATGTACCGTTTAGTGTGCCTCAAACCATATATATATATATATATATATATATATATATATATATATAATTTTTATTTTTTTATACTTTTAGAATAGATAATATTGATGAAATGGAAGGACAACTTAAGTGTACATAAAGAGATGGTTTCATGACTATGTTTCTTAACACACTTTGAAAAAGTGTTAAAAATATATAAAAAAATAATAATATTTGTTTTAACTATCATCAGTCTTTAAAGTAGTAATTATTTTTTTGTGGTGTCTAATATAATAAAGTACTTAGTAATATAATTAGTACTTCAATGTAACTATAGTCTGTAACTGTAGTCATGTAACTGTTATTGTCACGGTTATGTAAGGAGGGAGGAACAGGAAAGCACATAGATAATGGAATAAACGCTACTTTAATAGGCAAACTCAAAGAAAACACTTCAAATACAAAAAAATAAATAAAAATTCTTCCTACACTTGAGACCAAGAAGAGACCAGGAGAAACAACATTACACAGAGAAGTGTGGACCAAGACTGACACAGGGTTGATATACACATGGGTAGATGCAGGAATAAGACACAGCTGACAAGATTAACGAGGTGCTTAATGACGAGACAGGTGCATGGAGAAATACTGGGAGAGCATGGAAAGTAAACAGACACGACAGACATGTAACATTTATTCATTATTATTGTCAGGGTTATTTTGAGTCTAAATTGCAACTGCATCATCACAGTTGTGTCATTAATTGCAATATGGATTTCAAAACATGGCATAAACATTTCAATAGAAATTACATTGAAATACATTTTATTTTACCATGCTTGTCAGTATATTTGGCAGAACACTTTAACTGGACTTCAAAGACAATAGAAGTAACTAGAGAGGATAAAGTTCGTCGAGACAAACTTTAGAAGTTGGCTGAGAAAGTCGCACCGGAACCTTTTTTTTTCGCACCGGAAATTTTGCATGTTGGTAGCACAATTTAACATTAACTATGAAATACGTTACGAAACCAGAAATTAACAGGTTGCCAAGTTGTTCTGGGTGGTTGCTAGGGTGTTGCTAAGCAGTTGCTATGGTATCCTGGGTGGTTGCTAGGGTGTTGCTAGGAGGTTGCTAGGGTAACCAGAGTGGTTGCTAGGGTGTTGCTAGGCGGTTGCTAGGGTAACTGGAGTGGTTGCTAGGGTGTTGCTAGGTGGTTGCTACGGTAACCAGAGTGGTTGCTAGGCGGTTGCTAGGGTATCCTAGGTGGTTGCTAGGGTGTTGCTAGGCAGTTGCTAGGGTATTTTGGGTGGTTGCTAGGGTGTTGCTAGGCGGTTGCTAGGGTAAACAGGGTGGTTGCTAGGGCGTTGCTAGGCAGTTGCTAGGGTATCTGGGGCGGTTGCTAGGGTGTTGCTAGGTGGTTGCTAGGGTAACTGGGGTGGCTGCTAGGCAGTTGCTAGGGTATCCAGGGTGGTTGCTAGGCAGTTGCTAGGGTATCCAGGGTGGTTGCTAGGATGTTACTAGGTAGTTGTGAGGTCTTCTGGGTAGTTACTATGGCATTCCTAGCACAATTTAACACTTAGCTAACCACTATTAGCATGTAGCTATTCACTGCTAGCATATGTAGCATGTTGGAAGTCCTGTTTGCTAGCATGAGTCAATAGACCCAACCCCCATGTCTCTACGATGCTCGGATCCAGAGATATAGGTCTGGCTAAATGGTTGCTAGGGTACTCTGTTTGGTTGCTAAGGAGTGGCCTCACAGCTACAGTGATGTTACTCCAAAGGCTCCTTGTGAGTATGAACCATATAAACCAACCAGAATGCCTCTATGACATTCAGAACTGAAGATATCTCACTTTGTATTTGGTTGCTAAGGTGCTCCATAATGGTTGCTAGGGCGTGGCTAGGAAGTGTTGAAGATGTTGGTGATTGGCAGTTTGCTAGCCCGAGTCATACGAGCCCACCCTCAAATATCTATGACTTTTCTATCCAGAGATAGAAGTCGATCAATTTGAATGGACGTCTATGGGATGGGTTACTAAGGTGCTCTAAATGGTTGCTAGGGCGTGGCTTAATAGCTTCACTGTGATCCTGAGACACTCATTGGTCGCATGAGTAAAATGAGCCCTCCCCCTTGTCTCTGTGACGCTGTGATGCAGAGCTATGTTCAATTCAAAATCCCTATGCATTTTGCTATAGTAGTTGGTGTTTCATGGGACGGCCTTCCCCATTCATTTCTATGGGGCAAATTTGGGCAGCTCTAGCACCCCAGGGGTACAACTTTCACCCCATTGTGTGGTATGATTTTACAGAGGCTGTCACCCTCTTCAAATGTGGCGATTCACATCTTTCTACAATATCCTCGCTCCGAGTTATTAATCGTCAAAGTTCGTCGCAATGTTAAGTCAATGGGATTTTTCGGCTGCTTTTTCGCCCCTGGGGCGAACATCGTACCCCCGATCCCTTAGAAAAGATATAGCAACTCGAGTTGGCCTGCGGCCTGTTCTGATTTTGGGGCCTGTAGCACTAAAGCTGTAGGAGGAGATGCGTATAGAAATTTTAGTCTCAGAAAAATAATAATAAAAATAAGTTTTTTAGCATTTCAGTAAGTTGGCTGCTTCTCAGCCAACTTAATTATGAAATAACACATACAGCTATACTTAAGACCTCTTTAAGTGGGCCAAAAAAAGATTACATTTCAGCTAATTGCGTTTAATTTAAGTCTAATACATTTTCATTCAAAATGCATTTCATTCAATTAAGTCTGTAAACTTCACATTTAGTTCCCTTTCAGGGAACTCGAGCTGCGTCTAGCGCTAGGGGAAATAGCCTTGCGTGAGTCACGTGAAGATCTGTGCAACCAATGAGAAACGTGTGAGAGAGATTTTGTGTTGAGATAGCTAAAAATCATCAGAATGAGTGTGAAAATGTGGCGAATGAACAGAGGTTCACACCGTGTGTTTATCCTTGCCCACGTCTCATAACGGGCAGGGATACACATGTTATGTGTGTAATCTGTTTGGGAGTGGAGCACGGTCGGCACTTGAGAATGCCGGTTGTAAAGACTGCGAGAGGTATCTGCATGCTCACTGTGGTACAGTGGATAGTGTGTTTACCTATCATGCAGGAGACCGGGGTTCGGAGCCCCGGTGGAATGAACTTTTTCATTGCATGATCTCCGCTCCCGCCTGGCGGTCTGTAACGAGGCCGCCCAGGCTGGTGTTCCCCGCGATTCGGGACCTGCAGTAGCCGAGGCTTTGTGGCGCTCTCGGTCCTGGGGATCACAAATGGATCTCGCTGAGGCTGCTGGGGTGGGTCCGTCCTTACCTCAGCCTTCACGAGATCAAGCGGGTCCCAGTCACGAGCACTCTGAGTGAGATGCCCGTGCTGTGACTCCAACACTAGCTCTATCAAGTTCAGAGAGTGAGATCGATTTTGCTAGTGTTGACCCGGTCGAGGAGGATTCGCCACTCTCCTCGCCGGCGTTTGAGGAGCTTGTTGAGGTTGTGGCGCGAGCGGTCTCACGTCTGGGGCTTGATTGGCCAGCAGAGACCAGAAGCGCTCGTCCTAAGTATGTTAGACGAGCGTTATCTTCTGACTCGCGTCATTTCCCTGCGCCGAGCAATGCCTTTCATACCTGATTTACATGCCGAGGTATCTAGATTTTGGGGAAGGCCAGCCTCTGAGAAAATTTATACACGTAATATTACGATGTATAATAATCTAGTAGGGGCTCAAGATCATTGATATGGAGGGTTGAAGAAAGTGGATGAGGGCGAGTTACCTCGTCCCTCAGTCTGCGTCCTCCATTAAAGCTCTGGCGCTCCCCTCCAAGCCGATGCGCGTCACGTCGTCTTTGGTGGGGAAAGCATACTCAGCATCGAGTCATGCCGCAGCGTGTCTGCACGGCACGACACTGCTGCAGGCATATCAGGCGGAGTTGCTTGGGGACCTCAACGAGGGCGGCGGTATCGGTCCGGAGGCAGTGGCAGAGCTGCGCCGGACCGTGGATCTGTCTCTTCGGGCCACTAGGGAGATGGCCTACTCTGTCGGCCGCTCCATGGCAGCTCTGGTGGCTACGGAGAGACACCTTTGGCTCAATTTGTCAGCTATGAAAGATAGGACAAATTTGTTTTGCTGGACGCTCCTCTGTCCCCTTCGGGCTTGTTCGGCGATGCCGTGAAAAGCGTCGTCGACGAGTTCAGGAGGCTGCTCGACAGCAGGTGGCGTTTAGCGAATTTCTTCCCCGCCGCCTCCAAGTGAGACCGCCAGTCAAGCACGGTCTCAAAGCTCCTCGCACAGGGCCGCTCAGAAACAAAGTGTCGCCACCCGTCTTCCTCCGGTAATCCCCGGGGGGGTCGGGCCCACAAGTTCAAGTTCATGCCGCTGGTAGAGGGGGTGATCTGAGGGTTATCCTGAACGCCAAGTAGGCTTAGACTAAGCGGCCCTGATTACAAGCCGCAACAAGGTGGGGTCTCCCAGGAGCAGCTCTAGAGTCAGCCCGCCATGGGAAAACCACCCCCTCTAAGGAGGGTCCTAGAGCAATCCACCCGGGTTTCCGGTATCAGCCCCGGCTCAGTGGTGGATATGTTCGTAGTACCAGAGACCGGCCCGCAGAGGCCGGTTCCCTTAGTAGAATTCACGGGCTGCGTGGTTACGACTACCCGGTATCTCTCAGTGGGTCCTGCGCGCGGTAACCTTCGGGTACGCCATTATCTTGGGGTTTCACCACCCCGGTTCTCGGGCAGTGGTAGGCCCTCAGCAGGCTCTGGTCATGGAGCAAGAAGTGGACACTCTGCTGGCGAAAGGGGCCATCGGGTATGGACCCCTCGTGAACAGCAAGTCCGGGCTTTTCAGCTGTTACTTCATAGTTCCGAAGGGAGGATGGAAGGTTGCGGCTCATTCTGGATTTTTGTCTCTTAAATGGATGCGAAGAGATGCGACGCTCAGGCGGATCGTAGTACAGATTAGGTCCTATAACGGGTCCGGCACGATCGACATAAGAGACATATAAATCCCTCATTCCCATCCTTCCACAATAGGAAGTTCCTGTGGTTCGTCTTCAGGGGGGAAGGCGTACCAGTATCAGTGCTTCCGTGTTTGGTCCGGCTGCTCTAAGCTCCTCTGTACTTGCAAGGTACTATCGTGTCCTGAACTATGTCGACAACTTGGCTTACCCTGGCCAAGTCGCCGCAGTTAGCAGCACAACATCGAGGTGTTGTGCCCGCACACAGAGGAGCTGGGGTTAAGACTAAGACCAGGGGTTCTCCCTGAGGGGTACCCGCTTCGCAATCAAGGTCACGGGGCGATGCCCACGCACCCTGAGCATGCGGAAGAACTCTTGGTTCTCGTCTCACGATGCTTACGGCTGAACACCAAGAAGAGTGTACTTTCTCCTACTCAGAGAACCACTTTCTTGGGGGTCATTTGGGACTCAGTGGCCGTGTCTGCTCGGCTCTCCCCCGAGCGCATTAAGGCCGTTCGTCTAGCCGTTAGGAGCATTAAGCTGGGCCAGCCACTCATGGTGGTGGCTAAAGACCAGGGGTTCTCCCTGAGGGGTAACCCGCTTCGCGATCAAGGTCACGGGGCGATGCCCACGCACCCTGAGCATGCGGAAGAACTCCTGGTTCTCGTCGATGCTTACTGCGGAACACCAAGAAGAGTGTACTTTCTCTCACTCAGAGAACCACTTTCTTGGGAGTCATTTGGGAGTCAGTGGCCATGTCTGCTCGGTTCCTCCCCGAGAGCATCCAGGCCGTTCGTTGAGCTGTTAAGCGACGAGTGACACTCTTACGCTGAACACCAAGAAGAGTGTTCTTTCTCCCACGTAGAGAACCACTTTCTTGGGAGTCTTTGGGACTCAGTGGCTATGTTGGCTCGGCTCTTCCCCGAGCGCATTCAAGCCTTCGTTCAGCCGTCAAGAGTATCGAGGGGCAGCCACTCACGTGAGACACTCTGAGGTGTTAGGGTCCATGCAGCGGCTCCAGCGATTATTCCATGGGGCCGACTGTGTGCGAGACCCCTGCAGTGGTGGCTGAAAACCAGGGGTTCTCCCCGAGGGCTGGAACCCTTGGTCCCCTTCTTATTTGGAGCAGATTTGGGACAGATACAGCAGGCACAGGTCTCCTGTTTGCCTCCGTAAGAATTTCTCTGCCCTCTGTGGCTTTCGTTTAAACATCCATGGCCTCTGGGGCGGGTTGTTATGGTACAGGCGTGGCCGAGGCTACGCCTGTACGCTTTTTCCTCCCATCACTCTGCTCCCGGGAGTTCTGGCCCAGGCGGAGGGTTGCTGACCCCGCCCAGAGCTAATGTGTCTGGCCCCTTAGGGGGTCCAGCTCATAGAATCCGGTCTCTCAGCTGAGGTTGTAGAGACCATCTTTCAGTCCAGAGCTCCCTCCACGAGGAAACTCTACACCTTGATCTTCATGTCTTGGTGTAGCGAAAAGCAGATGAACCAAGTAACCTGTCAAGTCGGCAAAGTACCGGAGTTCCTGCAAGAAAGATTTGCGGCAGGGCTGTCCCCCTCCACCTTGAAGGTCTACGTGGCTGCCATAGCGGCTTGCCACGTACCTCTGGGTGGGGTATCCTTGGGCAGGGACCCCCTAGTCACTCGTTTCCTCCGTGGTACACTAAGGCTGAGACCTGCGGCACAGACCAGGGTGCCGGCTTGGGACTTGTCCGTGGTACTCCTAGGCCTGTCCCAGCCACCCCTTGAACCTTTAGAGGAATCTCTATTAAGTACCTCTCTCTTTAGACCCTTCTTTTGCTGGCAATCGCCTCGCTCAAGAGGGTTGGGGATCTTCAGGCCCTCTTAGTGGCCCCTTCATGTCTTCAGTTTGCGCCCGGGATGGGAAAGGCATTTCTCCACCCGAGGCCAGGCTATATCCCCAAGGTTCCCACTGATGTGGCTCGGTCTATCACGCTGCAGGCCTTCTGCCCTCCCCCATTTGATGATCATGAGCAGGAGCACAAGAACAAGGTCTGTCCAGTGCGAGCACTGGACGCTTACGTTTTCAAGACTGCCACTTGGCGTAAGTCGGACCAATTGTTCGTTTGCTTTGGGACCCCTGAGGGGGCTCCTGCCTCTAAGCAAACCTTAAGCAGGTGGATAGTCGAGGCTATCTGCTTAGCTTACGAGTCGGCCGGACATGCTTCTCCTCTGAGGGTCCGAGCCCACTCCACTAGGAGCATGGCGGCATCCAAGGCACTCCTCTCCGGAGTGTCCTTATCTGATGTTTGTGCTGCGGCTGGCTGGTCTTCGCCGCACACTTTTATGAGGTTTTACCATTTGGACCTCGATGCCGCCCCGGGGACTAGGGTGCTCTCTCAGTGAGCTGGGACACACCCGGAGGCCGGCGTCACTGAGGTGGCGTTGGTATTGCGTTCCCCTAGCGCTAGACGCAGCTCGAGTTCCCTGAAAGGGAACGTCTCGGGTTACGAATGTAACCCTGGTTCCCTGAGGGGAACGAGACGCTGCGTCTTTGCCTCAGCTCCTTGAGCCTCCGTGCCCGCTTCAGACATTCATGCTGAGGCGCCCGGGTTTCGGACGCGCTCTTATGCTCTAGCTCATGACGTCACCGGCTACCGCCGGCAGTGACGCATTCACACGCGTTCGTTTCTCATTGGTTGCACAGATCTTCACGTGACTCACGCAAGGCTATTTCCCCTAGCGCTAGATGCAGCGTCTCGTTCCCCTCAGGGAACCAGGGTTACATTCGTAACCCGAGACGTTTTCACACATTAATTTATAGGTAATTTGGTATTAATTCATTTAAATTATATATTTGTTTTTCATTATTAGACATATATAATTGATTTGTATGCATAATGAATTTACAGATAAGATAAAAACGTACAGTTTATTAAACTTAAAAACATGTATTTTTTTAATCCCACATGCTTCTCCTCTAACCTTCCTTGTTTTCAGTGAGCAACATCGAGTCTTCTAATGTTGTTCTGCATAATTTAACAAGTTGTCATCCTTCTTGAAGGTTCTGAAGATTAATTTTTAAGTAACTGCTGGCAGGTAGTAATTAATCTACAGCTGTCACAACAACATCAAAGATACACAGCTAGAGAGAGAGAAAAAGAGAAACACAGTGAAGAGAAAGATTATTTATATTTATTCTATTGCAGTTTTATTTAAATTAACAGAAATGTTTGAATCGTGTTGGTTGACGATAATAAACCTGGATAGAACTAACATCTCAGCTTCTGTTTTTCTAGCTCATATTTAACCGAAAATAGCCAACTATTCAAACTAGCTAATGAGAATGAATTGCTAATAACAGTGTTATCTAGCAAGCTATGCTACTAGTGTCACTTATGCTTAACATTATTGTAGATATTTTTTTATAGCAAATCTAGAAACAATCAAGAATGATTTCGGCCTGTTGCTGCCTAAATTATTTAGTTGTACACATGTTCTCTGCATTCATTCAATATTATGAAAATAGTTTAGGTTTTAATAACAAGCTGCTTTTTTAGCAATAATTGTATTAAGTATTAAAAGGTTCACATTATGCTCTTAAAAATGTAATTATTTAACATTTTGGTTGTAATAAAATAGATTAACATACTTTAATGTAAAAAAAAAGAAGTATTTTTCACACACTTTACTGGGTTTGAGTTTCGTTCCAACCCTAATCAAACACACCCAAACAAGCTAGTTAAGATCTCAGTAACTAGAGGGTGCAGGTAACTGCAGGTGAATGAGTCTGATCATGATCACAAAACTTTGCAGGACAGTATGCCTTACAGGACTATTTGAGGAACTCTGCCATACAGTTTCTCTGAATCAAGCTGATTTCTTAAAAAAGAAGACAAAAAAGAAATAGTGCTTCAGTGTATGTTGAAAATTTAACACCTCTTGCAGGGAGAGATATCCAAAAAAGCACTTTTAAGAGTAGATCAAACCGAGCACCACAACAAACTTGTAGCAGTAGGTTATCAGGAGTAGTATGTTCACTTATGAATGTGGAAGAGAGATGCTAAGAGACATTATAAGAGAGCAGAGGCCAGATGAATATTACTGGAAAAAGAACAGTTATAATCAGGCAAGAACTTTAGGACCTGCTCTAAAAAATAATGCTCTGAAAAAAATTCTAGAGCTGGACAGAGTGAATCGGGAAGGCCTGAAAACCGACACAGAGGTTGCGTTATGTCTGCTCCAAATGTGAGTAATATTGGGTTGGAGTTTGTGCCGCTGGCGACTACGACTCTTGCTTGTCGTTTACTGTCTGTATCAGAGGTTTGGAACCTATGGTTTGCAAGCCACACCAAGCTCTTTGACAAAAATTCTGTGGCTTTCACCAGGTCTCTTTAATAACAAATGATCAATAAAAAATGATAAATTCCTGTAGTAAACTATAGTTCAAGCAGCTACCTAACTTTTTTGAGGTAATGAGGTATCCTTAATTAAAACACCAGTGAAAATGTAAAAGTAGAATATATAAATCTATAATATCCTTTTATTGAAACGGGTGCTCTGCTGTGCCAATAGGTATTAAGAGGTACCTTCTGTTTTGCCGCAGAGACCTTTTATTTCCTATAAATGTTGCATATTTATGATACTGTGTGTAGCTTTCAGATACTGTTTGAAGTAATTAATAACGAAACATGAATGAATGAAACAGAGAAGAGCGGAATGTGCTTTACATTAAAAAATAAATATTAAAATCAAAATAACAAGCTGCTAAATAGAACTGAATTCCTTTTTTTACTATGGATTTTTTGAAAAAATGCATTAAACCAAGAATGAAAAAAAGTTCCTGTTCAAAAAAAGGTTCTTGACCCCTGGTCTGTTTCTTCTATCTCTCTTGTCTGTTTCATCTATTTTCCTAACACACAGCATCTACATAACATGACGGCAAATTTACAATTCCCTGAAGCCTTGCCATCTTTTCTTGTGTATGCCTTTGGTTGGGCATTATGCACATTTTTCACATTTAAATGTGGAAGTTTGATGAAGTCATTTCTGGACTTCGATCAAAGCATTTTAGGCAGATCTAGATCAGTGTCACTGTTAGATAGAATAAATAAATTTGTTGTAGACTATGAGCTTTGTAACTTAACAGATCATATGCATGCACAAACCAACATATTCCAATCTAAAGGGAAAGCAATACATTAAAAAGCATCATATGGTAACTTTAAGTAGCTAATAAAACAAACTGACATCAAGTAACTTCATTTTAAAATAATTATATACGTTACATTCTACTTACTACAAAAACATTCTACTTACTGCTTCATTAGATCATGCCCTATTTATAATGTCTCAATGTGCAAACTCCTAGGATAATTTTTGACGTTAAAGCTTATCAACACCAGAAGTAAAAGCAAAAAAGCCAATTCTAAGCACTAAGAAATTGAAGGTCCATTTTACAATCAGGGAAGGAATTCACCTGAACATCTTATTCCACTACGTCCGATAAATCACAATCAAAATGATTTATTTGTCTGTGTTTGCTGTGTGGGAATTTGCCTCTGTATGTTCAGATCCTGCTCAGTACAAAATGTGGACAGGTGTGCAGAATTATTTATGAACAGAGCTGTTCAGAAAGCCTCAGACAGAAGTTTCATTTCTTCAAGCAACATTTCAAAAGACCGTAATTAATCAAATGTCGGTTAAGCTTGAGGCTATGGAGAAACACATAAACCGAGTTGAAATAATTGCTACAGATTGTCATAATTTTCTGAGATCTTTTGACAATTTGCATGATTTTGACCTGAAATTATGATTCATGATCTTTGCTATCGTTGTTTTCTGTTGACTTTGAGAAGTTTCTCAGTGTTACACTTCACTGAAACAGGATATAAAAGTTCCAGAGACGTTTTCAGTCTTTTCATCTTTTAACATGTCAGTCAGGGGCTCTGCTGCTGTTTTCACTTCAGTGAGCTCATATAACTGATTGCTAATTCTTTTTCATCGTCAATGGGCTATGGACCCTTTTTTCCTTAATAGGCATGAAGTTACGGGCAGTGCTTTTAAGGAAATCATGTCCCCAGAATGGCATGCTGTAAGAGTGTATTTTTGCCACTTTGTGTGTTTCAGAAAATTAATGAATGTGACTTTTTTTTTTCTTTACTATACCGCTGACATGTTGAAAAATGCAAATAATTCAGAATATGCTACAAAAAAAAGAAAGAAAAACAGAGATGTGCATACATTAAGAAAAAGTCCATAATGTCACAAATAAAAAAATTAAAAATCCCATTTTCTTCATCTTTGTGACTGGGTGGAGAGTTTGAGTGCTAATTTTAACCCTGTCATAATTTTTTTTTTCTTCAGAATTAAAAAGATGATATTTTGAAGAATGTTGGTATATGGACAAAAATACATATTTCTCAAAATACCTTCTCTCATGTCCAACATTGTTGGATTGGGTCCAACATTGTGTTGACTCAATACCAAATTATTGGCTTTGGTTTGACACCACAACTTAATATCGTAGCATTGATAATAAAGTGACACAATACAGGGTCTGTCTGTCACGGTTCATAGATTTATTGTCTCCCTGTCTGCCTGTGTGTGTGTGTGTAGTGTAAGTGGGGGCGTGGTCACTGATCACTGCAGCTGTCTCATTCCACACACCTGATGCTCATCTTGTCTGCCTATTTGGTTCACCCATCTCCACCACCTTGCTGTCGAGTCGTTGAATTTCTGTTATGTTTCATCGTCCCAGAGTTCCCGAGTTCCTCTTGGATTACCTCTTCACCTTGGATTACCTCTTCACCTTGGATTACCTCTTCACCTTGGATTACCTCTTCACCTTGGATTACCTCTTCACCTTGGATTACCTCTTCACCTTGGATTACCTCTTCACCTTGGATTACCTCGTCAGCACATCTGCCCATTGGATCCCTGCGTCACTGCCAGTCAGCTGTTGGACATTGTTTGTGTTTCACCTCACTTGTAAATAAACATCACTTATTTGCTATTGATTCCAGTCTTGCGTGTTACCTCACTGACACTGTCACGAAAACGGGAGTTGTGTGATGCAGATCAAATGGTATGAGCTTGAGGATCAAAATGAAAATATGAGACTTGGCAAGAAACAAAAATGGCACTCAAAGGTGCAAACCTGGAGATTTATGCAAGATGCATGGCAAGACACTAGACAACATCCACACACCACGAGACAACGTCAACGAAACATTAAAGACTGACAGGGGAGCACAGGAAGGTACATATAGACGAATGAAACTTGGGCAGTGATTAGCCGCAGAAAGAAGCGTGTAGGACCTGGAAGATACATAAAGGAAAACAGACATGACAGATACGACAGGACAAGACTGTGTGACAGGGTCTGAATTTTGCATAATTTTACTACCCCCTGCAGGTTTTGTGTAATATAGGAAAGACCTGCAAACATTTAGTAGATTTAACAGAGATTGTGACATTAAAACAGTATTTTTTTGTTGTTGTGATAAGAACAAACAGCATGGCACAATCAGCAGTGATCGTCCCTGTATTTCTCAAAATGAACAATTGGCTTCTGGTTTCAAATTGCATCACATCTGTATTATTTATGTGTGTTTATCTGTGTTAAAAGTAATACATAAATGTTGATCACATAATTCCTTGAACAACTCAGAATGGGAAAATGATAGATGCAAGGCTTGATTTATACAAACTGGTGTTTTAAAGTCTATTGGTTCACCTTTTTCATCAGTCAAGCAATTACAAATGTCCCTTTTGTCCTGTTTATTAATTAACTTTGGCTGTGTTGAGGAAGATTGACCTGTTTTATTAATTTTGTTCCTCTATGTTGTCATATTTTTGGTTTTACCTCAGTTTGAGTAGGACACTTTGGAACAGCAGCGTGGTGAATTTAGCAAATTCATGATATAGTACCTCTTAGATTTGTATCCCAGTGTGCCTCAATCCAGTTCTCTCAATTATCAGTTTGGAGAACCAATGAAGGAGAAAGATTTTTAACTTTATTAGCTCTTTGTTTGAGACATATAGGAAAAAGCCTAGGGGAGTTTCACAAAGCCAATCAATGAGAGAATATAGACATTATCATATCGGAGTTCTATACATTCAATAAGAAGTCTATAAATGATCAATTGTCCAGCTAACTTAACCTCAAGCACACCAACACCCTAGAGGACCTTCTAGTATTTTACAATGGGAGAGCAGGGGACCATTCCCATACTTAGCCTATACATACTGAGAAACAGATGTGAAAGAATAAGCACATTCAAAGGACAAAGGAACCCTTCTTCTCTTATCTTTGTCATGCTTATTCTAGCAGTTTATATCTCAAATCTTACAGTACTGTTTGAAATAAAATGAATACCAATATTATTATTATTATTTATTTTTTTCCCAGTACTGGTATACCACACAACTCTACCACAGAAGAAACAAAGTCATACAGGTTTGGAATGACTCGAGGTGGACTAAATGAAAACATTTTCATTTTTGGATGCACCGACAGTGTCTGTAATTGATTTCTGGAAATCTTCATCCTTTGATGAAGAAAAGGGGGTGCTCATTAAGAAAGGTTAATGAACACCATTCCAATAACTCAGTTTGATCCAGGAAAGATTGGGCCGTCATTTGCACCCTATCAGTCCTGTTATTCAAGCCTTGTGCATCAATTGTGTGTGCCACTTCATCCCTAGCGTTTAAATGAGTTCCCCTCCACAGAGTGAGGCCATACCCATTCAGACCTGCTATCCTTTTATAATATCCATGGAGCAATAGTTCCGCACCCAAATGGGAATTTTATTTGGTGGGGAATTCTGGACAGTCAAGGTCATCTTCACACGGCTTGTCTGAATTCCCTGGTTGCAGATTCCTGAGTGGTAGTTACTTGAGTAGCAAAGTGCTGGCATGCATCAGGCTTGCCTAATAAAAGCTCCATTGATTGGCCCCTCGGCAGGCCGCTCCACAGGATTAGCTAAAAGATCCCTCTGTGTTTCAATGTGCACATTGTCTCCAGATTTTGCTCAAAGGCAGGCACTGAGTCTCCCGTTTACCCCAAGCTCAGTGGTTCTAACCCTTTTCTCCATTGGGAAGCCCTTCCATTTCTTGACAACTACATCATAAATGCATTACTGAGAAAGAAAGCAAGAAAAGGGAAATCAAAAAAGGCCCTTTAGTGCACTAGCTTTTCTTGCACAGCAATATTCTCTGACATATTCTGTAATCTATTGCTTAAGCTGTGATTTGAGGCTCTTCACAGCACACCTTGTTGTTATATACCTTTCTGATCCTGAAGTTCCTCATGATGATCCTATTATCCAACCTTTCCTTGCCCAGGTTATCTGGAGAAGTCCACAGAGAATCAGATCCATTTCCTATAATTACTTGTCTGTGGAAAAATAAATCTGAAATCAGCTCTGTGCATTTCTGATCTACCCAATCCAACCCCTCAAAAATCTCCACATAAACTTTTCATGGGGCTGCAGTGTCAACCTCACTGTTTATAACGAGGCTTTCATCCTCTGCAAGCATCTAGCAATTAGGATGCAGGTAGTTACGTAATGGAAGAACAACAAATGCTCAAAGCCGCCTCCAGAGCAGTCTCAACATGTGATTTTTCCTTTTTTCTGACAGGATTCGTCAGTATGAAAAGAAAAAAATGGCAAAGAGCGGCTGTCTTGACGGGAACCCAGGGAGAGGCACGCAGCTAGTGTGCTGTATATGCAAGATGTTTTTTATCACTATGTCATATCGGTGTCAAATGCTTCGGTGAAGGCATTAATTTGCTTTATGACTGAACTCAGTGTTAGAAAGATGTGGAACCTTGTCATGTTACACTCTGAGATTTGTTCACCAGGACTGTAATATTTGCACAAAACCTGCTCCTCACACCAGCTTTGTGTTGTAATGAACTATATTCCCGCAATAAAATTGAATTACAGAGATTATGCTTGGTGGTGCAGTTTCATTAATGGGTTTTAACCGGGTTGCAGGTCATAAAACAATTTTAAATACAAATAATGGAATCCAACTAAACTATGTCATGTTGAGTTAAGTGTGGCATATGAAAATAACATAGAAAATGTAACTTTTAGACAAAGCATTCTTTATATAAAAAGTTTGTATTCTGTAGAAAGTAAGTATGAAGCTCACACTCGAGGACCAGACTTTGTGGGAAAGTTTGCTTTGGCAAGCTATTTTGATCTCCAACTTCAATCATGTTTTGTCATGATTTTTTTATTCAAAATGATGTCATACGAATTTGTTCTATAATTATGCAGGCATATACTGGGGCTTTAATAAAGATAACATATGACTCAGCTTTCACTGACATTGCATCACATTTTTCATTTTGACAGATCATGTTTCAGTAGCCTGTTTAATAAGTCAAAATTGGCATGTGTACAAATAAACATCTGACAGACCTTATTCACAGTATCACCATCTTTGATTTTTAACGGGAATAAAAGAGAATCTGTGAGGAATAGACATGCATCTCTTCAGTGGGTTGTACTGTTATTTCATGTTTTGGAATGTTCAGTAAACAAAATGTTAAGTAAATGGAATGTTAAGAAAATTCAGTAAACAAAAAACACCTGACAATATGACCTGTGGAAAATTCTAAGTGTCCCAGGATCTGTATACAGCTTTTAAAGGCATATTCCATTAAAAACACTACAAGTTTATCCCTCAAAACTTCTCTTTCATACCGGTCAGAGTGCCGCTCTTAATAAGGTCTACAGCTTCCTTCTGACCATCTGAAATTGTGCATTTCATGGCAAGAGGGTAAATTGAGATATTGTGTCAAAAGGCAATCTTTCCTTTCCACATTGTGTGCGCTTTCACTCAGTTGCTATTATTTTACCTTGTGTTTTGGGTCAAGAGCTCTCAGAAATAAAAGGAACTGTATGTGTATAATAGGTCAATGCAAACAACAGACTGAAAAGTAATTCTATGAAAATCTTCCCACTCCATAGTACAGTAATACCTCGAGATACGAGAATAATCCCTTCCAGGGCAGAGCTCGTAACTCAAATTGCTTGTATCTAGAATCATGTTTTCCCATAAGAAATAATAGAAAACAAATGAATTCGTTCCAGATCCGACAACGGAAGAAAACATGTTTTTTATTGGTATATAGACACACACACACTCACACATAATTATAGTACATTTACAGTATAAGGATTTGTGTGATATCAAATGATATGTAAATGAAATTAACATAACTAAACTTAGCTTAAATATTTTTTGTAACTTTTCTATTTTATATTATTGTTTTGCTCATTTTCTTCCTTTTTTCACCTGGCTTCCGTCACTTTCACTTTCACTTGGCGCAGATAACGGAATAGGCCTACCTATCAAGGGGGATTTGTTTCTGTCTCCCTTTAAAAATAAGTAATAAGTACGAGTTGTTAAAAAGAGCCGAAGCATGACCAGTAGACAATTTATCAGGGTGTTTCTTTTCAGTGCTAAGCTCTTGCAACACCTGCATATCGTCTGCAGCCTGATCAACTCCTCAGTCCACAGTTCCTCCTGATGCTCCTGCTGCTGGATCACTCATGCGGCACCGCGCCCATATTTATCCACAATTTCATGCTTCATTTCTATGGTCATCACGCGCTTCTTCTTCTCACTACCATCCTTACCACTCACTTTCTTAGAGCTCATCGCTAATATGAAGAATAATGAACAAAATGGAGAGAAAATCAGCTGCTGACGTGCGACGCGTACAAAAGTCAGTGAACATGAAGTGAATGTCATCATCGGCGTCAGCACGCGTGCTCATATCTCGAAAATGTACTCATATGTAGAAGCAAAAATCTGCCCGAAGGCTTGCTCGTATCTTGGAACAGAGACGCTCGTATCTGAAGGTATTACTGTACTCAAATCTCATTGAAAATCACATTAGGTCTCTTGTGTCTGATTGTGATCATTCCATTTTAGTGGCGTTTAAGGTTATATATATATTTTTTTTTTCTTCCATTTTTCTATTAAATTGTTGTGACTGTACAATAATTTAGATAATTACCGATTATATTTTTATTTTTGTTAAAGAGGGATGTTGGAGGAGGTTAGGGGCTCAAACTGTATATTATAATAGCAGCATATAATAATAATTATGACATTAAAGATAATTATGTGTTTTGTGTCATTCAAACATGTGATAGCATAATTATGGTACAAAGTTATGTTTAAAACGTTAAATTTCCCTTTAATAAGCATTCAACTGTGATTATTTCAGGGAATACACGCTGGTCAGACCGGTAATTTTCCAAACACAGAAGATATTTATTAATTAAGGCGTATAAGCTGAAAACTTGGGAAATGAATGGTAGCATGGCAGTGTAGGAGGAGATGAAAGGTGAGCACACACACTGAAAGACGTAATCAACTTTCCTTTGTGTGCTGTTGATTGTACAATGGAGAACAGGAGGAGGGAAGGAACAGACTATTTGGATTCTATTCTATTCTATATCTATTTGTCACTGGATTCACAAGGTAAATAGACTTGAGGTAAGTAGACTTCAGGTAAGTCTGAGTCCAACAAAGAATGAGTATGGAACTTAAGGCTTTAGACCAGACATTGTGTGTGCAGATAGTTATTTTTTGAATGGTGCTGGGGTGATGTTTAGAATCTGGGTGAGGGTGGAGCCTGGTGATTCAATGCCAAATTTCACACACACACACACACACACAAAACAAAAAAACACATTTAAAAACAGCATGAATGCTAATATATTGCATTCTTGCATGAACAATGAAATTCCTGTTTGGCAAGAAATTCATATATAACTAATTACATTTAAGCATGAATGCTCATGGTCCTAATAACTCTGCTGGAGATGTGTGATTTCAGTGCCTCATCAGGAAGTGTCTCATAGGTCATGTGCATGATATATCCTCTTTCTGGCATGCTGGTTTTTAATTAGGCATTCCACACCATCACTCTCTGATTGGCCATTTCCACTATGCACTCGCAGCTGTGAGCGAATTCCTGTTGAGTGCAGAAGAGGCTGAGGAAATGAAATGTTGGAACGGATGAAGATGATGACATGAGAATTTCATGCGTATTTTGGTATTAATTTGTGTCAGTGTTATTTATCCAAAAAATTAAGTCAATTTGGTTCTTTTATCCAGGCTTTTAACTGCTTGGTTAAAGGTAATTTCACCAGCTTACCAAGAAGAACACACAAAAATACTCTCAGGCCAGAGACTTAACTGACTGTGATTTCCCCTTTCAGACAGGGGACAACTGTGAAATGCTTTGAGTCTGAAAAGCTTTTTTATTTGAAACTCCCATGTTCAAGCTTCCATCACACATTTACAAATACATCAGAGGAGGACAAGGGAGAAGCAGAGTGTGAGAGTTGACAGTAGGCAGCAGCACACAATAGGCTGAATATACCCACAGGATCCAACCATTTCCTCAAGAATAATGATGGTGTTGGCGAGAGGACTGTACGTCTGCAATAACAGTTATTGAATAGGAATCCCAGGGCTATTGGTCCTTCCTTTTGCCCGCATCCCTGTTTCCACTCTCACTGAAGGCCTCATTAATTCGGTGGGAAGCCATAGCTCAGCCGTGCCCCATTTTTCTTTCAACAAAAAGGAAAGTTTCTGTTTACTGAGGATTGAGTATAATGCCACCACTCTATTTTAAAATGCAGTGATTCTTAAGACCGTCTGCAGCAAAGTGGAAACTTCAAGAGGGCTGTTAGAAATTCAAAACACATTGAAAATTGTGCCTCCATAAAAGATGCTTGGCTTTATTATAATTGCATTCCAAAATAATGTAACGGGATATTTGTATAAACAAAAATAAATTTGCAGATGTCTGTCAATATGTACATAGCAGTAGATTTGCATCACTTTCTACTCCAAAACAATAAAAACGTATTATCTCACTTTTTAACAATAAAAACGTATATCTCACTTGTTTTATTTTATTTTTTGTATCCAATGATTAAAGTATACAAAATGTAACAATCATAAAAACATTTTACATCATAACATTTTAATTATGCATTTTGTTTACAAAAATGTTTATTAAATTGGTAAACATTTTGCACTGTGGAATCCTGTAACGAACTTATTTATTTATTACATTCGTCCAAAAGCACAATTTTCTGTAATCTCTGAATTTAACACCCTCATTGCTCTCAACAATTAAATATTTATGTACCACAACTGATCTTGTACTGGAACATTTTTTCTGCTTAGAGCACAATCCACTGCCAATTACCTCACACCGTTTGGACTACTGTAACCGTTACGTTACAACACATTGGAGGAAAGCAGCACTTCTGCGGGCCTCTTGAATCTGATAAATGTTCCCATTACCTCCTTTAATTCACACAAAATAAATTAATGCAGTTAAGTGTGACTGGAAATGGCTTCTGACGGAACTTTGATTGAAAATTAAGTGTGGGTGAGAAAAGAGGTTATCTCTGTGTGGGCATATTATTAAGGCCCGACTCTGGCATGAGAGATGTGCTTTGAAAGAGAAAGCAGACTTTATTAATTGCAGTGGCCCGCTGTGTCTCTCGAGGTACTACCTAGGTGCCTCTCTTGTGTGGCCCATCAACAGCAGTCTTCTCCGCTGTCCAGTTGCGATGGCTAATGAAGTATTTAATGAACTTGGGGTGCGTGCCACAGAGGAACACACAGCGGTACTCAAGGACACAGCTCTCAGGTTATAAATTGGAAATTGGCATGAAAACTGCCAGGAAAAGCAGTACAACTGACTGCTTAAGGTGTATAAAAATCCTCCCCTGGGATGAGAATAGAATATTAAGATTATCTTGGAATAATGAATCGGCAAAATGCAACATGGCATACATGTTGTCACAGAAGAGAATATCTTTACTAACAAAAGAAAAAAAAAACATTAAGATGTGGTATATGATATATATATATATATATATATATATATATATATATATATATATATATATATATTCAGTCCAATTGAATGGCATTTTAATTTTGCATTCATTGGTGTTGTTTTATTTTTAACGACTGTGTAATCATTATTATTCAGCAATAAAACTGATGCCATGATAGCTTTTGGAGTAAGTTCTACCAGGAAAACAGACTCTAATCCCACGTCAATGCCTGCCTTTATCTTCAGGCATGGTCAGCTAAATCTGCATCACCAAAATAACTTTTCTTTACAACTAGAATCATTGTCGTTCAGCACCAGCTGTTAATACTTTATGGAATAAATACCATTTAACAATGCACCTGCCTTCGGAGTCTATTCGGTAGAAATTACTTTTCAGTTTTTGCTTATTTAAAATTGCATTTATTTTTTTCACTGCTATATGTTAGGGGGCACTGTTACAGATCTTTTAAAATAGTATGGCATCTCCGAATCCTGCGCAAGACCACATGAACTGCGTAAACCATAAGGATTGGATAGAAGCATTGTTTATGGAAAAATCAAGCATAGCGATAGTTCTGGCAGGTCACGTTAGTCAAGCTGATTAATTGGATTAGGCCTATAATTAATTCAATGATGCAAACAGAATTCAGTTCTACTCTAACAAGCTCTAAAAGGATCAGTCCTGATTCTATCCAGTGGTTATGGCTTATGCAGGTATTGGCAACATGCTTGTTTAAGTCATCTGGAGAAGGGCAACTTGCTTGTTACTCAAGGCTTTTCCAGTTACTGTTGGCAACATGCTTTTTGCCTCAAGCTCACATTTGAGTAAAGGGGCATGCTGCTCTTTTCAGTGCTTATAACAGAAGAGCACCCCTTCACTGCTACTCTCCTGAAAGGGGCCATTTCATTTCAGAGATATATGTTGCTCTTTACCATAATGTCCTATTGCTCTGTCTTTCTGTAATTGTTTTCCCTCAGTACCAGTATGAGCTGAGTGTGTGTGTATGAGAGAGAGAGAGAGAGAGAGAGAGGGAGGAGAAAAAATATATATATGGGTGGGCAGGAAGTTATTACCCAGAACCGAACCATACCTCACACCCAAACTCCATGCTAATTATCAATCATCTTTGACGATAGTGGTCCAGAAAGAAGCAAGCTTAAGTTGTCATCAAATATTCAGCAGCATATAAATCAAAACTACCTGTCACGGATCAGATCAGGGAGGACTCAATTGCAGAAGATATGGATTTATTTTAACAATAAAATAACACAAAATACAAAAGAAAACCCACGATGGGGAAAACACAACGAGAATGACTAGATATTAACACAAGAAACATAACATGAATCAACCGGATAAAACGGCAATGGAAAACAGAGGAACACTTCACAGGAAACACTAGCAACTTATCAAATGACAATGACGCCACATCAGACAGCAAACACTGAGGGAACTATATAGGACACATGAGGGGAGGAGTGATCAGAGACAGCTGGGAATGATTACGGGAAACGAGAAGGTGGGGCAGACACTAACGAGACACAGAGATGGGAGGAGGAGCAGTGCCAAGGTTCTGTCACAAGAACACTGGAAACGAGACAGAACCGTGACACTACCCCCCCTCTAAAGGGACGCCACCTGGCGTTCCTACCTGAAACCACAGAGACAAAACAACCTAACACCACACAGAAACATACAAGACAGGGAGCTCAAGAATTAATGGTAAAATCAGGAACGGGAGGCTGGGAGGGCAAATAGACATTAACAACAAAAATCAAGACAGTGCATACAAAGGAAAAGGCAAATTCAAGATAGTCCAAACAACATAAAAAAAACTGAAATGGCAAACCTCAGGGTCAGAAAGAAAAAAAAATTCTAAATGTCCAGGGAGGGGGGAACAGGAGGGTTGAGCCAGGGGGGCTCCCGCGGTATCAGGGGATCGGGCGGAACCAGCGGGTTGAGCCAGGTGGGCTCCCGCGGTATCAGTGGATCGGGCGGAACCGGCGGGGTGAGCCAGATTGGCGTCAGTGAGCCCGGCGGATCGGGCTGGTCCGGCAGGGCCGGAATGTCAGGCGGCGCGTGTTCAGGTTTGGCCCGCGGGTCCGGGCGCAACAGTTCAGGGTCGGCCCGCGGGCCCGGGCGCAACAGTTCAGGGTCGGCCCGCGGGTCCGGGCGCAACAGTTCAGGGTCGGCCCGCGGGTCCGGGCGCAACAGTTCAGGGTCGGCCGGCGGGTCAGGCAGCGCGGGCTCTGGGTCGGCCGGCGGGTCAGGCAGCGCGGGCTCTGGGTCGGCCGGCGGGTCAGGCAGCGCGGGCTCTGGGTCGGCCGGCGGGTCAGGCAGCGCGGGCTCTGGGTCGGCCGGCGGGTCAGGCAGCGCGGGCTCTGGGTCGGCCGGCGGGTCAGGCAGCGCGGGCTCTGGGTCGGCCGGCGGGTCAGGCAGCGCGGGCTCTAGGTCGGCCGGCGGGTCAGGCAGCGCGGGCTCTGGGTCAGCCTCTGGGACGTTAGCTCGGTGTGTCCTCCAGGCTCTCAGCGCTGCTAAAACAAAAAAACAGTCCACAGCCTTCTTGGCCTCACCAGGGCTGACAAGTACCGCGGGCTCCTGGACAGCCTCCCGGACGGCAGCGGGCTCCGGGACGGCAGCCTCCTGAGAGGCAGCGGGCTCCGGGAAAGCAGCGGCCTCAGGACAGGCCCTGCTCTTCCTTCTCCGCCTCCGCCCTTTCTGAGAGCTGGGAGAGTCACTGACGACAGGAATAACGGGGAAGTAGTAGGTGGGTTGGGAGCTCCTCTGCGAAGTTTGGTCCTGTAGTTCTAGGTCGTCGAGGTGGTCGACAAATTCCCAGAACGAGAGGTCAGTCAGCTTTTCCATCCTCCAATAGATAAGGGGCTTGTCCAGGCAGAGATTAAAAACCTCTTTGAGGTCTTCTTCGGTGTAATCGAAATTATCCACCTCAATCAAAAAGCTGCGGGCGAAGACCCTCACCTCCGTTCCCAGCTGGCGGAAATAAACCTGGTTGACATGCCGCTGCATCCGTTCGCAGACGGATAATCCTCTGGTGGCCGAGGGACCCAGAAAAATTCCCATAATCCCAATGTCCACACAAAAATAAAACAAAAACAAAAATAATCCACCTCACTGCTGAGTCCAGAATGGTGGCGTCATTCTGTCACAGATCAGATCAGGGAGGACTCAATTGCAGAAGATATGGATTTATTTTAACAATAAAATAACACAAAATACAAAAGAAAACCCACGATGGGGAAAACACAACGAGAATGACTAGATATTAACACAAGAAACATAACATGAATCAACCGGATAAAACGGCAATGGAAAACAGAGGAACACTTCACAGGAAACACTAGCAACTTATCAAATGACAATGACGCCACATCAGACAGCAAACACTGAAGGAACTATATAGGACACATGAGGGGAGGAGTGATCAGAGACAGCTGGGAATGATTACGGGAAACAAGAAGGTGGGGCAGACACTAACGAGACACAGAGATGGGAGGAGGAGCAGTGCCAAGGTTCTGTCACAAGAACACTGGAAACGAGACAGAACCGTGACACTACCACAAAGAGGTATACAACTGTGCAAGCTTTGAGTGTGTTGATGGACTATTTGTTTTGATAATCATACTTAATAAGATCTGGACAAAAGCTTTGATGAAATTTATCTCAGGTTTTTGTTTGAAATATTGTCACACAACAAATGAGAAAATGGTGGAACAGATTTCATGATAAATACTAAGAGAATACTGAGAAACACAATCAAACTCTTTAGTAAACAAAGACAGTCATAGACATAGGGAAAAATCAGGGTGAAAATACATTTATCAAACAAAGTGAACTAATGAGAAATTAGCTAAGACCAGGTGAACTGAATACAGCAATAAAAGGAACAAACTAAAAACTGGGTCAGATGGCAAGATAGACAGACAGACAGACAAACAAAGCATACCATTTACAGTACACCCCCCTCACAAAACTGCGTGTTCTTAATCCACATAAAGTCCATCAGAGGAAGAATGGTGGGGGCTTTGGAGGAGGGCGAGGAACTGGAGAAAAACAAAAAGAGTCCAAAGCAAACCACTCAGTTTAGCCAGGAGAAGGAAAGTGGTAATTCAGAGACAAGCCAGGGTGAGGTCCAAGGGTGGAGTCAAATTTGGGAGGAGCCATGTTAAAGGCTTGATGAATAACACAGAGATTATTGATGATCAACAGAGGTGTAGCTACCATTGATGGAGACTCAGGCGGAGCTGAGGAAGAGGAAAGCTCACACGACACATAGTACTGGAGGCCGAGGTAGAGCTGCAGTGACGAGTGTCTGAGATGGAACCAGGGAACTAGAAGACTGAGGCAGAACTAAGGGGTGGGAGGAACCAAGGCGAATCCGATGTGTCGACAGGCCAAGGAGCGATGGGCACTGAGAATAGTGGTGGAGGCAGGAGATCCTCTATGAAGTTGCCCTCAGCCCCAGAATCTAGTAATGCATGACAGTGGTGTTGAGAGGTGTTGGCCCATTGAAATTGGCCCTTGAGTTGATGAGGAGGTCCGGTTAACAGTGACTGAGCCTGTCAGTAGCCCCCTCCTTACTGGCGGGCATGTGTTTTTACTGGACACTGGAGGATGAAATGCCCCCCTCCGGCACAGTAAATACAAAGTCCCAGGGCTCTGCCATGTTCTCTCTCCTCCCGGGAAAGCAAAGCTCGACCGACCTGCATGGGTTCATGATCAGAAATGGGCTGACTGTGCCAGGATGTTGCATGGGGAATGCCGTAGGGGACCTGGGCCTGGACCTACCGCTGGGGTGGAGCAAAATTTGCTGCGCTCCAACCGAGCGTCCACTCGAAGAGCGGTAGGGGTAGATTTCATTTTGGATACAGTCAGCCAACCCATGCAGGAACCAGTCCCACTGCGCCTCCTTGTTCCACTTGCAGTCAGCCGCTAGAGTACGGAACTCAATGGAGTACTGACCCGTCTCCCTGCTTGAGGTCAGATAGCCTCCGAGCTGCCTCGCGGCCGACCACAGACCGATCGAATACCCTCTTCCTTTCTTCCGAGAAGGCCTGGAATGAGGAGCAGCATGGGTCTTGGATTTCCCACACCGCTGTTCCCCAATTCGCTGTACGTCCCGAGAGCAGTGTAATGACAAGGTACCTTCTAACTTGGCCTGCAGAAGTCTGGTTCGCCGGCGTAACATTCTGGTGGTGGGAGATTGGGTTCAGACTGCCCTGCAGGATGGCTGATGGTGGGGGGAACAGGCAGTGGGGTTGGCGCAGCGGGAGCAGGAAGTTGTTGGAATCTGCTGTTGAGCTCAGACACCTTCACCGCTAGTGATTGTACGGCACACCCAGTGGCTAGCATTTGCTCTTCCTGCCTGTCTAAGCACGCCATGTTGTTGGAGACAAAGTCCTGCCAGTCAGGAACATTCGGTGAATCCATGGAGAGAGTGTTGAGTCGTTCTGACTAAGACTAACTAGACTAGTCTGTTGCAAAATTTCATTTTAAATGATTATGAAATTAGTTGGTGTACACATCACTTATGCTCAGGTTCCATCCGTTGTCTCTTTTCTGTGGTGTGCTCATGCAACATCTCTGTCATGTCGCTCACCAATGGCGACATTTCTGCAAAATGATGTTACATTTCTTCTTGCACGTTTTGCAACATCTTGTGTGAGAATAACAATACAGGATATTAATGAATAACAATGAATGTGAATCTGGCAACTGTGGTAGTCTGGAAATAAAGTGACGTATGAGTAGTATAAAGGATGAATCTGTTGTTGTGTTTGAAAATAAATGGACATCTACATTACACACGAAAATAAACCAAATCGATAGAGTTAACAAAAGCAAAAATTAAATGGTTTTGCTGAAGCAACTAAGCCATTCTAGCTTGCCTTAAGACATAGAGCTAAAATATGTCTAAAGGCAAGCTAAAATGGCTTAGTTGCTTATAAAAATTATTTCATGTTAGTCCATGGGCAATCTAACATGAAATAAGTTTTATCAAGAACAACCTACCAACCACATAGTAAAACGCTACCAATCATGTGGTTTAAAACACATAGCGTAAAAATTATTACAAATCAGAATCTCTAATAACACCTTAGTTTCAGGGTGGTAATTTTTGCACAAACAAGCACCCTCCACATTTTATTGTAAACCTCCATAGATTATCATTATCTCTAAGTAATGTTATTCAATGCAGCAGGTTTCAGCTTCAGGATATGTGGCTACTTTGCAACAGAGTGTACAAACAGCAGTTGAATAAGTGTTAGCCTTATCAGCTTCCTCCCAGACCCTGTTTACTTGGATGTTAATAAACCTGTCGTTCCTGTGACAAAAGCATACCGAGGTGTGTTTGAAAATCTACACCTTGTCTCAATCATGTTAAAACCATATTACCTAAACAATTAGCATACGCAATAATGAGTGTAGCAGCCTGAGCAGTATTTGTCTCCACCCAAGCAATATTCACCTCAAAGATGAAGAGCTTTCATTAATTGTGGTGGGTTGGTACTCAGTGGTTCAGTAGCATGGAAGAAATATTCCAGATGGATGATGAATCCTACTTGCCACTTCTTACAGGAGTTCAGATTAATATTGAAATCTAAGCTGGCAGGAATATCCAGGACAAGGATCATTTCTTGAAACAATTTCCTCTAAATCCATCTATGAAGCCAGGAGGTTCCTTTTGGAGCCTGTAAATGATTATTTAACCTAAAAAAGTGAATGTGAAAATGAAGGTTTGGTCATCACTTACTCACACTTAGGTATTTCCTCAGTAAAACACAAGATGAGAAATCATAATAGTGGTTCTTTTTTAGTCTCTGACACTAAAAGTTTCCAAGATTCAAAAAGTCCCCAACAAAGTACTTATTTTGCAATGTCCCAGTTATATGAATTACTTTAATTTACATTTATGTCCTTTTAAAAGCTTCAGACGCCATTTATCTGCACAGTAAAAAAAAAAAAAAAAAAACTAGACTATTTCTATTCTATAACTGTCTGATGTTTCTAACAGCTGGTAGAATCTTGAGTGCTATTGAGTGCTAATTGTTGATCATACTCATGAGGGATTGTGAGTAATTGTGTGCAAAGACTAATTAGCTTTCACCTGACGCTGAATGTAGCACGTGTTGTGTTGTTTAAAGTTCAAATAAGTCAGAGTCCAAAAACAAATAAGTCAAACATCACAAAAGGATTGCACATTTGAAATGTATTTAAATTTCCCCGGTGCTGAAGAGTATGTGTTTCTAATTATTCTTCTTTCTTTCAGGACATCTGATATTTCTAAAAAATAAAAACAAACAAAACCTATTTTTCCCTGCTAACTGTTGGAACACGTATCAACTTTGAAATAGTGAAAATTATTAATTTATTAAGTACTACATTTTACAAAAAAAAATGTTAAATGAGCCAGAGCATTACAGCTTTTTTTTTCTGAGAACTGCCGAAACCCTGCTTCCTCACCATCCTAATCTAATCCAAGCCAAAATTGAGCCTGTATGGCTTTCTTCTTCTTCTGATGATGAGACAAATTCATAGTATAACACAATATGTCAAGGTATATCAGTATAACTCAATAAATTTTCAATATAATATTTTAACACCCATTTTCTGGAAAGACTGTTTTATTTTAAGACTGATTCACCTTGCTGAATTAGTAAAAGTCTACCAGCCAGCCAGAACACTCCGCTCCTCTGAACTTATGTCTCTGATTTTTCCGAGGTTCAGGTATAAAAAGTTTGAAGGCTAGTGTTTTAGCGTCCAGGGTCCTAAATTGTGGAATGCACTCCCTGCTCATCTCCATAATATTACAGTGTTAATATATGTATATATATACATACATAGTCAAGACATTTTTTTTTTCTATTTTTTCCTTCTTCTGGAAAGCGCCTAGTGCACCTTTTGGTTGTTGTTAGGCGCTATATAAATCATTTTTGATTGATTGATTGATTGATTGATTGATTAGATTAGTATCTTAATATCTAACCTTTTCTATAAAACCGTTGGGTTTATGATATTACCCAACGGTGATATAATTTATTTTTATTAAAATTGAATTTATTTTCATTTAATTTGTTCCTTTTGTAGGCATGCACAATTTGGCCCAGAAAAAAAATACATGGTAGAAATATACATAGTATATATTCTTTCCTTTGAAATTATGGCATTATGAATAATCTTTCATTTTTATTACTTGGGCACTATTCCTAAGATTTCCTTTTGACTTTTATAGAAGAAATACAATGCTACAAGGTTAGAACAACATACGAATAAGTCAATGATGACAAAATGTTTCATTTTGGGCTGATTGTATTCCTTTAAGAGAGTATCAATCAAATTCATTCCTTAAATGGATGACAGTTTCTGTATTTATTTCAGCTCTGGGCTTTAGGAAATCACGAGGGATTAAAACGGATGGTTTAACCGGTCTTGAGCTGAGAGATGCACGAGTCTGCCTGAGCTTTAGCTTCAGCTTTTATTCGCTCCTCAGCCTAATCTCACTAAATGAATTGTGGGATGTCTCTCCATCAGAGCAGCTGAGACATGCTGATGCAGTAAACGCTCTCTTTAACGTGATTATGCCATTTTTTGGTTCTTGGTGATCCGTTTTTGTTTGGCCTTTTTTTTTTTTTTTTTGCAAGGTTCTCTGTCAGCTATATTAATATCAGACTGCCCCCTTGTGGATATAACTGTTAATATTTTACTAAAGAAGTTGATAGTATAGATAACTTTTATATTGATTACATTCTGTATTTATGAGCCTGCAGTCTATTGTAAAGACCCAAGGAGAATTTTAATGACTAAAACATCTGTTGACTAATCACTTTTCATGACTCATCCAGACTGCAAAAATAATTTTCTCAATCTGTATTTTTGTCATGTTTTCAAGTTAAAAATATCTAAGCAGCATTTAAATATATCATTGTTCTTAAGAATGAAAATTATACTAAATATTCAGACTTGATTTTAGAGAGTATATCTTGACTAAGAAAATAATGAAATGTAGCAAATGCCATTGTAATTTTATGATCGAAATGACACCAACATTTAGTTGAATGACCCTGTTTCTGCCTCCTCAGATAATTGGACTTGAATTATTTCACTGCATTCTTGTTTGCAACCTGGACTAACCTTTGGGTTTTGCTACGACAAGTACCATAAAGCTATGTTTATGCAGCTGAATTCCTATTATCTTTTCCTACAATCAGAACTTTGTACTGCCAAAAAATATAAAAAATAAATTTGAATGACTGAAACTTCTGTTCTCAAAATGCACTTTGATCTGGAGTCAGCAGTGACAAACACTGACTTTTGAATGGGATAGAGGCTTAAAAAAACAGTATAAATTTATGTAATGTGCAAACATATTTTACTTTCACTTTAATGTTCTGCAGAAGCTTACCTCTATAAACAGTAAGGGAGTTTGATCACTGGGTTGCTGAAATGATACAGTTTTTTCAGGGTCCAACTCTGTGTCTTTGATGAAGCTTCTCCGGGCAGATCTCCCCTACAATTTACCACACACCTTCAAAAGCACATTTATCGCTCATTATTGCATTATTGTAGAGTATATACTCTTTTTTTTCTCACCACATGAGTCACTCCTAGGATAAAAATGCATGTGCCTACCCATGTTACCCTTTATTTAAATAATTCACTTTAGACATTCTACTAACTATATTTGCAACATCATGTCAACTAAATACAAAGTTCTGTCATGAAACTGGCTGATAGGTCCTTAACTTAATCTACTTGCAAACTTAGTATTCTGTATAGGGAACAGCTGATTTGGTCAGCATTTTCTGTAGCAGTTGCAGCACATTTTCAGAAACCCTCCACGTTCCCCAGCTCCACCTGCATAGTTCTTATAATTAATATATGGTATTTTGCATAGCAGCAGCAGATCTTCCTTGTTCACAGCAGTGTGGCGTGTATGTTTTGGCAGTAGAAAGTCCTGTACTTGCTCTGCAGAAGCAATAACAGTGCAAAAATAACCTCTAGAAACAGCAGCAGCAGCGTAAGAGATCTATTCTGCCAAGAACAAACTTCAGCATTGTCATATCCGTTACTATGTCAAAAACTGTACTCATTCATTTGCAATTACATGCCAAACTAACTTATCAATGTACTAGTTAGGCGTGGGCTAGTTAGGCGTGGGTTGCCAGAAAAAGGTGATGTGGTTGAAAATGTATTAAGCAGACAGTCTACTAATGCTCTAATCACTGCTAGTTGACATACCGTAGTTGAAAAGTTACTTAAAGTTAATAGAATGACTGAAGTGGACATTTATTATTACTATTATTATTATTTTCATTAAGCTTATCTTTATCTGAGTCATATACATTGGGGATGGCATGAGGCTAATGATGAGAGAATTTTCAGGTTTGTACCCTAAGCATTTGAGAAGTAATTGCACCATCATCTTGAAAGGTTCAATTCTAAATGATTTCAGGTGCAAGCATTTGTGAGTAGATGTTTACAAGTACACATTATGATGCAGCTGAAATTGGTTGCTCTTCTACCCTATTATTGTGACTCCACGATAAGCTTTGTTTGCAGTGTTGCTCTGTATCTGTCACTGGGGATGTGAACCCGCAGACTATAAACATGTGTAAGCAAAATTACAGAACATTTTCCTTCAGGCTTATGTGGACCCACACAGATAAGCACTCCCAGAGAGATGTGACCTGATGCACCTGCAAAAGCATTTCACAAAAGATTGGAATTTTATTTCCAATCTGTTTAGTGCTGGCTGAGGCTTAAAATAATTAGAGTATACTCCAGTGCATGATACAGCTTTATTGTACCCAGTTTGTAATATATATCTCTATGGCTATCCTAACATTTATTGCACCATTGTACTTACTACTGCAAATATACATCCTAGTTTAACGTGTTTTTTTTTTTGTTTTTTTATGTTACTAGCTACCATATTTTGCACGGAGGCACAGTCGCTGTAATGCATTGTTTACATTTAATGTAAAGATAAGCACTTTAAACATACAACACAAAACTAGACCAGAAACACCATCAAAACTATAAAATAAAACAGCACAACTTTGTTCAAAAACCTTGGACTACAAACACGATGACCATAGGTAAGTATTCACTGCCATATAGTGACAACACTCAACAGGAACTGAAGGAAAACACAAGATATGACTACAGAATGAGGGAATCAGACACAGCTGACAAGACTAATTACCTTATTACTGATGTGACAGGTGAATGGAAACACATGGAAGATCACAGAAGAAAACAGTAAGTAGACAAAAACATGACTGACATGTAACAATATGAATATTTTATTGTTTTAAAATCAGTACATGCACTAAATCAAAAGGAGGAACAGACTTTCTGCTTTTAAACAAACAATAAAACAAGCAAACAATAACATCATCATCATAAAAAAAAAAAAAAGAGTAAAAAGCATTATTTTTTTATCAACACTTGAACATGGGTGTCATGGACTTGGCCACACCCCAAACATCAGACACCAGAGTACTGAACACTTTCACCTGTTCCCAATCAGTGCATGCTATATCCACAGCCATCACCTTATACTCAGTGTCTGGTCTTGAATGTGTTCAGACTCTCTTTCCAGGTCTGGGATCATAAGAGTCCCTTCTAAGTTCTACGCTCTCTCCAAACTACACAAAAGACCTCATCGTCTCTGCCAGTAAAGACCCAGTCATGATTTCACCTGTGCCATTGCACTTCTCCAATCACATTGTTCTGTGTCCTGTCTCAAAAAAACATAAGTCCTGTTTGAACTTTTATGTTCAAGGGTTTGGTTATGACAGTGGGTATAAGTTTAATAAAATATGTTTTTTTTTTGCGAAAACCTGCGTTGTCAAAGACTACATCCAGTTCAGACTCAGAATGATGATCAACACAAGGATCGAATAGATCGAGTCCAACATCCCCAATTCTTTACCTTCATATAGCTTGTTCTGGGTCAACATTTAATTCAGTTCACCATCATGTTGTTCCAAACCCGTAAGACTTTTGTTCATCTTCAGAACAAAAATGAAAATCTTTTTGTCTGTAACCTGACAGCTACACAGCTACCACTTTGATGCATCTAAAAGTTCATAAAGAGACAGCAGTACTAATATATCAGAATCAAGTTGATTAGTCCACATTTTCTGAAGAGAAATGATTGCTTTACATGGTGAAAAGATCTAATTTAGGCTTTTATTCACATTTAAACATTGATTAGCGAACATAAACAGAAGCTCAACCATTTTTTTTTGACTAGTGCAAACAATCCCCATGCTTGAGAAAGCTCAAGCGTGCAGTGTTTCACAAGACTGAAAATTATTACTTCCTGCAACATACTTGACTGTAGACTGTTTGCTTAATATCTGCTATCACTTTATTGTGATGTTCCCCAAAAATACATTCTAATGTCTGTAAGTAACTTTGCAAGTAGAGGAGCATGTCAACTTATTTTAACCTTAGCTAACCCTCTACTAATCAGTCTACCAATACTCTACTAACACTCTTGTCCAATGACAGTTACCAGACAGGTGTAACGTTACTTGGATTCAAGAGAATGTACTACAGGGACCATCAAAATTAATTGAAACCAAAAAGTCTACACACCCCTGTTAGAGCTGATTTTCGGGATCTAAAAAATGAAACAAAAATAAGTAATATTAGAACTTTTTAGAAGCTGATACTGTAACTGAGTGACATATATACTACAGGAATTGGGGTAAACACAGTTGAAACATATGATAAATTATATTTGTGACCATGACAAATAAGGAGCAGGAAACTGGAACACAGGAACTATCAAATACGAAATAAAAGTCGAGGAAAGTGAGACTAAAAATGAACAGGATGATGATGGTGGAATGATGAGATGAATGACATCCACTTCCACAAGCACAGAGTGCAACAGAGAAGACAGCCCACATCAAAGTTGGGGTTGGGGGGGGGAGCCAGGGTGTAGCTACAGCTGATGATATCCTGGTGATACCAACGGAAACAGAGCTGATGTTGGGGATCCCAAGGCATAGACAGAGCCAATGGGTGTGAGTGGCAATGCTGGTTCAGGAGACCAAAGAAAGGGCACAGCGATGAAGAGCAGGTGATGTTCTAAGGGTGTAAGAACTGATTGCAGTGGATGACCTACAAGTCCATTGCAGAGGTGAAGTGACGACTGAATAAGGGTGTGCATCCAACAGAAGTCAGGCTAGAGGACTGCCTGAGCTTTGCAGTGATGGTGAAGGAGGTAAACTTGACGAGATCAATGACAGCAGTTCCAATTTCCAACAGGTTACAAAAAGTCTCAGTGCTGTCTTGAAACAGTGATGACTCAAGAAAAGATGGTACCAGGTGGGATAGGGTATGAAAGCAATACATTTGTATTAAAATCTATCGGTCAAGTCCTCATTGTCCAAGTCCTCATGTGTAGTTGGTCTAAATGTTTTTCAGATTGGGAAACAAAGCTCTCCAGACAACTGAAGATGGCCTCCCTTAAGTCTGGGATAGAGACTGGGATGCATAGAGTTCACATGCTATATGGTACAATGATGTGATGATCTCATCGTTCAAGGGCAGGTGACGGCAAGACGACAAAATCCATTGGTTAATTCAAACAAATTGCAGCAATTCATTGCCATTGCTTTCTTTTTTTATTTCAAATATACAGTGAAAGGGTATGCCTAGCTGTCATAAAATATTGAGATTCAACTTCAAAAGTCAAACTAAAAGTCAAACTAAACATTGAATGAGCTATTTAGTTATTTATTGTAAAATATGGTCAATTTCCATTTAATGCTCCATAAATAAACATCAAAGCTGAATATGAAGAATGAAAAAAATAGCAATATTAAGCTGTCACTCAGGAAGGGCTAGCAAAATGTCGGTTCATACTATTTCTTAAGAAATTGAATGAAATAATAATCTCTGCAATTAAATGTTATCTCCTTGATATTTTTGTTTTTTGAAAATATAAATTATGCAGTGTTGATTAATATTTTATGATTTGTCACCATTTCAAGAAAAAAAAAAAATCATTAAATGAGCAGTTTTGTTCACTAACATTTTATTTGCCTTTTTTTTGCCAGCCTGACTAAAAACATGCAACAAGAATTAAAAAAGATGTTGGATCTAATTGTGTACACGCTTTGTATTTATATGCATATTTGAATTTCTCACAAAAAACTTTTGCCTAATTTACACACTAATTCTCCTCAATATATTTTTGGCAAAAGGAATATGGAAAGCCCTCAGCCCACATGGATTTTTAGGTCACCCCAACAAGGCCCGAAGGTGTGCTACCTGGAAGGCTCATTCTACCAATCCAGACAACGGATGGAGAGATAAGATACATTGGTATACTACACACGCTGTCAAAAAGTGGAACACACTGAGTTCACACCAGGTGTGCCGCTAACCCTGGCAGAGGCAAAAGAGTCCCTTAGGGTAACCAAATACGACATTGAGCAGATTCTCCTGGTCGCTTAAAAGCCTGCTGTTTGATCCAACCGAGAAAGGGAACACTTGAACCGATGAAAAATCGACGAGCACTTCAGTGCGTGTATCAGGAAAAAAGCGAATGCGACAGAAATTGATTATATCATTATGGTGCTGAAACATGGAGTAAAGGGAGTCTGAAATCAAGGACCAACATGATTTAGGCATAGCAAAATAATTTCTATGTACAATTGTGTGATACTTTTGTAACATGCTATTGGAACAATGTTAAAAGGGTCAGGTAAGGAGGAGGTGGGAACCGGAGAATACAGTTAAAAAAATAAAATAAACACACTAAAATGAACGACTGCCAAATATGAATACAACAAAAAGATTGCTTTTAATAGCCCTCATATAGCCAACCGGGTGAGAATGTTTGCCATAAAAATAAGTCTGCTAGACTTGGAACACAGCAATTGAAGATTTTTTTAGTAACATGGAAAATAACTACTGTGAATACTTGCTTTTAAATCTATTTGTAAACTATGTATCTATTGCAATAACAGCATGTATACATTTCTTCCAGGGATTCTTATTCTTTATTGATATTATTTGTCATTGTATGAGTCGCTTTCCCTTTCTGGGCAAAGTTGGCCTTGAGAGATACAGCTCAACTTACAGTCTCTTTTCTAGATAATTGTCAAGAATCTTGTGTGCCATAAATGATAGCATAATAATTGCCATGTAGAAGATGGGCGGATTTGGGGGACTGGGGTGGCTTAAGTCCCTATCCATTTAATCATGAAAGTAAAAGTGTTCTTTTTGGTCCCAGAACATGTTTTCTACCGAGTGAAGGCCCCCCGCGGAGGTCTGTGCACACCATTAATCCTAAATAAACTTTGATTACTTGATACTTTCTACAGTGTGAAAGTGTCATCACGCTACATGCACTCATTTAGTATTAGTGCCACATGCATGTGCAGATGAAGAGGCCACATCATCCTTGAACGAGTCACAAGTCTCATACTGCTAAGTCAAGGTAGACTTCTTTTTCCACTACATTAAAGCGAATAGATATACGCAGATAGCAGTTGTCACTTTCATTATCTGGGGTTGTCACTCAAAATGGCAGCTCTCTCTCCCCAGCTCCTCTCTCTGAGGATGAGAGGAGTCAAGGGTGCTGGAGAAGAAGGCAGGGATTGAAAACTAATAGCTGTGTTTTATAAGAAGAATGGAAGGGAGTGTCAGAGCGATATGAACCCGTTTTCTCTTCACACAAATGCATGGATCATCTCATAGATAGATGCAGCTTTCATCATATATCTAAACTTTACAGCACATGTTTGGATACTTTTACTGTTTTTAACTGAATTCAATTAGTTGAGTTTGGATGCTGATGGTACAGATTCCTTTGATGCTGGGAAATTTGTGAAGTGAGTGGCCACCTCCTGAACTCCACCATGACAGCAGTCAGCAGTCTGTCATAATAATCAGGACGAGATTTGTGACAAGAATACATAACACTTTTCAGAGAATAGCTCTGTTTATGCACAGATAAAAACTCAATTTTGTTTTATTTTTGTGGAAACAGTGATTTTTTATATATATATATATATATATATATATATATATATATATATATATATATATATATATATATGTTTGTATCAAGGACAGACAGAGCATCAATTTAACCCAGCATCAGAGGAAATAAAAACATATTTTGACTTTGCTCAAGGCAAAGTTGAGTTTTGAAATCTAATCCCTTTTGGGGGCTTGCTGGCTCTTTAGTGCATTGTAATTACAACAAATATGAGAGACACATGGGAGAGGACTCATGCTCCCTGCAGGATTTTACTGAAAGTGCGTTTCTCTGCTACAGTGGTCACCTAAAATTGTACTGCGTTAATCCATTCCCTGTTGGCTCTATCCAAAGGCATCTTTATGCAGTCTTTTAAAGGAAAGAATAGTCTGGTAAGAAATAATAAACCAAGTACTTATATAAATAATTGGTATTTGATCAGGTGAAAATACAGTACTGTTAAACATGAGGTTGAACATAATAATGAAATAATAAATTAAAGATAACAAGATCACTCCAAAAAAAAAAAATCTCATTTTAAATACTCAAATACTCTCCTCCTTGGGCACATAAATGCACAACCAGAGCACAGTTTGCAAAGACCGAGAGATCACATATAATATATACACATATTCTCTCAGAGCACATATAATACAATAATAATGAAAGTAAAGAAAGAACTTAGCGCTTTGACTTTTTACCACCTGTTTGCTGTAGATTCATGTCAGTTTTGATGGTGTTGCCATAGAGAAAGTGAAGCTACGTTGCTGAATGTTGGGACACCACCTCCATCTACTGACACCGAATTACTGCCGATACCTCCACCTTTTATTTTTTTGCATTTAAATTAAATATATGCATTCTGCATGACATCTTTTGCAGAGAAGAGAAGCTATTTTATCACATTGCAAGATAATTTGATTTGTTCACAGTCATGGCATCACAAGGTATACATGTCCAAAAAAAAAAAATTGATCCATTTGATTTTTGGAAACATTTATGTGTTAAAAGTTAAAAGTTTTATTTTGTCATCGTAAATAAAATAAAAATAATAATAGTAAAATTTGAGATTCAGCAGAAATACGTGTATATAAACCCTTTATACACAACAATTTTTAAAACTAAACTAAAAATTACTTTTACATGCTTTAGGTAAAAAATGATGGAAAATGTACTGCGGAATAAAGAAGATCATTACTCTAGCTCTTCTGGAAGCATCGCTTCATCAGGTGCTTAGTGAGGTGGTGCAAAATTGTTGTCCAGTGTCGTAACATTCATTTCCACTGTAGTTTTAATACTACTAGTGCTTTGGTCTTTTTTTGGCGGGTGAGGAACATAGTGATCGGCAGTTGCTGACACTGTTTTCTCTTTTGTGTAAGGATGTTCTTATACACCTGCATTGCACCATCAATTGCATTTTGGAAGTGCAATGAACAAATCATCTTGATAATATAACACATATTTGCCCTAAGAAGCCTTCGATATAAAGAGAAGTCAGCGATATAGATTTACATATAATATATTTATAAATCCACAATTTACCGAGGGCACGATAGTTGAACTGCAATATACCAAGGGATTGCAGTGTTCACATAAATGGTCAGACATGTTTTGAGTTAATGTACACAGTTAAAGAAAAATGCATGTGTAACAGTATAAGGGATCCCTTTATCAGGTCTTATTGACAGCAGCCTAATTGCCATAGAAAAACAGGAAATGGAAAACAGGAATATTGAGAAGGAACTTTATAAAGCCGATATGTAATGAACAGCAGACAATAGGGTAAGTGAGACAGGTTGTAGACAGCCTGTCAGGTTAGAATTCAGGTAATTGTGCACATGTGTGGAACTGACATGCAGGTGGACTTCATCACACCAATATATCTGCTGCCAAATTATGAGATAATATTAAAAATATCTTTATGGTTGTTTTCTCCCCTAGTATCTGTGTTGAAATTACAAATTCTCAGTACCTACTAACTTTAGAAAAACCATGAGCCACAGTGGCTGGTGAGCAAAAAAGTTTACCTCAAGCTCGTATATATATATATATATATATATATATATATATATATATAGAGTGACGGGTGGAGCCAACGAAAAATACAACTTTAAATATACATATATTTAAATATACATATACTTTTTATACAACTTTTTACAATACTTTGAAAAATACACACCGATGTCTATAAAAGCGGAAATAACAATCCATTAAATTATAAACTGACATGGTGTTTTATTCAAATCAGACACACATTGCATAGGTTACTATAAACTTCATATTCTTCTCCCGCTTCACTGGACACTTACTGTCATGTATTTTGAGAGAAGTGACTGAATTTACGTGTTGTAAATCCGATAGATTAGATTTTCTGAACTGCGGTGCCCGTCTTGCATTATAGATCAGCTGATCGTTATAAAGGCTTTTAAGACAAAACTTATTCACTTCTGCATATTTGAGAATTCGAATATCAGGTAATTGATAAAAAAGCCAACAAGTGTGTGAATATTGTGAATAAATAAGTAAAACTAAATAAATGCGATACATCTGTCATAGTGCTTTTGCGGCTGCGGTGTGTCAGGTGACAAGCATGATGCGTCGCCATGGAAACAACAAGCAGAAACTAATCTTTACCGCAGATCTCCCATGCGTTTTGTTTATATCAGTCGCGACGGGTTTAAAAAGGACCATTGAGAGACGAGCGAGGTGTGGGAGTATTTTAAAGTAGGAGGAGACAGAAAAGTGTTTTATAAACTGACATGTAATGATTCAGAAAAGTGACCTTATTTCTAGCGGCATTACTTTTAGACTAGTCGACTAGTCGGTTACAAAATTTTCGTTTAAACGACTAACAAATTAGTCGAAAGGCACATCCCTAATACAACATAGAATTGACATCCAATTAATCATGCGTTAAATAATGTTTTATAAAGCAGTGGTCCCCAACCCCCGGTCCGCGGAAAAAGGGGTACCGGGCCGCAGATCGAATTCGCAGACCGGTCCGTGAGCGGCTGCAAGTGGCTCTGGCGCTGTAGCTTCGGCGGTGAGGAGGTGTGCTTCAACAATCGCGCGCACCCTCGCCTTTGAGCGAGTTCATTATCCGAATTGTGAACAAATTGTTTTTTTCATCTTTTTAAATGAATCAATTGTTTTGTTTACAAAAATATTGTCAATGAATTATTCACAAATTTGATAGATCTGGGGTGTGTTTCCCAAAAGCATCACTAGATAACTACAGTCATAAATTCCATTGAACTTCATTGCGTCCATATTTGATTTGCGAAAAGCATCCTGACTAAGTTTGACTGTCGACTCTCTTGATTCTGTTGTGGTGGTTGTCTTTCCATAGAGAGGATAATGAGTGAAAGAATCACTCAGTTTTCTCCATTCATTACCTAAATTTGTTGTGTTACTTGGAGAATTGTACCAGCTGTTTTTATCTTGCTTTCATTTATTGTTAAGACCACACTTACTGACTGATGCTTGCTGCAATAGAAACATATTTATACTAGGGATAGTTAAAATGACACAAAATTTAAATTGTCATTTTTTTTTCCAAATGTGCCTCTATTAGATGTGCCTCTGCTATAAAGATGATAACAGGACATCAAGTTAATATGGTCTTTTGTGTTAAGTATTTCAAAGTATTCCAAAGTATTTAGATTACGTTACTAAACTTGAGTAATGTAACAAAGTATGTTACAAATTACTTTTTAAAGCATGTATTTTGTAATCTGTAGTGAAATACATTTTAAAAGTAACCTACCCAACCCTGTATATATATATATATATATATATATATATATATATATATATATATATATATATACACACACACACATACAAGATTACATTGTCCAGTTTTCTCCCTGAATAATGATGTGATTTACTATGACACATTTTGATGCAGCATGAATGACCTACATAGGCAACATCTTTGACAGCTACACCACTGATCAAAACACTGAATTGAACTCACAAGCAGAAAGGCAACATGTACGTATGTGATTGTATGTGTTATGGTTGCTGTGTAGTGATGAGGAAAAGGAAGAGCACAGGAGAAGCAGGAGAATAAACTGGAAATTAAACTAATAAAACTCAGGAGAGTCCTACTCATAACATATGTTATATAAATATATGTGTGTGTGTACATTTAAAGTCACCATGAAATAAAAATGGACAATACTTATTTTTTTACAGAAATATGCTGTGCTTGGTTTAATCAACCACATCATTTTTATTTTCATGTGCACTCATAATCTTTAATGAAAAACATTTACCTTCAAAAATCCTTCATAACAGATTGCAAACTGGCTTTCATATCTGACCAACTTCTTTTGTCCCAATCAATTGGGAGATCGAAGAACAAATTTCTAAGAACAAAGAACTGATTTGAATATCAGTTTGCTCCTTGGATGCAATCTAAGTTGCATTTGGATAAAAGTGTCTGCCAAAATGCATAAATATAAAATTTAAATTAAAAATCATTTGGCTCATTTACTTCACAATAGAAAGTAGTGTGAGAAAGTATTGCAAGAAAGTACTACCTTCCATTTTATGCAAATGTATTTTAGGAATAAATGTTGCTTCTCAAGTAACTTTTAGATATTATAGTATAGATAGTAACTTTGGGTTTTTAGATGTATGTAATGGAAAACAAGACATGCATACTACATTTTTTTATTTATTTTTTATTGAATTTTTATTTTTATTTTTTGCAGTCCTGATAAATGTTGTCATTCAAGTTATTAAAAATATGGTACTACATTCGAGAAGATGATGTTCACAGCATAGGAGTGAAATGAAATATTAGATGGAGATGTCAGTACTGTTCCTGTTAATGGTAGACATGACAGGGAGGAAGAATCTGACTCAAGGGTATTTGGTCCTACTTTTTAGCACTCTCAGTCCTGGTGTCCGCTGAGAGGATTGATGCTAGAACACGAAGTGCAAGTGGTCTGACACGATTTTCACAGTCTTATTCTTTTTTTGGAGTAGTGGTCTATGAGGTATATAAACCAGCGGAGGATCATTATTTTGAGCACATCTGCTGTAAAATCCACTTTTAGAGTGATAATGCTCTTCTTGACAGATATGAAATAATAATGTGTCATATGACATTTAGGTTAATATTTGTTAAGGTTTTGAGAAAAAAAAAATCGTTTGTCTCTTACCATGGCTGAATTTGTGTAATAAAGAATACAGTGAAAACAGTAATACTGTTATTACTTTTAAATATTATTATTATTTATAAGAACTATTTTCTACTTGAATATATAAAAAAAAAAAAAAAAAAAAAAAAAACAGTTTTTACAAAAATCGTCATCAGTTTTTTTCAACTCTAATAATCAGCATAACTCAAACAAATCAGCATATTACAATTATTTCTGAAGGATCATGACACTGGAGACTGGAGTAATGACATAACAGGAATAAACTACATTAACTAAATGAAATGGAAAAGGCTTATTTTAAATTGTAATAATATATACTTTTTATTGTGTTTCTCACCAATTAAAGGACGCCTTGGAGAGAATTCGAAATTATTTATTAAAACATTAAAAAATCTTAAAGCAGCACATTAAGATTTGATCATCTTAGTTCACATTTTTAGAAAGACCTCAGGAGATTGCAACCAGAAAATTACTGGCATAAATTCCTTTGAATATTTAAGCACCCAGAATATTATTGAATAATTCACACACCGGTTTCGGTTTTAAAACTCACATGTTCAAATTGTTGCCTAATAAGATTTCAAAAATCACTAGACAACGAGAGTTTGTTTGTATTTATAATAATAATATTAATAATAAATAGAACATTTCAGAAAATATTATTTACTTTTTAGTAATTTAATAAAGTTTATACCCGTCATCCTTGAGGTGCGAAGAGTCAATGAAATAATTTCCTAAACGTAAAGGTATATTTTAAGCATTTATATGACAGCACAACAAGATAAACAGACTTCTAATTACATTTCTTTGTATCAACTGTTGGTCAAGACTGAAGAAACCATTAAATGATGGAAAGCTCATTAGCGTGTGTCTGAGCTGTGAGCTGGGGATTGAAGGTCAGTGCGTTAGTAATGATTTTATGAGTCATCCCAGTGTGAAACTCTCATCAGTGCTGCTGTCGAGTGTAGTTGCACCACTGCGAGACAGCTTGTGCTGCTTCACTCACTGACAGCACTGTCTAAAAACAGTAGAGCTTGAAGCGTCGAGCAGTCTACAGTCTTCCATTACTGAGAGTCAAATTATTTGGTGTAGAGTATCACTTCTGATAAGTTGAATTTAGAGGTCTAATGTTATGTCCTAAAAATAAAATATACCATTATCAATGGAGGTATTTTTATTGCACTATTTTAACAACAGTGGTTTGCACATGGTCATTTGTGACCCAGAGTTGTGACCCAAAACATACAGCAGATACGAATGAAACAATTAATCTAACAACAGAAATGCATACTTAGGCCTGGAAAATAGATCGAAATGATCGAAACTAATTTAGGCTGATGCAACACAGACAGGTTGCATGACATCTTATCTTATCATCTTATCTGAAAAAAATAAAATAAAATGCAAGCCAAACTGCAGTAAATACGGCTCGACGGGTTTGTTTCCAGGTGGACTGTTAGAAAACGCAAGAAATCTTATTGATCCACCGGGAATAACCTTAAAAAAATCCTGAAGTGTTCCTCATTTTCACATCTGTGTCTCAGTGTCATATCTGAGGCTGAAACTTATATTCTGTTTATAGTAGTAATACCTTCATGAGTGTTATTTTAATTGTATTATTTTTTATGAATAAAAGACACCTTGAAAACGTCTCGGGTTACGTATGTAACCCTGGTTCCCTGAGGGGAACGAGACGCTGTGTCGAAGCACTAGGGGAAATAGCCTTGCGTGAGTCACGTGAAGATCTATGCAACCAATGAGAAACGAACGCGTGTGAATGCGTCACTGCCGGCCGCAGCCGGTGACGTCATGAGGAAGAGCATAAAGCGCGTCTGAAACCGGGGCGCGTCAGCCATGAATGCCTGAAGCGGGCCCGGAGGCGCCAGGAGCTGAGGCCAAGACACAGCGTCTCGTTCCCCTCAGGGAACCAGGGTTACATACGTAACCCGAGACGTTCCCTTTCTGGGAACTCGAGCTGTGTCGAAGCACTAGGGGAACGCTATGCCAACGCCACCTCAGCGACGTCAGCATCCGGGTGTGTCCCAGCTCACTGAGAGAGCACCCTGGTTCCCGGGGCGGCATCGAGGTCTAGCTGGTAGAACCTCATGAATGTGTGCGGCGAGGAACCAGCCGGCCGCAGCACAAACATCAGACAAGGCGACTCCGGAGAGGAGAGCCTTGGATGCTGCCATGCTCCTAGTGGAGTGGGCTCAGACCCTCAAAGGAGAAGCATGTCCGGCCGACTCGTAAGCTAGACAGATAGCCTCGACTATCCACCTGCTTAGTGTTTGCTTAGAAGCTGGAGCCCCCTTAGGGGTCCTAAAGCCAACGCAAACGAACAGTTGGTCCAACCTACGCCAAGTGGCAGTCTTGGAACGTAAGCGTCCAGTGCTCGCACTGGACAGACCTTGTTCTTGCTCCTGCTCATGATCATCAAATGGGGGAGGGCAGAAGGCCTGCAGCATGATAGACCGAGCCACCTCAGTGGGAACCTTGGGGATATAGCCTGGCCTCGGGTGGAGAAATGCCTTTCCCATCCCGGGCGCAAACTGAAGACATGAAGGGGCCACTAAGAGGGCCTGAAGATCCCCGACCCTCTTGAGCGAGGCGATTGCCAGCAAAAGAAGGGTCTAAAGAGAGAGGTACTTAATAGAGATTCCTCTAAAGGTTCAAGGGGCGGCTGGGACAGGCCTAGGAGTACCACGGACAAGTCCCAAGCCGGCACCCTGGTCTGTGCCGCAGGTCTCAGCCTTAGTGTACCACGGAGGAAACGAGTGACTAGGGGGTCCCTGCCCAAGGGTACCCCACCCAGAGGTACGTGGCGAACCGTTATAGCAGCCACGTAGACCTTCAAGGTGGAGGGGGACAGCCCTGCCACAAATCTTTCTTGCAGGAACTCCAGTACTTTGCCAACTTGACAGGTTACTGGGTTCACCTGCCTTTCACTACACCAAGAAGTGAAGAGCTTCCACTTCAGGGCGTAGAGTTTCCTCGTGGAGGGAGCTCTGGACTGAAGGATGGTCTCAACAACCTCGGCTGAGAGACCGGCCTCTATGAGCTGGGCCCCCTCAGGGGCCAGACCCACAGTTTCCCAGAACTCCCGGGAGCAGAGTGATGGGAGGAAAAAGCGTACAGGCGTAGCCTCGGCCACGCCTGTACCATAACAACCCGCCCCAGAGGCCCTGGATGTTTAAACGAAAGCCACAGAGGGCAGAGAAATCCTTACGGAGGCAAACAGGAGACCTGTGCCTGCCGTATCTGTCCCAAATCTGCTCCAAACAAGGGGACCAAGGGTTCCAGCCCTCGGGGAGAACCCCTGGTTTCCAGCCACCACTGCAGGGGTCTCGCACACAGTCGGCCCCATGGAATAATCGCTGGAGCCGCTGCATGGACCCTAACACCTCAGAGTGTCTCACGTGAGTGGCTGCCCCTCGATACTCTTGACGGCTGAACGAAGGCTTGAATGCGCTCGGGGAAGAGCCGAGCCAACATAGCCACTGAGTCCCAAAGACTCCCAAGAAAGTGGTTCTCTACGTGGGAGAAATAACACTCTTCTTGGTGTTCAGCGTAAGAGTGTCACTCGTCGCTTAACAGCTCAACGAACGGCCTGGATGCTCTCGGGGAGGAACCGAGCAGACATGGCCACTGAGTCCCAAATGACTCCCAAGAAAGTGGTTCTCTGAGTGGGAGAAAGTACACTCTTCTTGGTGTTCCGCCGTAAGCATCGACGAGAACCAGGAGTTCTTCCGCATGCTCAGGGTGCGTGGGCATCGCCCCGTGACCTTGATTGCGAAGCGGGTACCCCTCAGGGAGAACCCCCGGTCTACACGGAAGCACTGATACTGGTACGCCTTCCCCCCTGAAGGCGAACCACAGGAACTTCCTGTTGTGGAAGGATGGGAATGAGGGATTTATATGTCTCTGATGTCGATCGTGCCGGACCCGTTATAGGACCTAATCTGTACTACGATCCGCCTGAGCGTCGCATCTCTTCGCATCAATTTAAGAGACAAAAATCCAGAATGAGCCGCAACCTTCCATCCTCCCTTCGGAACTATGAAGTAACAGCTGAAAAGCCCAGACTTGCTGTTCACGAGGGGTCCATACCCGATGGCCCCTTTCGCCAGCAGAGTGTCTACTTCTTGTTCCATGACCAGAGCCTGCTGAGGGCCTACAGCAGACTGTAGGACCCCCGAGAACCGGGGTGGTGAGACCCCGAACTGAATGGTGTACCCTAAGGTGACCGTGCGCAGGACCCACTGAGAGATACCGGGTAGCCGTGACCACGCATCCCGGAACTCTACTAGGGGAACGAGCCTCCCGGGGCTGGCCTCTGGTGCTGATAGCATGTCCACCACTGGGCCGGGATTTCCGGATTCCCGGGTGGAGTGCTCTAAGACCCTCCTCGGAGGGGGTGGTTTTCCCATGGCGGGCTGACTGGTCAGCTGCTCCAGGGATACACCACCTTGTTGCGGCTTGGCGTCAGGGCCGCTTGCTCTTAGCCTTCTTAGCGCTCAGGACAACCCTCAGATCGCCCCTCTTGCCAGAGGCTTGAGCCTGTCGACCCGACCCCCCGGGATTAACCGGAGGAAGACGGGTGGCGACACTTCGTTTTTGAGCGGCCCTGTGTGAAGAGCTTTGAGACCTCCCTTGACTGGCGGTCTCACGTGGAGGGCGGCGGGGAATAACTTTACTGAACGACACCTGCTGTCGTGCAGCCTCCTGAAACTTGTCGACAACGCTTTTTACGGCGTCGCCGAGCAAGCCCGAAGGGGACAGAGGAGCGTCCAGCAAAACAAATTTGTCCTATCTTTCATAGCTGACAAATTGAGCCAAAAAGGTGTCTCTTCGTAGCCACCAAAGCTGCCATGGAGCGGCCGACAGAGTAGGCCATCTCCCTAGTGGCCCGAAGAGACAGATCCACGGTCCGGCGCAGCTCTGCCACTGCCTCCGGACCGATACCGCCGCCCTCGTTGAGGTCCCCAAGCAACTCCGCCTGATATGCCTGCAGCAGTGTCGTGCCGTGCAGACACGCTGTGGCATGACTCGATGCGGAGTATGCTTTCCCCACCAAAGACGATGTGACGCGCATCGGCTTGGAGGGGAGCGCCAGAACTTTAATGGAGGACGCAGACTGAGGGACGAGGTAACTCGCCCTCATCCACTTTCTTCAACCCTCCATATCAATGATCTTGAGCCCCACTAGATTATTATACATCGTAACATTACGTGTATAAATTTTCTCGGAGGCTGGCCTTCACCAAGATCTAGATACCTCGGCATGTAAATCAAGTATGAAAGGCATTGCTCGGCGCGGGGAAATGACGCGAGTCAGAAGATAACGCTCGTCTAACATACTTAGGACGAGCGCTTCTGGTCTCTGCTGGCCAATCAAGCCCCAGACGAGAGACCGCTCGCGCCACAACCTCAACAAGCTCCTCAAACGCCGGCGAGGAGAGTGGCGAATCCTCCTCGACCGGGTCAACACTAGCTAAATCCATCTCACTCTCTGAACTTGATAGAGCTAGTGTTGGAGTCACAGCACGGGCATCTCACTCAGAGTGCTCGTGACTGGGACCCGCTTGATCTCGTGAAGGCTGAGGTAAGGACGGACCCACCCCAGCAGCCTCAGCGAGATCCATTTGTGATCCCCAGGACCGAGAGCGCCACAAAGCCTCGGCTACTGCAGGTCCCGAATCGCGGGGAACACTAGCCTAGGCGGCCTCGTTACAGACCGCCAGGCGGGAGCGGAGATCATGCAATGAAAAAGTTCATCCCACCGGGGCTCCGAACCCCGGTCTCCTGCATGATAGGCAAAAGCACTATCCACTGTACCACAGTGAGCATGCATATAGAACCTCCCGCAGTCCTTACAACCGGCACTCTCAAGTGCCGACCGTGCATGCTCCACTCCCAAACAGATTACACACATAACATGTGTATCCCTGCCCGTTATGAAACGTGGGCAAGGATAAACACACGGTGTGAACCTCTGTTCATTCGCCACATTTTCACACTCATTCTGATGATTTTTAGCTATCTCAACTCAAAATCACTCTCACACAGACACAGCACGCTGAAGGCATTCAGAGCTGACGCGCCCCGGTTTCAGACGCGCTTTATGCTCTTCCTCATGACGTCACCGGCTGCGGCCGGCAGTGACGCATTCACACGCGTTCGTTTCTCATTGGTTGCATAGATCTTCACGTGACTCACGCAAGGCTATTTCCCCTAGTGCTTCGACACAGCTCGAGTTCCCAGAAAGGGAATCAAGGTTTTAAACGTTGTTTATATGTTTAAAGACACCTTGTGGTGAAAATCAAGTTTTAAATGTTTATATTTCTATGTGGTGTTTTAATATGCTTTCAGACAAATCAAATAACCAAATTCATGCTGATTGCTGAAAATCCTGAATACTATTTTCTCCTTAAAACTGCAGTGAAAAAACACGTTTTGAAATTTACAAAACTCCTCAAAGCTACAGCACCACAGCCGCTTGCAGCCGCTCAACTCCACTATGTAAATTGGAAATAATATAATTTCCTTGGGCGGGCTGATAACATTTGATCCACGGACCGGTCCACGATCCGATCCGCAGCCCGGTACCATTTCGGGGGTGGGGACCACTGCTTTAGACATTAAGTAAGACACCTCGGGGTCCTCTCGTTACCCCCCCACGCTCCAAGGACGAGGAGGCCATCTTGCATGCCAGTGACCTAAGACATAAACACACACTTACACCGAATACACAAACATGTCTACATGCTCAATGTATTTAAAAGTTCATCTATTTCAATCTATATACGATCTCTATTCTTATGTACTATACATACATATATTGGATGTTTAAATACTTACCCTACCTAGAATCATCTGCCTATGGCTTTTGACCTTCAACGTTTAGTCTCTAAATGCTTCTCTCTATATTCTTCAAATGATAATTTATATTGATTATTAGAGGTGATTGCCTCTCTAGCGAAGAATGGCCAGATCCCTATGAATCTATAATTATACTGATACCCGGACAATTGCTCTCTTAGGCCACGTCCACACGATGCCGGCGCGTTCTTTATCCGATCTTTTTTTTTCCTCACTCAAAAAAAAAATCAGCGTCCACACGATACCACTAAAACCGGCAAAATCCGGTGTAGTTTATATGCCAGACCAGTATGGGGCGCTGTAATTCTGCCACAGAAAATACACTATACACAGAGAAGAAGACTTTGAGCATGCGCATTGTTGTTGCTGTTCAGTGTTGCCAGATTGCTATTTACATTTTTATCACGTCTGACCGGGAAAACATGCCTTTTAGCTGGTTGATAAAATTTGGGATGGTTTTTGATGCATAAAATTGCTCAACATTTTTCATTATTTATAAGAGTGCGCACTTTGGGCTGGTATTTTTTTTTAATTGGAGGGTTTTAAGCTGTAGCTGCGCTGGAATCTTCAGTCCAATCTGGCAACACTGTTGCTGTTACTGTGACGCAGCCGACACGTGATGTGATGACATCATCGGTAAACAAAAAATATACGAATTGGCCGTCCACACGAGTCCGCGAGGGTGTCGGATTCAGATCTATCCACTTTAGGACCCGGTATCAAAAGAGAGCGGATTCAGTCTCCCAAATCGCCGGATGCGTGTGGACGGAACGCCAATCCGATAAGAAATGTATGCGGATGCAGTGATCCGCGTCTCCGTGTGGACGGGGCCTTACTACTCTCTTCAACAGGAACTCTTCTTCCCTCTCCCCATGACCTTACCTTCAAAGCAACCATGTTTGGACTTCCCAAATCCTGTATCAGAACCAAAAACTTCTCAAACGCGAATCGGCAGCTCAGCAATCAGATAAACCCAATAGAAGTATTGATTATCGATCTCTAAATACGTTTCAAGCGGATATGCCCCTTTCCATTTCCATGCTGGCTCTCAAAAAGGTTAATTGTCAGTAAATTGACTTTCTGTTACTTTCTCTCTCTCTCTCTCACACTTTCTCAGATAATATGTGCATATATTCTGTTTTAGATTTGATCGTTTGTATTCATAGTTTTGTGTATTAAAGTCTGTGTATTTACACTTGATTGTCTCTGTAATGAATAAATCACTTTAACATTTGATTTTTTCTTCATGCTTTGGTCCCTTTTTGTACGATAAAACGGCAAGATTCTTCTTTGTTGCCCTAAGAATAATATTCCTAAAAGTTCACAAATAGGTTGTGCCACCTCCTTTTGTGCATGGACAATTCTTTGAACTTAATTTTAAAACGAAGACAAATTCTGCAAGCCAAATCAAGTCATGTATTTTCATAATTTCTTATAATCCATTTTTGGTAATAATCAATATACACATTTCCCTTTATGAACGCATGAACTAAGTTTTCCGCATTTGTGGATGCTAGAAACATGGCTTTCAAATGAAAGATTGGTATCAAAGAGCACACCCAGGTTTCTAACTGACGACGAAGACTTGACAGAACAGCAATCAAGTGTTAGGCAGTAGTCTAGATTATTACGTGCAGAACTTTTTGGTTTAATAATTAGAATCTCTGTTTTTTTCAGAATTAAGCAGAAGAAAGTTATTAGTCATCCAATTTTTTTTTATATCAGTTATGCATTCTGTTAATTTAGTGAATTGGTACGTTTCATCAGGATGAGAAGAAATATAGAGCTGAGTACCATCGGCGTAACAGTGAAAGCTAAGACCATGCTTCCTAATAATTGCACCCAAAGGAAGCATGTACAGGGTGAAAAGTAATGGTCCTAGTACTGAACCTTGAGGAACTCCATACTGAACCCGTGATCGATTTGACATCTCCTCATTTACTGCTACAAACTGATAACGGTCAGATAAGTATGATTTGAACCAGGCTAATGCAACTCCACTAATGCCAACATAGTTTTCAAGTCTATTTAGAAGGATTTTGTGGTCGATTGTATCAAATGCAGCACTGAGGTCCAGTAACACTAACAGAGAGATACAACCACGATCGGATGATAAAAGCAAATCATTTGTAACTCTAATGAGAGCAGTCTCAGTACTATGATATGGTCTAAAGCCTGACTGGAAATCCTCGTAGATGCTGTTTCTTTCTAGAAAGGAACATAGTTGTGAAGATATTGCCTTTTCTAGAATTTTTGACAAAAAAGGTAGATTTGATATCGGCCTGTAAATAACTAATTCTGTAGGATCAAGTTGTGTTTTTTAATAAGCGGTTTAATTACGGCTAGTTTAAAGGTTTTTGGTACGTATCCTAATGACAAAGATGAATAAACAATATTAAGAAGAGGATCTATGATTTCTGGAAGCATCTCTTTCAGTAGCTTAGTTGGTATTGGGTCTAGCATACATTGTTGATTTTGATGATTTAACGAGTTTAGATAATTCTTCCTCCCCAATAGCAATGAAGGAGTGGAATTTTTCTTCAGGTACACTAAACTTTACTGTATTTTGTGATATTGTAGTAGACGGTTGCATCGTTATAATTGTCTCTCTAATATTATGAATTTTGCAAGTAAAGAAGTCCATGAAGTCATTACTGCTGTGCAGTTTTAAAGCATCTGGGGTTGAGGCTTTATTTCTTGTTAATTTAGTCACTGTATCAAATAAATACCTAGGATTGTATTTGTTTTCTTCTAAGAGGGTAGAAAAGTAAGCAGATCTAGCTGATTTTAAGGCCTTTCTGAATGCAATAGAGCTGTCTTTCCATGAAATGCGAAAAACCTCAAGCTTAGTTTTTTTCCAGCTCTGCTCCATTTTTCTGGCTGCTCTCTTGAGGGCCCATGTGTGTTCGTTGTACCACGGTGTTGGACTATTTTCTTGAATCTTCTTTAAGCGCAACGGAGCAACAGTGTCTAAAGTGCTGGAAAAGAGAGAGTTAATAGTTTCTGTTGCAACATCAAGTTCTTCTAGGCTATCTGGGATGTTAAGTAGATGAAACTGATGAGGAACATTATTTATAACAGGGAGTTAGTTTTTCGACTTTGGCTAATGGTAATCTACACGCAACTAAGTAATGATCTGAGATGTTGTCGCTCCAATAGAGTTTAAAATGTCTCTCTCATTATCTACATGGATATTAAAATCTCCGACAATTATGACTTTATCTGCAGACATTACTAAGTCTGAGAGAAAATCAGCAAATTCTTTGATAAAGTCTGTATGGTGCCCTGGTGGCCTGTATAGAATAGCCAGCAATTATTACTTGCACTAGATAATTTTACATTAAGGAACATCACTTCAAAAGAATTATATTTCAAATTAGACCTTTGAGCAGTACTGATCGTGTTACTATAAATTACAGCTACACCTCCACCTTTACCTTTCAGACGAGGCTCATGTTTATAACAGTAACCTTGAGGGGTGGACTCATTTAAACTAATGTTATCGTCTGGTTTTAGCCAGGTTTCTGTCAAACACAGCACTGTCACGATTCAAATGAGGGGAGGACTCAGAGATGCAGGGAAAGGATTATTTTAATAACATAAATGAACATAAATACACAAAAGAAAACACCCACGAGGGGGAAAACATTACTAGAAACATTAACTTAAACACGATAACAAGGAACACAACAAACCAGATGAACAGGGCGCACAGGCACAGGCACAGGCACAGGCACAGGCACACATGAGGAAAGGTAACGAGCAGAAACAGCTGGGATAAATTAAGGGGAACGATGGAACAAGATGGGGGGGGGGGGGGGGGGGGGTGGAGAGAGAGAACTGTGACAAGCACATCTAGTTTATGATCTGTAATTATATCATTTACAATAAGTGCTTTTGAGGAAAGGGATCGTATATTCAGTAACCCAAGCTTTATAATTTGTTCAATTGTGTTATATCCGTTCTTAGTTGTTTGTAAATCAATTAAATTTTTACCCTTAAACGGTTTTGAGAATTTTTTTGTATTTGCTAATTCGGGGAACAGACACAGTCTCTATAGGATGATATCTAGGTGAAAGAGTCTCTATGTGTTGTAATTTATCTGACCTCTGTGACGTGAGACAGCTAGCAGACAGTCGGTTTAGCCAGTTTGTCTGCTTCCTGACCTAGACCCCAGTTAGTCAATGTTTAGCTCTAAGACTATGTGCCAAATTACTAGAGAGAACTTTCCATTCCCATCTGCGCTTCTTTTATAATTGTGTAATCTTTTTGTAATTTACTCATGCTAATTTGCCCCGTTGAATAAATGTAGCCCATAAAGTGTCTGCCTTAACTAAACATGCTTTTCCCTGCTACTATTCATCAAGACTTTTACTTCCACACCTTCTTTCTGTAAATAAACATAAAATAGTATATATCTTGCCTATTATTTCACCACAATTGACATCTAATCTCGTGTGGGTGCTGTTTCTGTTTAAGTGTGGGTGGTCATGTGATTATGTATTCGAGAAGGAGGTTCTGCCCCCTCAAAGAGGTTGCATCGTACATCAAACGCTTTTACGTCAAACACTCAAAAAATTGTGATTTTGTTCCTGATCCAAATACACTTTTTTCAGCAAGAGCTTAAAACTATGAAAAATGATTGAGACTTGCATTTGAGACTTGGCAGCTATGATGACCTTGCAGTATTTGGCTTGGTGCTGTTGTGAGTGTGGCATTGTGTTAGAGACCTCGCTGCCACTTCCTGCCCACCACTGAGAGCCTTCTGTCCATCCCCAGCTGGCCCCAGCAGCGATCACAATCCCCACAGTGTCTGGCACCACCACAGGTACTCCCCCGACCCACTCCTGCCCTGACAGCTCCATAACGAAGGCCTTTATGGTCCTGCCAGCCCAGCCCCTCCTCACCATTCAAAGGCAAATCCATCAGGACTGACTCCCAATCACGAGCTAATACCTTTCAGCCATCCATTGAGAGAATAAGGTTGAAAAGATCTCTATTACGTTAGTGTATTTACAATTCCTGTAGACAAGAGTGTTCTACTATAGAGATAAAGATTTAGGAAAGATTTCCTGATGTTTTAAAGTTGACTTTCAAATATTTGATACTGAGTCTGTACTAATGGGGTCAGTAAAGACATTAATATTTTTGTTGAAAGGCATGTTATATTGCTCAAACAGTGCAGAATATAACATTTATAATGTAAGGAGATTTTTTTTTTTAATTGGATGAACTTCCTATTCAATAAAGAAGCCTAAACAAATGTATCACACTTTCCACAGATCTATGAAGCATGCAATATTTATAACAATGATAATAATAATAATAATAATAATAATAATAATAATAATAATATTATTATATATATATATATATATATATATATATATAATAGATAGTAGCAAATCATCATATTAGAGAAATTTCTGAAGGATCATGTGACACTGAAGACAAGAGAAATTATGCTGAAAATTCAACTTTGCATCGCAGTAATAACTTACATTAAACATTAAATTTTAATTGCAATAGAACATATCTGTGTAAAATTGGTGTGAAAAAGTTTTTGTCCCACCCTTATTTGTTTGTTTTTGTTGTTTTTTTTTTCATTTAAGTATGTTTGTCATACTTAAATGTTTCAGATCATCAAGCTAATTTAAATATTAGTAAAAGGTAACACAAGTTAAAAAAAATAAGGAAAAAAGCAATTTTAAAGGAAGGTAATATTAAGGGAAAACAAAATATACACCTACATGGCCCTGTGTGAAAAATTACTTGGCCCCTAAAACTAATAACTGGTTGGGCTACCCTTAGCAGCAACAACTGTAATCAAGCGTTTGTGATTGCTTGCAATGAGCCTTTTATAGCACTGTAGAGGAATTCTGGTACACTCGTCTTTGCAGAATTGTTGTAATTCAGCCACATTGGAGTTTTTTTTTTTTTTTTTTTTTAGCATGAACTGCATTTTTTAAGCCTTTTTTTATAGAGGTGGACTTGATGATGTCTCCTGGATCATTCTCCTGCTGAAGAATCCAAATTTACTTCAGCTTGAGGTCACAAACAGATGGCCAGACATTCAGGATTTTCCTTCAGGTTCCATTTAACAGTGATAGCAGTCTTTCAGGTCTTTCAGGTCCTGAAGCAGCGAAACAGCCCCAGACCATTATGCTTCCACCACCATATTTTACTGTTGGTATGATGTTCTTTTTCTGAAATGCAGTGTTACTTTTTTGCCAGATGTAACGGGATACTCTCCTTCCAAATTATTTTTTTGAGTATTTTCCCAAAAGTCCCGGGGATGATGTATGATGTTCTTTTTCTGAAATGCAGTGTTACTTTTTTGCCAGATGTAACGGGATACTCTCCTTCCAAATTATTTTTTTGAGTATTTTCCCAAAAGTCCCGGGGATCTTCAAGATGTTTTCTGACAAAAATTAGATAAGCTATTATGTGCTTTTTGTTCAGCCGTGATTTTTGTCTTGGAAATCTACTTGCAGGCCGTTTTTGCCCAGTCTCTTTTTTATGGTAGAGTCATGAACACTGACCTTAACTTAGACGAGTGAGGTCTACAGTTCTTTGGACATTGTTGAGGGGTCTTTTGTGAACTCTTTGATGAGTCATCACTGCGCTCTTGGGGTAATTTGGTCGTCTGGCCACTCCTGGGAAAGTTCAACACTGTTCCATGTTTTCGCCATTTGTGGCACTGTGGTTCAGTGGAGTCCCACAGCTTTAGAAATGGCTTCATAGCCTTTTCCAGGCTGATAGATCTTTCTTTCTCATTTGTACATGAATTTCTTTAGATCTTGTCATGATGTCTTGTATTTGAAGATCTTTTGGTCTACTGGACAGGGATCAGTCAAGGAGGTCTCCAGGGTAGCACTGGGAGTGCAGGGAGCGCAGGAGTCCAGGGTGGTGCAGCCTTCCATGGCGGTGCCGGGAGTTCCAGTGTCCCTGGAAGCTCTGCCTCTATTGTCTTATAGTAGGAGACAAAATGAGATCAATGAGCGATGGAGGTGACTGCAGTTTAGCGAGCACTGGATATGTCAAGAGATTAGGAAGCGGTTGGAGGTGACTGCACCTTAGTGAGCACTAGTCAAGTAAAGTCACCTTTACTTATATAGCGCTTTTTACAATACAGATTTTTTCAAAGCAGCTTTACAGTGGTCAACGGAAAACATTATAAACAAAGTTTGGTTGGCTGAACGTCAGTCTTAAAAGAGCAGGCGAATTTATACAATTGATGAATATTAGGTGTTAAGTTTTGATTATTGATTGATTTGATTGATTGATAGTTTGATTATTATATTGATAACAATTCAAGTCTAATATTAAGTCCAATTTGGTCCAATCGGAGATGGGTTCATGATCTTCAACAAGGAAGGGATTAGTAGAGTCGTGGTCTCCGCAGACACTTCAGGGTAGCGCTGTGCTCGTGTCCAGGAGCAGGTCCTTCATCTGATCTGGATACGGCCCGGATCCGGCTGACTATGGCAACCTCGGAATAAACAGAAACTAATATCAGCGTAGATGCCAATTTTCTTCTGATGTATCGAGTACATCAGATGTTATGGGAATGTTCCCGGTTCCGGTTGACCTAAATTATGCAGCCAAACAATCATTTTACATGATTTCATCATTTTACATTTTACATGATTAAAAATGTATGTCTAATGTGTTATGTGTATGCCAGGTTGAAGAGATGTGTGTGGCAAGGGGGGCGTGGTTCAGCGAGGTCGACAACGGGAGAGAGAGTCGGGAGACGAGCGGCGCGTAAGTGGATCAAGCGCAAAATCTCTAACACCTGTGTCTCATTATAGTAACTGGCGGGAACAGACGGGATATAAACAGCCTGGAAGGGAAAACGGGGAGAGAGAGGTCCGGGCGAGACACGAGTCGGCACGGAAACGGCGAACGAGAGGCTCACGAGCAAAACGGGAAGTGAAAGTGAAAGTGGATCTGCGAGAGAGAGAGAGACTTAGAGCGGCACGGAAGTCCGAGGGGAAAGCGTGACTCAGCTGAGAGCCGTGGGAGTGAAACGCACCTGCTTTATGTTTTGTTTATGTTTTGATTTACCCAAGTCTCTGAAGAAATAAAACCTCCTGAGCCTCAGTAAGCTGACTCTGCCTCTTTCCTTCCCGGTGACGAACGAACCTTACCACACTGGTGCCGAAACCCGGGATCGGAAAGAGGAAGAACGCCGCCATCATGCAAGCTCCGACCGGGACGCCGTTTGAGGAACTAATCCAGTCGCTCGCGGGACTCCACCAGCAACACCATCAGGCCCTCGCTGAGATGAGGGCGGACCAGGAACGTCGTTTCCAAGCCCTCATACTGGCGCAGGAGGAGGACCGCGAGCTCTTCCGGAGCTGCCTGGACCGGGAGGCGCACGCTGGAGGAACATCGGGGAGCTCTGCCCCGCCCCATCACGCGCACATGTCAATGTCAAAAATGGGGCCGACAGATGATCCAGAGGTCTTCGTCGACCTATTTGAGACGACGGCTGAAGCATGTGGATGGCCGCGGGACCAATGGCCAGTACGCCTCATCCCCCTCCTATCGGGGGAAGCTCAGGTCGCAGCCCAACAACTCCCCGTCCAGAACCTCCTTGTTTACGATGATCTAAAACGGGCCATCCTCCAGAGGGTCGGCCTGAGCCCGGAACAACATCGGCAGCGGTTCCGCTCGCGGGACCTTGGTGAAAGTGGCCGGCCCTTCATGATGGCCCAGCAGCTCCGGGATGCCTGCCGCAAATGGCTGCTGGCCGGGGGTGGTGACGTCGACGAGGTTATCGATCGTGTGGTACTGGAGCAATTCATCTCCCGTCTCCCGAGGAGAACAGCGGAGTGGGTCCAGTGCCACCGCCCGACGTCGCTGGACCGGGCCATTCAACTGGCGGAGGACCAGATGCTGGCGTGTTCGGGAGTTGGCGAAACCCTGCCGACGGCTTCTCTCTCATCTTCTTCTTCTTCCCTCTCTCTTCCCTCTAAACCTGTCCCTCTCCCTAGGTCCCGGCCGGTAGTCCCTCCTCGTGCTTTTCCCCGAGGTCGGGGTGGACCGGGAGGTCCGGGCGCTCCAGAATCTTCGAGAACGGCGCCACGGGGGCCGGGGTGGGCCGGGTCTGCACCGGGAACCGTGTCATCTGCTCCGCTCTCTTCCCGCCAGTTGGGTGATCCACTTACCAACACCAGTGTGGCGGGGAGGCCTGGGCCGGTCTGTTGGCGTTGTGGGGACCCGGGGCACTTTGTGGACAGGTGTCCGGTAATGGAGGTGGGGACCCTAATCCGGGTCCCGGACGCGCCACAGGCTGCCCCCGATCAAGCAGGGTTGTACCAAGTACCTGTGAGTATTAAGGGGGGTACGTATCAGGCTTTGGTGGACTCAGGTTGTAACCAGACCTCAATTCATCAAAGCCTGATTCAGCCCGAGGCATTGGATAAGGGCCGCGTGGTTCGGGTGCGGTGTGTGCACGGGGATGTGGTGGAATATCCTTTAGTACCTGCCGTTATTCAATTTCGGGGGCAGAAACATAGTCTGGAGGTAGCAGTTAACCCGCACCTCCGACATCCGCTAATTTTGGGAACCAATTGGCCCGCGTTCAAACAATTGTTGGGATATTTATGCGCGGATGTCTCTTTGGTGAACAGGGCACAGGAGAGGGGGGCGGCTGTTCACTTGGGGGAGGCTGAACCGGGACCCCCGGGACCGCCCTCAGGGGAGGCGAGCTCTCTCGGGAGGCTGATCCTCCCGGAGCGCGATGACTTTCCCCTGGAGCAATCCCGAGATGAGACATTAAAACATGCATTTGAACAGGTCCGTTCCATCGACGGTCAGCTCCTCCAACCGGGGCAGCCACCCTCTTACCCCTTCTTTGCTATAATTAAAGATCGGTTGTATCGAGTGACCAAAGACACTCAAACAAAGCAAAATACAACCCAGCTGTTGATCCCTAAAAGCCGTCGGGAAATGCTCTTCCAAGCGGCTCACTGTAATCCCATGGCAGGTCATTTAGGACAGACAGCAACACTAAATCGTCTCATGACCCGATTTTTCTGGCCAGGCATTCACGAGAATGTTCGCCGATGGTGCGCGGCTTGTCGTGAATGCCAATTGGTGAATCCTCTGGCCGCCCCAAAAGCGCCGTTGCGCCCCCTTCCTCTTATGCAGGTCCCCTTCGAGAGAATTGGTATGGACCTCATCGGGCCATTAGAACGATCCGCACGTGGGCATCGATTTGCATTAGTAATAGTGGACTATGCAACTCGATACCCAGAAGCAGTTGCTCTCCGCAGCATTTCGGCAAAAAGTGTGGCGGAGGCTCTGTTTCGAATAATCTCCCGAGTGGGAGTCCCAAAAGAGATTCTCACTGATCAAGGCACGGCGTTTATGTCACGAACATTGCACGAACTCTACGAATTGTTGGGCATTAAATCGGTCCGTACCAGCGTCTACCACCCACAGACAGACGGGCTGGTCGAGCGGTTTAATCGCACGTTGAAAAGCATGATTCGGAAGTTCGTGCATGAAGACGCCAAAAATTGGGATAAATGGCTAGAGCCCCTGTTGTTCGCTGTGCGAGAGGTCCCGCAAGCCTCCACGGGGTTTTCCCCCTTCGAGCTTCTCTACGGGCGTCAGCCCCGCGGGGTGTTAGACGTCCTGAGAGAGACTTGGGAGGACGGACCTTCAAATAGCCAAAACGAAATTCAGTATGTGCTGGACCTGAGAACAAAACTCCACACCTTGGGGCGGCTCTCCATGGAGAATTTGTTACAGGCCCAGGACAGACAGAGCAGGCTGTACAACCGGGGTACTAAGTTGCGTAAATTTGCACCGGGAGAGAAGGTACTTGTATTACTCCCCACATCCAGCTCCAAATTACTCGCCAAGTGGCAAGGGCCCTTTGAGGTCACACGACGAGTTGGGGATCTCAATTATGAGGTCCTTCGATCGGACAGGGGCGGGGCACGTCAGGTATACCACCTCAACCTCCTTAAAAAATGGAATGAGGCGGGGTCGGTGATGCTGGCGACGGCAGTGAGTGGAGAGGAGGATCTCGGGCCGGAGGTAAGGGTTAAAAATCAGTCTCTTGCTCTGGCCCCAGGTGGAGATCACCTCTCGCCGTCCCAGCTCACCGACATTGCCAAGTTGCAAGCAGAGTTCGTGGACGTCTTCTCGCCCCTGCCCGGGCGAACGGATCTCATTCAGCACCATATTGAGACCGAACCTGGCGTAGTCGTCCGTAGTCGACCGTATAGACTGCCTGAACACAAGAAAAAAGTAGTTCAGACTGAATTAGAGGCGATGCTCGATATGGGGGTGATAGAAGAATCCCACAGCAATTGGGCGAGCCCGATAGTTTTGGTACCTAAAACGGACGGCTCAATCCGTTTCTGTGTGGATTATCGCAAGGTGAATGCCGTGTCAAAATTTGACGCGTATCCAATGCCCCGGGTTGACGAATTGCTTGATCGGCTAGGTTCGGCTCGATTTTATTCGAAACTGGATTTAACTAAGGGATATTGGCAGATCCCCTTATCGCCCTTATCCAAAGAAAAGACAGCCTTCACGACGCCGTTTGGATTACACCAATTTGTCACCCTTCCTTTCGGGTTGTTCGGCGCTCCGGCCACCTTTCAGCGCCTAATGGACCAGGTCCTACATCCGCATGCCACCTATGCCGCTGCCTATCTAGATGACATCATCATTTACAGTAATGACTGGCGGCGGCATATGGAGCACCTGCGGGCAGTCTTGGTGGCGCTGAGGGCGGCTGGACTGACTGCCAACCCAAGGAAGTGTGCGGTTGGGCGGGTGGAGGTCAGGTATCTGGGCTTCCACTTGGGGCATGGGCAGGTGCGTCCCCAAATTGATAAAACAGCAGCAGTTGCGACCTGCCCGCGACCCAAGACCAAAAAGGAGGTGAGGCAGTTCCTGGGGCTGGCGGGATATTATAGAAGGTTTGTACCTAAGTATTCGGACCTCACCAGCCCGCTGACTGACCTCACTAAAAAGGAAGCGCCAGATCCGGTCCAGTGGACGGAGCCGTGCCAGCAGGCTTTCACCCAGGTTAAGGCTGCTCTGTGTGGGGGGCCGCTATTACACTCTCCTGATTTTTCTCTCCCTTTTGTGTTGCAGACTGACGTGTCGGACAGGGGGCTGGGGGCGGTCCTGTCCCAGGAGATAGAGGGAGAGGACCGTCCGGTGCTGTACATCAGTCGCAAGCTCTCAAAGAGAGAGACGAGGTACAGCACCATAGAAAAGGAGTGTTTGGCCATCAGATGGGCGGTCCTCACCCTCCGCTATTATCTCCTGGGGCGAGAGTTCACCCTCTGTTCGGACCACGCGCCCCTGCAGTGGCTCCACCGCATGAAGGATACCAACGCGCGGATCACTCGGTGGTATCTGGCGTTGCAGCCGTTTAAATTCAAGGTGGTCCACAGGCCGGGGGCGCAGATGGCTGTAGCCGACTTCCTCTCCAGGAATGGGGGGGGGGGGGGCTGCAGGCCGGACGGCTCCCCGGCCTGAGACGGGCGGTGGGGGTATGTGGCAAGGGGGGCGTGGTTCAGCGAGGTCGACAACGGGAGAGAGAGTCGGGAGACGAGCGGCGCGTAAGTGGATCAAGCTCAAAATCTCTAACACCTGTGTCTCATTATAGTAACTGGCGGGAACAGACCGGATATAAACAGCCTGGAAGGGAAAACGGGGAGAGAGAGGTCCGGGCGAGACACGAGTCGGCACGGAAACGGCAAACGAGAGGCTCACGAGCAAAACGGGAAGTGAAAGTGAAAGTGGATCTGCGAGAGAGAGAGAGACTTAGAGCGGCACGGAAGTCCGAGGGGAAAGCGTGACTCAGCTGAGAGCCGTGGGAGTGAAACGCACCTGCTTTATGTTTTGTTTATGTTTTGATTTACCCAAGTCTCTGAAGAAATAAAACCTCCTGAGCCTCAGTAAGCTGACTCTGCCTCTTTCCTTCCCGGTGACGAACGAACCTTACCACAATGTGTTTTTAGTCTAGATTTTAAGTGACAGAGTTTGTCTGCTTCCCGAACTGTATTAGAAAGACTGTTCCAGAGTTTAGGAGCTAAATAGGAAATAGATCGACCGCCAGCAGTTGGCTTCGATATTCTAGATATTATAAGCTGGTCAGTATTTTGGGATAGCAATAGACATGAAGGACTATAATGTGTTAAGAGATTGCTCAAGTACTGTGGAGCTAAACCATTTAATGCTTTGTAAGTAATTATCAAGACTTTAAAGTGTATTCGGTGATTAATAGGTTTGTCAGAATTCGGTGATTAACAGGTTTGACAGAACTGAACTAATATGTTCATACTTCCTGGTTCTGCATTTTGGACCAGCTTGAATTTGTTTATTAAGCATTAAGCATTAACCAACCACCTAGTAGAGCATTGAACTCATGAACGCATGAACTAACTTTTCCGCATTTGTCGTGGCTTTCAAATGAAATATTGTTATCAAAGAGCACACCCAGGTTTCTAACTGACTTGGTACGTTTCATCAGGATGAGAAGAAATATAGAGCTGAGTATCATCAGCATAACAGTGAAAGCTAATGCCTAATAATACCTAATATTTGTACCCAAATGAAGTATGTACAGGGTGAAAAGCAATGGTCCTAGTACTGAACCTTGAGGAACTCCATACTGAACTCGTGATTGACATGACATCTCCTCATTTACTGCTACAAACTGATAATGGTCAGATAAGTATGATTTGAACCAAGCTAATACAATTCCACTAATGTCTAAATCCTGACTGGAAATCCTAGTAGATGCTGTTTCTTTCTAGAAAGGAACATAGTTGTGAAGATATTGCCTTTTCTAGAATCTTTGACAAAAAAAAGGTTGATTTGATATCGGCCTGTAATTAACTAATTCTGTAGGATCAAGTTGTGTTTTTTTTTTTTTTTTTTTTTTTTTAATAAGCGGTTTTATTATGGCTAGGTTAAAAGGTTTTTGGTGACAAAACCCTAATGACAAATATGAATTAATAATATTAAGAAGAGGATTTCTGGAAGCATCTCTTTGAGTAGCTTAGTTGGTATTTTGTCTAGCATACATGTTGTTGATTTTGATGATTTAACGATTTTAGACATTTTTTCCTCCCCAATAGCAATGAAGGAGTGGAATTTTTCTTCAGGGATACTAAAATTTCCTATATTTTGTGATATTGTAGTAGACGGTTGCATGGTTATAACTTTCTAATATTATGGATTTTGCAAGTAAAGAAATCCATGAAGTCATTACTGCTGTGCTGTTTTAAAGCATCTGGGGTTGAGGCTTTGTTTCTTGTTAGTTTAGTCACTGTGTCAAATAAATACCTAGGGTTGTATTTGTTTTCTTCTAAGAGGGTAGTAAAGTAAGCAGATCTAGCTGATTTTAAGGCCTGTCTGAATGCAATAGAGCTGTCTTTTCATGAAATGCGAAAAACCTCAAGCTTAGTTTCTTTTCCAGCTCTGCTCGATTTTTCTGGCTGCTCTCTTGAGGGCCCGGTTGTGCTCGTTGTACCACGTTTTTGGACTATTTTCTTTAATGTTCTTTAAGCACAACGGAGCAACAGTGTCTAAAGTGCTGGAAAGGAGAGAGTTAATAGTTTCTGTTGCAACATTAAGTTCTTCTAGGCTATCTGGGATGTTAAGTAGATGAAACTGATCAGGAAGATTATTTATAAAGCTATCTTTTGTGTTAGGAGTGATAGTTCTACTATATTTGTTACAGGGAGTTGGTTTTTCGACTTTGGCTAAAGGTAATCTACACGCAACTAAGTAATGATCTGAGATGTCATCGCTTTCTGCAAAATTTGAACAGTATGAACATTGAGTGGGTCCGGATACATGTTGTGTAACTCCAATAGACTACTAGTTACTAGAAGCGACTGGATCTTACGGAACCTTGTCTGTGACGCCGACAGTGTATGTGAAACAAGCACCTGGCCAGTATCCGGCCAGTATGCCTTTGTCTGCTTTGAAGCTGAAAAAATACCCTCAATAAGTAGTCTGGGAAGGTCTTTAGGCACCCCAGGTCTAAAATGTCCTAGGTGTGGTCCTCGAGGCAACAGTCCAACTGATCCATACATACATTTGTGGTCCTTTCACACTGGAGTCTTTAATCTATCGACTAAATTCTGTCTGTCTATTGTTCACGGTTGTGTGGAGAGGAGGAAAGCACGCACAATGATATATGGAGGTCAATGCACATAGACTGAAGGAAATCACAGGGTAGATATACACAAGGTTTGAATGAATGAACAAGACACAGCTGACAAGGCTAACGAGGTGATTGATGGCGAGACAAGTGAGTGGAAAAAGCACTGGGAAAGAAGAAACCAGGATGTATACAGAGACATGACAGACATGTAACAATAATATAAAATAATGCATTCAGCTTGTGGTTATCCCATAATAACCGCCAACCGGGCAACAAGGGGGGTGGGGGTCTTTCATCAACCTGAAGGGGTTTATTCTGCATTAACAACCAGCTACTTTCCACATAAATAAATAATTAGATGTGAAATATTGATCTGAATCTGAATTGATCTGACTATTTGATTTGATCTGACTAGTTCTTTTCCAAAAGAGCTTTTACACAAATATTTTGCAAAGAAAGCAGTTGGTCCAACGTGGTAAGTTCAATGTTCCTAGAAGAACATTTGAGAGGTAATGCACAGTGATGCCACTTTGTATATGTTTCACCACATCAATAACTATGGGGATAAGAGATATTGATTTGAGATTGATTTGGTTTAATATCTCACCTTTTTTATTTTATAATCTTTTACAGTGTTCAAAAAAAAATGTCAAATAGCTGCCTCTATGAAACAAGAGAGAGTGAGTCTGCGATACACAGATGACATAATTAACTAACTGTTCACAAAATACTGATTTGAGTTTAAATAATTTATTAGGTCACCAAGCACAAAACCTTTCTATATATATATATAAAAAAAAAAAAAAAAAAAAAAACATTTCTAGCAAGCATATAGCGCTGACTTCAGTGACAGTTAATCTGTGTTATTAGAGTCATGTAATGATTAATATTTTATATTATATTATACTATATTATATTTTAAGTACAAATATGCATTGTGGAATTATAGGAAACTGATTTCATTTTCATGTCAACTACCCTACAACAATAAAACTGCAATAATAGAACATCAGAATTTGCAGTTGCTATAACGATGGTATTTCCCTGAGAATTGTGCTTAACATGGAAAAAAAATTAAAGGCTTTTCAAATAGTATATCCTGTAAGTTAATTAATATTACTTGACATGTTTAGTATTTGTCAGTCATTTTAGGTATAAAGAGAAACGTTTGATTTTTCTTTACTGGTGTCCCAGTAATGACGTACAGTGCAGCCTATGACTCATGCAGGGTTGAGAATAGTGATGTCTCATTACACACAGTTGAGGGGTTTTCAGACTAAATATACCCCCCTGGAGCAGGTGCAGATATGCAACTGGGGTCATTCTGGAACACACACACACATACACACACACGTGTGCACACACTCATTATTGAATATGTGGTTAACAAAGACTCTCTATAGGCTTAATGATTTTTAAACTGTACAGACCATTCTATTCCTCTACACCAACCCTACCCCAAAATGTACCCCTTACACAAAACATTTTTGAGCAAAAAAACTAACTTTAGTTTGTTTTTAAGCCATCCACAATGACATAGGAAGTGTCCTTATAAACCTTGTTTACGTGGCAATACCCATGTCATTAAACACAGTGTACACACACACATTGACTTACCTCACACTGTGTAATGCAGGAACATGTGAACTACTTTATCACCATCTAGTGGATTTCAACCAACACACACCCGAACACTGATGAAATTAAATTAAATTAAATATTACTTTTCATTGCATGATATACTTCATATTATGGAAATAGTGCCAAATGCTCTCATAACCAGAAACATTTAATTAAAATGTTTTCAATTGAAAAAACAATTGACAATGTGAGCACAAAAAGACCATATTTGGTATAAAAACAAATAATTGTTATTTTGAATATCAAATGCTCTTTTTGCTGAACCACCCTAGGATTATTATTATTAATTATTTAATAAATATTATATGTTTGTATGTTTTGTTTTTTTTTTCCAACAAGGAATTGAACGTTTTGAGAGAGGCAAGTTCGTAACAAGTAACACTGGCACTGCTACCTTATATCCAGTACGTTGCAATAAAGTGTTGCCGTGTTTTCACTGCATCACTGTGCTGCAACATACATACCTAAAGACAGTTAAACGCATTGTCAACAGTTGCTGTGGAAACCTGCAGATTGGAGAAATCCACTGCAACAGATCTACAGGTACATAAAAAGCTCTCATTCGACACAAGGGGACAGTGTTGCTTTGCGAAACGAGCTTGAGCCCACTGCAGCAACATGCATGTAAATCACTCCTTCACTTCCCAGACATTCACAAGTCATTTGGTCGTTTAGCTGCATAGGCGCCCTGCGTTCCTATCATGCATTCAGATCAACTTGCAGTTATCCTTTTTACAGAACAGAATAATGAGGAACCAAAAGCCAAAGCTGTTTGAGGCGGGGAGTAGAGCTTGTATTTACTGCTCAAGGCACCGTCCCATTACAGCTTACTCATAATTTTAAAGCTGCTTGCTCAGTTGGCAGCTACTGATGCTGGATATTTGTGTCTGTGGTAATTATTTTGTTCTAATAGAGCTGCAGGCTCCAGTTAAGCAGGTTAAATGACTCCTATCTCGATTATACAGTATCAGATGTCTGTTTTGTTTTCATTCCTTCCTCCCTATTTTTTTTTGCCTCAAAGCCTCAATGCGTTTCAATTGTAGATTGTGTGAAATTTTGAAAATAAATTGTCATGGTTCGTGTTCTATAATCTGAGCATACTGGGTTGTGCATCCCCATCTTATGGGCTTGAAATTATATTTATATAGGACTATTCATTATTAAAGCAACAAAAAGAAGGTCTGCATAGCTTTATGAAACACACTGAGGAAATGATGAGTCTCTGCAGATCTCTTCTACTTGACTCGTTTCCATGGTCACCACTGCTTTTACTTTATCTGAGGTAGAGAGATAGGAAAGTTAACTTCACCTTGGGTTCATTGTGAGAACTCTTTTCCAGGGCCACAGAGACTACTGTGTGACATCGTTTTAATAAAAAAGATCACACTTAATATTAGGTGTCCTTAACTACTATGTACTTACATCAAAAAATAATACAATGTAGTTATTGTGTTGATGTTATATTGCAAAACACCTGTGCTGCTACTGATGTGGGATGGATATACGTAAGAATAGGGACATGTTTGGTGGTATGGATGGATTTAAGGGTGGGTTAAGGGGTAAGGGAAGGTCAACAGTGGACTGTATTTTCTCGCATATAACCCGCGGGTTATACCAGTTTAGGGTGCACGCTATATCATACATTTTTAACACATAACAATATTGCAATATATTTGCTACATGCCTAAGGATGTAAGTGTTTTTTTTTTTTTTCCTTCGGTATTTAGTTATTTTTTTCTTTCTTGCGAGGGTTATTGTCGCTGGCCCTTGTATTATCACTCTGGCAGGTGGTGTTGATAGGCTGTCTGACCTGTCAATCATGCAAGGAAACGTGATTGGCTGTGCTGCCATGGGGGCGTGCTCTTCTCATCTCATACGAGTTCACAAGCACTGTGTACCGAGCCTGAACAGTTATGGATAATTGACATCATGTGAGCAATATTCAAAATTTTAAATGTGAAAAGTGGTGCGGGTTATATAAAGGTGTGAGCTATGCCAACGATTTTTTACACAAAACCCCAAAACCTGCAAGCTATATGAGGGTGTGGATTATCTACATCTAATATGCGGGAAAATACGGTAATCATAAATGTAATTACAGAGATTAGATACTGCTGTAATTACATGCATGCATTTAAAAAAAATATAAGTACAATGTAAAAACATGTATGTACACAATAATTGGTTCAAATGATGAATTGAAATCTTAGTACATAGTAGTTAAGAACACCTAAAGGTGGAGCAAAAAAAAAAAAAAAAATTGAGACACAGACTTGCCATTTTTGACATATTGTGACATAAAGCTGTTTAGAGAACTGCTGTGAAACTCACAGCAAGAGACTGTCTTGCATCTCACCGTTAGATCAGAAGAACTGAAACAGTGAACAATGGGCTCTTCCTGTTTGAAAGATGAAGAGACTCACTGCACAAGCACATTGCTACATAGCAAATACATAGATTACAAGTAAAGACACACATATTTAAAAAATATTGTAAAACAAAATAGACATCTTGAAAAATGTGTCAGATGTTTAGCATTAAAAAAATAAATGAAATAATATTAGTAGTCAGATGAATTATTTTATTGATATACATCTAGGAGATTTTGATTTTATGAGTAGAACTCTGTCATATGCATTACACACACATTTTCTTGTTTTATGAAATGTTATAGACAAAGAAAAAAAAAGGCTCTTAATGGATTGAAATGATATGATTTCCATGGTATTTTTCCCTATCTCACTTCAAAGCATTAGAAAAATGGAAGCTATTAGCTGTCATACTGTCTCAACATCGGGGGGAAAGGAATGCAAGCCAAAAAACAAACATATTCACACATATAGCCTGTGCAATATGTGGGTCACTGTGTTACATATCTGTAAGACATATTCCTGCATAGATCAATATATTTTGATGATCCTGGAACAACATTCCTGTATGAAGATTCAGTCTTATCGCCATCCATAAATATCCTTAAAACCATGATAGGTGAATAACCTGATCCTGGTTAGAAGCCAAAAAATGATATTAACTGTAAACATGTCCCTCAAATGTTGTTCTTGAATCAACAAAGATGTTGATTCAAGAACAAGGAGCATGTTGTAGCCTACTTGGTGAAATCGCATTGGTCTCATATCATTATGTGCAGACTGCATGAGTTATGCAGACACCTGAGTGGAGTGCAGAGGAGGGATATAGATATATTTTTTTATCAAACTGTTCTCCGTCACCATTCGACTGGCCTTACTGTGACAGCTATACAGGCTGAGCCAGTCTAAATCCTCCTGTGAGCTTCAGTAAAGAACAAGGCAATCATTTTTGCTCCAGTTCCTGCTCTTGTCTTTTCAATAAATGACACCTGCTTTATAAATACTTTCCCTCTGTAGCCGCAGAAATGCCAGAACTCTCTTTGAAGCAAAACAACTTGGATAACTTTTGGTTGCTGCATATTGTATAGGATTTTGAAGCTTTCAAGTATACCAACAAACAATGCTGCCCGTAGGAAAGAAAATTTGCAAATGAGATCTTTTGAGATCTGCATTGCAAATTTAGCCTTTGCTTAAGCTTTTCTTCTGAGAAAAGACCCCGGTAAATAACGTGTCTCCTCTGACAAAAATTTATATAATTATGATCAGCTCAAATCTAAAATTATCAACTTTTCTCATTTAATTCTGTCCATACCGAATTATCAGAGTAAAGCAAAAAGCTTATTGTGATTTAATGAATGGAATGGCCTTTGATGATGCATAATGAAATTTTGTTTACACATCAACTGAAAACAGCATAGATTGAAAGATTAATAATGGTTAATCAAAATGAGAATTGAGAAATCAATATTTTCCACCTAGCCCTACCAATACAAATTCTTGTACATTCTTAAAAATCTTGAACAATGGAAGAGCAGTCTTAAGTTAAAAATATGTCCTTTATAGGACATATTTTTTTATGTAAGAGCACTCTATCATAGTATTCATAGCATTTTCATAGCACATATCATTCATAGCTTTCTTTCCTGCATTTAGATCCATTGCTTTTTCCAGTTGTACTGTCAAATATATCACGCTATTAACCCAAACAGATCACAATCGAGTGCTGTGCATGCTTCAGTGGATATTTTAATCTATATATATTAAGATATTTTAACATATAGGTGCATATTACACATCAGTCACTGATACCGCACATATCTTGCCAGACACATATGATAAACGCCCACAGTTGGATCTCGCTGTGCAAAATGCTCTCGCTCAGCTAAGAAGGAGTTTTAATTAATAGCATCAACAAATCAGCTCTCAGACGCTGCCACAATGTCAAGCAAAGAGGATGTGTTGTCATGGTAACAAGTTATGCCAATAATGTATTCCTAAGGCTGAAGGAAAAAGAAGAAAAATATATAATGCAGCAATCAAGCATGTCAAGTCCGACCTATGCATTGGCCGTCTGTTTGTGTTCACAGAGGACTCCTGTCTCCTGCACTGCAAAAATTTCATAGCATCTCAGCTTCTGGGCTAAATTAGACCGCTCACTACTGGTGTCGTTTTGAGAGACGTCCCCCGAGGCGTTGTTCACCCAGCAACCTCTGAGCTAAGGCCACACCATTTATCATATTGGGAGTTTTTGCATTTATTTTAAGTCACTCCACAGATTCACTTGTCAGTCGGTCCCTCAAGAGGAAGCTTTGCACTCATTTCCTTCCCCTCTTCGTCTTCTTTCCAGTTACTCTTTTCTAAATCATCATGGCTGGAGGAGAGCAGAATGACAGATAGGTTCTAGCACTGGTTCTCCTTCACTAAAGAGGCCATGGTCTCAAAAAGCAATATGACTGTACAGATCTACGAAGGCTGTTGTATGTTGCAGCCTGAAGGGCAGTTTTGTGCTGATCTCTAATGCATTCTATTGCATCCATGGGGGACGGAATCTCTAATTCCGCAGATTCCTGAAACCAATTGGATCTGGAACTACACCCGCAGACGTGATCCCTCAGGTTTTAATTGATTTGGACAGTTCACCAACATCAGTCATAGTACAATTATATTAGAGTTATTCTAATGTACAGAAACACAATTGTCAAGCCTCCATTTGACTTCACAGCTCCATAAAGTTATTATTTTTATGAGGGATGTAATTTTCTGGAATTTTTCCACTTGGTACTAGGTCCTACATCTTCAGGTATCTACAATGTTTGGTTTAAAATATTAGAGGGTAATAAACAGTTTTTACTCTCATGTTTAATTCAGAGCTAAAGTTTTATGAAGGTTCGCTAAGCACCAGCCATTAGTTTTTTTAATTTATTCATATGTAAAAAAAAAAAGGGGGGAAAAAAAAGAAAAGAAAAAAACTTGTTTTTCTTCTTGGCCCACAGGCAGGCACAGAGGTTTTGTAGAGTTTGTCACTACTCTCAGTGTATATAATTGCAGACATATATATATATAAGTGGAACCCGGTTAAGGTCGACGGCCTCGGGGTTGCAAAAATCGAGATAACCAAAAGCCGGTTATAGTTTTATTTTTCTTAGCATGTTCTTAACGGTTATGTCGATTCTTTTATGTTTCCGAACCCTGATATCTCAAGCACAAAATATGGAAAACAATGTGCCACTTAACATGGGTTATCCCGATCCCCGTGACTAATGATCAAACCTTTGTTCGTGGTGCACTTGCATGCCATAACCATTTTTGGTCTTTCCGGTCCTTCCGGCCGCTTTGCATTTGCCAGATTATTATTTTACCGCGGTAGGTCACATTAGTTTGTGTGGTCATGTCATAAGGGCCGTATGTTGTGTAATTGATGATTTCATGTTATATAATTGTGACCTCGAGCACTTTTGTGATATATACAATGTTTTGTTGATTATTTGTCTTCTATGAAATTATTTTCTTTCACAACGCATCGAGTATTGCTGCGTGCGCTGTTTTCATTGCTTCAGAGTCCTCAAACTTATTTGTGTTACTCCAGTGATCCAATAAATTACATTGATGGGACGAATGCTGGTGTTCAAGAGTGATTACTAAATTACACAGCGCAGATTACACACCTACAGAGGAACCATAGTAACCGCGTGTGCAATACTATTCAGAACTATGTCAGAGCGAAATGACTGTGTTATGAGCTAATGTGTTAATGTGACTGTTTATGCTGTGAGTGAAATTGTTTTTGCAATGTTGGAGAATATGATTTCATGTTTGTATCGAGAATCAAAAGTGTTTTTTTATTGTATACTGGTAAATCTCTGCTGTTAGTTGGTGCACATATGCCTTTGGATGTTAGCAAACATATACAGTGTATGTACAGTGTATGTTCTTATAGCGTGACGATCGTTTCATCAAACAAATCGCCATATTGGCTTTTGGTTATCTTGATCATCGGTTATCTCAACGTTTTTTTGCAACCTCCGAGGCCGTTGACCTTAACCGGGTTCCACTTAATATATATATATATATATATATATATATATATATATATATATATTTAATTATGGCTGATAGCGATATCTTCAGAAAAGATCTACAGAGATCAGGGTAGGTGACTGCCAATAATATTGCCAATAGTATAATTATAGTATTATTGCCAGTTTAATTATTATATTATTGCTATTAAACTGATCAAATTGTGAAAGTTTGTTTATATATTTAGGTATGATTAATTGTGATCACAATTAAATCGAATAACAGCACTATTTTATATATATATATATATATATATATATATATATATATATATATATATATATATATATATATATATATATATATATATCAGTATATAAATATTTAATATATATATTGTACTTAATGTTTATTAAAGTGGAAAAGTATATATTTTAAATAAAGGTAATTGTACTTTAGACATAAACTTTTTGAATTTGAAATTAAATGTTTATGTCAGGATAGGGTAAGGGAGGAGGTGAGAACAAAGGAGGAGGAGAAGGAGAGAAGGGATTTTTATTTACATTTACATTTATGCTTTTGGCAGGCACTTTTATCCAACGCGATATTCAAAGATTTGTTTAATTTATATGAATGCATATTTGCTGAATACTGGCAGTAAATGAAGAAGCATTATAGTGTTTTTATTTATATTACTAAAAATACAAAAGCAAATGCTATAATTTTTTTTCATATAACTTGCTGTTTGACAGTTCAATTAATAACATTATACAGAAAAAGCAATTCTGTGTGATCAGATTAAAATATATGTCCTAAAAAGAAATAGGCAGTCGATACCAATATTTTAAATTTTTTTGGCTGATGTAATAATATCTAAGTAAGTGCTTGTTGAAAACAATTGCTTCAGCAAAGTTTTAATTTGATAAATAAAACATTTTATTTAGTTTGTTACATAAATACATTAATTTAAAATATAGAAAGAAAAGTAACAATTCTGAAAATGTCAGTAACGCTGTAAAAAGAGCTTTCAATTATAAACTACATTGTTGACTACATTAGTTCACATTTACCAACAATATATAATACTTCTACAGCATTTATTAATCATATTTAATGTTAATTTAAACATTTAGTGATACATTTTAATTGCTTACAGTATTAAACTTTAAATAGAATGTTGTATGGCAGATAGTCAGGACAGGCAGAGAACATTCAACAACGATAATCCAGGAAAAGGTCGGTGCAGGCAGACATATTCGGTAATGGGTAACAGCAGGGTGAGAAACAGGAAAAACAGACAGATATAAACGCTCGGAAATGTTAGAACTAGCAAAACAAGACTTTGCACTGAACTGCTGGGAAACCAGGTTTAAATGGTCTCTGTGAATGTGTAACAGCTGGGGTGGTGATAATCAGTCCAATGAACGGCATCATGGGAATTGGAATTGTAGTGTGTGTATGTCAGTATATGTGTGAGAGCTCCCTCCGGTGGCCAGAGGGGGAAGCGCGGAGCTCATATTCATAACAAAAGTATTATATATGTATTAAGTACTGAGTAATATTAATTAACAACAGGTGTTTAATGGTAGTCATTTTTAGTTCATGTGATGTCACAGTGTATTAATGTTAAAAGATATAAATTTTTAGGTAACACTTTTGTAACAAAGTTCTTAGTTCTAGAAGGAAGGAGGCAGGAATCGGTGAATGTTTAACGCAGTTTTAAAAGTATTGGCAGCATTCCCTCATTGACAACTGCCGCCCACACAAACATACACACACACAAGCACAAAACACAACGTAAAATTCAAGCCTGGTCCTCTCTCCTCCCTCACTGTCATTGCTCCTCCTTTTGTCCCTCTGCTTCTCCATGAGATACGAGGCCGCTGCGCTCATTATCAATCCCGCCACCGGCTTTTGTGATGCTAGTGACTTTTTTAAGTGAAAACAGTGATATAGTACTACCAGTAAATTATACAGAATTACATGGAACTGACACTAAACCAAACCCTATAGTAAGATAGGTTAATAAATGCTATATACATTGCTATAAATAAAATATACTGCTCATAGTTAGATCATGTGAAACAATGCATTGACTATTCAAATTCTATTTAAGTGCTATTTATTTTAAAATGTTACCAACATGATTTACAAAGCTTGAAGGACATTACATTATAATTAAAAATGTTTTTTTTTTTTTTTTTTTAAATATGATGGTCTCATAAATATGGTAATTATTTTTAAGATAGATGCTGAACATAAACAATGATGTCAACAAATGTATAATCCATGAAGCTTTTTATGATGATGTCAACTGCAAGGGAATTTTTGTATTGTAATGGTATCCACATGCTGCATGAGTTCTTGTGGCATTTAGCGTTTAGTGGAGAATAAAACTAAATGCGACCGGCCCGATCAAAGGAAGATAATTAAATCAAGCAAAATATGTCATAAACAAACACCCAAGTGTTGCTTTGTGAATGGAAAAGGTAGCATCCATTTGTGGTAGCATCCATTTGTTCAATCTACACTTTGAGTTATTGAGTTCCGAACAATGTTTCACAATCAAATAAACAGGGTTTTGATTCATTTCCAGGATTAGTGCTTAACATACACAAAGGCAGTCAGGATGGATAATAGATTTGACCCTGAGTGAAGGCACTCTCTTTCACAACATAAACCGTCTTCCCGTTCACTCTAAAAACAGGTCTGAGAGCAGCTAATTTCCCCAAAGAACACAAACAGATTGGCTGTGCTCCTACAATCCGTCCCTACTGCATGCCATGCCACCATCATCATCTTTGTTATGTTAATAGGGTAGTCGTTGCCTGAAATATCTTTGCAAATGTGTGTGTATTTTGGGTTGTCGGTTAGGGCTTTGTTGTTGAGTGCGATAAACACACTAATGAAAATGTTTTCATGAGCAACTCTCTCTCATAATTCTGTAGACAAAGGGCAGTGGTGGGAGTGCAGCTCCAGCAAGCATAATGACTTATTTTCAAGGACTATTCTCAAGAGAAGTTTAGAGTCAGGTAAGACGGCAAAGCAAAGCAACCTTTACACAATAATTTCAAATATTTTTCAATCAAGTTGGAGCGCAGTGGGGCCTATATCAAATAAACAAAGCAGCGTAAAGTGGGTTTATTAACAGACCCCATGGCTGTTTTACATGCATGATGGTAATGGATGCACAATTAAATCATTCAATTGCAGTGATGCAAAATTCTCGAAAAGTTTTGGTACTTTGAAATGTGAATGCTTTGTTTGAAAGTGTATTTTGTTTTATTTTCCACTGAAAACAAAATAATAAATGAATAAAGATGATATAAAAAAATAGTTTTCAATTAAAACGCAGTACATTGTCTAAAAATAAGCCAAAAATATTAAGAAAAATGTTTGCACATTATGTATTCCTGTACTTCTTCTATAAGAAAACATGACAAAGCATAATTTAAAGGCTTCAAAGGCCTCAAGCTCGACCTCAATACTCAAGAAGGCTTATTGTGAGCATTGTAAGTGGCTACCGTTGAGAACACTGCACTCCAACCAGAGAATCTTTGAGGATGTTGCCTTGTCTCGCATTACTCTCGGCTCGGGTCCCTCTTCTGCCGAGATAGAGCGCTGGCTAAAGTCTTGGGCTTCACAAATGGATCTGGCAGAGGGGTTAGAGATGGGCCTCATCCTCTCACTTCCCAGGTTGAAGACTTTGTGGAGGTTGCGACTCACGCCATTGCCAAATTATACATTGACTGATCTGCTCAGAAACAGGAGCATAATCATTTACCGTTTTTACTGTTACCCTTACACCAGTGGTACTCAAATAGTGGGGAGCGATGCCAGGGGGACGCGTGTGACCCTGGTATCCATACTTTTTTCATCTTTTTTTTTTCCTGAACAAGAGCAGCATATATGAAGTTCAGATAACCGTCCCCTCATCCTTTGACGTGTACGATCACACCGGTTTTCACGTGTCACGTGATCAACCGCTCAATTCACACGTGTTTTCACGCAATATCTGCGCTCAGAGCTTGTCATTTATCACACCAATTCAGTGTTTTCAACCACATACGGTTTATTTTAGGTTTCAACAAGTTGAGCCAACAAGTTGGTGACTATTTTGAATTATCTATTATACAGCGCTTTTTGTGACTGCGGTATGTCCCGTGACAAGCATGGAACCAATAAGGCGAAAGGTTTCTACTTTTATATAAACGGTGGCCTTCTGCCCTCTGTCCCCTCAGGGGTTGTGGGTGTAGTGGTTCCCAGTGAGCGCATATCCCAACTTTGCTCGCTACCCCTCAGCTCTAGTCATTGATCAGGAGGTAAAGTCCCTGCAGGTCAAAGTGGCCATAGAATGTGTTCCTCTTCCCACCAGGGTGTCTGAGTTTTAAAGCCAATACTTTATATGGATTGCGATTGATTTAAGATCTGCTCCAACTGAATCACTCCATAAGGAAGCTCAAATTCAAGATGCTTACTCTGAAGTAAATCATGTCATTTATCAGATCAGTGGACTGCTTTCCTCACAAGGAATCTTTCACATATCCATCCTTCCTCAAAACAGTGAAGTATAGCAATATCAACTTTTTTCTTTCAGCCTAGTGTGTGGATGCAGTTCTGGCCACCCTATGACTGCACGGTATCAGCATACTAAATTACAAGGATGAAAGTTTGATCGAGATATAATTCTTGCCCAAATGAGATACTTGGGGCTGAGGCTAAACTTCAAGAAGAGTGTGTTTTCTCCAGCTCAAATGACTAATTTTCAATGTGTAATATGGAATTTGAAGATGATGCAGGAACGTCTATCTCCTGCTCATATCATTTTGAGCACTTTACACTCTTTTACACTAGGCTCACACTTTGACACTCACAGTCAAACAATTTTACAGGCTGTTGGATCTTATGAATGCTGTCGAACGTGTTACCTTTTGGCAATCACTTGGCGATGCCTTTGTGCTTTAGTTATGTGGAAAAAAAAAACTTTCCCAAGTACCTATGCTGGGGGCCCCTTGTTGTCACCTCACATTTATGATAGATATATCCCTCACAGGCTGATAGACAATCATGAGTGGTTTCTTGGCTCAAGGCCTGTAGTGGGGCCATCATCTCTCAAGGCATATAAATTGCCTAAAACTGCTGGCCATGTTTCAAACTCTTCTCCCAGACCTAAAACAGACAAAACATCCGGGAAGTATGTGGTCATGCCCATTATACAATCTGACTCACCAGATCCTCCTGTTGTACAACAGGAAACTGTTCTCTTTGAGGACGGTATACATCCCTAGGTATCTAAATCAGTGAGCAGACATGGTGTCAAGATGGTGGAACTCCTGTGGGAGATTTTTGACTTAGCGGAAGTAGATCTGTTTGCATGTCTAGAAACAAGACATTGTCCATTATGTTTCTTCACCCAGAGTTATGGAAAGTGTACCCAGCTCAAAAGCTCCCAGCAGGGGTTGTTGAGACCATCTTTCACTCCAATATCCTCATAATATGTTCCTTTTCAAAAAGAAATGCAAGGATTTCCATTCAGGATTTAGACCGTATCATAGTACTGAGATTGTTCTCATTAGAGTACCAAACTATTTGCTCTTATCATCCAATCATGGTTGTATCTCTCGATTTATTATTATTGTTACTGGATCTTAGTGCTGCATTTGATACTCTCGACCACACAATTCTTTTGAATAGAATTTAAAAATGATGTTGGTATTAGTTGAATTGCAGTAGCATGGTTCAAACCATACTTATCTGACCATTATCAGTTTGTATCAGTAAATTAAGAGATGTAATTTTGATCACAAGTTTAGTATGGAGTACCTCAAAGCTCAATACTAGGACCATTGCTTTCCACCTCTTTAATGCTACCCTTGGGAGATATCATTAAGAAGCATGTCATTAGCTTTCCTTGTTGCGCTGATGATACTCAGCTTTATATTTCTTGACAAAATTGACCAATTCCAAAAATTAAGGGAACGCATAACTGAAAAAAATAAATAAAATAAAAATATATGACTAATCATTTCCTATTACTTAATTCAGAAATTATAGTTACTGGGCAAAAAACCTCAGCATGTAATAACCTAGAATATTGTCTAACACAATATTGAAAATTGTCGTAAATTAGGAACCTTGGTGTGCTCTTTGGTACCAATCTTTCATTTGAAAGCCACCATTCTAGCATCTGTAAAACTGCATAAGAATATGTCTAAATTATGACATGCTTTCAATGACAAATGCGGAAAAGTTAGTTCATGAGTTCATGAGTTCAAGCCTTGAATATCATAAAGCTCTTCTGGTCTTCACGTTTTCCTGAGACCCCGGATTGGATATGTGCCAAAAGTTCCCACCACTCCCTTTCGGGACCAGGTGGTGAACTTGCAAGCACTGCCCTGGGAGGAGGCAGACTCAGCCCTTGCATCGCTGTGTCCTGTCCGCACACTACGTATTTATGTGGACTGCATGCAGAGCATCAGAAGCTCTTAGCAGCTCTTTGTCTGTTTTGGGGGACAGCAGAAGAGAAAGGCTGTCTCCAAACAGATGTTGGCCCACTAGATAGTGGATGCCATCGTCCTGGCATACCAGGCTCAGGCCGAGCCGCGCCCCCTGGGGGTGAGGGCTCACTCCACACGGGGTGTTGCTTCCTCCTGGTCTTTGGCGCGTGGTGCCTCTCTGACACACATCTGTAAAATTGCGGCCTGGGCGACACCTGATACATTTGCAAGATTTTGCAATCTCCGAGTGGAGCCAGTTTCTTCCAGTGTGCCGGAAACAAACAGGTGGTGTTGGGAAGAACAGCGCCATTCCCCCTTAACAAGGAAATAAGAGTGCTTGTCTACTCAGGTGAGTTCCCCGTCTGGCGAATCCTGATTCGAGTTCCTCCTGCATCCTTAGGTGGCCTAGTACTCGTGTGCATGCCCAGGTGCTCAGCCCTTGTACTGGACTAGATGTCCATATGGCGAGATTCCCTCTTGGTAAACCCATATGTGTATGCTCCACGATATGGTTTCACTGTTGGTATACCCGTGTCTTCCCTTGGCAGTTCTGTTCTGCCGGTCTCTTTGGTACGTGTTCCTCCCTGGGAGTAGGACCTACCATAGAGACTTTCCATATGTCGTACTGCCCCTCGGGTCAGTCCATATGTGTATTACCGCACATTACCTCCCCCCTGGGCAGGGTGTGGTCTCCGTAGCGTCCCCCATTGGATGCTTCCCAGCATTAAGAACACTGATCGAGCAGAATAGTGGGAATTGAGATCTGAAGCACTCTTCCCCCGTGAAATGTCATGTTAAGAAAGAGCAGTTTGACAATCATCAGAGTATGTCCTGTCTCTTCCATCCCGTCTGGCATGGAGGACTAAGCTCGGGCTTACTTGGGGCGCTGGGTAGGTCATGACTACATGAGAGCAGTTGCCTAAGGGCACGCCATGGCTTGGCAACATCTGCATCTTCAATACTCGTAACACAGTTCAGTGCCTGTGGTGTTTTCCATAGGGACCCATTACGTCAGTCCGACGTAACGTCAAACGTGACTGACTGATGGGGAACTTCTAGGTTACTAATGTAACCCCCGCTAAACCACCGCTGAATGGCCGAGATACTCTTCAGCAAAGAAGTGGGTGTATACCTGTGTTTCTTTAAAATGCCTGACACCCAGACTGTAACATGTTTTCCTGGCTGTCATCGTTTCACTCCCTACACCTGTCTTGTAATCAGTGTCATTAAGTTTCACCAGCTGTTAATCATCATGTGTCTCCATAAATATTCCCTCATGTTCCTTGTACTCTGTCGGTTATTGTATGTTTACGTCTCCGTGTATGAATTTGTGTGGATGCCCTGTCGCCCGTGTTCTTTGAATAAACCCTGTTCTGCTGTGTTCCTGGATTTCGCCTCGTTCTCCACATCGCACAACGAGCTCCGCCTCGTGACACAGACACACTCTCTCTCTTTGGTGTCCCTCTCTTCTTCGGCTCTCTCTACTCTTGCACTTTCACGGCCTTCAGTCCCTGCGGGTCTCTCCCTCTAAATGGCAATGTTACCTTCAGAACAAACCATGTTTTTAACTTCCTATTTCTCTCTCTCCGTTAAATTTGTGTATGTCTTATGTCTTACTTGTTTGTATTTTACATGTTGTGTATTAATGTATTTGTATCCACTAGTGATGAGCGAGTACAGCATTATCTGTATCTGTATCTGTTAACCATATGAATTATCTGTATCTGTATCTGTACTCGGACTGGGCGTGGTCTAACCTGGACGTGGGCGGGATTTATCCTGGAAGTGGGCGTGGCTTTACCTGCTATGTTGTTTTTAATCATGCAATTGATATGGGTCGATCAGAAATTGTTATATTTTTTGCTGATTAGAAAACTATTTACATGACAGCATCAGCATTGAGCTTCAGATCAATGATTTTGATCACAATAACAAATTAACTATACAGAACAAGTTTTGCAACAATGTATACAACACATGCGGTTGCAATTGTGAAGAACAATGTAATGAACAAGAGTTTTCATTTAAACATAACGTTCTTTTTTAACTTTTAATTTTTTATGATCAGTGTGATTTTTTTATTTATTTCCACACCAGGTATGCGTGTGTGAGTGAGTAAAAGAGAGAGATTAAATTGAAGAAAGTCGCTAAAAAAAGTCCTTTGTTTCAAAATATTTCTTAGTTTTATGAATTCTCATTTGCTACATAAATCTACAATTTGAAAAATGTTAAATATTTGGTCAAAATGACAGTTCTTTCAACATCTATATGTGTTTATATGTAACTGAATTATTTATGTTCATAAAGTAATTGTTTTAACTCCAAAAGACTTAAAAAGCCCCACATGGATCACTTTTGTTCATGTCTTTCAGATATATATTTATATATATATATTTTTTTTTGAAGCTTCAACGTTTTGGGCGAATTACCTTTCAGTAGAGGGAAGAAATGAAAACCTATCTAGATTGGTTTTGATTGAAATCTAGGTGCACTGAATATAAGTGTGTTTGAACCTAATAATTTTCTTGGGTTTAAGAATGAGTCCTTGAGCAGAATGTGCAACTATGCGTCATTCCTGTAATGGTTTGGCCGCCCGTCCAGGATGTTTGTCAGCCTAGGGCCTGAGGTGCTGGGATAGGCTCCAGGTTTGGTGATATGACAAATGGTTTGGAGAAAAGATGGATGAATGGAGTCCTTGAACACAGTCCATATAGTATTTTGCAAAATATTGCCACTATTGTTTAGTTATAGCAATTGCAAAATTCCTTCAGAGTGAAATAAGAGTGTAGTAAGACAGCACGGTGTAACAAAGCTCTCAATATTTGCAGTGTTCTAGTCTCTAAAATAAATAAATAGTAAGAATAATAGTGTAATAAAAAATGGAACCAATTACCTTCAGGTTCAGATGAAAACTTTACTTTTAACGAACAAACGTATTGCAACAAGCAAATGACATCCATCAGAAAATCAAAGTAGCAGTGTGGCTACACTAAACATCTGTCAAATATGTTCTATATGGTATTGCTGCTTAAACATATCTGCCATTTAGTATACATTTAATTAATCACAACGGGACTTTCTTTTATTTTTATATGTATTACACATTTTTGTATTATTAGCAATCAAGATTATTATAATAATCAGGAGTTTTGATCTCCCCTGACAGGGGACTATTTATGTCTGATAGAAAAATTCTATATCCCTCCACCACCCCAGTATTGTTGTCATCCCAACAAAATCCCTCCAACATCAGGACTATTTTTTTTTTTTTTCGATTAAATTTCCTATAATTAAGTAGGGGATTTACAGCTTAAGTGAAGTATCAAGCTTGAGCCCTCCATCATACATAGCAACCTTCACTTTACTTGAGTATTATACAGTGGTGGACCTTTTAAAACACACTGAAAAATGTATGTATTCACACTGTTCATAACTGTGAATTGCATTTATTGCAAAGAAAGCTGTTAAAAAAGTGCACTTAATTGTATTCAATGTGTATTTCAAATTAGAAATGTTTTTTTGTTTTTTTTTACTTATATTTAAAAAAAAATAGTATTATTTAAATAAAATTTCACTTAAATGTACTATGTGCTCTAGGGTTTACTTACATTTGGCAACATTTCATGGCTACCAGAATATTTTGTTGCATGAATATGAAAACAGTACATTTATCAAAAAAGAAGATGATTTTTTAGTTTCATAAATAAATAAAATATATTTTTTTAATCAAAAACCAAGTAGATTGAGTCCATTAGCACCCCCAAAGCTTTTAAATTGTGACATATCTTCAGAGTGAAACGGAATCTTGAATGAGAAAAATAGAGGGTATGGCTTGTTGTTTTTCCTCAGGGAGTTGATTGGATCTAGAAAAGTAGGTATTACATTCAGCACGTTGTCAAGCTTGCAGCAGACTGACAGTTGGAGGGGATGTTTTATCCAAGCCTGCAAACTCGCATCATCAAAGAAGAAAGGCCATTGCTGATGGGAGGTACATTTTCAGATTAAGGATGCAAAGATTTAATTTAATTTGAACTCAATTTCATTTCTCAATTATTTTGTTGTATTTGTGTGTTTGTGTGTATGTGTGTGTGTGTGTGGATTAATTGTTAGTGGATTAACTATTAACTCTTTCCCCGCCGCTAACATAATTTAGGTAGGGAGCATTATTACACATTTTCTGAAAGAGTTCAGCCGAAGAAGAAGAAACAAGCAATATCATATGAAAAAAAGAAAAATCAACATTAAACAGCATATAAATTAAAACTGCCTAATGTTACTAAATGAAATGTCGATGGGATGAGCTGTAGGACTGTGAAAGTTTTGGGAGTGTTGATGGACTCAGTATAATCTTATAAGATTAATACATTTTCAATAAGTTTTGATGATCGTTCTGAATCCAAAGAAAAAGTTAATTGTACACCTCAAGATTAGTAAACAAAATAAATATGATACATTTTAATTACATGCATTCTTGATAATAGAAAACATCATCTGTCATCATTTACTTGCTCTCATGTCACTCTAAGTTAAGAAGTCTTTGGTAAAACTAAAACTGCCCCTTCATTTAAAGTCTAGGTAACCAAAGGTTAAAACGTTTAATTTAAGTGTTATGAAGAGATAAGGTGGCTTTAAATTCCAAATGCATTTTGGAAAAAATGTAACCACAACATTACCAGTTGAACTTGTGAAATAAAATGTTACAAGATATATGCAGCAGTCCCAAAGCCCTGTCTTTTGCTGCCCTGTAGATACAGTTTTCCTAGTGCTGTAAGTAATTATAGTGTTCCCTACTGACCTCCTCCTAACCTGCTGGGATGAGCTTGTATTCCTCTCATTACCTGGAGCTGCACTTCCACCCTGCCCCTTGGCCTTCCTCTATTTCAGCAGACAGTCTTAACTTGAACTCCAGCCAGCATATAAACAGGTCTGACAGCTCTCTCCCACAGGCCGGGGCACTCCGGCTACATGACCATCTATGACCGCCCACGGTCTACTTGGCATCTAGGCTGGACACGTTGGCTCATTGTCTTGTGAAAGTGTGTGCAGGTTTGAGGAAAAGCTGCCTAGCCAGGTGTCAAGGGTACCAGGGCTCTTATATTGCAGAGTGCAGCATCCTTGTGTTGCAGGTCATCTAAGGTCTACTACACTTAGGGAAGATATTTCTCACAGTGGAAGGATATTATTGAACACCATGGTCATTTGGACAACCCACACCAAGAATGTTCAAGTGTATGTATATATATATATATATATGTATATATATACCCTCTATATATATGGTTAACTCACCAATACTATTATGTCTACGTTTTTGAAGTGTAACTGCCAAACTACCTATTTTTCTTAGTATTTTCGATTCTTTAATGTCGATTTCTAAATGTCGCCGAACACTAATATCTCAAGCAAATATCTCGGACAAAGTCGTCACTTCAGATGCTTATCTCGTGAGTCATGAGCGTACCGAGTTCACTGCGCATGCACCGAGTTTGCGTTGTACGTAGATCGCGGTCCATGTGGTCGCTCTGTCAGTGACGCTTCTCTCTCAGCGGCGCACAGTACAAATGATTACTTTTTTTGCCTTACTTTTTATTCTGTATGGACAGTAAAAACTGTGAAATTTAAGACATTTCAGTCGGAAGACATTTCTCACTACCGATGCAATAAAGGCCCTGTTCTTGAAGTAGATATAGATGAAGAACATATATTTTTGCTATTAGTAGAGATGCAGCTGTCAAACACTGTTAAGTGATGCACAGACTGAGGGAATTCCTACACTCTCGACAACAAGAATCGAAAAAATATCTTGAAATGCATTATTTTCATTTTGCACTACTGCAGACTTTTTATTCATGAACACAAAGTCATTGTATCAAACATAGGAGCCATTGTGCGTCTCATCACTAACAATAATAAAGGTAAATAAAAAGTACCAAATTAAAGTACCATTATGTTTTTTGTGTAATACAGATTTGTTTTATTTGGTTAAATGTTCAGTAAAATAGTGCAATCTATAATACGTGAAATTTGTAGGCACCATGTTTGGGCTAAAACGAAATGTTTATCCAATGCATTTAGTACCTGGTTAAACAAAATACATAATTCCTATAGCATTGGAATTGTGAGCGGAAGCAACTTCTGGTCGCCATGTTCTAGGGCGAGCTCACTGTGCTGAAGGCTTCTTAGCAGGCATAACGCCAAAACAGAGCATAATTAAATCATAAGTAGAAATAGCATCAAAGTCAGGAAAGTACAAAGATGGGTTAGAAAGTTACAAGTTGCTTGAAGCTTACAACCAGTTTGTCAATGGTTGGGTCAAAGACGTCCTTGCCGTGGAAGTGAGCAACAACGTGTTGGTTATGGCAACGGTAAGTTGAGATTCATTCCCTTTGTCCATACCATTTCGTATAGACTGACTTGTATGTTGCCATCACTGTATATCAGATAAATGTAAGGGGCTTTTTATTTAACCATTTAAACAAAAGTTTATATATGCATGTATTTCATTTAAAAATGCTCAAAATAACAGAAATTCACTGGAATTTTGTCTGCAATTTTAGGTACGCCACTCAAAGCACAGTTAAATGAATGACACAATTACCCCCCCCCCTTTTCTGTTCGCTAACCATCTCCATTGTCGCTCTTCACTTAACGCCTTCATTTGCTCTACTTCACATGTCCTCACGACAGGTATAGTGTAAAAACTACTTTTCACGGAGTCGTCCCCACGGTTTGTATGATCTTTAGCCCAGCATGTATTAACCATTGTGCGATTGCAAATTGTATTCAAGCGACACATGCATTGCCCTACAGAATGGCTGATGACCGTACAATAATGTGATGGCGTCATATGGGAACAATGTATTGCAGGCATTTAGTGAATATGATGCAAGGTTCTGCAGATAAAAGCGCTGTAACCATTTAGTGATTTGTCCTCTTATCCTTTATGTGTTCCTTATGGTGTATTACATGTCAACCTAACACAGTAGGTAAACCTCTGCAGATTATAGAGTTCAAAAAGGCTTACGTTTGCGTGGTCCTGCATGTGAGAGCTGAACTACTAGAGCTTAGCCTCTACGGTTGGAGAAAAAAAGAGAGAGAAAAAGGGAAGGAACTGGAGCACAGAGGAGGGAATTTCTTCAGCCGTGTTATTCCGGCCTGTTGTCTCAGTGGAGTTTGCCACCACTCACTACAGGGATGATGAAAGGGGGGCTCATGCTCCCCTCTGTCTGTCTTCATAGCCCCTCTTCAGATGACTGCTTTTTAATTAAGGAGGAGAGAGAGCACACTGCGGTAACTAGCCCCTGGAAATTGAATTTCATTTTCTTTTCATAATTTATGTATCTGTTTGCGACTGGCTTGTCTTTATAGTCTATTCTGTTTCCATTGTTATCACTGATGAAAGGGAAAACCGAGATGGTCTGATTTGTGAATCATAGTAATGTTCACAAGAGCGCATGGCATGATCACTTATATCCGTACGTGTATTTGCAGTGGTGGGAAAATATTTGTGTCTGCTTGAGTATGTACATTTATAAGCACCCGTACACCATCGCCTTGGGTCGCTGTTGTGTGCCATGTTGGTTTTGATTAACTCAGATATTGCTCTACTTTTCTGCTTGCACCTGATACGCTGATAGCATCTGTGATGTTAAACTTCTCAAGTGCATCTGGTTTCCGTGAGCGGAGATTTGGCAGCAACTGCTGGTATTTAAATGTAAAATATGGCATGCTTTGTCAAGCTACCCTGGGGTGGAGTCCCATCTGTTGCTGTCAAAAGTAGCACTAAATAAAGACCATCCTCCGTGTATCCATGGACGGCAGGAATAAGTTGACTTATAAAACAGTATTGCAAAAGGGAAAAAGACTCTGATGGTGAAGATATTTACAGAGAATATTTAAATGCTATCAGCAGTGATTGCACTGGCAGATAAGTATTTCAAGGTTGAAAAAAATTTATTTGGTTAAAACAGAAGTAAGAGTAAACATATATTTGTATATTGCTACTCCTGCTCCTGAATTTCAAATGGTGGAGTAGAAAAGGCTTAATGACTGGCAGGATGAAATGGTGAACAAGACACCTTAGGGAAATAATCTAGTCTAGTGTGCAATATCACTTTAACTAGATTGTCGGCAAATCCAGACAGGAGGCAGCGACAGGTCACCAGCAAGTCACCTACACTTTTTAGAGGTAATGGCAATAAGCAAAGCCACCTTGAAAGTCACAAGCTTCAAAGAGCCTGACTCTAAGGGATCAAAGGGAGTATCTGACAACCCTTACAATACAAAAGAGAGATCACATGAACCTGTGGTCCACAAAAAAAGCCTCAGTTGTCTAGCACCATGTGGAAATGGGACAGCAGGACATGTTTTCCCGCTGAAACCCTATCAATTTGGTTGTGGCAAGCTGAAATAGCAGCAACGTGACAAGCATCTGCCTGACTCTCCACCTTCCGAAAGAAAGTCAAATGGGAACAGAGCTTAAAACCAAAACTCCAAATGTATATACATACTAGGGATGAGCGAGTACAGCATTATCTGTATCTGTATCTGTTAACCATATGAATTATCTGTATCTGTACTCGGACTGGGCGGGGCCTAACCCGGAAGTGGGAGGGGCTTTGTCTGCTTTGTCTGCTATGTTGCTATGTCTGCTTTGTCTGCTATGTTGTTTTTAATCATGCACGACTTTAGCGTTGTAAGCATCACACTCTCAACTAGAGGAAAACCTTGTCCACTCCTGCTATAAAACAGAAAACAAATAAACAAATAAGGGTCGGATTTAAAATTTGCTGTATCTAATCATATAGCCCTCGTGGGTATAAAAGAAGGGGAATTGAGGCAGTGCTTGTGGACCACACGTTCAGGTTTTCCTTTTGCCCTGTGGGTAAGTGTTGTTGAAGAGACGGTAAATTAGTTACTTGCTATATTGAGTTTACTGTCTTGGTTTAGAGCTTCTTAGCAATATAAATTAACGTGCAACGTTGTCATTTTGCGCGACAGGATGGTGTCAATAAAATAATGGTATGCGCTGTTCGCGCAGGTTTTTATTGTTGTAAAAAACTTGTACTTTTAATTGTTTTAGGAGGAATGATCGGGTTCAGACCTATTGTTTCTGTAGAAGTTGACTGCCAGTAGAGGAAGAATCTTTACTGTACCTCAGAGCCTGCAGGGCAACATTTTGGTGCTCTTGTTTTCTCCACTCTGAATCTTGCCAAAAATACTTGTGTGGGTAATTTCCAGTGGGTATTCGCCGCGCACCAGTTCTCTCAGTGATCTCATCCTTTAGCATACAAATTTTGTTTGTTTTTGATTGTTTTTTTTTACACTTAGTTTAATTCTGTATTGACTGTTTGGTCTCTCTGGTTTATTGATTTTGTGTTCAAATTAGTTTTGAGTTTGTGTTTGTCTTGAACTTAGTTTCTTTGTTTCGTTTGTCTTGACTATGTATTTGCTTGGCTTGTTATAGTACATGTGTTCCAGTGCAATGTTACGATTCTTTCAGTATAGAAATGCACTTATTATTATTTATATAATAATATATATATATATATATATATATATATGACGTTAACGTTTAAATGTTTAATGTGAAAGGTTTGCACCTCAAAGTCTTATTTAAAGGGTACAGAAATTAAAAATTATTTATTTTCTGTTACAACTGTTATGTTTGCGCTAGACTAAAAATACACACGTTTTGCCAGAGTTGTGATTTAAAATTGGCATCACTGGAAATGCTTTAGGACATGACATGCCCAATAGCTTTCCAAAGATGTTTTTATTGTCTACATCCTTGAAATGGTCTAAATATCAAAACAGTAGTGGAAATGTAATTAATTTAGCACAAAATGTATTTTGTATCTGCTGAAGCCTGTTTGCCAACTGTTGGCATTGGATGCACAAAGTAATATGGACCACCTTTATTTGGCTTTTCATGATTCTTTCTCTCTTTTGTAAAAAGAGAATTTCTAGAGAACAAAAAAAAAAAAAAAAAAAGTGAAATTTTCAAATCATGTGAGTACTGCACAGTGGATCTTCAACAGTCTAAACCTTTTGATGGAAAGTCCACATTTTAATTCACCATCGGATCTTTCATTCTTTCAACCAACATTAATTATATATTATATAAAGTAAAGCTGAGCAGCAAGGTTTTTAATTAATAATTAATAACTAATAATTAACAAACAATAATATCTTACAACATGAAAAAATGCATATTAACATTCAAACATAGAACACATGCTAATTCATCCCTGAATAATCCTCATATTTCCATTTTACAAAAGCTATTTAACAGCCCATAATGAGAAACTTGATTCATATTTGACTCTTTTATTTCTCAAGAATTATTGAAAGAAAAAGGATCAGCACATTGATTTAATCAGGTGCTTGAATTGTAGTACATTTTAGTTAATTATATACTCTTGGAATTTCTTTCATTGTCAGGATTTCATTGTATTTTGCATCAAGCCTATCTGTTCAGTCAAGTGATGATCTTAACTCTTTCTTAGCAGCGTTTTTTTTTTTTTAAGGTTGCCAACCATCACCAGCATTTTTCATCAGTTTCACGGCCCCGAGAATATTGCAATATATCAAAAGAGAAATGGAGCCTCCGCTAAAAAACACTCTGCTTTTTATCAACACTTGAATGTGGGTAAGCTTCATTAAATAAAAGCAACAATTTCAGAAAAAATCTGAGAAAAAAAACAAACAGATCTGATTCAGAAGGTAGATCAAAACACAGCTGGAGTAGATAGATTGTATGAACTCCCCGGTACTATACCACTTCTTGTCTGGTTGAGTGAAGGGACGAAGAGAAGACTCAGTTTGCAGGTGAGATGAGCCTTTATTTAGTAAAAAAGAAACAAAACACAAACACAAACTACCCTGAAGGGGAAAAACAAACTAACTGGACAGTACTGACTGGGCAGGACTTGAGACATCTTGACATTCACTCTACTCCAATAAACAACAATGAAGCTGCACAGGACAGAAAACAACAGGGGAATAAATAGAGGCCATGAGGCAGGGCGAATGATGGAGAACAGGTGGGACAAATCAAACAATAACAAGGGAACAAGATGGGCGGGTTTCACAATGGAAAGGACACACGGCCAACAAGAACACTCATAAGCCACATGTCTACACAAACAAAACAGCATGCAGCCAGTGATACACAGACTGTGTGCGAAACAAGACACATGAAAGACAGATGTAAACACGAACCGCATGCTTCACAACAATACATGTGTACATGAGAGAGTGCAGCCCAATGACACTCATTTCCGTTCGCTCACAACAGGGACAAACACACGGTTGATGAATGTCCGAATCCCGACACAAAACCCACACTGAACAAGACCAAAGAGTCGGGATCAAACATCATTCCCCGGACACAAGACACTACCAAGACAAGAGAGCACGTGAAGCTCGAGACCAAGCTCCAACACAGACACGACGATAGGGCAGTCAGAGCTCTGTCACCGAAACACTAGAAAAAACGACCGAAGTGACAGAACCCTGACACTTCTTGAGTCCACATTTTATTTGACAACATTAGGCAGTTTTTATTTATATGCTGTTTAGTGTACAGTGGGAACAGAAAGTATTCAGACCCCCTTAAATGTTTCACTCTTTTTTATATTGCAGCCATTTGCTAAAACATTTAAGTTCATTTTTACCAAATTAATGTACACACAGCACCCCATATTGACAGAAAAACACAATTGTTGACATGTTTGCAGATTTATAAAAAAGACAAACTGAAATAACACATGGTCCTAAGTATTCAGACCCCTTGCTGTGATACTCATATATTTAACTCAGGTGCTGTCCATTTATTTTGATCATCCTTGAGATGGTTCTACACCTTCATATGAGTCCAGCTGTGTTTGATTATACTGACTGGACTTGATTAGGAAAGCCACACACCTGTCTATATAAGACCTTACAGCTCACAGTGAATGTCAGAGCAAATGAAAATCATGAGGTCAAAGGAATTGTATGAAGAGCTCAGAGACAGAATTGTAGCAAGGCACAGATCTGGCCAAGGTTAATTTTTTTTGGGTTTTTTTTTTTTTTTTTTTTTTTTTGCTGCACTTAAGTTTCCTAACAGCACATTGGCATCCATAATAATTAAACGGAAAACGTTTGGCACGACTCAGACTAAGCTATTGGGGGAGAAGAGCCTTGATGAGTGTGGTAAAGAAGAACCCAAATATCACTGTGGCTGAGCTCCAGCAATGCAGTTAGGAGATGGGAGAAAGTTGTAGAAAGTCAGAGTTGCCCGACGGAAGCCTCTCCTTAGTGCAAGACACATGAAAGCCTGCATGGAGTTTTCTAAAAAACACCTGAATGACTCAAAGATAGTGGGACATAAGATTCTCTGGTCCAAGATAGAACTTGAGACCAATATATAACTTTTTGGCCTTAATTCTAAGCGGTATGTATGGAGAAAACCAGCCACAGCTCATCACCTGTCCAATACAGTCCCAACAGTGAAGCATTGTGGTGGTAGCCTCATGCTGTGTTTCTATTTATTTATTTTTATTTTCTTTCAGCTGCAGGGAGAGGACGACTGGTTGCAATCGAGGGAAAGACGAATTCAGCCAAGTACAGGGACATCCTGGATGAAAACCTTCTCTAGAGTGCTCAGGACCTCAGACTGGGCCGAAGGTTTAGCTTCCAACAAAACAATTACCGCAAGCACACAGCTACAAATAATGAAGGGGTAGCTTCACAACAACTCTGTGATGGTTCTTGGTATGGCCTAGCCAGAGCCCTGACTTAAATCTAATTAAGCATCTCTGGAGAGACCTAAAAATGACTGTCAACCAACGTTTACCATCCAACCTGACAGAACTGGAGGAATGGCAGAGGATCCCCAAATCCAGGCTTTGTGTCGTTCCCTAAGAGACTCATGTCTGTATTGGAGAAAAAGGGTTATTCTACTAAATTCTGAGCAAATTGTCTGAATACTTAGGACCATGAGATATTTCAGTTTTTCCTCTTTAATAAATCTGCAAAAAAATGTCAAACATTCTGTGTTTTTCTGTCAATATATGGTACTGTGTGTACATTAATGAGGAAAAAAACTTAAATGATTTTAGCAAATGGCAAATAACAAAGAGTGAAAAATGTAACGGGGTCTGAATACTTTCCAAAATATTGATGACTAATCTTGCATTCGTAGGGGGTGTCCATATTGTTGTGAAATAAAATGCTCTCTGGAAAGACAATATCCCCTCATGATATATATAGATCATGGCTGTGACATTAACAAAATTCAACTCCCTAAAAAAAGAAAAGCTTTTTGTTATGTTCTGCACCATCATGGGAAATAAAAAAGAAATGCTCATTAATTTCATTGGTTTTTTTAAAGGTCATTATGAATTTATTATGAATATTCATAACATTCACATTTATTCACAAAGCTTTTAAGTGAAACAGCCTTCCAGTAAATGGCCCCTGAAATGCATGTGTGGTCAAAAATATCAGGTTTTCCAATATCTACAATGAAACACAACTATGGATGTGGAATAGTGTATTCACCAGGTATTAAAATAAAATTGCACTAGTTCCCTTTTGACACTCTAATTTAATACAGTATGCTGAGCCCAGAAGCTTTAGTCAAACACCGTACATGGCCAAAGGAGGATTATTTGATAGGGGAGTGTATGTATTAATTTGTATCTCATATGGTCTGTGGAAGCCTTAGGCAACATACTGTTCTCTTTGACATGAAAAGATTCATTAAATGGACCAGACATGACCACATCAACATTTTGACCTACCTACTGATCCAAAATTTGAATCACGATCCCTTGTGACACATCAATCCTTGCTGGAGTATTCCTTTTATGAAACATAATTAAGTCTATAGTGTATTCCATTTCTTTGTGCTGTCAATTCTCCACCATCTTCCAAGTGTTAAGAATAGTTCCAATTCAAGAGAACTCGCACTGTTTAGAAACACTAGGGGAATGCCTAAGTATGTAATCTTGTGAAGCACTGTGAAATTTATCGAACCATTGCGTGAATGTTGTTAATCGTGGGGCAGTGACATAATGAACTAGGGTCATAAAAGGGTGCTGGAAAGCGGAAGTGGCAGCTTTGAGAACTGTGGAAACTGTGGGCTTGGCCTCTGAGGGGGCACCACTCTTAGAATCTGGTCTCTCAACCGAGGTTGTTGAGACCATGCTCCACTCCAGAGCTCCTTCCATGAGAAAACTGTACACCCTGCAGTGTAAATCCTTTACTTCTTGGTCTAGAGAGAAGGAGGAAAAAACAGTTACCTGTCAGATTGGCACCCTGCTGGAGTTCCTGCAGGATAGATTCTAGCAGGGCTGTCCCCGTCCACCCTGAAGGTTTACATTGCTGCCATTGCTGCTTACCTCTGGGTGGCATTTCTATTTGCAGGGACTGCCTAGTCCTCCTTGGTACTCTAAAACTAAGGCCTGCATTACAGACCAAGGTTCCTGCCTGGGACACGTCCCTGGTCCTCCACGGCTTGTCCCAGGACCCCTTTAAACCTATCAAGAAGGTTCCCAACAAGTTCCTCTCTCTAAAAAGCCTCTTTCTGATAGCCATTACCTCGTAGAAGAGGGTGGGGGCTCTACAAGCACTGTCTGTTGCTCCCTCAAGCATTGAGTTTGCGCTTAGTATGGCGAAAAGATTTCCTTCATCCCAGGCCAGGCTATGTTCCCAAGCGTCCCACTAATGTGGCATGGTCTATTGTATTGCAGGCCTTCTGTCCTCCTTCCTTTGGTGATCGTGACCAGGAAACTAATAACAAGGTCTCTCCAGTGCGAGCACTGGAAGCTTATGTTCATAGGACTACCACCTGGCGTAAGTCTGACAAACTGTTTGTTTGCTTCGGGATCCCCAAGGGACCCCCACTTCCAAACCTACCATGAGCAGAAGGATAGTCAAGGCTATTTCTCTGGCTTACGAGTCAGCTAGACAATCTTCCCCTATGGATATCTGTGCTCATTCCACAAGGAGCGTGGCTGCCGCTAAGGCTGGTCCTCCCCGCACACATTCCAGAGGTTCTACGAGAACTCTTGCTTCAGACACTTTATGTCTGAAGCAGTACAATGTAGTACAATATTTGCACTGAAAATCAAAAAATGGTTAATATCTAAATTTCCTCAAATTAGGTAAAACATATTTAACACTGCTGAGTAAATCATGATGAATTAATTTATAGAATCCAAAACAAATTATTCTGGGTACATCAGTTGCATAAAGTTGACTGTTTTATAACCTCACATTCCACCGGGTTAAAACTGACCCAGGGATGTGAATGGTGCATACCTTTTTTTTTTTTTTTTTTTTTAAATAGCACAGATGAAAGGTGAGAATGTATCCTCACAAGTGTTTAATTTGAGGTATAACATACATACTTTCTTCTTTATCATGGAAAAGCAGATGGCAAGGATGAAAGAGAAATAAGACCTAGCAGACCAGAAAGCAGGACATATCATTTGTTTGCAGAATTTCAAAGGTCTGGTGCCAATTTAGAGGAAGTCTTTCATTGAGTACTCTTTCATCAAGGTCTGTCGAAGTTTTGGACATTGCACATTATGACTCATAGAATTGTCTTTACGTTCGTGGACTCTGCAACGATTTTGCCAACATGACATTAATAGGGACCCTTTTATTTGTTAAATGCAGATTCTTTTACATAATTTATTGTTTTAGTATAAAGTAAAATAAAAATCTACTGCATAATGAAAATAAAATGGTTATTGAATGCAAATTAGAGTCTTCACCCAATGCAAAAGAAAAGTGTTTTACAACAATCTTAAATCATCTTCTGAACCCAACCAATTATTTTTTTCTTTACGTATTGGTCGGTTCATTATTTCAATTAATTATTTAATCAATTTTCAGTGGTCTTATTTGAACCAAATCTACACCTCTTTAATTAGCAGACACCTGACACAAACAAAAGCAGCTTCAATTAGCTAGTAATTGCGAGGAAACCTTTCAGCTTTCCACAATTTCTAACCAACAAAGGCCACAGAGCATATATAGAGAGAAGGGTTAACATACATGTCAAGCTAACAATTAATCTGCCTCTGCTTTGAAATGCACACAATATTCCCTGCTCTGTCTGATAAAGAGAGGCAAAAAGAACACTAGATATCAAGCTGTGAAGTTCCTGGGCAATTAGCCAAAGTCAATCTACTTTGAAGAAGTTCTGTAATATTGTCCAATGACCAACAGATGTGTTTCATCATGCCAAATTAGCATGAGAGACTTGTTCAGAGAGCTGACTCTAAAGTTTTGTGGAAGTGCTTGGCTGCATCCTAATTAAAATGCAATCCTTTCTGCAGTATATAGCAGAAGATATTAAGGTTAGTGTGAACATAGTATATTTAAAAATATATGTCAGACATTCCCAGAGTTAAGATCGTCAAGACGCAACTTTTTTAAACAAATAAAAATACGTGAATGAACTTGCATTGGATAACATGGTGTTACAACTAACCCGCTGTCTGTTAAAATGAGCCCCGCTCACGGGGTAAGAAGTCACATTTTACTCCTTGCGCTTTTGCCGATACTGCAGAGAAACGGCAGGTCCGACTAACATGAAAACAGTGCTCATTTGTAGGAGAGGCTTATATGTTGTTTGTATAAAAATATGGTTTGTCTAACCCTATTACTTTATTTATTATTTGGCTAAAACCGTGTATATTTCACTACGTGAACAATAGCGATCACAATTAATTAATGTTTAGAATATGAGGTAAAAACTTCTGTAAATCACTTATAAAAGTATCACTGTGGGGAATGATGCAGCCAATGAATGAGTTAAGGGGTTATAAAGGGGTTGGAACCTCCTAACTGTTATGAGAGGCTGTCATTAGGATATTTCATGTAAAAAAAAAAAAAGGATGCTGAGCGTTCTTTTTCCACACAAAACTGCGCATGAGTGAGGGAATTTTTTCCTCGTACACAGATACAATGCTCCTACACCGATTCGACCCTCCATGCTCTTACACCGATTTGCTCGTATACCAAGTCGCTCGTAAATCGAGGTATTACTATATATATATATATTGAGGCACAACTGACAATTATCAAGCCTTATCACCATCGCTGTTAAAGAGTGTGCCTCTCCTCAGAATGCGATCTTTCGCACGCTGGTGTTCTCGTGGGTCAGGAAAAGGAGCACAGAGGGACTCCTGCCCCACCAGAGATGTGAATCATCTGGACCCGCAGTCTAGGATGGATGAGTACGCGAGACACAACTGACGGGCCTCAGCTTCAGTGACATGGAGAGCATGAGCTGCTGTAGTGAAGTGTAGTTCTGTAGCTGCCCCTGGCCTTGGACGAGAGATAGAAGAACATGCTCCTGCTGGACCCCGCCCCTTTCCTAGACTCATCCTATCTGATTACTACCCCTCCTTCACAGTTTAATGATATGATGAGGACACCAATAAAATGTCTGTTTGTCATTAGTTCCTCCTGCCACAATATATGTGTGTCGCCATGAATGGCTGCCTCAGTTTTGTGCTCTACAGTAATTTTACTATTTTTGTTGAGGGACGTGCACTGGTGCACTTCTGAAACTCTGACAGTGCAGGTTCAAGACTCCACTGCCAAGCATTCATCTGGCGGTAACAGACAAATTATTATTCCTCTCCCAGAAGAAGTACTTTTCAGACTCTGCTGCTCTTTGCTTCACCGAAACCAGGTTGAACAGGGCCATTCTGGACAGCGTGTTGCATCTAATGGGCTTCGAGCTGTTCAGAGAGGATTAAATTTCAGAGTTATCCAGTAAAACAAGAGAAAACAGGTTATGTTTTAAAAATCAGTGAAAGCTGGTGTAAAGATGTGACAGTGTTAAAGAAGATTTGCTAATTTTAATTTTAAATCTCTCTTCATTAACTTTAAGCCTTTTTATTTGATACAGGAGTTTTATTATGGTATGTACATCACTCCTGATACACGTGTGAGCATGGCATTGCAACAGCTTGCTGATTCGAAAACACACACGTGGAACAACATTATCCAGACTCTTTCAATCATAGTTTTCTGTGTCAATAAAGTTCTCACCCACAAACTAAATGCTACACTGTTTTCAAGAATGCATATCACTCCGTTCCCTTTGGCGTTGGGACTCTCTGCTCCCATCCGACAAGGAGAAGATTAAATCAGATGAGACTGTTGTAGGAACAGTAAAGAGATGGGTCACTGAAACAGAGCAAGGATTTACAAGCCTGTTTCGACTGCGCTGATTGGAGTACTGATTGAAGTGTTTTTGAGGCTGCAGCCACTGATCTGGATGAGCTCACTGACACCGTGAGATCCTACATCAGCTTTTGTGAGGAAATGTGTGTTCCCACCCTGACTTATTTATTTACAACAATGACAAGCCATGGTTCATTGCAAAACTCAAAAAGCTTTGCTAGGCCAAAGAGGATGCCTACAGGAGTAGTGACAAAACCTTGCACAAACAGCACCAAAACACACTTAAGGAGAAAAAAAGCTGAAAAAAACATTTCCCTTCAAGTCAGTCACATTCGACATAATGTCAGAACTGAACTGGCGAACTGGGATTTCGTCAGAGAGTCCAATCCCCTACGAGTGTAAACTTAATGAGTCAATCCATATTGGTGTGTGAGATTTGCATTGTGCACCCTGGCCTACAAAGTGGCTATGTAAGGAATCACACATTCAGATTTTCGCTTAAGAGCCAAGTGGTTGTCTCGTTCTGCTACCAGTCAGTGTGCTATGAGTTGGGAAGAAGCTCTACATCAGGTGTTGATGTGATGGTGCTGCAACGGTAGTTGTGACTTCAGAGCATTTTCTGCTGTTCTTAAAGCTTCTAAAATAACAAAAAAGCAAAAAAGAGCTTATATCCATAAAAGAAGAAGATCCATTTATGTTATTCCAGCTGTGTGTTTATGGATGTGGTCATTCCACTTATAGTGTGCACTCCAAATTTTGGATCCTCCAGGCAGGGGCGCCACTAGGCCCTTTTTAGGGGGGCTTCTGCCCAGCCCCCCTAAAAAATATATTTGATTAATACATTTTTGATCGCTTCAGTCCCCTTTAAAAAAAACTCATTTGAACCGGCGGCAAGCTGCGTCAAGTTTCGGCTCCTCCCCTTATCTGAGTCTGCTTGGTTTTAGCGCATTTTTTCAATCTGCAGGGGTGCCGAGCAGAGTGAACATCAAGGTGTGTGTCGTGTGTGCGTGCATTTATTGATAGATTGCTAATGCTATGATATTACACCTGCATCGGTGCAGTTCTTTGGCATAAATGCATTGCAGTTTACATAATGTAATCATGGAATAGTGGATTGCAGTAAGGTTAGTAACATACCACCCTACCCTAATAGTCAAATAATATTTTTTTAATCATACCCTTATTGGGGGCTGAGCCCCCCTAAAATCAAAATCCTAGAATCGCCCGTGCCTCCAGGTAAGATTGCTGGTCCTTTTCATGGTGAAGCAAGCATTTCATTGTGGGCTTCCGGAGAGTATCAGATGTTGATCACTACATCGGAGAATGACCTAAAGTCCACTGGGGATGAAGACTCGGCTGCAGTGCTTCCTTCTGAAAGAATATCACTGATTGTTTCCAACCCAGAGCTGACAGTCATGCTTTCCTGTGCTCTGCTGACTACCATCGCCAGTGCCTGCCTTCCCGGAAAAGCACAGAGAGTTTACCAGATCATGGAACCCACCTTTCTCCAAGCTTGTGCCTCTTCCTCCCTCACTAACTTCAATGGTAGTGCGGTCACAGGGTACGTGGACATATCCCCTCCAGTGGAGCACATGGTAGCAATGTAATTGTGTTCACAAAGTGCTGTCACCTGGCGGGGTAATCAGTGTCTACAATCCAAGCCCTTTAAGTTCTTGTCCATGCATATAGTCAAGGCTTACAGTGGCGCTGGACAGTCCGCCTCCACCCCGCATGCCATGTTCTTCCTACAAGTATTCCTTCTGAGGGCTGATGAAGGAGCTGCACACAGCATGAAACAAGGGAGGGTGCACTGACTTTCCCGGTGGTCCAGGAATGCCATCTCTGGTTGACCCATAAATATTGCTTTCTCAACTCACTGATCTCCCAGGTCAGCCTCTTTGATGGCGCAGATGCAAACTTCGCCCAACAGTTCTCAGCTGCTCAGAAGCAGACAGAGGGGTTACAGCACATCCTGCCTCAGCAGTCCACTGCACTCCTCCAGCCCACCCCTCTTGCTAGTAATGGCCTAATGGTCCAACCAGACCTGGTTTCCAGAACTCATGCTCCTTACGACAGCCACTCCTTGGCAAATTCCGCTGGTGTTGGTCCTTTTTTCACAGAGATGTGGCACCCTATGGCACCTGTGTCCAGACAAGAGTGACTTGGAGGATGAGACATCAGGGCTGTGAGATGACACATCAGGGATGTGCTTACCTTCCTGCAAGAAGGGCTGGAGGGAAAGTGTATGTCTGTTGGTAAGCATGACCTGCACAACCTGATCAGAAGGTTCCTGATGTGTGCGAGAAGGTTAAATCCTACTCTACTTCACTTTGTGCCATCTTGGGACCTTGCTTTGGTGTGTGATGGAATTTTATAGATGATATGTTTTCTCTTGACATTATTTATTATTGTGTGACATTAATTGTATTTTTATTCTGTAGAAGTAGTAAGTAAAATATAATAAGTCTGAAGAAATACACTTGAGGTATAGAGAGGGTAATGTGTTCCTGATAAGGAATGGAAAATAACAACTGAGTCTTTAGCCTTGACTAGAGATATAAGTGTCGAAGCGGCCCTCCCTTCTTTGTCACACTCTGCAGGGCAACTCGAATGTCTGTATGACTGTGGCCTTTTCTCATGAGAAAATAAACCTTTTTAAATTACAATTGGGATATTTGTCTCTTATTCAGAACTAGTAAAAGATTTTGCCACCACAATTTGGCGCTGCGAGCAGGGTTCCTTGGTTGTGTCTTCTGGACCCGGAGCGGACGGCGACTGGCCATCCTGGACCAAACAGGTTCAGCCCTACCTCGCAAAGGTTGAGAGAGAGGGGCCGACCGCAGGGGTCTAGGGGACACACCACTGGAACCAGAAAAGAACAGAAGTGGCAACGGAGTTTGGTCTGGTAAGAGACAAATCAGTTTATTTAACAAATTTGTGAATTTGGACTGTTTTCGAAAAAGGATAAAATACCGGTAGGGAAAGATCTGTGATTTTTGTTCTCTGTGGCAGGAGCTGCCGAGGTAGCGGTAAAATTCGAGAAAAGGGCTGTTGTTGAACGGCCAAGATCTCGTCCTGTCCAATACAGGGGAAAATTGGTTTCTGCTGAGGCAGAGGTAAAATTCGAGAAAGAGTCTCGTCCTGTCCAATACAGGGGAAAATTGGTCTCTCTGGAGACGTCCGGAGTTATATAGACGCGTCGAAATTGCCACAAGAGAGAGAGAACAGAAGTCATGGGGAAATCCCAAAGTAAAATTGATAAATATGATACAGCTGTGTTTCGTCAAATGAGTGAATGGGATAAAATGTATGAGAAGTAATTAAGTACCATGACTTTCCTGAATATGAACCTTAAGCATGAGGCTAAAAATGGTGAAATATTCTGTTGAGAACAGGAGTGAAAACAGAATGAATGTTATGGGAAACATTTGTGCGTTGACTGTGAATCGGCGATAGAATTCTGGAAAGAGAGAGCAGAGCGCAGGGAGAGAAAAAACAATGCAGAAAGAATTAACAGGTGAAAAGGGGGGAAAAGAAAAAGAGGTTGAGGTAGAAAATAAGGGTGAAGAAAGACCTAATGCACCAACACCTACTAACCTTTTTCGGGGTCGAACCCTTTTGGGGGGTTTAACCCTGTTTATCGTTTTAATCCTTTTTCTGTTTATTCTGTTTCATTATCACCATCACTACCCTGTGGCTGAGCTGCATGTGCTGAAACTGAACCCAGACCTCGACTGCTCTCCACCAAGACAACCAGCACCAGCCCAAGGAGATGAACAGAACACAAGCTTCCTTCCGTGGAGCGTCCCAACAGCAGCAGCTGAGCGAGAGGGAGCAGCGGGAGAAATCTCAAGTGATGCATCCTACGAGCCTGAGTCCATTTTGAACTGAACCCGAGAATGGAACGAGAATTGACACCGCCAAGATGAGCGGCCAGAACTACAACAACCAACACATGAACCAAACAATAGGCAGACAGAGAGGCAGAAGAGAAGAGGAGAGAAATTGTCTGCGGTGCTGATTGTTTTCTGCTATCTGTGAAACTCTGCAACTGACTGGCACAAAGTGAGTGGTGCTCAAACACTGCGAACAGGAGGAAAAATCACCGGACTGGGGAAATGAAGCGAACACAGTGAGACTAAAGATCACATTAACAGTGAAACTACAATACATCGACTGGAATGGACGAATTGAGACTGTCCTAAACTGTGCGCGGCATGCGCAAGAACAACAGATAAAGAAAAGACAAAGAACTGCAACTTGCTTTCATTCAAAGAAGATCACAAAGGGCAGAGACATCAGCCAACAGATACAACCGCAGGAAGAGGCAGAAGAAGAGGAGATGTGAGTTCTGGCTGAAGATCAGGACTTCAGAAAGTGGACCAACTGTAAACTGTGCAAAGAATATGGACATTGGGCTGTCCGATCACCACACGGGTGAACTGAGAGAAAGAAGACGGAGAGCAGGGAGGAGGAGGTCTGGAGCGCAGCCAGCAGTCACGGATAAGGGAAGTGCAAATGTTTAATACCACACACACACACATACACTGATACTGCTCTCTGCAATGAAGAATCTGCTTGCAATGTTTATTTCAAGTCTGATGCCAAATGGCAAATATAGAGTTTTTTTTTGGTTTTGTTTTATAATTACCAAGATGGTCTCTTTTAATAGAGAGAACACAAGTAAATAATGGTAGATTATTGTGTATAGAGAGGTGTTATACGACCATGTGACTTGCAGTGTTTACCGGGAATCTCTGATAAACTAACCTGTCCGTTTCTGATACAGGAATGATAGATTTGCTGAAAGGTTCAATGTACGGTACCTCTAAATTGAAACAGGGCGCAAGTTAAAGAGACTTAATGTCTGAAACTCCGCTCTGGGTTTATGAACGAGGTCAGAGACTTTGAATGGGATTAATCGATTTGTTAAAGAGTAAAGGGTTTAAAAATGCTAATTTAATGACTTCTGCTGAATTACACTGCACATCACATGTCGTGGTCGATAGAAGATGAATGGTTGGTAGAACCAAATAGTGAGACTTTTAATTTTAACTAAATGTTATAGAGAATGTGCGGATTTGTGCTCTCTGTAAGCTTGACAGAGCAGAAATGACCTTTTTATCTGATGACCGGATCAGTTCCACATGTATATTTGGCTAAAACCCAAAGTAACCGTGGTCTGAGTTAGGGCCTTTTATGGGAAAAATAATAACAATAATAATTAGTGAATTTGAATATTGGACAGAAGTGAGTCAGGGCATAGAGTTCATCAAGAGTCCAGACTGTGAGAATGATTGTCCCCATTGAATATAGAGCTGAAGAGAGCTGCTGCGCTGTTGACATTAGGGCAGAGGACATTAATCCAGCCCTCAACATAGTACCTTCAAAATTATGGGAAAAACATTAATATGATGTGGGTTTCATTGTGGGGTTGTGAACCAGTTAATATTGTTTTAAAAGAGAAAGAGAATCAGTGATTGGCATCATGCCAGTGTTTTAATTATTGGTAAAAGAGGGGATTGTGTCATGCAGCAACTCTCCAATGCGTACATCCATTTTTCCTGTAAAGAAAATAAGAGATAAGGGACAGCCTACAGAATGGCAATTTGATCAAGATTTAAAGGCTGTTGATGCTGCGATCAGATCCAGAGCCCCAAATGTGCCAAACTCTCAAACTACCATTCTGTTTCAAATTCCACAGAATGCGTTGAGGTTTTCAGGTGTAGACTGGGCACTCAGTCTTGAACCTCTGACTCTGACCCCAGCCACAGCTCTTTACTGTATGTTGATAATCTTTTGATTTGTGCATGTGATGAACTAACATGTGTGTCTGACAGTGTTGCCCTCCTGAAACATTTAGAAAGAGGGTCACAAGGTCAGTCGGTCTAAGATGGAGTTTGTGTAACAGGAAGTGAGCTTTTCCCTAATGCCAACATGGCATTGTATGGCATGGCGTTGAGCCATGTTATAACGCCAAACAGTAAATCTCTGTCTGACAAAGAGCGCAAGCTATCAGAGAAGTAAAAAAAAAAGACACACGATTTAAATTCTGGGGATGTGTTAATATTGGAAAAACAGTTATTCCAAATTATGCTATTGTGGAAAATCATGTAAGAGCATTGACTGTGAAAAAAAAAAACGGGTTAATATTATAAGACAAATGAACATGGTCTGTTGAGAAAAGCATTTGTCTTGGAGGGAGAGACTGTTTCAGTGGAATGGCACCCTGTTATCGCAATGATAATGAACCAAAACAACCTAACTAACTGTTCTAAAAACAAATGATGATTCATGTCTGAGTGTGTGTGAGTGACTGCACTTTATGTTTTGTATGTCCCGATAGTGTCATTAACCTCTGGAATGAGTGTTTTATCATTACAGATGGTTAAAGTGAAGTGACAAACTTTACAGAAGCCGATAATTCTGAATGGATTTGATGAAAAGACGATATAGAGCATGGGACGAGACTGAATATCCAGCTCTGTCTGCTAGTGGTAAATATGACGAGTTAATTTCAGTTATTCTCTGGATTAGTTTAAATAATTGTGTAAGTTGAAATTGTGAAGCTGAAGATTGCCGTCCATTATGGGTTTAAAACCCTTGTCTAAATTCAACTGAGGGTCTAAATTTAAATACTATCAACTATGAGTGATCCGAGTGTTATAGACTTGACGTTAGAGAAAATGACGGCAGAGAAAGAGTGACACATTGGCTAAAGTCACCCTCCAAATTATCCAGAGAGCACCCTCACATCTATGAAAGGCCAGTGGTCGAACAAAGGAGAAAGTTTTATTTATTTTCATCCATCAAATGGATGCATGACATTAGATAAACCTGGCGACAGATTGAGAACTGTGGCATTAAGAGAATTTGTGAGTTGAGATTATGATTTGACGTTGTTTGTTTGACTCCCTTGATCAAGTCTGTACACCACGACCTGACTTGACGAACACACCACTAGATAACTGTGAGAACGTTTTGTTCGTAGATGGCTCTGCCTCTAGAGACAAAACAACAGGCCTCAATCGAGCAGGCTATGCTGACTGAATTTGAAGTGATAGCTTCAGGGCCATTGACCTCGAACTACTCGCCGACAGCAGAGCTTGTGACCTTAACCAAAGTGTGCAAATTAATGGAAGACAAATATATGATGATTTAGATGGATTTTAGTTATTCTTTTAGGGTGATGTATGACTTTGGGGCTATATAGAAACACTGGGAACAGTTTTATTTTATTTAATATTATTTTTATGGTTGACCCATTCTTCATGCTCAATTAGGGTCAAATTTGATAGGTTTTAAATGCGCTGCGCACACTAACACAAAAGACTTTATTTCTACAGGTAAAACAGAGCAGACGCAGACAATGGATGAGGAATTCAACATGTTAACTAAAACTAACCTTGACTCTTTCCACTCTTTAAAGAGAATGCCTTTTTCAACAGAAGGAGAGAGAAAGCCGTTTTGAGGAGATCCGGCTGTAATATTAAAGACAGCGTTCGGTTGATGGCAAAACACTGTTTATCCCAGAGAATTGTTCAAACATTATGCTAAATTGACACATGGGTTAGACCATGTATCAAAAGGAGGAATGGGACAATTAATAATACAGTTAACCAATTTGTGGTATATGACAATGAGATAAAAAAGAAAGAAAAAGGCCAGAACAATTCTGAGCCCATTTGAGATATTAGTTGGAAGAACCCCATTAATTATTGAAGGGAGCAAGAAACAGGTGCCATCATCCGAATCGTGAACTGTGATTGTTGAACTGTCGTAAAGAAATGTATTTTCTGCTGGCTAACATCTGTGTGCAGGTAAAAGCAGCTCAGGGGAAGACAGCTGAGACCCCGCTCCATGACCTCAGACCAGGAGATCTCGTGGTGATAAAGGATCTGGGGAGAAAGAGCAGTAAGGCAAAAAGGTGGCTTGGCCCGTTTCAAGTGCTACTGACGACGCAGACGCAGTGAAGGTCGCAGAGAGAGCCACGTGGGTTCACGCTAGCCATTGCAAGAGCCACCTGCAGAGGCAGAGGGAGAAGGGGAATCGAAGGAGTAGAAACCACAGATTTCAATAACAGCTTATGTCTACGTCTCACACAGACTTCACTTCTGTTATCTAAACAAGCAAGGACGTCCCGGAGGAGGAATCAAAGTCAAAACAGCCAGAGTGGTGGGAATCAAGATAACCGAAATGGATGCCGCACCGAGACCTTGGCACCCGTTCAGACACCCAGGGCTGTGCGGCCTGAGAGGCAACACATGTATTCTAACTGTGATATCAATAATGATCTGTACTATAATTCTATATGCAACAGGGGCCATCGATCAGACCAAAGAGACCAACGACACCGCTCTGAGCAGTAACAACACACCATCGCGGGAGGAGTCACGCTGGTGGAGGGGTCTGAAGTAAGATTTGAGTGTAATCCCTATGAGAAGAACTGCATTAACTGTATAAAAGTCAGCTACTGGGCCAAGTATGGCCAAGTGTATTTTTGCAGACACCCATGGAAATGGTCTGATGTGGTGGCCTACCACGAACCAACGACTTATGGGACTGATGAGAGATTCAGAGTGAGCAAGAAAGGGTGGGCTGGAAACAGAGACAATCGAGGAGGAATGGTGGTAGCGGTGAAAGGAGTAAGACTATCTGATGAAGGAATGTACTACTGTGGAATCGACAAAAGCGGAACAGATTGGCAACAACAAATCTATCTGAAGGTAGGACCAAAGGCTCCCAGCGCTGCGGGACCTCTGGTTGAACCAGGAGACTTAAGTAAACATGACTGGCTAGTGGGCTGTAGAGAACAACGGACCGGAACTACTTCCGTAGTAAGCAATGTGAAAAATGACAACACCATGAACTGTTCAATGACTTGTCTGGGACAAGAACTGTCATCTTCACTTGTCCTTTCAACAAACCGAATGACACTTCAGCAGCATCAGTCTGGGTTTTTCCTACTGGAATGCCACAACGGGTAGCTATGAACAAGACCAACGGTTTGGAATGGACTGTCTTAGAAATAGCAAACAGCACTGAAAATGCTTTGGGTCTGATTAATGATGAACTAGCACAAATCAGAGATGCTGTAATACAGAACAGATTGGTGTTAGATATGTTAACTGCTGAGAAAGGAGAGGTATGTAAGAGGCTAAGTACATCCTGCTGTTTTTACATCCCAGATTACAGTGACAACGTAACAAATGTAATTGATCACATGAGGATGGCCGTAAAAGAGCCACCAAGAGTTGATAGCCAATGGTTCGAATGGTTTACTAACTTGTGATAGCATTTGATCTTGATAGTAATTCAATGTGTTTCAGCATTTGTGCAAAGAACTGTGACCAGCACAGTTTCATATCAAATGATTTCTAATGTCTGTATAAACGACAAGATGATGATGATGTGAGGATGGTACTGACATGAATTAATCGAATTATGGCATTTTCTATCCTGAATATATATAATTGCTTGATTATACCAAGGGGACTTTCCCTACAAAAACAGCCTTAGCATTTCTTCCTTCTCAAATTCAAGTGAGATGATTTATATGAAAATCAGAGAATAGATGTAAAATTCTGAATATTATTTAGTTATCAATGAATGATAAAAAGGGAGGAATTGTGATGGAATTTTATAGATGATATGTTTTCTCTTGACATTATTTATTATTGTGTGACATTAATTGTATTTTTATTCTGTAGAAGTAGTAAGTAAAATATAATAAGTCTGAAGAAATACACTTGAGGTATAGAGAGGGTAATGTGTTCCTGATAAGGAATGGAAAATAACAACTGAGTCTTTAGCCTTGACTAGAGATATAAGTGTCGAAGCGGCCCTCCCTTCTTTGTCACACTCTGCAGGGCAACTCGAATGTCTGTATGACTGTGGCCTTTTCTCATGAGAAAATAAACCTTTTTAAATTACAATTGGGATATTTGTCTCTTATTCAGAACTAGTAAAAGATTTTGCCACCACAGGTGCTAACAGCTTTTCAGAGAGTGCAGCTACAGTCAGTGGAGCTTAACATCTTGTGGATGTCTCTAACTGCAATGACTTCTGTTAAGAGAGAAGGGGAACTGTTGACATTTTTGGTTGACAAATCATGCCTGGAATTTGAACCGACCAACTCTCACATAATCTTGAGACCCCAGCCTGGACACTTGCCCATGCTCCCAGCACTCCCTTCAGGGACTAGGTGATGAACCTGCAAGCACTGCCCTTGGAGGAGGCAAACTCACCCCTCTGCCCCGTTATTGCTTTGTGCTTGTATGTAAGTGAAAAACACCCAACAGAGATCATATTTCTTTCTTCTGAAAAATTCAACCTGCCATAGGTGCAGATGACACAGTTTTACTTGGCTGTTATTAAGTTGGTTCCATGCACTTATGCACTTCTATGCAGTATAACTGATTGGTTTGGGTCAGCCAGCAAATAAGACACAGGAAGACTGCAATTGACTGTTAGGACAGGTGAAAAAATAATTGCTGTGCACCTGCCCAGCATTCAGGATTTGTACATCTCCAGAATGAATCACCCCAATGGCCATTGGGGCCATTCACAATGGCCCGAACCTGTTTGCACGCTTCCCCTCAGGCAGATGTTACATATCTCTGTGCACTAAACAATTAACACAGCAATTACTTCCTATTTCTACAAATAATACCTCAGTACTTCAGAGTGAGGCAATAATTAGATATGTTGTGGCAAAGTTTGTTTGTTTAGCGAAGAAGAAGGCTGAAACCGGTGAACATTCAAGCACAAACATTAATAAAGTAACAAACACAACACAAAGTAAAATATCCTTCACTGTCATCACTTCTCCTTTCATGCTTCCATAGATCCTCTATGAGATAAGAGGCCGGTGTGTCGCAGGTGGCGCTCATTAGCAATCACGTCTAAGGCAGAAACTGGTAGTCTCCGCACCTTCATAGCAGCGAGGGTGTCATTCCCTCCTCCTGGGTTTCGGCACCACCGTGGCAAAGTTTGTGATTCAGGGAAGAAGGAGGCAAGAACCGATGAACATTCAAACACAAACTTTCATAAAAAGCAAACATAAAATTAAAGTAAAAATGGCACCCACTCACAGATGACTGCCATACACATATAAACACAACACAAAGTAAAATGTCCAAGTCTGGTCATTCCTGTCTTCATTCCTTCTTTTATGCTACCATAGCTCCTTTCGTGCTGATCTTTCAGGGCTCTCGATCTCATTCCTGCTCCACACATATGTATATGCACATTTTTATTGTAGTATATAATGCCTGTACATAGTCCTTGTGTTCCAGATGAACAGTATTCCATATAAATAGTCAGGGAATGTGGGTAGTGGAAAAATAAAAACTTTACTTAAAGATTCCATGAAGGAAACACACAGGAAAATAACTCAATACCACACTTTATTGCCAAAAAGACAGGACAATGAACTGAACAGAACATGGAGAACGTATTCTACAGCTAAACAAAATAACTAATGAGTTAATTAACAAAGAACAGGTGACTGTCACAGTGTGACTGATTGACAGGACAAATTGGCTCAGCAGAACTTAAACAAACAGGATGAACACAATGAACACAAACAAACTGAATCAAACCCTGATATAATATATATATATATATATATATATATATATATATATATATATATATAATTTTTTTAAGTATAATACACAACTTAATTTTACTTTAAAATAAAGCTAAAATTGATAGAATTATGTTTTGAATGTGTTTTCCTATTGTGATACTTATCAAAGTAGAAACATAAGACGAAACAAAGATTTGCTTACAAATGTTTTATTGGGAAAATGGTAAAGGAAACAATTGTTAGTTTTTTAATACTGAAATACAAAACTATACAGCACTAACATTCACAACAGTTCTTGCAAATTCAGCACAAGCACTCAGTCAGAACCAGTGTTGGATTCTGGCAATATCAGTAGGCAAGGATGGCAGTACTCCCTGGGGCGGTGTCTGCACACTGCAGCACACTTCACTGTCTATGGCTCATCTACGACAGTTTTGAGGCACTATGCCCGCTTTCTCCGTTCTGCCTGACCGCTCCTCTCATATCAAAATGAATTGTGACCTACAGCTGGTAACTTTTTATGTGTGGTTCCCTGTGCTGTACTCTCGATTCTGATGCTATCAGTCTATCTTTCTACAGGGGGGGAAAAAAAGTATTCACATGCTAGAAGCTATGTTAACACTGAACAGTTCAGTTTTGGTTACACTTCATAAAATCTGCTAAAAATAAGTAACTTTGCAACTACATGTCAACTAAATTTCACATAGTATTACATGTATGCATTTGGCAGATGCTTTTTTCCAAAGCAACTTACATTGCATTCAAGGAACACATTGAATCACATTGAATCTTGCTTTCCCTGGTAATGTTTCCCTGGCGTTGTAAGCACCAATGCTCTACTGATGTACTAATTCTAAATGTACATATATGTAGAATTTAATAGTGGACTATTGAAATGTGTTATGTGCTTTTTAAAATGCTACTTGAGTGTAACATTTACAAAAAAAAAAAAGTTGTCATTTTTTACAATATGGGTAACACTTTAGTTAAAGACCTTATGTGCAATGCATTATAAAGGTATTAATAGTGTACATTATAATGCATCTTTTTAAAAGTTAAAACACATTATCATAATTGCAGTTTCTGAAATGTTGTTGATGTTTTTCAAGTGTTTTAATGAAAATACAGTACTTTAATATTGTAAGAAAATACATTTTAGTTTAATAGCAATTGAAATGTCAGTGCTGTTTTCACCTATAAAAATAAAAACAAAATGATAATATCACCATTCTGAGTACAAATAAATCCAGTACGGTGGCATAAAATTTAGTTCATGGCCTACCATTATTCTTGTCATTTCTCAATTGCCTTTTCATTGTTTGGCCCTCTGAAACACACTGATATTGCAGGTGCAGTGCCTCTATGGCTCTGTTATCCTCCAGCAACACTGCAGTTCATGTGACAAATGTGTCTCGCTTCTGATGTTCATTGTTGAATCTGCTGAGTTGTGCTGCTTTGGTAATGTTAGGGGCTGCAGCGATAAAGGGACAACAACAGTAGATAAAAATGAAAATTAAGTGGGAAAGGAGTGTGTGTCCTAGACGTACAAAGAGGATGCATACAATCCTAAATAACATAACATAAGATTTGATTTCGGTTGTCACAGATAATCACTCATAAAAAATAAAGCTACACCTAATATCCAAAAAATCATCTGCTTATTAAGCATACCCTTTGTATATAATTATCAATCAATAAGCGCCACTTTTTCACAAGTATTATACAGTTGGATACAGTTTGGAAGCAAATTATTGTAGACCTTATACACTGTCTGTACAGTATAGAAATTAACTACATCAAACCATTTTAAAATAATAAAATCATTAAACAATTGAATTTTTAGTTTGTAATAGCGTGTTTTATAATCCCTATGTCTCTTTTTTTGTAATATTGGATTTATAGTAGTTTTATAAGTATATCCCCAAAGGATATGTAATGTTTGGAACGCACAATACAAAATAGATAATGAGGTTTCATTCAGAATATGTTTATTTTGATGTAATATTGCAATGGATTGTGACATTTTTTTTTCTTTTTACATGATTAATATGTGGTTTCCAACATAATTTACGATCTATTATAATGCCTAGAAATTTATTTTCATATACTCTTTTTTCCTCAGTGTTAATCCTAATTGTAACTTTATTATTACTCCTTCGATTACCGAATATTATAAACTTTGTTTTACTTAAATTCAGTATCTATTAAATACAATCTATTATCATCCAACCGTTGTTTTAAGATCATCAATTCAATTTCCATTGTATTCAGAAGCTGTTCCAAATTTTTCCCTGAACAATATACATTTGTGTCATCAGCAGTTTTTAAAAAAATATTTTTGACAATTTACAAATATAATTTATATACAGTACAAACAATAAGGGGCCTAACACCGAACCCTGTGGAACTCCACAAATAACTTTCATTAAGTCCGATCCAACATACTTTATTTGTAAAAATTGATATCTCTTATCAAGGTAACTTTTCAACCAAAAATAGGCTTTGCCTCTTATACCATATATGTTGAAGGTCCTCATTAAAAAAAACAATCAATAGTGTAAAAACCTTTTTTTTATTTTTTATCCAGGAACATCCCCAAAGTTTATTCATTAGTATCCATTGAAGTTGTGAATATCAACAAACTCCCCATTGTTAATATTTCTCAAATATCTCAAAAAATCATGATCAAGGTGCATCTTGTATTTTGATGATCTGTATGAACGGTCCACAGAGTCCTGACAGGCCTCAAAATTATCGCAGTGAATGTACATATTTTTACTTTCAAAAAACTTGATCACTTGATATTCCAGTGTTTGTAGTTCCTCTGTCGGGGCATTATCACCAACTTTGTCTCTGGCCACTGTACTGGCACATGTTTGGTGTTTTGTTTCCAGACCGCTTATAATTAAATCCTTGTGTATTGTTCCAAAATGTCAGTCCTTCTCTCTAATCCTTCAATTTTCTAATCTTTCTCTTTCACAAGATTCTTCAGTTGTTTTACTTCATCCATCAGATCAAGTATCATAGCTTGTTATTTAGCTACTTTGCTCAATTCATCCAACATGAAGTTCAGAGATTTCCTAATCTCCTCCAACTCTTCCTCAACTACGCTACTGATTTTCTTTGTGGCACTTTGTTTAGCTTTTAGTTCCGTTTGAGTATACATCAAAATGTTGCACTCTGTTGCAAACCACAAGCATCTAAGGAACTAACATGGTGATCTTCACTCACCACCGCTTACCAAAGTTGGCAACAAGTTAAGAAAAACGTTTAAATGTTTGAATATATTCAAATGTTTCTGTAACATGTATTTATTTAACAGTGTCCTACATAACAGTACATGTGTTTACTATGGTAATAACCAAGTTATTAAATTGCATCTAAGACTAAACCAAACTCTAATCCTAACCCTATAGCCACAGTCAACAGATAAGTCAGCTATGTACTGTAGTTCCTATCCTCTTCCTAGGCTCCCACCTACACACACTCTACAATCACTCTACACCCAAAGGCACACACATCTGTCACAGTCTTGTCTCATCGCGTCTGTCACATCCGGGTCCCTTTGTGTATCTTCCAGGTCTTACATGCTCCCGTCTCTGTCTAATCCCTTCCAAAGTCACGTCAGCTCGTCCCAATCCTGTGTTTGTCCTTAAATACCCTCCTGTGCTCCTTTGTCTTTTTCGGTTATTGTCAGTGTTATTTTGACGTGTCGAGTGTCGAGGACGTTTCCGCTGTGTTCCTCCTATGTCTCTCTCAGTTCAAAGTTTTGCACCATCATGTACCATTTACATTTGTATTTAAAGTGTTTCCGTTTTCCGTCGTTCTGTTTATTAAAAACCTGAGTGTTGTGCAGAGCTGCCTCCTCGTTTCTCCGCATCACACACCGCCATCTGCATAACAGAGTAACTGACCTGGGACAGTCACCCACTCGGACTTTGCTGAGATGGAGCTAGCTGGCTACCACAGCTGGCATGTTCATCTCCATTGTTCATCGGAACTAGGATCTGGCCTGTTTTTCCTGGGAGTTCTGCCCGCTCGCCGCCACCTCTGGGTTTGACGACGGTGCGCTTAAGACAATATACTTGGTTGGGGTGAACTACCACCAGCCGCGGGACCTTCCAGACACCATGGACCTTAGTTTCCGGGAGGCCGTCGATAGGTGTCTGAATAGTGTCTTCCCCCGACCCAGTCCATCCAACAAGTCAGCCCCTCCTCCAGCAACTACAGCTCACGTGCCAGGACCCTCGCCTGTTGTCTATCTGGCAGCGCCTGCACACACCAAACCATTGCTCCTGGGCTCCGTGATCTCCCTGATAACCCCAACCTGGGGAACCTCCCAGACCTCCCAGAGCCTCTGCTGGTGCCTCTGCCCATCCAGCCAGCCCCCCCAGAGCCTCCGACTATCAAGCTGGTCCTCCCAGAGCCGCCCTGGACTGCTGTGCCACCCTAGCGCCCTGTTCCCCTGGTGCTGCCCGTGACTGCTGCGCCACCCTGGTTCCCCCTGCGCCACCCTGGACTGCTGCACCACCCTGGAGACCTCCATGACTCTATGTGACCCCGGTCTCCAGGGTAAAGGTTGCTTGCCATTTCTGTCTTTTCCTACTCCTGTTCTCCTTCCCTTCCCTCCGCAAGGTGTGCCTCATACGGCGTGAGGTCACGCCTTGCGGGAGGGGGTGTTCTTTCACAGTCTTGTCTCATCGCGTCTGTCACATCTGGGTCCCTTTGTGTATCTTCAAGGTCTTACATGCTCCCGTCTCTGTCTAATCACTTCCCAAGTCACCTCAGCTGGTCCCAATCCCATGTTTGTCCTTAAATACCCTCCTGTGTTCCGTTGTCTTTGTCGGTTAGTGTCAGTGTTATTTTGGATGTGTCGAGTGTGTGGATGTTTCCTCCATGTTCCTCCCGTGTCTCTCTCAGTTCAAAGTTTTGCACCATTGTGTGCCATTTACGTTTGTATTTAAAGTGTTTTTGTTTTCCGTCATTTTGTTTATTAAAAACCGGAGTGTTCAGCAGAGCTGCCTCCTCGTTTCTCCGCATCACACACTGCCATCTGTATAACAATATCATTGTTGTCTGGTTTATGGCTAGGACAATGTTTGCTTGGATTTTTACCAACCTGAAGCTTATGTACCTCCTTTTTACCGTCTTTGTTCTAGCATCCAGTTAGATGTGATTAGAAGAGAGAAGGAAAGTTATTTAGCACCTCTCAGTTACTGTTTACAGTGTGTGTGGAATCTTACCATTCATCACTTATCTTCTTCTTTTGTACTTCCTTGATTATTGCCATTCCCCTATAATTCTATTCTCACATTTGTGGAAATGAATTGTTTTGGATCGTTTTTTTTAAAACGTGCTGGTCCATCCAGTGTGTGTTTCCTGACAATAGTAAGAACAGTTAGTCCATTATCATTACTTAAATACCTGTTAAAAAAATAAAATAAAAAATGAAAATAAAAATAAATAAAAAAAATCTTTATTTTAGATATTTGATGTGGAAACTTCTTAAATTAACTCACGATGCATTTATTAGTGGCATACAATGTATCTTATTTCCTAAAGATTTATGTATTTATTTTTTGCTAATAGCAAGGAATGTTTTCTGCTAATGGGTTAATAAATAATATTATTTCAAACAAAAACAAGATTATTTCTGCCCAATTTTGCAGATAATTTTGCTTACTTTTAGCAAAATTGTCTCAGGTTATGCATGTAAACATAATTCCCTGAAGAGGGAATGAGATGCTGCGTCGAAACACTATGGGAATGCTTTAGCATCTCATCTTTTGAAGCACTATCGAATGGATCAAGTGTGAATGCACATCGTGGGCTGGTGACGTGATGAACCAGGATGATAAAGGTCCACTAGAAACCAGAAGCGAAAGCTAGACAAGTGTTTGAAGTTAGGTACGAGGAGCTCTGGGAAAAAGATGCAGTGTCTCATTCACTCTTCAGGGAACAAGGGTTATAAGATGTAACCTAAGATGTTCCCTTTCAAGGGTACTCGTGCTTCTTCAAAACGCTAATGGAACGGTATACCAATACCACAGCAGTGACGAGGACCTGACAAGTGTAATGTAGATCACTGAGTCAGAACCCTTGTTCCCAGAGCAAAGGGCAGTTGCCGTGTAAGGGCAGATATAAGGTCAAGTAAGTCTCCAACGCCGACGTCAGATTAATTTGCGATCCCCAGGACAAGGATCTCCGCTGTGCCTCAGCAGCAGGACCCAAAACCTGAGTGACCTCTTCAAAGATCTCCAGACTGGAGCAGAGTGTTCGCAACAAGAGCTGCTCACAATAGGGAGAGTCAGCACCCTTGAACAACGCACAGAAGGTACATATCCTTGCCACACTACATATCCCTGTAGTGTGAAAAGGGAGTGCCACACAATCTAAAGGTTTGCTCCATCTCAGCAATAAGTGTGGAATACCCTTTTCTTATAAAGTAAAACAAGGTAAAATTTTCACATGCAGCCAGCACACACACTCAATGTTACAGTTCAGCGTTTACTGAAGACATTACATGTTTCAGTTTCCAGTTTCTGGCAATGGAATTCCCTTTTTTTTCTTTCTTTTTTTTAAATATAGGGCAATATATTTGGGTCACTCTGTAGATTAGGGTCCAATTCCCACTATTAACTATGCATATTTCCTCCAAAGAAAACTCCCAATTAATGCATGATAATGGTTAGTAAGGCAGTTAAGTTTAGGTGTTGGGCAGAAATAGGTTAGAATTAGTGTGATGAATCAGTCTCAACTACCAAGCTAGGGAAGCAGTGCTGGCACATATAGATATACGCACACACATATACATACATACCTCAGTCACGCTACATTTTCATGTCCCCCTCCTGTTACGGCTTTTGGAGAAGCAGGTGCACACTTTATTTGCTAGCACTTGGACATAAGCCATTATCCATTTCCCTTCTGTCAGACTCCACATCTCCAGATATTTCACATGTCATGTAGTTATATTTATATTTGGTTGATTGGGCAAAGATTAGCTAGTTGTCAATGTAATTGAGAACACGTATGCCTTGGGTACACAACAGGGATACTGCTGCATCCATGAACTTGGTGAAAGTGCAGGGTGACAGAAAGGGGTCAAAAGGATGTACCCAGTACTGGTAAGTCTTCACCCCAAAGGCGGAACTTTGTGCATTGGGGAAGGATGGAGATGTGGAAGCAAGCATTTGAGGTTGATTGTAACCACTCCTAGAACCTGATCTGAGTTATGATCTATTTCAGAGTCAACATTTTGATTTTGAGTCACAATTTTGACAAGCGCCCAGAGAGAGATCTGTGGCCCGGCGAAGTTCTGCTACTGCTTCTGGGTCAATAACCCTGCCCTCGTCAATTTCCCAGAGCAGCCCAGAGCAGCTTAGTATACCTGCAACACCGCAGGGGTGTGTAAACATGCTGCTGCCTGGCTGGAAGCGGAGTATGCTCTGCACTCCAGAGTAGATGTGACCCACATAGGCTTGGTGGGCAGCATCAGGGCTTTCAGGGACGATTCCAATTGCGGTGAGAGGTGGCTCACGAGAGCATCCTCTACTTTGAGCATCGCCACATACCCATAGCTTTGAGCCCCCATGAGGGTAAAATACATATTAGAATGGGGTGTATGCACTCTGCAGGAAGAAAGGCATGTCACAAAGCTGGGAATGGACTCACACAGGCAGGTAACATTCATCTAATTTATCACTTCCCTGGTCTCAGCAGGCTAGTAGATATTAAGCTGCAAGACAGCGTGAGTCAGAACCTTGACTAGCTCCTCATAAGCTGGGGAGGAAGGTGGCGAGTCTTCCTCTCTAGCCTCGATGCTGACAATGTCCAACTCCTTAGAGCTGGATAGTTGCAGCACCGGTACCTCTACCTGGTTGTAAGTAACCTTCTGGTTTCAGGCAGGGGAAATTAGATCTATGTAAGGGCTGAGATCTATCCCATCTCAAATCCTGCCATCAGCTCTATCTGCGAACCCCAAGACATAGATCACTGCAGACATACGGCAGCAGCGGGACCTGAGCCCTGGGGAACCCTCGAGTGCTGACCCTGTATGGTCCGCTCCCAAAAAGCCACACATAAGAGATGTGAGAAGCACACACTTTAACATCTTATTTTTAAGAGGCCCTGGACTTTTTAAACTAGCTAGGGAAATATAACTTGCACACAGACTCCAGTTTACTAAAGATACTCATTATCCTGGTTCATGACATAACTGACCTGTGACGCTCACATGCTTTCACATTCACATGCTTCTTCGATTGATTTCACAGTGCTTTATGAGACTACATGCCAAAGCATTCCCCTAGCCTTCCGACACAGCATGAGATCCATTGAAAGGGAACTGTTAAGACACAATAGAAAAAATGGCTACTTTCCAACAACCAAATCATATCCTTATTAGATCCCCTGAAAGGTCAGCTCATGGATGTTTTCACCCACTGGAATGGACTCCCCAACTTTAAACGTAACTTTAAATACTGTCTGTTTTTTTTATTTTTATTATTATTATTCCTCAGTTTCCTCAGGCTGAGAGGATGTTAAACGTTGTCAATTTCAAAATCATTTTAGAAGAACTTGCTTCTTTAGTCAAGTCAAGTCACCTTTATTTATATAGCGCTTTTTACAATGTAGATTGTTTCAAAGCAGCTTTACAGGAAAAACAATATAAACAAAGTTTGTTTGGCTGAACAGAAGCCCCAAAAGAGCAGGCGAATCAATACAATTGATGAATTTTAAGTGTTAAGTTTCCCCAACTGAGCAAGCCATAGGCGACAGCGGCAAGGAACCAAAACTCCGGCAGGTGACGTAATGAATGAAGAATAGAATGGAGAAAAAACCTTGGGAGAAACCAGGCTCAGTTGGGGGACCAGTTCTCCTCTGGCCAACAGCCAAAACGTACATGATTATTATACAACAATTCAAGTCCAATATGAAGTCCAATATGGTCCGGTTAGAGATGGGTTCATGATCGTCACAGGGGAGGGTCCAGTAGAGTCACGGTCTCCGCAGACACCCCAGGGCATTGCTGTGCTCGTGTCCAGGTCCTTCATCTGATCTAGATACGGCCCGGATCCAGCTGCCCAAGGTAACCTCGGAATAAACAGAGACCAATATCAGCGTAGATGCCATTCTTCTTCTGATGTATCGAGTACATCAGGTGTTATGGGAATGTTCCCGGTTCCGGCTTATCTAAATTATGCAGCCTAACAATCATTTTACATGATTTATTAAAAATGTATGTATAATGTGTTATGTGTATGCCAGGTTGAAAAGATGTGTTTTTAGTCTACATTTAAACTGACAGAGTGTGTCTGCTTCCCGAACTGTAATAGGATGACTGTTCCAGAGTTTAGGAGCTAAACTCTGGAACAGACAGGAATTTTAAACATGCGTGTAAAATTTACACGCATGTTTACTAAATCTCTGCTTGACTCGAAGGAAATCTCATCAAATCAGTATAGTACAAAATGTATGATTCCTACCTGCATGGTTCATCATTGCATCATTAGTGGAAATGATGTGTACACACATACTTCTACTTCTGTAGTCAATTACAAACGCAAAAAAATAGTATCAAAACAATAGTGTTGAAAATGACCAGGTGACCTCTACTTGGTTAAAGGAAGTGAAGTAATGCAACTGGCACCGCATGTCACATGACAAAGACAACAGGGTGGATGTTTGTCTGAATTTCATTTACAGTGTATATATTCATATTACAAGGAACACAAATTTAAATTCAAAATGCAACGCCTAAACAGCATACTATTTCGCATGTAGCTAATGACTATTTAATGAAACTTTGTCTTGTTTTTTTTGTTTTTTGCACGGTTTTGGAGAGTAGTTGTTGTTATGTTCCCCAACCGTCTAGGGTTAGGAGGGAAAGTAGTAAAAGTAAAAGAGCTAAAATAAAGTGCGAAAATAAAGAATAAGGAGTAAATAACAGCGGGAACACACTTCAGTCCCCTGTCCCAGAATGAAAACACAACATTGTAACTCAAAAAGAAGGGTTTTAATTTACAAAGAACTTAGGATACAATTGACAGATATTTAGAGAGCAAGGCCTAAAATAAAAAAAATAAAAAACGAGTTACTAACTAAATTAATAGACCCTCTAGCTTACCTGGAATACAGAAAATAAAACAAAAGACAGGAACTTCCCTCGACTCCCTAACTGCAAGTTATATTTTCACCTGTTTCTTGTCAATCTGAAAAGTAATAGAATACCCCACAATATAAGCACAAAAGTTCACAAAAGTATGAATGTTAGTAATAATTATATAGCCATAGCATGCATTACATTTATTTTGCATTGTTTTTTAAAGATGATATTTATGGATCAGTGCTTTAACTGAGCTTGTTGGACTTAATGCCATGCTGTTCTGCAAATTTTGCATATTAAATATCTGTTAAATGCATGACAAACTCCTTTGAGACAAGAATATCGGGATAAATGCTTTCGCTTTCCATGATTTGCTATTTAAAGAACAATCAAAGCCTCGTTTTTTTTTTTAAAGGCAATTATCCTTTAACCCATAGTTTGTTAATTAGAAGATAATCCCCCTTTTGATTAACTGCTGACCTTTGAAGCTTGTGATAACTTGAACTTGCCTCATGCCTGCATTACACTATCACTATATTACAAGTAAGCTGTGCTTAGCAAAGCATAACGTGTATGAATGTTTTATTTAAAGGCCTGCATTTATTAGAAGCACAATATCAAAATGACCTCATAAACTGTTTATATATGAGGCCTCTCATAAAAGAAATCAAAAATAGTTTTTCATATAAATGTCATTTTCAATGTGGATGCATTGGCGTAGCCAAATGTTTCAGGTTTTGGGTGTTGTTTCCAACAAAGACTGTCTTTACCGAGGTTAAGTGCAACACATAATTGCAAGTAAGCCTTATAAAATAGTGGCTTCATAGCTTGTATGAAAAAAAAAATTTACGTCTCACATCAAAACTGTAAAAGTCATGTCTAGTCTCCACTTTCCTTCTGTGCTTTTCCCATTGTAATTTCCCTCACCTGTCACATCAATCACTTATCTTATTAGTCTTGTCACCTGTGTCTCATCTTCTCTGGTGTATATATTCCCTCATGGGTTCCTCTGTCTGTCAAGGTTTTCTGGAGAACTGAGGACCCAAATGCAGAGATGAGTGATTTATTTACAGGACAGTGACAGGGCACACAGCAGCAAAAGTGAAATGACAACCAAAACATTTAGGCAGGGCACACAATAGGAAAGCTGACTGGTCAGAATTTAAAACTGAAATGATGCTCAGGCCAATGGGGGAGATCTGGCAGCGGATCAGGAAACCAGAGGCTCGCCACTTGGGGATGCGATAATGTAGCACCAGACTAGCTGCTAGGCCAAGAGTGTGAACAGCCAGGGTGAAAGGCCAGGGAGGCAGGAACAGGAACCAACAATAGACAACACTCAAGACAAGTGAAACAGCACAAGAGAGAATACAACCGACACAACTATGACAAGAAAATTAACTATATGAACTAAAAAAGCAGTAAACAAGATGCATATAATAATAAATAAATAAAAACTACCAACAAGAGGTGACAGACACTAATACTAAGACAGATCTAAACAAAAAAAAATAAACCTAGATTTCAGCAATACTTCAACAATACTTCCAAACTAGTAACACGCAAGGAACTCGCACAAAACACACCAGCAAAGACATCAGAAGAAGCTTGGCATCTATGCTGATGTTAGTCACTGTTTATTCCGAGGTTACCATGGTCAGCCGGATCCGGGCCGGACTTGACATGAGTGAAACAAGCACAATTTAAAGGGGGCAGAGAACATGAATAACAGGTGAACACACTCAAGCAAACAAGGACTAGACAAGGGGGTGTGATAACTGGAAATGAGGACAACATGGCAAACATAAGCAAAGACAAAGCCATGTGCTAGAGCATAAAACAAACAAGCAAATATTAAACAAAGAAAAAACAGACAAGCATGTCGGGGCAGGATACTGACACTGTCTATGTCTGTCAAGGCTGATGTTATCTGTGGCTGAACTTAACTGTGGTTTAATCAGAGTTCAATTTGCACACCTAGATCTGATTACTGCCACAGCTGTTCTCAATCAGAAAATAACTTAAATAGGACCTGCCTAACAAAGTGAAGTAGACCAAAAGCTAGACACCATTTCCTTGCTGGCCATTGTAGCAGACAACGCTTCAAACAGAGCCGTCTCCTGAAGAGAAGAAAGAGGATGATATACTGTTCAGGTGTGGTGACATATACTCCTGCACTGATGTCATTGGCGGCTGCCGACCAATTTCAAGTTCATTGTCATTATTGGATTAATGCTTCAGACACATGTCATACTGGAGATATCCCCAACCCATCTCAACCTAATAGAGCAGCTTTGGGATATGTTGGAACGTGAGATTTGCGTCATGGATGCGCAGCTGTCAAATCTGCACAAAAAACAGCTTGTTGCAATCACATCAATGTGGACCAAAATCTCTGTTGAATGTTTCCAGCATTTTGTTGAATCAATGACATGAAGTATTAAGGCATTTCTGGAGGCAAAGAGGGTCCAACCTGGTACTAGTACAGTTTGCATAATTAAGGGGGCTATACTTTGAATGTATTGATGTATTTTTAAACGCATCATAGACTGGCCTTATGTTGGTTGTGTTTTGACTTAACTACTCAACTGAAACCCTAGTCATCTGATTCCAAAGTAAATCCATGTAAAATGATTCAATGCATGCCTCTTAGCTAATCAATACAGCTTCACATATGCGACTTTCAGACATGAATCGCATATATCAAGCATGTGCATTAAAAGAGGCAAAGTTGTGAGCTGCTCTGATCTGGAGCCACTAAACCGTGACATGTTTATAAATCAAAGGATACGGTAAAGAATGACAGGGCATTAGGGCATGTTTCACCTACTGAGTAAAGGCGCTTTGCTATCACACTCTCTGGAGACTCTCATGAGGAACAGAAAATTGCTTTCACCCATAAAAATAAAAAATAACTTTTATAATGCATTGAAGATGTCACCATTGCAAACGCTGTTCAAAGCATGCAATATGTTTCATTAATTGAAGTGTGCAATTTTATACATGGAAAATATGATAAGGTTGATTAAGTGTAGCTGAAGTCAAGTCCAGTCACCTTTATTCATATTTAGCTTTTTATAATAGAGATTGTTTCGAAGCAGCTTTAGAGATTTAACAGAAATAATAAAATGATGTAAGAGTTTATTTTGGCTTCAAAGCAGCTCTAGAAGAGCAGGCCAATCATAATTTGGATGATTATTAAATGTTAAGTCAAGGAGAAGTTCTGAAGTTAGCAAAGCAGGTGGGATAGTAGGGTCCAGTGGTGTAGTGGAAAGTAGTCAACTGAAAGTTAAAAATCCTCTTGGGAGCATTACAATTCTATTAAAATCTCCTTAATACGCTAATTTAGTTAATTTTATTTGTGGGGTCTACAAGAATACATTTACACCATCACTTTTTAACAAACATGGGAATGAAATTATATATGTGTCTTATTTTGTCATGAAATATCGAGGTGTAATTCTTAATTGAATAGGCCAGCGTAACTGTATTTACATTTATTTTGTTTGTATGTATTCCATTTAGGAACATTTGAACACATAACCCAACCCCACCCCAAAACACATTTGTGTACTATATAATATAAAAGACAGGCAATTACTTTTTAGAATTTATTCAAACATAAATATCCCAAGTGTTCCAAAACCAAACAAACACAAAAGGGATCACAGTTGATCCCTATGCACATATTCAAAAATTACTGCCCGAAGAAGCATTATATTAGCATATGTGACTGTCCTTTCATGGAGCGAGATCACTTTCTCTTAGATCCATTCTTAACATAAAGATGTTGTATTGCTTCAGAAGACTTGGAATGCAACATCAGTTATTATTTGTAAAAAAATGTTGCAATAAATTATTTTATCTGTATCTTGATTTTCCTGTTATGTGTTTTATATTGCTGAGAATAGGGTAGGTTTAGGGTTGGAGTGGGATTTTTTGCTCCAACCTATTAAAGTATAAAGTATACGAGCATCATTTTTCATTTAGCAGGGTACTCCATCTTGATCTTATACATGAGACTGAAAGCAATGGAGTACCTTCCTGATTGAAAAGATTATGCTAAAGGCATATCCTGAGCTTTAAAAATGCAAGGTTTTTCAAAACAGCCCAGTGTCCTCTATTGGTCAGCTCGTCTGATCTGTTGTGACTGGTGAAAGCATGTGTCAGAAATGTAATAGCCCCTACTATAATAGTGTTTCAGCTCTTGAGGCTTCTTGAGCAGCTGTTATATGGTTTCTATGCTGTCTGAATTGGAAGTCTGTATAATGTTTTAAATGTGTTTCTTGGTGATTTAGCAAAGTAACGGAAATAATAGGCTACAAACAAGGAGTTTCAGTTCTTTAAGTATTTACTGAAACACAGTAAATTATTACACATTAATGAAACATTACAGTAAGCATTATACACCCCGTAGTGCATTTTTTCAATCTGTAGTATGTCCCATTCATTAACTCGAAGTCTAATCTGTCCCACCACAGTTTCATAGTTATTTTTTTATTTAAAAATCTCATAACATAAAATCGTATTAACATTGTTTTGTCCCATTGCTTTGGCAAAGTATCTTTCAAACGAACTAGAATCGAAAGTACCATATGTCTTTATCTCTTCATCAAACTGCAAAAGAGACTGAAGTCTGATCATTCTGTGCATTATAAAGTGAAGCACACACTTTGCTCACATGATCAGCTCCTGATCCAATGCTGTCCATATCAGTTCACTGTGAACGAATGCAGTGAACTCTCTCCCTTGTGACGGTGGTGTAGGTACGGTGTAGGTCTCCCGTACAGATTTACACAATAGTGCACAGAATTACAACAAAAAATAAAAATATTATAATCAATCACTCTTTTGCATTAGTTTCTTTTTTCTTAAAGCTCACCATCAACATAAATTCCGTTCATAACAACATAAATTCTCATTCAATGAATAAAAGGCAAAAACTCAGTTCATTCTTCATGGATCAGAACCCAAAGCAATAAAGCAAAACTTGAACTCACTAGATATTTCTTACAGTTCACCTAATCATTATCCATATGTTTGTTGAGGGGTGTCATGGGAGTATGTATGTTGGTGCATGCATGAGTCGTATGTGATCTCAGTGTATATAGTTTTAGTTCTCAGGTGTTGTGCAAGGAAATAGTCTGTTGGTAATGAACGATGCCAGTCCTACCTGGATTTAGATGCACAGTATCTTGAGTACCTTACACAGTAGCTTCACTCATATGTCGTAGTGCCCGTGTCCCGCACGGTCCTGACGCATTCAGTGAATGATCGTTCCTTGGAAATCCCCGAACTCTCTTTCACCATGCAGCCAGCGAAGGCCTGGAGTCACAGTAATCTGCAGTGAAGTGCTTTTTGTGTGTGTGGACCACTACTTGTAATCAAACAAATTTGCAGACCACCTCATAACACACATAATAAAATGTCTACACAGTCTTACCTGAATTAATCAGCACCTCTAAATAGGCTTACTAGCGCTACTATAACTACTATATACTATAATATAGGCCTACATATTCGTAAAAAAAAAAAAAAAAAAAATATGGGAATTTCCTGGTAAAATTAAGGTAAAACATTATTTTATTTTGCCTTTCCATGAACCACAATTTGGGAATGACTGTTCTGGAGAACACTCATCGGCAGTGCAACCGGCACAACGCTACAGTTGAAAAATAATTAATTATCTGCGTGTATGTCCAACTGCTCACTGTGTTGGTTTTCTTTTTCCTCTGTCTCTGTACATCCAGTTTGCTTTAACTCCTTGTCGCACACTTCCTCCAAACACTTGCACACCTGCCCTTTTAATCAACTGAACACTTCACTACTTCCTTCCATTGTCACCTGAACTCCTCCCATTTAGTGCATTGCATTCTGGGTAATGCAGTTCTCTGATTCTGTCACACCCTGTACATTCTGTGTTTAGCATGCAGATGGGAACGTAGAGGGCACCAGTTATGCATTCATATTTGCATTATTTCAAACTTATTTTTGGGAAGATGATTACAGCATTTGAGATGTTGTTCACTTTTGTTTTTTGTATGCATTTCTAATGTCTTTGTATGACAGCCTTGCCAAAAAATAAAAAAATAAAAATGTCCACAATTTAGCATAAAATAATTCACTCCAAACACAACCATGCAAAATGTTTACAAAATCATAAACTATATATTTTTTAAAATAAACTTTACTCAATTTTGCTAGACAGGGCATTCCTTTCCTTTTGGCCACTTCTTTAAATGGTAATAAGCTATGAAAAAAAAAAACAATCACATTATTTTATTTTAATTGTGCATTTTTCTGCCACAGATCTGGTAACTTTCCTAAAGTGGAGAAAAAGTTTTAAAGAAAAATTTTGAGGGGATAATATGACCTTTCAAGACCATTGTTCCAGAAACATGAGGTGCACAACACTTGTTCATTTTTTTTCTTTGTCTTTTTTTTCCCAAGCTACCAATGATTCGATTTTGATATTTGTAACGTTCATAGCATCAAGACGTTGCGCTATGAGCTACTGCACTGTAGTACTCGAGCAAACAAATAAAAGTCAGAGCTTTCCAAGAGCACACTTGATGCTCATGATAATTTATAATTGATAAACTGCCACAACCCCATCATACATTCAAATGTTTTTTTTTTCTTAATAATGTTTTAATGGAATATGATAAAGAGTAAACTGAAGATGATCACATTCTCAGGAAATGTCCACATTCTCAGGAAACTAAGAGATCACGTTAACACACAACATTATGCAAATGCTACACAATGTTGACTAGATTATTACATTGACTAGAACGGAAAATGAACTGAACAGAACACAGGTCTTATATACACTGGGAACTAATTAATGGAATGAGACACAGCTGACACGATGAAAACACATGGGAAAACTAGAATGAAACCAAGTCAAACTCTGTCAGTACTCACCCCCCTCCCGGAAAGGCACTTCCTTGCTCAGTAAAACAGTCACAGAGGTGGGAACCTTGGAAGCTGTCAAGCCAGCTCCCATTTAACATAATCGGAAAAGTTGCCTCGAGTACCTTCCATGAGCTGGCGGGCCTTTTGTCTGCTCACTGTGGCTGGTGTAATGAAGTATCTTTAATGAGCAGTCAGGGAATGTTTTTTATGCCAGCTGTAAAAAATCCCTTGTGTGATCTTCAAGTCTTCTCTGTACTTGGTCAAGGCATAACATCTTCACAGCGGCATCAAATATTTTCAGTCTTTATTTAGGGTCCATTCTTCTGTCAGTGTTGCCTGTTATTTCCCTACACTATACTGTGACATCAAGTATGCACAAATGAAAATTCAAAAATAACACAACAATATAATGAAATACTTTACATGTGCTTTAGTATTTTAGTCAACTTATCAAAATAAGTGTACATGTTTAAAACATTAAAAAATATTTTTAATGATTTCATGATGTAGTTTAAAATAAAAAATAAAAATTATGTTGATAATATTACAATACAATTCAATTTCTCCTTTTAAAAAAGTGCAATTAAGTGAATTTTGTTTTATTATTTTAGAAGGCATGACAAAAAAAGCTATTTACACCATGAAACCAAGCCTTAGATGTTCAACAGGCACACACACACACACACATAATATATATATATATATATATATATATATATATATATATATATATATATATATATATACATATATATATATACAGGGAGTGCAGAATTATTAGGCAAATGAGTATTTTGACCACATCATCCTCGTTATGCATGTTGTCTTACTCCAAGCTGTATAGGCTGGAAAGCCTACTACCAATTAAGCATATTAGGTGATGTGCATCTCTGTAATGAGAAGGGGTGTGGTCTAATGACATCAACACCCTATATCAGGTGTGCATAATTATTAGGCAACTTCCTTTCCTTTGGCAAAATGGGTCAAAAGAAGGACTTGACAGGCTCAGAAAAGTCAAAAATAGTGAGATATATTGCAGAGGGATGCAGCAGTCTTAAAATAGCCAAGCTTCTGAAGCGTGATCATCGAACAATCAAGCGTTTCATTCAAAATAGTCAACAGGGTCGCAAGAAGCGTGCGGAAAAACTAAGGCGCAAAATAACTGCCCGTGAACTGAGAAAAGTCAAGCGTGCAGCTGCCAAGATGCCACTTGCCACCAGTTTGGCCATATTTCAGAGCTGCAACATCACTGGAGTGCCCAAAAGCACAAGGTGTGCAATACTCAGAGACATGGCCAAGGTAAGAAAGGCAGAAAGTCGACCACCACTGAACAAGACACACAAGCTGAAACGTCAAGACTGGGCCAAGAAATATCTCAAGACTGATTTTTCTAAGGTTTTATGGACTGATGAAATGAGAGTGAGTCTTGATGGGCCCGTGGCTGGATTGGTAAAGGGCAGAGAGCTCCAGTCCGACTCAGACGCCAGCAAGGTGGAGGTGGAGTACTGGTTTGGGCTGGTATCATCAAAGATGAGCTTGTGGGGCCTTTTCGGGTTGAGGATGGAGTCAAGCTCAACTCCCAGTCCTACTGCCAGTTTCTGGAAGACACCTTCTTCAAGCAGTGGTACAGGAAGAAGTCTGCATCCTTCAAGAAAAACATGATTTTCATGCAGGACAATGCTCCATCACACGCGTCCAAGTACTCCACAGCGTGGCTGGCAAGAAAGGGTATACAAGAAGAAAATCTAATGATATGGCCTCCTTGTTCACCTGATCTGAACCCCATTGAGAACCTGTGGTCCATCATCAAATGTGCGATTTACAAGGAGGGAAAACTCTACACCTCTCTGAACAGTGTCTGGGAGGCTGTGGTTGCTGCTGCACGCAATGTTGATGGTGAACAGATCAAAACACTGACAGAATCCATGGATGGCAGGCTTTTGAGTGTCCTTGCAAAGAAAGGTGGCTATATTGGTCACTGATTTGTTTTTGTTTGGTTTTTGAATGTCAGAAATGTATATTTGTGAATGTTAAGATGTTATATTGGTTTCACTGGTAAAAATAAATAATTGAAATGGGTATAAATTTGTTTTTTGTTAAGTTGCCTAATAATTATGCACAGTAATAGTCACCTGCACACACAGATATCCCCCTAAAATAGCTAAAACTAAAAACTACTTAAAATATTGATACAAAATTATTCAGCTTTGATATTAATGAGTTTTTTGTGTTCAGTGAGAACATGGTTGTTGTTCAATAATAAAATTAATCCTCAAAAATACAACTTGCCTAATAATTCTGCACTCCCTGTATATATATATATATTATACACAGACACATATTGTATATAAATGGCAAAAATTAATTTAGTGTAACATGAACTTGAGATATGAAATGGGATGTTTGAAGACATGTGCATCATTAAAATAATATCAGACAAATTTACCAAGACTTTGTGAGGGTGACTTTCCAATCGTGTAGGATAAAAAATCCTTACAGTGACGTTTCTCTTGAGCATTTACCATTTTTGGTTCAGTAATGTTTTTTAAAGACCTCCAAAGACCCTTTTCCCATTTTTCCTTACAGGCTCATTTTTACCCCCTTCCACTCTGTTAATGTTCTTCGAAAGTTCCAGAACCTTGGCAGTCCTTTTACTGAGCAAGGTCTAAATGTCTCTCAAAAGAAAGAGAAAGGCAATGTGCTTTTTGAAGTGAACAGTTTCCTGAGACATTTTCCATTAAACCAATGTGTGCAGACTCCTTTGGGGCCGAAGCCTTTGGTTGACGCCTTCACAAACCTCAGTGATGATGGCCACCGGCACAATGGCGACTTGGCAAGCCCCAGCTGTCGATATAAGAGATTTAACCATTTCTCAAACAGGCTTTACCACAGACTGGAAAGAAAGCTTAGTCAACTAACTGGTTTACTCCACATAATATTCATCATGGCTCTTACAAAGACTGCCTAAAGATTTTATGGGAATTCATGGCCCTAGAGCTTTATTTTATTTTATTTGATCAGTAAAAAAAATCAGCACTGAACTATTACCATAGTATAGAGCTATTTACAGCTCTTATTGCCTTCAACAGACAATCTTTCAGTATCTTCTGCACATTTTCCCCTTGCAAATGTGATTGACATTGTCTTTTAATCATCTGTGAATTACAGGACATAGTGACGAATATCTCCGTCTGAAAAACATTTTCTGTTTGATACACCAGAACCGGCTGAGCCTCTTGTTGCCAGGTATGCTTTCACAGCTGTCATTCAAATACAAAACAAACAAAACAAAAAAAGCTAGCTTTCTTACCTTTAGTGGGGAAGTCACTCCTTCTGCAATCATTTATGCATCTGCAAATATGTCAGACAGAAAATATAAAACTATCCAGACAGATAGAAAAATTTACAAACTTTTTGAAAGTAAAAGTCACAAATAACAATATAGAGATACTAATCATGTGGCACAAGTAGTAGTTCCTGAAGTCATAAATGAACAATCTGACCTCACTTAAGGCATTTAAAGTAATTAAAAACAAACTGACGTAATAATGTTTTCGAACATACTGTACCAGACTTGTAAGCTTTACAAGAGGCTACTCATGGCCTCATGCAATTAGTTTGATGCAAAAGGCCTTAATGCAGGGCTCTAAAATGATTTCAGAGGCAGTAAGTGGATTGAAACGTATAAGGTTTGTTTGATGGCTTTGTCAAAATATGAAAGAAAAAAAAACCTCCCAGCGATAGTCAAGTGGTGCTTATAATGATTGCAATCAGGAATGATTACTTTCCCTACAGTGTATTCATTTGTGAATCAAAGCGCAGCACCAGGTTGATCTTGGAAAATGCTGCAATATGGGTTGGAAACACAAGCTGAGCAAGACTTCTTGTCCTCCTGTCCCATCTACCTGTGAGCTTATTTAACGCAAAAAGGGGGGCGGGAGAAGATTTACATCATCGCAAAGTCCTCATACATGTACTACTTCGCTCATTTTATATTACCAAAGATTGCCTAGCAATGTGCGTTTCTCAGGGTTAGCTCATCGTATTTCTGGGTTGGCACTAGAATGTTTGTAAGGTTGTATTGCAGATTATTTGTCTGACTCAGCCAGGGTTGCATGGGTTCATCATGTCTAATTGTGTGGATTGAGGAATTATGCTGCACATTATCTGCTACATGTGCTTGTATATGAGTTCCCTGTGTATGGAGAACTGCAATTTAAACATGTTGACCTTAATTATGTGACCTTGCTCTGCCTTTTCTTTGCTTAGTTATTCCTATTTCTTTTTGTATATTTACAAAACACAACTTCGACACAACCAAATTACACAAGACTGCATTGTGCCATTGCATTGCATTACATTACACATCGCCGGATTGGCGACCTCACTCTATGGGCTATGGGCTGCACACATCTCTGGGTGTTTATGTCTACTGTTTGCCGTGTTTGTGATCACTACTCACTGTTCCTAATGCTTGTGCACTAACTTAGTTGTTTTGAGTATGGGTTTCCATACCCAACCTTCACATACCACTTTCACTTTTTTCACTTTCATTAAGTGTCTGTGTCCAGTTAGGCTGTGTCTTTTCTCTGCCCTTTGGGTGTGTTATTCTTCCAATTGCTGTGCTCAATTATTATTATTTTTTTTGTGTTGAACTGTGGTGTGGTGTGAGAGTGCACATGTGGTTGCTGTGTCTTAAGAGGCAGGCCGCCAGCCCTGAAGCAACGTGGAATGGTGTATATTGATTATATGATTCTACGTTTCCCTAATTTGTGGTTTCTAATCATGTTATGTTTATTTTGTACTTCATCTTGGTCTCATATCTGACTCAGCCATGAACAAATATGTGTTTCTGAAGTGTTCATTGTTAAGGGCGATTGTCCAGTAGGCTAAACCTTAATCTAATCATTATCTTATCCCAAAAAAAAAAAAAAAAACTCTTGCCCCTCAAACAAGCCTTTAAAGGGGTTTCAGAAATTGAGGATTGGCCAAATGTCCTAACTTTACTTTTTGTCACTTAAATGGTATAAAACTCAAACTCAAAAGATAGCTCTACAAGTACATGGACAGAAAAAGAGTATTCTTTGAAATCTGGTTAGTTGCCAGCATTTGAAACATATTTTGTTGATTTAATACACACAGTGTAAAGCTGCTGGAGTAAAGAATTTTTAGCACTAGAGATTCATAAAACATAAAACAATGGTAAATTACATCACTTTGAACCATAATACAATATAAAGCAGGATGCACTCAAATATATTTATACATTTCTTTTCTTGTTTTACTGTGACTCCATTAATGGTTTGCTTCAAATCATTAATTTGACATTTCATGGAATATATAATTAAACATAATAATGGAATGCATTCCATTGAATCATTAAATAATAAATATATGAATAATTATTTAATTAATAATAATGTATGAAATAATTTATTAAAAAAGTTTTCCACTTTTATATTTTGTATTATTATTGACACGTTTCCCCCCTCCAAATCTAAAAAAATTATTTGTGTCATCTATTTATTTTTTTTATTCAGATTTAAGGTATTTGTCATTCTGTACATGTTGACACATAAGACTGAATTATGTAATCACCGTACATATGTCAGTACCATACTACATAGGAAATAAACAATATACAATACAATATACATACAATAAGTAAAAAAAAAAAAATAGACTAAATTTAAAACGACTTCACAAACGTCCGAACCCAAACAGAAAACCCAAACAGAACAAGAACAGTTCCGGGATCAGACACCATAACCCACACATAAGACCCTACACAGACAAGAAACTTGAAGTTGTCTCAGAGCTCTGCCACAAAACCAAAAAATGACTAGACTGAATGTGGCAGAACCCTGACAGCCGTCCTGGTTACCCCTCTTCTGTCTTCATGCACACCGCTTCCTCATTCCCTTTAGCAGGAGTATATCGTTCCTCCACCTTGCTGTGTTAACAAGTCTTAACCTGCCCAGTGTTGCTTTCAGCTCCAGTTTAATCACTAGGTTGTGATTTGAGTGTAAGAATTCCAAGATAAACTAGAGAGGATAAAGTTCGTCGAGACAAACTTTAGAAGTTGGCTGAGAAGGTTGCACCAGAAACGTTAATTTCGCATGTTGGTAGCACAATTTAACATTAACTACAAAATACGTTACGAAACCAGAAATTAACAGGTTGCTAAGGTGTTCTAGGTGGTTGCTAGGGTGTTGCTAGGCAGTTTCTAGGGTTTCCGGGGTGGTTGCTAGGGTGTTGCTATGTGGTTCCTAAGTTAACCAGATTGGTTGCTAGGGTGTTGCTAGGCTGTTGCTAGGGTAACCGGGGTGGTTGCTAGGGTGTCATGGGTGGTTGCTATGGTAACAAGAGTGGTTTGCTAGGGTGTTGCTAAGCAGTTGCTAGGGTATCCTGGGTGGCTGCTAGGCAGTTGCTAGGGTATTTGGGTTGGTTGCTATGGTATTTCTAGGTGGTTGCTAGGGTGTCCTGGGTGGTTGCTAGGGTGTTGCTAGGCGGTTGCTAGGGTAACCAGAGTAGTTGCTAGGGTGTTGCTAGGCGGTTGCTAGGGTATTTTGGGTGGTTGCTAGGCAGTTGCTAGGGTAAACAGGGTGGTTGCTAGGGCGTTGCTAGGCAGTTGCTAGGGTATTTTGGGTGGTTGCTAGGCAGTTGCTAGGGTATCTGGGGCGGTTGCTAGGGTATTTTGGGTGGTTGCTAGGGTGTTGCTAGGTGGTTGCTAGGGTAACCAGAGTGGTTGGTAGGGTATCCTGGGTGGTTGCTAGGGTGTTGTTAGGCAGTTGCTAGGGTATTTTGGGTGGTTGCTAGGCAGTTGCTAGGGTATCTGGGGCGGTTGCTAGGGTGTTGCTAGGTGGTTGCTAGGGTAACTGGGGTGGTTGCTAGGGTATTCTGAGTGGTTGCTAGGCAGTTGCTAGGGTAAACAGGGTGGTTGCTAGGGTGTTGCTAGGTGGTTGCTAGGGTAACCAGAGTGGTTGCTAGGGTGTTGCTAGGGTAATCAGAGTGGTTGCTAGGTAGTTGCTAGGGTAACCAGAGTGGTTGCTAGGGTATCCTGGGTGGTTGCTAGGGTGTTGCTAGGCAGTTGCTAGGGTATTTTGGGTGGTTGCTAGGCAGTTGCTAGGGTATCCGGGGTGGTTGCTAAGATGTTACTAGGTAGTTGTGAGGTCTTCTGGGTAGTTACTATGGCATTCCTAGAACAATTTAACACTTAGCTAATCATTATTAGCATTCACTGCTAGCATGTGTAGCATGTTGACAGTCCAGTTTGCTAGCAGGAGTCAATAGAGCCAAACCCCATGTCTGTACGATGCTCAGATCCAGAGATATAGGTCTGGCTAAATGGTTGCTAGGGTACTCTGTTTGGTTGTTAGGGAGTGGCTTCATAGTGATCCTGAGACACTCATTGGTTGCCTGATTAAAAAGAGCCCTCCCCCTTGAGTGTACAATACTGTGATGCAGAGTTATGTTCAATGCAAAATCCCTATGCAAGTTACCATGAAACATGAATGGAATGAAACAGGAAACAGGAAGTGCAAGCACTTCCTGTTTCCTGTCCTTTGCCATATTAGGTAGAATGGCAGCATTACTGATTCTGATTGGATGAGAAACAGCTGATAGAACCACCCCTTCACTGACTCTCAGCAGCTGCAGTGTTTAGATTTGAATTTTGACAGTTGGAGTTTGAAATATCTGAACATTCCGCAATGCAAAGTCAATGGGACTTTTTTCGGGCGTTTTTTCGTCATTTTTAGGAAAACCGTAAGTCCGATCCCTAAGAAAAGATATAGCAACGCGATGCGGCCTGTTCTGATTTTGGGGTCTGTAGCACTAACGCTGTAGGACGAGATACGTTTAGAAAAAGGTGCTCAGAAGAATAATAAAAATAAGTTTATTAGCATTTCAGTAAGTTGGCTGCTTCTCAGCCAACTTAATAAGTTTATTAGCATTTCAGTAAGTTGGCTGCTTCTCAGCCAACTTAAATATGCATTTCTTGTATTGATATTAATGAAATAGATTTGTAGTTCGCAAGCCGGTAAGTTAGAAGCTGTTACGCACCACCATCTTATCAGTATGACTCACCAATCACTGTTATGAAATGAATGGAAGTTAGGCATTTATATGCTTTTTTTACTATGTAAACTATGCATAAACTATGTATTGTACTGAACTGTCCTATGTTCACCCAAAGTGTTTTAAAATCATATACATCTGTCTTTCCTTACCCACCAACAGTGTGCAGCATCCACTTTGATACTCCATACTTTCACCACACATACCTGTTACGACAAAAATGTAATCAATAAACCTCAAAACTCTTTCTACCAATCAAAACTTAAATGTTTATTAAAGTCTGTTTACTTAAATAATTATTTAAAAACCCCAAGACAAAATTCCATTTCTCTGTTTCAGTCTTCTACAGTTGCAGATTAATAATTTTCTTTAGATTTTAGCACAAACAGCATTTCAGTTTGTCTCATTTCCCCATTAAATAATAGATTCCTTAGTTGTTCCAAATAGGCCCTGCAGTCTTGTTTATGGTGTTGAGCAGATGTTTCAGTTGCCTTTCTGCTTCGTGCTGGTTGCTTTGCCAACATAAGCCTGTGTTTTACCACAACTGATGTAGTGCTGTAAAACAAAAGCTGATTTTATAAGGATCATTTCTTTTGTTGGAAGTCATCTGCAGTGCAGTAATAGGTTTGTGCCTGTCACAATTAATACTTATGCTTGACTTGAATGCTACTGAATACTCATTATGGATGCTTGACATGGCTTGGTTGTCTAGAAGTACACCATTTTGTTAGATTAACTCATTCATATCAAATGTGTATTAGTTATAAATAAACTGAATTCATAGAGACTGTTTGTTTGTTTTTCCAATGGGATGAGGTCATCTATACTGATAGCAAGCACATTCATCTCTTTATGGTGTGGTAATTATGACAGTAAAATAATGTAAATATGACATGGAAAAATCTATGATGTTTGGAAGAAGAAAAAGTTTACAGAAAAATAAAATAATAATAACCTAAACCTAGTGCTTATAAAACTTTCTGATATACTGTATCTCATTGAATAATCCTAGATTGAAAATTGCAATCAAGACATAAAATGTCACAATAAATCTCTTGGATTTAACTGTTTCTATTCATATGGTGTAGAAGATGAGATGAGATTCCCTTTTGGGGGAACATCATACTGTATCTTTTTTGATGACACTATGGGAACACTCCTGTGTGATTGCATCTTAAGCACTAGTTCAACTAACTGCATTGTCATCGCAGAAATTTCACCTCATAACAAATTACATGTACCATGTAAGCTATATAGGATACCTGGAACAACACAGTGTAAGCTTCTTTTTGCTCTGTCTTATGTATTTATTGTATTTATTATTTATTATATTGTAGGAACAAAATACTTTATTATAATAGCGACAAATCAGTTTTGGTCTTGTTTTCCCCTTGCCCTCTAATGAGAGAGGATACACGTGATCTTTGTGTTATCTGCTTGGGAATGTAACTCTTCGTGGAGACTGGCCAGGTTTGTGCCCATGCGAACAAGGAGATATTTGAGGTTGTGACTCATGCACTGGCTAAGTTTAACAGGTAGGAAGTTCATCGGAAACGATGAACGTTTCCTAACCAGTAAATCACAAACTCCACGTCTGTGTCACGGTTCTGTCTCTGTTTCCAGTGTTATTAGTGTTCTAGTGGACAGAACCGTGGCACTGCTCTCTCTCTCCCATGTGTTTGTCTCTCGTTAGTGTCTGCCCCGCCTCCTTGTTTCCCTTAATCATTCCCAGCTGTGTCTCATCACTACCTTCCCTCATGTGCCCTATTTAATCCTGGTGTGTTTGCTGTCCTGTGCGGTGTCGTTGTCGTACATGCTCTTTGTTTTCCCGAGTTCCTAGATGACTGGTCCTGTCTTGCTTCCTGGTTAGTTTATGTTATTGTCAAGAGTTATGTTTGAGTTAATGTTTTTCCCCCCTCGTGGGTTGTTCTTTTGTACATGTTTCTTTATTTTGTTATCATAAATAAATCCTTCACCCCAGCATTTGAGTCCTCCCATCATGTTCCGTGACAGAACGACACCGCCACTGAGGACTCAGCGGGGAGAGGATTTTCATTCTCCACTAGCCTCCAGACACCCCAGATATTTAGACCATCTGAGAATGCGGTATAAAATATTAAACTCCCTTCGCCAACGTGGGGCAGAACTAAGAACTTTTGCGCAGGAGTTTGCTTATGCTGCAGTAGGGTTGGACTATAATGACGCGGCTCTCAAGGATCACTTCGACAGCGCCCTTGACGAGCCCCTTTGTTGGTGGAGTATGAAGGGGCTGGAACGGTTGGACTTTTGGGATTTTGTGGATTACCTTGTCTCACCCCCTACCGTTCCAACACCAGAAGAGGTTCTGGCAGCATTAGTTCCCCCAGAGTTATCCAGGGATACCACAGTGCCATGCCCTCGGACTGGGAGAAGGAGGAGAAAGAGAGCATCCCTTCCCGTCACCGGCGCCATCCCAGAGCCCGCTGCCGGGCAGGAGGCCGCCGTCCCAGAGCCCGCTGCCGGGCAGGAGGCCGCCGTCCCAGAGCCCGCTGCCGGGCAGGAGGCCGCCGTCCCAGAGCCCGCTGCCGGGCAGAAGGCCGCCGTCCCAGAGCCCGCTGCCGGGCAGGAGGCCGCCGACCCAGAGCCCGCTGCCGGGCAGGAGGCCGCCGACCCAGAGCCCGCTGCCGGGCAGGAGGCCGCCGACCCAGAGCCCGCTGCCGGGCAGGAGGCCGCCGACCCAGAGCCCGCTGCCGGGCAGGAGGCCGCCGACCCAGAGCCCGCTGCCGGGCAGGAGACCGTCGTCTCAGAGCCTACTCAATGTCGTCGTAAGCGGAGGAGGAGGAAAAGGACCTCCTCCGAACCGTCAGTCCCGGAGGCTGCCCCCAAACTGCTCGCCCTGCCGGCGCCACCGAGACTGCTCGCCCTGCCGGCGCCACCGAGACTGCTCGCCCTGCCGGCGCCCTGTGCGCGCCTCGCCTTGCCGGCCACGCCTAAACTCTTGCCTCCTGACTCTCTGGCCTGGCCTGATCCTCCAGCCCTGCCTGAACTCTTGCGGTCTGACCCTCCGGCCCAGCCAGACCCGCCGGACCCTCCGGCCCTGCCTGATTCTGCCTGGGGGGTTCCCCCGGCGCCACCCTGGCTGCCTGCCGGGACCATGGACCAGCTGAAGCCTGCCTGGCTTACCCCTCCCGCTCCACCCTGGTGGCTTGCCGGGACCCCGGATCCCCTTGAGCCACCCTGGCTCAATTCGCCAGTTCCCCCCTGGCCCTCTGCCTGGAACCCAGCCCTGGTCGAGTCACCTTGGCTCATTCCACCTGCCCCTTCCTGGACTTTGTATTTTCTGTTGATTTTGCTTCCTAGGTTGTGGACCCTTTGTTTCTCTGGTTTTGATTGGCCTGATTTTTCTTCCTCCCTCCCTTCCCTGGTGTTCTGTATTCCTGCAATCCCCTGTCTTGTGTGTTATGCTTGGTGATGTCGGTGTTGGGTTTTTGTTTCATGTTGGAACGCCAGGTGGCGTTCCTTAGAGGGGGGGTAGTGTCACGGTTCTGTCTCTGTTTCCAGTGTTATTAGTGTTCTAGTGGACAGAACCGTGGCACTGCTCTCTCTCTCCCATGTGTTTGTCTCTCGTTAGTGTCTGCCCCGCCTCATTGTTTCCCTTAATCATTCCCAGCTGTGTCTCATCACTACCTTCCCTCATGTGCCCTATTTAATCCTGGTGTGTTTGCTGTCCTGTGCGGTGTCGTTGTCTTACATGCTCTTTGTTTTCCCGAGTTCCTAGATGACTGGTCCTGTCTTGCTTCCTGGTTAGTTTATGTTATTGTCAAGAGTTATGTTTGAGTTAATGTTTTTCCCCCCTCGTGGGTTGTTCTTTTGTACATGTTTCTTTATTTTGTTATCATAAATAAATCCTTCACCCCAGCATTTGAGTCCTCCCATCATGTTCCGTGACAGTCTGAGACTTCCGTTCTTTCCTTAGGCAGTGTCATGGCAGCTATGGTGGCTACGAATAAGTAGTTATGGTTGAACCTCTTTGCGATAAAGGAAAAAGACAAATATTTTCTGATGGATGCCCTGCTCTCCCTTCCTGGATTCTTTAGTGACACAGTCAACACTGTAATTGAGGAGGCTAAAAAACAAGCAGCGATGTTGTAGAGGTCCATCCTTCAGCATTTGTTCACAAGCAATATGTCTTACATATTCTCAGCAGCGTAACGGCGTATAATACGAGGTAGCACGTTTCCGTACGTGTTCTGCAGCAGCAATTTAGCAGTAGCAGCATAGCAGATCTATTCTGCCAATTAGAACAGATAACATTGTGATATCCATTACCATGCTAGAAACTGTCAGAAAGTTCTCATGATGGAATTGTATTTACACAAATTATTGTTGTAGCACAAGACCTGCATTTTTTTTTTTAACCTTTTTGTTTTTTAATGGTATTTTTAGTAATTTTAGCTTGACGGCCCATGCTAACAATACACCATCACTGTACAGAAGAAAGTGTTCACAATATGTCCCTTGCATTTCACGGAAGAAAGGAATTCATAGTGATTTTCTGTAGCTTTCCTGTAGCTCAACCAGTAAAGCATTGGTGTTTACAATGCCAAGGTCATGGGTTCAATCCCAGGGAAGGCAAGAACTGATTAAAATGTGAATGTGTTCTTTGAATGCAATGTAAGTCGCTTTGGATAAAAGCGTCTGCCAAATGCATAAATGTAAATGTGATTTGAAATCAAATGAGATGATATGGATGAGTAATTGATTACAGCCTTATTGGACAATTTATAAATGCTTGGAATTATATCCACAGTTTTTTTAATTTATTTTTTATTTTTTATCAAACATAAATACAAAATAAAGTCTTGACTTGGATAGACTTGACATAGAAACTTGAAACTCAAAAGCAGTCACAGGAAATAAAGCTAGACAAGAGCCAAAGAAAACAAGAGGGCTATAGATACAAAAAAGATGTGTTCAAATTGAACTATACTAAGCTTTCACTGATAGCAGACATCTGCCGGTTGCAGTTGGGAAGGAGTTTAAAAGAAGAGATAATTTTCTGCTTTCCGCAGTGACACTCAAAAGGTGTTTGTATACTTTATCGTACACACAGAGATTTAAGAGATTTTGTTGATACGCTTCTTATTATTGGTATCCAGGAGCAGTAGGAATGTAACAAAAAATAATTTAAAGAAATTAAAGAAATAAAAAAAAGTAAGGGGAAAAGTATTTCAGAGTAGGGGAAAAATGTCTGCTAGCAACACTGTTTGGAGTGATGAATGAAACGGAGACACTCAAAATGACATTGCAAATAATTTTAATAGGAAGTGTTACACCAAGAAAACAACCAGTGATATCCAATGAAATAAATTGAGTAATAAATAAACAAATTTACAAACATTAAACATAATGGTAAGTGTGAGAGACGAGTGGAATGCAATCAAATAAATAAATAAAGAGAACAAAAACACCAATTAACTTCAACCCAGACACCAAGTTAAAAAGGAAAACCAAACAAATCCTCGGCGCAACCACCGAAGAAGTTCTATGAAGTTCTATGACTAACACAACAACAACAAAAAATAAAAAATACAATAGTTCACTCCCGCTTCTAAACTAATGTCTAAACACATCAAATATCTACTTGTTGCCTGTGTATGACACGTAACATAATAACCTGCTCACCTTAATCAGGAATAACAAAAAAAAGCCTCCTGAGTTTGAAAGACAAGTCACAAAACATTGCACTGACAACAAAAGGATATGAACAAATGTAACTTCTTTATACTAACCACTCACAGATATCAAAATATGAACTAAGCAAACAATTAGAATAGTCAGACAGGAAACCAAGCGCTACGCCAGAATGATACAGTGTTTTTGACAGTCACTTCTGGATCGTTATACTCCATTTATTCCTGTCACCACCAATATTGTAGATTGACAGGAATGTTGTCCAATCACAGATACTGTCAGACATGAGAGTAAGAGACAATGCAAAAGTGGACAAAAACAGACTCTCCAAACATTACAGAACGTAACAATGTTTTCATGAAAAAAAAGAAAAAACTTTAGGATATTCTGAGTGTGAGGCTTTGTTAGGTCTCCTCTCATTTTAGAGAGTTGTCATGCTGAGGCCTACTGTCCTAGAGCACGGCTAGGCGATGAGGTAATTTGCTGGATCGCTCTGCTCTTTGCGAGCCTCCTTGGCTATTGATCTTGTTGTGCAGTGATGTTAGGCCTCTTCTCATTATTAGAGTCATTGTATTGAGGCCTCCAGTTAGATTGAGTTTTTAGCTCTTTTTGAACTTTCTCAATACCTCCCTTAGGTTAGAGTATTGCTGATCCTTCTTATTAGAGGCCTCCACTCTTCAAGGCTGCCTGAACAGAAGTTGAAGCTGAATGTTAGGCTCTCTGTGAGCCCCCTTGATTTCTGGTCTGAATAGAAACATAGTTAGGTTTTATCTCTTTAGAGTCATCCTGTTGACTTTTTTTGAGAAGCTCCCGTCTATGATCACATTGCTGGTGTGCACCTTAATGAAGAGGACGCATTTGACTTAGCTGAGCCAATAGGGCACTTCCTTCCAAATGGCAACATGGGTACTGTTTCCCATCACAAGCTTCTTTTTGAAAGGGGTGAACATGGTTCACTGAGAATATGGAATGCTGCATCCTCTTGCCATGCTTTCTGTATTCCTACACAGGTCTCTTTCAAACAAGAAGTGGATGACATATTTCAAAGGTGCCCTTTTATACTCGGGCTTAGATAGATGGCTTAGACTAACTGTACATCACATGTTAAGGACTCTTATAAAACTATTAGGTAATTATTGTATATATGTATATATATATATATATATATATATATATATATATATATATATATATATATATATATATATATATATATATATATATATATATATATATATTATATAAATTATTACTGTCCCTGGTCATCAGAGTACTATTGTAAGAAAGTGTCTCGGACTGATTTTACACATAATTTCTGCTTAAAAAGATGTAATCTAATCCTGTTCACATAACTTAAACCTGCTTCTGAGCAGGTTTAATCATATGAAACTGTTGCTATGACAGCAACTCTTGGATGAGCTATGACAAAAATCCTAGATTATGTCAAATTGTCAACAGTAAAATCCAGATAATGGAGTAATCACATATGAAGAACGAGCCCAGGGTTTCACAGACAGGATTTAGATTAAGCCCGGATTAGGTCTTAGCTCAATTAGGATATCTATTTAATTCTAATTAGGTTTTTTGTAAACATGCCTTATAAATAAATAAAAAAAGGATTACTAGTGTGTATCTTCAGACAAAACATTGGCACTATTGTGCATTGCAGTGCGTACAGTATTTAAAGATATGTCAATGCAAGTTGTTTTTCAGTTAAAACAGCTCAATAATTCATTTTAGTCTGGGACTAGTCTTAAACCTCATCTGAGAATCCAGGTGTGAAAGTTTTAGACACAAAAAGAGAACAGATATATATATATTTTTTTGTGAATGAGATTTTGTTAAACGTTTTTTAAAACAAGAAAAAAAAATATGACATGAAGCTGGAGGAACATTTTGTTTTGAGAAAAACTAAAAATATATATTTTTAAATAACTTTGATTAACTTTTGAATGATCTTTTCCTCAGTTGGCTAATACGCAACAACATCTGGCAGAAGTTAGTTGGCATAAGAACACAATAAGATTATGATTTGTGTGGAGAATTTTTGGGGTGGTAGTGGTGGACTCAAACACTTAATTTTTAATGAGTGGTCATACAATTTTAACATTATGGAATAGGTCTAGTTCAAGCCTGTGTGAGCTGCACAAAATGGCAAGACAGACCATATACCTGTCTTCAGGTCACTTGTTGCTCATGTAATTGTCACGGTTCATGGGTTCATTCATCCCTTCTCTCTATGTTTGTGTGGTTGTGTTGGAGGCGTGGTCACTGATTGCCACTTCATTATCCCCACCAGCTGCACCTGATTACCTTCTCCTATTTAACCATCTCTCTCACTCACCTATTTGCCAGATTGTTTTGTGATGCACTTTGTGAAGGAAGGGTTCTCCTTCCTCCTGTTCGTGTGAACTGGCTGTTTGGGGCATCGCTGCTTTGGCTGTCCCCATTGCGTCCCTGCGCTTCCACATGGTCCTGTTTCCTCTCCTGATTGGATCTGGTGCCTCTTGAGACTTTTTGTGTTTCCTTTTGTCTGAACACCCTGTTTACTGCTTTATGGTTTCCTGTCAGACAAATAAACTATTTTACTTGCATTTGGATCTTCTGTTCCTTTCTTCACCTACTGCCTGTAACAGTAATTCAACATAATTAAATTACATTTTTATTTATAGTGGAAATATTCTTAAGTGCAGTGCAGAGGTGGATCTGCATAGATATGTCATTATTATAGGCTCTTAGGAGTCCAACAGCAATTTTATTTTGCCAAAGAAATTCTCTACAACATCTTTTGCTGGTCCTAGAACAGCAAATTCCCAAACTCTACTTTTCTGTAATATATTTCAGTATTCTGTTGAGTTATCTATATTATTTCAACATGACTTAACTGGAGTGCAGAATTACAAAGTTTGTACGTACATATAGAAGTATTTGTAAATTTTGAACAAAACTCTTTGATCAGAGACACATGATTACTAGCTTACCACAATAACCTTTTTACCTAAAGAAGGAACGCAATGCTGCATCGATGTGGGAGCTCTTTGCATTTTGAAGGTCGACGCGAAATCAAGCCACTGGTGTGAAGGGACATCAGAGGTGAGTGATGTTGTGAACCAGGAAACTGTAAAGGCATGTCAAACAAACTAGCGGCAGGTCCAAAGTGGCTGAAGTTGCTCACACGCACGCAAGGGATATGGCAGGGTGACACTCAACCTTTCAGGGAACCAAAGTTACAGTCATAACCTAGACATTCCCTTTCAAGAAAACTCATGCTGCGTGTATTTAGCTGTGGGAACACAAATGTCCATGCCACTGTAGTGACAAGTGACTGTCTGTAGAGATTCATGTCATGTATAGAAGTTCTGTTCTGGATGGCACGGTGAGAGGAGCTGGCTGTAGATGTTTGGGGCTACTCACAATGAAGGAGTTGATTTGGACCATTACCTTTTGGTGGCCTCCATCTTGGTAGCCTCCTGAAACTCTTATATTTTTATTTTATGGTACCATGCTATTGTGTCGTCTACTAACAAGGAAAAGTGTGATTTTGCACAGTAAACTTGATGGGAGGCTAGTTTCTTCAATGCTCTTGACACTTTGGAAGAAACAGAAGGTCTGATGGTAAGTTTGCACTCATGAGGGCATTGCTTCTCTAAATTATTTTTGGGACAAGCACCCTGCTTCTCAGTTGACCAGTTTATGTTAAATTCAAAATAGCACAAGTAAGAATCTCTGCTAGCCCGTAATAGGCTGGAGTGAATTGGCAAATCTTAATTTTCAGCCTCAGTTCCACCAACATCCAGCTCCTCATAAATGGATAATTGCAGCACCGATAAAGTAACCACAAAGTATGCTTCCAAACCCAGTCACTAGATCTGGCTGGTGAGTGCAGAGATGAACCCAGGCTTGTCTCTAACCCTGGCAACAGCAGGACCTGATTGCTGGGAATCTTAAACCTGGGCGCACTCCTCGAAGAGCACCAGGCTGGAGTGAAATGTACGTAATGGATAGAATGTACACAGCCGGTGCCCTAGATCACTTAATATGCAAACTCTGCTTACAAACAAACAACACAATGATCATGTGTTTCCCCACCCATGACTGTAATGCGGGCAGGGAGGTACACAAAATCTAAATTGCCGCTCAAAAAATTTCCACTTTTCTTTTTTAGAATGTAGATGAGCTACACCAAATAAGAAACATTTCACATATTGCCCTTACTGAAGACAGAAGCTGCTGCTGCTGCTTCATTTTGCATGTATTTATGGTTTCCCGTTTCATGACGTCACCCGTCTCTAACCTCTCTTTAAACCATTGACTACACGTGCTTTACCATGCAATCATGCAAAACGTTGCCACAACATCATCCCTTGACAAGGAACCAAATTTCACAAGACAAGATTAGACAAAGAACTAAAAAAAACACAGGGCTTACATAACAGAATGAACTAAACAATATCAGGTGCATGCTAATCAATCAATAACCAAGGAGACAAATAACAGGGAAAAACAAACTCATAGTAACACAAATACAGATAACACAGTAGAAAACTAACAGGTATGTGATATGCAATAAACTCGTTGTTGAATAATATGATTGTGGTGTGATAAACCAAAATATTTCAATTACAAATATTCAAGTAAATCTAAACCTTGAAAATAGTGACTCATCCAAAATTTGTCCAGAAATGTGTAAAGAAAGCATCACTCTAACATTTTTGAAATTGATTAGCAAATATTTTACTGGAATGACAAAACGTATCAGCCAGCATTACTAGCAACAAAATGGAAATCTAAATAATGGGTAGGCTTAATAATGTATTTTTGCAATGTAACACAATGAATATCAAGGTCAAAATTAAGAGGGTAAAACTTATGCAAAGTCATGTTTTATTGTGTACAACAAGCTGTTCTAAATATTTGTCCGGTCTGTATACAGTCAAACAGGTTTACAAGATTCCAGGTACCAGAAGAAACGTATCAGGTCCTATCCACAGTATCCAACATTACCAATGAACTCATTCTGCTCTCATTAGATGCGGAAGCCGAGATGGAGCCCCATAATGAATGATTCGGCATATCCTCTCTTTGGTGTGCTTTCTTGGAGCACATTTAGCCAGCTTATTCCACCTAAGTAAGAAGCTCTGCTGGGGATGCTTTCTGCATGCAGCCATTGAACTTCTGTTCATTTTCATTCTGCCATGTTCCTTCTGGCAGTGACCCCAGTGAAGAATTATCATTGTACACAAGACATTATCTATCTATCTATCTGTCTGTCTGTCTGTCTGTCATTACCTGCAAAAGTATTATAGTTGAAGCATGTAAAACTGTCAACTATTGCCCTACTGCACCGGTTTTCACCATTGATTGAATAGTGAGCAGACTACTAGCTTCTGTGTGACTTTGTTGGTAAATCTACAGCAGAAAATTGCAGTTGAGTTTTGCAGACCTTTATCAGACTGGAAACTAAGGGTCAGTAGCCAGTACGTTTTTTAGACCACATAGACTGCAGTTTTATGAGAAAAAAACGACAGTACTTTAAAATATTAGTGCTATTTACATTATTGTATGTCCAACATGGCTTATAAACATGCCAAAGCTTTACAGCAGGAAGGAAAAAATAAATAAATGTCATGTCAGTCATCTTAAGCATAAGCTAGTATTTGCTCTCATCTTGTAGTACATGCTGCATAAAGTAACTACTCAGGAAGCTTTTTAGACAGAACACTCCTTCTCGAGCAGACATTCCAAATCACCACACTTTCCTCCTGAGAGATCAACAGGGTCTCACGGCTGGAATGACAGTGTAAGCGGTGTTGGTTTGTAAAGCGATATCAAAACTGTCATTGCACCTTTATGGCATCGTTCTCCCCAAGGAGCAAGATTCCACAGCTAATACAGGCCTCCCACCTCCCAGGCATATGCCGCTGTGAGTGCAAGCTAATGCTATGACATACTTCCCATAATGCAATGCTTACCCTTTACCACTCGTCTGAGAATTGTATAATAGCACGCAGACTGATAACCATGATACTACTCTTCTGGATGGATGGTGTCTGAGACATGTGACTGTGAGAGGCTGTTGCTTTGGGGTTGTTAGAAATGACAGTTTGTGAAAGCACAGAAATGTCTGGCGTTGTGCTTTTGCATAAATCAACCCCCTGCTTCTATCTCTTCTGCATTCTACTCAGCCGGGTCAGCACTCATTTTCACTGTAGCGTATGCGCTCATGGCATTCACTCTGTTGTGCCCTAAGGACGGATAGAGGTTAGCTGTCATTGTAGATTAATGGACACATTTGCCATGTTGACCCTTCTGCTCCTCCATTCATATTGGTTGATGGCATAGACACGCATGTCACTCTCTCTGGACAAATAGTGTCACTGGGTCCAGCCAAAGGTAGGAGGTTTGGAAAGAAAATCAACTCTGTGGTCAGAGAGTGAAGCAATGGACAGAGATTATTCTGATTAAAGAAGTTTAAGAGTCTTTTGAATCCTTTTCATGACAAACTACATTAAGTCTCTCCCTAATTATGCTGGCATTTGAAACAACTTTGTGCACTGCATTTTATGACTTTTATTACAGAAACTATAAAACAACTTTACAGTTATTTGGATCATCAAATATATATATCATCTCCTCACAAATTAAATTGGGAAATGTAAGGTCTCTTATCAAACATATGCAGTATTATAAGACACTGTATCTAAACTCCAGACGAAAAGTTGGCATTGGATGCTTTAGATTTGTATTTTTGGGTGGATTCCAAGGGATTTTGCATTTTGCCAAGCTAAAAAAAAAATCCAAAATTACGGAGAAAGTGATAGAAATGTCAAATTCATGAAATATAACAAACACATGTGTATATTGAAACACATATACGCATATATAATTTCTGAAAAATGAAATAGCATTGCTGCTTGCATGATCTGCATGATACACTTTCAAGTGTGTAGTGTATGTCATCGCATGTGTCTTCAGTTTTATTCAAAGCAGATCAGCAGGAATGTGGCAACATTTTATTATGTTGTTTTCATTTTATTATGTTGTCAGTGAGTGGCGCTGGATCAGGATTGGAGCTGATCTTTGCAGGACAGAAGGTTTTCATGATCAAGATTGAAAACATCTGACCTGACTGGTAGTGTTAACAAAAGTAAATTTAACTTGATACTTCAAGTTAAATTTCAGCTCTTTTATTTTGGCTTGTGCTTTACAAGACTCGTTCCCAAACACTTCTCATCGCAAGTGCAATGATGTTCCAGCTGAGCTGTTGAAAACATTTACTGAGCTAAGTTGATCATATTGACCAATGTGTCCCTAAGGACCTGCAATCTACTGAAGCTTACAATTCTTATGAGAAACACAGCTCAGGTTGGTATTGGGGCTGATCATAGAAAGACGCTCAGATTGCTGACTTACAGTCTGATTGTTAGCTTAACAACAGAATAATAACAGTATACTCTTTTGGAAACAATCAAGAGTGATTTCTCCCATGCACAATGCATTTTTTTTTTTCTTCATTAAAGTTGCTGCTCCTCTATATTTTTCAAAATCAGCCCCTTTGAGGATTTATCTCTATTTAGGCATTAAGGAAGCAAATTAGATTTTGGAACAGATCCAATAACAAATATGTAACAAGTTTACAAGCTTATATATGAGGCATGCAAGAGTCTCAGCATTTTTCTCTACTTCTTGATCTTTAATGGAATTTATTATTTAATTTGTCCATTGTGTCTGTTGGCTTCAGATATCTATGTATGTTATGTTTGCTACTCTCACACAGCAGAGATAAAAATGCTATCGATTAAGAGAGAGTTTTTTTTAGTTGGGTGATTGAAGTATAAAATATATAGTATAAAAGCTATTCTTACCGTCATTATTTTTACATTATTGTTAGAGAAAGAAAAGCATTTATCTCTAGCTATGAATGATTTTCTTACATGTCCAAGTTATGCTTATCACCCTTATTTGAAAGCCTACTTCATTAACATGAGTAATTAGCCAAACTTCAATGGCTATGATTAATGCATATGCCAACATGAGAACGCATGAAAAAGCTTTGATTGACTGTGAAGAGATTGTGATCTTGTGTTTTAAAGGGTCTACACACCTCTCGCTTTTTCATGTTGTCTTCTTCAAAAGGAATCCTCTTTCAAAAGATTTAATGAGATGAAACTAAGCTTTCCTTAAACTGGAATGGTAAAATGCCACAGGTACAATTATTTGATTGTACTTGAGGAAATGAGAACTTAAATGCCTTAGACAGGTTTTCAGTTGGTTTGGTAGTACTTCAAGAGGCAAATACAATTGAAGAATATCATTTAGTACATGATTGTGGATTGGTAATTAGTGAAAAGCACATATGAGGAATAAAGCTGGGCAGTCTCCAGATGTGAGCTTGTTTACATTCAACAGTTTGAATGGTTAGCCATAAAGTTGTTGCCATGTTTTAAATTTGTCTGCATGATTGTGAGGTCTACATATAGGCTTATATATACCATTCACACGGTATTAATTCGCTCAACAGTTAAATAAACTATATTAAGTAATTTAGATTTTAGGGACAATTTTGTCTTTTGTCTACACCAAAGCAAATAGTTTCAAAGGAAACATTGAAACCATTACCTTTTGACCAGTGGTGATTAATTTAAGAAGCATTTTGAATTAATCAACATTTTTGAACAAATTGGTTGGGATAAGGATTCAATGACTCTCTTATAAAGACAGGTCTTATTCCACCTCATTTTAGATATGCACTGACAGACTTCTCTAGCATTTTCCCTGGAAATACATTCAGTTTATGTGGGCAGACCCTGTACACCTTCATTTTGACAGAGGGAGCAAGTATACTCGTATACAGGAAGCAATAGTTCCTCTTCTGCAGAAACCTCTCGCAAAAATGTAATGGCCCCAGAATATTTTGTATGAATATATGAACACAAAAGGTTCTAAAGTAAACCTCTGCTTAAAAAAAGCTAAACTTTTTTTCATAACTTTTTTTTGAAGACTACAACGGGCAGAAGGTATTATTTTATCACTTAGTTCTGCTTGTATTTAGCATTGCAACTCTTTCAGAAGATACGTAATGGTGCCAACTACCATATAACAATGAAAACACAAAAAGCAAGACAATTCTGTCATGTGTGGGAAAATTAGGGTTAGAGCTAGGGTTAATTCTAAACTCAGACCCTCCAGGATTGAAGTTGAAGAACCCTGGTATAAAGTGTAGTTACCTTAGGTTGAGTGTTGTTGTTGTTGTTTTTTTACTTGAAATGTAATGTTGCTACAGTTCCCTGTCTATTTCCTGAATGCACCTGCATTTTTGAATGATTCAATTAGAATTGAATAATTTAATAACATGCACAACAGCAGTCACTTATTTCTTTCCTGTTTTAATCAGTATTTATGCAAATCTTTATAAAAGCCATTCACTCATCGCCACCTACTTCAGAAAGGGTCACTGAAAAAATTCTCTAATACACAAACTGGCAATCTGTCTGTAATGAACACAGACACCTGGAGTGAGAAAAGAAGGAAAGAAAAAAAAAAACGTGACAAATTGTATCAGCACTTGATGACGAAGTACAGCAATACCTCGAGATCCAAGCTTCCCAACATATGAGTATTCCGAGATACGAGCAAGACTTCTAGCATTTTTGCTTTGAGATATGAGTAAATATTTGAGATACGAGCAGCTTACAGATGCCAACACTAGGTGTTCAAGCACTCGGAGCAGCTCAAGCTGCCTCATTTATGGGGTAATCGCATATTATCTCCACTAGAGAGCCTCCTCCGAGTGATTCACAAGTATTATGCTTTGAGCAGCATAAGTTATATGTATTCAATAATAATAAATATGAGGTTCTGAAGCTATCCAATAAACTACACTGGAAGAAAAACTACACTTCTGTATTGCATTACTCGCCACTTCGCGGTTCAAGTTTCACAGCCTCAGCATCGCAGATTTTTCAAAAAAAAAAAAAAACGCCATATTGGCAGCCGTATTGCAGAAAGCAGCATTGTTTTATCGTTATGCACGAGAGAAACAGTTTCCCAGGATGCCAGACAAAAAGAGAAACTCGCCAATGAAGCTTTGTACATACCCACAGGCATGGTTCCCGGCGTGAGATCGATGAATGAGAGCACGAGTGGATGTATTTCGTGAGCTGACTGGCTGATCCTACTTCGCGGATTTTTACCTATCGCGAAGGGTTCCGTTCCACATTAAGCACGATAAACGAGGGATCACTGTATCTACGCTATCCCTCCCTCCTCCTCCTGCTCCACTCATGCCGCTACTGTATCATCTGTCTCAAATAAGAACTCATAATTAAAAGCACATTTTATACTACATGAATTTTTATATAGTATCATTTTCTGTGTGTGTGTGTGTGTGTATGTCTCTATAGCAATTAAAAACACGTTTTTGTCCTATGTTGTTAGCACTAATGAGTTTTTTTTTCTGTTATTTGTTATGGGAAAAAATTATTTGAGATACGAGCAATCTGAGTTACGAGCTCTGTCCTGGAATGGATTATGCATTATCTCAAGGTATTATTGTATTTTAATTTTTTAATTTCAAGGTATTATCGTCCATTAAGATTTGATTTTAAATGCTCTACTTAAAATGATGTGTGTTGAGGCTTTGTTTTAACTTCAGTTATTTTTAATTGGCTTAAGTGTCCAAGAACCTTCTGTTGGCCACTAAAGCCAGTCTGACCACCACTTTATAGACTCTCGGTCAGGTCACGAATGACACAGCAGAAATCACAACACCTCTGATGAACAGACGGCACTGGCTTTAGACTGCGGGAGGTGACAGGAGAGCACCTGCTCTTGCCCCAAAACCCAACTGTATATATTTAGTCTCCAGTTGAGCACAAGGAGAGGGAGTATAGTGAAGTTGATTTGGACTACAGTGCTGCGTCTGGCCTTTGAGTACACGGGCAAGTGACAGCATGAGTGATGTCATATGGGACGGCTATGCATCATCTGCTGGCAGATGTTTGACCTGCTGGTTGTGTTCCAGAAACAGCCACTGTGGATCAGGTCTCAACGTCCTTCATTGGGCTAACCATCAAAGATTTTCCTCCAGTCTTTTATCCACGCATTGTGTGCAAAGTCATATGATAAAGCAGGCAAAAGATTTTCACTTGCATGATGATTGTCACCATAGAAACTGTCCCAAGAAATGTGTTTATAGGTATACTTTTGAGATACCTTTTTAAACTGTGAAAATACTCTAAAAGCTTTTTACTAACAGAAGTGATGGGAAGTGCTGGCATAAAAACTGTCTTTTTCAACTTTTTAAAGACAATGCTTAAGGGGTATAGATTGAAAGCACACCCAAGAGACTTCATATCTAAATGGTTCTTTTGGCAAATACGCTCTGTGACTGGTTTAATTAAAGCAGAGTAAAAAAGTGCACTTTGCAAATTGAGCAATCACAAGACCTCTGGATATCTGAGAACCCACAGGGGAAAGAGGTGTGACAGTCAATCAAAAGAGACAAACATCCTCCTTAAAACACTGAGCCTGTTTATGTCGTACATGCTCTCATGGGGCCTTCAACAGTCACTACAAAGAATCAACATATTTCAAGCAACTCGTTTTTGCTCTCAGTTAAACAGTCCATCATTCAAAAAAAAAAAAAAAAAAAAAAAAAACATCCCTAAACAGAACCACTTCTAAATTGTCTAGAATAACTACAATATTAAAGTGGGGCTGTTTATTGACTAAAATTTTAATTCAACTCTTTACATTGTATGCAGATTGAACAATCAAAAATAATTGCATAAATCACTACTTATCAAATGCCCCAAAATAAGGATGATTAAGAGGCATTGCATAAGTTGAAGAAATAACAGAATATACATTTTAAAATAATTGTTGGTGCTCTTTTAATCATATTTTGATCATACATCTGTTCACAGGAATCTGTATACATAAATATAACAACAAAATATATTTTGTTTTGCAAGTGTATGCATATAGACTGTCATTATATTTAGCCATTACAAAGAGTCTTGATGCTTTTCAGTGTAATGAAGGTGGCACTTCAAGCTTGAGTTGCTCCATTTGTCTGAAAATCTCATTTAACAACATTTACATACGGGTCACAGGGCATGATTAGCGCATTCAAATTGGATCATGTTTTTTTGTTATAACAAACATGAACAAATGTACACTTAATTAAATGCACATGTTAAATTGACTGTCCTAATTTAAATAATACAAATTGATATTTGTGTATAGTTACATGAAACCTGTCACAAAAACAGTGTTTGTTACTGTAAGTCATCATATTGTTTTAATAGTTTATAGTCATTACTAATAATATAGCAATTATTCATAGTAGCATACTGTTATATAACATGGACACTACTGTTATGTGTTACCAATTGGAAAAGCAGACAGTGTGTAGAGGGCCTTTTAATCAATGAAGGTCAGTTGCCTGAAAGAAACTCTCACTGTCAGAGCAATGAATCAGAAATGTGGTCTGTTATATATATTTATATTGTGTCATCATGACCATGTATTAAGATTTAAACTGAGATATTACTCCAGTCTATTCAGTTTCTCTCTCAGCAGCTTTCGGTATATTGCCAATGTATTTTAATCTGCATCCCCAAAGGGAGAACTGTGTAACACCTCATGGGTTTTCATAAGGTTATAAAGATTCACGGTGCATGCGTCGCCATCCAAATAGAAAGAGTATTTCATTTCTGTGGGCAAATGAATCCTTCTCCTCTCATTTCCCAATCTCAAACAACTCTGATACAGAGGTGAGTTCTCAACATCCCGAGAATCTTGAAGATGACTCTTTTGTCATTGACGGGATGTTTAGTTAAACAGCTATTCTGGCTTATCTGTATGTGTTCACCTGTGAATTAAGACCTGATTATTTGTTGACATAATACACAAAAGCATGATATTCAAAAACAATTCTGGAAATTACATGTTTATGAGTAATTCTTACTGAAAATATTTAAAAAATAATATAGTATTATTTTGAATTTCATTCTATTTTAAGCCTATTTCATTTTTCAATTACAATTCCACATCCTTTTCAATTAAAATTCAGGTATCAAATTCAATGAAGACTGGAGAGTCGGAATAAATCCTGGGTCCTGAAATACTGAAAAATGCATTGCAAGTAGCGTAAAATTGCTTATGGCTAATGCTTTAATCATCATTAGCCATTAGCTAGGGAGTACTTAGCATTCACTTAAAGACTCTGGTGCTTCATAACAGGAATATCTTAATAAGTAAAAACAACATGATTTATGTAGACGAGCATTAGAGAGAACATCATTGCATTTCCAGCAAGAAAGTCATTTAATTACAAGTCTGTATCTAACTATGTTTGGGACTAAAAAAGGAGATGGAGCCCAAAATTTAATAATATTGTTCAAATTTGACACCAGCGCATAAGTGTGTAACTGTAAAAACTCATGAGGCACTCCAGAAGTAGCTGAGTTGGCGTAAAAGTCCATCCCACAACATTAAATGATGTGTTTTATTGAGGTGATCCATCCAAATGATGCAGGTTTAAAGTCACAGGCTATATCACGCTATTATTCCCCTGTTGTCTGTTAAGCTTCTCTGTAATGTGTGTTTGACATCTTGCACAATCGAAAGCTAATCATCTCCTGTAATGCAGGATACGGCAGCTCTCAGGATATTAAGCTGTTATCTCAATATCAACAACATCATTATGTAGATAATGTTAATGCTGAATGTACAATCCTTCGTGCAAAGCAAAGTGTGGTAGGACATATGGAGAAAATATATTGTCATTGTTGCAATGGTGACAACAATACTTCTATAAAGATAATATTTACTGTAACGCATTAGAAGTATTATTTTTTTCAAAATTAAAACACTTGTGAAACTGTCAGTCTCGTAATGTTCCGCGTCCTGTCTGTGTATCTCTTACCGTGCCCTTGTAGATCCTTCCACATCTGTCTTGTTAATCACTGACCCTGTTAAGTCCTGCCAGGTGTTCCTTAGGTGCTCTTGTATAAATACAAGATCCTATGTTCTCTTGTCTTTTCAGTTGTGGATGTTGTGTTCACGTCGTTGTGTTTCACGTCTCCTTGTGTGTGGATGCCTACTGTCTCCGTGTCTCCAGTGTTCTACTTCCGAGTTCTTTAAGTATCTCCAGGTTTTGCATGATACTCTGAGAAAACGGCACGTTTTCTGTTCTATGTTTAAAGTGTTTTGATTTCTGAGTTTGAATAAAGAGAGTTTCCTTTTGGAACCTGATCTCCTTGTTATTCTCCGCATCGCGCAGCCCTATCTTGTGACAGATACGTTATGAATTATTAGTATTTATGACATTCCATGTGAACTTCCAGACAGGAGCTATATTTGCTAAACAATTATAGCAATTCACAAATGAATCCAGATTTGTATTGTCAATATAACTATAATTATGCTGCATTTTCGTATTCAAACAAATATTCTCCACACTTAATTAGATAATCTAATTAAGTATTTTACTACTTATCTTTTCCATGCATATGTGAATTTTATTTATTTTTTTAAACCTGTAAAAATTGTGTTTATATGGAAGCCAGATAGGGAAGTTGCTACTTTTTCTCACAATTCCGAGTTTATATTCCCTGATATTTAGTTAACATCTCATAATCTTTCTTTAATTGTAAGTTTATATTTTCAGTTAACTCACTATTCTGACTTTCGTGCAATTTACAGTATTAACTTAATTATTATTACATGATTACAGTATTACATGATTTCATACTAAATGCCTCAAGCGGTCATTTTATGGCCAAAAGGGTCGATATAGATCATAAAATGTATTTTTTACCTTTTTTTTTACACAAAACAATTTTTTTAATACAATAGTATGTGAGTTTCTCAATTAAAAGTAATACAAAATAATATATACCAACAAAATTCTTGGATTCTTTTTTCACAAAATGTGTCAAATTCTCAGAATCCAAAGATAAGTCAAAACTGTGAATGTTATAAATTTCAAAGAAATAAATTGAGAATAATGAAATGCTAAATCTGCTATGTGTTATCAAACCATTACAGTTTTTCAGACAAGCATTGTCCAGACAACATTCAAAACTCCTGTTTTGTGATTCCTAGAGGTCATTGACAAACGGTCAGTTCATAGTAGTTTATTAGACTCTGCTTTTGTCCCAGAGGACATTACCACCACTTCTCTCCAGTCATCTTCCATTACTGACACAATACAGGAGATTTCATCTTGTTCCTTTGTCACCAAGCATTATGGGTCTCTTGTCCTTTTGAAACCAGCACAACATGTGTTGTAATGAGCTATGGTCAAAATCTAAGATCCATGACATCCAGTTATGACTCACCACTGGTTCTGCTAATCCATTACAGACTGCTGCAAACTTCCCGCATGCATAACCAGGAGTGGCGACAGAGGTAACATGCTTCTGTCCAGCTGCCAGCAGAGCTGCTGAAGAAATACACTACAAGGTCAATCAAGCTGTCCATGTCTCTTCCTCTTTGCTTTGGGAAACACAGCATGCCGTGGCAGACCTGGAACAGTCATTCTTGAAAGAGCACAGCAGTGATTGATAAAGACATTCTCTGGACATGATATCCTTTAAGTGAAAAGAAGCCCTAAAAAATAACCTAAGGTAGGACAATTTATAAAAGAAACAGAAATCATGAAATGTAACATTTGAAATGAATCAATGATGTTAGTATGTAGGCATGGTGTGGGTGTGTGTGTGTACAAGTGTGTGTGTTTATATAAGCATCTTGAGACGTTGCTCCAGTTCTTCTGGATTGATGCTGTTTCACTAAATGATGTTTTATTAACAAAGTTCGGGAGGAGCACGTTCAAAGGATTAACGCAATCAACACGTCATCAGCAATTACACCTCATCCTATCAGCAGGAGAGGAAGCATGTATATATAGACATGTTTGACTCACCTACAGCTCTTGACATTTTCGGTATCCCTCCACCACCCCGACTCCTCACACTTAATTGTTCCTATCAAAGTCAGGATACGGGGGGAGTGATCCAGGTTTGGGCTAAATACCGAGCTCGGAGCCCTCTCCTCGGACATCACGCCAAATACGCTTACCATTTATTGCTCCTGAATCATTTGTAAGTGTTAACTCGTGATTATTTTTTTTTTCGTTTCACCGAGAGACTTGATGATGGTGAGAACAAACCTTCATCAGATGATGTGGAGCACCGACTGTTGTCAGACTCCTTGTGCATTCAACAATTCTTACTGGATTATTACAAATAATGACAAAAGGTGTGTTTGGAAATGTAAACTGATATTTCCTATTGACACACTACGGCAAAATATATAAATAACGTTTCACGTTACACACGTAACCACGGTTGAGAATAGAGAATAGGGGACGATGAATAGGGAATGAGACGCTGCGTCCACTAAGGGTCGCTATGGGTAATACCACTGGTATTTTACAGGAATGGCTAAAGCATGGCAAAGGGACGCAGCATCTCGTTCCACATTCTCAGGGAACCATGCTTACATGCGTAACTTAAATTCCCTTTCATGCTGAAGGGATGATTGCTGTATTGATTGAGCCCAGCAAAGTAGTCCTCATTCCTAAGGTGCAACATAGAACTTAAAGAGCTTAAAGCAACTTAAAGAGCTCTAAGAGTGTAGGCCTCAATGAATAAGTGTAACTATCTTTGGAAAAAAGAGGCCTGATAAAGTTTGCTATAGCTAAGAAGCCCTCTGGAGTTCAGTGGCCTCAATGAAACTGACTCTCTGTATCAAGAGGGGGTCTAAAATTGCTCATCAGCTAGCTATCTCTAAGGGCAGAGGCCTCAGCATGGCAACACCCTACTCAGAGGAGTGGAAGCCTTGCCAAATAAGTGTACTGTCTTTAGTGAGAGGAGGCCTGACAAAGCTTGCCATGGTTAAGGAGACCTCAGTAGAGCAGAGGTCTCAAAGACACTAACTTGCTGTTCCAAGAGGAGACTTAACAATGCTCATCTACTAACCAAGCTCTGAGGGTGAACACTGCAATGCCTTACCATAGCCAAGGAGGCTCACAGAGAGCTTAACAACTTAGCATACACCCAGTGCTCAGGCTTGGGGCTGAAGATTCTCAGAGAATTTTTTTTTTTTATTTTTTTACATAAGCATGTCAGAGACCAGATGACCTAATTCAGAAGATAGGAGCCTGAAACATGTGTTGGCAGGGGAGGCAACTTCAATGCAGATGCCTCCCTATTAAGATATTGGCAGTAACTCTTTAACTCATAACACTGATGCATTTGCATATATGACAGTTTTTCAACTTTCCAGTCAGAAAATAAGGAAGGCAGAGTCTGGGATCACTGGAAGCAGTATCAACCCCATTTTTAGTAATCAACACCGGCCTTTCGAACACCAACTGGTTGTGTTCCAACTATTACCAAGGCAGGCCTCTCTTTCTCTAAGGCCGTGCTTTTAACTGGTCTCTCGACTCACTGCAAAGTGAGAACACCTGTTCGATTTCATTAACAAGAGGCATGTCTTTTAACTACCCCAAACTCCTCCTCCGCCTGCATCAGCCTTTAAACCAGGGGTGTCAAACTCATTTTGGTCGGGGGGCCGCATACTGCTTAATCTGATGTCAAGGGGGCCAGACCAGTGAACTCATAGCAAAATTACATAACTAACAATAAATCCGCTTTTTTTTTTTTTGTATTAGTGTATTATATTATAAATTATTATAAATTATATTTTTTATAATTTTATATATATATATATATATATATATATATATATATATATATTAAATTATAAAAAATCTTTAAATTAAATGAATGATTAATGAATGATGAGTGTCCTTTTACAAAATATATTATGAACAACCTACGTATTAAGTGCAATTTCAAAAACACCAGTACTCAGTTTAACATTTATTTAAGTGCATTATGCATAAAACAATTGTCAGTTATTTTACAATGATGATGTTTCAGTTTTGTGGAACTTAAAAACACTGTCCTGCATGTTAACATAAATCAAATATCAATTATTTAAAATTATTTTTTCTGGGAAGGAATTCTGAACACATTGAACGAATTGACTTCACACACTTAAAATCTTAAGTGGCAGCTGTTTTAAAAAATATATATATTTTTTTTGTAAAATTTGCAAGTTTATACATATGTGTGTTTTTTTTTATGTAAACAAATTAACTTTATCAATTTGCGAAAACCGCAATTTGCTAAAGACCTGAAATCGTTTCTCAAACTCCCTCAGCAACTCTGAAATATTGTCTTTGTACTGCCTCACGTCAGGATGAACACTTGCTGCACGTAACTGGCTTTCACTGCAGCCTCACTGAACTCTCAGCTTCGGGTGAAAACAGATCGCTTTTTCCTCAGACCTACTAACATTTCATTTACCTTCTGTATTCTCAGTTTCCCAATCATCTCCGTGGATAGGAAGAAGTAAATTTTTCTTGAAAAAACACTTTTCTCTTTTTTGACAAAGAAATTTCGACGATGAGGTTGCCAGGGCCAACAGGACAGCGCGTAAACAGACAGAACTAAACGCCACTCAGACACTGAAGCTCAGTGCTGCCATCTGCTGTTAGTTCCGCCGAAAATGAAAATATTTTTTTCCATATTGCAGATTTATCTCCCGGGCCGGACTGAACCCCCTGGCGGGCCGGATCCGGCCCGCGGGCCGTACATTTGACACCCCTGCTTTAAACCATGCCCCGTTAGTCACAGCATGTTATAACAAAATATGGCTTTCCCCATGACCTCCAGACCTTACTGTGTAGATCTGAGAAAGAGAAGACTCGTACGAGCCAGGAGGATATGCTCCAAAAGGGAGTGATTCTTATGCTTCCATACAGAATAATCAGTCCATGGCGACTATTATTAACCCGCCGGCAGCAAGTTTCATATGCAGAGCAATCAGATTGCTCAGAGACACCCGGAGAAAAGAGTGTGCTTTCTCACAACAAAGTGAACAATAACTCCTCCACGTTAGGACACTTGCTCTCGTCAGTCACTGGTGAGAAACAGATGCTCACATCCTTTTAACTCGAGTCTCGACTCAGTTGCAGCAGGTCCTGAACCGCGAGATGCAAATGATTGTCCCGATTCCCTCGAGAAATGGGACAAACGAGAGTGCGCTCAAAATGCATGCAAAGAGCTCCCTCAAGGACTGTACATGCATGTCTCCTTTTCCAAGCACAAAAACATATAGTTCATGTTCATCCGTGTTAGCACTTGACACACAAACTGCTTAAACATGCCTTGTACTTGCTATACTGTCAGTACAGATGCTTCAAAACAAATAGTCTCCTGAATATAAAAAAGAGGATGACGTATTGCACAGGTGCCTCTTTTATACCTGCAGTTGCACCAGTGGCGATGTCATGGGATGCTGCCTGCTGATGTCAATTTCATTGTTGTGATTAGACTCAAGCTGCAGACACCTGTCATAACAGATGTATTCCCATAGCGAACCCTAAGGGATGCAGTGTAGAGTTCCCTTAAAACTGGCTTAAACCATTTTTTGTTAGAAAATACTAAGGTGTGTGTGTGTGTTCAAACAAGTCCTTAGCCAAATCGATTTCCAATGGAATAAATAATAGCTTAAGAACAGATACTGTCTGTTTGATATAACCATAAATAGTTATACCTCATGTTTAAACACTATCTACACAAGATCCAACGGCAAATTCCTTGAGGACTGGCCAAGATAAGGCTTTACAGACAGCTACATAAGCACTGAACGGCTGTTGACGATCTAAACAAATGATCAAACACGCACTGTTTATATAAGTTCATTTTATGTCAGATGGAATGCCAACATACTTGAACTAACAGCTGTTATTTTGCCCAGACAGTTGGCAAAAAGGTCTAAATCCTTAATTAAGAGGCACCAGGAAGCACAATTTAACCTTAGTTATTGTATTTGAAGTCTACAATAAGGGGACACGTTGTACAAATAAACAGTAAACCACATTAACATTCAGACCCCTCAACTAGCTCGAAAATTTAAACAAAACCAAAAAAAAAATATATATATATATATCTATATATATATATATTTTTTTTTTGGTTTTGTTTAAATTTTCGAGCTAGTTGAGGGGTCTGAATGTTAATGTGGTTTACTGTTTATTTGTACAACGTGTATATATATATATTTAAAAAAAATCACATGTTCCCCTGAATATACAAGTTTAACTGACCTCCATTTTCAAATATGTCTATTCGTGTATCTTCAAGGCTTTCATGGGCTTAGTTAAATAACATTTATAATTTAAGGTATTATCTTTTATAAATATATTACCCAAAGCGATGTTATCCCTAACACTCACATTTACATATTTAACTCTATGTCTGCGATCACTTGTGTAGAATCTTAATTTGTATGGAGTGATTCTGGTTTGCAGGAAACAAATCAGTGTCCACTAGCATTAATTTCAACCACATGCTCAAGTCAAGAAAATCTCCCAAGGCGTTTTATTGAGCAAACTGTTGTCTGCATTGACAGCAGAGGTCTTTATCTGCAACAGCAACAAAGCATTTAGCATTATACTGAGAGAAGCATTTGTTTGGAACCTGTCTCTGCCCAGTGTCACCACTGGTGCTTCGCTGTGGTTTAGTTTGTTTCTGGCAGTTCTCCAGGCCGCTGCTTTGTAAGGTCTCCAGCTCCTGGGGTGATTTCACTGTCCAGTGAGCTATGAAAGCTTTTTATAAGTACATCAGCACAACTGCATTAATCGGCAGCCATATTGATTCAGCATTTGTGTGTAGAAGACAGAGAGAAGAGGAACATTAATGGATATATTTATAATGAAGTACCTCTCAACCTCATGCTTGACTCACAAATGGGGCATAAAGTTTTGCGACTCTCAGCCAAACACAAAATAAAAATACTGACCCTTATGTTTTACTAATTTCCTCGGGGCTAAATGTATAGTGCCACTGGAAATAAATTGACACGAACATTTATAGATCACTTAAAAATCAGTAGAAACAACTGTGAAATGTTTCCCTTTTGGCTATTACAATATATAATTAAACAATGCTATTGAAACTCTGTTGTTGATTATCAGCTTTACTTACTTCAATATGTTTTAATAAACCAGGTAAAAAACACACATACAGATCTGTATTGTTTAATTAAAATTGATTATATATATATATATATATATATAGCACTTTTTCATAGACACTCAAAGCGCTTACATGGACGGGGGGATCTCCTCAACCGCCACTAGAGTGCAGCATCCACCTGGATGATGCGACGGCAGCCATATTGCGCCAGAACGCTCACCACACACCAGCGTATTGGTGGAGAGGAGACAGAGTGATGAAGCCAATCAGAGAATGAGGATGGTTAGGAAGCCATGATGGACAATTTTGGCCAGGATGCCATGGTTACACCCCTACTCTTGCGAAGGACATCCTGAGATTTTTAATGACCACAGAGAGTCAGGACCTCGGTTTAACGTCTCATCCGAAAGACGTTGCTTGTTACGGTGTCCCCGTCACTATACTGGGGCATTAGGACCCACAAAGACCACAGGGAACTCATTAAACGTTTAACGTAGTTCACCCTTAACCCTGAAATGCATGAATATTTTGCCAGTCGTTGTTACATATTTGGGTTTTTAGCGACCTGGATCCATATATAACACAGATGTATATCTAACTGCCGCAATATAAAAACTCTAGTGATATTTTATTAATAATTACAGAGTAATAACATAAACCAAATTTCATTACCTTTTGGAACTTGGAAGGGTTCAATTTGAGCGAGTGATTTTTACCATTATTAATCTCCTTGTCAGAGCTCATTTTCCCAGCACATTCAGTGGCAGGCTCATATTCGCAATCTCAGCGATATTCTTAAAACCATAGTTTTGAACACCTTCAAAATCAATATTTTAATTGCTATCTACTTTATTATACACACACACATATATATATATATATATATATATATATATATATATATATATATATATATATATATATATATATATATGTATATATATATAATCACTTGCACTATTACATACCTTTGGTCGCTAGCAACTTTATACTTTTTTTTTTTTTGTATAGAGCACACATATGTCTGTATATTTTAGAAAAATGAAATAGCGCAAGTGAAATGCTGTTGACCTTCAGCAGAACCCACAATGGTTCAATGTGTCTGAGTAACTTTGTTGATATCGTTGCAGTATTTCATTCATTCCGTTTGTGGCTAAGGTGGATGCATACTATAAATCTCCTTTTTATCTTTCCTTGTCATTTTATTTTTCCTAAGCTTTGTATCTAGTTTTTGTATATGCATTACCTTACATGTATTATCGTGTAACAGTTGAGTTCAGGGATACATACTTTATATGTTATACATTATACATGCTGTACAAATTTTGTTAAAAAATGCTTCTTTTATTACGTTAAAGCCCAGACGACATAAGCATCTTTTTTTATTTTTTTTTATGTTATCGATGTAGCCATTTAGTTAAGAAAATGTGACTGTGGTAAGCGGGGTATGGTTTAAAGGCTGCTGCTGGAAAAGGAGGAGTTTGGGAGAGTTAATGGTTAAGGGACACACTTCACAGCCAACAGATGTTCTCATTTTGCAGTGAGTCGAGAGACAGGTTAAAAACCAGGCCTTTGAGAAAACAAGAGAGCTGCCTGGGAGCATGCTATAACATGCCAGGTTGAACTAGGAAGCACGATTTTGCTGAGTGGAAAAGTTTCTGTTTATTTTACAGAAAAGCTCTTGTGCTTATATGCTTGTACTAATAACGAGGAAGACACTGTTGCACGGTCGTTCCCAGACCCTGTCTCCCTCATTGCTAAACCAGTCGAGTTGAGAAATTTGTTTTTTGTTTATTCATTTATTTGTTTATTCATTTATTTTTACTTCATTAATTGAATCTTTTGCTTATGAATACGTTAAGGAAACATTAAGTTTTATCAACTTCAATATTCATATATGTCGCTGACAAATAATGATTGCTGAACATTCTGAACCTAGTAATAACATAAAACATTTCGGGTTACGTATGTAACCCTGGTTCCCTGAAGTGGAACGAGACGCTGCGTCAAAGCACTTGGGCAAATACCCTGACGTCAGTCACGTGAAGATGTGTACAACCAATGAGTGAAAGTCATGTGTGAATGCGAGTCGCGGGTCAGTGACATCATGAACGGAGCATGAAGGCACGCCGGAACCCGGAAGCGAAAGCAAAAGAGTGTTTGAAGCGGGCCCTGAGGAGCAAGGAGCTCTGGCAGAGACGCAGGGTTATGTAACCAGGGTTACATACGTAACCCGATACGTTCCCTTTCATGGGAACTGGAGCTGCGTCAAAGCGCTAGGGGAACGCTATACCAAAGTTACCTCAGCGACGCCGGCCTGCGGGTATGTCCCAGTTCACTGAGAGAGCACCCTCGTTCCTGGGGCGGAATCGAGATCCAATTGATAAAACCTCATGAATGTGTGCGGCGAGGACCAGCCAACCGAAGCACAGACCTCAGCCAAGGAACTCCTGATAGAAAAGCCTTGGAGGCCGCCACGCTCCTAGTAGAGTGGGCCCAGACCCTCAGGGAGAAGCCTGTCCGGCCGACTCATAAGGCAGATAGATAGCCTCAACTATCCATCGGCTTAGGGTTTGCTTGAAAGCTGGAGCCCCCTTAGGGGCCCCAAAGCAAACAAACAGTTGGTTCGACTTACGCCAGGTGGCAGTCCTGAAAACGTAAGCGTCCAGGGCTCGCACTGGACAGACTTTGTTCTTGTGCTCCTGCTCATGATCATCGAAGGGGGGAGGACAGAAGGCCTGCAGCATGATAGACCGAGCCACATTAGTGGGAACCTTGGGGACATAGCCTGGCCTCGAGTGGAGAAAACTTTCGCCATCCCATGCTTGAACTTGAGACAGGTAGGGGCCACCAAAAGGCTTGAAAATCCCCGACCCTCTTAAGCGAGGTGTTAGCCAGAAAAATAAGGTTCTTTAGAGAGAGAAAGCAGAGCTTAATTGGAAGCTCCTCTAATGGTTCAAAGGGTGCCTGGGACAAGACATGGAGCGCCAAAGAGTCCAAGGTAGGAACCCTGGTCTGTGCCACAGGTCTCAGCCTTAAAGTGCCACGAAGGAAACGAAAGACTAGGGGGTCCCTGTCCAAGGACGCCCCACCCAGAGGTATATGGCAAGCCGCTATGGCAGCCACATAAAACTTCAAGGTGGGGGGGGGGACACAACCCTGCCGCAAATTTTTCCTGCCAGAACTCCAGCACTTTGCCAACTTGACAGGTAACTGGGTTCACCTGCCTTTCGCTACACCAGGAGATGAAGAGTCTCCACTTCAAGGCGTAAAGTTTCCTCGTGGAGGGAGCTCTGGAATGAAGAATTGTCTCTACAACCTCTGCTGAGAGACTAGAGACGAGGAGCTGGGCCCCCTCAGGGGCCAGACCTTCAACTTCAGCAGTTCTGGGCGGGGGGGGAACGCAACCCTCCGCCTGGGACAGAAGGTCCCTCCTGACTGGAATCTCCCATTGGACTCCGTCTAGGAGAGATATCAGGTCCGAAAACCAAATCCTGCTGGGCCAAAAGGGGGGCACCAGCGTAAGAAGGACTCTGTCCCGACGATACTTGCAAGAACTCCTGTAAGCAGAGCAATCAGGTGAAAGGCATACAGGCATAGCCTCGGCCATGCATGCACCATGGCATCCCGCCCCAGGGGCGCTGGATGTGTTAGGGAAAACACAGAGGGCAATGGGAATGCGCTCTGCGGACTGCCAGTAACTCCAGCAGGAGGTTTATGTGCCAGGACTGGTGCCGCATGCTCCACAGACCTTGCGAGGAGCGATCCCTCAGAATCGCTCCCCAGCCCGTGAGGCATGCATCCATTGACAGCGTTATCCATTGGAACGGAGCCCCCAGCACCGGGCCCTGTGATAGGAACCAGGAATTCTTCCACATGCTCAGGGTGCATAGGCATCGCCTCGTGACCTTGATTGTGCAAAGAAGGTTGCCCCTTGGGGAAAACCCTCTGGTCCTGAGCCACCACTGCAGGGGCCTCATGTACAGTAGGCTGAGCAGAATGATGCTGGATGCTGCCACCATGAGCCCCAACACTCTCTGAAAGTGTTTGACAGTGAGTGGCTGGCCTAGTTTGATACTCTTGACTGCTGAATGAATGGAATGAATGCGCCCAGGAGAGAGCCAGGCAGACATTGTTTCTGAGTCCCAAATGACACCCAAGAAAGTGGTTCTCTGATCAGGATAAAGCACACTCTTCTTGGTGTTCAGCCTTAACAGCAGCTCCTTCATGTGAGCGAGCACGACAACTCGATGACATGCTGCTAACTGCAACGACTGGGCTAGTACTGGCCAGTCATTGACATAATTGAGGACACAAATGCCCTGGAATCACAGCGGAGCAAGCGCAGCGTCCACAACCTTTGTGAACGTGCGGGGCAAGAGCAATAGGCCGAACGGAAGGCCGCAATGGCTTTGTGGGGAGCGGAGGGGCTTAAAGAGAGAATGCCGACTGGGGCAAGAGGTATCCCGCAAGAGCCTCGTCCATCTTTGGCATCCCTCCATAACAATGGCAAGGGTAGCATACATAGCACTGTGCGGTGTATGAACCCTGTCGGAAGCTGGCCTTTTCCATGATCTCGACACCTCAGTGTGGAGACCCTGAAAGAAAGGCAGTGCCCAGTGGACGATGCGAGCTGGTAGGTAGCGCTCGTCCAACTTGCTTTTCCTAGGACGAGCACTCCTCAGAGCTGGATAGCGTTAGCGCCGAAGTCCCAGCGAGATCGGGAGAAGCCACGCCAGAAGCGCGTGTTCCCGGATCCCGACTGGAACTGGAATCAACCCAAACAGGCTGAGAAGCGGGAGCACCCGTCTCAAAATCTTCCGAGAGATCCATTTGCGATCCCCAGGAGCGTGAACGCCGCTGAGCCTCAGCGGCAGCAGGTCCGGAGCCCTGGGAGGCGCGAGCCTGGTTAGTGTCCGCAAACACTGCCAGGCGGAAGCGGAGTGTACACACTGCACACTGAAGACACACAAAGCTGTCGCTTCCGGGTTCCGGCACGCTTTTATGCTCTGTTCATGTCGTCACAAGACTTGCATTCACACACATCTTTCTCTCATTGGTAGTACACATCTTCATGTGACCGACGTCAGGGTATTTCCCCAAGCGCTTTGACGCAGCTCGAGTTCCCATGAAAGGGAAAGATATTTAAAAAATTGTATATAAATAAACTAAAACTAATTACTTAAACTAATTAACATCTTGTTCTTACAAAGGTAAAATGGCTGTATAAGTTCTCTTTTTATGTTTAGTAATTCCGCATCCACATTGTTTGATAGGTGAGAAATATTATAAATTATTTTCTAATATAAAGATTCATTGTAGCATAGAAAACATTCATTGTAGCATACCTGTTGCACTAGTATCTATCTATCTATCTATCTATCTATCTATCTATCTATCTATCTATCTATCTATATATCATGCCAACAGGAACAGGAAGTGAATAGACAACACAACAAGACAAGAGTAAGTAGTTATGGCTACATACATACCCTGAAAGTTACCTCTGTTTTTGTAACTGAAAGCTGAGTTCCCTATCAGTCAGTCACGTTCGACGTTACGTCGGACTGACGTCATGGGGTCTCGCTTGGGAGCCCAATCACCTCCCAATATAACTAAACGCGCCAATGAACATTGGCTAGTGAGATTTGCATGCCGAGTCCCGCCCCACCCGGCTTCCGGGTATAAATAGGACCGGCATCGCTCACTTCATTCATACTTTTGCTTCGGAGCCGAGCGGTTGTAAGCAGCCGTTCATTCTGATCACCTTCAAGAGCGCGTTCTTTCCCGGCTGGAAATACGGTGCGACAGCGATGGTGCGCGTCTTCCCAGCAACGTGTTCCCCCCTGTGTGCCTCGGTTGGAAGAGCAGTTCCTCTAAAAGAGCAAAACGCGGACGATTAGCGTCTTTTTCAAGATGCCTTTTCGTCCGTGTGTTTCTGGATGCGGTCGTTTCCTGACCTCATCTGACAGCCATGAGCGCTGTTTCTCGTGTCTGGGCAGACAGCACGCTGAGAGAGCGCTTGTGGATGGTTCATGCTCTCATTGCGGGGGCATGACCATGTCGGTGTTGCGGTCGCGGCTCGCCCTCTGTGATACAGAGGTTCGAGCGCCCTCTGCTGCTACCCATATCCCCTCTGCTTCTCATGGTAGAGCTGTGGGGTTGGTTAGCACTCAGGGAGACCTGAGGGTTACAGTGGGAGCTACCTCGTCGGGCCAGCCCCTACGAACCTCCCACTCCTCTTGCACACCGTGTGCCGTCGAGCTGCCAGATGAGCCGCCAGGTCCCCCACGTGAGGTGCCTCGGGTCTCGTTTGGCGCTCCGGATGAGGATCGGATGTCGATCGCTGCATCGGAGAGTGGGCTGTCATCCTCGGGTGAGGAAGCCGAGCAGCGCCCCTCGGGCGTCGCTGCTCGTGTGGAATCAGATCGGGAGATGATGGCCATGCTTTCCCGGGCTGCCACGGGCATCGGGCTCGAGTGGAACCCTCCACCGTCGCCCGAGCGCTCGCGGCTGGATGATTGGTTTCTGGGTGCGGAGCGGGGTTCACAGCCCTGCTCCGCTCCGGTGCCTTTCTTCCCGGAAGTGCATGAGGAGGTCAGTAAGTCGTGGAAGGCACCTTTTACTGCCCGAAGCCGCTCTCTGGTCTCCTCCGCTCTCACTACCCTCGATGGCGGGGCTGCCAAGGGTTACGCGGACATTCCCCAGGTGGAGCGTGCAGTTGCGGTGCACTTGTGCCCGCAAAATGCTGCCACCTGGCGCAATCGTCCGCGCCTCCAGTCCAAGGCGGGTAAGACGACGGCAGCCCTGGCTGCCAAGGCTTACAACGCCGCTGGACAGGCAGCTTCTGCCCTGCATGCCATGGCCATCCTGCAGGTCCATCAGGCAAAAGCTCTTAAAGAGCTGCACGAGGGTAGCTCTGAGCCGGGGTTGATGCAGGAACTGCGCACGGCGACTGACTTCGCCCTCCGGGCGACTAAGGTCACGGCGCGGGCCCTCGGCCAGACGATGTCCACACTCGTGGTCCAGGAGCGCCATCTCTGGCTGGACCTGGCTGAGATGAAGGACGCCGACAAAGTTCGCTTTCTCGACGCCCCCGTCTCCCAGGCTGGCCTCTTCGGCGACACCGTCGTGGACTTTGCTCAGCAGTTCTCGACGGTGCAGAAGCAGACTGAGGCGATAAGCCACATCTTGCCCCGGCGGGATTCTGCCAAACCGCCGCGGGCTGTCCCTCAGCCTGCTCGCCGCCGAGGGCGCCCCCCTGCGGCTGCAAAGGGTCTGGCCGGACCGGAGACCTCCCGTCCGGCCCCTCCTCCCCGCAGGAAGGCGACGCAGCCCGTCCAGACCGCTAAACCCTCCAAGAAAAAATCAAAGCGGCCCTGAGACGGGCGACCCAGAGATGGTAGGACCTGCTCGTTCCCAGGAGCTGGTGAGGGCACCACTCCTTCCCCCGGAGGAGGGCCGGGTGGAGAATCTTGTTTCTTTCTGTTCCCACATTTTCAATAAAAGAGCAGTTTCCTCCATCTCTGGGTCATACTCGGTCCAAGCTGACAGTGGGCGATGCACCGCTTCCCCCCTCTCAGCCGACCTCTCTTTCACCACGGACAGGGAGCGGGCAGTCTCAGGACGCGCTGCCTCCTTGCCCCTCCCTTCCAGGCCCCTCACGGGGGCTATGGAGCCAGGTAAGTGCACCACACGCACTGCCACGACTCCAGGACGCCATGCCTCCTGGGTTGGGCCTCAGAGCTCCCTGCTGCCCCCCCGCGGGTTCGTCGGCCGTCCCCTTGGTGCCTCTCGAACGGAGTTTGGGTGCCTGGTTAGCGCTTCCCACTCCGTCTCGTTGGCTCATTCGGACAATCAGACTCGGCTATGCGATTCAGTTCGCCAGGCGACCCCCCAGGTTCAGCAGCGTTCTGACTACCTCAGTGGAAGGCAAGGACGCCCCTGTACTTCGGGAAGAGATCGCTGTCCTCCTGGCGAAGGGCGCGATCGAGCCTGTCCCTCCAGCCGAGATGGAGTCGGGGTTTTACAGCCCCTACTTCATCGTTCCCAAGAAAGGTGGGGGGTTACGGCCTATCCTGGACCTGCGTGTCTTGAATCGGACCCTACACAGGCTTCCGTTCAGAATGTTAACGCAGAGACGCATCCTCACGTGCGTCCGCTCCCAGGACTGGTTTGCAGCAATCGACCTGAAGGACGCGTACTTTCATGTCTCGATTCTCCCTCGTCACAGACCGTTTCTTCGCTTTGCGTTCGAGGGTCGGGCATACCAGTACAAGGTCCTCCCCTTTGGTTTGTCCCTGTCTCCCCGCGTCTTCACCAAAGTCGCGGAGGCTGCCCTTTCCCCCCTCAGGGAGATGGGAGTCCGCATCCTGAATTATCTCGACGACTGGCTCATTTTGGCACAGTCGCGGGATCGGGTGTGCGAGCACAGGGACTTGGTGCTCAGACACCTCATCCATTTGGGGCTTCGGGTCAACTGGGAGAAGAGCAAGCTCTCCCCTGCGCAGAGCATCTCTTTTCTCGGTTTGGAGTTGGACTCGGTCTCCATGTCAGCACGTCTCACCAACGAACGTGCACAGTCAGTGTTGAACTGCCTGAAAGTAGTCAGGCGGAAAACAGTGGTCCCACTGAAACAATTTCAGAGGCTCCTGGGGCATATGTCATCCGCAGCCGCTGTAACACCGCTCGGATTGATGCATATGAGACCACTTCAACACTGGTTACGGGACCGAGTCCCGAGGTGGGCTTGGCACCAAGGCGCATTCCGTGTGGCAATCACACCGGCTTGTCGCCAGACGTTCGGCCCTTGGTCAGACCTTGCTTTTCTACGGGCCGGAGTTCCCCTAGGGCAAGTGTCCAGGCATGTTGTTGTTACAACAGATGCCTCCACCACGGGCTGGGGTGCCGTGTGCATCGGGCATGCTGCCTCGGGCTCCTGGACAGGACCCCGGCGGCAGTGGCATATCAACTGCCTCGAGTTGCTAGCGGTACACCTTGCCTTGCGCCGGTTCCGACCGTTGCTGCAAGGCAAGCATGTACTGGTCCGCACGGACAACACATCGACCGTGGCGTACATCAACCATCAAGGTGGTCTACGCTCCCGTCGCATGTCGCAACTCGCCCGCCACCTCCTCCTTTGGAGTCAGCATCGGCTCAGGTCGCTGCGTGCCGTTTACATTCCGGGCGAGCTCAATCGTGCAGCCGACGCGCTCTTACGACAGCTCACGTTCCCGGGAGAATGGGGACTCCACCCCCAGGCGGTCCAGCTGATCTGGAGTCGATTCGGGGAAGCGCAGGTAGACCTGTTTGCTTCCCGGGAATCCTCCCACTGCCAGTTGTTTTTTTCCCTGACCGACGGGACCCTCGGCACGGATGCACTGGCACACAGCTGGCCCCGGGGCCTACGCAAATATGCGTTCCCCCCAGTGAGCCTTCTTGCACAGACCCTGTGCAAGGTCAGGGAGGACGAGGAGCAGGTCTTGTTAGTTGCGCCATACTGGCCCAACCGGACCTGGTTTCCAGAACTCTCACTCCTCGCGACAGCCCCTCCCTGGCGCATTCCCTTGAGGAAGGACCTGCTTTCTCAGGGACAGGGCACCATTTGGCACCCGCGTCCAGATCTTTGGAACCTCCACGTGTGGTCCCTGGACGGGATGCGGAAGACTTAAGTGCCCTACCACCGGCGGTGGTAGACACTATCACTTCGGCTAGAGCCCCCTCTACGAGGCTGGCATATGCCTTGAAGTGGAGTCTATTCTCTGAGTGGTGTTCTTCCCGGCGGGAAGACCCCCGGACTTGCCCGATCAGCTCTGTGCTTTCCTTCCTTCAAGGTGGGTTGGAGCGGCGGCTGTCCCCCTCTACCTTGAAGGTATACGTCGCCGCCATTACAGCCCATCATGTTCCCGTCAGTGGCAGGTCTCTTGGGAAGCACGACTTGGTCATCAGGTTCCTAAGAGGGGCCAGGAGGTTAAATCCTCCTAGGCCGCCCCTCTTTCCCTCCCGGGACCTCTCTGTCGTTCTCTCAGGCCTACAGAGAGCTCCCTTCGAGCCCCTCGAGTCAGTGGAGCTCAAGATCTTGTCTCTCAAGACAGTGCTCCTGACTGCACTCGCTTCCTTTAAGAGGGTAGGGGACCTGCAGGCATTTTCGGTCAGTGAAACGTGCCTTGAATTCGGGCCGGCCTGGTCTCACGTTGTCCTGAGGCCCCGGCCTGGATATGTGCCCAAGGTTTCCACCACTCCCTTTCGGGATCAGGTGGTGAACTTGCAAGCACTGCCCCGGGAGGAGGCAGACCCAGCCCTCGCGTTGCTGTGTCCCGTCCGTGCACTACGTGTCTATGTGGACCGCACGCAGAGCTTTAGAAGCTCCGAGCAGCTCTTTGTCTGTTTTGGGGGACAGCAGAAGGGAAAGGCTGTCTCCAAGCAGAGGTTGGCCCACTGGATAGTGGATGCCATCGCCCTGGCATATCAGGCTCGGGGCGAGCCATGCCCCCTGGGGGTGAGGGCGCACTCCACACGGGGTGTTGCTTCCTCCTGGGCGTTGGCACGTGGCGCCTCTCTGACAGACATCTGCTAAGCTGCGGGCTGGGCGACACCTAATACATTCGCGAGATTCTACAATCTCCGGGTGGAGCCAGTCTCTTCCTGTGTGCTGGGAACAAACAGGTGACCGGCTCGGTGTCCTGCTTGCAGCGCCATGCCCCTTAATAAGGGGATACGAGCGCTTATCTACTCCTCAGGTGAGTTCCCCGTCTGGCGAACCCTGATTGGAGTTCCTCCTGCATCCTTCGGCATCGGACGCGGCGGAGGCGTATGACGCCAGGCCCAGTACTCGTGTGCATGCCCCAGTGGTCAGCCCTTGTACTGGACTAGATGCCCATGTGACGAGATTCCCTCTTGGTAATCCCATATGTGTACGCTCCACGGTACGGTTTTCCTCTTGGTAAACCCGTGTCTTTCCCTTGGCAGTTCTGTTCTGCCAGTCCCTTTGGTACGCGCTCCTCCCTGGGGTAGGACCTACCATGGGGACTTACATATGTCATACTGCCCCTCGGGTCAGTCCATATGTGTCCTACCGCACATTACCTCCCCCTTGGGCAGGGTGTGGTCTCCGTAGCGTCTGTACGCTCGCCCAGCGTTGATAACTAAGCGGGTCGAGCTGATCTGCGGAATTGAGATCCGAAGCTCTCTTCCCTGTGAGGCTCACGCAGGAACAGCAGCTTAGTCCTTCCTCACGTTGGCCTGCCCCTCCATCCCGATTGGCGTGGAGGCCTAAGTCGGCTTTCGCGGGGCGCTGGGTAGGTTACGTCCGCAGAGGCAGTTGTCCTTGGCACGCCACTGCTTGCCAACATCTGCATCTCCGATTCTCGTAACACGGCCAGTGCCTGTGGCGCTTTCCATAGGGACCCCATGACGTCAGTCCGATGTAACGTCGAACGTGACTGACTGATAGGGAACGTCTAGGTTACTGTTGTAACCCCCGTTCCCTGAAGGAGGGAACGGAGACGTTACGTCCCCCGGCCACAGGCCTGAGCCACCGCTGAGACCGGGATACACTCTCGGCTCCTCAGCAAAATATGAATGAAGTGAGCGATGCCGGTCCTATTTATACCCGGAAGCCGGGTGGGGCGGGACTCGGCATGCAAATCTCACTAGCCAATGTTCATTGGCGCGTTTAGTTATATTGGGAGGTGATTGGGCTCCCAAGCGAGACCCCATGACGTCAGTCCGACGTAATGTCTCCGTTCCCTCCTTCAGGGAACGGGGGTTACAACAGTAACCTAGACGTTATCTGTGTGTCAAATACAAGTTTTAATGAAATATTCCACTCTCATTCATGGAGTTAAGCACTGAAATTTCATGAAATGATTATCTAGAAGTTACAACCTTTTTATATTAAATTACATAGAAAAATTTGTATGGACTGCTATTTAATTCTAAATAGCAGAACTTGTGTTCTGAGAAAACGTTTTTGTGCAAAAAATGAACAATGATGCACTCTTGACTCTGTCCAAAGAGATTTCTTAGCAATATAATGACAGAGACCGATGGACTCCATTGGCTGGTTTGAACAAGTCTGATGACACAGTACTGTACGAGCTCTGCTGAAAGTAGGTGTGCTGTTGTTATCATGTTCAGACAGACTGTAATAATTATTTACTGCAATAAATAAGGCATTTTTAATACATAAACATTGTAATATTTTTTAAGTATCTTTTTTAAGCAATTAACTACTCTTTGGCAAGTGGAAAAGATTATGAATAACATAATACGATTATGTTTATTAATTTTAAAACAAGGCTGGGATACTTGTATGATGGCATATTTTGTTAATGCCTTTGACCGTTGAACATGATATCCCGTGGATGGGAATACGCATGAAAAATATATGCAGATGACATAATTCATGGAAAAATTAGGCATTGTTTGTGGGGAGGAGATGAGATGGAGATGCATGTGCAATCTTTCACTGACTGGTGTTATGAAGGCAGTATTGTACTTATCTAATATGTGCAATATTTTATAAATCTGAAAACTTTAAGGATGTAAAACTACTTTTACATCCTAGTTTTAAACTTGATTCCCCAAATAACTTGAAGAATGTTTGTTCAGAGACATTGTCACATTATCTGTTCGCTAGGAAGACATACTATTGTCAGGTTAAAAAGTTTAATATGTACTAAATTGCAGAGATAGTAGGAACGTAACCACGAAGGCTCATGTTCAAGTGAATAAACAATATTATATATAAATATACATTTGGAGAAGCCTGGTGCTACAGACTTCCTCTCTCTCCTAGCCTCATTTGACCTCAACCGACTCATCACCACAGGTACTCACAAGTCGGGCAATCAACTCGACTTGATCTACACACGCAACTACACCGCAGACAACACTCTAGTTAAACCACTGCATGTTTCTGACCACTCTTTCATTACATTTCATATGCATCTTACTAATCCTGCAACACCAACCCCTCTTCCAGTCACTTTCAGGCGTAACCTGTGCTCTCTCTCTCCTTCTCATTTCTCCTCTATCGTCTCATCCTCTCTTCCCTCTCACAAACAGTTCTCAACTCTGGATGCGAATACAGCAACAGATACCTTATGTTCTACTTTAACGTCTTGCCTAGATAATATCTGTCCACTCTCTTCCAAGTCCTCACGTGCTACTCCCTCTAGCCCCTGGCTAACTGATGTTCTTCGTGAACACCGGGCCAAGCTAAGGGCAGCTGAGAGAAAATGGCGCAAGTCAAAGGACCCATCTGACCTGAGTTTGTATAAATCTCTTCTCTCTACCTTTTCTACTGACGTCCATACTGCTAAATCTTTACACTTCCACACCAAGATCGACAGCACTTCCAACATGCATGCACTTTTCAAAACATTCAACTCTCTACTCTCTCCCCCTCCACCACCTCCCTCTGCCTCTTTAACTGCAAATGATTTTGCCCATTTCTTTATTAACAAAACTGCAACTATCAGTAGCCAGTTCTCACCTCCACTCACACACGAATGTACACTGCCCTCTGAAACCAGAAACACTATCTCAACCTTCTCTCCACTCACTGAGGTAGACGTATCTAAACTTCTCCTTTCCAGCCATCCAACCACCTGCCCTTTAGACCCAATCCCCTCACACCTTCTACAAGCTATCTCTCCTACAATCTTACCAGCACTTACTCACATCATCAACACATCCCTTCACACGGGATCCTTCATAGCGGACATAGCGGACATCTCGACATGGATGAAAGAGCATCATCTGCAGCTCAACCTGGCAAAGACGGAGCTTTTAGTCTTTCCTGCCGATCCAACCCGACAGCATGATTTCACTATCCAGATCGGTGCTACCACGATTACCCCTTCAAAGTCTGTCAGAAATCTTGGAGTGATCTTTGAGGACCAGCTGACCTTCAAGGACCACATTGCAAAGACGGCTCGATCATGCAGGTTTGCACTGTACAACATTAGAAGGATCAGGCCATTCCTAACTGAGCAAGCTACGCAACTTCTGGTGCAGGCCATGGTAATTTCCAGACTGGACTACTGCAACGGTCTTCTGGTTGGGCTTCCTGCAAATGCAATCAAACCCCTGCAACTGATCCAGAATGCCGCAGCTCGTCTGGTCTTCAACCAACCGAAAAGGTCTCATGTCACTCCACTCTTCATCTCACTACACTGGCTCCCTCTCGCAGCACGCATCAAATTCAAAGCACTGACTCTTGCATACAAAACTTACACAAACTCAGCACCTTCATACTTCCACTCATTGGTACAACTCTACACACCTACCAGAAACCTTCGATCGATCAACGAGCGGCGACTCGTGGTTCCATCACAGAGAGGAAAAAGAACGATCACAAGAACATTTTCATTCACCACCCCTGGCTGATGGAACACACTCCCTGCCCTCATCCGGAATGCAGATTCCCTGTCGAGGTTTAAAAAAACTACTAAAAACGCATCTCTTCCATGAGCACCTAACATGACACACACATGCAATCACAAAAAAAAAAAAAAAAAAAAAAAAAATTCCCTTTTCTCTACTCCCCATGCTTGTGCTACTTGTATTCAGAATGTTTGAAACTTTGTTTTGTAAGCGCTTTTATGTGTTTTTGTATCCTTTGGACAAATTGCTTCTATATTCCTCAAATTGTAAGTCGCTTTGGATAAAAGCGTCTGCTAAATGAGTAAATGTAAATGTAAATAAATGCATGACCTCGTGACCTCTTCAATTTGCATGAGAAGCATCCATTTACAATCTGTATTTTAATTTGTTGTAACGCTTTCGATTTGTTGCAGTCCATTTAAATAATCTGTTCAAATTAGACATTATTATAACTTAAAATGTGAGATTATAAAAAAAAAAAAAAAAAAATTGTGATGTATTCGTCACCCTGGAAAAAGAAAGTCAAGTTGAAATCTTTGCATTGTTGTATTCCAAAATATACATCCAAAAAGATTGGGATCAATATGTATTAAATTGATTAGACACATTACATTGATTGGAAGTGAAGAAAACCGTAGTGTTAAAAAAATGTTCTATTTCATTAAACAATGTTCTTTTGAACTTTCTATTATCAAAGAATCAAAAGAGTCTGTCATATGTAAACTTTAGAATTGTAGCTCTACATGTCTAATAAGTTAGCATTTGATTATTCTGAGAGTGACTTTATTATTCTATATTTTATTTTTTTAAGAGAACATATCAATGACACTTCTTTCTTTCTCCCTCTCTCTCAGTCACACGCACACGATTTTGTCCTTGCAACAGGGGACAGAAAAGCCTCCGCCTATACTAATCTGTGTTGGCTGCAGTGGCAGGCTGCAGGGGGCATATTAGGAAGCTTTGACATTATCAAAGGTCATGTCAAATCAATACGTGTGTTGACAAACTTCAGATTGCTCCCTGCTAGATTTGCAGATAGGATACAAACCCTCCCAGATGGTGTTTGCTTGCTTGAATCTTGCCTGCACTGTCGTCCTCCCAGGAGAACCTGCACACTGACCAGCTCTCTGCACTTCATTGAAATTTAAATTACAGGTTTTTATAGAAATGTCACTTTGGGGTATGTGATATATCAAGAATATGGGGAATGTGAATCATAGATATGGTTTGGAATCATGCACACAATATTACTTAGTGCTACATGTTTTTAGTATATATGATATTAAAACAAGTAATAATAATTGTTTAGTAATAAATATTGTGATGCAAAACTGAATTTTCAACATCTTTACTTCAGATCCTTCCAAAATTATTCTAATATGCAGATTTGATCAGTTTTAAAGCAGTTCTGGTGCTTTACATATTTATGGAAACCATATTATTTTCAGGATTCTTTGATGAACAGAATGTTCAAAGGCACAGAATTTATTTGAAATACTGACAGATGGACAGATACTTTCAATCAATATAATGCCATTTTGTCAAATACAAGTATTCATTTCCTCAACATTTTTGAATGGCAATGTTTATTATACTATACTCTGGCCTGGTTTCACAGACAGGGATTGGATTAAGCCAGGACTACGCCTTAGTTCTGTTATAGTTTAGTTCAGGACATTTCAGAAGCTTTTATAAATGTGCTTTAGAAAAAAAAAAAAAAACTTCTTGTCTACATCATGAGACAAAACAATGGCACTGACATAAAAAAAAAACATCTCAAATGTGCATTTTAGTCTGTGACCAGCTTAAGCATTGTTTATGAAACCTGTGTCTCTGTGTATCTCTGTTATGGACTGATAGAACTAGTCTGTACATTTTAAACAGTTTTGCTCCACGTATGCTAATATATTAATCTTTTTTTTTTTTTAAGTTTCAGGGCATTTGCCAGTTTACTCAACATAACAGATGCTTAGCATTCATACCTAAACGTAAGCCAAAAAACAAAAAGGTGAAGAGAAAATGAAAATCAGGAAAAGAGATGAGCTGAACAAAAAATTTAAGATTTTCAAAAGTTGTATTTTAAATATTTTAGTTTTTCTTGTGCAAAGTTGTTCTAATTTCTAGCCATTACAATATTTCCACCTCTACATGAAGACTTCTTATTGAAAGCTCACATAAATTAAAATTAAATATACATAGAGACCATAGCAAGCATTACTGCACTTGCAAATGGGAGCATATGAGAGCTTTCAGCATATTACCATCATACAGTTATAAGTATTATAAATGAGAGAAAAGTAACACCTTTGCGTCTCAATAAAAAGGACAGAGACAGAGAAATATTACTCAATAAGTGAAATACAGATTGATATCAAATATTCATATGTTCCATGAAATATTCATGCACACTGCATATTTCAAATTGATTTGTTTTGCAAATGTTTTCTCCTAAATATTCTCAACAGTGCTAAGCGGCTTACAAAACAAAGACACTCTGATTAGCTAAAATTCATCAAAATTTCCTAAGAAATTAGCTGAGAAAGAAGCTGAAGCGATTGTTTAAATACAATAAAGTGAAACAATAATACTTCTAAACCGATCAACATACAGAGCTAAGCCTCAGGAGGTCAAATCCTCTTTTCTAAATGTTGAGCAAATATTCTGTAGAACATGGAAAACTCTATACAGCATCTCTAACAAAAAAAAAGTTGCTTCCTTAGAACAGAGTTTGAGTTTGATAAACTTGTGTACCATTACAGGTTGCCATGGAGGCGGAAATAAAGCATTAAGAACTATCAAAGTCTGTAAATTGTACTTAACCTTTCCCCACCAGCATTTTTTTTAAAATTATTATTAAGTTGTCAGCCAACATTTTTCATCATTTTCAAAAAACTTTCATGCCCCTCAGAGTGTCCTAAAAATATCTGAGCATTCAGTATATCAAAGGAAAGAACAGAGCCCATGTTTTAATTAACACTTTAATGTGAAGTAAGGTTTAGGAAAAAACAAAAACCTTTTAAATGAAAAACTGCCAAAGATTATCCAGACCAGATTCAAAACGATGATCACAGATGGATTAGATCGAGTCCATCAACACCCGCAAAGCTTCACAGTCCTGTACCTTTTCCTGGGTTGACATTTCATTTGTTAACGTCAGGGAGTTTTGATTTATATTCTGTTGAATGAACACTTTAGCTTACATGCAAAAGCAATGCTTCAATTGCTTGTTTCTGCTTCTTGACATATATTTTCATGCAGAGATTCAGTCAAAAGGAAAAACAATGCAGATTAATTTGTATAGCCATCTTTGATCATATTTTCCAGGGGTGCCAATAATTCATAACTGTAAAAACATACATATGAATTGTCGCCATCATTACTTCTGTCTTCAGTGTCACACAGCCATTCACAAATCATTTAAATTTACGCTCAAGAAACATTTCTTATTATCAGCATTGGAAAAAAAAAAAAACATTTTTGATTTTTGAAACTCTCTTTTGTTACATTAAATTACTTTACAGTCATTTTGATAAATTGAATGAGTCTTGTCTTCCTAAAAATAAAAAAAATAAAACAAGCAAAGGAAGTCTTATTGACCACATTAAGCTTGTAGGTTTTAATTTATAATGCTACTGTCATGCCTCTTTGGGAAACTGTTGAGAACATCATCATAAAATAACTTGCAAAAGACTAAGACAATCTTCAGAGAGTATGACTTGCAATATTATCAGCATTCCCAGTCAAGATCTTGTAATTGCACTCCTTTTCTTAGTATAATACACTGTTGAACAATGTAGCTGGAGTCTCATCTGCGTAAAGGTTATTGCTGAAGGGCTATTTATCCATTATGACACATTTGACAGAGATTAACCACAGTGGTATATAAACAGTAGGCTATATTACTTTGTGCTATGCAATGATAGTCTCAGTACTAGGGAAGAATAACTAGTCAGAGGTCTTTTTTGTTTGATTTTGGGGCTTTTTACACTTGCTTATTTGAGAAAGGACAAGAAAGGTTAATAGCAAATGAACCAGGAGAGATGAGATATATATAGGATCAGGGAACAACACAGTCCACACTTGAACCCGTGTCCCCAAGGGAGCTCGATGGCACATAGATGTCTCGATCATGTGAATGACTGCTGCCCCACGGCTCTGACATGAGATTGATCTCCTGACCATACCTGATGTTTACTAGATTTGCCCTGCATGCTACAAAAAAAGAAGACTTCTCTTTATTGTGAAGGTCAGGAAATCAGAAGAGGAAGAGTCTGACTCTAACAGAATGTATGAAATACTTGCCCTATATGGAATTGATTGCCATTCAATGGTTCTTCTAGCATAGTGTGAACTGTGGACTTCAGGTCAAGTCATACATGTCTTCATGTTATACATTAAAGACAGAGTAAATCCATGTCTTCTGAAACAATAGCACAAGGAAACCATGTGAAAAGCTCACTGTGTTTGATTAGGTCTCTTCAAGAACAAGCCTGGAGGATTTTGCAGTACCCAATCCTCTCAATCACGTCAGACAGCCTCGTACAACAAACAAGACATCAGGTCACCTAGCACCAGATAGAGCTGCATCCTCTGAGTTAGATATGCTCAGCATGAGCAGTCTGGCATCCACAGGAGTTAAATCCTTTGGTGGCAAGACTTCAATATGAACCATGATGAAACCAAAACAAGGTCAACTGTATTTAAAACATATAAATAAAAAAAATTATTTAATGTTCATGAAGGCACTTTAATTACTTGTATGACTTTATTTTATGCAAAAGTGTCTTAACCTTGTAATGTCTGACACATGAGATAATACAGTGATCCCTCGTTTATCGCAGTTAATGTGAACCGGAACCCCCCGCGATAGGTGAAAAGCCACAAAGTAGGATAAGCCAATCAGCTCACGGGATACAACCACTCGTGCTTTCATTCGTCGATCTCACACCAGGAACCAATCACGTGCCTTTTCTGAGTGCCCGTGGGTGTGTACAAAATTTCGGTGAAAGTTTCTCTCTTTGTCTGGCATCCTGGGAAACCGTTTCTCTCATGCATCACAATAAAACAATGCTGCTTTCCGCAATACAGTTGTCGATATGTTGGTATTTTTAAAATTTTATTTTTCGATTAATATTTTTGAAAAATCCGCGATGCACTGAGACCGCAAAACTTGGCCCGCGAAGTGGCGAGGAATTACTGTAGTTAAAAAATTGTTTTGTTCATACATGTTTTTTTGCTGAGTATCACATTTGATACATCAGGCTTTTGTGACTCACATAGAATCATATTGTGTGAAAATGGATCTCATACTCAAGGAGGAGGAAAAAAGCACCTACTTTTTATTCAGAGGCTCAAAATGAGCAAAAATATGCAGTTTGGTGCATGTTATTTATATGCTAAAAGTAAGATGAAATACTGATAGCTTGTAATGTAAATCACAGAGATATTTATAGCACTGTAGCCCACTACTTATATAAAATGCATATATCAGTTGTCACTCCATATCTCCTAATAATATGTCTTAGTAAGATGATATTTAAATGCTTCAATTTCTTGAAGACGGCAATAAACACAATGTCGAGTAATAACTTCCTTGAATGAATGGTCAATGATAGAATTGAGTTGGTAACAGAGATTTGTCTCACAGGTTGATCTGGGATCACACACACACAGAGGAGCAGATGAGACGAAGGAGATGAGGAGATGATGAGGAAATAGGAGATGGCTTGGAAATGAGGAAGAGAGGATTTGGAGATGACTAGGAGTTGACTTGGATGCTGATAGCAAGGAGAATGTTTTGGAGATCATACAGCGATCTCATGATAGGTTTCCCCAGGAACGTTTTCAGGTAAGAGAGTTTGTGTTCTCTAGACAAGGCCTGACAATGCGTGTGCTGGTGTATTTTATGGCAAGGGACATGTGCGGGTGATTATAATTCCGGAGACTGTGAGGGCTGTGTCAATGTCAAGGGAGAATCTAACATGACAATTTGAATGAGGACATATGTTTTTCTTTCTTTCCCGGTTTCTATGCATATCCTTCTCTGTCAATGCAAAATCACATGCCAAGATCAATATTATACTGCTAATATTTTTACAGCAATTTTAAATAATTAACTAAAGTCGAGGTGAGTTCTATAATAAATGGTTAACCAAACATCACTTGTAACTTTGTAATCCTAAATGTTAAACTGTTTTTTTTTGTCTGCCCATACTTAATGCAAATTCAGTGCCAATAAATGAGATGGTCAGGCAAGCAGTCAATAAAATAGATTAAATAGAGCACAGAACTGACATTAGTGTGGTTAGTGTAAATGTGTGTTTACTCAGGCAAAAGCATCTGGAGAGATGGTGATATTTTAAAGGGCATTCAAATGTAGTTTTATGTTTGTATGTATGTCTGTATGTACGGTTGTGGTCAGAATTATTGGCACCCCTGGAAAATATAATCAAAGATGGCTGTAAAAAATAAATCTGCATTGTTTATCCTTTTGATCTTATATTAAAAACATTCACAAAAATCAAATCTTCCATTGAAGTAAGTCATGAAATAAACGCTTTTCTCCACATTGGCATTATTGATGCCCTTTTATCACATACTTTTTGCCAAGATAACAGCTCTCAGTCTTGCAGTGTTTTCCTAGAATGCTTAATTGAAGCTTAATTTTGTGCTCATTGACACATTTTTGTGTTGATTTGTTGTTTGTTTTGGATCCAACCCTGGCCCATAATTAGGTTTCGAGCAGAGGCTGTCATGTTTTGACCCCAATACTCAACTAATCTATACAATTCTCCATCTGATCCTTGGAGAGTCCTTTGTCACTCTCCTCCTCGCTGTGCATTAGAATGATAAAGACACATTTCCTCTTATTTGCAGATTTGTAACACCTTTAGTTGATTGGAACTTCCTAATTATTGAAGATGGAACTCGTAATTGTCAATGCATTATCTATTTTCTGACAGCCACTTTCTATTTTGTGAAGCTCAAGAGTCTTTTGCTGGATATCAAAACTATATTGTTTGACTTTACCCATTGTGATGGATGATTAAGGGAATTTGGCTTTTGCGTTTGTATTCATCATATCACGGAAGTCATAGATAGACATGTTCTTAAGTCACTAAATTAAATATAAATGGGAATTTACTTATAGTATATACTATATACCTAGATATTTTACCAAAAAAAAAGCAATACAAAAATCTAAGGGTATCAATAATTGTGGCCGTGTTTTGGAGAAAAACATTTATTTCATAATGTGAAATAAAATGTTCACCCTTTTTTTTTTTTTTACTTTGATCATATTTACCAGGCCTGCCAATACTTCTGACCACAACTGTAGGCTGGAAACAGATTCAGAATTAAAGATGAACAAAGTGTGTCGTTACGGAAACAAAATGCTAGTATTTCACAAACAAATACAAAGAAACAGCAAATAACATTTAATTAAGCTTGGAATTTTTAAGTAGAAAGAATTGCATTTTGTTTTCAATTTTGATGTGATGGAAGTGACTTAACCCCATAAAATAGTACAACTTGATACTGGTGGGGCATTTTATTTTGGTGGGGGTGGGTTACTTTTTTCTTCAGCTGGATGCAATTTCACCGTTGAAAACACTTCAACTATATTATATTGCATCCCACATGAAATGAGAGAAGATAGAATCATGGCAACATGTTTGCATTCCCGCAAAGCAATACAGACGACTAACTCCAAAATCTGTCCGCTAAGCCTCCATATGGCCCAGTTTGTCTAGCCTGTTTGCTGGCGCATGGGGCCTTGTCACCACCTAGCATAATATTACCACAGCTTGGATCTGTCTGCATACAGCAAAACAGCCATAAACGGGAGACTTTGCGTGGCGGATGACACGCTTCTGCCCAGTCGACAGATCATCCAAGCGGGAAGGACACATAACTCCACTGGTATGATAGACAGGCAGGAGGGCCCCAGTACATCACTGAGAAAGGGCTGGATGCCCAGTCTCAGTTACTAGGCCTCCAGCCAGCAAACGGACAGCATCTCCAGGGTCTGAGATGCAGTAAACCCTTTCTCATAACAGGCCTGGCCACTGGCACTTGAGAAAACAGGTTGCAAGCAGCCTGGATAGAAATTATAGAGGGGGGACAAGAGAGAGGCAGTGGGAACATGCTACAGAGCAGCAGGCTCTCTTATCACCGGGTGAGTGGGAAAGACTATCAACTGCTCACTTTTACTGATAAAGCATATGTGAGGCATTTGCAGTGTCCCGCTGCGGTCCAGAAAGGCGGATCATTTTGGGCGGCCTGGGAATTAACACTGTGCCAAGACTCATTCGAGTACAGGGTCATTGTGCTTCTCTTAGGTGATGTTCTGGCAACAACCATTTTATCACATTTTCTAAAAGGTTGGCGTGGAATTCAAATTTTAAAGAATTCATTACTATAGTAGTATATAGTATATAGTTATAGTACTATAACAGTTTTTTTTTTTAAATATATATATTTATAATTGCTTTTCCCTTCATTGATATTGATGCATCAAGTTTGAACATACAGTATAGCAGACTTTTTAAATAGATTGTGAAAATCTTTTTGTGTATTTGATATTTCCTTTTAATATATATCATGTTCACATATTCACACAAAATATAATGAGGGCAAGGACAATTTTGTGGAAATGATAAAATTATAGTTATATCTGCACCATATTTTTTCAGCAAGAAACCATCTTCTTCTTCAATGAATATATGCTCATACTTGAGTAAAAAAACAAACACCTTAACTTTCAATCAAAGAACCAAAACTGAACAAGTAATGGTTGTAATGTTTGTGAGATCTTTATAATAGTATATAATAGTACAAATACTTTAATTAAATAACTATACATATCACAAATATCATCAATTCATAGATCAACTAAAGATGAATAAAATTATATTTAAATACTTAGTTTTATTATTAAAAGTCTGTAGTGTTTAATGTGAGGTCAAAAAATGTTATGCATTAAAATACAGTCATAATTGAGAGGGCAACAGCCTGATTGATACAATTTGATACTCATGTTTTAACCTTTAGATAAAAAAAAAAAACATGCTTAATCAACTAAACGTAAGTTTCTTCAATCCAATAAGTGTTAATCCTGAAATATTACTAACGATATAGAAGATATTAAATTTACTTTACAAAATTCATCAAAGATTTTGCAGCAAAACTATATGAGAATGGTGACGTTTTTCACATTTATCCTAAAAGACCTTTTTCCTTGATGAATCACCCAAACTTCTAACCTTCACTACTTTATTTTCATATTCCTTGTCCTTCCTTGAATTGTCCTTGCCTCCTTCCTCCTCCTTTGTACTTGGTGGAGCAGATGACTTTTGGCAGTGGCAGTGGCAGGGCAGGGTTGTACGTCCTGGCACAGATCAGCCAGTTATTGCTGGCTTTGACCTGGTTCCTGTCCGCACCCTGCTGAGAGAAGACGTGTCACGGCAACCCATCCACAGCCCTCTGACAGAACCTGCTGCGCTAGAGATTACGAACGGCCCTCATCAAGCCACTGACCCGTCCACAGGGGCCCAGCAGATGGGCCCTCCAATGCTGATGTCTCCTTAACCTCCGCACATCTTCAGCTTTTGGCTCCTTCAAACTGGGCACACACACACACACACACACACACACACACACACAAGATCTATAAAACAACGAAAGTCCAGACCCTCTGTCAGACGCTGCTGCATTTAACGAGCAAAGTGTAATTAAGATGGAGGCCTGATAAAAGCAAAGTCTTGTCTAGCTGATGGTGTGTGACTTGATCAGCCAAGTAGCTGTGTGTGACTTTTTAAAAGTGGACGACAGCTGAGAAATAGCAAATGCTGGAACCTGCCGTCTGGAAGAGGGATGTGTCGTCCGTCCAACTGTAGCAGTACGAGGCTGCCCAAAATAGATGTGTGTGCGTGTGTGAGTGTGTTATCAAGAGCCATAACAAATTATTTTACGGCAATCATTTTGGCCACCCTCAAACTCACAACAAAAGTTGGTAAATAATTTCAAATCAGGCCCGTTTCTCCCTAGGAGATTTACAATTTGAAACTATTTAAATTGACAGAGCTGCAGTTTTGCTGATGTATGCAAGCAATTATATGAGCAAACACTGACAGATTTTAAGATCAAGTGCTCCTTACATAAAGGGTATGGAGATGTGCCTCTTGATCTTTCTAGTCTGTAGTCTATTTATCTGCACAAAACAAAGCAGTTGTCAAAAAGCACACTTGGAAAACATATGTGAAAGTATGGTATTTGAGGTAAAAAGTGCACCTGCTGTTGGAGCGAAAGGAACAATAATTTGTGATACCACGATAATGAACTGTCGTCTGACTTTTTCATTTGTTGACATGAGATGGTTAGATTCAGATGGTAAATTGGCAAAAGCTTTGTCCCTTTGGGGGATCCATAGATAATCAATAGCAAGTAGCAAATCACAAATCATGATCCACTCCCTATTGTTTTTTTTTTTTTTTTTTTAAAGAGATACATCAACAACAAAAAAGAAGCTTTTTATCAGCTTGTCAAAACCTCACACCACAGGGAGCCTTAGTTTATTTTCATTCAGTCACATTGTTTCAGTGTCTTTGTTTGATCCCTCCCCCCGTCAGTCACCATGGACACTAATATGATATGTCATTGTTCAGCTGTGTTCACCCCCATTTCCTTCAGCATATAAGTCACTGTTTTAGTTGCCATTTGTCTGGTCTACGTTCACCTTAGCGTTTTTTCATCTGTGTTCCCTGTTGGATTTGTTCTTAAACTACTATTGAACTTTATCCTCATTGCCATCTGTCAGTCTGTCTGTCCCTTGCTAACACAGCTGTCTTGCATCAGGCACAATTGGGCAAAAACGCCCACTTGCAAAACTGCAACACTTAGTATCCTCAATCACAAAACAATTACAATGTTTAATTAAAAGCAAAGGTGATGTGACACAGTTGTAAACATTCCTCTGTCCCAAATTTTATGGAGTGTGTTACAGTCAGCAAAGAAAGTAAGTCACAGTTTCTTGATTTTATTTCATTTTACAAACTGTCCCAACTTTCCTGGACTTGGAGTTGTATTTGAGGTGACTGATTATCAGATCAAAAAGATTGAGAAGTTTTCAGTTGAACAGCATGATTTGCTAACAGTGGCACAGATGCACCGTTTTCCCCTTCATTATTGTGATGTTTCAAAAATACTAATACGAATAATTAAAAATTGTCATTCTGTGAATCTGTTCCAGGAACATTGAGCCTGAATGCTCTTCTCTTGCCAAATTGTCTATAATTAGTCAAAGCTGGAGTCCAAACTGTTCTTCCCTTCCAATGTTAATATATGGCTATGTGCAACTTAATTTCAGTGAGGAAAACAGAGTGTGAGTCGACATTATAAAACCTGATAATATGAATATATGAGTGTTTTTGTAAAACATTGATTATTCTGATTAATTGGCTGCTCAGTAGCTTTAATCAAGATTATGGAAGTAAACAAATGGTTAATTACTGTTTTCTTCATAATCAAACAGCTATGATTGGGCTGTTTAATTTCTGCCAAACTATCAGTTACAATTGCTAAACATTCTCTGGATAAATTGGTACTGTACCACAACGCACAAGAATTTTGGAATCTGACTGGCTGACAGATGTTCTAAAATTTGCAATAGAGTGCAACAGTGCCTGCCCACTTTTTCAGTAGTGTTGGTTCGGGAAGTATTTGTTGATGTTGTTGTTGTTGTCATTCTGCCATAGGTATATTAAAAGGTAGCACTTTATAATACTGTTCAGTTAGAAGTAATTTATAAGCTATTAGTTAATGATGAACTACAGTAAACATTTACAAACTATAACGTTTTGTAATGAACGTTTTGTTAATTCAGTTCTAAGTCATTTAAACATTATTAGCTAATGATGAACTACAAAGATGTTATACAAATGTGCTGCACCTTGTCTGAAAAAATAGTATAGATTAGTAGATGGTTAATAATTTACTGTTTGGTATATTATTAATCAATGAAATATGTATGTAAAAAGTTGTTTTATTATCATTATTCCAATGGTTATTCATGATAAAGTACAAACAAGCAGGTATGATAAATCCAGATTCAAAAGAAGAGTCATTTATTTAAAACAAATAAATTACTTATATTCAGGTGATTCCAGTGGGTTATGTTAAATCATTTCACTCCTCAGCACAGACTTGTGTTCTCTGTGTTTTGTGTGGGATCTAATGATATAGTGAACCTCAGTAATGGTTTTACCTTCCACTGAAGCTCACATCAGGTGCACAGCAGTTAAATACTCGATGTCTGTCAGAGAAAACAGCTGTCTATACCCTCACCTGCCAGCGCTATGTTGCAGTACAAACTACAGCATGTGCAACAATTGTTATAGATACTTTGCCTACATGAATGTTATTTAAATGCCCACTGTGCAAAAGCTAAAACGATGGCTGCTTTTCAGCTTGATGATTATAGATGGAGTGTGTGCTCCCCCTTTAGATGTGCTGTGGTTTATCCTAAAACCCCCACATCCACCCCCACCTCTCACATGTAACACTCCATCAGGTAGTTGGCAAGAAATGCCGCAGTAAAAATCAGGAACAGAAAAAGCAATAGGAGAGAGAAGACAGCGGGGAAGAGTAGTCACAAGTGTGTGTTTGCAGTGCAGTGGAGTGAGAGGAGTTACATGATTTTGCCTGGAGCGAGGGGCAGGTTTTTTGGAAGTTGGAGTGTCTGTTTTCTCTTTTTCATCAACAAGCATAACACACGACTTAATGCTCTAAATGTACTGTGTATCTGCATGAATTCACCATATGTTAAACAGCATTCATATACTATGTGAAAGTAAGCGATTTGCTCACTTCAAAGATTTGTTTGAAAACACTGATTCATGACCAAAACACAACTAGGGCATACAGATTGATTTTGCAACATAAGTCTAATTCAAACTGCCCAAACACATCAACAAACATCAACATCCATGGGGGTTTTGAGATGTGTTGGCTCAGTGTGTTAACCCTGTTGTTATTTGTTTTCACTGTCTGAACATGTTCAATCTTCGTGTGTCAGGTTTTGGAATATTTGAGCAATCTGGTATGATTTTCCAAAAAGGCTCCAACAGACCGTAACATAATCTGACTTCATGGTGAACCAGTGCCAACTTCAACGTAGAGACAAATGTGCCAAACTGGCACTGCCTTGTTGGAGTAGGAGAAATAAAGCTGTCAGTTGGATTTTCAAGAACAAATTAATTCATATATTTCCTTTATAAAGAAAGGAAACAAAACATCTAATTCTGCTTTATATAATTTCCAACAAATTGAAATGAGTAATCTTTAAATGGTGTTTTCTAAATTTTGAAGTATGAACACAATTCACAAATGCTCAACAATACAGTTTGGCAAATCCAACTATGTTTGCTTTATTGATTGAACTGATTATATTTAGTCAAAGTCAAACAAATATCTGAATAAATGTCATTTAAATAGTAATTTAATAATTTTACTTTAAATATGTAATATGTTTATTGTACAGTCTGTTTCTGATTCCAAATTAAATGACAAAAAGAAAGATTTGTTAGCAATGTAATCTATTGCATTACAAATGTAAGGTAATATATTCTGAATCATTTTTGATTACATTTTATCTAACTTGCTTATCACATTTAATTGAATGGGATAATCTATTCAATAACATAAATATGAGAGAAAAAAATATATTTATATTTATTATTATATATTATATATTTATTTGTTATCAAGAACATGAAATCAACACTGCTGTTTTCTTTTTCACAGACTGGGGTTTGAGTATATTACATCATTACAAATTTTAAAAACAATACTAATACAACACGCTAAAAATTGACCACCATCAGAGAACTGTAAGCTTAATTTATTATCATTATTATTATTATTATTTACATACAATTATTATCTTAAAATCTCAGGGGATAATGCAAATAATTATATGAGGCCAAATAAAAAGTAGGGGAATCCATACATTGCATGTGAATATGTTATTTTTAATGTGTTTGAAAGACAAACGGCTTTCAAAGACAGTAATACCTGGTTAAATGATTCACTGAGGGATATTTCAAATAATTAATGTGCCCATCAATGCTGATAAAATACTTGTTGAAACATCAAATAGTCACATCAAAAAGTGAAATGATCAAATGATCTGCTGTTTTCCATTTTCAATGATCGGCTCATGATTAGGGGCTGATCTGTAAGTGCAATTCCATAAACCTGGAAGTCCTTTTGAATGGATATAAGCAGAAGGCTATTTTAGAAAGGACAATATAAAAGATAAAATGATGCAGTTTCTGAGATTCAGTGAATTATAAATAATTTACTGTCATTATGAAAATAAAAATTGTGATTTTGAAGTAGTTCCACAACATTAACAACAGCCAACTTTAGATGATAAGAAATGTGTTGTGACAGTGTAAGCCATCATTTAGTTTCAATAAATTATTTTTGTTGTACAATAATGAAAGATAATTCATCACAATACAACACCTTTAATGCTAGTCACCAATTATTAAATGGCCATTATTACTGTCTCTGAAAGTCCTTACTATTCATCTGATTCATAAAAAAGTCAGCAGTCTTCTTATTTTCCTTTGTAACCTGCAGACAGACAGCAAAGAACTTGTATTTTCAAAAAGAGAAAACATTTAGAATAAGGACTCTTTAAGAAGTGTCTTCCACCCACGGTTGCAGGCCTGCTGATGAATCCCGACCGCTAGAGCAGTGTAGGCGGATGCCCTCAGGACCTTGGCACCTCTGCGCGGTAACTGGAGTCTTGCGTGCAAGAAAAGGGTTGGGAAATCTTCAGCAACTACCTCTGAGAGAGTGAGGTCTTAAGAACTTGTTTAAAACCTGACTGTCACTTCAGCAATGAGACATTTGAGAGGTGCGTGACGTGTCTCCCTTCAGCTATGTCATCTCCTGATGACTGTCCCGCGCCCGACCACCTCACCAGAGCCATGGAGTACACGTGGCCAGAGGCTGCTTGATGAGTCGTCCTGACCTACTTTGAATGGCGTATCTTCACTTTGATAAGCTCGTCTCGCCTAGCTTGCCCTCTTAGATGTCGAGTTTATTTATTAGCGCTGACCTCTCAAAGCTGTCAGCGCTGGTGAGAGATGACTGACTCATTCCCATCAATGATGCCTGCGGCTTTACAAAAGATGTCAGTAAGGGTTCCCATATCCACATAAACTGGATCAAATACACTGTGTCATTCGGTTATTAGCCTGGACAGAGAAAGGCTCTAATCTATTTAATGATTTTGTCTGCTGATTTGTAGTGGTTCATGTAAGACACTGATAAAGGTGTTAAATGGATTTACTCTAGTCTACAAAATGACCCATTTTGAAGTACATGACGAATCTAGCTTTAGAAAAAAATGTCAAGAAATGACATTCATTACTGCAATCAATGAGGGTGAGAATGTGTGCGTATGTGCGTACATATGTGCGTCATTGTGACAATTCTAAAAAATACTAGCTGTTGGCAATAAAACTGCATTGACAGTCCTAATTCCCAATGTTCATCCACTTCCTCGTGAACAACACATATGCAAATAAAGACATTGTATCATTAATGCTCCACTTATTTGAAGATTGTGAATGACATGATTTTCAGTCGATAAAAGCTTGCAATAACCAACAGTTTGACAGTTAAATCATCATTCTATCACCCATCATCTATCACGTTTTCTGTTCTATGGTTAAATAATAGTTATAATGCAGGTTATAAAAAACAGGTCCATCAAAGTAAATCATGACAGGTTTTTATTTGGGGGCTAGGATGAACTGTTCCTTTCATAAAGAACTTTCTTTTTTGGAATTCTTTATACATATACGTTAAAGGTCATTTTATACAATACAAATGTGTTAGAAATATTTGAGGAACAAAAAAAAGGCATATTGAAAAAACACAGATTGTAACTTTAGCAAAACCGTAAAAAGAGCATAGTTCCACACATGTTTCCTTTAAATAAAAGTTGTTTACGTTATTCAACAAAAATAGAATGTGTGCAGACAAGGAGTTATGAAAAAAAAAAAGCTGTCATATCAGCAAGGCTTAAGTACTCCTTTATCAATACCACTCTATTATTAATGTAGATAGTATTGTTATGGTCAATTTCTCCTTAAAAACAAACAATATTGTGGTGCTCAGAAAGTGACTTCACCTCTTCAGTAATAAGACATCTGCATTCGTTTTTCTATCACAAGTTTGTACAGTTCATACAGTGCAGAGATTCTCAAAGACTGTTCGTCATAGAAAAACCAAAAAGCCTATCTCTGATGAAAACGTAATAGTGAATTTATTCATACAGAAAATCTAGGTGGGGTGTCAGTATAATAAAGACAATATAAAGTCCCCCTCCCACTAAACTAATTCTACAGGTTTAGCAAAGTAAAAAGCATTAGCTGCTGTCATTGCTTCTGAAGGTCAAAAACAGAAACACTTTTCAAATACCCTCTTGAAGAATTGGAACAACCTGAAGCTTTTGCATTGTCTGCAAGGGCAAAATGTTGGCACAAAGTCACATCCATCCAAAGAAATGTATCCTGCAAGGCCACTTTATATGAAAATGAGCTGGTGTGGTTGTTGTTGTTGATATTAAAGATGCCTCTTTTACTTTTACATTTATATATCACTCTGGAAAGAGGTCGATAAGCATATATCATCTTTTCTTTCTGATGGTGGAAGTCCACACTGAAATAGGTGGTTGTCCATCAAAACATGCTGCCTCTGAAAATATCATGACTCTGTGCTGCTCTGCAGTACTGGGCAAGTCGCCGAGGTGGAAGTGAACTCCTGGGGTGAAACTGGACTGATTACGATCATTAAAATACAATTCGTCAGCTGAAATGATGAGAGAATCAAGTCATAAATGTGATTAAAGATCGTTCAGAATGAGAATTTTAAACTGGTTTGTGGTTCCGTGTGGCTTACATGAAATGTGCATACAAATTTTCTGAAGGACAGCAGCAAATGCTACTAATCATGTTCAAAATGTCTGCTAATTGGCATTGCAGTTCTACAGTTGTGTTTACTTAAAGGCCTTGAAACCCTGCTAGTAATATTGATTTGGTATTTTAGCAGCCATGTGCAGAAACATCTTCCTTAAAGCTCAAAACCAATATAAATCAATGTAGACTAAGCTGAATACAGTATCTTAAACCAATAGCTAGACAGTTTGTAGACAGATGCCATTAATCTTAGCCCTTTCTTCCATTTGTTTCTTAATCTCACACATACACGTATCTGGCTACACAGACTGAACTTGTTGGTCCTTAGTACCAGTAATCGACCAACCATCTGGAGCCCTGGAGGAAATCCCAGTGGGCCAATCCACCTGCAGCTCTACAAAAAAAGAAAAAAAAAACTACAAAAATGCATTTATTTAATTCTAGCTCACCTCAATTGACCAACACATTTAATTTATCAGAGAAATGCAGTCAGAGGGACAGTTTAAAATGATAAAAAAGGCACTTAACCTTAGGTTATGCCAGGGGGACTTGAAGGGCTCGTTCACCTCCAAATACATTAATTCACTCTCATGTTATTCCAAACCTGTTTGACTTTATCTTTTCTGTGGAACACAAATGATACTATGTTAGTTTTCAATACAATTGGGTCCAATTCTCAACCTCTTTCCAACATTCACATATAAACTACTGTGTAGAGAGAAAGAGAGCGACAAAAAAATATTGTTCTGATAATTAGATTGATGGAAAATATCATTACTAACTCATTGTTGTAAACTTAGTTTTGTGAAAATATGCTTTTTGAATCTTTTTTTTTTTTTTTTTTACATGATTTGTAAAGCATTGAGCATGATTAGAGCATTTAGGTTTTTCAATTAGGTGGTTGGAGGCGTCACTCCAAGTTGTACAATTTTAAAAAGTCTACTAAGTTAATCACTAAAAAGCTAAATAGCTTTAAAAGCTCAATAGAAGAAGAAGAAGAAATGTTACATTTTATATAGCGCTTTTCCAGAGATCAAAGCTCTTAACATAGTATGGGGGGGATCTCCTCAACCACCACCAATGTGCAGCACCCACCTGGATGATGCGACGGCAGCCATATTGCACCAGAACGCTCACCACACACCAGCTTATTGGTGGAGAGGAGACAGAGCGATGAAGCCAAATAGTATGGGGGGATTAGGAGGCCATGATGGACCAAGGCCAATGGGCAAATTTGGCCAGGATGCCGGGGTTACACCCCTACTCTTGCGAAAGACATCCTGGGATTTTTAATGACCACAGAGAGTCAGGACCTCGGTTTAACGTCTCATCCGAAAGATAGTTCTACATTAAATGTATAATTCATGTAGAAAAAGTAAGGTTTGATCATCAAGCTGGATTAGTTCCATCAGGTCAAGTTTTTTTTTTTGGCATGAGCACATTGACGAGATGTACAGCCTTTGGAAAGAAGCTGACAAAATATATGATGATGGGTAGTTCTTGTACATCCATCATCTGCTGCAAGCTGCTGTCCAGGATGTGACCGATTTGAGGAGATCTTCTGAACCCTATTTGAAGCTCTCATGGTGTAAATACCTCGACTTGTGATAGGTGGCAGCCAGTGATCTCAGTAGAGTGAGTTACCTGCTGTATCTTATAGCCTTGGATTTGAAAAAAGGCTACAAAAATAGCATGTGTGTTTTTGTGCTGATGTTCTGTTTTTGCATTACTGAGCAGTTGGGATGACTCAGGTCTAGAATACAGGCCGCAACCCTCCATCCTTCTTTGGAACAATGAAGTAACGGCTGTAGAAACCGGACTCTCTGTTCGAGAGGGGTACATGTTCTATAAGGTATATGTTCTACTTGTCACATCACCAGAGCCTAATCGGGGCCCACCACTCTGGGTAGGACCCCACAGAAACAGTGCAGGCGGAACCAAACTGAATGGAAACCCTTTTGATACTGTGCGCAGGACACATTGAGAGACATCTGCTAGGTATATCCACACAACCATAAACTCTACTAAGGGAACCAGCCTCTCGAGGGTCAACCACTCAAGGGTCTGTGGAAGGGAGCACCTGAAGTGACTACTCGATGCTTCCCATGGGCAAAGCACGTCTCAACCCTGTGATCAGATCCGTGAGCAATCCATAGGACATAGATCTCCATGTGGTTGCAGACCCAGCAGCAAGACCTGAGGCCTGAGGAACGCTAGCCTGGGCGATGTGTTGACAACTGTTCTTCAGTTCAGTGTTTCATGAGTAAAAAAGGCACTGGAGATCTACTTTAGAGTAAAAACTCAGCTGAGCAAACTGTTTTGTTTTTTTCTTAATGTTTTAAAGCTGTGTGCTTTGAAACAATCCATTGTTTAAAGTAATATGAATAAATGTCACATGTCTTGACTGGAGTGCGAGAATGTGTGAAAACATATCCGCTATGATTCGATGCTTGTAACACTCAGGGGTAACTGTGCGAAGACGAGACAGACTACAACTGAACTCAAGAACTCACTTTATTAATACTTAAACAAAAACACTTTAAATATAATCAAAAGCAGTACAAGTTGTGCAAAACTCAAAAACACATACAAACAAAGGACTTGACGACAAACATAAATGGCACATTGTGTGCAAACCTTAGGATAACTCGGAAGAGGAATTTCCAAACAAACCGCTGACAGGAAACATCCACATAACGTCAACCACGGACAAAGACATGGGGATAGCCATAGGCTTAAATACACTTGGACATGAAAATCACCTGGCGGAAACTAATGAACTAAGTGACGAGACAGGTGCAGGCACAAGAGGAAACACCGAAGGGACACGGAAGAAAAACAATACACCAACCGACAGTGACAACGAAGACTCGACAAACAGGAAGTGCACAAATAGCACGACAAACTGGACAAACGGTAACAATGTTATTGTTTGCGCAACATAATTTTAGTTGTGTATTTCATTTATTGAGGAGAGCATGTAGCACATATTTACATGTTCATATTTACATGTTCATTCCCACCATTGTGGGTTTTGTCTGGATGTTTGATAACAGTAGAGTGCTGCATAAAAAGAACTTTGCAGAGAGTATATCAGGTCTTTATGAGCGGAACGTCTAGGTTACTATTGTAACCCCCATTCCCTGAAGGAGGGAACGGAGATGTTACGTCGGACTGACGTCATGGGGTCTCGCTTGGGAGCCCAATCACCTCCCAATATAACTAAACACGCCAATGAACATTGGCTAGTGAGATTTGCATGCCGACTCCCGCCTCACCCAGCTTCCGGGTATAAATAAGACCGGCATCGCTCACTTCATTCATATTTTGCTGAGGAGCAGAGAGTGTGTCCCGGTCTCAGCGGTGGCTCAGGCCTGTGGCCGGGGGACGTAACGTCTCCGTTCCCTCCTTCAGGGAAAGGGGGTTACAATAGTAACCTAGACGTTCCTTATCAGTCAGTCACATTCGACGTTACGTCGGACTGATGTCATGGGGTCCCTATAAAAAGCGCCACAGGCACTAAGCCGTGTTACGAGAATCGGAGATGCAGATGTTGGCAAGCAGTGGCGTGCCAATGACAACTGCCTCCGCGGACGTAACCTACCCAGTGCCCCGCGTAAGCCGACTTAGGCCTCCATGCCAGTCAGGATGGAGGGGAAGGCCAACGTGAGGAAGGTCTAAGCTGCTGTTCCTACGTGAGCTTCACAGGGAAGAGAGCTTCGAATCTCAATTCCGCTTAGTTATATACGCTGGGGGAGTGTACAGACGCTACGGAGACCACACCCTGCCCAAGGGGGAGGTAATGTGTGGTAGGACACATATGGACTGACCCGGGGGGCAGTATGACATATGTAAAGTCCCCATGGTAGGTCCTACCCCAGGGAGGAACGCGTACCAAAGAGACTGGCAGAACAGAATTGCCAAGGGAAAGACACAGGTTTACCCAGAGGGAAACCGTACCGTGGAGCGTACACATACGGGATTACCAAGAGGGAATCTCATCATATGGGCATCTAGTCCAGTAAAAGGGCTGACCACTGGGGCATGCACACGAGAACTGGGCCTGGCGTCGGACGCCTCCGCCGCGTCCGCCACCGAAGGATGCAGGAAGAACTCGAATCAGGGTTCGCCAGACGGGGAACTCACCTGAGGAGTAGATAAACGCTCGTATCCCCTTGTTAAGGGGCATGGCGCCGCAAGCAGGACACCGAGCCGGTCACCTGTTTGTTCCCAGCACACAGGAAGAAACTGGCTCCACTCGGATATTGTAGAACCTCGCGCATGTATTAGGTGTCGCCCAGCCCGCAGCTTTGCAGATGTCTGTCAGAGAGGCGCCACGCGCCAATGCCCAGGAGGAAGCAACACCCCATGTGGAGCGTGCCCTCACCCCCAGGGGGCATGGCTCACCCTTAGCCTGATATGCTAGGGCGATGGCATCTACTATCCAGTGGGCCAACCTCTGTTTGGAGGCAGCCTTTCCCTTCTGCTGTCCCCCAAAACAGACAAAGAGCTGCTCGGAGCTCCTGAAGCTCCGCGTGCGGTCCACATAGACACGTAGTGCCCGGACGGGACACAGCAACGCGAGGGCTGGGTCTGCCTCCTCCCGGGGCAGTGCTTGCAGATTCACCACCTGATCCCGAAAGGGAGTGGTGGGAACCTTGGGCACATATCCAAGCCGGGGCCTCAGGACAACGTGAGACAAGGCCGGCCCGAATTCAAGGCACGTTTCACTGACCGAAAATGCCTGCAGGTCCCCTACCCTCTTAAAGGAAGCGAGTGCAGTCAGGAGCACTGTCTTGAAAGACAAGATCTTGAGCTCCACTGACTCGAGGGGCTCGAAGGGAGCTCTCTGTAGGCCTGAGAGAACGGCAGAGAGGTCCCAGGAGGGAAAGAGGGGCGGCCTAGGAGGGTTTAACCTCCTGGCCCCTCTTAGGAACCGGATGACCAGCTCGTGCTTTCCAAGAGATCTGCCATTGACGGGAACATGATGGGCTGCAATGGCGGTGACGTGTACCTTCAAGGTAGAGGGGGACAGCCTCCGCTCCAACCCATCTTGAAGGAAGGAAAGCACAGAGCTGATCGGGCAAGTCCGGGGGTCTTCCTGCCGGGAAGAACACCACTCAGAGAACAGACTCCACTTCAAGGCATACGCCAGCCTCGTAGAGGGGGCTCTAGCCGAAGTGATAGTGTCTACCACCGCCGGTGGTAGGCCACTTAAGTCTTCCGCGTCCCGTCCAGGGACCACACGTGGAGGTTCCAAAGATCTGGACGCGGGTGCCAAATGGTGCCCTGTCCCTGAGAAATCAGGTCCTTCCTGAAGGGAATGTGCCAGGGAGGAGCTGTCGCGAGGAGTGAGAGTTCTGGAAACCAGGTCCGGTTGGGCCAGTATGGCACAACTAGCAAGACCTGCTCCTCGTCCTCCCTGACCTTGCACAGGGTCTGTGCAAGAAGGCTCACTGGGGGGAACGCATATTTGTGTAGGCCCCAGGGCCAGCTGTGTGCCAGTGCATCCGTGCCGAGGGTCCCGTCGGTCAGGGAAAAGAACAACTGGCAGTGGGAGGATTCCCGGGAAGCGAACAGGTCTACCTGCGCTTCCCCGAATCGACTCCAGATCAGCTGGACCGCCTGGGGGTGGAGTCTCCATTCTCCCGGGAACGTGAGCTGTCGTGAGAGCTCGTCAGCTGCACGATTGAGCTCGCCCGGAATGTAAATAGAACGCAGCGACCTGAGCCGATGCTGACTCCAGAGGAGGAGGTGGCGGGCATGTTGCGACATGCGACGGGAGCATAGACCACCCTGATGGTTGATGTACGCCACGGTCGATGTGTTATCCATGCAGACCAGTACATGCTTGCCCTGCAGCAATGGTCGGAACCGTCGCAATGCAAGGTGTACCGCTAGCAACTCGAGGCAGTTAATATGCCACTGCCGCCTGGGTCCTGTCCAGGAGCCCAAGGCAGCATGCCTGATGCATACGGCACCCCAGCCCGTGGTGGAGGCATCTGTTGTAACAACAACATGCCTGGACACTTGCCCTAGGGGAACTCCGGCCCGTAGAAAAGCAAGGTCCGACCAAGGGCCGAACGTCTGGCGACAAGCCGGTGTGATTGCCACACGGAATGTGCCCTGGTGCCAAGCCCACCTCGGGACTCGGTCCCGTAACCAGTGATGAAGTGGTCTCATATGCATCAATCCGAGCGGTGTTACAGCGGCTGCGGATGACATATGCCCCAGGAGCCTCTGAAACTGTTTCAGTGGAACCACTGTTTTCCGCCTGACTACTTTCAGACAGTTCAACTCTGACTGTGCATGTTCGTTGGTGAGACGTGCTGACATGGACACCGAGTCCAACTCCAAACCGAGAAAAGAGATGCTCTGCGCAGGAGAGAGCTTGCTCTTCTCCCAGTTGACCCGAAGCCCCAAATGGTTGAGGTGCCTGAGCACCAAGTCCCTGTGCTCGCACACCCGACGTGCCAAAATGAGCCAGTCGTCGAGATAATTCAGGATGCGGACTCCCATCTCCCTGAGGGGGGAAAGGGCAGCCTCCGCGACCTTGGTGAAGACACGGGGAGACAGGGACAAACCAAAGGGAGGACCTTGTACTGGTATGCCCGACCCTCGAACACAAAGCGAAGGAACGGTATGTGACGAGGGAGTATCGAGATATGAAAGTACGCGTCATTCAGGTCTATTGCTGCAAACCAGTCCTGGGAGCGGACACACGTGAGGATGCGTCTCTGCGTTAACATTTTGAACGGAAGCTTGTGTAGGGTCCGATTCAAGACACGCAGGTCCAGGAAAGGCCGTAACCCCCCGCCTTTCTTGGGAACGATGAAGTAGGGGCTGCAAAACCCTGACTCCATCTCGGCTGGAGGGACAGGCTCAATCGCGCCCTTCGCCAGGAGGACAGCCATCTCTTCCCGAAGTACAGGGGCGTCCTTGCCTGCCACTGAGGTAGTCAGAACGCCGCTGAAACTGGGGGGCCACCTGGCGAACTGAGTCGTATAGCCGAGTCTGATTGTCCGAATGAGCCAACGAGACGGGGTGGGAAGCGTTAACCAGGCAACCAAACTCCGTTCGAGAGGCACCAAGGGGACGACCGACGAACCCACGGGGGGGCAGCAGGGAGCTCTGAGGCCCAACCCAGGAGGCATGGCGTTCCGGAGTTGGGGCGGCGAGTGTGGTGCACTTACCTGGCTCCAAAGCCCCCATGAGGAGCCTGGATGGGAGGGGTAAGGAGGCAGCGCGTCCTTGACCTGTCTGCTCCCTGTTCGCGGCGAAAGAGAGGTCGGCTGAGAGGGGGGAAGCGACGCGTCGCCCACTGTCAGCTTGGACCGAGTATGACCCAGAGATGGAGGAAACTGCTCTTTTATTGAAAATGTGGGTACCACTGGCCTACCCTGGGTACCACTACCCTGGGGCCAGTGGCGGAACAGAAAGAAACAAAAGATTCTCCACCCGGCCCTCCTCCGGGGGAAGGAGTGGTGCCCTCACCAGCTCCTGGAAACGAGCAGCTCCTGCCACCTCTGGGTCGCCCGTCTCAGGACCGCTTAGATTTTCTCTTGGAGGGTTTAGCGGTCTGGATGGGTTGTGTCGCCTTCCTGCGGGGGGGAGGGGCCGGACGGGAGGCCTCCGGTCCAGCCCGTCCCTTTGCAGGTGCGGGGGGACGCCCTCGGCGAGGAGCAGACTGAGGGACAGCACGCGGCGGTTTGGCAGAATCCCGCCGGGGCAAGATGTGGCTTATCGCCTCAGTCTGCTTCTGCACTGTCGAGAACTGCTGAGCGAAATCCAAGACAGTGTCGCCGAAGAGGCCAGCCTGGGAGATGGGGGCGTCGAGAAAGCGAACTTTGTCGGCGTCCTTCATCTCAGCCAGGTCCAGCCAGAGATGGCGCTCCTGGACCACAAGTGTGGACATCGTCTGGCCGAGGGCCCGCGCCGTGATCTTAGTCGCCCGGAGGGCGAAGTCAGTCGCCGAGCGCAGTTCCTGCATCAACCCCGGCTCAGACCTACCCTCATGAAGCTCTTTAAGAGCATTTGCCTGATAGACCTGCAGGATGGCCATGGCATGCAGGGCGGAAGCTGCCTGTCCAGCGGCGCTGTAAGCCTTGGCAGCCAGAGCTGCCGTCGACTTACCCACCTTGGACGGGAGGCGCGGACGAATGCGCCAGGTGGCAGCATTTTGCGGGCACAAGTGCACCGCAACTGCACGCTCCACCTGGGGAATGTCCGCGTAACCCTTGGCAGCTCCGCCGTCGAGGGTAGTGAGAGCGGAGGAGGCCAGAGAGCGGCTTCGGGCAGTAAAAGGTGCCTTCCACGACTTACTGACCTCCTCGTGCACTTCCGGGAAGAAAGGCACCAGGGCGGAGCGAGGCTGTGAACCGCGCTCTGTGCCCAGAAACGAATCATCCAGCCGCGAGCGCTCGGGTGATGGTGGAGGGTTCCACTCGAGCCCAATGCCCGCAGCAGCCCATGAAAGCATGGCCATCATTTCCCGATCTGATTCCACACGAGCAGCGACCCCCGAGGGGGGCTGCTCGGCTTCTTCACTCGAGGATGACAGCCCACTCTCCGATGCAGCGATCGACATCCGATCCTCATCCGGAGCGCCAAACGAGACCCGAGGCACCTCACGTGGGGGACCTGGTGGCTCGCCTGGCAACTCGACGGCACACGGTGTGCAAGAGGAGTGGGAGGTTTGTGAGGGCTGGCCTGACAAAGAAGCTCCCACTGTAACACTCAGGTCACCCAGAGTGCTAACCAACCCCTCAGCTTTACCATAAGAAGCAGAGGGGATATGGGTAGCAGCAGAGGGGGCTCAAACCTCTGTATCAAAGAGGGTGAGCCGCGACCGCAACACCGACATGTTCATGCCCCCACAGAGAGAGCATGAGCCATCCACAATACACGGACTAAAAGGCATCTTGAAAAAGACGCTGATCGTCCGCGTTTTGCTCTTTTAGAGGAAACTGCTCTTCCAACCGAGGCGCACAGGGGGGAACACGTTGCGCTGGGAAGACGCGCACCACCGCTGTTGCACCGTATTTTCAGCTGGAAAAGAACAAGCTCTTTGGAGGATGATCAGAAAAGAACGGCTGCTTACAACCTCTCGGCTCAGAAACAAAAGTATGAATGAAGTGAACCGGTCTTATTTATACCCGGAAGCCGGGTGGGGCGGGACTCGGCTGGCAAATCTCACTAGCCAATGTTCATTGGCACGTTTAGTTATATTGGGAGTTGATTGGGCTCCCGAGCGAGACCCCATGACGTCAGTCCGACGTAGCGTCGAACGTGACTGACTGATAGGGAACGAAAGAAGTGAGAGCTGTTACCCGGTTGACATACATAAATAAACACAAAATGAAAATAAAAGTGGCAGCCCATGCCACCAGTAGATATCACTCTTCCCAGACAGAACACATACATCTGTAAGATGTCTGTCAAAGAGCACTTTATTTAAAAGCTCTGTGCAAACAGAAAAAAACAGAGATGTCAATGTTTGATTTGCAATCGTGCTGTGCTTATCCCATTCATTCGAATATCATATCGTACTAGGTTTAAATCATTTAACTATACATGTCAAACTGTAGAACATGTGGATGATGTAGTATTTGAGTAGATTTTACTCTGACCAAGCTCTGATTTCTGAGATGCATTCACTTTCATTTCATTCTTAAAGTTTACTCTCACTCATTCACTTTACACACTCATCGCTTAGATTTCAAAATGCCATGCTGTCACCAGGTCCACCTTCTCTCAATGCATGAGATGAGGTACACTATAATGAGATCATCTGAAAACTTGATAAATTATTGTATAGCTTTAACACACGTATATGACAAGGGAACACGAGAGGAGTAGCACCAGTGTTGGAGACAAGTGGGCCACTGTTGCATAGGCTTACCAGTTTGCAAATGTTTTTTATCCCTCTCTGTTGCTTCCTGGAAATCGAAGATTCAGTAACAGATGAAAGGAGAGATCCTAGGAGAGATCTATAGTCATTCCTGTATTCCTGTCCTTTTTCGGGAATAGCACTATGATGAGGGATTTAAAGCATGTTGGTGCTTTATATGATGACAAGGAATAATTTACTGTAGCAGGGAATGCAGTAGATGTTCTATCAACACCAATGTCATGGGATTGTTACCAGGGAAAGCATGAATAGATAAAAATGTGCACACTGAATGCTTGGGATAAAAGTGTAAATGTAACAAAATGTTCAACTTCCTGAATGATAAGTATTTAATGATAAGATTGGAGGGCCTGGTAGACAGATGGATTTTCATAGCCATGAAAAGTTTACTAAACTAGAAGGTTTTTGACTAAAATCAGGCCAATTCAGAAGTTTGAAAGAGCTTGCCCATGCAAACTTTGCAGAACAATTTGCTCCAGGTGGCAGATACCTTCAAATTACCATTGGTCCGGTTGATGACTTAATAGATGGGTGTGCTCTTAGGCTTTGCTTCCTTTGACAGGGAAATCTTCTCTGGTTCATATTTTCAGTTCAGTGTTGCACGAGTAAAAAAGGACCACATCTAAGTAACCACATCTCTGTGTGGTTGCGGATCCAGCAGTGGGACCCCAGCCCTGAGGAACACGAGCCTGGACGCTGTGTTGTCAACCGTTCTTCAGTGTTTCATGAGTAAAAAAGGCATTGGAAATCAACTTTAGAGTAAAAACTGAGCTGAACAAACTTTTTTTTTTCTTAATGCTTTAAAGCTGTGTGTTTTGAAAAAAGAAAAAAAAAACATTGCTTAAAGCAATAAGACTAAGTATCACGTGTCTTGATTGTAGTGTGAGAGTGTGTGAAAACATATCCATGCCACTAATCACTATCAGATGCTGTTGTTTGTGCAACATCATTTTTGTTGTGTATTTAATTTATTGAGGAAAGCATGTAGCACATATTTACAAATTCATGTAAATGCTGTTCCCAGCATTGTGGGTTTTGTCAGCATGTTTGCTAATGGTAGAGCACTGCAAAAAATAACTTTGCAGTGAATATATTTGGTCCTTATGAGCCAAAGCCATAACAAGGGTATCTGGGCCCCTGTTCAGATAGTTTTTTTGGACCCTCCTCAGTTTAAATGATGTTCCTGGGGAGATTGTGGGGACCTCCCCTCCTCAGTTCCTTCTAAAAAAGGGTTTGTTGTTGTTGAATCAAATTATAGTTTTGGGAACACAAGGCTCTTTAAATAAAGATTGTCTCAGGTTATGTAATAACCATAGTTCCCTGACGAGTCTGAATTGGGGATCTACAGGCTTTTTCTGTAGTTCCCTCTTGTCTGGTGTCTTTGATGGCAAAAGCATTCCTCCATCCCAGGCCAGGCTACGTACCCTAAGTACGTGCCTTGAAAGGGAACGTCTCAGGTTAGGTATGTAACCATAGTTCCCTGAAGAGGGAACTAGATGCTGAATCTTTATTCTCAGCTCCTCGCGCCTTCCAGTTTAGCTTCAAACACTCCTCTAAGCTGCCGTCACTGGTTTTCGGGCGCATATTTATAACCCTGGCTTGTGATGTCACCAAACTGGCGACCGTCACTCACACTCGGTCGATTGTTCTTTCGATCGTTTACATAGTGCTTCACAAGACTTCATCTTGGTTCCCCAAAGCATTCGACACAGTGTCTCGTTCCCTTGAGAGGGATATAGAGTTATCATAATCACCTATATTCATGCAAGATATTTTCTTGGCTTCCTGGACAGTGATGTGAAAACGTCTCAGGTTACTATTGTAACCATAGTTCCATGAGAATAGGGAACAAGCCGCTGCCTAACCTCACCTCAAATGAGAAGGCCGAAACTCCTGAACTTCAGAGCGCTGCAGAGGGCTCACAGGGTAGAGGTCTGGTCTCCTCAGAGAGGCCTGATGACACCCATATGCATCAGCCGACCAAAGGAGTCAACAATACTTTGTCTCACATACTACTCGCTAAGGTCGCCGAACGGAGCTTCATGAAGCGGAGGCCTCGGTAGAGAATACACTCGTAATGAGAAGAAGCCTACAATGCCACAGCGAGGGGGATAGTCGTAGAGCTCAGAGAGCAAATGAATTAAAAAGAACAGATGCCCTCTCAGACCCCAGGCAGCGACAACGAGGCTTAAGGGAAGCCGATGACTCGTGAGAAAGCGTGCCTGAGGGAGCATAGGGGAGCGGGAGCTCACCTGTCACGGTACCACTCTCTCAGAGATTTCCAATCTCCTAGAGATCCACTGCCCCTAAACCAATCGAGTGGAGCTCGGACAAGCAAGGAGGGCACACTGACTGGACTTTCAGGGCCCTCACACACTGATCAGGAGTGCCATGGCAGGTGCCATGTCACCTGCCAGGAGCTAGTAAGCCGGGCACAGGAAACAGCAAGCAATAGTGCAGACCCTCCAAACCTCGATGGCTGCCCTAGTTAACTCGTGAGTCATACCCCAGCCACAGCTTGGGGGTGCAAAGGATACAGTGAGTACCAAATGCACCGGAAGACTTTTTGCTCATCTCGCAAAGATCTAGCAGGTTGATCTCCGGAGCGAGGGTGTTAGTCAACATGCTCCTTCTTACGCCACAGGCAGGGGACAACTCTAGCACACACCCATGTAGCCCGGGCGGAGGGACGCGAAAACTCAGAGGAATCTTTGAAATCTGCATCCTCCCGCTCATCTTGATTTAAGGGGAGCACACTCTCCCGCGAGGAAGAAGATGGTGACATGCCCCCTTCGAGAAGCTTGCTCGTGTCAGCTTCCGATAACAGGGAGATAACAACCCTCTCCAGCTTTTCGGAGAGCTCCATCTGCGAGCCCCAAGAGTGACGCTTCCTGATCGCCTCGGCTGTAGCAGGATTGCAACCCCCTAGTGCAGATGGTTGTTCCGATTCCCTCAGGAAAAGGGACAAACACGAGCGCAACTTCCTCACAGGGAAGCGCTCATGGTGCACACAAAATGCTCCCACGAGAACCTAGCGTGCAAGTTATTCTCCAAGACACATAACACACCGTATGTGTCATCGGGTGTCAAAAAACGTTGACACGGATTAACACAGCGACAATAGTTGCATTCTTTACTGGCCATCGTTACCAATTATCTACAACAAACAAGCTTGTCTCCTGAAGATAAGAAGAGGATCACTTACTGTTTGGGTGCTTTTTTATACCTGCAGCAGTACCCATGGTGACGTCATAGGCAGCTGCCAGCCATTGTCAAGTTAATTGACAATATCAAGTTCATTGTCAAGTTCATTGGCATGATTAGATAATTTGCTTCAGACACCTGTCACACCAAAGGTATTCCCCAAAGCGACCTTCCTGGGACCTCTGTGAACCACCATAAGCTGATAGATCTGGTTAGAATGAACTGCTTGGTATCATCATGACCATGGTTTTATTTGAGTTTCTACGGGTAGATGGACTGCATTTATGAATGCATAAAACTCGTCCAGCTTATTATCTTCCCACATTGGGTAGACGATCAGTAGTTTCCCCCCTCCCATTAGAAAGATGTCTGAGCAGGGACATCAGTTTCAATGTTCAGAATGTGAGTGGACAGAGTGTCCTTAGCTACTTGACGTTTGCCTGAGGGGGAAATACACTCCAACATAAATAAATTAGTGGAACTCGCAGAGAATGTTTAAAAAAAATTCTTTACCTTCACCTTTTGTTTTCTTGGTGAGTCATTAATCCTTAAGGTTATATTTCTTTGTACAGTATGCAAAGAGATCTCTGAGGATTGATTGTTAGAAAACCACAATCCTGGCAAAATAACTCAAAGTGATTGCACTATCAGGCAAGTGCTACTCCCCTCCCTTAGTAACGGCCTCTTTGCTTCTTCTTTGGGATGGTGGAGCTGACACCCTCGGCTGGTGATCTCAATAGAAAATGCAATGGAAGAAAGAAAATGGAACCTGATGTGGAACCCACATTCTGGCATCTCTGAGTGATGAAAAATGAGATTGTTACTCCATTCCATTTCATGCTAGACAAAAGCACACAATTGCACTTTATTTAACAGTGTACACACTTAAAATATAATTGTACTCGTAGACAATAAGGCAATTGAAGGCTACTACTTGGCTCTAGTATGGTTTAAGATAAGATTTAGATTATAGTTTACCACTCAAATTTATAGATAACAGGATTGGGTCGAAGAGCCATGGGAACAGAGCAAGCAAGGCTGGTGGCGCGAGTGCTAATGAGTCTCACTTGTGTGCCAAACTGTTCTCCAGAGGAATAAAAGGAGGAGTGATGACAGTAAAGGATGAGAGAGGACCAGTCCTGGGACACTTATGTTACATTTTATTATGTTTAGAAGTGGCAGCCACTCACGGACGACAGCCATATATAAACAGAATGAAATGCCTGGACCTCCTCATTGTTGCCTCTCCTCTTACCCTTCCGGAGCTACAGGAGTGATTTGAGGAACAGGATGAAGGCTTCAAGGTCTCCTGGGGCCTCATTTATTAACGTTGCATACTCACAAAAGAGAGTACGCTCTCTACGCAACAATTGGTATTTATAAAAAGCAAACTTGACGGGAAAATGTGCGGCCCTTCACCTTGGCATCTACGCTGATATTATTCTCTGTTTATTCCGAGGTTACCGTGGTCAGCCGGATCCGGGCCGTATCCAGATAAGATGAAGGACCTGCACCTGGACACAAAAACTGCGCTGCCCTGAAGTGTCTGCGGAGACCGTGACTCTACTAGACCCTCCCCTGTGACGATCATGAACCCATCTCTAACCAGACCAAATTGGACTTAATATTGGACTTGAATTGTTGTTAATATAATAATCATGTACTGCGTGGCTGTTGGCCAGAGGAGAAGTGGTCCCCCGACTGAGCCTGGTTTCTCCCAAGGTATTTTCTCCATTTTGTTCTTCATTCATTACGTCACTTGCCAGAGTTTTGGTTCCTTGGCGCTGTCGCCTATGGCATGCTCAGTTGGGGAAACTTAACACTTAAAATTCATCAATTGTATTGATTCGCCTGCTCTTTTGGGGCTTCTGTTCAGCCAAACAAACTTTGTTTATATTGTTTTTCCTGTAAAGCTGCTTTGAAACAATCTACATTGTAAAAAGCGCTATATAAATAAAGGTGACTTGACTTGACTTAAATGAGGCCCCTGGGATCTGGGATGATCTGGAACAATTTTGATCCACAGCTGCAAGGTACAGTAAACAAAGTCACTCACTCTCATTCAGTTACTTGATTAATTAATTAGTAGATTTAAGGAATAGTTTAGATTTAAGGAATAGTTTCAATCAGGGGTGCTCACACTTTTTTGGCTTGTGAGCTACTAAAATGACCAAGTCAAAATGATCTACCTACTACATATGCTGCTTCACATTTCCCTTCTTCGGTATAGCGATGTATAGCGGAAATGACATAGTGGAAAAATATTCTGCCTACCACTCTGTATGGAAGTGGTAAGTTCCCTTTCAGGGAACTTGAGCTGCGTCAAAGCGCTAGGGCAAATAGCCTGACGTCAGTCACGTGAAGATCTGTGCGACCAGTGAGAGTCCAATGCGTGTGAATGCATCACCGCCCGCACGTGCCGGTGACGTCATGAGAGAGAGCATAAAGCGCGCCCGAAACCCGGAAGCGCCAGCTCTGAGTGTCTTCAGCGTGCTGTGTCTGTGTGAGAGTGATTTAGAAACTAAGCTAGTTGATAAACAGACATTTAGACCGTGTGTTTTTCCCTGTCCGCATTTTATAACGGACAGGGATACACATGTTATGTGCGTTGTCTGTCTGGGAGTGGAGCATGCGGGGTCGGCGCTTGAGAACGCCGGCTGTAAGGACTGTGAGAGGTTCTCATTGCATACGCTCCGCTCCTGCCTGGCAGTCTGTAATGAGGCCGCTCAGGCTAGTGTTCCCCGAGGTTCGGGACCTGCAGCAGCCGAGGCTTTGCGGCGCTCTCAGTCATGGGGATCACAAATGGATCTCGCTGAGGCAGCTGGGATGGGTCCTCCCGTATCTCAGCCCTCACGAGATGAGGCGGGTCCCAGTCACAAGCGCTCCCCAAGAGACGATCGTGCTGGGGCTCCGGCACTGACTTTGTCCAGTTCAGATGAGATGTATTTAACTAGTGTCGACCCGGTTGGGGTGGATTCGCCACCCTCCTCGCCGGCATTTGAGGAGCTGGTTGAGGTTGTTGCGCGAGCGGTCTCGCGTCTGGATATTGATTGGCCGGCGTAGACCAGGAGCACTCGTCCTAGAAAGAGAAATATTTTGGATGAGCGCTACCTGCCTGCTCGTGTCACTCCCCCGCACCGAGCTATGCCTTTTCTTCCCGATCTCCATGCCGAGGTATCAAGATCATGGAGAAGGCCAGCCTCCAAAAGAGTTCATACACCGCATTGTGCTATGTATACCACTCTTGTCGGGGCTCAGCACCACGGTTATGGAGGGATGCAGAAAGTGGACGAGGCTCTTGCTGGATACCTCGTTCCCCAGTCTGCGTCCTCTATTAAAGCTCCGGTGCTCCCCACCAAGCCGATGCGCGTCATGTCGTCTTTGGTGGGGAAAGCGTACTCTGCTTCTAGCCAGGCTGCTGCGTGCCTGTATAATACGGCACTGCTGCAGGCCTATCAAGCAGAGTTGCTAGGGGACCTCAACGAGGGCGGTGGTATCAGTCCGGATGCAGTGGCAGAGCTGCGCCGGACTGTGGATTTGTCTCTTCGGGCCACTAGGGAGACGGCCTACTCTTTCGGCCGCTCCATGGCAGCTCTGGTGGCCACGGAGAGACATTTATGGCTCAACTTATCGACCAAGAAAGATGAAGATAAATTTGTGCTACTGGATGCCCCTCTGTCCCCTTCGGGCTTGTTCGGCGATGCCGTAAAAGCGTCGTCGACAAGTTCCAGGAGGTGGCACGACAGCATGTCAAGCGTGGTCTCAAAGCTCCGCATACATGGCCGCTCAAAAGGAAAGTGTCGCTACCCGACTTCCTCCGGTGAATCCTGGAAGGTCGGGCCCACAAGTCCAAGTTCAGCCTTCGGGCAAAAAGGGTGATTTGAGGATTTTCCTTAACACTAAGAAGGCTAAGATGAAGCGGTCCTGACGCTAAGCTGCAACAAGGTGGTGTCTCCCGTGTGTAGCTCCAGAGACAGCCCCTCTAAGGAGGGTCCTAGAGCATTGCACCCGAGTTTCCGGAATAAGCCCCGGCTCAGTGGTGAATATGTTCACAGTACCAGAGACCAGCCTCGGGAGGCTGGTTCCCTTAGTAGAGTTCCAGGCTGCGTGGTCACGTCTACCCGGTATCTCTCAGTGGGTCCTGCGCACGGTAATCTCTGGGTATGCCATCCAGTTCGGAGTTTCTCCACCCAGGTTTTCGGGGGTCCTACAGTCTCTGGTAGGCCCCCTGCAGGCTCTGGTCATGGAACAAGAAGTAGACACTCTGCTGGCGAAAGGGGCCATCGAGTATATACCCCTCGCGAACAGCAAGTCCGCGTTCCACAGCCGATATTTCCAGTATCGGTGCTTCCTTTTCAGTATCGGTGCTTATCCTGCCCCAGTTGCCGCAGTTAGCAGCACAACATCGAAATGCTGTGCCCGCACATGAAGGAGCTGGGGTTAAGGCTGAACACCAAGAAGAGTGTACTTTCTCCCACGCAGAGAACCGCTTTCTTGGGAGTCGTTTGGGGACTCAGTGGCCATGTCTGCTCGGCTCTCCCCGAGCGCATCCAGGCCATTCGTTTAGCCGTTAAGAGCATCAAGCCGGAGGTAATTCTTGTCTCACGACGAGTGACACTCTTAGGGCTGAACACCAAGAAGAGTGTACTTTCTCCCACGCAGAGAACCACTTTCTTGGGGGTCATTTGGGACTCAGTGGCCATGTGCTCTTCCCTGAGCGCATCCAGGCCTTTCGTTCAGCCGTCAAGAGCATCAAGGGGCCAGCCACTCACGGTGAAACACTTTAGAGGGCTTTTTGTTAGGGCTCATGGCAGCGGCATCCAGCATTATCCCACTGGGCCGGCTGTACATGAGACCCCTGCAGTGGTGGCTGAAAACCAAGGGGTTCTCCCCGAGGGAAAACCGCTTCGCACAATCAAGGTCACGGGGCGATGCCTACGCACCCTGGGTATGTGCAAGAACTCTTGGTTCCCTTCTTATAAGGAGCAGATTTGGGACAGATATGGCAAGGCACAGGTTGACCTGTTTGCTTCCGTAGAGAACACTCACTGCCCTCTGTGGCTTTCGTTTGCACATCCAGCGCCTCTGGGGCGGGATGCCATGGTACAGGCGTGACCGAGGCTACAACTGTACGCCTTTCCCCCGATCACTCTGCTCCCGGGAGTTCTGGCCAAAATTCACTGGGACAAAGTCCATCTAAGCCACTGGCCCACCAGAATATGGTTCTCAGACCCCGTGTCCCTCCTCGACGGGGATTCCAATCAGGAGGGACCTCCTGTCCCCGCCCAGAGCTAATGAGGCTGTGGGTCTGGCCCCTTAGGGGGTCCAGCTCATAGGATCCGGTCTCTCAGCTGAGGTTGTAGAGACCATTTTTTCAGTCCAGAGCTCCCTCCACGAGAAAACTCTACGCCTTGATCTTCGGTCTTGGTGTAGCGAAAAGCAGGTGAACCCAGTAACCTGTCAAGTAAGGCAAAGTGCTGGAGTTCCTGCAAGTAAGATTGAGGCAGGGCTGTCCCCCCCTCTACCTTGAAGGTTTATGTGGCTGCCATAGCGGCTTGCCATGTACTTCTGGGTGGGGTGCCCTTGGGCAGGGACCCCCTAGTCACTCGTTTCCACCGTGGCACACTAAGGCTGAGACCTGCGGCGCAGACTAGGGTGCCTGCCTGGGACTGGTCTATGGTACTCCAAGGCCTGTCCCAGGCACCCTTTGAACCTTAGAGGAGTTCCCTATCAAGCTCCTCTTTCTTAAGACCCTTCTTTTGCTGGCTATTGCCTCGCTTAAGAGGATCGGGGATCTTGAGACCCTCTCGGTGGCTCCCTCAGCCTCGAGTTCGGCCCGGGATGGAAAAACCTTTCTCCACCCGAGGCCAGGCTATGTCCCCAAAGTTCCCACTAATGTGGCTCGGTCTATCATGCTGCAGGTCTTCTGCCCTTCCCCCATTTGGCGATCATGAGCAGGAGCAAGAACAAGGTCTGTCCAGTGCGAGCACTGGACGCTTACGTCACAAGACTGCCACTTGGCGTAAGTCAGACCAACTGTTTGTTTGCTTTGGGACCCCTGAGGGGGCTCTAGCTTCCAAGCAAACCCTAAGCAGATGGAGAGTCGAGGCTATCTGTTTAGCTTATGAGTCGGCCGGACATGCTTCTTCTTGAGGGTCCGGGCCCACTCCACTCGGAGCGTGGCGGCATCCAAGGCCCTCCTCTTTGGAGTTTCCTTGTCGCATGTTTGTGGATGGTCCTCGCCGCACACATTCATGAGGTTTTACCAACTGGACCTCGATTCCGCCCCAGGAACCAGGGTGCTCTCTCAGTGAGCTGGGACACACCTGGATGTCGGTGAGGAGGCGTTGGTATAGCGTTCCCCTAGCGCTTTGATGCAGCTCGAGTTCCCTGAAAGGGAATGTCTCGGGTTACGAATGTAACCCTGGTTCTCTGAGGGGAAGGAGACGCTGCGTCTTTGCCTCAGCTCCTTGCGCCTCCGGGCCCGCTTCAGACACTCTTTTGCTGGCGCTTCCGGGTTTCGGGCGTGCTTTATGCTCTCTCTCATGACGTCACCGGCACGTGCCGGCGGTGACGCATTCACACGCGTTCGTCTCTCATTGGTTGCACAGATCTTCACGTGACTGACGTCAGGCTATTTCCCCTAGCGCTTTAACGCAGCATCTCGTTCCCCTCAGGGAACCAGGGTTACATTCGTAACCCGAGACGTTTTTGACTTCTTTGTCCAGCTCTCCCACTCATTTTTATCCCCTTTCTTGAGTTTAAAATAAATAAATTGGAGGCTATTTCTGTCAGGTGTGCTTGAAAGGGATGTGACGAGGACTCAGAGATAACGAGGATTTATTGTTACAAACGAAAAATAAAACAGAACAAAAACTAGGGATGGGTAGCTCGACACCCTCTGTCGACACATGTCTCGAGTTTTCGACACACTAGTGCCTCACTAACACGTCACGACGGACTCACAGAGCGCATAGATTGAGCCGTCCCATAGTGCGCGGATGTTTTGAGTACACAAATTAATACATATAAAATTAAATTGTCCATTAAGTGTGTATATTACGTGTATATTAAGAATGGAAAAAAAACATGTCAGATGGATTGCACTAGCAAAACTGTTGTTTTCACATTGAAATTATGTTCCTGTTACATGAAGATTAGAAACAAACGTGTCACTCTCCTCATTGTACTTGTGCATGAATTATATTAAATATAATAATATGTAATAATTTTGTTCACATGTTGGGTGGGTTTTTTCATGTTCTGCGTGTTTGCGGTGTAGAAAAAAATATTGAGCGATAAGCGAATATACTCAAGGAAGCTTGTATGAATGAATGCATGCGAGGGGGGAGTCAGATTTGTGCGGGGAGTCAAATTTCGCCTGCATGTTTGATGGCGAAATTGCCCAGCTGTTAAGACACAGAAGATGAGGACTTTGATGGATTGATTAAAATATAATGCGAGTGTTGCCTATTGTTAAATAGTAGAATACAGTTCAACCAAACTTACTGTTTTGCTTCCGTAATTTTTATTTTTTTTTAGACCGCATGGTTTAGCATGGGTTAAGTACAGAAATAGACCCCACAATTGAGACTCCGCCTTATAATCCTTTTGCTTTATGGTGCGGAAAATACGGTAAATGCATTTGTAATTGTGCATTTGTTTTTTAGTTTGTTTTTTAACAATATGCATGTTTGTGTTGTTTTGTAAGGAATACACACACACACACACAAAGTTGCACGATACAATTAAACTTATTAAATATACAAATAAAACTTCCCAAATGAACAAAACATCTGAATGACACAGTTGGGATAGGAATTTTTATTGAGCACCAGATGGCAGAGTAGAGCAGTGTGTCAAAAGCTTCGAAGCACCGACACAGTTTCATGTAAAAGCTGCACTGCTTCAGAAGCTTCGTTTGGCACATCCCTAACAAAACAGGAAAACAAGACTAGAACATGAACTGGACTAGAAACTAGACTTGACAGAAACTTGACAGGAGACAGGAGCACACAGCCATATAACGACAAGAAACCAGCACAAGACAACAGACACGGATGGATTAAGTACACACATAAGGGACGGTAATTGATGAGAACACAGCTTGGGAAAATCAAAGTTAAGAAGGGAAACAAGGTGGGAGGGTTACACATTGACGAGACGCAGCCAATGCGAATCGCCGCGTGTTAACAAAACAAAGACGCATCACAAAAACACAACACTGACCACAGACCCGAGAGAACGCGGCTCGCGCAGCGCTTGAACCGCGCCCACTCACATAACAGAGCTCACGAAAACGAGGAAGCACTCGGCTCGTGAGCTCAGGACAAGCACGAACGCACGAGTTATGAATGCCCGAATCCCGATCCAAAACCGAAACTGAACCAGACCAAAGTATCGGGACCGGACATCATAACTCGCACAAAAGATGTCACACAGACAAGCGTGCACGCACACATAACTAGAGACATTACGGTAGTGTCAGAGTTCCGCCACAACAACAAGAGATTACTAGACCGAATGTGGCAGAACCCTGCCAATTTCACTATAGTTCAGTAGCACTTGGCACCGTTGTGCGAGTGTTGACCCATGTGTCAGAAAAGGTCAGATGTCAGACTGGCTGTCCTGTACATGAAACATTTCATAGTGAGGATGGATGATGGGCTGACGTCTACTTTGTTAATTCCATGCGATCTACTCACACTACCTTCGCGATCGACCGGTAGATCGCGATCGACGTATTGGACACCCCTGGTTTAAATCATCATCATCAGTCCAAAAACTGGTAAGAAATTAAACAGACATAAAATAATCGATTCCCAGTGATGAGAATATTAACTTTACTTATTGTTTTGTCAGGGCAAACCAATTTAAGGAATTATTTTAAAGTTTTATAGGCAGATAATTTATTTAGATGTATTTTCTTTTTTTTTATTGAATTCAATGTTTATTTGTAGTTCATTGGCAAAATGTTTGAGCAGTGTAGCAATTTTACTCAATAATTATTATCTTTGTCCTTTTTGACATTATCTGCTCCTCATTCACTTTCATGAGGACAAGAACAGCTTAGACTTCCATTTCCTTCCCTTTAATAGAATACAAAGAGCATAAAACACGTTTGGAAGAACACGAAGGTGAGAAAATGATAACAATTTTTATTTTTTTGGGTGAACTATCACGTAAAGACATCTTTGAGATTGGTGTTTGAAATCAACATACACTATTTCTGCCAGAGAAGAATATTTGTGTAATGGGTTTTGACTCCTTAATGTTACTGAGATACAGTCCTTTTGACAACTCTTGCCTGATAACTAGCCAGTCTCCCCATATATAGCTTAAAAGTGTCCATCCCTTTGACAAATTGAAGTAGCTAGAACTCCCTGTGAAGCAGTCAGACAGTCCTGGATAATTCTATACATTGCACTTTGACATTACATGATCTTTTTTAAGACTAAAAATGATTTGTATATTTCTGTAGACACATCATGAATAGTGTTTTCTGCACTACAGACCACCTATTGTCATTTGTTCAGTTCATTTACAGCAGGTGTCCATAATGCCATCTAGTCCTGACAAGAAGCCAGGCAGTGTTCTGCCATCTCTGGGAATTCAATAATTAGACCATCTGTTTGTATCAAAGCTTCAGGTGTGTTGATGTTGATCAGTCATAACACAAAAGACTGAATTGTACAAGCATGACTTTCCATGCTGGTCCAAGCTAAAGTTTGCTGGTTGTCAAATAGCTTGACCATTAAATGAAGCCTTATTGGTTAAGCTTGTTAAGAAGCCTGGTGTGAACACATTTAAATACACTGGTATAATATATAGTATCTCTAAGTTTGTGCAGTTATGTTCGTAGCTGTAGATCACTGTTACTAGGAAAGTGCCTAGTTCTGGCAAAGTCCCTTCATCATTTGGGATAGAATGAGACACAGAACCTTCTAGCCAACCGACAAGCTGCCTCGGCCACAAATTGCTGACACTGTTCCATGACACTGGCATTTAATCTGCCAGCATGACACCCAGCACCAGATCTATCCCTCCGACACAAGATGTCCATTAGCTTCCTATGCCCTTAAGGTAAAATGACAGCAGTCGTGAAAAGCTAATGCAAGATGCCAAAGTCAAGGTAATTTATGTGTTACTCACTTATCCTTTAAGCTTGAGAGCTTTCAGCCCAATAACATTTTCCCAACTAAAATCACACGGCAGGGATGGTGCAGTAGAGAGATGGGTTAACATATTCAGTCATTGGTTATAATTCAATATTATAAAACACCACTCAAAAAAGGATTTTTACATAACTCACATCATTTTTGACCACCTTATTAAAGTCACTTTTTAAGGAGATATGGTCTATTGTTATCTGTGTTCATTTTGCAAGACCTGCAAGACTTTTGCAGCTGACAGCAACATTTTATGAAAACGATTCAACAAAGGCATTAGTAAACTATAATAGAATATGTATTTTTACACATCTGAGTGATTCTGAGAAAGATTTACACTTTTAATGTAACAACATTTTCTGATGTTCGGCTTCCTGAATGCTATGACAATGGCCTGCACTTTAATGGTAAGATTGGAGGGCCTGGTAGTTGGTAGCCTAGTTTTGGTAGCCATGAAAAGTGCTTAAGCAAACTTTGGAGAACATTTTTCTCCACCTGGCAAACACCTTAGACTGGAATATGATGTTATATGAATGTAATGTCCAAAGTTTAAGCATTTCCCAGCGAAATACTGGCAGAAGGTTGGGCTGATGTTGGAAATTTGATATTTGCTAATTTAGGGACCATCTCTAAAGTTACGACATTCACGTTTCACTCACTGTATGCTCATACACAAAATAGACCATAATTTAAAGATCAATAGCATTTGAAGAAAATTAATTATAATCTAAGTAAAACCAAATGTAAAATGTTCATGTTCAGAGTGCATCTGCTTGCCTGGATGTGGTATTCACCAGCAATAATGTTTGGTCGTTGTAACAGAGTTAAACGTTCAGGGAGGAAGGAGGCGGGAACCGGCAGACATTTAAACAGACTTTAATGATAAATAAAACATAAACTCAAAACGAAAGTAATGGTGGCGGCCCCTCGCGGTCGACCGCCGCCCACACAAAACACAACATAAAATCCAGGCCTGGTCCTCTCTCGTCTTCACTGTCGTCGCTCCTCCTTTTAAGTCTCCGCTCCTCCGTGAGACGAGACACCGGTGGCTTCGCAGGTGTCGCTCATTACCAATCACGCCACCGGCTCTCGTGACGCTCTCACGGTCCCTCAACCCCGCCCTGCTCGCCACAGTCGTGTTAGTCCATTAAGTCACGTTTTACGTTTTAATTTAAGCGTTGCTGGTGTAACCCATATACAAAATCCCTATGTTACAGTGAATAAATAGATTTTTAGTAGTTCATTATGCTTAATTTGTTTTCCAATCACCTTGGTCTGAAAATACTACTGAAAAGACACCTCTTCCATGAGCACCTAACATGACAAACGCACACACATAAGAAAACAAAACAAAAATTCCCTATTTCTATTCCCCATGCTTGTACTACTTCAAAACTTTGTATTGTAAGCACTCTGATGTATTTCTGTATGCTCAGGACAAATCACTTCTATACTCTTCAAATTGTAAGTCGCTTTGGATAAAAGTGAAAAGACTGAAATTCACTTTAAAAGTTTATGAAGATTGTCATGAACATTTTGGATGAACAGAATTGAACTTGAAACTGTATTTCGTGAAGTGTGAAGTTAAATTTTAAGTTTAAGTTTATAAAGCTTATCAAGTTTTATTAACACTTTAATAGTTAGACGAGGAGGTTTATGTTGTCATATTTTGTTTCCAATGTTCTTTGTGTTATGATCAAATGATTTTCTTGAGTTTTGTTATGTTAATGTGTAACAAAAATGCTGTAATGTTGAATAGTCATTTTAATGCATGTTGAGGAAGAATGGTGTGATTTATAAAACAACTTGAACATTATCGATTTGATGTGTTCATTGTTGTCTAGTATTGTTTATTATTTAGAGCGTAAAGTCACATTGTCGACTACAAAATGTACTCAGAGACTCTTGTCTAAATATGTTGGGTGAATTGAAATTATGATTTAAATTAATGTACAGTAATACCTCGAGATACGAGCGTCTCTACATACTAGTATTCCAAGATACGAGCAAGCATTCACGCAGATTTTTGCTTCTAGATACGAGTAAATAGTCGATTTACAAGCACATGTACTGACGCCATTGCCGATGCATGTTCACTTCACGTGTTCGTTGACTTCTGTATGGAAGTCATATAGAACGCCCGCGCCTGTACGCCCACGAGTAGCTGATTTTCATTCTATTTTATGCATTATTCTTCATAATAGCGATGAGTTATAAGAAAGTGAGTGGTAAGGTGAGAAGTGAGAAGAAGAAACGCATGATGACCATGGAAATGAAGCATGAAATTGTGGATAAATATGAGCTGGTGCCCGTGTGAGGGATCCAGCACGCAGGAGCATCAGGAGGAACTGGACTGAGGAGTTGATCGAGCTGCAGACGATGGAAGCGGTGGAGCGTGAACCGGAGGAAAACATTTCTACAAGTGAAATTAAGGCAGTGATGGCTATGTGGTAGAAGGTTTCTGATTTCATTGAAAAGAAACACACTGATAAATCATGTACTGGTCGTGCTTCCGTGCTTTTTGATGACGCGTGCCTTACTCATTTTGAATGGGAGACAGTAAACAAATCTTCCTCGACAGTTATTTCGTTAAAAGGTCTGCGCCAAGTGAAAGGAAAGTGAAAGTGAGATAGTCAGGCAAAAAAAGGGAAGAAAACAAATCGAAAAAAGCTAAACAATAATACAAAATTAAAACTTTTTTTTTTAAATAAGGAAGCTAAGTTCAGTTATGTTAATTTAAGTTTATGTAAGTTACGTAGTGTAAGTTAAAGTGTCTACGTACCAACCCCCTCCCTCCTTCTCTTCTCAAGTTTTTTTTTTTTTTTTTCCCATTGTTACGGATCTTGAACGGATTAATTTGTTTTCTATTATTTCCTATGGGAAAACATGATTCTAGTTGCGAGCAATTTGAGTTACGAGCTCCGCCCTGGAACGGATTATGCTCGTATCTCGAGGTATTACTGTATTATGTGCAAACCAAGTGTAGTGTCCATTAAGGTCTATACTACTTTGCTATCAGTTGATAATTGATGATATGGATGTGCCTGTTTTATTGCAGGCCAGGTGTTTTTGTATGCAACTGAGTTCTTCTGGAAGGAAGATGTCGAGCCACTGACCCTTGACCATTGGATTTATGTGGATTATGTGGATTTACCATTGGAGTGTTCGAATGATGACACTGCGCGGTAAGGTTTCAGTGGACTTTAGAGTACACCCCTTTTGTTACAAATATATGTTTTCCTTGTTTTGTGCCCTACTCCTGAAGTCCGGATTGGGATTGGAGAGAGCAATTTTAGTTTTGTGTTGTTGCTTCATCAACAATTCCACTAAAGGGAACATAGCTGAAGGACTGGTTAAAGACTGGACTGAGAAACTGATAAAAGACTGAAACACATACACTGATTGTGCACCACACTACTTGTATTATTTTTGTAACAAATTGTGTTGAAGTAAAATTATTGCCGTCAATACAGTTCATATAAAACAATTACCGCTTTGTGTGTCCCAGTAATTTCAATTTGGCCATAAGTGGAGCGTCCGAACCACATAAGTGTGTACTTACCCTTAATAAAAGGGTAACAAATGGAAATCCTGTAGTATGATGCGTGAGAGAGTAACCCCAGTAGAATTAAAGCACAGAAGTTCTCAAGCTATACAAGTAAAAAAACTAAACATGTGAGATGTAATTCCTCTGGATTCCTCAGATGTAATGTTTGATCTGTATATCAGCACCAAGGGAATAATGTTGTAATCTCGTAAACTGTTTATATGTACACAGGGAAAGTAACTGTGAAAACATTGACTTCAATGTAAACAGCTTTTGTGTCTTTTTCAAGTTTTCTGCATATATACTCCCCTGATAATCATCACATATACTTACTGCTTGCTACATTTCTGCACATTGTTTTTTGTGAATGCATGACCTGCTTACACATCCCGCTGGTGAGGTCAACTAATAGCAGGTGGAGATCATGCATAGACAGATTCAACACTCAACTGCTTTTCCCGGATGTGTGCTGTTGATTTTTCTGTCAAATTTGAACCACTGAATTTATAAAGCAAAATTAAATGGACGGAAAAAACGCAAGTTGCATATTATAGGTTCTATTTTTAAACGGTCAGAATAATTGGGAAGTGAAATATGAAAGGTGAATATGAATTATTGAATGTTTGAAATGTTTTGAATCAAAATATGCACAGCTTAAATATGTAACCATATTGAATTTCGGCCCATAAAAATGCAAGCCCTAAAAAGACAATGGATTAAAATGTAAGCATGGTTAATGCAATGCTTTTTTGTTTGTTTGTTCCAAACACATTGATTTTCTTCCATACTGTTTCTCCAAGACCCAAAATGTTTTCTGGCACAACAAATTTTAAACTCATGAATAAATCTGCCAGCTGTGTCTCTAGGAACTTTTAGTGTGTAGTGAAATCTTCTCGTAGCCATGGACTTTCTGATGTAATTAAACAATTTGTTCTCTGTAGCTTTAGAAAACTCTTTTGACTTGGACATATCTGCTACTCAACTTTAGCAAATGGATGTGTACAGTATTTGTGTACGAGCACAAGCTAATTCAGTTTTGAGTAATACTTTATTTTACATTTTCACTTCAGTTACACATTTTACATGTACCTACCATAGCAGTAATTGTCAATTATTTGTAATTTCATGCAACTAACCCTCAACCAAAACCTAAGCCTACCCTAACCCGACAGTAACTACATCTTTTTAAATAACATTACTCAGTACTTAAATATGTAATTACACTGTAGCAATGACACCTTAAAATCAAGTGCAACCCATCTCAGTTTTATAGTTTCCAAAGGCTTAATTGTGTTTTGACACAATTGTGTACCATGCCATACAAATAGGTGATTTAAAACAGCAGCATTAGATATGGTTTGAATAATTATGACTTTGCTGATTTAAAAAAAAAAAAAACAACAACAAAAACAACAACACATTATTGACATTATCACTTCTACTATGCAATAACGACTCATTTCTGTTCATCAAGCCGCCATATTACTTAAAAACACTTAAATGATTAGGGCACATGAGTTGTATGGATTACTTTTGATACTTCCTTCTTTCCACAGGCATTCATTAACATTCATTTGAGATGCTGAAAAACTCCAGGAATTCTGTCATTATTCTTTTGTAATTACTGAATACGGGCATTGTGACAAGCTAACATGGCTGCCTTAGAGGCACTATTATAGATGTGGTCACTAATTAAACATAAAAACGGTGACAATGTGCTGCCGATAGGCCCATTAGTGAGTACCAGAGGGCCTCTTTCTCTCGAAAACTGATTAATTAAAATCCAAAACTCCAGATAATTGGCATCAGAGTTGGTGCAGTTAACACCTTTGTCTAACAGCTGCTTAGACAATTCATCCAAACGAGTTCATTTAAAGCACATTGTATATTGTGCTATGACCAAAAAGCATCATGGCTGCATAGACAAAGGTCTGCGAGGCAGCTTAAACAAAATCTGCTTGTTCTTGACATGTGTATGAAATCTGCAGTGGTTTGACATTGTTACAATTTATTTTATTTCCAGTAGATGGGTTTGTGAAATATCTGTTTCAGAGAGTGCTGAGAAGTTTGAAGTGAGTACCTAATTGATTTTGTTGCTCTACCTTTGGTAGAGTGGTTTCTCATGTGAAAGTATGCCTTCGTTCGGCGAAGGTAGACCAAATTCCAAACTCTAGCTGAGGCAAAGTGGTGATTCCCGCATGGATAAAACAAAATCGCTGCAGCTGGATGCGGTCCTTATACAGCCACTGAACAATTCCATTACAGGCTTATCGGAGAGGTGCTGCACTCAAATCCCCAAATCTCTGGTGAGGAAAATAAAGAGAAAAGTTTCAGCTGTGATGTTTACAACAACTGTTATTTGATCATTTTTTCAAGTGTTAAACTCTGAATAAAAAATAAATGAAAAAATAAACACTTGTAGTTCATTTTATAGAGCGAAGGAAGTTTGGAAATTGTGTAGAATTTAGTTTTCTTCTTTTTCCAAGTGATATGTTTTCTTCAGAAATTAGTGCCATCATTTATGAGGATTCTCTGCTTTATAAATGTCTACTGCTTTAGACATCCATGAAATTGTAAAGGCTATATTTACTCTTTGCAGGCAGACTGTCCTTGAAGGACTATGATGGTCGTGCTCAGAATTTTTAAGTTTTCTTTTAGAGAAAGAAGGAAGAAAGGGTGAAAAGGTAGCAGAAGCTTCTTTTTTTCTTTCTTGTTTTGTAGGTACAGACAACACTAGGCCAGTTAACTGAAGTGTGTTCAGTTCCAACACACAAGGAACAGATACTGGCTGTTCAGTGTTGCTTGAACACTCTCAAGGATTCTTAATACATTTTTCGTTCAACCATAAGCAGATTTTCAGAGCACTATTTATTTAATTTTTAGAAAACACCATTCCAAATGTAACAAATGATTCCACTCTTATTAGAATTCTAAACGAGTATTAAACTGAATTTAAGCTGTAAATCCACCCGTAGGCGCTTTGCGCTCAATGCAGGATTGGGTCGTGGGGTCAAGGAAACAGACATACTCAGAAAACTAATTTCTGTTCATATCTTCTAGCACACCACACTTAAAATAGCAGGGGTGAGCCAAACAACTACAATAAAAGAAAAAAGAACAACAGTACATAAGACTTCACTTTCAATTATTTTCAATGTGTAATGCTGCAGTTTGAGCATGACAAAGCAAAGTTAAAAACCACAAAGTAACTCCAGAGTTGTTCTCTTTATCAGTAAGCATTGTTTCTGAATCAATCGCCTCGATTGTAGTCTTGAGCTTTCTTCTGGGAATGTACGTCACAATATTTATCATTTAAATAATTCACAGCCAAGGGTATTGTTTAATTTGATTATATTGAGAAATCAAATTTGAAATGGCGCTAATAACATATTTATTAAAAATGTAATAAATAATGTAATAATAATGTATTAAATAATAAATAGTTATTCAGTCAAAAATAAGTTAATTTTTGATTAACATTATAATAGGGACAGTAGAAGTAAAGGTAATATTTGAAAATGTGTTATAGAGGCACTTCACCTTATGCATAGATACAGTACATATTATTTTTTTTTATTTTCTTTACAGTAAATTAAGAGATAACTGTCTATATTTACACAGATATTGACAATTTTGTCTGTTCAGCTGCAAAAATACGTGTAAGTTTAGTACATCACACTATACAGAATGAGAGGCAGCTTTCTATTTAGATTTTAGTTAGTTACACAGTGACATTTCTGAAAAACTCGTTATTGACAGACTGGGAATAGAGGTGCTGCAACAACACAAAATGTGATTTATTTATGTCATTATATCCAAACATAAAAAACTATTTTCTACTAGTACCAAAAAGCAAACCAAGTAAAAGGGAATAATAGGCTCTCTTTAAATTGTGTTGTAAGTAGTATGAAATACAGTGTCCTCTGCCACACATATTACAAATTCATTGCTATCACTCAACAGCACACTGCATATTGATATGTCTTATATGGACAAAACAGTCAAGAAAGTAGCATACTCAAAATCTGTTTTTGCACCCGAGTAGAAAGCTGTTCAAAGAAAGAAAGAAAGACGGTGTTTCAGAAGTATGAGGCAGTGCATAAAGGGATGCCTCTTTACAATCAAAACTAATGGCCTCTTCCATCTCCCTGACTGCTGCTCGTCCTGCAGAAAACTCATATTGGCCACACGTGAGACAAATCTTAATCTTCTCTGACATCTTTGAAAGGGAAAGAAGGAAGTTGTTTTCATCGGCTCTATGAACCAGTGATTATAACATAGTGGCACAGCAGAGGTAATGATCTGAATGCAGAATGCAAGACTGCTCTGACCATACACAATTTTAAGTATGTAATCAAACGTGACGGCAAACAAGTGAGACACTTATAAGAATATTAATGCTCTGTTTTCTATTTCGTCTGTACAAGAGTATATCTATTCTGTCTTTTACAAAAGTATATTAAATACAAACAAAATCGAAAATAAAATTCAAAATACATGGCACAACTCAAGTGATTCCACTGACACATAACACATTATTCTATGTTAAGGTTTATGATTATATATTTTTTGTAATAAAAAAAAAATTCTATCATCTCCCTGATATATATATATATATATATATATATATATATATATATTTTTTTTTTTTTTTTTTTTTTTTTTCTACCCCGTCGAGTATGAGGCCACATCAGTTGGAGTTGGATATCAAAAATCAAAACAACAACATAATAGCTCAATAACCCACTAATCGCATCTGGAGATCACTTTGGTCTGATCCAATTATGTGAAAGAAAGGGAGGGACAAAACAGAGAGACAGAGACAAGACCAGCAAAGCACCACATATACATCTAAGGATGTAACATAATACTTTGTATTTTATACAAGTTCAACGCCCCCATCCATTAACGACAGCTTCGGTAATAAACATAAATAAATGTCAGTGACAGTGACAAAATGGTCATTATTTGGTCATTAAATTATAAGGATTAAAGTCTGCTATTAAAGGCTGATATCTTTTAAACAGATTAAAGTAATCCCTCACGACTTCGCGGTTCAAGTTTCATGGTCTCAGTGCATCGCAGATTTTTCAAAACTATTTGTCGAAAAATAAAAATTCTAAAATACCGCCATATCGGCAGCCATATTGCGGAAAGCAGCGTTGTAAACTATCGTGATGCACGAGAGAAACGGTTTCCCAGGATGCCAGAAAAAGAGAGAAACTCGCCAATGAAGCTTTGTACATACCCATGGGCATGGTTCCCGGCGCGAGAACGACAAATGAGAGCACGAGTGGATGTCTCCCATGAGCTGATTGGCTGATCCTACTTTACGGATTTTCATCTACTGCTGGGGAGGTTCCAGTCCCCCTTAACTAACTGAGGGATCACTGTATATTCATATTTATCAGATTCTTGAATTGCAACAAATTACATGAACTACAGGATATGCAGAGTGGTAGGTGCTACACAGCCAGACACTTATTCCCTCCTTCCCGGCTACACTCCAGACATTCTTCCTGGTTCACACCTGTACTCATTTAGCCATTACCTGTCACTGATTGTCACCTCATCACCTCACTGATAAAAGAACAATCCTCGGACACACGTGTTGTTTAGACTTATGTGAGCATGGGTTACTTAGCGCCATTGCCAAGCGTCAATGTGGAGTTATATGCCTGTATGATTGTAAGATTACCTGTTAACTGCCACTACCCAGACGAGGTGTGTGTGTGCAATCCATCTGTCTACCACCTGCTGTCACATATTCTGCTAAGAACAAACACTGTGATTATTAGAACAGGTTTATAACCTTCTTTAACTTTACAAATGTGCCAGTAAATCTCATGTAGAGTGTAGAATGCATCCGTCTAAGGCAAGTCACAACAATTGCTTTGGCATTAACAAGAAGAAAGGAAACAACATCAGCCTGCAAATGAATTAAACAAATTTACTGACCACCCTATGTGTTTAGTGTCATAGACAGACATTACATTACAGTGATTGTAAAAAGTATTCTAATGCTTTAGGCACACTTCAAATTAAAATAACTAACAAAAATATTAAAGTATCATTGTGTTATGGCTGATAAAGGGTTAGTTCTGAGAAAATGTCTAGCAGCAGGTACTTGCAGATGCCACCTTGTTTTCTCTGAAGAACATGGTGGTGTCTGTATTTCCAGCACTATAATGATTTTTATATTAATTTATAGCAGTCTGTGAAAAGAGTTGCTGTTGTCATTTGCAAACTTTCATTCAACTATTAATTATTTGTGGAATTTGGAACATGCATATTTTCGAGTGAATAATTTCTTCCTTGAAAAGAAAAGAGTGGATGAATGCCATCACTAACAGCACATTTCATTATCCAGGACATTAATTATTTTAGATGACTAGGCCCATAATCTTGGCACTTTGGCAATTTTAAACTTATGCTTTTCAGATCTACCTACAGAAAGATCACATGCAGATTGAGTCATTAGTTTACGGCACCAATGCATAGAGTGATACATCACGTAAGTCACTTGACTGATTAGTGAGTTTGCTAGTGTTTCCTAGAGGACCAGTCCCCTTCCCAAGAGGTCACAATTTACTATAATCATCTTTTGTTAGACCAGAGATATGCTGAGTTCAGACTAATGGCTGTCCACCAAGATTGGTTTGCCCATTAATGTAGAATCGTGCTAATGATCCGATTGACTAGAGACTCGAGTGACTAGAGTTGCCACCTTCAGTTTGTAAAAGTAAAAGACAGATACACGAAAACCCCAGAGGACAAATATGCACTCTTAGACAAGCAGTGCTGTTTGCCTTCTCCTAAAGACAGTGACCAAGAGTGACCCATTGATAGTTTTTTCTTTCTATCTTCTTTCGAAAGCATAAGTTAATTTATATATTTATTTAATTATCTATGTATTTATTCGTGCATTAATTTTTGCAAGTAATGCCATTAACATCAAATCTGTGTTGCTTTTTAACACTTGATTTGATTAGGCCAATGTAAACATTTTAGTCTATTAAATAACAGTTATAGATACTGTAGCATTCATATCCTGAATAACTTATTATTAGAACTTTAACTGTTTATATAATAACTGAAGAAAGCTATCTATTAGCATTACCTTTCATCTCAATGGCATTTGCTCACCTGAAAATGTACAACCTCATAGTCCCTCTAAGTGTATCTCAATCAGCTTATTACTTCAGTAGTCACTGAACTGGTCAGGTGTTTTATACTGATGTTGTTTATAAATATTAGTTGGTCCATTATCAGCCATTTTTGAACCAATCACCTGAGCTGTACATCACTATAACATCACAAAAGCAACATAATAATTTTACAATTAACTTTGGTTGATATAAATAATTTCCAAGCTTTTAAGAGCCCTAAAAAAGCAGGCACAACTATAGTATTGCGTAATTTATTATTGCTTGCAATTTTTTTTTTATTCCAAATGCTTAGATGTTGGTGTTGATATCATTCTAACTAGTCAAACCATGGTCCCTTGGGTGGCGCAATTTGAAAAAGACAGTTTGCCGGACTTTCAGTGCCACATTAAAGTGAACTCACCATATTTATCATATGCATTGGCCATGAATTAGATTAGTTATTGACTGTTTTTTTTAAATAATGTAAAATAAAGCAACAATCTAAATGGAGATTAATGCATAGTTTTCCAACATTCAGCTGTAAACGTGAGCACCATTTTAAGTAACTATGTCAGTGTCGACTATAATTAGGGTTATTGGGCTTCTGAGCCCCTGAGCAATTAACAAAGTTATATGCACCAATGAGTCATCTTTCTCTCCATTACCTGTGTCCAAATGGGTTTACTTTTACAGAAACCAAGCATGCCTTCAAATCACCTGCCAATTGTAAAATGTAGTGAGGCATCTGTAACAGAGTGGGCAGCTTTCCTGTTGGAGTCATCAGGTGTGATGTTTGCTCTAATGGCCTAGGAATATTATAAATTTTCCAGCAACAGGAACAGAAAATGTTTCAAAATTTCAGGAATAAAAAAATGTCTCAAACATTCATATCTGAAAGTGCTTTCATTGAACAGCAGTAGGAAGTCAATGGACTTCCATTGCAATAACATGTTGTACTGTTATACCTATATTGGTGTTTTTTTTCTCTCTCTCCAAAAGAGAACCTGACGGCTTCTTTCTTAGAGCTTTCTTGTTTTACTCATTGTCTTTGAGCTCACAACACAACACACAATGTACAACACAATTGCATATATTCATGCTAAAATGTACAGCATTTCTCCTCTGGCATAACAGATAAAAATCTAAAGACCATTGGCCATTTAAAAGAAAAGGAAAAGCCCAGTTATATCTGTCTCCTCTCCTTAGCTGGTGTGTGGTGAGTGTTCTGGCACAGGTTGCCGTCGCATCATCCAAGTGGATGCTGCACACTGGCGGTTGAGGAGATATATATATATATATATATATATATATATATATATATATATATATATATATATATATATATATATATATATATATATATATATATATATATATATATATATATATATATATATATATATAAAAATAAAAATAATAAAAACAATAATTATATATATATATATATAATTATTGTTTTTATTTTTTTTATTTTTTTGGCCATCTTGCATATTTATCACCTCCATATTTACAAGAATGATCAAAAACAAGTGTTTGTTGATCACTCATTTTTGCAGTGACATTAAAGATGCATTTGCTCTCAACTAAAGGCTATTACCTACTCTAAAAAAACTAAATAGCTTCCTTGTGGATAAGAGCACAAGAAAAGGTCATTGAAAATTACAAAACGAGGCATTTATATATTTTACTTTTGTCCATGCTGTGAAGCACTGCATAGATAATCCAATATCTTAACACAACTGAGTCAGTTATTATGTCACATGAGGTCAGTTATTATGTCACATGATTAGTGGAGCACTTGCATTCGCATATTCAGGTGGCCCGGCCACAACAATTGTGGTAATGGGATGTAACGTTCTGTGTTCCCTCCTTCAGGGCAAGTAACTTGAAGCAAATGCTATGCCAATGCACTCGGAGTCCCATCCAAACACCCGAGGCTGCATGCTTGTTGTACGTGACACCCCAGATGGTGGTGAAGGCATCCAAGGAGACAACAGCATGCTTGTATAATTGTTCTAGAGGAACTCCTGAATGGAAAATTGCAAGGTACGACTAAGGTTACAGACTAAAAAGAGCCAGAATGAGCCAGTCATTGATATAGTTGAGGATGTGAATGCCATGAATGCCATGTGACCTTTTAGGAAGATGGGCCACATGAGAAGGAATAATATTCTCAAAGCAGACCCTGCTGCCCGCTGAGGAAACAGCTCTTTTATTAAACATTTGGGTACGTCTGGTTGTAGAGAAAGATTTAACTGTGTGAAAGATTCTCTACCCTGCCGTCTTCCGGATGAGGGAGTGGTGCAGCTACCATCTCTCAAAGAGTTTTACCCTCTGTCTCTTGGTTGCCCATCTCAGGTATATTTCGCTTGGCCTGCAGCTTGGCAGGTCTAGCTGGGGCTGGGACAGTTCCTGTCGTCAGTTCCATGCTGCGGCTCAGGTGGAGAACTAGAAGAAGAAGAAGAAGAAGAAAAGAAGAAATGTTACATTTGTATAGCGCTTTTCCAGAGCTCAAAGCGCTTTACATAGTACGGGGGAAATCTCCTCAACCACCACCAATGTGCAGCATCCACCACAATGCCGGGGTTAAACCCCTACTCTTGCGAAAGACATCCTGGGATTTTTAATGACCACAGAGAGTCAGGACCTTGGTTTAACGTCTCATCCTGACGTGCTTGTTGCAGTACAGTGTCCCCGTCACAATACTGGGACGTTAGGACCCACACAGACCACAGGGTGAGCACACCCTGCTGGCCTCCTAACACCACTTCCAGCAGCAACCTAGTTTTTTCCAAGAGGTCTCCCATCCAGGTACTAGCCAGGCTCAACCCTGCTTAGCTTCAGTGGGCAACCAGTCTTAGGCTACAGCAGTGGTTCTCAAATAGTGGGGCGCGCCCCCCCAGGAGCGATGCCAGGGGGGGGGGGGGCGCGTGATCGTGGGGAACATGCTTTTTTTTGCCAAGGAGTAGGTTTTCTTGCACTGAACAAGAGCAGCAGATATGAAGTTCAGATAACAAACTCTTCACCCGTTGACGTGTACGATCACACCGGTGTTCATGTGTTACGTGATCAATCGCTTAATTCACACGTGTTTACACGCGATATCTGGCACTGATCCAAAAAAAGATGCGCTCAGAGACCATGAGCATTATAAAGGTTTTTAAGCGACAAACACATTCACTTCCACATATCTGAGAATCTGAATGGCAGGTAGTTGATGACAGAGCCAACAAGTTGGTCAATATTTTGAAGGAAAAATTAAAAACTAAATAAATGTTAAACATCTATCATACAGCGCTTTTTGTGACTGCGGTCTGTCACGTGACAAATATGATGCGTCGCCATGGAAACAATAAATCGAAAGTTCCAAAATAGGGGGAGGGGGGGCCCACAAAATGTTTACTTCTTCCTAGGGGGAGCGCGACTAATTGAGAAGCACTGGGCTACAGGGTGATATGGCTGCTGATACCCTACCCTTGGTGATAACTACCCTTGTGCAGCTCTTCAAGGTTCTTGGCCTGATACACTTGAAGAAGGGCTATGGTATGCAAGGTGAAGGTTGTCTTTCCAAGTTGTCTGTAAGCACAGATGAGAACTTACATGAATTGGATGGGAGATGCGGATTACAACACCAGACGGCAGCGCACAACTGCATCGTTACTGTGTGCTCAACTAGGGGGGATCTTCAAGTACCCATTGGCCACCTTACCATTTGGGTTAGTGAGGAGGGAGGAGGCGCCAGCTTGGTTTTGGGCAGAAAAAGGAGTCAACCATGAAGTGGTAACCTGCTTGTGTACTTCCGGAAAGAAAGGCACTGGGCTAGGGCACCAAGAATCAACATGGGCAAACCCAAGTTACCAATTGTCTAGCCTCACAGGCGCTGCATTAGCGTAAATTCCTTTGAATGAGTGGATAATGGTCTAAACTTCATCCTAATCAAATCTGAGGTCAAGCAAGCCACCTCCACATGCCATGGCCAGCCTGTTATTTTGCAGCCTGACTCTGCTGCCAAACTATGAATCAACCAACTTGCGACAAGCAAAACTTATGTGAAGGCATTACCGACCCCGATATCCTTGCAAGGGATGTAACAAGTCTGGAGGCGGCAAACAGATCTGATTAATACCGCTTTCTCAAGTCTCCCTTAACAAATTCTCTCCATCATCATGAAAGGCTAGCCAAAGTATATACAGCCATTTGCAAATCTCATTCATTTCATCTGTTCACAGTGAGGAGAAGGAAACAGCAAGCCAACTGGCCTCTTTTCCTATCGGGGGCAACAGTTTTACTTGCCCCCCTCCCCCTTCCACTAATATAATGCTAATGCCATTAGCCAGCCGGAAAAAGGAAAACAAATGTGCAGAACGCAGCAAGGGAAAGCAAAATTGATGAAAATGAACAGCCCTGTTTCCCAACAGAATGCTAAGAAATTTAATATTCGCATTTTCAGGCCTGGGATATTTCATTACAAACGCCTGTGACTGTGTAAGATACAAGAGCTGATATTGTTTTGTAAGATTCAGTTTCATTTTTGGATATGCGGCCCAAATCCAGATCCTAGCTTCGGTTCACCTGGACCTCGAAGACATTTGCCATAAATTAGTATAAATATAAATAATGATTCACAATTTATACTAGGTGTCTTAAACTCCTTTGGATTTACACCAAAAACATAAAATAAAATAATAATAATAATAATAATAATAATAATAATAATAATAATAATAATAATAATAATAATAATAATAATAATAATAATAATAATAATAATAATATTAATAATAATAATAATAATAATAATAATAATAATAACAATAATTCAAAAAGTAAATAAAAATACAAGGTATTCATGTTGTATTACAAAACTCTTCTGCTATGAGTTTAGTTGTAAGGGAAGGTTTAACAGTGTAATTATAGATGTAGTTAAATATTGGCTGTAATCACATGCAGGTATTTTTAAAAATAAGTAAATGAAAACATGTATGTACAGAACAAGTGTATCGTATCAAACGTTTCGTTTAAATGTTAGTGTACATGTTTAGATATCGGGTCCCACTTTATATCTAAGCATATTTTTCTTTACTGAAGATGACAAATACCATGAACATTTTAGTGTTTCTAAAAAGGCTTGTTGAATTTCATAATAATGGCACAGTGAGATGACTTTAGAAAAATTCTTGTGTTGGTCCCTTCTTTCTGGCTCAGTTATAAATAGAACAGAAGGTCAGAGCTATTGTTAGTATTTATCAGATAAGAAACTAGTTATGCTAATCTGAAGTTGTAGTTTTTTTTTTATTTTTTTTCCCATATGCTCAACATGGCTGTATTTAATTGATAAAAAATACACTAAGAAGCAACATTGTGAAATATTATTACTATTAAATTCTCTTTCCTGTAGCTCAAACAGTAGAGCATGGGTTTTATTCTGAGGAAAACCAAGAACTGATTAGAATGTCAGCGAGTACCTTGAATGAAATTTAAGCCTCTTTGGATAAAAGCGTCTGCCAAATGCATAGATGTAAATGTAACATATTAACCTATTTCTATTCTAATATACTATTCACATATTAAAATGCATGTTTAGACTGAAAGTAATTTACACTGACATTTTAAATTAGATCAGTGCCATTGTTTTATCTCAGGATACACACATCAATACTCCTTTCTTCAGTGTCACATGATCCTTCAAAGATCATTCTAAAATGCTGGTTTGCTGCTCAAAAAGCATTTCTTATTACTGTCAATGTAAACTGGATTAATATTTTGTTTATGCATTTCTTGAATGAATAGAAGTTTCAAAAGAATAGCATTCATTTGAAATATAAATAGTTTGTTTTACTGCCAATTGTGATTAATTGAATGTGTCCTTTGCTAAATTAAATTTGTTGTTTTGTTTTTCCAAACAAAATAAATACATTTTCCTTCTGGTCTCCAAGGGATTGTGTTTTGTATATGGATGCTTTGGAATAACTTGTACTGTAGAAAAATGCTTTATAGATGAACTATTAAATTCTATTTTTGTTCTACACTGGAAAGCCAGTTAAATCAGTCTGAAATAAGCAACCTTCCAACTTATTTGTGGTATTTTGATTGCCAACTTCAACACTGGCTAGAATTGTCCTGATCTGAACATTGCCTGAGTTGCATGGCTATACAACATACTAAAAACCTAAGTATTTATTTAAGCAAACTTGTTCACTATAAGAAATAAATAGTGTGTTTTTTTATTTTATTTTTTATGTTTAATGTTTATAATGTTATGTAAACCAATACTTGTGAAACTTGCCTTTCCCTCACTGCACTCTTTGCAAAAGGTGCTTCTCATTGAGTTCCAAGCTCCCAAGGTCGTGAATCAGTATTTTGTGTACACGAATTTGGAAAGTGTTGGACCCATGACTCACTACCCAGTGGTGGTTGACACTGATGGCTATTTTTGTGGCTACATGGCACCATCATCATTGTACATCGTCTTTACTGACATTTATGAACAGGAGCACCACAGAGATCATTCCGGCATTTTTTGTTATACATTATGTTATTTGTGATAAGTACAGTATGAGAAGGTGTTTATTATAAACTGTGTTTATAATATAAGATAATCTATATAATATATATATACTGTGTTTATTATAAATCCCTGCAACGTTTCAGCCATAAATTAATTATAAATGTTAGCTGGATTATGTCCATTGCTTGGCTGTGAATGTGCATACTGTGAAATCTAATTAAATAACTGTTTGTTTTGTTTTTAATATCTTTCGTGTGCCATCATGTGAATTGCGTTGACTCATTATGTTTCATGCTACAGAATTTCCATTAAGGGATCGGGCATCAGGCCTTAAAATGTCAGAATCATGTGTTTTAGATGATGGAGATACAAAATATGCAGTGGTGGGGTTTGAGAAGTACTGATGTAGACAAACCTGTATGACTCCTTTAACATTGTTTATATCATAAAGTATACAAAACCACTTTAAATAAACTGAATTATGTTCTGATAGAGTGTTTATACTTCTGAAGAATTCCCCCTACAAATTGACTTGTAATTGTCTCTATATAAGCCGGGGTGAAAGAGTATTGTAACATTGAAAAAGAAAAAAAAACACACACAAACTTTAAAATAGAGAATCAGCTACAGGCAAGACAAGTCACAACTAAACATGGTAAGTTGCTAACTCATTTTCAAAGATTTTTATTTTTATTTTTTTTTAACAAGACAGGAACGCAGACACTCAATATACACTTAAAATATGCTTCCCGTTGTCATTTGTCTGTGCGAAGAGATTGAATTTAAATCTCAGTCTATGTCTCTCATACTTCAAAGCACAATAAATTGCCTGAGTGAGCATCTCTCCTTAACAACAAGCATTAAGAGGAGCAGAGGAGGCTGACAGCACTTTAACTACATCACAGAGTCAGAGTTCGTTTGCCACAGGAATGCTAGAGGATAGGCTTGACACACTTATTGTACCATAATCTACATGCCATCTTTGATTAAGTCTTTTTTCCTCAGCTCTTAACTTGAGTCTTCAATGTTGGCCTGTATGTACCGCCCTCCTCTGCATCTTTGAAAACGATGTTGATTGCAGAAACTGCATCATAAATTATGAAACGCCTGTCTGAATACTGTATAAGAATCGCAACACATTACTTGCTGCTCTGCATTCAGAGGTTTGGATGAGCGATACGCTGTAATCAGGTGACAGCGTGAGTTTAGAGGGAGCGAGGAACACTGGGAATCTGAAGGGAACACAAATGCACACCTCGTGGTTGAGCAATTAATATGTGGATGGCATAAACAAACTTGTGGAAAACTGAGTAAATAACTGGAGATTTACCTCCATAAACAAACCGAGATAAAGATGCACTCCAAACGCTTCACTTGTCAAATGTTAAGAAATGATTTTTGGAACCTTAATTTGCCCAAATATGGAAACACTGTCATCATTTATGCACCCTCATGTTGTTTCAAAATATTTGTGTGATGTGGAAAACAGAAGAATTAATTGGTCACACTTTTATCCTATAATTAAAGTGAAAGGGACGTTTTGCTTTTGAACTAAAAAAAGAAAAGAAAAAAAAAACGTTCAACAAGACAATTCTCCTGTACAAATTGCAAAGACAACCAAGAAGTGGCCAAGAGTACCACCAGGCTCATGTTTTGGCCTTGGACAGAGGCCAGGTATTTAACCCTATAGTGATTATTTGTCCCACATTAAAGTCAAACACACTGGAGGATATGTGTCATTTAATACACATACATATTGAACAATACCGACTCTTCTTCTTGTAACAAGTGCTCTGTTGGATACATTGGAGAAGACAATTCCATGCTAAATTAATTCCTCTACTGTATTTATGCAATTCTTGCTCATTTAAAATAGTTAAGACAATATAAAGACCATTTATGGTTTGGCAACCCTTTTTTGCCCAGTAGTGTTCTAGTACTCTAATGAGAGTTTGTTGATATGTAGGGTCAATGTTTCTTAGTAGAATGTCTAAACTGGATAAAGTGTTACTTTCACAGTTATTTAAAAACTAGCTTTTAGATTTTTTTGAGATTGATAGGCTGAATAAAAAAAAAAAAAATTACTTGGTCACTTTCATTTATATTTGAACCTTTAAACCAAAATGTTTATCGCTTTGACCCTAAATATCTTCTGAAGAGAATTTGCAATGGTAATTAACTTTATAAAAAGCTTGATAATGCAAGATGAAGTCTGACTGTTAAAAATGAGAGCAAACTAAACAGAAACATTCTTCTCCAGTCGAGTGGTGAAGTGATGCACATATTTTGTGAAGTGATGCAGTTTTATTTTGTTGTCATCTGAAAATATAATTAAAATTTTTGAAATGTTAAATACAGCAGACGGAGAGAATAATGATTTGTTTGGACAGGACAGTTGTCTGAATATGCCAAAGGGGTTCATCTCATAAATATTTTGGAAAAGTAAAATGTAAAAGTTTTTTTCTTTTTCTTTTTTTGTATGGAGCAAAAGAACAGCATAATTTTAGTTAAACATGTATTGGATGTATCAAAATGAGAGTTTTGCTTGGTGAAAGTTAATTTTAGCTTGTTGGAAGTTCGTATATCTCATAAACGCCATCATATTTACGCAAACAAATCATTTGTTTTCATTATTAATCAAGCTCTTAAAAAAATAATTTGAACATCTGCAAATCCATCATTTCAGGGGAAATTGGTGACACTTTATTGAGGGAAGGGTTGAAGCAGAAATGGATTGAGTGGAAAATTGCATTTATGCATTTATGCATTGAAATTAAGGATGTGTCAAAACTCAAACCTTTTTTCTTTGTTTATTTTTTTTATAAACTCAATTTATTTAAACTCTACATATTTTGACACTCTTGAGTTATTTGTGGATCACACACATAATTCTCTGCTTCTAACGAAAAAAAAATTGGTCAAGCACAGATCTAAGGAATTACCTCAATATGTATCTTAAATAAACTTGTTACAATCTTGAAGAATGGCATCTATGGTAATATTAGTCTCTGTTTACCGAAGTCAGCTGGATCCGGGCCGTATCCAGGTGAAGGACCTGAGCGTAGACACAGCCCTGAAGTTTCAGCAATGACCGTGACTCTACTATATCCTCCCCTGTGAAGACCTCATGAATCCGCTCTTCAACCAGACGGAAGTGGATTAAATATTTTGAGTGTCCCGATCTCAATTACTCAATCACTTTGTTGCATTATTTTCCAGTTATCTCTGTAAAGCTGCTTTGAAACAATTTCTATTGTAAAAAGTGCTATAGAAATAAAGGTGAAATGACTTGACTTTATTGATTTGCAGTATGTTGATTTTAAATCCATTTAGAGACATTAAATTCCAGTTTCAGGATTGTTATGGACAAGTTGTGCAACAGATGTACCTTAATTAGCTTGATTGAAGTTAGATAATTAACTTGAATTAGCAGTTTAGGTTGTTTAGCATGGGTTCAGTTTAGTAACATGGGTTCAGGTTAGGTTGATAACCTTTAAAGAAAACACAATGAAATGTCTAATTGCAAGCAAATACTTGAAACCTTATGCAACACAAGTATTTACAAAATGTACAAAGTATACGAAAAAAGCACACTTTAAGTACACACAACTGTATGTGTGTATATTTCACTATTATTTTACAGTCCAACTCGTTTCAACACATGAAATGGTATTTATGTGAATAGTCATCATTCAACTCTCATCATTCCATCAGCGTCTCAGGTTAACTAGTCACTCGTAACTCTCTTTAGTCACGTTAATCCTTTTCCTCAGAAGACACTTATGCAATTGAACACTCACTGCGTTGTTAATCTTTTAAGACAAGTGCTTTCTGTGCTCTTTTGCAAGCACACAGCTTCCAGCATGCACTTGCCACAAGCTCTCTCCTCTTCTGCTCCTCTTTGGCTGTTTTCAATGATATTTGTACCTTTCAATAAGCTGTTTCTTCTAGCGTAACGGATTCAAAGTTCGTAATTTCTCTTTTCTTGTTCAGTCACTTTGCATTACTTTTAAATTCATGTAAATTACTTTACAGAAACATTAAACTATTTTTCTAAATATATGAATGTCTGAGGACAAAAAACAATGATAAATAATGCATGCAATGCTAGGTTTTAAGCCTAGGGAAAATAAATTAATAACTTGTTTGTTTGTTTTTTGGTTACAGTTTATTTGCTTAAGTGTGCTATTAGTATCCTTCCTTTAAACTAAAAATAAGTGTGTATATATATATATATATATATATATATATATATATATATATAGATATATATATATATATATATAAAAAAATATATATAATATATATATATATATAATATATATATATATATATATATATATATATATATATATATATATAGTATAAAAATTATATTTAAGTATAAAATATATTTTCAGACTACTCTGTATGTACAGTGGAGTTAGGTTATGTCAACGGCCTAGGGGGTTGCAAAAAGGCATCGAGATAACCGTTTAGCGAGATAACCCATATATTACATATATTAACATATTGTCACAAATGCCAATGAGGTTCCCACCAGCGACCACCGGAGGTCGCACTCTCCGGAGTTCTAATTCACTTGGACTACAATTCCCATACACTCACTTTCCTGGACTGATTACACCACACCTGTTACATATTCCCACAGACTATTTAACCCTGGCTACCCAGCAGATCCGTGCGAAGTTTTGTTTGCCCCGGCCACAATTCTGAGCGTTATCGTCACCTGTTTACCTTGCCTGTGTATTGACTGCCTTGTTCCTCGTTCACGATCCTGTTCCGCCTGCCTCCTGTTTGTTGTTTGCCTGTTCTCCGGATTCTGACCGTTTGCTGCATACCCTGACCTTCTGCCTGTTTTTGACCATTCTCTCTGCCCTGCCTTGGATATTGCTGTTTGCCTGGTATTTCGACCTCAGCCTGTTTTGTACCACTCTCTGTTTTTATCATTAAACTGCAAATGGATCTTAACCTGCCTGAGTCCGCGTTACAGAAAACTTCGCCACCTACAGATCCAGCGGTAGTTCAACACTTGTCCAACGAGCTATCAGCCCAGGCAAACCAGCTGGTGAGTCATCAACAGCAGCTGGTAAAATTGACTTCCATGACAGAGGAACTGATAAAGGCAGTGCGTTGCCTTCAGCAACCCATTGCAGCGTCTAACGCATCAGAGAGTTCCTCGAACCCGGTTGTCATGCCGATGAATGCTGAATCCACGCATAGTAATCCCCATCTTGCATTCCCGGAAAAGTTTGATGGTACTTCAACCAAATGCAAAGGCTTTCTCATGCAATGCTCACTGTTCCTGGCCCAACAACCTACCCGTTACGCTACTGACCAGAGCAAGATCTCACTTATTTGCTCATTACTCACTGGGAAGGCTCTGGACTGGGCAACGGCTGTGTGGTATAATCAAATGTCAGATCTAACCTCATATGATAACTTTATCCAACGTATGAGAACTGTTTTTGATCATACAGCAGTCGGTAGAAGCGCTGGGGAACAGCTGCTAACGCTGCGGCAAGGCAACAGCACCGCCATGGAATTCGCTCTGACGTTCCGTACACTCGCTGCACAAACAACTTGGGTAGAAGACACATTAAAAGTACTGTTCCGCCAAGGTCTGAATCCCGAGTTGCAGTCTGAGCTGGCATGCCGAGACGAAGACAAAGATCTAGACCAATTCATAGAGCTGGCTATTCGCATCGACAGTCTGATCCGCTCACGAAGAGCCCACCAAGTGACCTCCGCCGTTCAACTTCCGTCTCACAGTGACAACGTAGAACCCATGCAAGTGGGACAAACTCACCTTACTCCGGAAGAGAGAGAACGCCGATTCAGGAATCACCTCTGCCTCTATTGTGGCCTGGCCGGTCACCTGAGGAACGAGTGTCCCACACGCCCGTCACGACGATCTTATAGGGTGAGTTTACTCATTTCTGCTTCTTTTCGCAATAAGTGCTTCGATCTACCAGTTACCATTATCCATCAAGCACAAACCATCCAATCTAAAGCACTGATAGACTCTGGGGCCGCAGGAAATTTTATTGATGAGGAATTGGTGCGTCAATACCGCATCCCACTAATCCCGTGCAAATCTCCCTTGGCAGTGGCAGCGCTAGATGGACGACCTCTGGGGACTGGTCGTGTACTACACACCACCACCGACCTAGAACTTCAAGTGGGTGCCTTACACACCGAAATCATCCGCCTCTTCGTCATTCACTCCCCACACAACCCTATCATTCTGGGCTTCCCATGGCTACAGGTCCATGATCCACAAATCTCCTGGCAAGAGAGAGAAATAACCCGATGGAGCTCTGACTGTCAGACCAAATGTCTTACTAGCAACCGTCTCACACCCATCAGAACGACAGTCATGGCCAACACCTCTACCACCGTGCTCGGCATTCCGGGGGCATATGCTGATCTCCAGGAGGCCTTCAGCAAGATCAAAGCATCAGAATTACCACCTCACCGAGCCAACGACTGTGCCATTGACTTACAACCCGGTACATCACCTCCCAGAGGCCGCATCTTCCCACTGTCTGAACCTGAGGATAAAGCCATGAAGGCATACATCAAAGAGGAACTGGAGAAGGGGTTCATTCGACCCTCTACCTCTCCTGCAGCTGCAGGTTTCTTCTTTGTGGGGAAAAAGGATGGGGGTCTTCGGCCCTGTATTGACTATCGTGGGCTTAATGAGATAACGGTGAAATTCAGGTACCCCCTTCCACTGGTCCCTGCTGCATTGGAACAGTTAAGGACCGCCAAGGTCTTCACCAAGTTAGATCTTCGCTCCGCATACAACCTGATCCGTATCCGAGAAGGAGACGAATGGAAGACGGCTTTCTCCACCAACAATGGTCATTACGAATATCTAGTGATGCCCTTCGGACTCTCCAATAGCCCTTCAGTGTTCCAATCGTTCATCAATGACATATTCCGAGATATGCTGAACCAGGGCCTAGTCGTATATATCGACGACATTCTGATCTACTCAGATTCTATGGAGGAACACATCCAGCAGGTACGCACAGTTCTACAACGTCTCATCAAACATCAACTCTACGCCAAGGCTGAGAAGTGTGAGTTCCATCAGTCATCAATATCCTTCCTTGGGTACATCATAAGTCCGGAAGGAGTCGCTATGGATGAAAGGAAAGTGCAAGCTGTCCTGAACTGGCCTCAACCCACTACCATAAAGGAGCTACAGAGATTTCTTGGTTTCTCTAACTTCTACCGACGATTCATCCGAAATTTCAGCTCCGTTGCCGCCCCGCTTACAGCCATGACCAAACGAGGTACCCCCAAACTCCAATGGGGTTCTGACTCTATCCAGGCGTTCGAAGAATTGAAGAAGAGGTTCACATCTGCCCCCATCTTGCATCATCCTGACCCCAGCATACCCTTCATAGTAGAAGTTGATGCATCCAACACTGGAATCGGAGCTATTCTGTCACAACGGCACGGTACGCCACCCAAACTCTTTCCTTGTGCCTATCACTCTAGAAAACTGTCACCCGCCGAACCACCCGAACACATGCACAAGACCCACCCCCGGCAGAATGTCCGGTAGATCGGACTTTTGTGCCTCCGCAACTCAGGGAAAAGGTAATGCGTTGGGTACACTCGTCCACCAGCTCGGGTCACCCAGGGATTGCAGCTACAATACGTCTGATCCGAAACCGATTCTGGTGGGACACAGTACAGGTAGACACCACTAACTTTGTAAATGCTTGTCAGACATGTGCAGCCGCTAAGACACCCCGACAACTACCCGCAGGACTATTGCGACCATGGTCCCACATAGCCATCGATTTCATCACCGACCTGCCAGTCTCTCAAGGTAACACCACCATCATCACTATCATTGATCGATTTTCCAAAGCTTGCCGTCTAATATCTTTGCCTAAGCTTCCCTCAGCTCTGGAAACAGCCGAGCACTTGCTCCATTATGTATTTCGCTACTACGGACTACCCGAGGATATTGTCTCAGACCGAGGCCCCCAATTCACATCCAGGGTGTGGACCGCCTTCTTCCGATTGCTCAATGTCAATATAAGCCTCACCTCAGGATATCACCCCCAATCCAATGGACAAACCGAACGTCTGAATCAAGAAATCACCAAATTCCTCCGTATATACTGCCAACAGAACCAAAATGACTGGAGTCGATTCCTCCCCTGGGCCGAGTATGCTCAGAATTCCATCCGCAAACCTGCCACCAACCTCACACCCTTTCAGTGTGTTCTGGGATTCCAACCACCGCTGTTTCCATGGTCAGGTGAACCGTCCGAGGTGCCAGCCATCAATGACTGGTTTAAACGAAGCGACGCGGTATGGAATCAAGCACACGTCCATCTCCAACGAGCAGTGAACAGGACCAAAGCCCAAGCAGACCGTCACCGACGTCCTCAACCGAACTACACACCGGGACAATGGGTTTGGCTGTCAACTAGGGATCTACGCCTACGGCTACCATGCAAGAAACTCAGTCCCAGGTATGTGGGTCCATTCAAGATTTCTAAACAAGTTAATCCAGTGTCTTATCGTCTTGAACTTCCTGCCACTTACCGCATCTCTCCTACATTCCATGTATCCCTACTGAAACCGGCCGGTGGTCCGAGGGTGGAACCAGAAGGCAGTGACCCAGGCCCCCCACCCTTAATCGTGGAAGGCGAGGAGGCATTTCAAGTGCGAGGTTTGCTAGATTCCAGACGTCGGGGGCGCCAGATCCAGTATCTGGTGGACTGGGAGGGGTACGGCCCGGAGGAAAGATCCTGGGTCAACACTGATGACATCCTGGACCCCAATCTCATCAATGATTTCCATAGCACTCACCCGGAAAAACCGGCCCCTCGACCACGAGGAAGACCCCGACGTCGGATGTGCTCTCGCGTCAGGAGCCGCTCGCAGGGGGGGGGCTCTGTCACAAATGCCAATGAGGTTCCCACCAGCGACCACCGGAGGTCGCACTCTCCGGAGTTCTAATTCACTTGGACTACAATTCCCATACACTCACTTTCCTGGACTGATTACACCACACCTGTTACATATTCCCACAGACTATTTAACCCTGGCTACCCAGCAGATCCGTGCGAAGTTTTGTTTGCCCCGGCCACAATTCTGAGCGTTATCTTCACCTGTTTACCTTGCCTGTGTATTGACTGCCTTGTTCCTCGTTCACGATCCTGTTCCGCCTGCCTCCTGTTTGTTGTTTGCCTGTTCTCCGGATTCTGACCGTTTGCTGCATACCCTGACCTTCTGCCTGTTTTTGACCATTCTCTCTGCCCTGCCTTGGATATTGCTGTTTGCCTGGTATTTCGACCTCAGCCTGTTTTGTACCACTCTCTGTTTTTATCATTAAACTGCAAATGGATCTTAACCTGCCTGAGTCCGCGTTACACATATATTTTCCCACATATAACCACCAGAAGCAGATAATCAGCATGCTCATATAGCCAGCGGGTTTTGGGTTTTGTGTAAAAAATCGTTGGCACTTCAAAAACGTTGACATAATAGTATTGACGAGTTAACCATGACTCAAGATAAATGAACTCCACTGTACTTAAATATAAATATAAAATATAATATAATAAATATTAATATAATTTATGGACTTAATTGCACCGAAAAGTATAAGTAAACTTAGCCATATGGTTAGAGAATATGACTTTACCCATGGTAAACCAAAGGTTGTTGGTTCTATTCTCAGTACCAGCAGGATGTAACTGTCATGCACTTCAGCAATTCAATAACTTCAATGGGTTAAATGCAGAAGACAAATTCTGAGTATGGGTTATCATGCTTAGCTTTCACATGTCACCAAAAAATATATGTTCACATAGTTTTACAAATTGTCTTATAAACTTGCACTGCTTGAAATATTAATATGCTCCTCATTCTAAGTATCTGGATTTTTATGTAGACTAATACACTGGCAGATTACATAGGAATTTACTTTACAAATCTACGCTTTCACTGCCACTGGCAGAATAAATGTAGCCATATTTGCACTGTTACTCTATGGGGGGCGCTACTATAGGGGCTTTATTGTAGCTCAGACAGTAGTGGTTGTTAATGCCAAGGTGATGGGTTTGTTTCCCAGGGAAAGCAAGAACTTATCAGAATGTCAATGTGTACCTTGAATGCTATGCAAGTCGCTTTGGTTAAAAAGTGTCTGGTAAATTAATAATAAAAATGAATACCCCACATGTTAAAATTGTTATTTTAATATGGCAACATTATATCTCATTCTACAATAAGTATATGATTAAATCACTAACAGAGACATCTCTCTATCAGCCAGTCACTGAGCGCATAGTTAGTAAGTGTGTTGACATCAACCATAGCAACCCCACCTTTTCCCTGAGCGTCATACTTCTGTACTTAGTAAAAGTTGCCCTGAGCAGCTTCATGAATCAGTTTCAAAAGGAAACTCTTACCTGATAACTTTTATTGCAATTTAGGAGAACTCTTAAGATAAGATAAAATGTAAGATAAAATGTTTTGTGAAAATGGCCCCAGGTGTTTTTGCTGTCTGTCTGTTTTTTAATTTTATTTTTATTTTTTATTAATCATGTTCTAAAATTATTTATTTACTTTTTGAAGTGTTTTAAAGTGTGATGATCGTTCCAAGAAGTGCCTTCACTGAACATGTCATATCATCTTAACAGTGCTTTGTAGGCAAAGATCATAAAACTGACTGACGCTGTCAGTAAAGGCCAAAAAAGGGTTGTTACTGTCAATCATATAAATTAAACATACTGAGCACAGCAGGAGATGAATGAAAACCCTTTCTACCATCACTTCATAAATGTTCCCATTTTTCAGCTTTACAACATTACTGCACCATAAATACCATCACGGCAGCACATCCAGCTGAGACAATGCTGTAAAATATAGTTCATTTCCCATGGCTCCTATCACCAATTTAGGAATACAAGCTACGGTCAGGCTCTCTGGAGATGACACTCTTCTCTCAATTAATATCTGCATAAGAAGAAAAAGCCACTGTAATTATTAATTACAGTTGTAATGCATTACCCTACAGACTGAATAATATCTGTACACTAAAATTCTAAGTATATTTATATTTAAATTATTCTTTATTAAGATCCCTTATGGCAATTTTTATGGAGCACAATAGACATACAAATACAAAATAAATAAAAAATACATATAACTTATGGAAAATGACAGCATTGACGAAGTAAGACATATAGAACAGTTCTACCAAAGTCTTGTCTATATTAAATTATTTTAATATTATAATTTGAGATTTGAGGAGAACCTTCAGATTGTCACGGCTCTGTCATTCCAGTTTGGACTTTTTGGAGTGTTTGTTGACAGAGCCCTGACACTGCCCCTTTATCGGGTTCATGTAAGAGCGCGTGCCTTGGTGCTCAATCTCGTGTCCATGTGCTTTTATCTCGTCCATACTGTCTCGTCAGTCTTACGAACACATGGCGATGCACATCAGCATTCACTGCGTGTTCGTGTCCTGTCAGCGTGTGCCCCGCCCCCTTGTTACCTCGTTTCTCTTGAATGTTGTCAGCTGTTTTCCGATCACTACCCTTTCTCCTGTGGGTATTTAAACCAGTGGCAGAGCCACGGGGGTGCCTGGGTGGGCCTGGGCCCCCTCATTTACATGTGCGGCCCCCTCAGATTTTCAATTGTTTAAAATCGCGACTGTGAAAACTAAAGTGAAAACACATATCGCCCGCCGCACAAGACAATCGCAACCCCCAAAGTCAACAACTGAGAGGTTAAGGCGATGAACTAGAAAGCCCATGCGGTTTTCGCGCACAGGTTCGAATCCAACCGATTACGTTATGCTCAGGCCCCCTCATTTTAAGCTGGGCCCCCTCAAAATTAAAATTCTGGCTACGCCCCTGATTTAAACCCTTTGTATTTGCTGTCCGTCGTGGTATCGTTGTCATTCATGTGTTCCTTGATCTAAATCCTGATCAGTGATCCCCACCTTGCTTCCCGGTTTATGTTTATTGTCTAGTTTTAATGATCTCATTTATGTTATGTTTTCTCCCTTTTGGGTATGTCTTTTGTGCGTTTATGTTATTTTGTTATTATAATAAATTCTCCCTTCACCTGCATATTGAGTCCTCCCCTTATGTGAAACGTCACACAGATGAGCTGAAATTAAATTGCCATTTCATCTTCCTCTCTGAGTTATTTTGGTTAAGAAATTTAAAACCCAAGCAACTAAATGAAATGCAAGGCCAAAATCAGTAATTATCTGTAATTATCAAATCGGTAGTTTATCTGCTAAACTATGGGGTTGTAAGGAATTAAAAGCAAATGAATAATCTATAAATTGAACGTGTCTTGATACCTTCCAAATACTTTAGTACCATAGTTTGATCTGTTGCGTCCACCTTGCTTTGTTCTGTCAGTAAACTGAAGAGGGTCTAAAAAGTGTCTAGTTTTAGACAACAATTCCTTTTTTTATTAGTACTTAGTTTTAAAGTATTTCATTATAAGTTAATACTAATGCCTGAAATCATTTAATGTTACAGGTACCAGTGTACTGGTACAGCAGTGGCTTGTTTCCACTGTCTAGGGACTTTATTTATTCCCTAGTAGACATACATGCTGTGTAATTAGTATTGACCTTTTTGCACATGACAGCAGACCTAATTTTGGCTGATCTGACTCTTATAAATAATTGGAATTTGAAATAATCAAAGCTGTGCTGTCGCTGCTGATAGTACATAAATGTTGCAGATCGGCACATTATTAAATGTTCACTATACATGCTCACTAAGTCTAAATAAATCCAAATTCAGGTTAAGTATTTCACAGTGGAATGAGCAAAAAACTGCAAGTCAGAGTTTGGCCAGTGTCTCTATGTCCAGGTATAATAAAATAAAGCGATATGAAGGGTGTTCGCTCAGCAAAAGGATATATGTTACCCTTTGGCACGATGCCCAGTAGAGTAAAGCATTATGAGAGTGAAAATTTATGGTGCTGTTTGCCTCTGTTAATTCATTCTTTATTTATATTCCAGTGCTTGCCCTTCACTCTAATGGAGCTCTGCACCAAATCAATTTGCAAACTAGTTAAGCTGCTACTCAAAAATGCCACACAAACCTTTGATAAAAGTGTTTGACTACGTTTTTCACTGTTGTCTGCACACTCACTATTTTCACTCTGTCAAACAACCTTGAACATGCTTTAAATGGTTTGTTGAAATGTGTGTGTGCAGAGAAAGTTATTGATGGAAAGCAAGGATGTGTCTGCATGTCTATATATCTATATTTACAATGAATCATTTAGCACCCCTAAACAGGGTCTAATTATGTAAGTATTTACATCATGCAACCACTTCAGCTCCACGGACAGCACACCCTATACCTAAAATGTAACAAACCTTTTACAAATGATTATATTTGTTGTGCTAAGCTATTAATCAAACAGTTTACCTCTTTTAAATCAACATCCCCCTTCCGATACACTACAAAAGTCACATCAACACGTTCCCTTTTGACATTGCAGTAACGGGATTAATCAATTACAATGACAATACATCATAAAGAATATGGTGCCATAACAACAACTTGCTGCTGAACACCAGCTAGACATAAGCAGTCATTACTGTCATGCAAAGCAAAGTACCTTATGCCTCAAACCATCCGTGCATTAGTATAAATGAGGCAATGCTTACAATCTCCCATCTTCTGCAGGTGCTGTGGGCAACATATTTGGTCCAAATCTTTTAATTGGCCATGAATGGCATACAATCTGTTCCCATTTGTTTTGTACACTCCATTGTACTGAAAAGTGTCATGCGTAACTGCCTGGTTGCAGTGATATTGAGGTAAGAAAAGGCAGCATTCAGAAGGTTAAAGAGAAGATAGAGAAGGAAATGGCCCATCACCTACAGCTCTCTTTATTGTTCACTAGGCATTGGCACATCAATGCCTGAGTGGGATCCAGTTCCTCTTATGTAAATGTACCCATTGTGCTGTATTGAATTTATTTTACCGTACGGTACATTTGATTGTGTTCACACACTATTGTCTGACAAGTGTGGTTGTGCCTACACACCAAAGCTTGATGGATTGTTTGATGGTGTAATATGCATTTTTAGGATTTATATGCAGATAATTAAAGGCCATAGCGTACTGACAGATTGCAACAAACCACAACAGACAGTTTGGTGGGTTTTGTCAAATTAGTGCCTTGTCTTTCGCTGTTTGTTGGTGTTGGTCAGTGCTTGTCAGATTGTGGAATGTTTGAGAGGTGACGTACCATAATCTGATGATTTTACACATTTGGCAGTATCTTTCATTGCAGTGTGAATTGGCCAATAATGGTTTCTTATGATCAGTATGTTTCAAAAGACTTTTTTTATATAGTTTTTTTTATATATATTTTTAAATATCCTTTAAATGTAACCAATATTTTGCCATGTCATATTCATTAATTGCTTAGTGCACTAAAATGGAACATAAATTAAAATAATATTTTAGTTGAAAAAGGGCAAAATTAAACAAAATATTCACGTATTTTCTATATCACTTGTAAGGTATCAACAAAAAAACATTCTGTTATGAGTGGATAGTCTCAGTCTCTTCCTAGGTGACTATCCTGAGCTATCATATCAAAGACACCAAAAAAGGGGGGAAAAAATCAATTTCATACCTTTGCAAGCATCCAATAATGTCTCAGTTACTGTGGGAATGCTCTGCGTGATTGTGTCATAAAGCATATGTAAAATCATGCCAATGGTGTGAAAGGACATCAAAGGTGAGTTATGTTATGAACCAGGAAACTATAAAGGCATGGCAAACAAAGTAGTGGCAGCTTCTAGGGGACTGAAGTAAGTCACTGACAGACACACAGGAGATATGGCAGTCATAACAGAGATGTTCCCTTTCAAGGGAACTTGCGCTGCTTCGAATGAAGCCTTTTGGGAGCCTTTTTTACACCACCATGGTGACAATATGGTGTGAAATCATACTCATACAGTAGCACCTGTGCCCCTGTTGTAGAATCCAGTTTTAGGTCTTAGAACCTTATGAATGTGAAGGCCAACAGTTTGTCTTGAAGAGAGACTTCTGACAAGATGGCTTGAGAAGCAGCTATGCTCCTGGTTGAGCGGGCTCAAATAGTTAAAGGCCAGTAACTCAAACTCAGCAGTGAGAGAAATAGCCTTGAGTATCTACTCATTCTACTTGCTCATTCTCTGCTTAGATGCAGGGGACTCTATACTAGGGGCCTCAAATCACAGGCAAGTATCTTTATGAGTAAGTGCCAAGGAGGAAACGTGTTGCCAATGGGTCTCTCCTTAAAGACATTTCATCCAAAGGAATGCAGTAAACACCAATAGTAGCCACATCAACCTTTAAAGTGGACATGGATAACACTGCAGTTAATTGCTCTTCCAGGAACTCCAGCACTGCTCCAACAGGATAATTAACTGGGTTCAGCTGACAAACACTGGATCTCGAAATGAAAAGAATCAGGGGTAAAGTATCAAGCCCTCTGCCTGGGACTACAAGTTCCTCCTGATCTGAATCTCCCAGGTAGAGCTTTCGAGGAGAGACATGAAGTCCACACATTTCACACTGCCTGACCACTGCCCCAGTGAACTCTTGCCAGAACTCCTGGGACCAGAGCAATCGAGGGGAAAGAATACAGCCATGTCTGAATAGTTGTCTCCAGTCCTAGAGGAGCTGGATGTGTGAGGAGAACCAGAGCGGAAAGTGAGATGTCTCTCAAGATGCAAACAAATCCACTTGCTCTCAATATCTGCTCCACCTACTCAGAGTGGAACCTCAATTTCCAAGGACTCAGCCCTTGCCTCAACTAGATATTGGCTCCCTGATTTTGACCCCAGGAACAAAAGCAGCCCTGAGTGATGACAACATCCCATAGGACCACGGCATAATTGTGTGTGCCTGTTTGCAGTGTGGACACGAAAACAAACCCACCTGATGATTTATATATATGACCACTGATGTGTTGTCTGATTTGACAACAATATGGTAGCCCCTGAGGTTTGAGAGGAAGGCCCTGAGAGCCAGAAAGACAGTGTGTGTGCCAGGAGAGATGGTATCCCCTCCAGACGCCTTGAGCTGGGCGTCTGTCTAGGACCGCTGCCCACCCCAGGCAAGTAGCTCCCAGCAAGGGACCTTGGGAGAGTAACCAAGGTTTCTTCCACATGGCCAAGTGATGAAAGCGTCATACGACCTCGAAAAAAGGATTGCCCCTCTGCGACCCCTAATTCTATTTTAGTACCCACGTGATCATAATCAAAGCGGAAAACCAGCAGGGGACATCCAAACTGACTTCTCTGAGAGCATCCCAGCACCACCACATTTCCAGGCAGACACTGAGATATGAGCTCACTGCGCCATGTTATGCAGCAGCGTTGGCAGAATGGCCCTCTGAAGGAATGGAAAATTGGCTCCTAATATGAGATGCTGACCACTTCCCCTCGGAGTGGACTACCCTCAGAGATTTGGAGTTTTGGAATGCCACAGACTGTTTGGTGGCCTCCTGAAACTCTTCTATATTTTTTGTATTTAGGTTGAGTGATAGTTGTCCCTCTGTGGTTAATGATCTGGATGTCTCCTTGGTGGCCTGGAGAGAAAGATCAGTAGCCCGGTTCAGTTACTGTGTCTGGGCCAATTGCCCCAACTTCATCCAGGTCTCCTAACCATGCTCTTTATGGTTTACTAGTGAGGAATAGTGTGTTTGTGCACCGTGAACTCGATAGGAAGTAATTTTGTTCCTCAATCTCACACCTCGGTATGAACATTGCCAAACAAATGTAGTTGTGACGGGAAACTTGTGCTTGTGAGGGAAGGAGACACTTGTTTAATTCACTTTTGAGTTCACTTCTCAGACAGCAGGTCGATGTTTAAACTGGCAACAGCACGAGTCACAACCTCCACTAGCTCTTTATAGGCTGGAGATTGACGTGGCAAACTCCATCTAACTGGATAATTGCAGCACGAGTGATTATCGCAAAGCATGCTTATGAACAGGCACTGGATCTGGCAGGTGAGGGCAGAGACAAAGCCAGGACAATCTCTAACCCCTCTGACAGATCCATTTGTGAGCCCCAAAACCTAGTTTGCTGCTGTGCCTAAGCAATAGTATGATACAAGCCCTGAGAAATTTGAGCCTGGGGACTCTCCTCAATGAGAGTCAGGCGGGAGTGGAGTGTCCATGATGGAAGCTTTCCACAAAACAGACAGCCAGAGTCCTCGAGTGCTGACTGTGCATGCTCTCGTGGGCAGGGATTAACACACAATCATTCACACCATTGGCTTGATTTTACATGTGTTTCATGATGCAATCAAGCAGGACATTCCAAAGTGTCACTCGATGAAAGGGAACATGAACTGGACACATCTACTGTGATATAATGAAATATTTGAAGAAATCTGGAGCTGTACCCCAAAAATAGTCTTAATAAATAAGTATTGTTTGATTCTACTTGATTCCTTAAGACAATTTCAAAGTTCACAAGAATGCTCTTAAGTGTAACAATTTCTCAAAACTTTAATAACAGGCTTTGGTGCTTTAATTTCTGTATTGGTTTGTTTGTCAATTGATGTATTCACTGGCTCAGAACATGTGGGCCTATGCATTTTTAATCCTGTCAATAAAACGGGGACTGTGAACAGTAAGATCATTTACAAGGCCTTAAAAATTTTATGTCACATGTCAGGTCCAATTCAGCTTTTGAATGTAAATCACCGACAATGACAGAACATGAAGGTGTGCACGACTCTGAAAGGCTCAATGTTTATTTATTTATCAAGGTTGTTGAATAAGGTTCAAGCTCTTTTTTTCAGCTGTTCTCTATTCATGCTATTTCAGCTATTCATGTCCTGACAGGAACGCACAGATGCTTTCCCACCATCTGAGTCACTAGGATGAATGGACATCTGTCAAAGTGATAAATAAATAAGCTACTGAAAATATTTGTAAAAAAAAATACAAAAATAAAAAACGCTTTATCGATTGAGCATCAAAGATTCTTAAAAGTAATGTCACGCAATCTGAGCAAACTTTGGTTCAAGTGCAATTCAGTGACTTTTTAGTGTTTTACTAGTCAGTATTCACTGACCTTAATGGTTGAAACCAAACTTGAGTCTTTATGCTGTTTTTACATTTTAAACTTTCTTCAGTGTGTAATGTTGCTTTTTGAGCATAAAAAGGGTATTCTAAAAAAAGTCATTCCAAAGGGACTGCTTCTGAACCTCAAATGGCATTTTTTCATCACTGGCATTTTTGATTTTTTTCTGCAAAATATTCCTCATTTAAATAATTATCACCCATGGAATACACTAAATAAATGGAAGAGGTCTGGTTGAGTTAGTTTGTGTAGGTTCTGGTAAGGGACATTTCCTGAACACACTGGAAGGGGTTGACCAATTCCTTGCCTTTTTTAGGAGGAGGGGCTTCATAGAGACAGGAACTAAACAGAGGTGCATTTCCATCGTTAAGCAACTATCGTTAGATGCTATCACTGTTGAACTCTGTTGGTAACGATGGAACATGCAACCATAATTGATTATGGGGAATGCAACCCAAGCCTAATTGAAGCATTAATGACAGGTTGAAAAGAGAGGTGCAGCAAAAATGTAAAAATATATGAAAACTAATGTGGTTTTTTTTTTACATTAAAGCATGAAAGCCTATCTAATAGACCCCAAAGACTAAATCAAGACTTTGTGAAGAGGCATAATCAGTCCGTTTTAATACCCAGAATTCTCCAAAAGCTACCCTAAGTTACCCAACATTCCCATTTTTATGTTTTATGTTTGGCTAGTGCAGAATCCCCTATAATGTTGCCACATGTACACTGAAACTTGTTAGAAAAAGCAGTTTGAAGATTGCTGATATATACAGTCACTACTGTTCTAAAAAAAATGACACTGGTTCAAACTCTCATTCAGATTTTGCCCCTGCTTGCTTCCATTTTACATCAAATAATCTCGCTTCATCTAACTTCCACTTTTTTCCAATCCAATCTATTTCCAGACATCATCGTCTCAGAGGAATCACTCTGAATGGCTCTTTTGCTAAAGGTCACTTTCATTTGGATGCAAAACGAATGACAGCTAATTTTAGTTCTGCGTTAAAGGACAAAGCATCACTCCCCTTTTGTCAATCACACATTATTTATGAAATAGTTTGCGTTAATCATGGAGCTTGGCATAAATGTTATTAATGCTATGGATATTAGTTTAGGAAAACAAACAAGCAATACAGAGGCATGGTTTAGTGACTGGCAGAATGGAAGCAAGCCAATACCTCTAGAAATGTCACAGCCTGGAATCTGCAACCAGAGAGCAGACAGTCATTCCATACACTGTAAGCAATTCATAGCGACCACAAAGGTACAACTGAAACCCAATGACTCCATGGGGTATCTGAGTAAAGGTGACCTTTTGGAATCAGGGGTTGCATTACAGAAACTTCTTATCTGTTTGAAGAGTTATGTTTCTATTTTGAAATTCCTTACATTATCATTCCTTACAATATTATACTGACACTATCATATTGACACTATCATTGTAACAATTGGTTACTGGTGTGTGGAGAGTACGACGAGGAAAGCAGGGTAAACTCAAAATTACTTTAACAATCATAAATGATACAAAACACTTTAAATATAAACAAAAAAAGCACACGTGTGCAAAGAATGGAACTTAACAAAACTCTGGGAACTCAGGAGACACACAACAAACATCACACAACAAACTTCAACAACGGACAAACACAAGGGAAATGCAAGAGTGATTATTATACAAGGGAATGACAAACACCTGGGAGACTAGCGATTAAGTGATTACATGGCAGGTGCAGGGAGTGAATCGATGACAAGACAGACAGGAAGTTACAAAGAATACCCAGACAGACAGGAACAAGTGTTACAATCATGTTCTGTTTAGAACAGTCCTGTCATGTCTGTGAGTTCTCATTACTTTTGATGGTTACTGATTAGTTTATGCATGTCCAGCCATTCATGTTTAATTCCCTCATTTATTATGTGTATATATACTCCTTGTTTGTTAAGCCTATTTTTGGCTCCAGGACGGCAACCTCTCCCCCACAGCTTGTGTGTCTGAGGCACCCACAAAGTTTATCCAGGAAGCCAGATACCATCAACAGTCCAGAGTCAAAGCGCACTGATCAGTCCACCCCAGAGCTAGGAGAGGACGTGAACTTTATAGAACTTTATTGGTCCATGGACTCCTAACCAAATCCCCATCCTGAATTGTTGCCTTCTTCACCGGTCCATCCAGATATTTGAATGCTTGTCTGGAGATTTTCCACCTATGTTTCTGCGTGACTTCCTGGTACTATTTTCACTGCTGGTCACGGACAGTTTTCTAGATCTTTCCACACCACTGGTGTCATCTAGCTCCTGTCCCCCTGCCTCTTGCTGCATGCGATTTGTCAGCTTTGCCTTGGGATTCCTCTCAACCTGCTAATCATGAAGCCAAGTCCCTGACTGCAGGATCCAGTCCCAAGTCTCCATCTCGAGCTGTCAACCCATCGACCTCACTTCAGCACTGTGCTCCGCGTTGTCTCCATGGCCCGTCTGCCCTGTGACTCTGATTGGCTCTCTCGACTCTCTAGGTCAGCCTCCGGTGGTCGTTGCTGAACTTCAGCTTCAGGCTTCCGGGATTCCGGTAGTACCTGCACCCACCATGCCTACACCATCATCATGCTTTTTTCTACTTCATAAGGTTTAAATATAAAATACACAGGCCTACAGTACATCTACATTTTCAATGTCATTTGAAAATTACATTTTAAGACAAGTAAACAAGTCTATATTTCAGAACATTTGGGATGTTCCCTCCCAGTGTACCAGATCAGATTGGTTCCCTATTTCTCTCTGGGTCCTTCCTGCTGTCAAAAGAGTTCACACTATTCCGTTCGGATCTATGGGGTACTGCCCACAATCGTGGGTCCTGAGCAGGCTCTGGTAATGGAACAAGAAGCAAAATATTTGCTAGGGAAAGTATTTACCACTACCAGACAGGGAATCCTGAATTTACATCCGGTACTTTATTGTTCCAAAGATGGATGGAGGGTTGTGTCCCATCCTTGACTTGCGTCAGCTGAATCAAACGGTCATGCAGCTCAAGTTCAAGATGTTAACTCTTAGAGAAATTGTGTGAGAGATCAAGTCAGAGGACTGTTTTTTCAGTGGATCTCAAGGTTGCTTATTTCCACATTGCCATCCTTTAACAACACAGGAAGTTCCTGAGGTTTGCCTTCTGGGGCAAGCCATATCAATACCGGGTTCTTCTGTTCAGTCTAGCTTCATCACCCCACACCTGTGATGCAGTACTTTCTCTGCTGTGCCTCTTAGGGTATCCGCGTTCGGAAACTACATCAATGATTGGTTAATTTTTACTCAGTTGCAACAGTTATAAGTCCAGCATCAAGATGTTGCTCTTGCTCACATGAGGGAGTTGAGGTTCGGACTCGGTTACAATGTTTGCATTTCTTTCATCCATGCGCATCGAAGCCATCTTGTCAGCTGTAAAAATAATAAATCTAGCCAAGTCACTCATTTTAAAACGGTTTCAGAGATTGTTGGGCTTCATGTTGGTGCTTATATCATTCAGTGTCCTGCATATGAGACCTCTACAGTGATGGTTCAAAACCAGGGGTTGTTTTAGCAAGGGCCAACAAATTTCAAATGAGGATGGTCACACAGTGATGCTTATGCGCCTTAGTTATGTGGAAGAACGTCTCGGGTTACGAATGTAACCCTGGTTCCCGGAGGGGAACGAGACGCTGCGTCAAAGCGCTAGGGGAAATAGCCTTGCTTCAGTCACGTGAAGATCTGTGCAAATAATGAGAGACGAACGCGTGTGAATGCGTCACTGCCGGCGATCGCCGGTGACGTCATGAGGACGAGCATAAAGCGCGTCCGAAACCCGGAAGCGCCAGCAAAGAATGTTTGAAGGAGCTGAGGCAAAGACACAGCGTCTCGTTCCCCTCAGGGAACCAGGGTTACATTCCCTTTCAGGGAACTCGAGCTGCGTCAAAGCGCTAGGGGAATGCTATACCAACGCCACCTCAGCGACGCCGGCATCCGGGTGTGTCCCAGCTCACTGAGAGAGCACCCTGGTTCCTGGGGCGGCATCGAGGTCCAATTGGTAAAACCTTATAAAAGTGTGCGGCGAAGACCAGCCAGCCGCAGCACAAACATCAGACAAGGAAACTCCGGAGAGGAGAGCCTTGGATGCCGCCATGCTCCCAGTGGAGTGGGCCCGGACCCTCAAAGGAGAAACATGTCCGGCCGACTCGTAGGCTAGACAGATAACCTAGACTATCCACCTGCTTAGGGTTTGCTTGGAAGCTGGAGTCCCCTCAGGAGCCCCAAAGCAAACGAACAGTTGGTCCGACTTACGCCAAGTGGCAGTCTTGGAAACGTAAGTGTCCAGTGCTCGCACTGGACGGACCTTGTTCTTGTGCTCCTGCTCATGATCATCAAATGGGGGAGGGCAGAAGGCCTGCAGCGTGATAGACCAAGCCACATTAGTGGGAACCTTGGGGACATAGCCTGGCCTCGGGTGGAGAAAGGTTTTTCCATCCCGGGCCGAACTCAAGGCATGAGGGAGCCACCGAGAGGGTCTGAAGTTCCCCGACCCTCTTAAGCGAGGTAATAGCCAGCAAAAGAAGGGTCTAAAGAGAGAGGAGCTTGATAGGGATCTCTTCTAAGGTTCAAAAGGGTGCCTGGGACAGGCCTTGGAGTACCACAGACAAGTCCCAGGCAGACACCCTGGTCTGTGCCGCAGGTCTCAGCCTTAGTGTGCCAGGGAGGAAACGAGTGACTAGGGGGTCCCTGCCCAAGGATACCCCACCCAGAGGTACATGGCAAGCCGCTATGGCAGCCACATAAACCTTCAAGGTGGAGGGGGACAACCCTGCCGCAAATCTTTCTTGCAGGTACTCCAGCACTTTGCCGACTTGACAGGTTACTGGGTTCACCTGCCTTTCACTACACCAGGACGTGAAGAGTTTCTACTTCAAGGCGTAGAGTTTCCTCAGGGAGGGAGCTCTGGACTGAAGGATGGTCTCCACAACCTCGGCTGAGAGACCGGATTCTATGAGCTGGACCCCCTAAGGGCCCAGACCACAGCTACATTAGCTCTGGGCAGGGGTCAGCAACCCTCCGCCTGGGCTAGAACTCCCGGGAGCAGAGTGATTGGGGAAAAAGGCGTACAGGCGTAGCCTCGGTCACGCCTGTACCATGGCATCCCGCCCCAGAGGCGCTAAATGTTTAAATCAAAGCCACATAGGGCAGAGAATACTCTTACAGAGGCAAACAGGTAACCTGTGCCCTGCCATATCTGACCCAAATCTGCTCCAGATAAGAAGGGGACCAAGAGTTCTAGCCCTCGGGGAGAACCCCTGGTTTTCAGCCACCACTGCAGGGGTCTCGTGCACAGCCGGCCCAGTGGACTAACGCTGAATGCCGCTGCATGAGCCCTGACACCCTCTAAAGTGTTTCACCGTGAGTGGCTGCCCCTTGATACTCTTGACGGCTGAACGAAAGGCCTGAATGCGCCCGGGGAAGAGCCGAGCAGACATGGCCACTGAGTCCCAAGTGACTCCCAAGAAAGTGGTTCTATGCGTGGGAGAAAGTACACTCTTCTTGTTAGTCAGACCTAAGGATGTCACTCGTCGCTTAATGGCTAAACGAACAGCCTGGATGCACTCGGGGAAGAGCCGAGCAAACACCGCCACTGAGTCCCAAACGACTCCCAAGAAAGTGGTTCTCTGAGTGGGAGAAAGTACACTCTTCTTGTTGTTCAGCCCTAAGCGTTGTGAGACAAGAACCAAGAGTTCTTCCACATGCTCAGGGTGCGTGGGCATCGCCCCGTGACCTTGATTTCGAAGCGGGTTACCCTGGTTTTTAGCCACCACCAAGAGTGCCTGGCCCAGCTTGATGCTCTTAACGGCTAAACGAACAGCCTGGATGCGCTCAGGGAAGAGCCGAGCAGACATGGCCACTGAGTCCCAAATGACTCCCAAGAAAGTTGTTCTCTGCGTGGGAGAAAGTACACTCATCTTGGTGTTCAGCCTTAACCCCAGCTCCTTCATGTGCGGGCACAGTATCTCGATGCTGTGCTGCTAACTGCGGCGACTTGGCCAGGATAAGCCATAGTGGTCGAAATAGTTTAGGACACGATAGTTCTTTGCAAAAACAGCGGAGCTTAGAGCAGCGCCCACTACCTAGGTGAACGTGCGGGGCGACAGTGCCAGGCCGAAAGGAAGCACCCGATACTGGTACGCCTTTCCCCCGAAGGCGAACCTCAGGAACTTCCTGTGTTGCGGAAGGATGGAGACGTGGAAATATGCGTCCTTGAGGTCGACTGTGACAAACCAATCCTCGGATCTGACCTGCACAACGATCTGCTTGAGCGTCAACATTTTGAATTTTAGACGACTGACCGCGCGATTCAAGAGACGCAAATCCAGAATGGGCCGCAACCCTCTATCCTTCTTTGGAACTATGAAGTACCGGCTGTAGAACCCGGACTTGCTTTCCACGAGGGGTACATACTCAATGGCCCCTTTCGCCAGCAAAGTGACTACTTATTGTTCCATGACCAGAGCCTGCTGGGGGCCTACCACTGACTGTAAAACCCCCAAGAACCGGGGTGGTGAAACCCCGAACTGGATGGCATACCCGGAGGTTACCGTGCGCAGGACCCACTGAGAGATACCGAGTAGTCGTGACCACGCAGCCCGTGAATTCTACTAAGGGAACCAGCCTCTCGGGGCTGGTCTCTGGTACTGTGAACATATCCACCACTGATGGGGCTTATTCCGGAAACCCGGGTGGATTGCTCTAGGACCCTCCTTAGAGGGGTTGGTTTTCCCATTGCGGGCTGACTCTGGAGCTGCTCCTGGGAGACACCACCTTGTTGCGGCTTGGCGTCAGGGTCACTTAGTCTTGGCCTTCTTGGCATTCAGGACAACCCTCAAATCACCCCTTCTACCAGCGGCATGAACTTGAACTTGTCGGCCCGACCTTCCGGGGTCTACCGGAGGAAGGCAGGTAGCGACACTTTGTTTCTGAGCGGCCCTGTGTGATGAGCTTTGAGACCGCGCTTGACTGGCGGTCTCACGTGGAGGGCGGCGGGGAAGAACTTTACTGAACGCCGCCTGCTGTCATGCAGCCTCCTGGAACTTGTCGACAACGCTTTTTACGGCATCGCCGAACAAGCCCGAAGGGAACAGAGGACCGTCCAGCAAAACAAATTTGTCCCTATCCTTCATATCTGACAAATTAAGCCATAAGTGTCTCTCCATGGCCACCAGAGCTGCCATGGAGCGACCGACAGAGTAGGCCGTCTCACTAGTGGCCCGAAGAGACAAATCCACGGTCCGGCGCAGCTCTGCCACTGCCTCCGGACCGATACCGCCGCCCTCATTGAGGTCCCCTAGCAACTCAGCCTGATAAGCCTGCAGCAGTGTCGTGGTGTGTAGGCACGCTGCGGCCTGACTAGAAGCTGAGTATGCTTTCCCCACCAAAGACGACGTGACGCGCATCGGCTTGGAGGGGAGCGCCGGAGCTTTAATGGAGGACGCAGACTGGGGCACGAGGTAACTCGCAAGAGCCTCGTCCACTTTCTGCATCCCCCCATAACAATGACCTTGAGCCCCTACAAGATTGGTATACATTGCATTGTTTGGTGTATGAACCTTTTCGGAGGCTGGCTTTCTCCAAGATCTAGATACCTCAGCATGTAAATCGGGTAGAAAGGGCATAGCTCGGCGCAGAGGAGTGTCGCGAGCAGGCAGGTAACGCTCGTCTAAAATACTTTTTCTAGGACGAGCGCTCCTGGTCTCCGCCGGCCAATCAATCTCCAGACGAGAGACCGCTCGCGCCACAACCTCAACTAACTCCTCAAACGCCGGCAAGGAGGGTGGCGAAACCTCCTCGACTGGGTCAACACTAGCTAGATCCATCTCACTTCCTGAACTTGATAAAGCTAGTGTTGGAGTCACAGCACGAACATCTCTAGGGGAGTGCTCGTGACTGGGACCCGCTTGATCTTGTGAGGGCTGAGGTAAGGGAGGACCCACCCCAGCTGCCTCAGCGAGATTCATTTGTGATCCCCAGGACTGAGAGCGCCGCAAAGCCTCAGCTGCTGCAGGTCCCGAACCGCGGGGAACACTGGCCTGAGCGGCCTCGTTACAGACCGCCAGGCGGGAGCGGAGAGCATGCAAGGAGAACTTCTCGCAGTCCTTACAGCTGGCCTTCTCAAGTGCTGACCGCGCATGCTCCACTCCCAAACAGATAACGCACATAACATGTGTATCCTTGCCCGTTATAAAACGTGGACAAGGATAAACACATGGTCTGAAACTCTGTTCATTCGCCACACTTTTCACACTCATATTCCCTGATTTTTAAACTATCTTAGTCTCAAAATCACTCTCACACAGACACAGCACGCTGAAGACATACAGAGCTGGCGCTTCCGGGTTTTGGACGCGCTTTATGCTCTTCCACATGAAGTCACCGGCAATCGCCGGCAGTGACGCATTCACACGTGTTCGTCTCTCATTGGTTGCACAGATCTTCACATGACTGAAGCAAAGCTATTTCCGCTAGCGCTTTGACGCAGCTCGAGTTCCCTGAAAGGGAAACCCTGGATTCTATCTCAAGGACCCATGTTAGGAGTTAGGATGTGGCCAAGGCTATGTCTGTACACTTTTTCCCAGGTTGCTGTACTCCCAGGAGTTCTGGAGAGAGATTGCAGAGACAAGGTCCATCTCACCTTGATCCCCACGTGTTGATCGGGTAGAGTGTTGTTCACAGATCAAGTATCTCTCATGCATATGTACACAGAGCTTCCCTGTGGCATAAATAAGAACAACTGTTCGTCTGCTTTGGAACCCCTAAGTGGAAACAGCTTCCAAACAAAGAATGGCCAAGTGGATAATCAAGGCTTTCTCTTTTGCTTACAAGTCGGCCATAGAAAAGAGCAATCAGAGCCCATTCAACTAGGAGTGCCTTTGTCAGATGCTTGTGCTGTGGCAGGCTGATCCTCACCACACAACTTCGTAAGAGTCTATCAGTTAGACCTTAACTCCGCTCTGGGAACCTGGTTACTAATGTAGTGATCTATGTTTCACTCTGTGGCAGCGTGTGTGGGAATTGTTGCTCCTAAATTATCTTCATCAACTCAGCGTGAGTTCCCTGAAGATGGAATGAGACACTGAGTCACTTTGCCACACATTCCACTTTGCCACTTTGCCACACCTTCAAGAACTCTACGAGTTCTTGATGTCTTGATTTGTGAATGAGACCTTTATGTCAGCAGTGACACAACGCAACATCACTTATGGATTTAGGTCCTCAGGGATTTCCTTATATTACCAAGAAATTTTCCCTGATGAAGTGTTTGCAGCACCATTCATTTTGTCAGATCTGTCAAACCCTGAGCTGCAGCCTGCTACTGCAGATGAACCGGATGGTCCAGACACTGCAGGTGAACCACCCGCAGCAGATAATGCACTTGCTGATGCTAATCCATCCACTGCGTATGGTCCACATGGATGTGCCTCGCCAGCTGACTCATATGTGCCACGTGTTCCCAGCCGAACTGGATATGTGTCTCCTCATCAAATCTTACCACCCTCAGAACACACACCAAACGAAAGCATGCGAAAGCATCCTAACTGATGAAGAATCTGAGAATTCTATCTGAGAAGCAGCGAATTGAAAAGGCTTACAAAGAAAGACAAAAGAAACTGTCAGGGAAAAGTAAAAAATAAAAATAAAAATAGCAAAGTCGTTTTGTTATGGCAGTTTCAGAGTGGAAATAATAAGTGGATCAGTTTACCCCATGATGGTTCACTTTACCCCCTTGATTTTTCTGGTCTGTCTCAGTTTACCCCTAAACTGGAGTGAAGTGAGACACAAGACAACTTTTTTTTTTAACACTCAATATTTTCACTAACCTTTGTCCTGAATACTGATGTTATGATAATTTCCATTACTAGGAAACATCCTGAATTAATGGAAAATATGTACATTTTACTGAAATATAATTTTAGCTTATTTAGAGGGGAGCAAATGTAAAAAAAAAATACTTTACTAAAAAACTTAACGAACTGCGTGCTTACAATAATGCACACAGATGAGAGAGAGCGCTGCTCGCGCAAAGCTTTAAACCACGCCCACTCACATGACGTAGAGCACTCAAGAACTAGCAAACACCTGTTCTCATGTGTTCACAACAAGGATTAACACACGAGTTAACAATGCCCGAATCCCGACACAAAACCGAAACTGAACCAGACCAAAGTATCGGGTCATCATACGAGCGAGCGATTTGACACTTGAAGCCGCGCGCACACACAAAGCATGAGACATTACGGTAGTGTCAGAGATCTGCACCAACACCTAGAAAATTACTAGACAGAATGTGGCAGAACCTTAACACTCATGCCCTAAAAATTTATATTCAGAAGAATCTGGGATTAGTAGTGAAACGGATGAATCATTGGTGTGCAAGGATGTGGTAGTGAAACAGAAACCAGTACAGGAAAAGTCATGTTTGGATGGAGATCCCGTGGATGAGAAAAGTCAGAGCAATGGATTGGAGGTGAGTGAGAATGTGGCGAGTAATTTGTATCAAAATGATAATGAAAAGCCTAGTTGTAGCAGTGTAAATTATACTGAAGTTTTATAAGAGCAACCTGTGGTATCATGGAGGTCTCAATGTCAGTGACGTGGAGTGTGTGAACTGGGAGGAAGAGGATCTTCGTTCTGATACTATGACACAAAGTCAGAATGACATGAAGGAGGTTGATAGTTTGTCAGATATTATAGATCTATGTGGTCAAATGCTGATGATTTGTATTCTGTAGAGCAAATATATGTGTTTTTGGACGAGCTTTCTTGTAGCTCAACCAGTAGAGCATTGGTGTTTACAATATCAAGGTCATAGGTTCAGTTCCCAGGGAAAGCAAGAACTGATAAGAATGTCATTGTGTATCTTGAATGCAATGTAAGTCGCTTTGGATAAAACCGTGAGCCAAATGCATAAATGTAAATGTAAAATGGACGAGACGAAATGGAGAAAGGTAGATATCCGAGATCTTTTCCCTGACAAGAAAAAGTTTGTTGCCTTTGTATTGTGAATGTAGTGTACATGTATAATAATACTGTGTTATCACAACATAAATGGTACAGACTGAAGAAGTTAGTCTGTAGCGATGATAAGGCAGGATAAAAATGTTTTGAAAAAATGAGGAAAACCTAAATAAACATTATGTCTTTATGCATGTATATGTGTATCTTTTTCCTTCTCTTCTGCTGTTCTTTCAACTTTATTTTTCATAGTGTATCTTAGGATAGGTTTTCTAAATGTGAATGGTTTGAGGGATAAGAAAAACGTCTCGGTTACATATTTAACCTCTGTTCCCTGAAGAGTGAATGAGACGCTGCGTCTCTTTGCCACACCTCCTGTGTGCCGGCTGGCTAATATATTTTTGAGTGTATCATGTGTGTGAGCTGGTGTGCAAAAAATGTGTTTATTCCTGAGCTTATTTAAGTCCCAGTTGTGAGCGCACGAGACGCGCATTCGCTTGTCCTCGTGAGCACTACATCATGTGAGTGGGCGCGGTTTCGAGCTTCGCTCATGCTTACATGTCTCAGGCTTTCATGTTGTGTTTTGTGTTGCATGTAATTTGTGTTTTCACTGGCTGTGCATCTCGTCTTGTTTCATGCGGAGATGCGACTTATGTGCATCCGCATTGGCTGTGTGTTTGTGTCATAGTGTAACCCCACCCGTCTTGTTCCCTTGCAATTGTTTGATTTGTCCCACCTGTCCTCCCTCATTGATCTTGCCCCGTGTGTCACTATTTATTATCCTGTTGTGTGCTGTCCTGTGCTGCTTTGTTGTCTTTAATTTCTTAGATATACTGCTTGTCAGTTTCTGTCCTGTCCTGTCCTGCCAAGCCCTGCCAAGCCCTGCCAAGCCCTGCCAAGCCCTGCCAAGCCAAGCCAAGCCAAGCCAAGCCAAGCCAAGCCAAGCCAAGCCAAGCCAAGCCAAGCCAAGCCAGTTAAGTTCAGGTGTGCCTAGTCTTGTTTTTCCCCCTCATGGTTGTTTTGTTTGAGATTTTTTTATTTAGTTTTTCTTATTGATAAACTACCCTTCCACCCTGTGTTTGAATCTTTGCTCATCCCTTCCTCCCCCCTGACAGTATACAGTTTTTAATAGGGAGCCAATCCAGTGTTGACTGAACCAGGCTAATATGCTCATATTTCCTGGAGTTTGTTTATTGAGCGTGCAGGGAAAATACCCAGTAGAGCAGTGGTCGCCAACCCGTCGATCGCGATTGACTGGTCGATCTTTGGTCGCCATTCGGTCGATCTCGATTGACTGGTCGACCTTGATCACCATCCCGGAAGCTCCCAAAATAAAAACATTTCAGTTGCCAACTTAGCGACTCTGTCCTGCTCCGAAAGCCCCGACAGGACGACCGTTTCGTGCTGTTTCGGGTGATCTTCAGCTTCAAAAGGCTGGTGACCACTGCAGTTAAGTAATCTAGCTTTGAGCTCATGAACACAAGAACTAACTTTTCTGCAGTTGTCATTGAGCGCATATATGTATATACATTTTAAGATGGAAGAATGTGGTTTTACAAATGGCTTTCAAGTGGCAAAGACCACACCCAGCTTTCAAACTCATGATGAAGACTTGACAGGGCAGCCATCAAGTGTAAGACAATAGTCTAGGTTAGTACATGCAGAGTTTTTTGTTCCAATAATTAGAATCTTTTTTTCTTTTTCTTTTTTTGGATTTTCCCAGGTCAGGGCTAAGGGTAGCTGTGAAGACATAGCCAGAAGGTGAAGGACAGTTGTTGAATTTTCTTGAAGTTGTTTGTTTTGTTTGGCTTGCTCAGTTGAGGAAACTTAACACTTAAAATTCATCAATTGTATTAATTCGCCTGCTTTTTTTAAGGCTGCCGTTCAGCCAAACAAACTTGTTTATATTGTTTTTACTGTGACCACTGTAAAGCTGCTTTGAAACAATCTACACTGTAAAAATAAAGTTTATTACTAAATAAATAAAGGTGACTTGACTTTTAAAACTCCAGAACTTAATTTGTTCATTAATGCTAGTGTAACACTACGGAGAGCAGGAACGTGTGCGATGCGGAGAGGAAGGACGAGGAGCAACAGGTTCCAAAACTGAAACCTACTTTATTCCAACAAAACCACTTTAAATATCAACAGAAAACGGCACTTTTCATGTAAAACCAGGAGACTAGAAAACACTTGGAGACACTAGGACACGCACACACACACACGCACGCACGCACGCACACACACACACGCGCACACACACACACACACACACACACGACCTCAGTGACAGGGAAGTGACAAAGACACAGAAAGACAGGACCAAGGGTGACAGCTGGAAAGATAGGACTGAATTATACTTGTATAAAAGTGACACTTTTTGAATCATGAAAATTGTGTTTTATTTTAAAATAAATTTTAAAATTAAATAATACAATTATTTTCACGTCACACTTTCACCCAAGACTCTTATTTTGACTTCTTTCATCACATGTTGTTTTGTTCCGGAACTTTCCGTCACCCATCTGTTGTCATGGTCACTAATCATCACAGGTGTTTGTCTTTTGTTAATCACTGTTAGTATATTTACCGTATTTATTCGAGTATATCGCGCACACGTGTATAACGCGCACCCCTAATTTTCGATTAAAAATCGGTATAAAATTTTGTTTCACACCAAGCATTGTAATTGACAAAAAACGTTGTTGAACACGTGCAGCCATGATAAAAAACATTTATTTATTGTATAGCATATACTTATATAACATATATAACTTATATAACATATATTTATTGACAACATAAACTAATGAACACAATACCGAAAGAGAATTACCGGTAAAAATATTTTTTTTAAATCCTTCAACGTCAGATTCCTCATCAGAGACAGAGTTGCTCCCATTCTTCTGGAGTTAATTTTTCATCAGTGTCCCAGTTGATGCTGATGCCTGTCTTCACAAAAAAAACACAAAATGCCCGTCTTCTCCGTAACGTGTGGGTGAGGAAATGAAGCGGCGAGGGGACGTTTTTTTTTTCTTCGCCCTCACGTACAGTGAGAGGCTGCAGCCTGTGTTACGGGATGTAATGTATCATGCAATCGGCAATCGATTGCTTTGGTCTATGTTGCGGTTGTTGCCGTGGTTTATGTTTGAATACAGTTGCTGAATTGCACTCACGAGTCTGCCGTTTATTTGATGCATATATTGCTACTTAAAAAGCCTGTAAAATGCGCAGCGCAAACTCACAATTCGCCGGCGCCCTCAAAGGACCGGCCATCAAAGCAAACCCCACCCCACTGCAGCCCAGCCCTGCCCTCGTGCATAACGCGCATCCCTAACTTTGATTTATTTTTTTGGTAGAACATTTTGCGCGTTATACTCGAATAAATACGGTAGTTCTCCTTATTCAGTCCTTTGTTGTCAGTTGTTAACGTAATGTTTCCTGGTGCTATGTGTGGATGCACCCTCTCCGAGTTAGTGTTTGCACCAACGCCTTTTGTGTTCTCAGTTTTTGATTAAAGTGTTTTCAGTTCGCAATCTCCGTGTTCTCCTTGTTTCTTCGCATCGCACCTCAGCGCTTGTGTTACAATGTTATTTGAAGATGTATTTGAATATGTTTTTTTTTTTTTTTTTTTGCAAATTAATGTATGAGGTGATTTGTGTAAGATTTTAATGGGTGTGTGCATAAAATGTTTTTTTTTATGAATATAACTTTAAGTTGCAATTCATATTAAGTGTTAATATAAAAAAGACTAAAAGTAAACAAAAATATAGTATCTCACTCTCTCTCTCTCTCTCTCTCTCTCTCTTTGACTGAATGTACCTTACAATTAATTATTCCATGATACGGAAGTATTTTTATTTTCATCCTTTTTTTTCATGATCTGAATCTGGTTTTGTACTCATTTCATATAGCCTGGGATTCATAACACCTGTTTATCATTTTGAGAGCATTCTGTGCTTCCATAACACATCTCAAAAGGCTCAGTAATCCCCTGTACTCTCTATTCTCTGTTTTGATTAAAAGGACAGAAACGGAGAGACACAGCCTATCTGCCTAAAAGAAACAAAACATGTCTTTTTGTTCAAGTTTCAATTAGCACCAGCACAAATTCTGTTGCAAAAACAATGAATATTGCTACAGGCACCATGACCCAGATGGTAGCTCTCGAAACACACAAAACATGAGCAGTGCTAAATGCAAATGATTGATGGGCTTTGTTAACACCATAGCCCCATTATCTCTTTGAAAACGTGAGAAAATGTTTGTTTTTTTCTTTCACCATCTTGTCCCTTAAGCAGCTTATTTCAACAAGAACAGTTGAAATAGTATTTTGAAAGAGAAGAGACCAATATTAATTATTCTATTTTTGTTTTATTAATTAGATTATTGTTCAGTCTATTTGTTTGAAGTTAACACATCATGTGCCTTAAGCAGCTTATTTCCACAAGCACAATTTAAACAGTATTTTGAAAGAAAAGAGACCAAAATTAATTAATCTATTTATGTTTTGTTGTCTTTTTGCTTATTGTTTAGCCTATTTTCTTTAAGTTAACATTAATTACAGCTTCATTAATTACTTCATAACTTACTAAATTACAACTATTGGTCCCCCTTTACATCTGTCTGTAAAAGTACTTTTGCAAAAACTATTAAAACTTAAAATGACCTTAGAATCATTTTATTCTCAAACTGTTGTAAAACTTGATGACAGACCTTACCAACCCAACTCCACCCACCTCTAGCGTGAATAAAATACACACACTTTGGACAGTCTCTGCTTGTGTATAATGCAAGGGTAAATAAAAGACTGTTTGGTACATTTTTTTTATGTTTTTTTTTTTTTTTGTCAATTGTGTGTGTGGTCTAGCATTTGTCATCAAGTCACAGCCAATAATGTCTTAAATAGCCTTTTCATAGCACTTCATCTTTTTACAACATGAAATTTTGTAGAAAATGAGAGAAAAAAACAAGCGCCCACATAGCTACAGTAAACTTAATAACCTGTAAGTTGATAAACGCAATGTGATGCACTTATTGTCTAGATATGTCGAACTAGATATAAAGCTGCAGAGTTAACAGTAGAGTTTAATTTTATTTTTTTGTCTCCTGAAAAGTAGCATTTGGATGCAGTATTGCTTTGTGAAGTATTGCTTGTATCAGAATGGTATTTTGACAATTAAATGTAGGTTAGGATACACCACTCTTCTGCACACTCATGCTTATCTCAGGTAATGAGTTCTGGGGAAACCAACATCTCAACATTCAAGTGTTGACTCACACACAGCAAAATTACTTCTGAAACCAACAGGATGGTGACTGAGCATTGAAAATCATTTCATATTTTCCTTTGGTAAATTATCATGTGCAGGTAATGTGCTTCTGAAATGATTCAATGTTTTGCTGTATTCATGAAGTAGTCAAAAAACTGATTACCATCTCAGAGGTCAAAGATAATAAAACTTTTCGGTAAAGATTCCAATACAAAACCCCAAAACATACAAAATTCAGCAAAAATACCCCTTTTATGTTTAAAAGACTTTGCTCTTTTATTTTGCAAGTGAAAATGTATGATTTTAGCTTGACAAATAAGTGAGCATTTAAGTAATCTTCTATGACGCATACAATTCAGCAATGATGGGATGGAGTCATTGTGAAGGATTCAAAAGATACCTGAAAGGCTTGCATTGTAGGATCACATGAAATAATGAATATTAGAAAGACAGTCTCGAGGTTTTAGACATACTGTGCAAAGCATGAAGGGAGCATCTAATCTAAATACAGATGAAGGGATGATCTCAGGGGTGAGATGATGAGATCAGAAAAGTCTTTTTGAAGGGCACCGTGCAAGAACATATGTGAATTTGACAATTTCCTGTGACTCAAATATCGTATGCCTGATTTCACCACAGCTTGCCATTGCTTTTCAAGGGTCAGTTACGAGCTCTGCATACTATACACTTTTCCTCTTGGCACTACCAGCATATCTGCAGACATTTTTTCCTGGATCGGTGTTCGGTCATAATACACTCTTTTTTTTTCACCTTCAGCATATAAGGAAGCAGAAAAGTCCATTACTGTTTAGAAAAGATGGAGAATTAAAGAACATGAGTGAAAATGGCGCTTTCTTAACCACTCATGCACAGCAGATTTGACTAGTGCGGGTGTAATCAGAATCCACAATAGCAGAATAGTCATGTGACACCAAGCAGCAAATACCAAATTTTTTATTTCAGGCCTTCATCAAAATGAAAAAAAATGTTCATGCTTATTGCATAAGACAGATTAGTGTGAGCATTGTGGAAAACTTTGGATAGAAGAGTTATATTTGCATGACTAAATATTTGTATGATTACAAAATGTTAAAATGTTGCATGGTAAATGCAAATGCAATGTTAAATGCCTGAATAAATGAAGGCAGAATAAATTATGTTAGGTGAGATTAAATTAATGGATTTATTTTTACATACTTTCATTTAACTCTCTCCGTGTTACAATCAAAATGTTAATAATTAAAAACAATGCTTGCCAATAGATTCACGTCATGTAAGACACTCTGCTGCTGCACATATAACATAGATTAAGTAAACCCTGAATCTACACAGGTGGAACCGTGGCAGATGAAGGTTTTCTGAAAAAAAAAAAAAAAAAACGCTAACAGCAAACATATAACGTGATCACTACCAAATTGACTTAGGACAATTGTCATAATATATTACTCTGACATTAACAGAGTCTCATGACAGAACTTGGTATTTATAGTTTTAGTTTTAATTGTTTTGTTTTAATTTTGTATTAGTTTTGTTAAACATACCAATGAGAGTGACTTGGAGTCTGAGGCACGTGTGAAAAACAGGCCAATCACATTTGACTTATGCTGGGTGACATAACATCACTGTGCCATGAAGATTATAAATAGACGCCCAAATAACGCATCCTCAACATTTTTGTCTTCAAAAAGCCGTTTGGTTATGTGTGTGTGGAAAGTCCATTGTGTGTGTTAGGAGTAAAAAAAACAAAAACAAAGTTTTGTCCACCGTATATGTTTGTTGTGAAAGAACACAAGCAATATAAGCAGTGTTCTGCCATGTCCTCGTTGAGGATGACAGAACAGAGAATGCAAAATCCTCTCTCGAGGGAGGCGATCACCCTCATTCTGTGGATGTTTTATGTCTCTTCTCAGATGGGAGTCAGTTGTCTGTGCCCCGGGGTTCGTGTCCCATGTTTACAGAGGTGGTGTGTCAACTTAATTCATGGAGTTCACAGAAGAATCTGTTGGATGAGCTTAAAATGGTGCTCTTCTCTTTCTCCTGCTGAATCGCCAGAATCCTGCAATCTCATTCTAGATTGAGAAGCTCTCAGGCTATTTCTATCGACCCAGACAACACCCCGTTGTCTGCTACTTCCGGTTCTGAGGACCTGGGTGGTAGTTCTGATGCCATGATGAGTGTTCTGATGAGTATCGCTCAGTCATCTAAAGTATTTGAGGAACTGTTAGAGGTGGTTACTTGAGCAGTAGGAGTAGCAGTAGCATCTTTCGGATGAGGCGTTAAACCGAGGTCCTGACTCTCTGTGGTCATTAAAAATCCCAAATTTGCCCATTGGCCTTGGTCCATCATGGCCTCCACCATTAAGCTGGTGTGTGGTGAGCGTTCTGGCGCAATATGGCTGCCGTCGCATCATCCAGGTGGATGCTACACATTGGTGGTGGTTGAGGAGATTCCCCCCTTCTATGTAAAGCGCTTTGAGCTCTGGAAAAGCGCTATATCAATGTAATGTATTATTATTATTAGTAGAGAAACTTCATATTGAATGGTCAGAAGATACAATGCTTATTGAAAAGAAGTGAACCATATAAGAGCTTTCTCACTATTGCTCCCTGGTCATCAGCTCCATAAACATATTGGTCCTGGCTCATACCGTACTTGACTCGTGTCCAAGTTTATTCAGTTCACCTTTTAACCTTCTCCCTTCAATGCCATTTTTCCCATATTTGAGAAACAATAACAGTTTCAATTGTACAAGTACAAGAGTGAAACTCTTTTGGCCACAGTGCCCATAAAATATGTTCCTTTTTACTTAAAAGAGTGTCAAGCTTTTACGGTCAATTATTAATACATTTTTTTGGCCCAAGAAGGATAGGGCTTGCATTCAATTTTAAACTTACAAGCTCTGAACCTGCTCTGTGGACTAACACTCGAGATGATTGTGTCTCAAATTCAATCAGAGGACTGGTTTGTCATGATCGATCAAAAGGATACACATCTAGTTCGAGGGAACTAGAGAGAACGCAGTGTTCTGTAGCTTCTTAACAACATTTGAGAGAACGCAAAACCGTTGAATTATTACTTTTCTCAATTTGTTTTAAACTATTATGTCCCCTTAGAGGCTCCACATTTATTATACATTAAACAAGGTAAAAGGTAAATCTGCTAAAAATAGTATAAATACTGTTTAAGAGTATGTGTGGAAAAAGTATACAAAATGTAATATAAGGTTACAAGTTTTGCCATAAATACCCTCCACTCGAGTTTGAACACGGCACTCATTATTCCCATGTCAAAAATGTTCAAGAGCTGAATTAAAAGCCCACTCAGAAGCAGCTAAAACTCAGATGAGCTATTTTTCCACCCACTTCAAACAATCAGTGGTGATTCTGAGTTCATTAGCAATGATGTGACAGAGTTAGTTTAAATGATAGTCAAAGTACTTCTCTTTCAGTTTAAACTTTACAGACCTAGGTAAAAAAAGATGTTGTAGCCAGTCTAGAATGATTGTTCTCACTGTTGCCTTTGGCATGTCCTTATTACAGCTATTTAAATAGGTTAAAAAAATACTCTTAAAATGTCTCTGGGTGCAGATTATGAATAGAAGAGACATGACCATTTGCCTTCTCCCAAACCATTCAAAGAAAAGCATTTAGTATATATATATATATATATATATATATATATATATATATATATATATATATATATATATATATATATATATAATTTTTTTTTTTTTCCTTTTTTTTCTTCAATATGAGTCATGCTTACTAAGAATGAATTGTTTCCACTGAAAGTAGCATTTGATTGTAATTTTTTTTCTGAATAATTTAACAACTGATTCACTAGAATAACTTTTGCAATCATGTAACGACACAACAATGGCCAATACACAATGTTGAACCAAATTTGCACACCACAATTGCCCCTTTTGAAGGCCAATTCTGAATGCTTGGCTTTTGAAGAAGTGAAGGACTGCTTTAATGTGGAATGCTTTACTGAAAGTGAATAGGATCACTCCACCATTGCAGTGCAGTAACCTGAATCAGCTTGAGACACACTTTGACTTGATTTAGATACTATCATGTGGCAAATAATGGGGGACAAGTTTGCTAGAAAATGTGCACAAAAATATATTTTTAATAAAATGTGTTTCTGCTTTCTAAGTGTGATAATAGAAAAAAAGTTAATTGTGTGTGACTTTAGTTTAAAAGAAAACGACATTCAATGAGTAAATAGTCTGAAGTAGTTTTTGCAGATATATTATTATTTTTTTATTTTATTTGCTGAAAAGAATGGATATAGCTTCTTTAAAATGCACACATCTTGATTCTAAAGCATCACATATTAACTATAGCCCTATCATTTCTATGATGCAGAAAACTCAAATGGAATCACAGAATCACTGAAATATGAAATTTACTGTATTATATGAATACATTCCATGTCAACTTCATCTCCAGAGTTGCTTCGAGACTCACTTCACAAGTCATTGTCACACACCTATAGAAACTCAAAGTTCTACAACCAACCAAAATCAATTATTGATTTAAGAAATTATTAAATCAATATATTATTATGATATGGTGAACTGTACCTCTTACAGTAATATTAATAATAATAATAATAATAATGAATTATTATGGTTATAAGGGGAATTATGATTTCATTTTACATTTTAAAAAGATTAAATTATTAGATTTAATTAAGATTAAAACTTATTCAATTACCACTCTTTCTGAGAAGACTAAAGCATATTAAATGTTAAACATATGACTTTGAAAAATATGTATTTATTTATTTTCAAATTCAGTGTTTTCAGTTTTAATTACACTAAATTGTAATCATCAAGTATATCAAGAAGTGATACTTCTAACTGAATTCATAAAACTTTAACAATTTAATACACTTCCAGTAGTATGTATCTGCAGGTATGGTGGTTGTATGGGACTAAATACATGACGAAGGAAAAACAAGCTTCAGTAAGGAGCACAGATAAATACACTGGAGAAATACATAGAAGGAAACACAACAACTATTCAACTTTACAGCCACGTAACATTGACAAGAACAAACCAGGAACTGAGTAGAACACGGGCTTATATACACAGGGAACTAATCAAACGACTGACACAGCTGACATGACTAACAAGATGAATATAGCACACAGGTGACTGCGAGAACAACAGAGCACATGAGAAAAATCGGAATCAAAATAAGGTACTTCAGATTGAGCCATGTCAAATTATACATGACATTTTATCTCAAATATATGTTGTTTCTGGACACAGTTTAAACACTTTGAGCTTTTTATGAGACATGCCAAAATATGACTCACTTCCTCACATACAGTATAATGTAAACAATAAACATAATCTGTGAACATGTTTGTGACTTTACGTAAAATGCACCATCCTTCAATTTTGCAAAGACTGTCAAAATGATATATGTGTTTTGCAGAGCAGACTTATGAAGATTTCACAAGAGCATAAACTCAGAGTTAGTAGGGTATTAGTAGATGGTAAGGTTAGGGTTAGAATAAGTCAGTTGAATGTCTGTTGGAGAACTGTCACAATAAAAAGTTACCAGATATTAGGCAGACAGTCTTCTAATCCTCTAATTAGACTAAATTGACAAATAGGTGCAATGCTACATGTATTCAACATACTGTCCAAAAGGCACTATCAAAATTGTTACAGATTATTCAGAAACGGCAATTTCTATTCAGACAAACGTTTTTACATCTCTCATGTAGCAGGAATCTCATGTTTCAACTGATCTGAAAGCCCAAAAGCACTTCGTGATCGTTTCCTCTCAGCACAAGTGTTTGCCAGCAGGAGGGCACATAAAGGGCGAGAAACTGTAGAACTCCCACCTCACCTCTTCCTCCACACACTGTCCAATTAATCACGCTGTGGCTTCTTTCACATTGGAACTGTTAGGATTCGCGTAGTGTCCAGCCTCTCCCATCTGTCACTATAAAGCTTCCAAGCAATTTTCAACAAGATGGTACTTAATTATAATACAAAGGCCCCAGACTTAGACTTCCTCTGTGACCCATGAAAAGCTGTGATATTGTCTGTATTGCAACTTCATTGTCTGGAAAGTATGACTCGCTCTGGCAGCTCTGTTATAGAAGGCGGGTCTTGCATATGGGATAGCAATTTGATTTGCTTCACTCCAGTAGTTCATGGCTCCAGGGTAGGCATGGTTATGATTGAGAGGAAGGCAAGAGACAAAATGATTACAAAAACATGAATACTGTGATAATAAACATCATGAGACTGCATGTGCAAACAAAAAATAAACAAACAACAACAACAAAAACGCCTGCAGATGCTAAACATATCAATTTAGTATGCCAGACATTTAAGACCCAATGGGACAATGTGCCAAGTTATTTTGTTCAATTTGGAAATAATAGTTTCAAATACCTCTGAGGCCCCGATTTACTAGTATCCTAAATAAAGGGTATTATTTGTTTATGAAATCAAATAAATTACAAGCATGCTTTTTTGTAGGCAATTCCATAAGAGTAATTGTGAAAAGAGTCATGCATACAAATTGTCATTGGACACGGCCATATTTAAAGGAGGCTATTGCATGTGGTTTTTCTTTCTTTTTCTTTTTAACATTAAATCAACAAATAATTTAATTTATATCATTGATCGTTGTCCTTTTTTTGTGATGGAGCCAGTCTAAATAAAGGATGAGCAAATAAAAATGATCAGTAGACGAATCAGACCAGATAGTTGAGTCTTTTTTTCTTTTTTTACACACAAAAATATCACACATTTGTGTGAATTGTGGATCATGCCATTACTGAGTAGTTAATGCATGCATCAATATATGTTTGACAAGGCTAAAAATAGCTAGACTGGTAAACTGTCACTACTATTGACTGCCCAGTATGGCTGCTTCAAAACTGTTTATTTTGATTGGGCAGCCCTCTTTAATCCGGATAAATGAAAAGTGCTTTAACTGCTGTATGTGTAATACTTCACTTAAACCAGTTGATACCAGGAGAAGAAAGAAAAGGAAGGTTGTGTATTGGAACTAGCATTCAATATGATGTTGCACATCAACAGGACCCCATGAAACTAACAAAACAAAAACTTAATTTACAAATGTGACTCTATAGTGACACGTCATATTAATTAATTAGCAAGCTCCCTAACACAATGGCATTATGAGATCTCTAATAATTTCATAGTATGAATGTTACGTCCCACACTTGGTCTAGGGATTTAGGGACGTAGCATGGCAACGTTTGGCATATTCAAGGTTGGCTCTGCCAAATATAAACACCAGGAAGTCAACTCAAAGAAGCAATTTATTTACAAACTCAAGATTAATCACAAGAAAACAATACAACTTAGAAGGAACAATCTCTTCAGAAGGGGGTAAAGGCCAAAACAATAAACAAAACAGGTGATCTAACTGGGAGTTAACCCTCTTCCTAAACCTACAAAGGAAAAAGAAACAAAATACAAGCATTTACACTAACTCCCTAACTAAAGTCAAAAACAGGAGAAAAGAGTTTACAAAGCAAAATGGCACCCACCTTCCTACAGTTCCCGTGTACCAAAGAAAATGATACCCAAATGGTATAACTAATGACAAACAAGAAAATAAAGCACTTTGACAAAAGAAAATGGATGTACACAGTCTCAACCTGTGCAAAGTCAACAGCAGCAAACAATAACCGTGTACACACAGCAAATCTGGGGACGTGAGCTCTCAACCAAACCTCTATGTCTTCCCCCCTCTCAGGATACTGCAAGGTTTATATAGGCAGCTTCCCTCCTGGATAATCAGGTTCAGGTGGTGTGATTAGGTATCCTGTGGATAGACAAGGGGGAGGAGCCAAGAAAAGAGCAAGGGAACACAGCAAAACAACACAGAGACATGCAACAGAAAAACAATACGTCTCTGGACGTAACAATGAATGAATGACAAACAAATACATAAATGTTTGTTCTGGTGCAATCCTGTGGAACCTCATACTGATCTGATCTGTGACTGATCTGAAACACTCCACATACGCAGAAATTCCACAATAGAAAAGATAACTTCCCAATAGCAGTCTGTAGGATAACTTACTCATAAATTAAGATTAATTGTGATACATTATTTAGCATAAATTACATTATTGGCTAACAATGACCTTAAACTAAAGTTTTCCCCAAATTTGTGAATTTGTAAAATAATTGAATACAATTAACTACTTCATATCAGTACTTTTTAAGTATTAAATGACATTATACATTACTTTAAATTCATATTTAATCTTAATAATCTCCTCATAATTTCCTTATTGTCACGGCATAGTTCATCTGTTTTGCTCCAGTACCTTCCATCACCAATCAGTTGTCATCTTCGTTCTTGCCTTCAACCTGTGACACTTATAATCTCAGAATTATTTTATTAGCATACAAGAAATTTTAGTAATCTCTAAAATTTCTTTAGAATTTAATTAAAATGGTATAATTAATTGTCTACTTGAAATAATCTCTACTAGGGTTGTGCGTCGAAGCATGCACAATACATCATATATATACCTAATACATCAGTATCTGTATCTTTGACAATTTCAAGATTATTAATATCTGTATTCTGATAAACCTGACATTTACCTGGAAGTTCATACGATTACTTGTGAAGACCTTGACCAGTCTAAGGCTGTAAACCAGTCAGATTTTTATCATAACTTAAATATCTTCCAACTCTTGTAGCTCGAGTACCTTTTGTTATCAAAAAGTTTTAATTAAAACAGTAATAACAGGTGTTAATAAATGTTAGTCTGTCTGCATGTATGGAGTAATGTTAGGACAACCACAACCTCAAATAAGAGGTTGTGGTTGACTCAATAAATAGTGATTAGAGAAGATGGAAGTTAAAAAAAAATGTAGTCGGTCATATCATACAAAGTTTCAAGCATTTAAATAGACAAATCAAATAGTAGAAAATGTATTAAGTTACCCTTGGCAGAGAGCTGATTTGGTTTCTGAGAGATGCGCAGAGACTGGGGCTTTTTAATTTGTGATCTTGCTGTGCTTATTCCATTCATGTATCATATCGTACAAGGTTTAAATAATTTAAATATCAAATCAAATAGTAAAATGTGTATGATTGTGTTTTTAGTTGATTGAGGCTATTCCGAGACAGAAATGCGGCTATTTGAGTTGCGCTCATTTAATTCATAAGGTTTACACTCATTATTACTTAGTGAGTTTGGAGGTTTATGTGTAATGTGCTTTTGCCTGGCTCACCTGTTATCCAGCAAACAGGAGAAGTGACCCTGTCAGCCTCAGCCAAATACTATTCAGCAAAATTATTTGTTATTCGTTTTAAAGCCAAAATGTGTGCCTTTTCAAAAATAAGGTATTCGGCTTTGGGAACACCCCTAGTCTTCACATGAGGAGTGAGCCTGTGATGCTTTAAAATGTTGCCTTAATAAGCAGCTCTCTAGATTTTGAAAGAGTATGTGAATCATGCACTTCAAGTTCAGATCTTCAAACTGACATACCTGGAAAGGTTTCCTAGGCTGTACTTCGTACCGTCACATCTGAAGTACCACAGGGATCAGTGCTGGGACCCCTGCTGTTCTCCATTTACATCAAATCTACATCTCATTTTCCTCTTCTGATTCTACATTGTGATCCTAGCATGGTTCACTGCATCAGAAATATTGACCTGGTTGTGAAGCCATCACCTTAACCTTCTTGTTGATGGAATGACTTAGTCAAGTCAAGTCAAGTCACCTTTATTTATATAGCGCTTTTTACAATATAGATTGTTTCAAAGCAGCTTTACAGGAAAAACAATATAAACATAGTTTGTTTGGCTGAACAGAAGCCCCAAAAGAGCAGGCGAATCAATACAATTGATGAATTTTCCCCAACTGAGCAAGCCATAGGCGACAGCGGCAAGGAACCAAAACTCCGGCAGGTGAAGTAACGAATGAAGAATAGAATGGAGAAAAAACCTTGGGAGAAACCAGGCTCAGTTGGGGGACCAGTTCTCCTCTGGCCAAAAGCCAAACCGTGCATGATTATTATACAACAATTCAAGTCCAATATGAAGTCCAATTTGGTCCGGTTAGAAATGGGTTCATGATCATCACAGGGGAGGGTCCAGTAGAGTCACGGTCTCCGCAGACACCCCAGGGCAGTGCTGTGCTCGTGTCCAGGTCCTTCATCTGATCTGGATACGGCCCGGATCCAGCTGCCCACGGTAACCTCGGAATAAACAGAGACCAATATCAGCGTAGATGTCATTCTTCTTCTGATGTATCGAGTACATCAGGTGTTATGGGAATGTTCCCGGTTCTGGCTTATCTAAATTATGCAGCCTAACAATCATTTTACATGATTTGGATTAAAAATGTATGTATAATGTGTTATGTGTATGCCAGGTTGAAAAGATGTGTTTTTAGTCTACATTTAAACTGACAGAGTGTGTCTGCTTCCCAAACTGTAATAGGAAGACTGTTCCAGAGTTTAGGAGCTAAATAGGAAAAGGATCGACCGCCAGCAGTTGACTTTGATATTCTAGGTATTATAAGCTGGTCAGTATTTTGGGATCGCAATAGACGTGAAGGACTATAATGTGTTAAGAGATCGCTCAAGTACTGTGGAGCTAAACCATTTAATGCTTTGTAAGTAATTAGCAAGATTTTAAAATGTATTCGGTGTTTAATAGGAAGCCAGTGCAGGTTTGACAGAACTGGGCTAATATGCTCATACTTCCTGGTTCTAGTAAGAACTCGAGCTGCTGCATTTTGGACCAGCTGGAATTTGTTTATTAAGCGTGCAGGGCAACCACCTAGTAAAGCATTACAATAATCTAGCCTTGAACTCATGAACGCATGAACTAACTTTTCCGCATTTGTCTTAGATAGCATATGTCGCAATTTAGATATATTTTTAAGATGGAAGAACGCCGTTTTACAGATGCTAGAAACATGGCTTTCAAATGAAAGATTGGTTAATCGCCCTTACTTAATCGCCCTTACCTCAACTCATCAATTATATCTCACTAGACAGTTACACAGTAGATGTCATCAAATATAGCTCCAGGCTGACACAGTGAAACACTGGTCAGGGACCACATATGAAGGGTTGCTACTTTTGATCCTTGATTCTAGAGCAGAAAATATCCCCCAATACCTATTAAAAAAAAGATAACACAACGTCTACATTCAATCAAAAACTCAAGAGTTGTCTCAAAAACTCAATCTTTGGTTGGCAAACAGTTGGCAAGATCAGCTATTTAGCTTTATGTTAAGCTTTACATCTAAAAAAGGGTTAAGCAAAGTATGCTCATTCACATTGGGATTAAGTGATACTGAATAATGACTAGGAACTTGATTAATAATCATGTGTACATGTGCATTTATCCAAAGCAATTTACATTGCATTCTAATCAGTTCTTGCTTTCCCTGGGAATCAAACCCATGACCTTGCCTTGCCGTGTCAGGTCAGATCACCAGCAGTCAGGTGGTACAGGTAAGTGCTATTTAAGTTCATTATTATTGAATCATTATTGTTTTAATATTTTTTGAGACATATGGTAATGTACCACCATCTCTCGTCTCGTGACACTTTGCAGACGTTACTATGTGTGTTGTACAGTAAAAAAATCTGCCCGTAGCAATGGAAAATTAGCAATGCACCATGAGCAATCCAAAAACATCTTAAACTTTTATGCACTCTTTATTGCAGCTTCTACCCCTTCTATCACACTCATAAATGCACAAACTGCCATAACCCAGCTCACCAAGTCTCTTGCTATAAAATTTGAGAAAGCTATACTGCTGATTGCAATCAGTTTGATTCAATAAAGAAATGGGATGTAAGATTAAGTGTTTTGCTTAATGGACACTAACTTAGAGGTCAGAACTCTATTGCAAGTGTCAGCGGAGTTGTTGATGGCACCATCTGTTCATATATGTGACCATTTAACAGCATATATCTATAACACAACAGTTATGTATTAGAAAATGTCCCTGCCTGCCGTTATCCCATGACTCATTCCATAATTTTTACTCTCTCATTGTAATGTCAAAATACTACATATAATGCAGACATCATCGACCATATGAATTTGATTTTCTACTTTTATTTATGCAAATTAGGTGGGTGGAGGGAGGATGTTTTGCATTTGCTATAAAGCTCTGAATGCTTAGGTCAAAAACATTGTTTACAAGTGCTTTCACTGTGGCAGTATTTACATGAGAATGTTTAATAAATTGTTTATATTACTCACGCAGAATGCCCCCTTCAATACATAGGGCCATTACTTACAGAACAATAGTGTGCTGTTTCGTTATAAATTGAAGAATGTTAGATGACACATGCTGAGCCTCATAAAACAATTCTAGAATGTAATATTCATGAAAGGCGGCAAAATTCATCGATCTTTGGTAATGTTTAAAATGGCAAAGGATTTGGATCATGCTGACACCAATCTCAGACACAATATACTTTCTAATTCCAGTTAAGAGTGATAAAATATACAAAATTGGGAATTTTGCTTTCTGTATAACCTCCATTAACAACAGTTAAGCTGCAGAGCTAATGAGTTGGTATGTATTTGACCTATTAAGCACTCGCAATTATACTCTAAATCGGATGAACTTCTTTATTTTACTACGAACGGCCCCCAGATAATGTTTTGTGATCTCATAGATAATATAAAGTAATAATCAGATATGGTTATATTGCCTTAAGCATGCTTCTGGTCATTTTGAAGAAAGCTGTATACAGTAGTATATCTTCTGAAATTGAGGGACCCTGCTGTCTTCAGACAATGGTTTGATGAGGTCACAAAACTTGTGAAACATCTCATATAATTCACATTAAGACACAAAAGATAAAATTACTCCCTTGTGAAGAGAATAGTGCCAATGGGACAAATTTATGATTCATGATTTTGCCTCAAAAAACATATGGTAATAGGTGGCAAACTGGTCTATATCTCTGCCTCCTTTCATAAAGAAGAGTCCAAGTCGTACATTCATCCCATGACAGCCCCATGTAGGCTGAAGCTATGCTTCACAAGAAATTGGTACAAGAAACAGAAATGATAAGGTCACCTCTTGAGTCTTCAGTTTTGAGTTGTTCATTCTTTTGTTACGTGATGTGACAGCCCTGTTGAATCCAATAATTCCCAACCCTCCTTATATAATTTTTTTCATTATTGTTATTATTATTTCAGGTATGTGATGCATTTCTGATCTCAAATTGCAGCATTTTAATTTCTTAATTTATACCTGTGTGAATTTATTCCATAATGTTGAATGTGTTTATGAAGAAATGGTTAATGCTTTAAGCTGTTAATGCTTTAATTTGTAACCGACTAGTCTAAAAGAAAGAAAACCTTAGAAGACAGTCAACAATATATTTGAATATATTAATGATACATTTAAAATAATTAATCTATGTATCAAGTTACTAATATGCAATCCGGTTGGCTTCTGGAGGATTTCAAAATTGTTCGCTTTATGTAGCGATGCATATCTGTCAGTTTCCATCGTCTTACACAAGACAATTGTCAGGGTCTTGTCGCATCTCTCACATCCAGGTCCCTCTGTGTCTTCTAGATTGTTCCACACCTGTCTTGTTAATCACTGCCCAAGTCCCGTCAGCTGTGTATAGTTTCATGTTTAGTATAAATTCCTCTCGTGTCTCTCTTGTCCTGGTCGGTTATCATCAGTGTTTCGATGGTTGTTAGAGTGTGTGGATGTATCCTCCTGGTTCTCCGTGTTTTGCACCCTCGCGTGCCTTTTTATTTCTAGTTTGTGAATAAAGAGTTTGAGTTCTTAATTTCCGTGTCTCCGTGTGCTCTGCATTACACACCAGCACCTACAGCGTGACAGGATAACCGACCAGGTTTGTCGCCTATTAAAGATTTTGCTGGAATGGAGCAAATCCAGCCAGCTTCTCCACCAGAATTAGAAGCGCGCCTGCCGGCATCAACGCCCGCTCATTGTGGGGATGCACCAGTGCCAGCTAGAGTGCAGCCAGGACCTGGCCATCTCGCTGGTCTGACTGCATTCGTGCCCACAGTTCTTCCGTCCACTTATCCACCCGTTGCCTACCAGCGCCTGCTTCAGCGCTCTCGATGGCAGGGAGTGGACTGTATTACCCGGCCACTAATGCACTGAATCTCCCGGCGGCGACTGGATTGTATTACCCGGCCGCGTATGAACTGTTTTACCCGACCACCAATGAACCGATTCCCATGACCAATGAACCGATTCCAGAGATCCTGGGTGGGTGGGGAAAAGGAGGCGGAGCCTCCGGGAAGGACCATTCCCCTGGCGCCACCCTGGACTGCCGCGCCTCTCAGGTGCCCTATTCCCCCGGCGCCACCTTGGACTGATGCACGACCCTGGTGCCCTATTCCCCCGCCACCACCTTGGACTGCTGCACCACCCTGGCACCCTATTCCCCCAGCGCCACCCTGGTTCCCCATGGCCCCGGTACCACCCTGGAGGCCTCCATGACTCCGGGTCACCCGGTCTCCAGAGTGCCCACCCTTGTTTCTTCTGTTGTCTGGTCTGTCTTGTCCTCCTCCTGTTCCCCTTCCCTCCCCTCTGCAAGGTGTTCCTCACTCGGAGTGAGGACACACCTTGCGGGAGGGGGCGTACTGTCACACTCTTGTCCTGTCTCTCACATCCGGGTCCCTCTGTGTCTTCTAGATTGTTCCACACCTGTCTTGTTAATCACTGCCCAAGTCCCGTCAGCTGTGTACAGTTTCATGTTTAGTATAAATGCCTGTCTCTGATGGTTGTTAGTTAGAGTGTGTGGATTTATCCTCCTGGTTCTTCGTGTTTTACACCCTCGCATGCCTTTTTGTTTCTAGTTTTTGAATAAAGTGTTTGAGTTTTGAATCTTCGTGTCTCCATGTGCTCCGCATCACATACCAGCACCTGCAGTGTGACAACAATGAGTTTACTAACAGGTAAAGGACATACTTTCCCACCACAGAGGTGAACAAATGCCCCTGAACACACTAAATCGCTTGATGGTCCAAATGTACCAGCCAGACATTCTGGGAAGTGCAAGGCAGGTTTGCAAGGACCACATGCATACCAGCTCTGGTGGAGTACAGGGACCTGACCCAGAAGACATAGCATTCCAGAGTGAGGTCTGAGTGACAAGCGCGACTCTTACCTGGCTCCATGGTTGATCAGAGGGCACGCAACAAGGCATAGCATTCTCGGATCGGTGGAGCCGATGGTGGAGCACTCTTCAGGGGAAGGGTGTCCTTAATTTTTTGTTTCAAATTTGTTTCTGTGCAGCCAAGAAATAAATGCTGGGTAAAGTTTTTGACCGCAACGCCAGGCAGGCCAGCCAGGGAGATATAGGAATCAGTATTTGTTGGACTCATATTGGCCAGGTTCAGCCAAATATAGTGTCCATGGACCAGTTATGCAGATATTGTCTTACAAAGGGATGTAGGGTGAGAGCCGTCACTGTGTGCAGCTCCTGCATCAGCCCTGGGTTGAACTTTCCCTCGACCCTGACACTCTCAGCGGCCTGGGAAAACATGAACTTCAGCACTAGATCAGACTCAAAAAATGCTACTCTCCCAGAAGGGGGTTACGCAGTCGAATCTTCATCCCCTAAGGACTGTAGCCCACTGTCCAATGCAGCATGCAACATCTGATGCTTTGTTGGAGCCCTACCTAAAATGCTAGGTCCCCCATGGGAAGAACTAGCAATCTCTTCCAGAAGCTCCACATTCATAAAGCTTGGCTCGGCAGGTTAACTCACTGAGCAGAGGAACTAGATCAAGGCATAGAATTGGGGACTCCACCGACAGGGGGTGCATGACTCACCCATGAATACCACCTCAGCATGCATTGAGTCCATACACGTGAGGCAGCAATTGTGACTGTCGAACAATTGAGTGGAATGATATCTTTAAACAGAAACATTGTTGCAACCATGTTTGCTCTTTTAAATGCAGACGTGCTCAGGGGAAATAAGTCGCAAAACAGCCTACAGGTCTGTGCCTGCAGTGTGCAAAAAATGCTCTTTTAGAAACTAGGAAGTGAACTACCACACAACCACCACCAGTGAAGAGCTTCTCCAACTCGTAAGCACACTTGTAGACAATTAATCGAGCAGAAGAAGAGATCCACTGGGTTCCAAAGCACAAGCTGAATGTGTGATTGTACGCACTCTTCCTTATATACCTGCTCAATGCACAATGCAAATCTCATGAACGATTCTCAAAGACAATTGGGCTCTTAGACGATATCCCTATTTGTCAGTTCACTTCTGATGTAACGTTGAACGTGACTGACGACTCGGACCGAAAGACTCGAGGGGTGATCTAACAATCTCTATTAAATATTAACACTGGGGAAAACAAAAACAAAAGAACAAACGATTTGGATTGGGAGGTGAGGTTAATTATCAGACTGCATAGCCTGAAGACCCAGCTAAGCAATTTAATAATAATTAAAGTTTGCCATAATTTGGCCTTGGCTGCATTATAGTGTTTTCTCATTTGAAATATGAATTATGTTGTTGAAGTAAATTTCTTGGAGAAATTTGCTATTAAAATGTAACATTTTAATTATATTCTGCTGAAAATAACAAAAATGACTTAATAAAAAAAATATTTTTTTTTAAATTTTTAATGAACAAGATTCAAAGGTCCAAGTCTGTAAAATTATCAGTACTTCAGTATCAGTACTGATAATTATCAGTACTTTAACACACAATGATCAAAATAGGATGGGTTCCAGCTCTAGTGATTGGAAACAAGCAACTGAATATATAAAACTGGCATAGAAGAGTCACCTAAATGGGTTGTTTATAAAAAAAAAATATATATATATATATATATATATAATAATGTATCCTTTTTTAATGTGCTCTCAGACTGAACCCATATAGCACAGTATTGAAATGCAAGTATACAGCTGTATATATTTCTTAATATATTGTATATATTGACCTGGGGTCTTTGTCAGACTCAACACCCATAACAAATGATGCGGTGCAACAATTCAAGCTCAAATAGTTTAAAATCAATGCTAGCTTGTAGAGGAGAAACAGTTTAAGAGGTTGCAGAGTTTCTGCAGAGATGCTTTCTCTGCCTTCGGAAAACATATGCTATTGGGTTCCTCGGAGTACAGCCGTACTGACGAAGATGACAGGTGTATGCGATCTGATTGACAGTGTTTTTCTGTATCACTTCTAATGCTGATGCACAACATCAACATCTGCACTGAAAAGGATGGTAGGAAAACTCCTTCTTGTGCTTTTCAAATGTATAGGGAAAAAAAATATCTCTGATTTGCCCATATTGATTTGTCCTTACCATAGAAGGGATCACGATTTGAACGAATAAATGAATTAAATATTGAATGAATGAATAAATAAATAAATGCATACAGGTGGAACTGAAAAGCAATGAAGCATGACAAATGTGTGCAAACAAAGTATGTGAGATGGGAGTGCTAAGTGGAGTTTGGACAGGTGAGTATGATGGGGGCCTTGCAGTAGAATCAAAATGTCTGACCTCGAAATTTGTACTCTGGCACAACAGAGTCCAACCTGATTTTCAGCAACCCTTTTTCCTGATTCACAGAGAATGTACCATTGCAAAACAAGCAAACAAACAAATAAAATGCTACGTTTCATTATTCCAAATATAATACAGGAAAAAGATAAATTAATGTACCGACAAAATTCTATATTTCAATAATGTATTTTGTGATACACTCGCCTAAATGATTATTAGGAACACCTATTCAATTTCTCATTAATGCAATTATGTAATCAACCAATCACATGGCAGTTGCTTCAATGCATTTAGGGGTGTGGTCCTGGTCAAGACAATCTCATGAACTCCAAACTGAATGTCAGAATGGGAAAAAAAGGTGAAATAAGCAATTTTCCGTCCAGACGGGCCGGTCTGAGTATTTTACAATCTGCTCAGTTACTGGGATATTCACGCATAACCATTTCTAAGGTTTACAAAGAATGGTGTAAAAAGGGAAAAACATCCAGTATGTGGCAGTCCTGTAGGCGAAAATGCCTTGTTGATGCTAGAGGTCAGAGGAGAATGGGCCGGTTCAAGCTGATAGAAGAGCAACTTTGACTGAAATTACCACTCGTTACAACCAAGGTATGCAGCAAAGCATTTGTGAAGCCACAACATGCACAACTGAGGCGGATGGGCTACAACAGCAGAAGACCCCACTGGATACCACTCATCTTCATTAAAAATAGGAAAAGGGCTGCAATTTTGACAAGCTCACCAAAATTGGACAGTTGAAGACTGGAAAAATGTTGCCTGGTCTGATGAGTCTCGATTTCGGTTGAGACATTCAGATGGTAGAGTCAGAATTTGGTGTAAACATTATGAGAACATTGCCTTGTTACCACTGTGCAGGCTGCTGGTGGTGGCGTAATGACATGGGGGATGTTTTCTTGGCTACCTGAGCATTCTTTCTGACCATGACCATTCCTTTATGACCACCATGTACCCATCCTTTGATGGCTACTTCCAGCAGGATAATGCACCATGTCACAAAGCTCAAATCATTTCAAATTGGTTTCTTGAACATGACAATGAGCTCACTGTACTAAAAAAGCACCCCAGATCTCAACCCAATAGAGCATCTTTGGCATGTGGTGGAACGTGAGTTTCGTGCCCTGGATATGCACAAATCTCCATCAACTGCAAGATGCTATCCTATCAATATGGGCCAACATTTCTAAATAATGCTTTCAGCACCTTTTTGAATCAATGCCACGTAGAATTAAGGAGGTTCTGAAGGTGAAAGGGGGCTCAAACGCCGTATTATTATGATGTTCCTAATAATCCTTTAGGTGGGTGTGGATTTGATTGAATATATAATCAGACTAAATCAGGAAGCTGAACAGAAGGATTAACTAATAACAAACTGTAACCTCAATCTGGTTTAACAGGAACTAAACAGAACATATATCTTACAATATACCTTTATAACAGCAGAATTGGTTACTGGAAGTTCTTGTTGAAGCAATGTATTGATTCTTCCGGTTATGTATATTTTTAGTGTGCTGTACTCACAAAGTTGAATTTCAGTCTTTTGTTTCTGAATGAAAGATTCCATCAATGCTATCATTTATGTGATTCATATAATTCCTAATGTGAGCATATTTTCAGCACACAAATAAAAGTACACGTGCATATTTGAATCCACATTAAAGTAAATATTATTTAGCTTTTAGCTTTTCTACCTTTTAGCTTTAAGGGGATTTCACATGACTAGCGCTAGTCAAAAGATTGATAAAGTATGCGATTTAGTGTTACACTGGTGCTGAAAAAAAAAATCCTTTTCTCTATTCCCCATGCTTGTGCTACTTGTGTTCAAAACGTTTTAAACTTTGTATTGTAAGCGCTCTTATGTGTTTGGATAAAAGTGTCTGCTAAATGAGTAAATATAAATAAATGTGTTGCCTCGTGAAGTGTTATGCAAAGAGTATTGTTTAAAATCTTGTTTTCTTAGTTCCTGAAAATTGGATTTATGAACTCGCTCAGAAATCTATTAACTCACTAATGAAAATAGGTCCTTGCTGCCACCTACTGGAATACACAGAAAACAGTAACAGCGTACAAACTATATAGTTTGTGTCCAAAATTGCATACATCTATTATATAATATGCAAAAGTCCAAACAGGAAATTCCATGGGAGCCAGGCAGAAGATAAAGAGCATGAAACAAAAGCAGAAATAGTGCTCAGAAATGCAGTGTAACCCCAACAAGACTTTGCATTGAGTAAATTAACACACAGGGTTTAAATAGGCAGGGTTCCGGAGATGAGACACAGGTATGAGCATGAGTCTGGGTAATAGATTGTGGTAAAAGTAGTCGATGGTGAGATACCAAGATGAAAGGAGTGCCCTCTGGTGGAAATCTACCAGTCCATACAGGTGGAATGTAACACATACTGTATAGAACATCATTATTTTTAGCACACACAAAGTACTTATTGAAAATAAGTGCCTAATCAGGATTGTGATAACAGTGACAACGCACGCGCAAGCGAGACTGTTCAAACGCCTCCATAGTCACAGCCGCTTGCAGCAGCTCACGGACCGGTCCGCGAATGCGCTCCGCGGCCCGGTACCATTTCATCGATGGACCGGGGGTTGGGGACCACTGCTTTAGAACACTGAATTAACAGTTCCACCACAGAAGTGAGCTGCCTACATTTCATCTCAAGCATGAATTTATCCATATGATTTTCCTCTTCAAGGTATGAGGTTGTTGTTGTCTGTTTTCATTTTAATTTTTTTTTTTCTTTTTTAACTAATGCTTCCAATGGAGGCACCTTAAGAAATTATGCAAACACATTTCATTTTAATGCCTGAAAGAATGTTTAATCTCTACAATCCTCTTATTTAATCTGGAAAGAAGCATGTTACCACAGGCTGAAGGATTCTGTCACAGTAATTTGACTTATGATCAGACACATAAGGATAGTCTGAGTGCAAAACATTTGAATAATCCATGACCAGGACCTTCTTAAATATAGTCAATATTTTATATTTAGATACCACCCTGTTTTGGACTGGCTGACATTCCTCAGAAGGGACAACAAAGGCAATGTTCAAATGACAAATATTTAAAGAGGGTCCATGGAGTTTCATAAAAATATAATCTCCTTCCAAGAGCACTTTAGAAAGCTAACCTTCTCTCCCATCATGTTCACATGTCATTGCATGCTGCAGGACAGCAGCGTACACAAGTAGAGACGATTATTGCCTAATGGCTTCACTTTATGTTACAGGAAGCACTGTTTCTGTCAACTGAGCTCAAAATAAAAACAAAGGAGGCATTTACGTTGTAATGAAATAAAACATATTTGTCAGCCATCCTCAGAGAGTGCTTTACCTCTTTGACTTTAACCTCACAAAATTCCCTGGTTCTAAATGTTGACTCGCTTGCATGGGCCGCCTGAACACTTCGCCACTGAGTTATTTAATGGCCTTTTTCAGCTCATGCTGAGTTAATGTATAAGTTTCACAGCAAGTCTATTTCAATAGCATTGATGAAGTTAGCTCGGGGAGGGGCTGCATTTTATTTCAGTGCGTTCTTTTTTTACCAGACCTCAGTCACATTATACATTATTCGAATTCTACTGAGAAATATTTTTACATTTGGCTTGGGAACACCATGTACATATTTTATGTATCCTGGGCCCTGCAGGTCTCTTTATACATTTAACTTTTGGGTCTGAACCACAGTGCGTGATTCATGTATGATAGTGATTCCATCTCTTTACACACTTTCCAATATCTGTTTCAATCATGACAACTCTCTTAGTATTTTAGTATACTGTAGGGACGATTCGGAAATCCATTGCCGCTTGTGTATATATTTCTTATGTGTATATGTTCTTTTATTTTTCTTATTTGTACACTTCAGTCTATCACCTATGTAACCAATTGTTACTTAAAGCCTTTCTTTACTTTTCTGTATTTTTCCATAGACTAAGGATTAATATTGTCTACACTTCTCACCAGATGGAAAATGTTATCAGAATGTTTTGAGAGTCTCTCTGTTGATAGTTGGAGCCTGAGCCGAGTTCAGCCTTGGAGAAGCTGTGCATGTATGAGTGTGTTAATATGGTCTGTATTGGTGAGGTGATTAACTGGCACCATAAGGACATGGAATGACGTGTTCTTGGCAATCCACGTGGAAGGTCACTAACCCGTCTGCCATGTGATCAACAAAGATATGCTTCAGACTGTCTGCTCTTGTGTGGAAAATTACTTTCTTTCTTTCTTTCTTTCTTAGCCAATCAGAATCATTTAACCATCATCATTGACGTAGTTAGTCCTCTTTGTTAGAGTATAATTGGTATAACAATGTTATAACAAACTCCTTGTGAGACCTGAAGCTGGCTTCTGCTGATGAAACTGCAAACTAAACTTCACTTAAATTCCTTCTATTGACTTCAATTGAGTCACTTCTGACTCCTGGTCTTCATTCAACATATCTGGTCCTCGGGTCTTAACTGTAAATCCCAAACAATACTCAGTCCTAAAATTCAGACTCATCATGTCTGATTGCCTACAGCTGTTTCATGTATCTTGTGAAGGCCAGCTAAACCCAGTTATTCATTGATAAGTCTTGAATGTGTCTCAAATGCATTTCTGAATGCTCCTTTGATTATCTGTTCCATGGATTTATTGTTGCCTGTTTGTCTATCTCTTGGATTACCCTGTTTGTCTGAGCTCCTGCCATGGTATCTGTTTGGATGGTATGCCTGTTTTTTTAACCTTTTTTCTGTTTTTTATTACATCTTTAGATTACTCTTTAATAAACTACTGTGTTTGGATCCTAAGCTTGTTTAGGATCCTAAGCAGTTTATTTAATAAAGGAACCATCAGCCTGTGCTTTTCTAGAGGGTTTTTTCAACACAAATGGACAAACACATATGAAAATATATTTACACATTCAGATTGGGGTAAGTATTTTTGTTTATTTTTCTGAAGTAAATATACACTTTTTTAACCCAGCAAGGAAGCACTAAATTGATTAAAATACATTTATAATTGACAACTCCAGGACATCCCAAATACATTTCAATTAATTTAAGGACTAGACTCAGAGGTGCCAATTCAGTGTGTGAAAATGATTCTTCATGCTCCTTCCAAACCATCCTTTCATAAATTTAGCCTGATGAATCTTGACATTGTCATTCTGGAATATGGCAGTACATAATCTCACTTTGAATAAATTGATAACATTTGCATTACAAGGATAACCTATTATCCCCTATTAAATACAGCTGTTTACTACTATAAAAATATGTAATTTACATTTTTCTCTCATAGATGAAGGACAGCTCAATTCATTGTATTCCTGCTTGATTTCATAGTGATACTTTTCACACTCTGCAAAGCACATGAGATGTTTAGGTGCCATAAGATGTTTTCATACCACTTATGAGTTCATGCAAACTGATACCCGAGATGACCGTTGGTCCCATTTTCACCCCAACCAAACAAATCAAACTCTGACATCAAACAAATTCAGGTCTGCAGCAACAATTGACTAAGACTTTTTTTTTGCTTTTTGAGCAGAAGGCAATAGTTTGAATCTCTGCCAAAGCAACCAGAGAAACTGGAGACTAGGCTTGTCAATGTATTGGACTGAATTGAGTTCAAAACACGAGAGCTCCTCAGGGAAGAGCTATTCAATTAAAATGAAGAAATTCTGATGGCACTTTAAAGCTAGAGAGACTCGTTTTTATATTTAATTAGATCACATAGTATATTGAAGCCTTAAACTGACGTAATGGATGTGTTCCCGACACTGTGAGACGCCAAGTCCCTTTAGCATTACTTTGTTAATTGTCTTTTTTTTCCGAGGGGGTCAAATGTTAATCTTCTGCCTCCTGTCTCACTGGACTTCACACAATTCATCATATTAACCAAAGAAAAAAGGCTTGATGACCCTCTCTCATGCTAAATTACTAATGAATGAATATAGATATAACTCAAAAGGGATCCTAAGGTAAATCAGTCTTCTAGTTTGGCTTACAAATTTACATCATGACTGAACAGCTTTTCTACTTCTGGAAAACTAATGTAATATGAGCATACTGTCAAACCATTAACCATGTTCTCAAATGCAAAACGAATTTCCAATGTTAAGGAGGTGATTCAGCTTCAGTGCCTTGCATTACTAAGCTTTTGTTTGTGTTGTGAAATAATACGTTCAACATCTAGATGTTTAAATCGACTAATTTAACAAAGTAATCCAACTAATCTGATTTTATAACATAAAACTTGATGTTTAATTAAACTGATTAATAGTTTCAGTAATTTGGCTAACTTGACAATACTTCACTCTGTTGAAATCACAAATGATTTTTGGCAGTCATTGCCTCACAAAAACAATCTTTTTCTAATACATTTTTAATGGAATTTTTCTCTTAATTTCAACATAGAATTAGCAGCACTTACGGAGCACAGTCAATCTCAGGACGCTGCGTACAGTCAAGCTCTCTTTGTCATGCAAATATTTCTAATAATGGCTAAAACAAATTAATCGTCTTTTATTTTTCTTGCCACTGGAAGGCGTTTGGGTCGCTTTTGTGAAATTTCCACATTTTTTAGAACAAAGAGTGGTAGCTATCTGTCTTCTACCATTTCCTAATAGTTTTACTGCAATTGAATGTTTCAAATCAAATGTTTTTCAAATGCAAAGGTATAATTACAGTGGGAAAAGTGCTTTTGCATTGTTCTGAGTGAAATCTTAGCATCCAATAATGTAGTTGTTTCATCACATAAATCTTGAAAGAACAAGTTTGAAAACCATCCCTTTTAATATTTATTTTAATAGGATCCGAACACCACATCCCTCACACAAGACACATCACAGATAGGAGAGATGACAATACAGCAGTTGTCAGGGCTCTGTAACAAAACCAAGAGTAAAACTAGACTTAAGTGACAGAACGTCTGAGAGGGAACGAGACGCTGCGTCATCGCTATGGGAACGCCCTGCGTCATCAACTCTTGAAGCGCAATAGAAAACACCTGTGAGAATGATGTCATGATGACGTCATGAGCCAGGAAACAAAAGGCAAACCGAAACCGGCAACCACAGCTTGTGAACGTCTGAAACAAGCGCGGCATGCGGGAGAGCTAGGGCTGATGCTGATGACGCAGCGTCTCGTTCCCTCTCAGGGAACTATGGTTACATACGTAACCTGAGACGTTCCCTTTCAAGGGAACTCGAGCTGCGTCATCGCTATGGGAACGCTATACCAACGCCACCCAAGCGGAAAAGCATGCCCCAAGGTGCTCCAGTGGAGATGTTCTGGCACCCTCGGGAAGACCAGTCTCTCACGGCAAGATAGCCTCAGCTAGAGCTTGCCCCACTGAGTGATCTGCATGGCTCGTCGGGCCTCAGCCCCGGGAGAGCCATACCCAATGCTCGCACTGGGCTGCAGACCTCCTGACCCATGACGAGAGGGAAAACCCCCCGCAGAAGGAGGAACCGCAAAGCGGCCCTTGCGCTCTCCTAGCCTCAGCCAAGGAGAGTAACCTCAAAACCTGCGGGAGACCCCCTCAGTGAGGAGAACGGACTCAAGACCTCAGTTGTGAACCAGAACTCCGCGGCTGCGGTAGCGGCTCTCGGCCCGGTAGCGAACCTGGGGAGTGTCTAACACAAATTGACCCCAGGACGCCCAAGGTGGTGGCCCTAAGAGAGGGCCACCGACAGACTGCGCATCGCAGCGCCAGCCGAGGAGCAGCCACCCACCACAAGACCGCCTAAAACCCGAAGGTAACAAGGCGTAGGCGAGGTGAACCCGAAATACATATGGGGACTTAAGCACTGTTGTGCTGCCCGGCCCAGAACCGTAAGCAGTGAGAGTTAAACCTGACCTGAGGCACTTCTCAAAATGGTCTGGTTTGAGGCACTTGCCTAGGGGTCACCTTATCGCCGAGGAGGTCCAACACGCACCGAGCTACAACAACCGTCAGGCCTAGGCCAGAGCACGGCCGGAGCTACTACTACGCATCGGGAAGTGGCTCCTAGTAGAAGACCGACCACACCCCAGTGACGCGTAGAGCCTTCCTCAGAAGGTAGGTACGCCCAGCACCAGGGGAATAACGAGGCGCCCGGGGCCTCCCGGGTTAACGCTGACACCACCCTGGAGACGCTAGGGAGATGGTCCCCCGAAGGGGACCCTCTAGAAAATGCGCCAAACCCGCTGGCTAGCAGGACCATATATATATAAAGGGAGAAGAGCTTGAAGAGGGGCGGATGACCGCCCAAGCTCGACTGCTGATGCCACGGGGCCAAAGGCTTCGGCCGTGGCAGGACAGCGTACTCCCAGGAACCTACTACGCGGCACAACGGTGGCTCCCCCCTCAGGGAAGCTGGGAGCTCACACCATGCATAGGTCTTAAACTTGGAGAGGCATGCAACAACAGGGGAAAACGGAATTGGTAACATAAACCCCCCGAAGATGCCTAGGGCAGTGGTCCAGGGAGATCCAGAGCGGCCTAACATGTGTCATGCCTTGCCGACTCACATTCAGGGAGGAGAGCTTGAAAAAGGGACGGTTGACCGCCCAAGCTCAACTGCTGATACCACGGGGCCAAAGGCTTCGGCCGTGGCAGGACAGCGTACTCCCAGGAACTTACTACGCGGCACGACGGTGGCTCCCCCCCTTAGGGAAACTGGGAGCTCACACCATGCGTAGGAGTCAACCATGAAGCTCTGTGGCTGCAGTCGTTGCCCTCGGCCCAGCAAAGCGAGCCTGGGAAGTGTACCAAACACCCCCCAGGAGACCCAAGGTGATGGCCCTCCGGGGAGGGACCACCGCACCTCAAGTGCGTCGCAAGTGAAAACCGGGTAGCCGCTACTGCAGCCGCAAGACCGCCAAGACCCGAAGGTAACAAGGCGTAGGTGAACCAAAAAAAAACAAACGGGGACTTAAGCACTACCGTGCTGCCCGTTACCAGACCCGTACGTTGCTAGGGTCGCATCTCACTAGAGGCGATCCTGAAACGGTCTGGTTTAAGGCACCTGCCTAAGGGGTCCATCACAATCGAGCTACAGCAACCACGAAGCCTAGGCCAGAGCACGGTTGGAGCTACTACTACGCACTGGGAAGTGGCTCCCGAGGAGATACAGCCCAGTGACGCGCCGAACCTTCCTCAGAAGGCGAGTATACCCAGCAACAGGGAAAAAAGGCGCAGACCACACCGCCACACGGAAGAAATGGCAGACACCATAAGGGAATATCAGAGCGCCCGCAGGCGACTGAATGAGACGGCTAACCGCCCAGGCTCACACTGTCAATGCCACGGGGCCGCAGGCTTCGGCCATGGTAAACAGTACACTCCTAACCTCACTATGCGGCCACAAACGAAGGTTCCCCCTCAGGGGAGCTGGAAAGACATACCGTCTTTATTTCTCTTTCGCGAGCCTGAACAGTCTCCCTGAAGACTGTGAGACAAGATTGGCATCCTACAGCGCGGACCACGTAGGATAGCCCTCCCCCTGCACCTTCCAGCGAGCGAGAACAACACCTCGATGTCGAACTGCTAACTGCTATGACTGAGCCACCGTGGATGGGGCTCAGAACATGGATGTCATGCAGGCGCAGCGCCCAAGCATTAGTGAAGGTGCAGTTAGTAAGTTTGTCATCGAAAGAGAGGGAATGGTCGCAAGAGAGGGAGTAACAAAAGTGCCCAGGACGCTTAATTATTCGTCTACTTATTTTCTACCAAGATTGCAGTGGCTCCCCCCCAGGGGAGCCAGGAAACCTTGTCACTCGAGCGGAAGCAAAACCGCAAGAAGGAAAAGACACAGACAGTCTAACTGTCATAGAAATACAGGGAGAAAAAATGCTCTAGGAACCTCCTCAGAGGGGCAGCCGGACGCCCGCAACACTGCAGGCAGTCACTGGGCCGCCTAGAAAAAATGCGCTCACCCGGCCCGAAGGGAACCAGCACGCTTAACTCAGAGCTTAGTAGAAATATTTCACCCTTTTTTTTTTCCTTCATATTCCCTTTTTTTTTCACTCATTTTTCTTTTCTTTTTTTTTTTTTTAAGGCCTCTTAAACTTAGCCTTACCCCCTCGCTTTTTGGCCTGAAGGTGGGCCCTCAGGTCCTCCCTCTCAGCCGGGGGTTGGAACAACGGCCGCCGCCCCCATCCCCCAGACTTGTCCACGGGCTGTCGGGCGGCAACACTGCGCTTCTGCGCAACCCGACGGTACGATGTACTAGGTCGCGGTTGATCAGACAGGCGAGGCAGGACAGTCTTAAAAGCTTCCTTCTGCATAGTTGCAGCCTGAAACTTCTCAACAATAGTCTCTACCGCCCCACCGAAGAGACCAGGCGGCGCCAATGGAGCGTCAAGCAGCACGCTCTTATCACCGTCCTTAAGTGATGTTAGGCTGAGCCAGAGGTGTCTCTCTACGGCTACCAGGGAAGCCATGGCTCGACCGGCTGACCCTGCCGCCTCCTTAGAGGAACGCAGGGCCAAATCAGTCACCCTGCGCAACTCAGCGGTGGAATCAGCATCTGCCTCAGCACCATCCTGACCCAAATCGCTGAGCAGCTCAGCCTGATAGGCTTGTAATAACGTAACCGTATGGAGGCAGGCAGCCGCCTGGCTAGCTGCAGAGTAACCCCGCCTGGCCAGGGAGGAAGTAATCCTCAATGGCTTGGATGGAAGGACAGGATTACTCAGTGCTGACGAGAGAGGCGCTAAATAATTGGCTAGGGGTTCCTCAGTTTTTGGCATTGAAACATACCCAGCTGCATGGGCCCCCTCAATATTCGCATAGAGCGACGTCACAGGGTTGTGAACTCTGTGCGAGGCAGGTCTTGACCATGACCTAGCCACCTCAGTGTGCAGGTCAGGCAAAAATGGGAGACCCTGCCGTTTCACAGAAATTTTAGCCTGCAGGAAGCGCTCATCTAATACGCTCCGGGGGCGCGCGTCCTCCCGCTCGGCCGGCCAAATAATACCGAGCCTCGCAGAAGCACGCTCCACCACCCCTTTCAGCTCCTCAGATGCTGGTGAGCCAAGCACATCACCAGTATCAACGCTCACGACATCCAGTTCCTCAGAACTGGACTGCCGCGGCAGCAGGCTTTCATCCCCCGAGCTTTCCGGACCCGCCCTCGAGCGAGCTCCGGAATCCCGGGGAAGGGGGAGAGGACCCGGGGAAGATGCCGCGGCGCTCACGCCGGGCATATTCCCTAACTCAAGATCCATCTGCGATCCCCATGACCGGGACCGCCGCAACGCCTCAACAGCGGCGGGACCCGAGCCACAAGGACCGCGCGCCCTCGCTGCCTCCTCGAAGACAGCGCGACGCGAGCGTAGAATGCGAGGCGGGAGGCGCTCGCAATCTGCACAGGCAGTGTCCTCAAACGCTGCCTGCGCATGCTCTTCCCCCAAACACATCACACATAAAGCGTGTGTATCCCCGCCAGTGATGAACCGTGGGCAGGGGAATGCACAACGCTTAAATGATTCAGACATGTTAAACACACTTTTCCAGGACAATCTCACAGCAGCCTTCCAGCGCTTGTTGAAGACGAAAAAGCTGTGGTTGCCGGTTTCGGTTTGCCTTTTGTTTCCTGGCTCATGACGTCATCCGCGTCATTCTCACAGGTGTTTTCTATTGCGCTTCAAGAGTTGATGACGCAGGGCGTTCCCATAGCGATGACGCAGCTCGAGTTCCCTTGAAAGGGAACCCTGACAACTGAATACTTACTATAGAGTCACATTTAGGGTTAGGGTTTGGTTTAGGGTTAGTTACTTGTAATTATGAATAATTGAATGTTATTAATTACATATAGTAACATGTAACTATACCACACTTTAAGTGTTACTAAGTCTTGTTTTTATGAATACCAAACTATATTGATAGAGATTAATAAAGTTTGTGTTTGTGTGTAAGATAACTGTTTACCAAAGTTAAGTTGTTGCGTGAAGAAGGAAGTCGAAGATCATTTAACAATTTTAATCACAAAATAAATAAACACAAAACTGACAGAAAAAGCAGCAGCCCCTCATGGACGACTGCGACACAAACATAAACAACGCACAAAGTAAAATGTCCAGACCTGTCCAAATGTCATCACTCCTCCTTTGATGCTTCCGCTCCTCCATGAGGTACAAGGCCAGTGTGGCGCGCAGGCGATGCTCATTATCAATCACCCCACCAGCTCTTGGCTTGCCCTGCTCGCCACACACTGCATTTCACTACACCTAATTAAAGCATGTGAAAGTGTTTCTTCATTGTCCACTACTCCAGTATTTTCATAGGTCAAAGCTAATACTATTGAATTATCTATCCATTCAAATATTTTAAAACAAAATCTAAAACCTCAACACTAGTTTTACAAGCCAACACACTAACAAGTATCTTAACTGCTCAGACAGTATGCACATCAGTTTTGTTTCCTTGGCTAAGTTTGCAGCCATAGCTTAAGAAAGAGCAGCCCTCTTTCCCCAGATACATACTGTATAACCATTGGCAAAGTGCCACACTCTAAAATCATGGCTTCTACAAACAATAAGCACCTCGCTCTAATATCTAGAGCACTGTTTGAGTTGAATTTCATATTAGCGTGTAATGTGTATTGCTTTAGCACAATACTTTGTTTCCCGTGCAATACACTCTGGAAGGGTAATTCCTATTCAAACGGATCTGCTCATGGAACTCCATTTGCAGATGTTCAATTTGGTTAACAGTGTGTGTTTTGAAATAATACATTGTGATGCTGAGGCAGAGGTTATCTGTCATGCAGCATATGTAGAGTAAATCCCCATAAACCACTTGTGTAATAGTGCATGTGGCCTTTTCATCCAAGAATGAGAATAAATCCCTTCCATTCCCATCATATTGCGAACAGAGATCACAAATCCATGACAATCAAAGTCCTTTTTACGATTTTTTTCAACATAGCTATAGTGCCGACATGTAAGCATGTATTCAAACACTACAATTGAAACACCAGGTTGACACATCCAAGATTATCATCAAATTTACTCCACACACATTTACTCCCACTCAAATACTGTATTAATTTTCTCTAGAGTCAGAGATTTGAAAATAGTTTACTACAGACTAAATTAATTTTCTGGACTCATTGAGAGGCTGCCATTGCACCAGAGACAAATCTATCTATATATATATATATATATATATATATATATATATATATATATATATATATATATATATATATACACACATATGAGTGAGGGGTATATAATTGATGTGTTTCTTCCCTTGTACAGAATGTTCTGGTTTTTCAGAATGATGAGATTTGCCACAATGAGTTATAACACATATGGATCCTCCACTGACTGACAAGAGGAAACCATGACTTTATGACATGTACACACTGCAACGTTTTTGTGATAACCAGATCATATAGATATACAGTCAATAATATTTTATTTAATACCCTAAATAATAATTATCTGTGTCTAAGAAATGCAGGAGAAATCTCTGATTGCTCACTTAGTATTTTCTGTCAATATTTATCTGCCTTGCACCTGCAAACAATCAACTTGAAGTGACTGAACAGAACAACAAAATCTAATATGTCATAAAATCAGGTAATATCTGCTACCAACGGTGTTTTATTATATTATCATTCTTAAATGTTCTTGATATTTACACATAAGAGACTACTCTAATATAAATACATACTGAATGTTTCATACCTGAAAGCTAACTCCCCAGTTTAATATATGAATTTTTATTTTCTACCCTTCTGAAACACCAGGTACTGATATGAAATCAATAGAATCCTGACAATATGATTTTCCTTGGCTTGCCCCTTAACATGTGTATGTAAATCAAGGAGGGGTGCTCATGTCTGTCCATCAGTTAGAGTGGTACAGCTATGCCTGTGAGATGACCGTGCAAAGTTATTCTTTCCCTGGATGTGGACAAGCTTCACTTCCAAAATGGTGTGCTTGAGTGTTTACATGTCAAAGTTTGTGTTTCTTTATTCACACTAAACTTTTTTCTTAATTATTCCCATCATGCTGCCAGTTTTTCTAAATATTTTGTGTTGAATCCTATAGTGTTATGTTATGTTCTCGGAAGCAATACCAACAAGGACATTTATGTCAGGATCCTGCCCTGACAGTCTTGACTGTTTTGCCTTTGTTTAATGTTCCCTTGTTTGTCTTGTGTTTGAACACATGGCTTTGTCTTTGTATGTGTTTGCCATGTGCCAACTTGAACTATTCTTGAACTAGTCACGCTCCGTCAAAAGCACTAGGGTGAATACCTTGATGATAGTCTCGTGAAGCACTATGTAAACGGTTAACCGATCAACCGAGTGTGAGTGACAGTCGCAAGTTGGTGACGTCACGAACCATGGTGACAAAAAGGCACCCGAAACTGGTGATAGTCTGTATTGTAGGTATTCCTCTAGCACTTTAGACGTCAGCATCTTGTTTCCTCTTCAGGGAACTATGGTTACCTATGTAACCTGAGATGTTTATGTTTGGGTTTTGTATCCCAGATTTAAAGACTTATTTTCTGTTACTTTAGTTCTCTTTGATCATTTTACCCTGAGTTTACACTTATCGAGGTATCTTTCTCCTATCGTGACTTGTTTTACTTTAGTTATTTTTTACCATTGTGTTTTGATAATTTTCTGGATATACAAATTGGGTTTTCAGTCACATACTCTAGTGTTTGCCCTGCCTTGAACTTATGAAATGTTTTAGTAGTTTTGTTCTTGTGTCTTGTTTCTCCCCTGTAGTGTTCTAGTCCTGTCCTCTCCTGTCCTGCCTGAGACTCCACTCTCTAATAGGTTCCAGTCTGCTCAATCCTGTGCCCAAGTCTCGCTCATGCACCCAGTGTCCCCTTCGGTCTTGCTGCCACAGCAGTAGATGTGCCGAGGCTACATTAGCATGCTTCCCAGAGAGTCGTCAGATCTCCTCTCTGAGGAGAGAGTCTGTGTAAGCGACAATTAGCTCTGCTTGGGGACACCAAAAGTGTAGGTCCCCTTTAGCATCCTTAGAGGGCCCTAAGTGTAGTGGGACTCCCAGGTAATTAAGGGTTGGGCTTCATCTGCAACATCCAATCACATAGCTCTAGTGCAAACATAAAGAGGGCAACCAAGGTATCGCTCATGTGTCACTGTTGGTGGACCGCCCCCTTCCGGTGTCCCTTCCGCTTCGTGGGTAAGTGGTTGAGTTGAAGAGTAACTAGTAAATGCATCTGTTTCTTTATTTAGTTAATCTTTTTGTCTAGAGCGCCTTGATCAAAATCGGAGTGTTTGGTTGGCGGCTGCCTACTCCTATCTGTGCGCGTTCAAATTCTCATGCTGTATAGGCCGCACGTTCATATTCATACTTTGCGCGTGGTATCAACAATATAAAGGCATGTGAATCCACCGCTGTTCGTTCAGGTTTTTTATCACTGTGATAACATCTTTTTTAAACTATTTTAGGAGGAATGACAGGGCTCAGGCTCATTGGTTGCTAGAGACAACGCAACGCGTAATAGAGGAAGAATCTACAGAGCCTGCAGGGCAATATATTGACCCTGCTGTTTTCTCCATACCGTTTCCGCCATACTGACTTTCCCGAACATTAATCCCTCCAGCGAGCATTCGCCGCGTGCTGGCTTTCCCGGAGATCTTGTTCCTTTAGTAATTAATGTGCCTCTTTTCGTTTTTTTTTTGTTTAGTTTCATTTTGTGTGGATGTTGCTGGTTTGTCTAATTTGTGTTGTGTCTGTCTTGAATTTGTTTATTTTGTTTGCTGATAATTATTTGTTCAGTGTTTGCTTTCATTTTGTTTAGTTTAATGTTTCATTTCTTTTGGCTCTCTGGGTTTTTTACATTGTTTACTTGTTTTTCATTTGTTATCTTTGGTTCTTTTGCTTTATTCAGATTTATTCGTTGCATTTTCCTGCTTGTATCTATTTGGTATATTGTTTATTTTTCTTGATGTGTGCAGCTGTCTCTGGTTTCGTTTATTTTTGGTCTACATTTGCTATTGTTTGTCTTTGTCTTTTGATTCTTTTGATTCTTTTGCTTTATTGTGTGAATGTATTTTGGATTTAATCTAAGTTTTGTTGAAAATATAATTTTGAGTTAAACTGTTAATTTTCCTTCTTCCATTGTAGGAACCGAGGCTTCGGGGCAGACCTTCAATGGACTCTCATCTCCGGTGAGCAAGCCACAAGCCACTTTGTCACAGTGTGTGTGTGTCTGTGTGTTCCTGCATGAGATTACCTTTGTGTGTAGTGAGACCTTGCACCTGGTGGTAAGATTTCTCCCTTTTGCAGAGACTTTGTGCTCGCTGTAGCCACCCGTCATAGGTAAGCCTCGGTTCCAAGTCATTCTTAATTCGTTTTAAGAGTTTTCTATTGTTAATAAAATTTTCTTACATCCACGTCTCTGGTCCTCTTTTGAAACCACGGACCTGTGTCCAAGAAATATTCCCTGTGACAAGGGTGGCGTAGTCAGCTGTAATTCAAAGTGGAATCTCTCTGATTCGAGCCCCGCTATATAAGCATGGCATAGCTTTGGAAGTGCAGGGAGCGTTGTCACGCCTCCTTTTAATGGTAGAGTCTGCATTCTTTTGTTGAGGCCTCCATTCCCCTGAGCTCTGCCTGGGTTACATGAGAGAGAGCTAGAATTGGTGGCTCCAGTCAAGCCCCCTCATCTAGCCTGTGGCATAAAAAACTGTTTTTTTTGGCTGAGACCACTCCTGAGCTCAAACTTCTAGGTCTGCGAGGTGATTGCAAAAAAAAGTCTTCCTGTTGTCTGACACCCTCTGTACCCTTCGCTCCCCTGAGCCGCGGCTGAGGCATGTCTTCTAGCAAGCGGCCTGGAGTACAACAAAGGGCTGTTGGCAATACGTTGCTCGCACTGCGTATTGTCCCAGTTCACGAGTGAATCGGGGCATCCATCAGGAATCTGGAAGGATTGCACTCGGTACACCCTGTTGTTTTTCTGTAGTCAGCCTGTTTGACACTAGCAATAGGGAAACCAGTTGTAGAAGGGCCCTGCAAACCCTAACGGTGGGCCATCCCTACTCCTATGAACTCCACTCAGAAAGCTAGGGGACAGTAGCTCTCCAAGGAGAGCCCCCTGTACACGCTCCTGAGTGTCCGTGAGTCGCGTTGACTCCTGAGTACTTGAGGAGTCTAGTTGTAGAAAAGGAGGTGTGGGTAGAGTTGACAGCTCTTTAAGAGAGAGTTACACCTAGCACAGGTAGAGCTGTCGCCTATGGCTTGCTCAGTTGGGGAAACTTAACACTTAAAATTCATCAATTGTATTAATTTGCCTGCTCTTTTAGACTGCTGTTCAGCCAAACAAACTTTGTTTATATTGTTTTTCCTGTGACCACTGTAAAGCTGCTTTGAAACAATCTATATGAATAAAGGTGACTTGACTTGACTTCCACTTCCCCTACGCTCCCCCAGGTGCACCTTCTTGCAAGTCATTGGCTTTGTCTATCCTCCTTGTGGCTGCCTGGGGCCTGAGAGTGTCAGGATTCCGGGCTGATCAGCTGAGTTCTTTCTGATAACCATGTGCTTTTGTTTGTCATGTCTTTTCCCTCCCCCCTCGTTTCCTTTTTATCTGCTCATTTACCTCACCTGTTGTCTCGTTATCTTCCTAGTCTGTTGCCCTATTTAATTCCCTGTTGGGTGCTATTCGCTGCTAGTGTGTTCGGGTGTTTTTATGCTGACAGTTCGCAGTTTATTGTCTTTTGTTGATTTCCTTCAGGATTCCAGTTTTGCTAGTCTTAGGACCTCATTCTGTTTTCCTGACCGGTGCTTTGGATCCTCCAGCACTTTTAGTTTCTCCTCTGGCTTCTCCGCACCTTTTATTTTCACACCAGAGATTGACTTTGTGTTTTTCGAGTTTTGGCTGGAGTTTTTTCTGTTTTGCTGTTTGCAAATAAACATTTTTGCCTGTAATTGGATCCTCTCTCAGTTACTAGCCCTGACAGAACAAACTGGCCATGATGGATCCAGCAGATGAAGATTCCGTGAGATCGGCTCTTGCACAACAGGGGGCTCTTCTGGGACGCCATGAAAACCAGCTCTCCTCATCTAATCAAGCCCTCAAGATGATGGCATCCCAGATAGCAGACCTCACAACCCAGCTTCAGCAACTTCGCTCTGACCAGGTTTCGGCCCATCATGTTCCAGAACCCAGGGTGAATCCTCCTCCTTGCTATGATGGTAATCCTGCTGCCTGTCAAGACTTTTTGACGCAGTGTTCAGTGGTGTTTTCTCTCCAACCAGCCACATTTTTTACTGAAGAGTCAAAGGTGGCTTACGTTATTACATTGTTGACTGGCCGTTCCCGTGAATGGGGAACCACAGTATGGCAAGCCAAATTCCCTTTTTGCTCAAACTTTATGGACTTTGAGTCAGAGATGATAAAAGTGTTTGATCGATCTGTACATGGGCGGGAGGCAGCAAGACATTTGGTTTCACTTCGCCAAGGAGATTGCTCTGTTTATGATTATTCAATCCAATTCCGAACCCTGGCTGCTTCATGTGGCTGGAATGCAGCAGCTCAATAGGACCAGTTCCTTCATGGACTCAAAGATGAAATTCTGGATGAAGTATCTATTGTCATGAGCTTCCCACTGAATTTGATGACTTGGTGGACTTGGCCATTAGAGTGGATAATCGACTGGCGCTATGTCGACGTAACCAGGTTGCCAGATCTGCTTGGGCATCAGTGGGGGCTCAAGAACCATCTCTCACCTCTTGCCCTGAGTCCTTGTCAGAGCCTGAACCAATGCAAGTTGGCCGTACCCGATTCACGGCTGAGGAGAGGCAGCGCCGCCTAACCAAAAGACTTTGCCTCTACTGTGGTAACTCTGGGCACTTCGTGTCAACCTGTCCGTTAAAACGCAACGCTCGCCAGTAGCTGGGGAGGTACTGGTGAGCGTAACTCCTGTCAATGATCCTCCCATAGTGCGCACTCTTCTCCCTGCCATTCTTCAGTGGGATTACTCTTTTCATTCGTGTTCTGTTCTTGTGGACTCTGGGGCTGAGGGCAATTTTATAGATTCATCTCTACTGGCTAAGTGGGGTCTTCCTACTGTCTCTCTCCAGCCTCCCTTGACAGCCCGCGCACTCAAGAGGCTGCGTCTTGCTCTTATTTCCCAATCTACTGTCCCTGTAAATCTTACCATTTCAGGCAACCACCGTGAGGAGGTTGTGTTTTATTTGCTAGACTCTCCAGGCACTTCCATTGTGATGGGCACCCCTGGCTGATAAAGCACAATCCCCACATTAACTGGGCTGAAAACTCTGTCCTTTCCTGGAGCCCATTTTGTCTTAAACATTGTTTGGGTGCTGCCCCTTCTCCTGGCTCTGTTTTCTCTATTTCGCAGGAGGAGGCAGCGGATTTGTCTGGTGTTCCGGTGGTCTACCATGATCTTCGGCTGGTTTTCAGCAGGTCCCGGGCTGTGTCTCTCCCTCCGCACTGTCCCTATGATTGTTCCATTATTCTGCTCCCTGGCACTTCCCCTCCTCGGGGGCGGTTGTAATCCCTTTCTGGCCCTGAGCGTGAAGCCATGGACAAGTACATCAGTGATTATCTGGCAGCCGGCCTCATCCGTCCCTCTTCCTCTTCAGCAGGTGCAGGTTTTTTCTTCGTGGAGAAGAAGGATGGATCTTTGCGTCCCTGCATTGATTATCGAGGGCTGAATGACATTACGGTTAAGAACAGGTACCCCCTACCTTTAATGTCTTTGGCTTTTGAGTTGTTGCAGGGAGCGGGATTCTTCACGAAGTTGGACCTGCACAATGCTTACCACCTGGTCCGCATCAAAGAGGGGGATGAGTGGAAGACAGCTTTCAACACTCCCACGGGGCATTTTGAGTATCGGGTCATGCCGTTTGGATTGACCAATGCCCCAGCTGTCTTCCAGACCCTGGTCAATGACGTGCTGAGAGACATGGTAAACAAGTTTGTCTTTGTGTACCTGGATGATATCCTGATTTTTTTCCCGTTCTCTCCAGGTACACATCCAGCACACCAGACAGGTGTTGCAACGACTGCTAGAGAATCAGCTGTATGTTAAGGCTGAGAAGTGCTCGTTCTGAGGGGATTCGGGTAGACCCAGCCAAGGTAAGGGCCGTTTCCGATTGGCCGACCCCTGACTCGCGCAAGGCGTTGCAGCGATTCTTGGGTTTTGCTAATTTTTATCGTAGATTTGTACAGAATTATAGCCAGATCGCTGCACCCTTGACGGCACTCACTTCCACTTGGACTCCCTTTCTGTGGACCTCTCAGGCTCAGGCCGCCTTTGAAAAGCTTAAGACTTGTTTTTTCTTCTGCCCCTATATTGTCTTTTCCTGATCCAGAACGGCAGTTCATAGTGGAGGTGGATGCCTCCGAGGTCGGCGTCGGGGCGGTCCTTTCCCAGGGATCCCCAGCAGATGGCAAAGTGCATCTTTGTGCCTATTACTCGCATCGCCTTTCCCCAGCAGAGCGCAATTATGACGTAGGTAACAGGGAGCTGCTGGCGGTTAAGTTGGCTCTAGAGGAGTGGCGCCAATGGCTGGAGGGGGCTGCTGTGCCCTTCTTGGTCTGGACGGATCACGAAAACCTTGAGTACATCCGTTCAGCCAAGAGGTTAAATTCTAGGCTGGCTCGTTGGGCACTGTTCTTTGGGCGCTTCAACTTTGTTCTATCTTGCCGTCCGGGCTCTAAAAATGTAAAACCTGACTCCCTTTCCCGCCAATTTGCTGGCCCAGACAACAGCCTCACTCCTGAGGCTATTATCCAACCTGAGCGGGTGGTGGCGGCTGTTGTCTGGGAAATTGAGAGCCAGGTCCGGGAGGCTCTTCGAATGGTTGAGGTGCCTAAGGAGTGCCCAAAGAACCTTTTGTTTATTCCTAAAGTGGCTCGTTCTTCTGTCCTTCAGTGGGGCCACTCATCTAAGTTATCTTGCCATCCAGGTGTGAGGAGGACTCTGGCATCCATCCGTCAGAGGTTTTGGTGGCCATTTATGGCTAGAAGGGTCCGTCTGTTTGTGGCTGCCTGCTCGGTCTGTGCCCAGAACAAATCTTCCAACAAGCCTCCCGTTGGTCTGCTCCAACCACTCCCTATCCCTTCCCGTCCTTGGTCTCATATTGCCCTCGATTTTGTTACAGGTCTTGGGCATTGCCGTCCAGTGGCAATTCCGTTATCCTGACTGCAGTGGATCGCTTTTCCAAGGCGGTCCACTTCATTCCATTGTCAAAGCTTCCTTCTGCTAAAGAGAGAGCACTGCTGGTAGTAGACCATGTCTTCCGGATCCATGGTCTTCCGGTGGATGTGGTCTCTGATAGGGGGGCCCCAGTTTGTCTCCAAATTCTGGAGGGAGTTCTGCCGGCAGATTGGCGCTTCTGCCAGTTTGCCGTCAGGCTTCCACCCTCAGACCAACTAACTCCCTGCCCGCCTTGTCTACCGGACTCTCCCCTTTTCATTGTAGCTTGGGTTACCAGCCACCTCTTTTTCCTTCACAGAAGCCTGAGGCCATGGTTCCCTCTGCTCAAGCCTTCATTTGGCGTTGCCGTCGTACGTGGCAGAGAGTTAGGAAGGCCCTTCACCAGACAGAAAGTCGTGTTAAGCGCTCCGCTAACCGTCGTCGGACTCCGGCACCTAGGTATGTTTGTGGGCAAAGGGTATGGCTCTCCACAAGGGACCTGCCTCTTAAGGTGCCATCTCGCAAGCTGGGCCATACCCTATTGTCAAGGTCCTTAGTCCGGCGGCAGTACGTCTCAGGCTCCCTGTTTCCCTTCGTCGCGTTCACCCTGTTTTTCGTTGCTCCCTTAATCCTACTGTTTCTTCCAGTTCCCCCCCTTAATCCTACTGTTTCTTCCAGTTCCCCCCCCCCTCATTGATGGGTCTCCAGTCTATACAGTTAGGAGGTTGTTGGACTCTAGGCGCAGAGGGCGTGGGTTCCAGTATCTTGTTGACTGGGAAGGGTACGGTCCGGAGGAGAGATGTTGGGTCCCAGCCCGGGACATCCTGGACCGGTCGCTGATTGAGGAGTTTCACCGCCGACAGTTGCCACCTTCTTTGGGATTGCCTAGAGGCGCTCCTGAAGGGGGGGTACTGTCAGGGGGGGTACTGTTAGGCTGATCAGCTGAGTTCTTTCTGATAACCATGTGCTTTTGTTTGTCATATCTTTTCCCTCCCCCCTCGTTTCCTTTTTATCTGCTCATTTACCTCACCTGTTGTCTCGTTATCTTCCTAGTCTGTTGACCTATTTAATTCCCCTGTTGGGTGCTATTCGCTGCCAGTTTGTTTGGGTCTTTTTATGCTGACATTTCTCAGTTTATTTTCTTTTGTTGATTTCCTTCAGGATTCCAGTTTTGCTAGTCTTAGGACCTCGTTCTGTTTTCCTGACCGGTGCTTTGGATCCTCCAGCACTTTTAGTTTCTCCTCTGACTTCTCTTCACCTGTTTTTGCCCAAAGAACTTTTATTTTCACACCAGAGATTGACTTTGTGTTTTTCGAGTTTTGGCTGGAGTTTTGCTGTTTGCAAATAAACATGTTTGCCTGCAAGTGGATCCTCTCTCAGTTACTAGCCCTGACAGAGAGAGCTATTCCTACTATATGGTCTCAGAGCTCACTACGACTAAGCCTCTGAGCCATGGCATAGTAGGCCTCCTCTCAATAATATTGTCTTCTTTACTGAGGCCTTCGCTTCACGGAGCTTCAGTCGACAACCCTAGTGTGAGTAGTAGGCAAGGGGAAAAAGGTTCTTGGCTCCTCTTATTGTATGATGTTTATCTCTTCAAGGAGATCAGGCCTCTCCGCCCTGAGAACCCCTGCTGCATTCTTATTGAAGTACAGGAGCCGCTAGCCCAGACACTCTTTGAGCTCAGCAGCACCTAAGAGTTGTAGTCTGTGTCCTCTTTGTGGGCTCAGTCCTGAGCTGGAGGAGCTACTGTACTCCTTCAGACTCTAGATCAAGCATGGTTAGGCTTTGGCCCCAGTGCCTTGAGGCTTCCGTTCTCTAGTAGTCCTGGCCCATATCACTGCAGGTCACTGGGACGGTTCCCCTGGGTATCAGTGATTTCTGACTTTCACCTGTTAAGTGCAGACATGGCCTTCAGCTTGGCAGCGTAGGTATTACATTTCCCAAAGCTACCCCTAGGGCAGTGGTTCTCAAATAGTGGGGCGCGCCCCCCTGGGGTACATGTTTTTTTTTTTTTTGCCAGGGAGTAGTTTTCTTGCACTGAACAAGAGGGGCGTGACAGAAAATAATTGAGAAGCACTGCCCTAGAGCATGCAGCATTGAGTACACAAGACACTGTGTCTCTTTTCCATGCTTTGGGCCTTCTTGCAGGCATCTCCTTCAGATAAGAAGTGGATTATGTATTGTTCAAGTGACTCTTTTATACCTGCATACGTAGGCGGCAGTCGGCCAATGTTAAGTTTATTGTCATGGTTGGATTAACGCTTCAGACAACAGGCATTAACACCTGTTGTCATACCAGAGGTATTCTCCAAAACCGACCCATAGGTGACGCAGTGTCTTGTTCCCTGTTCTCAAGGAAGCTTGGTTACAATGGTAGCCTGAGACATTTTACCTTTGGAAGGCTTTAAATAGCTCTACATCTGCTAGTATGATGAAACTTAATATTTACTAGTTGTAATTTGAACAATATATCAATAAGAAAATTGCACCACAATTCTGCAATCTCTTTAACCATTGCGAAAGGAAATATTTTAAGTAAATTTTTAATCTCAGTCTTTTGTATATTTAAAATGAGACAAATCTGACTTTTTTTTTCAATGTTATCTGTTATTTAACCATTGAGATAGTTCTTAAATGCTTTGCTAACTAATAATTACACTAATTGTAAAACCCAGTTGCATATATGGGGAATGTTCTAACACTGCATTAATATCTGTCTGTCACGGCTCTGTCATTCCAGCTTGGTCTTTTCGAGTGTCTGTTGACGGAGCCCTGACGCTGCCCCTTTATTGTGTCTTGTCATTGTGCAACCCCACCCACCTTGTTAGCTTGTTTCCCTTGAGTGTTGTCAGCTGTTCTCAGCCCGTTACCGTTCCTCATGTGTCCCTATACATAGCCCTTGTGTTTGCGGCCTGTCGTGGGCCTGTCGTGGGCCTGTCGGTTTTATGTTCAGTTACGATATTTGTTTAAGTTATGTTTTTCCCCCTCGTGGGTTCTTTTCTTTTGTTTTAATAAATCATCCTTTCACTGCAATTGAGTCCTTCCTGTTTATCGAGACCTGCCCTGTTATTAGAACAGTGCTGTTCTAGAATGAACAGCAAACTTATGAATATCTATTGAGAAACCATGAAAAAAGGTGAATTAAAAACTGTGTTCATGGTTGTACACAAATTATTTTATTTTTAATTTCAAAAGAAGAAATAAAAAACTATATTTTTAATGTGAAAAAAAAATCCAATTGTATTTTATTGACAAAATATTTTAGTTTGTCTTTGTAACTGTTTTGTTTAGAACAAATATCATTGTAAGCTGTAATACGGTCATGTTAAAATGTACCCCTCGGATGTTGCAACATGCCCCACCTTTGGACCATGTTGTCACATTTCACTTCCAATCTTTTGGTGTAAATAATAAAAGTATACAAGTAAACATGACAGCATATTTTTACCATACATGTGAAATTTTGTGCAAATTTTGAAACAAAAGAAGAAATACTCTGAACCCTAAGTGAATTTACACAAACCAAGGAAGTCAAAAACTGTTTTTTCACTGTTGTGCCCCATTCTCGTCTATTATTTAATTAGCCTACCACAATTAACTATAGATTTACATTTTAAACATCAGCTTTCTGTCTGCAACTTTGGTTCCATTGTTTTTTTGTTTTTTTTTATGTATATAGAGCATGTAGATCAGGCGCAAAGTAATTAAGAAAGTATATATGCAAAAACTATATGAATAGATTTTGTGAGCACTTATTATAATTATAAATTATTTTTTTTAAATGATATAATTCAAATTATTATATACATAGGTTACATATGTTTGCCCTTCCATTAAAATGTAGGATACAACAGTAATAAAGGGGCCTTTGGTTTGATTTTCCTCTAAAGAACTAAATGGCATAAAAAAATGTACCATTTCATTTAATAGTTAATGTTTTTTTTTGTTGTTGTTTTTTAAATATTATAGTTTTAAAGATTTTCAAATCACAAAAAAAAAATGTATGAATTATTTTCCACTTAAGATCTGTCGCTCTATCTTTCAATAATAAATATATATATATATATATATGAATAGAATGAATAGAATGTTATGATTCATTCACATTTTAAGTTTGAAAGTCTGTGATGGGTAAAATAATACAATTTACACAATATAGTCATTTATATGCAAATAGGCCTACGTCAACTTTTCTTAGGCTTATTAAGTTTTACTTAACAGTCTTGTCTCTGTAACATGAGGTACTACTAGACTGCAAGGCTGGTGAGAGTAAAAAGCGTTAGACTTGCATGGCTTACAAAATGAGTCCAAACATGTAGCTCTGTCTCTGTGATTTGTTACACCACACATGGAGAAGATTGACACACATTTCATGCGAGCTGTCAGTGTACAAAAGAAAGTAACATCACTGCATTAACAACTAGTCGTTCAGGATTATGCAGATTTATGGAAATTTCTCTGTTTATGAACTCTGTGTGTACAGAACAGGATTAAGCATTCAAAAGACAACTGACAAGGATATAGTGTGTATGCGGCCTAGGTCACGTGAAATCTGGCACATACTCATCAAAGCTCAAATATTAATAACCGTGTAAAGAACATATGTTTGAATGTACACAATAACAATAATAAGCACAGTTTATTTCCATGTTTGACTTTGAAAGATTTTACGATGGGGACATTTTTTTTAAAGTTTTTCAGTAAATATATCTAAACAGACTTTAAAAAAAGATACATGAGAAGAAAACATTTTCAAAGTTACTTTGAATTGGGTTTACTTCCTTACCCGATTTTATAGCATACATATAACAAAAGTTCATGAGGTTTATGCTTTGAAGTTTTACTTAAAGATCTTTACTGATCAAATAAATGCATATGCATTTAATTGTTTAATGTTCATTAACTTAAAACTGACCATAGCTTCCATACTGCTATTCTGCTATTCACCTTTTACACACAAGTGCAATGTTATTCTCTTAAAACTAAAGGTGGGCAAGTAGAATAACTATTTTGGCCTCCCCTTTCAGTGAACAGTTCTTCAAAGACCTTTTTTTCCTCCTTTCTGTTAAAAACAACTAAAGAACCTTTTCCACTACAAATAACCTTTTGTTCAAATTAAAAAAACCCAAAAAAACTCACAATAGTAGTAGTTTATTTCCAATGAAATGCTTATTATATACTTTAACACACATTGTATTTCATTTTACATCTGGTTATTTAAAAAAAAGCATGCTTCCAGCCTCTAAGTCCTGTAAAATCAAATGAGCTTCCCAACACCCAATTAAACTTTTACACCAAGGTTTTGCTGAATTATTTAGACAGCACGTGCCCTGGACTAGCCGAGGTAAAAGAAAGGATGAGTGATCTTAGTTTACATATTGTTTGCTCACCAGGCACGGTACATTGGGCGGTGACATAAATATACATGGCCTCCTCTCCACCTGATGCTTAATCTAAAGATAGCTGTCGTGACACACTTAAACGTAAACCTGTATCCCTTAGAAAGCTATTGTTCCAGAGAGTGAGTAGCACCCCGTTACAGCCACGATGGCGCTGAACTTGGGAGCCGACCGGAATCCATCCCCTGTTTCCACCATGTATAATTAAAATGTCCATATTTAAGTGTATTCACCTATTCATAATGTGGTTAATATGCAAACAGTAGCTGGGGGCTAAAAATGTCAACAAGGGTAGCGGCTCCGAGATGCGATGCACTGACATTTGCTCCCCCTCGTTATACAACAATGAGCACTTTTTTGCTCTTACAACATCTAAAGTAAATGGAAACTATGTGAACTGGTGAGCTTTCACTGAAATTCACTCCCAGTGGTCCCTGTCATTGTGCCTGATTAGTTGCATCAACGAGCATGCCGACCTAGTTATAAACCACAGGACTCCCAACCAGGTTCAGAGGCTCACCTCCGAACTGCCGTGGTTCATTTTTTCGTGTCATGCTGGTCGAGAGATTTCCGTGGCTTGGCGCAAGCGCTGATTAACTTCCCACATCATATTCAAAGATTAATCACTTCTTGTGCAGGGAACCTCGATGGAAGGAGTAATAAAGAGGGTGACAAGGTAGTGTATTGGGATGTGGATAACCAAAGCTGTGTAACACCGAATGAAGACTAATGATGATGCAAGCAGTAAAGAATTTCAAACACTGATATTTGACAGCTTTATCTGAAGTGTCGAGGGCCATTTTGTCACACCTAGTTAAGTTGTCCTATGAAGGCCTACAAAAAGGCCTTTTTATTTTGTAGTTATAATCCGCTTGTTCAGTCTGACTAATGGTGACACGACACAAACACTCTATTAGATGCCAAAAGCAAACAACATATGGTGCTAATATGCACTCACTGTTTGCTGAAATATGAGGAAAAAATATAATTATCCTAACATTTTTCTCTATACGCATACATGGCTTGTTGAGATTTCGGAATCAGTATTCCTTACATCACAACCTAAGTGGATTGAAGCTAGAATACAAAGTTCTTCTATTTATTCGATGTGTTTAACCCCTTTTACATATAGCACTAGACCCATATTGATACCTGAATGTGCACGAAACATTATGGAAATGCAACATCTGAAAGATTATGTGAGGATATGATGCGTATCACTGCAATTAAACTGCGACATCTAGGCCTCATTACTTTTTCTCCCCAGACAAACCTTATAATCTCCTCATTTTTACTTTCTCTGAAAAAAAATATATAGACACATTTTGCTGTATTCAAGAGAGCTTCACTCGTGGAATAACAGCAGCCTAACCTTGGAATGTCTGCTGCTATTTCTGGTTTACGTCTCAGAAAAGTGAAATCGATCATATGAATGTTGAACAGAACATGTAGCCATGCAATAAAAATACACAATTTCACAGACATTACAATAAAACCGCTTCGCCATAAAGCCGTATTTCATATTTTATTTTAGCAGGACTCTTCTGAAAAAAACTTGTCTGAGCCTGTTATCATTATCATCTCAAAAAGCTTTTGAGCTGGTCTTACTGTTTATCCGCTAAAGCTTCACATCTGCCAGTTTCCCACTCTGAAAAAAAGAAAGGTTATCTTTACAACCATCCCACCAAAGGCACTAATCAGCTATCGGGAATGAGCTCTGTGCCCACAGATTCTTCATCAACCCACGCACTTCATAACCCTCATACCTGCTTTTCTGAACCGGTGAAACATTTGGAACGCAGAGGCCTCTGGCACTCTCTCAGAATCCAAGTGCTAGAGTGCCGCTTTGGCCTGCGGTGCGCACATGTGAGCGCCTCCATTCACAGCGATGCAATGGGCTGTGTGATACGTGTTAAATGCCCACCCAGCATCCGCCGATGCCCTCTCCCCAGATCCTCCTGCATCCTTGACTTTGATGTGATGCATATTTATGTGCAACCTGCTCCACGCCATGTGGACACATTAACTTTGAGGTCGTTCACCCGCAACCTTCCATTCACCACCATCTTTCAGGTTCACCGGCGCTCATGATCAGACAATATTTATTTATTATAATCTCCCTTCACCCAGGGTAATTAATTAATTGCTAAGCAGCTTGAAGCTGTCAGACAGTATGTTTTGGTGTCACAAGGTTTCCCTCCACCTAGTTATCTGGTTTCCTCACAGGATTACAGTAGAGACAACTAGCATGAATATTTCAAATGGATTCTAATTAAACCTGGGTGCATGAAGCACACAAGGGACAAAGGGATCTGAAACCCAACGCTCCTCTTCGATTGATGCACGCTCTCCGAGTCCCGCTGATAAAGACTGGCAGAGAGTTCCGTATTGTACAGGGGCGGAACTGACCGGTGGCTTTACTCAACAGTTTGAAGAAAGGCAAGGGGGAGAAAGGCAGCAGGCCACTTCTTCAAGACATTTAATGGACATTCAATTATTGATAGCACCTGGGGATCTGGTTGTATGTTAGTGGCTCCTCTACTTCTGTTATTTTCCACCAGTGCATTTTAAGCAAATGGAATGGCAGAAATTGTAGGATATGTTTACATGACAACGATGTTACAAAAACCGATGACAACCTTGTCAAACGATCCCTGTTCACAGAGATCTGCAAAAAAGATTTTTGAGCACTATTCAAAGTTTTTTTTTTTTTTTTTTTATCTCATTTCAAATGATATAATCTGTATAATTGTGACTATGAATTGCTGTATTGCGGAAAAAAAAATGAATTCAAGATTTCTCTGTGTTTCATTAGTATGTATTAGTATTTGATTTGTTCTCTCACATTAATTGCAGTAGCACTTGAGCTTATGAATTCCACAAGGTTGATTACACTTGATTTGTGACCAGTGCTTGAAGTAGAAAAAATAAAGTGCAGGCAGTCCCTCATCTGGGGTGGTATGATTGATGATAAAAAAATAAAAATAATAACATTTCATACAATGTCATATTCATTAATATTAATTTAGAATGTGGAAAAACCTTTATTAGTGAAATTGTCTAGATTGGCAATGTTTAATTTGCCCTATATTAAATCATTTCTTTTTTTTGTTTTCTTTTATAAAAACAAAAACAGACCATGAATATATCAATTTGCCACTCACTTAATTTAAAGTGACAGCAAAAACCACAAATCCCTTTACTCTAAAAGTAATGTAACAAGCAGTAAATGTAACAATCAATTGCTAGGTCATTATTTAGTAGAATGAAATAACTGCATGATGTCTGTCTGTGTCTGTCATTACCTCTGATAAGTAATTTATATCGGCGTATTGACCAAGTGCTCTACCACTTCACTGTAAAAATAAAATAAAAAATTATATAGATATATGTGTATAAAAAAAGATTTATCACAGCATTGCAAAAAAGTGGTCAAATATGCTTATATAAACATTGTTCAGATAACATAATATGTATCTCTTTTAGTTTATGTATTCTTTGTGTATTACTTTTTAGTTTAAGATAACCAGGTTAGGCTACTTTAAGTTCAAACAACCAATCAGGTTGAACCAGTTGTTACAGTGTTCTTAATAATTTAATTGATTGATGTTAATCTAATGTCACATCCACATTAATATGTTTCAATTTAAAAAGGATTTTTTTAATCAATATATCTATACGTATATTATTATTTTTTTCTTCTCTTCTTCTTTTCTTCTATTTTTTCTTCTGCCTGAAAACAATAGTGTGATGAGGGTTGAAGGCAGCCAAAACTTAGATACAGTGGATATGAAACTGTCTTGTATCACGCCTGGATCACATTATGTAAAGGACACTTATGACAAAGAACTGCAGATGCTGATATCATGACAATCTATTGAACACACAGCATGTCCTCTGCTTCTGACACTGCCGCTGCGTCACTGAATAGCGCTGACTATGTGGAGGATCGAAGCCGGGTGCTGATTTCACATGAGGTTTAAAGGGGAATGATGCCATCACAAATTTCTGTTCTGGTTACAGAGCCAATAAATAGTACGCTACAGCTTAAAACTTTGGTGCCAGTACTGTGTATTGTTACTGCCAGTAACTTTACACACTGTTTGTGACCTAGAGCTATATCTTTCTTCCCTTTTTTCTGCTTAATTAATTTTCTTTTTGTTGTAGAATTTTCAAATTCTCACAAAGATTATTTCCAGCTTTCAAATTTGAGTCCCACATTTTTATTATGCTCAGTCTTTGCTACATTTTTTTTATGCTTGTTATATATCCAAGCTATATTTTGGTAGCTTGGCATAAGTAACCTTTGTGGATATTACATTCCATATAATGTAACGCCATCTGATTTTTTTTTTTTTTTTTTTTTAAAGCATGTTACTATTTTTGTTCATGTGGAGAGAACTGAAGAAAAAAAACAAAAATTATTTGTATTTGCACATTTTTTTTTCCAAGCAAATGTTGCATATGGATTTAAGTAAAATCTACTTAACTAAATTAAGTAAAAGATTGTTGAATAATTTCTACTTGGTTAAAGTTTACTTTCCAATACCCTATTATTATTATTATTATTATTATTTTACTCAATCAACATAACACTGATTTAAACCATGCTTTTAAAATGCTTAATTTACTCAGAACATCTAACATCTGAGTAGACAAACATAGAGATCTGATTAATCATAAATTGAGTATGAAAGTCATTTTCACCAATTCCATATGTCATAAAAAAGCAAGTTACTGAAACTAACAACAAAAAAAAAGATAAAAAAATGTAAAAAAAAAAGCTGTAATACTGTCAGGGATTTGAGGGACGAGGACCCAGATGCAGAGAAAGACTGGACTTTATTAGAAAAATAAAGCAAAGATGAAACAAAACAACCCCGAGGGCGCAAACAAGACTAAACTAAACTAAACTAAACTGGGCTAGAACACACTGGTTAGGACTGATCATGGCTGACACAGGGAAAGACAACGCAACGACACAGGACGGCAAACACAGGGAGATTAAGTAGACAGGAGGAAGGCAATTAATGGAGAAACACAGCTGGAATAAAATCAAACTAATGACAATGAAACAAGACGGGCGGGGTAACAGACGAGATAAGAACATGCAGCCAATTACACGAAGACGACGCGCAGCTGGCGACAAACCAAACTGCGCGTGACAAAACAAGCACGCGGCCGATGGAATGCGAACCGCGTGCCAAACATAAACACACGGACGAGAGGAGGCGCGGCTCGCGCAACGCTTGAAACCGCGCCCACTCACAAGACGTAGAGCTCGCAAGAACGAGTGTAAACACCTGTTCCCTGTCAAGGGAACTCAACACTGCGTCGGAACGCATATGGGAACGCATTAGTGTAATTGTCTCTTGAAGCGCAATTGAAACCAGGTGTGCGAGTGCACGTAGCCGAGTGTGACGTCATGAGCCAGGAGTATAACTGCACGCAGCAGACTAGCAGCCTCAGCTTAGTGTCTTCAACAGCGCTCGAAGCTAACGTGTGTTTGAGTTGCTCTGCTGGCTGTAAGTTGATATATATTTCACTTACCTAAAAGGATGGCGGATTCACAGTCTTTTAAGCGTTGTGTCACTCCTTGCCCGCGTTTTATCACGGGTAAGGATACACACGCTCTCTGTGTATTTTGTTTGGGCGAAGCTCATGCACGCTCAGCGCTTGAGGGCACTGAGTGTGCAGAGTGTTTGCAGCTGCCGCTGCGCACTCTTCGCTCACGCCTGGCAGTCTTCGAGGGGACTGCTCAGGCTCGCGTTCCTCGTGGGTCTGATCCCGCTGCAGCTGAGGCTCAGCGACGGCTGCACTCATGGGGATCGCAGCTGGATTTAGCAGCGGGGTCGGAGACGGGCGAGCCCTTTTCTCCTCCCTTACCTGCTGAATCCGCGCTCACTCAGGATTCGGAAGCGCACCATGCGGTGATTACTTCCGACCTGGGTGATGACGCTCTGCTGAACCTCTCTAGTTCCGAGGAGTTAGAGGTGGATGTAGTCAGCATTGACGTGGATGAAGCTGAACCGCCATCAGCTTCACCCGCGTTTGAGGAGCTGCTTGAGGTTGTCACTCGGGCAACGGCAAGGCTCGGTCTCGAGTGGCCAGCTGAGCCCAGGGACGCTCGTCCTAAGAGTCGGTTAGACGAGCGTTACCTGCCTGCTCGAGTGCAACCTCAGCGTCGGGGTTTGCCGTTTTTCCCGGACCTCCACACCGAGGTGTCGAGGTCTTGGAAGCGGCCCTTCTCCCATAGGGTGCATAGCAGCGTTTCCGCTAACTATGCTACCATTATGGGAGCCAAAGAGCGCGGCTATGGGGCGATGCCTAGAGTGGAGGAGGCACTGGCTAACTACCTCGCCCCCCATTCATCGCCGCCCCTTAAAACCCCGACGCTGCCCACCAAACCCCTCCGGGTTACTTCCACCATGGTGGGCAGAGCATACTCCGCGGCTGGTCAGGCTGCAGCGTGTTTGCACACGTCTTCACTGCTGCAGGCCTACCAGGCGGAGCTGCTCGCAGACCTCGATGAGGGCGGGGGAATCGGCCCTGAGGCAGTAGCCGAGCTGCGCAGGGCCACCGATCTTTCTCTGAGGGCTGCTAGGGAAACGGCCGGTTCTATCGGTCGCTCCATGGCAGCCCTGGTGGCCACTGAGAGACATCTCTGGCTCAACCTGACTTCCCTCAGAGAAAAGGATAAAAATGTTCTTATCGACGCTCCTCTTACGCCTCCTGGTCTCTTTGGCGACGCCGTCAAGATGGCCGTCGAGAGATTTCAGGAGGCTGCTAAACAGGAGGTAGCGTTCCGTAAGATTCTCCCCCGCCGCTCTCGGGCAGCTGGGCTTGCGAGCCAGCCGCAGCCCAGCAGCAGCTCCTCGCACCGCGCTGCTCAGCGACAGAGTGTGGCTTCTCGCCAGCCTCCCCACTCGGGTGGCGGCGCTGGTCGCCGCACTCAGCCGCAGCCCTCTGGCAAAAGGACAGATCTGAGGGCTGTCCTTCAGGCCAGGAAGGCTAAGAGCAAGAGGCCCTGACACACTCTGGTCGCGGCCTCGCAGCGCTGGTCCTCCTCGAGGGACCCGGGCCGTGCTCTACGCGGGCAGTCTTGTCCAGTCACGCTCCTCTCAGGCCGTGCTGGGCAGGTTGCCCCCTCTGAGGAGGGTCCTAGAGCATCCGCCCCGGCGGTCCTCTGGTTTCGGCCGGGGCCCCGGGGTGGCAAAATATTTATATCCAGAGGTCGGTCTCGAGAGACTGATACCCCTAGTAGATTTCCTGGCGGCGTGGCAGCGCCTCCCAGGTATCTCTCGATGGGTCCTGCGTACCGTATCAGAAGGATACGCTGTTCAATTCCAGGTTCATCCTCCCGGCTTCGCGGGTGTATTACCAACAGTGGTGAACCCCATCGGGTTCTTCCGTTCAGCCTGGCTTTGTCTCCTCGCACTTTCACCAAGTGCGTGGATGCAGCTCTAGCTCCGCTCCGATCCCGAGGGATCTGGATCTTGAACTATATCGACGACTGGCTCATTTTGGCCCAGTCTCGAGGGTTGGCGGTTCGGCATCGAGATGTCGTTCTCGCACATATGAAGGAGCTCGGGCTGAGACTAAACGCCCAAAAGAGTGTACTCTGGCCGAGGCAGAGCACGACTTTCCTAGGCGTTGTATGGGATTCGGTGTCAATGTCGGCGCGGCTTTCCCCCGTGCGCATTACATCAATCCTATCGGCAGTCAACGACATAAAGCTAGGCCAGCTGGTCACTGTCAGACACTTCCAGAGAGTTCTGGGGCTCATGGCAGCAGCCTCCTGCGTGATACTGCTAGGTTTGCTTCACATGAGGCGTCTGCAGTGGTGGCTCAAGACCAGGGGGTTTTCCCCGAGGGGGAACCCTTCCCGCCTGATCAAGGTCTCAAGGCGCTGCCTGCGAGCCTTGAGTCAGTGGAAGAATCCCTGGTTTCTTGCCCAAGGACCCGTACTGGGACCAGTCTGTCACCGCGTGACGCTGTCGACAGACGCCTCCCGCTCGGGTTGGGGGGCGGTCCTGAGGGACCGCTCAGCTCAAGGTTTATGGAACGAGGCCTGCCTCTCTCTGCATATCAATGCGTTGGAGATGTTGGCAGTTTGGAGGGCGCTTCAAGCCTTTCTCCCAGACCTCCGGGGCCACCATGTGTTAGTCCAGTCGGACAACATGGCGGTGGTATCCTACATAAACCATCAGGGGGGTCTCCGCTCCCTTCGGCTTTCCAAGCTGGCCGGGCGGATCCTCCTCTGGGCTCGGAACAAACTCTGCTCCCTACGGGCAGCTTATATTCCGGGATCCCAGAACACGGAAGCAGACTTCCTGTCGAGGCAGGGGCCGAGGCCCGGGCAATGGATGCTCCACACCGAGGTGATGGAGCAGATATGGGAGAAGTTCGGTCAAGCCCAAGTGGACCTCTTTGCGTCCCACGAGGCGACCCACTGCCCTCTGTGGTACTCCCTCTCTCCTCCAGCTCCGTTGGGACTGGACGCAATGCAACAGGAGTGGCCGAGGCTACCCCTGTATGCTTTTCCCCCAGTAGCTCTGCTCCCGGGGGTTCTATAGAAAGTTCGCCAGGACAGGGTCCGTCTCACCTTAGTTGCCGGGCAGGGTGTGGTTCTCGGACTTGGTGTCCCTCCTAGACGGCACTCCTTGGAGAATTCCCGTCAGAGTGGACCTTCTGTCTCAGGCACAGGGCAGGATCCTTCATCCTCGCCCGGAACTGTGGAATCTGTGGGTCTGGCCTCTGAGGGGGCCCGACTCATAGACTCGGGTCTCTCGACTGAGGTCGTTGAGACCATTCTCCACTCTAGAGCCCCATCCACGAGGAAACTCTACGCCAGGAAGTGGGCCTTCTTCACTTCCTGGTGCGGTAGCAAATCTGTAGACCCAGTGACCTGCCAGGTCGGTATCGTCCTGGAGTTCTTACAGGAGAGGTTCGCCGCCGGGCTGTCCCCCTCCACGCTTAAGGTGTACGTGGCTGCCATCGCGGCTTACCACGTGCCCCCGAGTGGTATACCCCTGGGTCGGGACCCCCTAGTGGTTCGTTTCCTCCGTGGCACTCTCAGGCTGAGGCCTGCGGTACGCTCCAGGGTTCCTTCCTGGGACCTGTCCCTGGTACTCCAGGCCTTGTCCCAGGAACCCTTTGAGCCGCTTGAGGACATCTCAGAGAAATTTCTCACTCTTAAAACGGTGTTCCTCCTAGCCATTTCCTCATTCAAGAGGGTTGGTGACCTTCAGGCCCTGTCAGTGGCCCCCTCCTGTCTGGAGTTTGCTCCTGGTCTGGCGAAAGCCTTGCTCTCTCCCAGACCAGGGTATGTTCCAAAGGTCCTCTCGAGCCCAGCTCGTCACATTGTACTGCAGGCCTTATGTCTTCCCCCCGTTGATGATCATGACCAGGAGTTCAGGAGCAAGGTCTGTCCAGTGCGAGCACTGGACGCCTACGTCCGAAGAGTGGCTTTATGACGTAAGTCTGACCAACTCTTCGTATGCTTCGGGGCTCCTAAGGGAGCTCCAGCATCTAAACCTACTTTAAGCAGGTGGATAGTTGAGACTATCTCACTAGCTTATGAACTGGCAGGTCAGCAGTGTCCTCTGCATGTCCGCGCCCACTCTACCCGGAGCATGGCTACCTCTAAAGCTTTTTTCGCAGGGGCTCCCCTTGCCGATATTTGTGATGCGGCTGGCTGGTCCTCACCGCATACCTTTATTAGGTTCTACCAGTTAGACCTTAACCCCGCTTTGGGAACCTTGGCCCTTTCGTAGTGAACTACGTTAGCTTGGCGTACTCCGTTCGCTGAGGCGGCGTGGGTATTCTCGTTCCCATATGCGTTCCGACGCAGTGTTGAGTTCCCTTGACAGGGAACGTCTCAGGTTACTTACGTCAAGTCACCTTTATTTATATAGCGCTTTTTACAATGTAGATTGTTTCAAAGCAGCTTTACAGTGGTCACAGAAAAGACAATATAAACAAAATTTGTTTGGCTGAACAGCAGCTCCAAAAGAGCAGGCGAATCAATACAATTGATGAACTTTAAGTGTTAAGTTTCCCCAACTGAGCAAGCCATAGGCGACAGCGGCAAGGAACCAAAACTCCGGCAGGTGACGTAACGAATGAAGAATAGAATGGAGAAAAAACCTTGGGAGAAACCAGGCTCAGTCGGGGGACCAGTTCTCCTCTGGCCAAAGCCAAACAGTACATGATTATTATATTGACAACAATTCAAGTCCAATATGAAGTCCAATTTGGTCCGGTTGGAGATGGGTTCATGATCGTCACAGGGGAGGGTCTAGTAGAGTCACGGTCTCCACAGACACTTCAGGGTAGTGCTGTGCTCGTGTCCAGGTCCTTCATCTGATCTGGATACGGCCCGGATCCGGCTGACCACGGTAACCTCGGAATAAACAGAGAACAATATCAGCGTAGATGCCATTCTTCTTCTGATGTATCGAGTACATCAGGTGTTATGGGAATGTTCTCGGTTCCGGCTTATCTAAATTATGCAGCCTAACAATCATTTTACATGATTTGGATTAAAATGTATGTATAATGTGTTATGTGTATGCCAGGTTGAAAAGATGTGTTTTTAGTCTACATTTAAACTGACAGAGTGTGTCTGCTTCCCGAACTGTATTAGGAAGACTGTTCCAGAGTTTAGGAGCTAAATAGGAAAAGGATCGACCGCCAGCAGTTGACTTTGATATTCTAGGTATTATAAGCTGGTCAGTATTTTGGGATCGCAATAGACGTGAAGGACTATAATGTGTTAAGAGATCGCTCAAGTACTGGGGAGCTAAACCATTTAATGCTTTGTAAGTAATTAGCAAGATTTTAAAATGTATTCGGTGATTAATAGGAAGCCAGTGCAGGTTTGACAGAACTGGGCTAATATGCTCATATTTCCTGGTTCTAGTAAGAACTCGAGCTGCTGCATTTTGGACCAGCTTTAATTTGTTTATTAAGCGTGCAGGGCAACCACCTAGTAGAGCATTACAATAATCTAGCCTTGAACTCATGAACGCATGAACTAACTTTTCCGCATTTGTCTTAGAGAGCATATGTCGCAATTTAGATATATTTTTAAGATGGAAGAATGCCGTTTTACAGATGCTAGAAACATGGCTTTCAAATGAAAGATTGGTATCAAAGGGAACTTACGTAACCCTAGTTCCCTTAGAGGGAACGAGACACTGCGTCTCGTAGCCTCAGCTCCATCGCACGCCGGCTGTTTTCAGACACTAGTTAAGCTGAGGCTGCTAGTCTGCTGCGTGCAGTTATACTCCTGGCTCATGACGTCACACTCGGCTACGTGCACTCGCACACCTGGTTTCAATTGCGCTTCAAGAGACAATTACACTAATGCGTTCCCATATGCGTTCCGACGCAGTGTCTCGTTCCCTCTAAGGGAACTAGGGTTACGTAAGTAACCTGAGACGTTCTCGTGAGCTCACGACAAGGACGAACAAAACGAGTTATGAATGCCCGAATCCCGATCCAAAACCGAAACTAGACAAAACCAGTCTCGGGATCAGACATCATAACTCGCACATAAGACGTTACACAGACAAGCGCGCGCACAGCTCGAATACTCGAGGCCATGCGCACACACATCAGACACGAGACAATACGGTAGTGTCAGAGCTCTGCCACAAAACCAATAAATGACTAGATTGAATGTGGCTGTAACGCAGGGTCAGAGGCAGTAGGATCCATTTGCAGCTCTTTATTAAGAATAATCGTAGTCAGACAGGCAGGGGTAAATCAGCAGCAACAGAAGATCAGAGACAAGGCAGAGACGAAAACGATAAGGCAGGCAGAATTCAGGGCAGGCAGCAAGGGGTCATAAACGATATAAACAGTCCGAGGTAATGCACAAGAATCAGAGTAATCACCGGATAAACGCTCAGAGATGTCAGACAAGGCAGAACAAAACTTCGCACTGAGGAGATGGGAGAGTGAGAGTTTATAGCTTGTAAGAGTGATTTCAGGTGGAAGGGTAATCAGAGTCCAGCAAGGGTTTATGGGCAATGGAGTCCTGAGGGTTAGTATTCGGGTGAGGGAGCCCTCTGGTGGTGATCGGAGGGGACCACAGAGACCGTATTTGTGACAGAGCCCCCTCCCTGCGAGCGGCTCCTGAAGCGAGGATGTAGTCGACGCCGGGGTCTACCACGTGGACGAGGGGCTGGTCTCTCAGGGTGAGCTTGGTGAAAGTCATTGAGGAGATTCGGGTCGAGGATATCCTCCGCATTGACCCATGATCGTTCTTCTGGACCATACCCCTCCCAGTCCACCAAGTATTGTAGCATTCTACCCCGGCGTCTGGAGTCCAGAAGCTTGTGTACTCGATAAGCCTCCTCGCCCTCGATGATCAGGGGAGGGGGTCTATGGTCACCGGTCTCGTCCTGGTTCTCCCCTCCTCTCGAACCACCTGCGGGCTTAAGCAGAGACACGTGGAAAGTGGGTGAGATACGGTAGTTAGAAGGAAGGGCCAAACGATAGGACACAGGGGTTATCTGTCTAACAATCTTGAAGGGACCCACGTACCTAGGACTGAGCTTTTTGCAGGGGAGATGAAGTCGGAGATCTCGAGTTGATAGCCAGACCCATTGACCCGATTGGTAATCCGGATGAGGGCGCCGATGGCGATCTGCTTGTACCTTCTGACGTCGAACAGCTCTTTGAAGGTGCACATGTGCCTCATCCCACACATTCTCACTCCTCTGGAGCCAGTCATTAACAGAGGGTAGTTCTGATGGGTCGCCCGACCAGGGAAATAGAGGGGGTTGGTATCCCAGCACACATTGGAATGGAGTTAGTGTAGTAGAGGGCTTGCGTAGAGAGTTTTGGGCGTACTCAGCCCAGAACAAGAAACGACTCCAATCTGTCTGGTTTTTATGGCAGTACGACCTGAGGTAGCGAGTAAGTTCTTGGTTGAGACGCTCCACCTGTCCATTGGCTTGGGGGTTGTAACCTGACGTAAGGCTGACGTTGACGTTGAGATGTTGGAAGAAGGCTTTCCATAAGCGCGAGGTGAACTGTGGACCACGGTCTGAGACTATATCCTCTGGAAGACCGTAAAGCCGGAATACCCAATTGCATAAACATTCCGCTGTCTCCAAGGCTGTGGGTAATTTGGGTAGAGGAATGAAGCGACAGGCCTTTGAAAACCGATCAACCACGGTCAGTATGGTGGTATTACCTTGAGAGCTGGGAAGATCTGTGATAAAGTCTATGGCAATGTGTGACCACGGTCGTTGAGGTATGGGAAGGGGCTGGAGTAGACCGGCAGGAACTTGATGAGAGGCTTTGGATGTCTGACAGACGGTGCAGGCGTGTATGAAGGTGATGACGTCGGTGAGCATGGAAGGCCACCAGAACCTGTTGCAGACAAGTTGGTTGGTCGCTGCGATTCCAGGATGACCTGAGCTTTGAAATTCATGGACCAGTTGAATTACTCTCTTACGCAAGGTTGTAGGTACATAAATGCGATCTGGAGGACACTCGGGTGGTGTTGGTTCTGAATTCGGAGCATTTGAGATTTCTGTCATTATGTCCCATTGTATGGGAGCTAGAATGAGTGTCGATGGGAGAATGGGTTCGTTAGTGGGTGGCAACTGGGAGGATTCATGTTGACGTGAGAGAGCATCCGCTTTGACATTCTTCGAACCGGGTCGATAGGACACGGTGAACTGAAATCTGGTAAAGAAGAGTGCCCATCTTGCCTGTCGTGGATTGAGTCTCTTGGCAGAACGCAGATATTCCAGATTCCGATGGTCAGTTAGAACCAGAAATGGTTGTTGACTTCCCTCCAGCCAATGGCGCCATTGTTCAAAAGCTGCCTTCATGGCAAGGAGCTCTCGGTCCCCAACATCATAGTTCTGTTCAGCAGCGGTGAGTTTCCTTGAGTAATATGCACACGGAAAGAGCTTAGGCGGGGTGCCGTGTCTCTGGGATAGCACTGCTCCAATGCCCGTGTTGGAAGCATCCACCTCAACGACAAACTCCTTTCCAGGATCGGGATGATGCAAGATGGGAGCAGTGGTGAATTGTTCCTTTAAGTTTTGGAAGGCCCGCTCGGCAGCAGCAGACCAGGATAGTCGACCGCCTCCCTTCTTGAGCATGGAAGTCAGCGGTGATGCAATGGTACTGAAATTCCTGATGAAACGTCTATAGAAGTTTGCAAACCCCAAAAATCGTTGTAATTCCTTGATGGATGATGGTTGAGGCCAGTGTAGTACTGCCTGTACCTTAGTGTCATCCATGGCGACCCCCTCGGAGCTGATGATGTAACCCAAGAATGAGATGGATGTTTGATGGAACTCACATTTTTCTGCCTTAGCATAGAGATGGTGATCGATAAGTCTCTTCAGAATGGTGCGAACGTGGGTGATGTGCTCCTCCCGGGTTGTGGAGTAAACGAGAATGTCATCTATGTATACGATGACTCCATTGTTGAGCAGATCTCGGAAGATGTCGTTGACAAAAGCTTGAAAGACTGATGGACTGTTAGCCAATCCGAATGGCATGACCCTGTATTCGTAGTGCCCGGTAGTGGTGGAGAAGGCCGTCTTCCACTCGTCCCCCTCTCGGATACGGATGAGATTGTAAGCACTTCTTAGGTCCAATTTTGTGAAATATTTTGCTGAGCGTAATTGTTCAAGAGCTGAGGGTACTAAAGGCAGAGGGTACCGGAATTTCACTGTGATTTCATTCAGGCCCCGGTAGTCTATGCAAGGACGTAAGCCGCCATCTTTCTTCTTCACAAAGAAGAATCCTGCAGAAGCCGGGGACGTGGATGGTTGGATAAATCCCTTGGATAATTCCTCCTCTATATAATCTTTCATGGCTTCAGACTCTGGTTGCGATAAGGGAAAAATTCTGCCTTTAGGGGGAGTAGTACCTGGGAGTAGGTTGATTGCACAATCACTGGAACGATGAGGAGGTAATTGAGCAGCCCTGGACTTGCTGAAAGCCTCATGGAGATCTTGGTATTCAGGCGGTATTGAGGTCTTGATGTTAGCAGATGTGTGTGATGAAGATGGAGTCTATGATGAAGAAGGAGCGGTTTTCTTGACTGGGGACACAGGGAGGCAGTTTATTTTACATGACTCTGACCAACGCACGATTTGATTCTCTTCCCAGGAGATGTGTGGGTTATGCAAGCGAAGCCAGGGCAATCCGAGAATGATGGGATGTTGTGGTGTCTTAATGACAAAGAACTGGGTGGTTTCCGTGTGCAATGCCCCAATTTGCAGGGACACCTTCCTGGTACTGAAGTGAACCTTGCCGGTCCCTAGGGGGCGCCCGTCGAGCGCTGCCACTGTTAACACAGATTGACATGGGATCAGAGGAATCCTGTGCACTTTTACAAACTCTGAATCAATGAAGTTGTCTGCTGCCCCAGAGTCTATCATGGCTTCGGATTCAATACAGTTCTGGTTGAAAGACAGCATTACAGGAATAACAGTACTGGAGGAAGAAGGACTTGGGACACTCACCGCAGTAGGCTCTTTAGACGTGGGCCGAATTGGGCATGTTGCTCTCATATGACCTGGTTGGCCACAATACAAACATAATCTTTGTCGAATTCGTCGTTCCCTCTCCTCTGCAGGTAGATGAGTGTATCCAATCTGCATGGGCTCAGGCTCAGATGACGTTGAAACTGCGGAAAATGGGGTCCGGGGGTTCCGGTTCGGCCGTCTTGAGCGAATCAGGTTGTCAACCCGAATGGCAAGTTCAATGAACTGTTCCAAATCCTTCCCATCATCGCGGCAGGCGAGTTCGGACTGTAATTCGGTGTTCAGTCCCTTTCGAAACAGTAGCTTAAGGGTATCCTCTACCCACACTGTTTGGGCCGCGAGAGTGCGGAAGGAGAGAGCATAGTCAGCAGCGGTTTGACTTCCTTGACGAAGTGCTAATAGTTGTTCTTCAGCATCCTTTCCGCCCTCGGCATGCTCAAAAATCTCCCGAAACCTCTTCAGGAAGCCACTGAATGTTGCAAACATCGGTTGCCCATCCTTCCAGACCGCGGTTGCCCATTCCAGAGCTTTACCAGTCAGCAGGGAACAAACAAATGATATACGACTCTCCTCGGTGAGATAAAGGGTAGGCTGTTGAGACACGAATAGAGAGCACTGTAGCAGAAATCCCTTACATTTCGAGGGGGAGCCGTCATACTTCTCCGGGAAAGCGAGTCGCGGGCTTGCGGTGGACACTACTGGTGTGACACTGGTGGAAGATGGGGGAACTGGTGAGCTTGCTTCCGCGCTAGCTGGCTGCAGACCGCGGACAGCCTTTACCAGTTCTTCAGTGATGGATGTTAGCCGCTCCAGCTGTTGTTGGTGGGTTGCCAGGACACCCGCTTGAGTCGAGACCTCGGAGGATAACTGATAGATAGCCGCTGGATCGTGGTGTGGCGAAGTTTTCTGTAACGCAGGGTCAGAGGCAGTAGGATCCATTTGCAGCTCTTTATTCAGAATAATCGTAGTCAGACAGGCAGGGGTAAATCACCAGCAACAGAAGATCAGAGACAAGGCAGAGACGAAAACGATAAGGCAGGCAGAATTCAGGGCAGGCAGCAAGGGGTCATAAACGATATAAACAGTCCGAGGTAATGCACAAGAATCAGAGTAATCACCGGATAAACGCTCAGAGATGTCAGACAAGGCAGAACAAAACTTCGCACTGAGGAGATGGGAGAGTGAGAGTTTATAGCTTGTAAGAGTGATTTCAGGTGGAAGGGTAATCAGAGTCCACCAAGGGTTTATGGGCAATGGAGTCCTGAGGGTTAGTATTCGGGTGAGGGAGCCCTCTGGTGGTGATCGGAGGGGACCACAGAGACCGTATTTGTGACAGTGGCAGAACCCTGACAAATACAACCTAATTAAACAAATGCAACCTAATTAATTATTAATTCACTACAATAATAGCTTTTACTTATTTATTAAATACTTTAATTTCTAAAATCCTAAATTGAGTATTTAGTACTAATAAAGAATGTATCTTTTTTTTCATTATTCATGAAATTCATAAATTCATATATTATTTAGGTAAACATAAAAAATTATATAATTATGATTTTCCTATAGTATTTACTTCATCGCAGAATACTTATTTCTTATGTGCGCCTGTTTAGACTTTTTCCTAATTTAACATCTATTAAATGCAGCGAAGTGTTCATTTGATTTTAAGACATAATATAACATTTATAAACACATAATAAGACGTGATAAAGATAGTTTTAAGTACAGCCAATTAGTTGGACCGCACATTTGCCAGTAAAACTCTTAACTGCTTTTTTAAGCGTTTGAAAATGTTTCAGTGACCAGTATATGTTTCTTGTGAAAGTAAGTTGAAAGTCTTTTTCAAATCTATGAGAGGATTTATACATTTATATGTCGGATTTGTCCAGGTCCTTTATCCCTTGCATGTGGCCTACATCAAAAGTAGAGGGGTTGTTTGGTTGTCTGTATCAGCAAAGAAACATATTTCTCTAGAAGGTGGCCTTTCTCTGTGATGCACTGCAAGTGCATGATGGAGGTGTTCTGTTTAAATGTGAATGTGTTTATGTGTGTGTGCCCGTGTATGTATGAGCCCAGCATACAGCCGCATATGCAATGCGAGCAATCAATCATGTAGTCACCATATATACCGGGAGGAGGATAATCTTTCCCATTAAGCTATTTGATACTTGATGAGAGCACAATTCCGGTTCCCCAACGATGGTTGTTCGGATGTATCATTTCCCATCATTTGGTTTGAGTACCATTTCAATACCCAGCTGAAATTTGATTAAAGGTTGACATGAACATAATAAGAATTAAATGCCATGTCGGCAGTGAAAATGTATCCCAATGGAAGAAAAGCTGACTGAAATTTCAAGAGCAGGAAAATTCCAAACTCGCACTCCCTCCCACCATAATGTCATTATTCCTGATCTGGCAGAGCTATTTTTGACCACTGCCTAATTAAATGAAATCCTGAGAGGTGATAACATAGGCTGAGACACAGGATTGTGGTATTTTCCTTAGTGGGGTAATCACAGAGAGCCGTGGTTATGGACAGAGTCGTTCCCTTTTTAGAGAGCACAGTGAAGGGCTAGCTGCAAAAGGACCAATTAGCAAGAAGTGGAATGTGCACTCTGGGACATGGACATCATTAACGGTTATCTGATAAACCATATGATTGAAAGTGCTTGTGCATTTGTACAGCTTCCAGATTGTAGATGTAAAATTACTTTTCTTTTACAATAATAAATTGTAAATAAGAGACTGGCGGTTGATCGTTTTTCACTACAATACATATTTCACATCCCTTATAGATCATTCAGTTGCATTAATTTATCATACGGCTCTGAAATCCTTTAGTCTTATTGGTCAATTGGACCATCCATTGGTCTGTAAATTTCATTATGTGTATCAATGTGCTTGTCTGTGTTTTTCATTTGTCCCAAATTGACAGTCATTTGATACATTCATGGTGCCGATTTTTCATGGATTCTTTCTGCAAGTTACAATGAATGCGCAATTAAGGAATGGCAATAGGTTGGGAGAATTGACTGAAATATACATTTGAATTATTGTCAAATTACTCAAATTGTCTGTTACCAGGATGAAAATGAAGTTGCGATAGATATACATCACAATAGGGAAGAAAAGACTAAGTGAAATGGATTTGAGTAGAATAAATAAATGAAGTGCGGTAGTGATTGTCCATGTGAAATTGTTTGGATGGTAGTGGTTTACTATTGGTGGATCTAATATGTGGAAGGTCGCCCTGCCTTTGCGACAGTAAACAAGTTATCAGAGAAGAGATGTTGCCACAAGAAGGAAGGAGAAGTTGTGATGACTGAAGAGTAAAATCCTCTACAAGAGATAAATCATCTACAATAAACACTGGAATTTTGTATAAAATAAGATTATGGCACTGAATCATTTACTCAACGGATTTCTTCATCTTTGAGAAACAAAAAGCTTCTACTGTGTGTAGTGGTGCAGCTGTGGATTTATTTTAAATTATTTCCATCGGAGTAAAAAAGAAAGTGATAAAAAGGTGGGGGATTTTTTCTAAAAACGGAATGAGTTATTTATCGAAACACAATATTGCATAATTTATGCTTAATCGTTTTTAAAAATGTAATTGAATTTTAGAATAAGTAACAGAATCTTAAGCTCATCTTTTGGACTAGCAACGTCAGGTTCTCTCTGGCATCAATCACAATGTCTTAACCCGCAGGGGGGCATTTTGGAACAGTGTCATTTCCTTTGCCTTGAGAAAGCAGTTGAGTATGTTACAACTGGGAGCAGGAGATTAACTCAATTGTGAGAGTTTATTCTTCAAGTCCAAGCAGGTGCAGGTAAGTATTCAGGTAGTGTTTCATTATAAGCAATCAGAAACATCACAGGTAAAAAAAAAACTAAATTAAATAAAAAGTCCAAAAACATGTAGCAAGGTGCGAAGGACAGTTAAACTTAAATACTGCTTCCATGAAGCTCAGAATAACAAAAACAAAAAAAGTACTCAACTGTCAACTAAGTTTCTTTCAAGAGATTGTCAGGCACTGAGTTTGAAGATTTCATAGATCCAAAACACAGGTAGGTAACCAGGTAAGTCATTCACAAGTCATTCATGTGTCTTACCACCTCATGCCTGTCAAGTCAAGTCACCTTTATTTACTATATAGATTTTTTTTTTTTTAAAGTGGGTTTACATTGATAATAAGAACATGTAGCATATTGGCTGTTGTTCAGCTAAATTCAGTTCCAGTGCAAATGTCCTCAATTATTATTTATTCTTTAAAGCAACTCTAAAACAAAAAGATGTCATCATCCAGCTCAGTACATTTCAGTAAGGCATGATTTTCTGCATCATAAATCAGAATTCAGGTCGGGATCAGTAACATTCAAATATTTATCCATTTCCTTTTGCTTGAAGATTGGATTCATCTTGCTGGTGTGGAGCCGAAGCTGGCCATGGGGTCTGTGTGGAGAACTTGGTTCTTGTGGTCTTTGCTGAGGATCTGTGCCAATGGCTGTCAGCTCTGGTAGTTTCCAAAGAGTAGTTGATTTGAGTTCACTGCTCATGTTTTGCATGCAAAATACACATCACTGTTAAGGGCTAAATTGCTTTATCCTGGGCACTTAAAAAAAAATAATTGTCCTATTTTTTATGGCAATTAATCAGCCAGTTGTTAAAAAGCACATGCAATCAAGTTCAAGTGCTGAGTAGTTGGACTTGTCAATGAATTAAATGTAAAATAAGGGAGACGAATTGTGAGTGGAAATATCCTGCATGTACAGTACCTACAAGGTCTTACTGCAGCATATGTTTGGTCTGCATCACTCTTTAATCTTCTCTGCAGCTGTTAATGTTGACTGAAATGAACCTTTCTTGCTCAAGAAACAATTGAGCTTAATGGCTTTGGGCATGATTGCGTTCTCTGTGATTAAATTGCTGTCTTTATGATGTTTTCTCTGAATTCATTGTCTATTTTAGCTTTGCAGGCAGTCTACAGTAAAAAACATAGCATCTATTTTCTCTAAAAATCTGCCTGCGAAACACAAATAATTGAATCTATACACAACATGATATTTCTTATTCATTATCATATTTGAGACAAAGCTCCACAGTTTCTCACTGTATGCTTTGATCATTTCTAACTAGGTTTATTTTTGGTTTATGTTTCGGCCAGATGCAAGACGTTTTTGTATCTAGTGGGGCAATGCCTGTTAAAGGCTAAAAAAAGATATAACATATAACAAATTCATATTTTTATTAAACCATAATTTTTGTGTAAAGGTTTAAACTCCATTGTTTATCTTAGATGTTTACCCCCATTTAAACCTGTAAATGAAGAGTTTGCTTTAGAATGAAAACCATAAATAAATTTGAATGCAAATTTAAGAAATATTTTTGAATCTGCACTATTTTGCTGTATCTGATAAAAATAAGTAAAATGGCGGATAATAATTATGTTTTGCTTTTTTAGAATTAGAAAAAAAGGAATATATATAAAAACTATATTTTTCAGACACAAAAATATTCAGCATCTATGAAAAAGTATGTATTGCATTGCATTTATATATCCCAGTTTAATTTTGTGGCTTTAACCCGACCACCAGACATGGTGTCAAGTCCACAGACTGTGTAGCTAAAATCTGTGTCCCTGTAAAGGTTTATTGTAACAGTTTCAGATGACATTGCAGATGGGCCTAGCTGTTGGCCTGCTATCATTTTGTTGACACATGCCAAATTCCCTCCATCTCGCTCTTCTACATTTGCTTAGACAGACGCAGCACATCTAGTACATTGCATTCTTTCAGTCCTGGACTGGCTGGTGCTATGTTTCAGCTTCAGATGTTTGCTCATGTCGGCACTAAATTTGCAGTTTCCTTGCAGAACCGGAATCTAGGTAATATGTAAACCATCACTGTGAAAATGTCAGTCTTATTATGTTTGCAGAATTTTTTTATTTGTATTACAGTTTGTGTTTATTTCAATGCAACTATTGTGTTGTTGGGAGTGTATTTTAGGGTATTATCCAATACATCTCATCTGAAATAATGGTGTCCTTAAGTTTGAATTCAACTTATGCTGCAAGAAAAGAAATAATATTTATACATGAAGAAGATGGAGAAAAAAAGTAACTCAGTATGAGATGAGAAATCACTGTAGTCCCAGACACTGTATGCATAATGCAGTGTTTTGCTTCTGGAAGTTTTTAGAAGTATTGGCAGATCTATGTTGGTCAAAATAACTATCAAATGTCATTTGGTTCAGACTTTTGACTTAAGGTCTGCATGCAAAACTAATTCAATAATTGATAACATGTTTTCTCTAAAACATTTATTTAACTAGATTTTTGCAGTTTGCAATTCTGTATCATTTACTGGTGGTGTATATTTCAACAATACAAAAGTATGGTGTGTTACAAAATGTTAGTGGTTTATTTATTTATTTATTTTTTAATAACTCTATACAGGAACTCTACACAGGACAAGCCAGAAAAAAAGTGTATTGTGCAATTTTAGAATCTTAAAAATTCCTTCCCACAACAAGCTGAAACATCAGCATGTTTTATTCATTTCTAAATCATGCACATGATATACACATTTGTTCCCTTGTTTTACAAAATGATGGCCATGTTGTAATAATTTGTTCTCTTGTTTTAGTTCAAACAAAATATGAGAAATATTAAAAAGAGCGTAGACAATTCCAGAGAGGCTAGCAATAGCAGGCTAGCTTTGAAAATATAAGTTTCCACCCTCCCTCTCCAAAGCCAATCCTCCTTCAAAACTGCACAACCAGAGCAGAGTCTGCAAAGTGTCACAAGAGATTATTTTAAAGTTTCTAATGTTTCAAAGCAGATAAGATTATTATAATAAATGTAAACAACAGAAGGAGCTCTGATTTCTATAACTTGACTGCTGCAGATTTATTTTTGCATTGATATTGTCTACATATTGAAGAAAAGTTACGGAAATATCTACGTTAATAGGTGGGTAGTAAATCATGTCATTGTATTACAACCAAATTCACATACATTTTTTTGATCCTGAGACTTCCTCAGATGTTACCTACCCTACCTTAATTCAACGTGGCAACAATTTTCTAAAATGAGGCAACAAATTAATAAGTCATGGCATTATTGGTGGAATAATTATTGTTATGGTAACACTGTATTTTGCTGGTGCCTTTTGAACATTCTGATGACTATAAGTAACTTTGCACCCATATATCAACTAACTCTTATTAGAGTATCCGTACTGTCTGCTTAATATCTGTTAACTTTTTATTTTGACAGTTCTCCAACAGTTGTTCTACTGCATATAAGAACTGTAATCTTCTGACTATCTACTAGTAAAATAAGCGTGTTAAAGTTACCTTCAAAATAAAGTGAAGCCATTATAATCTTTATTATTATAATTATTTTGTTGCATATGTTGTATGTCACAGGCATGGCTCCGTATAGATCACGTGAATGATAGGTAAAAAGTTACAAACACAGCATGGATTTTAAGCCAATACCTGGCCCTATGTAAAATAAACACAAGCCCTCCGTGTTTGATATTTACTTAGGGGGTGGAGAGGAACGTCAAAAAGTCAAAGTGATAACCGGTGAAAGGCTGACCTTTCGTTTACGATACATTTATTGTGCAAGGAAAAAATTGCCGGAGTTTCAAAATGCCAAGCTGCCCTCCTCCACAGAGATAGAGGAGATTACCTGAGCCCGACTTCCCAGGCAGACACACAGTCTTCAATAGCGTATTGATGGATATGCATCACCCTTTTTTAAATTATTATTATTATTAGTTTATTTGTTATATTATTTTATTTTTGCTGATGGAGTAAAAGTCAAATCAGAGTCAGTCCTTCGTTCCGGTGTCTGGCCAACTATCGTAATGGCAAAAACAAAACTGCTCATATGGCTGTCTTCTCCCTTCCTGCGGGATTCCTTCGGAAGCATATTAAGCCACAGTGGCTCACAAATGAAATTGACAGCTGAGTAAATCTGACTCAGTGCTGTGGGAGAACTCATGCTGCAAAGCACCACATAGGAGTATCACTTCTTAAACTTCTGGAGACTCTGGCCATGATAAACATGTACCGAGCTCCCACTGAGCAACATATTACAGGATCGCTGTCTGTCTGCAGACTGGCTCAAGATTTTCTTTCTCTAGTCATCCCTACAGACGATTGTGCCAACCTATTTCAATCTGGGGCGAAGTTTTCACAATGTCCTAATGTCTCCTGTCCTAATATGATATGAAATATGAAATTGACAGCCCTTTAACTGTCTGATGTATTAATTATTCATGGTCATTGGAAAAAAGATCTTAATTTTTCTTTTTCTCAAAAAGGTTGTATTTCAAGAGTTGAAGAGTACATCTCCATTTCTTCTTCTTTCTCTCTCTCTCTCTCTCTCTCTCTCTCTCTCTCTCTCTCTCCCCCTCTCTGCAATAGAGAATAAGGAAAAATATCTTGTTGATTGCAACACTTTCATTATATAGATCACATTCATGTAGAATTATGGGTCAGGTCAAAGGTCATTGTTGGTAGTTTCAATGCAAACTCACTCTCTGAAATTGGCTCGTAGATTAAATATGAAATCAAAATGGATTCCTTTTTTCTTTATTAATGTAAAAGGATTGTACATAATTAATTGATAAGCTACCATTAAAAAGGGGTACGACTTTGAAAGAATCTACACTCTGCTCATTTAATTGATCTAAAAAAAGCTAAAGTAAAAACATTTATAATGTTGTGTAAAATTTCTGAAATAACTGCTGTTCTTTTGAATCTTTTATTCACCAGAGAATCTATCATGCTGTAATGATATGGGTGTAATCAGCGAACAGCACTGCAGTTGCAAACTAAATAGTCTTTTAATTGTAAACCCAAAGAAGGAGGCGATAACTAGGAAACATAATAGCAGAACTACTGCAATATACACTATACAGGACAAAAACTAAGAGCAACTCAGTGTTTATATAGAAACAGGGTAATCAATAATATAGATACAGAACAGGTGTGGAGAGCTAATTAACAACCACAGAAAGTGGATGAGAACAAAGGTAATAGGAACGAGAATAAAACCAAAACAGAACGTTCACAAGACACATTGTTTCCACATAAAGCATCACAACTGTCAACATTGACAACGAGAAATGTTTCTTGAGCTGCGATTTAGAAGGATTTCTGTAGGATCGTATGACACTGAAGACTGGCGTAATTATGATGAAAATTCAGCTTTTGATCATAGAAATAAATTGCATTTTAAATTGTATTTTAATACAAACGAGTTACTTTTAATTACTTCACCATATTATTGTTTTTACAAAATTTGTATAATAAACTTTCTTTCGAAAACAAATCATCTCTTTGACCCCTAACATTTTTAACGGAAGTATAAATTATTCCAAAGACAAACATAGCTTGCAAATAAAATACAGTGGAATCCGGTTATCTCGACGGCCTCGGGGGTTGCAAAAAAACATAGAGATAACGATGATCGAGATAACCAAAAGCCAATATGGCGATTTATTTGATGAAGCGATCGACATGCTATACAAATTTACATACACTGTATGTTTGCCAAAAACAAAAGGCATATGTGCACCAACTAACAGCAGAGATTTACCAGTATACAATAAAAACACCTTTGATTCTCGATACAAACCTTTAATTATATTCTCCAACATTGCAAACACAACTTCGCTCACAGCGTAAACAGTCATAACATATTCGTGAGGTCATAACGCTGTACTAGATTACATACTTTCTTGCGTTCTGCCTGCCTAATGTGCAACAACCGGGTTCTTCAATCCGCAGCGGTGTTGAGCAGAGCCCACATCAGAACAGAAGCAGGGTTTGTGTGTGTGTCTGTGTGTTTATCTAAGCACATGCTGATGACCATTAATCATTGGTAAATTCATGCTGCCTTACAATTTGCATAATATCTGTCCAAAATAGTATTTCATATTCATTGGGCAAGGATGCGATTACAACTACAAAGATTAATAAAATGTTTTAAAAAACACCAAACATGGATATGCGATTCTGATGGTTCAGTAGAGAGATTTAGATAAAGCGGCCTGAGTAATTAATTATAAGTATCTAACCTGACAAAAAGATGTTTATTCAAGCATTGTGAACTTTTAGAAAGATAAGTTGGACTTTTAAATGCATCATCATGCAAACAGATGAAAAGAGTCTCCGCATGAAAAGACCTACAACTGACAGATCAACTTGCAAATATTTCTCTCTGAAATGGTAGGAAATTTAAATAAATTGAATGTGGAGGATTTTACCTGTGACAAGATGATTGACAGGCCAGTTTAAATGGTGACAGGATGCACATAACTAAGCGACAGAGCTGTCCGTTAAAGATTCCCAAAGCTTGCCTACTCTTCTGCTACACTTTCAAAAGTATATACTTTTTCTTTACAAAAGCAGTACATACTTTTAGGGCATAGCATATGTAGACGAATTACATGCAGCACTAGTCCATTAAGCATTTTGGAATGTGTCTCCCATTTGTGCAACCATGTGTGTGTTTGTGTACTGCTAAGCCAAGGCTCTGACAAGATATTAAGAACTTTGAAAAACCACTTGAGTAATAAAATAATGTCTACAGCAGTAGCAGATGGATCACATGACCTCATAATGTCTTATTTTCAGTTATTCACCAGGCTTAACAATATGGAAGGACGGCATTTGAACAATACACACAATTGTACACTTTTTTTTCTTTTTTGGATACATGCCCAGTAGGCCACAATGTGACTGCTACTGCTATCTTTGTGGTTAATAGAACCCTTGCGATATTTGAGGAGGCACAGGACTCAATTGGAGCAGATGAGACACAGTGAATCTGTTGCTGCCAACTCTGGAGTGGACATTAGTATCCCCTGCTGTCTCTTAGTCATCTCTGACTATACAAAGATGCCTGTTCACTTCTATAACCATCAAAGGCTGCATCTACATTAATTGGGATACATTTTGAAAATTACATCTTTGTTTCAAAACACTCTCCGTCTACACTAGCATTGTTAAGAGTTTTCCAAATGTTTCTCATCCACACTGACACTTCTGAAAATGCTAAATTAATCTTACTGCGCATGTGTGAAAACAAAAGTTAATGAAATAAAAGTTCATTAAGATGATACAGATGACAGACATAATACAGTGGAGTTCACTTATCTCGACTCACAGTTAACTTGCCAGTACTATTATGTTGACGTTTTTGAAGTGGAACCGCCAAGCTCCCTATTTGTCTTCGTATTTTCTCATCGGTTACGTCGATTATTTTACGTCGCCGAATTCGGGTAACGAAAGAGGGACAAATTCGTCACTTCACATGGTTAACTCGTGGCTCATAATCGTACCTAGTTCACTGCGCATGCGCCGAGCTCGATGCACGTGCATGCCATGACCATTTTTGGTCTTTCCGGTCTTTCCGGCCGCTTGTCATTTTGTCAAATTATGATTTTTTGTCAGGTTTGTCATGTCATAAGGCCTGTATGTTGTGTAATTGATGATTTCATGTTATATAATTGTGACCTCAACCACTTTTGTAATATACACAATGCTTCGTTGACTATTTTTCATCTTTGAAATTATTTTCTTTACTCTCTTTCACAGCGCGTCGTGTTGCGCACGCTGTTTTTTATTGCTTCAGAGTCCTCAAACATATTTGAGTTAGTCCAGCGATCCAATAAATTACATTTTGATGGGACGAATGCTGGTGTTCAAGAGTGATTACGAAATTACACAATGCAGATTACATTGACATCGACAAAGACGTTGTTACTGATAGAAGCTTAGAAGCATTTGTTTTCAAGCAGACCGTTAAAGGCAAAACTCAAAGCATTTTAGACTTTAAAGAAACCATAGTAACCGCGTGTGCAATACTATTCAGAACTGTGTCCCGAGCGAAATGACTGCTATGAGCGAATGTGTTTATGTGACTGTTTATGCTGTGAGCGAAATTGTGTTTGCAATGTTGGAGAACATGATTAAAGGTTTGTATCGAGAATCGAAGGTGGTTTTTATCGTATACTGGTAAATCTTGCACTGGCTGTCAGAGTGGTTGACGATGTTTATAGATGATGATGTTTATAGATGGGTTGCACACTCTTCTCAAACATGTAAAGAGCGTACGTACAAACCAGGAAAAAGAAAACACTCTGACAAACATCACAAATAAAAGAAGGAAAATAGAAACAGTAGATTATGCCATATAACAGTCAGCGGTAGAGCTGCCAACTCTCTCCTAACTCAAAAACACTCTCCTCCCCGTGCACACAGAACTACATACACCGTCTTAAAGGTATATTCCAAACATAAACATAAAGTAGCAATCTCAAAACAAAAAGAGGTACAATCTCTGCTGTTAGTTGGTGCACATATGCATTTTGTTGTTAGCAAACATATACAGTGTACGTACATTTTTATAGAATACCGATCGCTTCATCAAATAAATCGCCATATTGGGTGTTGGTTATTTCGCTAAACGGTTATCTCTGCGCTTTTTTGCAACCCCAGAGGCCGTCGACATAACCGAACTCCTCTGTACTGTTCTCATACTTTTCTCTGTGAGTACCATTCATTTTATTTAGCCACATATCTCAACATTTACTGATGCATCCAGGTCGCTCTCAGTCACTGTTATATTTTTGGTCTAAAATGCAATTACTTTCATGCTTTGCCGCAGGATAATTGCAAATACATTTTCCGTCATCTTTGCAGTGATAGGAAGAGTGTAAAAAGTAACATCAGCAACGGTGTGAAAGTGAATGGCACAGGCACAACAACGGTATAAACATACGTATCTATCAGCTCAAAATGGGTCGCATGACTAAACATGCATCATTGTTTTCAAATACCTCTGTTTTCACTGTCCACAATTAACAACAGCAGTTTCATGGAAACACTATTTCAGATTTTCAGAACTTTTCAAATCTTTGCAGGACAAAAAAAAAAAAAAAAAAAAATTTAAAATGTTTTAATGTGGAGGGCCAAATGAAGAAAAAAACATTCATTTTCAAAGTAAAATGTTTAAGTGTGGACAAGGCCAAAGGCTTTGATATATGATTTATCTCTCTTTCGTTTCTTTTAAACTATACAACTTTCCTGTACAGCTGTTTAAAACCTTGTACAACTTTGGTTGAAGTTGGTAAAACCTTATAAAACACCTTCAAATCTATTATTTTTGTTTTCGTCTAAAAACCTTTGCCACTCAAACCCAATCCGCACTCCTAATGAACGTGAACGTCTTCCATGCCTAAAGGCTTAGTACCCTTTCAGACTACAAGAAAGATAAACAACTTTAATCATTGCATGTGTACATATGTAGATAGTTCAAAGCCAGTTTTGCCACTAGACTCCGAAGTTCTCGGCAGTAATCCCCGGTAGACATTCCCCCAGCCACACTCATCCACTGCAGGCGACGTTCCACAGTGTCATCTCTTCTATCTCATTACCCTATTTCAACAGACTGCCTGTCAATCAATTTGTTTGCCAGCTGGAGGGATGTACTTTATTAGATTGCTGTTTGATTGACAGGAGCGAGAAGCAAGGGTTAAAAGAAAGCTGTAAAACATGTGGAATGAAGGTAACATTCTCTGTTTTGCCCATTGGGAGAAGAGTCTACAAACAAAAAATAACTAAACACAAAGGAACGGGTGCTTTGCAATCTGCCATCTGCTTTTTTTCTTGTTCTTCACCCACTGAGTTGTTTGCATGCAGACTGCAAAAAGAACCAAAGGAATGAAGATGCACTAACGCTCTCCTTTATGTGAATTACATCTTATTATGTATTCACATTTTCGGAATAGTTAAAAGTGAGCCATTACTCTCTGTCAACAATTTTAATATTTTTATGTCGTTGACAACCACAGTATAACATAAACTAATTATATGAAATATTATTATTATTATTATTATTATTATTATTATTTTAGCAGTGATTCACAGAAACACACACATACATACAAATTGTAATCTTAGTGAACAGAGAAAAACACTATAAAAGTATCCAGACTAAATATATTGCGTGAATAATATTTCCAGAATTAAATAAGGCAAGAAAAGTTTTAACATTTAAATAACTGAATGATAATTGCTGGTTCTCACTCTTGTTAAGTTTATGGTGGAACGGAAAAGAAAAACTTTAAACACAGAGCACTTACATTAAAAGTGAATTAAATTAATGCATATTCAACTAGCCCAAAGTGACAAAACTGTGTACAAAACAAACAACACTTATGTTTTTTTTATTCTTTTTTTTTTATTGTCACCAACACTATTTTTCCTCCTTATTGCAAGTTAAAAATAGGCAGTTGTTTAACATATCAAAGACTGAAACTTGAGAGAGGCAGACACAAAAACAAGAACAAGCCCCGTATTCACAGAGCAAAGGCTGTCACCACTAAACACCCAGACTGAAAGTGTTTACCCCATGCCTATACACAGAAATTTACAAAATATGAACAAGCGCTACATTGCTGCCCAGCTTATAATTGAGTGAAACCCCTAGGGGTCCTGCTGCTTTACTTCTTGTTACGGCAGGAATTTCTAGTGATTGCCGGCTCACTGCAATAAGCTTCAATAATTTCCCAAACTATTAGGAGGTGGTAGATGAGGACTTAATGAATATCTATTTTTTCTCTCACATTGACCCAACAGTTGTCTATGCCTTTGAGTATTATATAAGACTGAAATTATTTCAGTTTTCACACATGCATATATTAAAACATTGAGTTGTAAAGTGACACACACATACGGGTACATAACTTTATTGGGATACTGTTTAATTTTTCTCAGGGAGAGTCAGTTTCTTTATAGACACAAGGCTTACAGTCTTGTTTGAAACATAATGGGTCAATCGAATGGCTTTCAGCATATTTAAACATTAAAACTTTTTTTTTATAGCAAACTGTTATTTGGCTTTCAGAAACTAATTGATACTTATATAAAATTGTTGAATTAAAACTTTCCCTGACCTAATGTTTATGAAAAAAAAAAAAAAAGTTCTGAGAGCACAGCATTATTAGTGCATACATATGAACAAATATAATATTGGAATTGTTGTTTGTTTTTGAAAAAAACATTTCCCAACTCATTACTCCAATCTAAGTGTCTGAAACCAACTAGAGAGAGAGAAGAAAACATTCAAAGCATTGCATTACATGCATTCGATTGAATGTTTGTCTTAAATCTCTTTCTGAAATGGACAATATGAAAAACTCACCGCTTGCCCAGGTCTCATGATGTTCATGATTTATCCACTAAATCATGTACACTATGGACTAAATATAAAGGTATAAAAAAAAAACGTATAAAAAGCTTTAAATGCAATCCATTTCATGAGCTAAATCTCACTTATTTCTGCCAGATGAGGGCGCCGTGTTTGATCGTGTTTTTTTTTTATTTTTTATTCTTGGTTCAACATTAACCCACTGCAGAGCCAAAGAGTACATGACGGACACTGATGCTCCATCTATCTCCACTAACTCCGCTGTTTTTCTATTACATCTTCACAATATACAAGTTTAATAATAAGCCCGAAGCGTGAACGTCATAAAAGTATTTAAAACACATGCATGATAAAAACAAAACAAAATAAAATAAAAACAATGTTCAGGTCATTGGAAAGACATAATATAAAACGCCGCACCTGTTGTCTATAAAGAATGAATCATCGTTCCAGGGAAACTGTCAAACTATAAAGATGTGTTGCTGTGCGTGCTGTGACTTTGCCGCAGTTTCTAAAGGCAGTGCCGTGGATCCACGTATTCTTAAAATTGTAAAATAAAGAAAATAAAGAATCCCACGCGTTAAATCCTCTCGCACTGCTGCCAGGCAACCAGGCGCGTAAACTGGCATTGATCCAACTAAAGATTACGCGTCACCATTTCCAAAGATCCCTCAACGAAAGACACGCAAGAAAAAGAGCTTTATGGTGTTCGCCATTAAGTGTTTAAGATACGTATTAAGTTTACATTTTTCCTTATATTTTCGCCCTGTCAACCCCCTCCCTTCTCTCAATTTCTGCTTCTTCTCTCTCTCTCTCTCTCTCTCTCTCTCTCTATCACACACACACACACACACACACGCGCGCGCGCGCTCGTAATAGAAGTATTGTACAATAAAGAATAAATAAAAGAAATAAAGAATCGCACGCGCAAAATCTTTACGCGCCGCTTTCGGAAAATCGTTTTTGCGCGCATGAAGTGGCAAACTAAAGATTACGTGTCACCATTTCTAGAGATCTCTCAACGAAAGACAGGAACGGAGCGATTTATAATATTCACTAGTGAGTGTTCAAGGGAATTCTGAAGTAAATTCGTGTTCCTTAATATTTTCGCCCTGTTAACCCCTCATCCCCTCGCTACCCTTGTACCCCCCCCCCCCCCCCCCTCTCTCTCTATCTCTCGCGCTCTCTCTCTATCTCTCTCTCCCTCTGCATCTCTGCATTCTCTCCTCCCGCTTCACCGTGTGGGAAGCTCAATGCAGCAACAAAACCAACATACTTAGAAGAAGACGAGGTGGAATAGTTGGTTTATAAGACTGTTCTCATTATTCGGACGAGGACTGCACCAACAACACTTATTTTGATAATGTGGTGTAGGATGGCATCTCTTTTCGAGCGCATTTTACTCAGCTGAATTATTAATTTCCTCGTCGGTCTGACATCAGAGCACGTAGTTTCTTTTTTCCTCTTATCTCGCAACTTGCATAATCTCAAGAAACGGCAGGAATCCACTGGAGTCGATTTCCGATTTTCGGTAATCGGGTTAAGCCGCGAGACGCGATGGATTGTTGCGATTATTTTATTAAGATCTGATCAGTTATTTTTCCTGAACTGTTGAGCAAACTGTCCGTCAAATTGCGTCTAAACTGATGTTCAATTCATTCAACGGAAGAATGTTGGACTTGTTTTGCATCCAAATTCACCACTTGCTATCTCACCATTTTCACTTCGGTTTTGAAACGAATTCATTCTTCAGCGCAAATACGCAGCGCCGTGTTTGAAATGCCTCAAAAGAGCTCAGTAACCTTGGGATTTTATGACACAATATATGTTTTGTACAAGTGGAGCCTGACTAGAGAGGCTGAGACTGAAATTTGAAGCTGGATGAATGGGAATAGTCCCTGTCTTGGCGCTCCCAATGTCCGGTGTTCTCTGAAAAGGAGGATATATCAGCATTGCCGGTGAGTGTTGAATTTTTATTTGTGAAATATATAGTTGTTTGTTGGCAAAGCGTGGGTCTTCAACGGGTATGATCTTTTTGTACTGTATTTTAATTACGGTTTTGTGAAGGTGATAATGTCTTCTGTATGCGATGGAAAGAGACTTTCCCCCCTCCTCGATTCTCTGAAACACAAGAAATACGCTGATGCATACATTTATTGCGGTGTAAATCACACTACGCCAGTGAATTAAGATTATATGTATTTCTTTAGAATTGTGATGCTCGTAATTCCAGATTTAGTTTCAGTGTAGGTTCAGATATTATAAATTTGATTCAAAAGGCAAATAACAGGTTTTTCCAAGTTCTTTGTGCGCACAGAGGGCATTTTAAAAACCTCTGCTGTAAAGATCTTGGCATTAGCTGTGTGACTCAATGGGGGAAAAGGCATGTTTTTTGATTGTTTGTTTGTTTTTCCCCTCTAAGGTAAATGGTTTACTGGGGGATTTGTAAAAGGCAAAATGCTGCTGCTTGTTCTGTTGGCCTTTTCCATATCGGGTTCATTTTGTGACTTGGATTCGGACCTCAGAGCTGAGACCTGCAGCGCTTGCTCCTGCATGTCCATCGAGAACGTCCTCTATGTGAACTGTGAGAAAATAACTGTGTACAGACCAACACAGCTGCAGCCGCCAGCATCCAGCCTCTACCATTTGAATTTCCAGAACAACCTTTTGTACATCCTTTACCCCAACTCTTTTGTGAATTTCACACACGCAGTCTCACTCCAGCTGGGGAACAACAAACTCCAGAACATTGAGGGAGGGGCCTTTGTGGGGCTTAGTGCATTGAAACAGTTGCACTTAAATAACAATGAGTTAAAAGAGCTCCGCGCCGACACTTTCCGAGGGATCGAGAACTTGGAATACCTCCAGGCTGACTACAATTTAATCAAGTTCATTGAGAAAGGAGCCTTCAACAAATTACATAAACTGAAGGTACTCATTTTAAATGACAATCTGATTCAAAGCCTACCTGAGAACATTTTCCGATTTGCTTCACTTACTCACTTGGACATAAGAGGGAATAGGATACAGAAGCTTCCTTATCTTGGAGTTCTTGAACATATTGGACGGATAGTGGAATTGCAGTTAGATGACAACCCATGGAATTGCACTTGTGATTTGTTACCTTTGAAAGCCTGGTTGGAGAATATGCCCTATAACATTTTCATTGGGGAGGCGATATGTGAGACTCCTAGTGACCTGTATGGCCGTCTCTTGAAGGAGACTAATAAGCAGGAGCTGTGCCCCATGGGGACAGGCAGTGACTTTGATGTACGGATGCCCCCCTCCCAGCCTGAGGGTGGGCTAACTATGTCTAATGTGGCACCTTCGACCATAGCACCTTTAGTGACCAAAGCACCCAAAACCACCAATCCCTCCAAAATATACGGCAATGGGATTGTTGCTGGCATCCCAGCTGGTATCCCAGGTAAAAATGGCCAAATTGTGTCCTATCAAACTCGAATCCCTCCCCTCTCCTGCCCCCAGCCCTGTACATGCAAAGCTCACCCTTCTGACTTTGGCATTAGTGTCAGCTGTCAAGAAAGAAATATCCAGAGTCTAGCAGATCTTATACCTAAACCGCCAAACGCAAAGAAATTGCACTTAAGTGGTAATTACATAAGAGATATCAGTCCCACTGACTTCCAAGGGTTTGAGGGTTTAGATTTATTACATTTGGGTAGCAATCAAATATCCACCGTCCAAAAAGGTGTGTTTTCAAATCTGACCAACCTCCGTAGGCTGTACCTTAATGGAAATCAACTGGAGCAACTGCACCCTGAAATGTTTCTTGGGCTTAGTAACCTCCAATATCTCTATTTGGAGTACAACACCATAAAGGAAGTGTTAGCAGGGACATTTGACTCAATGCCAAATTTGCAGCTCTTGTACCTGAATAACAATGTGCTCAGAAGTCTGCCTGCATACATCTTTGCAGGCGTTTCTCTTGCCAGACTGAATTTAAAGAACAACCACTTCATGACTCTGCCTGTGAGTGGCGTCCTAGACCAGCTCAAATCTCTCACTCAGATAGACCTGGATGGCAACCCTTGGGAATGCTCATGCGATTTAGTAGCTTTGAAACTCTGGCTTGAAAAACTGAACGAAGGGGTCGCTGCCAAAGTGGTCAAGTGTGCATCTCCAGTGCAGTTCTCCAACATTGAGCTGAGAGAGCTGAAAAATGAGATCATGTGCCCGAAGCTCATAGCCAGGCCTCCTTTCATCCTGACCAGCGCTACTCCCATTCTCACATCACTGTCACCTGCTGGAGTTGGCAAGGCACCCCCCAGTGGCCCTGTTCCCTTGTCCATTATGATCTTGAGCATACTGGTAGTTTTGATCCTCACTGTCTTTGTGGCCTTCTGCCTGCTGGTCGTTGTGTTGAGACGGAACAAAAAGCCAGCTGGGAGACAAGAGGGACTCGGCAACCAGGAGTGCGGCTCTATGCCCCTCCAGATCAGGAGGCACAATCACAAATCAAACAAGAAAGACGACCTGGGTGGAGAGACATTCATCCCGCAGACCATCGAGCACATGAGCAAAGCTCACACGTGTGGAATTAGAGACTCCGATTCAGGCTTCAAATTTGTAGACTCAGAGAGACAGAAAATGATGTTACGCAACAGCGCAGACAAAGACAAGGACTCTCTACCCCTGGACCCCAGGAAGAGATTAAGCACCATTGATGAGCTGGACGAGTTCATACCAGGACGAGACAGCCTGTTCCTCCACAACTACTTGGAGAGCAAAAAGGATTTCAACAGTATAGGGGTGAGTGGCTTTGAGATCCGTTACCCCGAGAAACCACATGACAAAAAAATGAAAAAATCATTGATAGGGGGCAACCACAGTAAGATAGTGATTGAGCAGCGTAAAAGTGATTATTATGAACTAAAGGCAAAAATGGGGACCCCAGACTACCTTCAAGTACTAGAGGAACAGACAGCCCTCAGTAAATTCTAGAACATCATCTTCATCTGCCCCGTAATGACAAAAGTGCCTTAAGACAAATCTTAATGACCAATGGAATACCGGACACGTTTCATTACACAAAACGTAACTCCCTTAGAATCGTTGGCTGTCAAATTTACATACCATTTTTTTATGTTGTGATGCCATTAAGAATTTAGAAACACATCAGTCAGTATCCTTACAAACAGTCGTAGTTTGCTGCTATTGATATGCGTTCCATCAAATTCCACTGAACTTTGTTTTTACCAAATGATTGGGTCATGAAACAGTGTTGAGTGTACTTCATATTGACCCCTCTTCATTGTGTTTGGTTGGAAGTATTTCTAGGCATCTTGGGATGACAAAATCAAATGGAGTGGAAGAGTTGGAAGTTGGCACATGCTTGAAAGTGGTGGAATACCCCAGACTCCCCTCTCTTGGATTATATTTTGCCACTTTTGGGGGACTTGAAACTCTTGGATTTGATTATATCTGAAGATACTGGCAGCCAACATCCGTACATTTTGGATTATTCCAATTACCTGTAAAGAGCCATTTGATATTGTTCTACTGAAATGTGATTCTTTTTGAAGTGTTTGGCTATGGCACATGACAGGACATTCATGAACTCAAGAGAAACTAAACAGCTGCTTGCCATGTAAGCGTATCTGGATTTATTTTGTAAGTCAACATTATTTGTATTTGTGGGGCAGTTGTGTAAATTACAACAGTCGACAAGTAAATTCAACAAACTCATCAAGAAAAGAATTCAAGAAAAATATGGAAAAATCAAAAAACAAAAGAACAAAAAAACAAAAAAAACATTGATGACCACTGTCACCTGTCAATTCGTAGTTTAACTTCATATTTAATTTATTTTTCTATGCAGAATTATTTAAAGACTATTGGTACTATTTAACAATTTCAAGGGACATTTTGAATGCTATAAGTGATACAGACTCTTAGTTCGAGCTCTGAATCTAAAATTCTGTTCTGACCTGAGTTACATTCTGAATTCTGCTGGTGGCTGACCGACAGATGCGTACGGATGACCGTGATGTCATTTTCACTGTCACGTTGCACGAGATGAGGCCTCCTAGCATATCACGTCTAACAGTTTGCTTATTCTTATATCCCAGAGCAACTTGTAAAAGGTTTCTTATTAACAATATGCAACCAAATAAGTGTGCATTAACGTGATATGATTCTGGATAGTACAAATGGCATTGTGCAAATGAAGTACTAATTCACTGTAATTTATTGGATTGTGTTTAATCGACACAACTGTGAGACCTAACTCGCCTTATGAAAAGGCTACAGATTTGGTCAGAATCATATCACTTTTCATGTGCAATATTATTATGCTCAATCATGTTAGCTTGAAATCTTTATTTTGTTTGTCAGTTCAAATTAATATTACAGAGAGAGAGAGAGCTTAATTTTTAAAAAGAAAAGGCTTAATTTCATTCAGTCTTTATTTAAAATATTAAGTTAATGATTGTTTAAAGTAGAATGTACCATGAGAGATAAAATAAATACAATTTTATATCAGTCATGAGAAATCTGTATATTGGTTATTAATTTCATTGTGCAATCCTGTTGCGGTCAAGGTATTAAAATCCAATCTAATTTGCTGTCTTTTCTTTCTTTCTGACTTTCTTTTTTTTCTGTTTACAAAAGTGATATCATGTTTTGTTGATCGTTAAACTTGCTTCTCAAATAAAAGGCCCTGAATGCTCTTACTGACAATTTGGTAAACAAAGTGTCTTGTAGATTTTTTAATCTACTAAAGCAGTTAAACACTCTCTCTTGCTCTTTGGTATATGGTTCAGGTTTCCTGAGGTCTTACCTTCTCTGGTTTAAAAAGGGGATTAATCTAAGATGCCGAGGGTCACTTGACTCGAGCTGGCAACTGATAAGAGAACCATAACTGTTAGTTGAATGGCCATCTGAGAGCGAAATCTAAGCAGGAAAAAACAGCTTGTTTCCATTTGATGATAGCAGAATCATGCTTTGGAGAGGCTCTTGACGGTCCTTTTCATACGTACTTCAGCAAAAACATGGAGTACTGGAATCATGTGTGATGTTCTGCATGTCTAAAATAACATTTTGGCTGGGTAGGCCTAGATGTGGAAAGATTTATGCAGAAATGTGTGATTGGGAGTTTTTCTTGCAATACGGAGTGAGTTTTCCAAATATTGTCTGCATTGACAATATTAGGAATTTAACATTTACGATTTGTTTTGTTTAAAAAAAAAACATTTTTTAGTAACAATCCTACTTTCATCTTTTTTGTTGGGTAGATTTTAGGAAATGGTCACTTTTTTTAAAACTTTTTTTTTGCAGCATTAGAATTTTTTTTCCATCTTCCATTTAAACTCTTTCCCCACCGAAATTTGTTTCCAGCCACCACCAACATTTTTGGTCATTTTCAAAAAAGCTGTCATGGTTTCCAGGATATTTTGTATGAATATCTAAGCATGCAATATATCCCAAAACTATTTCATTCTAGCACCATGAACACCACTTTTTTTATCAACACTGGAGTGTGGGTAGTTTTAATAAATCTAAAAAGTTAACAAAAACGATAATGAAAACACTAATGGAGTTTCACAGTGCTAAATTTATTATTGTTACTTTCTGCATTTTGTGCCTGTGTTCTGATCTAGAGATTCAGCTCTCACTCAGGAGATGCATTTTAGCAGTAGCGTCATTGGCAGGAAAATTATTTTTTTCTTAAAAGACAAGATTACTCGTGAAGGAGTTAAGTTTACTGAAGAATCACACACACACAAACACACAGGGAGAGCATTTTACCTCTGTGGTAGTCTTTGGCATTTATAATGAAGTTCAAGTGTATAAAGGCCAAGCAAGAGGCAGTTACCAAACTTTATTTTTGTTGTGATATTTTCATGTAAATGAAACTTCCTAGTGCACTAAATAATTTTTGTACTGAGGGCCTACACAATGTTGAATTCATGACTCATGCTAGATCATGTTTCCCTGACAACCACGCTTCTGACACTGTTTTTTTTTGTTTTTTGTTTTTTTTTAATGATATGGAGACATTAAATGAGCCAGGGAGAAAAGTCACTGGTCCATGGGTGAATACAAGCACTCCAGTATTACACAGTTCCTATAAACAGCGTTGTCTCTCTCGTTTCCTAATCACCTGTTTCTACTCTGAAGCGTTTAGCTGCAGTAACATGCACAATGCCGAAGGCGAGATTGAATGTTCAGCGGACCTGATGTGCCATTTCTTGGGCAATTTAGACATATGATCCCTGGAAGTCAAAGTGGAAAATGCAGGTGTTTCCATAGTCTGGAGTGGACTGGTGCAGATGTGCATACAGTCTTCTCTGGGGCAGAAGCAGCACCAGCCATTTTTGGAGACATCGAGGGCAGCTGCGGAAAACGGCCCGTTTTGTAGTTTGGGCTTGGCTTCCTTTTCAAATTGATTTGAAGGCAGTAAACAAATCACTGCCGCCTGTTCTTGGTGACAGGTTTACACAAAGAGTTTTGGTGACAGGAACATCAGGGACGATACAAAAATGCTTTACGTCTCTCTTTAAAATGTGACATGAGACATGACAGTAGCGCAAGAGCGATGTTTCACGTGAGTCGTAGAGGGAGTCTCAGAGTAGAGGCATATGTGTGTGAGTGTGTGTGAGTTTTACAGACCATGCTTTGGGAAATCATAGATCGGGGAGAAAACGGAGCAACCAATATTGAAATCAAGCCAGCAGTAATTTTCCAGATGTTATATAAGGACAAAAGGAAATCAAAAATGTCCCTTATTGTGCACAGTTAATCAGCTAAACAGGTTAAAAGGTTGAAATCCCTTTCCTTTTCTGCTATTAAAATAATGTTATATAAAAAGACTAATATTATAGCTTTTTCATCATCAGTTGAGCTATGTTTTTTCCATCTCAATATTCAGATTCACTTAAACATCTTCTAAATGCATTGTGAATGCTGTTTCATGTTGTCTTTCATAAAATTTTAACTACCTCTCACATCAATGTATTTCTTTTTCTCTTTTTACATACATATGAATTTATGTGTAAAAAGGAAAGAAAGAAAAAATATATATACATGCAAATGTTTTAGAACCACTCTCACCCAAAGTGTTTACCTAAACATGTTTTATCAGACTATTTAAAGCAACCCTTTGACGGTCTTTTAAAACCTTAACACCATATTATTTAGTCTGCAAATGAGTTTAAAGATCACCCTTGCCTTTCTCTTTTGCAGATTCCAATTAGTTTTTAGCCTACATGTGTGAAGAACATAATTTTCCTATTTGGGTTTGTGTACTCTTTCAGTGATTTCCCTATGGAAGGAAAATTACCTACTCATGGAATACAAATTCATCCTCACAATTCAGTCAGATGTAAATGAATAAGACAATGAAATAGAGACGCACTGGAAGCTCAGGTGTCTCAAACTCCCAGAGCCTGTCATTCTGTTCTACAATTGATGTAACAAAGCCAAATTTTCTGCTGGTTTCTGCTTGTCCGTTGTATACAAGGTTGTATAATCAGCCTCGCATTAACAATTTACATGCAAAGGAGACACTTTCATCTGGGCAATGTGAGAAATTTAACAGCAGTGGCTGGCTGCTGTTCTCACTGGAATCTGAAGTCAATCCTAAAGATAAAGTGTGAGGTTGTATTACGGTAATATTGTGTTGATCATGTTATGCAACTCATTGGGAAAATTTAACTTTCAAAGTTTAACCTAAATATAAATGTGTATCAGTCAACGCTTTATTGCGTTGGTTGTTACACTTATCGTGGCAGTTCAAATATTAAATGTCTGGTGAGTGAAAGGTTAAAAAGGTTGAAGCCCTACCATGAATATACAAATGTGACATAAAAAGCAAACGCAATTTTAGCTTGAATCCACAAGTCTTTGAGATTTTTCATCATGACTTTTATCATCACTCTCTCTTATCTGAACACTTCAGGTCACAAGTGCAATGTTGTTATACTGTATATAACTGTATATACTGTATATATATTTCTATTGGGTGTCTTTAGTTACATCAAAAAATTAGTAATAATTTACTTATTGTGTTCATATTGTATTGCAAAATGCTTAAGATTATTGCTGAAGATTATTGACAGCTTTGGTGGTATGGATAGGCTTATAGGTAGGGTTAAGGGGTAAAGGAAGGGTCAAATATGCATATATATTTGCAAATAATTGCTGAAATTACAGGTGTACTTACATTAATTACTGATGGTATTGTTTTAAATATCAGTGCATAAACACACACAGACACATATGTAAATTTATATATGCACACACACACACACATATTTATATATATATGTATATATATATTGGTTTATACAAATCACTATGGTAAAAGTGCTTTGAGGTCATAACATAGGTATCATAGCATTGTGCTAGGAACTGCATTAAAATCTTTTTTAATTGATAATCTGCCCCTGCAATTATAATTTGTGTCAAAATTACAAAAAGTTGTTTGTATTCATGTTCATTTCAGCTCCAAACCGCAGTGAATCGTATGTAGGCGTATATGTTTTATGTATTTTCATGGTTGTACAAGGTAAAAGGACTTTTCCTTTTCCTTGAAGAGTTTTCCAATGAGCCTAGGTTGGTATTTTGATAATTAATTGTTCAAAAACTCTTCAAAAATGCAATCTAGATAAAGGGGCCCTAAAGACTCTTAAGCAACACTTAAAACTGTATCAGCATAATTGCAAAGTATCTAGCCAAATATATCAAAATATATCACAACAGATAATTGTCAGGTTTAACTCATTAAACTAGTAAATTAACTAGACATTTTTTTACTCAGAAAGGATGCCTGTTCTGCCTGAAATTGATGAGATTTTTTCGTAATTTTTTCACATAATAATATAAGTTAGTATACATATATATATATATATATATATATATATATATATATATAATTGATATTAGCAGATTTATTTGAGGGAACAGTCATATCCTCAAATATTTTAATGGTGTCCGAAATTTATCGTGTGCACTCCCAAAATGTGTGGCAATATGAGTTTACAACCGATGTACAATCTAGGCTAGAGTTACCCATAATGCACTAAGAATGTGGGAATAAAATAATTTCCACATTTTGCCAGATGGTGGCGCTCACGGCTGAATTGTCCATCTACCAATTTTCCCTGAGTCCAGTGTGGGTACAGCGTAGTATCATACATGTACACTCTAAAAAAAAAATGCTGGATTGATTAAACCAATGTTTTGGTAAAAAAAAAAATTAATAATAATCTTGGCTTTAAAAAAATGTATACAAAAAAAACATTTAAACCAACAGTTGTGTTTGTCCATGTTTGACGCAAACATGGGTTGAAACAACCCAGAATTTCCATAGAGTATGAATTCCTTTTTAATTGCTTATTACATTTTTTAATTAAGGTTTAAACAGGCTAATTTTCATCTCACTCCTGGAGCTGCCAATTTGCAAAGCATTATATAATTATTAAACCGTGAGCACACACAACGCAAAAGCAATAGTCCTTCTGGCGCACTCAGTGTCCGGATGCGCTCACTCCTTTTCATTTACTCATCTAAGTGGACTACATTAGAGGAATAATATAGAGAGTAGTGAATGCGGGTATTGGGGGTGATTGTGGACACAGCCCAAAAGTGCAGACAAGCAGACTTTGAGGGCCAAAGTTAAAAAAACAACCAGCTATATCATCATGGCTGTTGTTATGCTCAAGATCCTCATCATTTATAATGAGTTTAAGGAATAAATTGCACCATAAATCTATAACTGTTTTGCATTCGTGTTGCGTCTTTTTCTGTGGTCATGAATATTAGATAATGCCTTTCAGCATAGTAACCAGAGTGTAAGGTTCATTTCCTTTTTTGTTTAATCATTTAATGCAGAATTCCATTCAAACATTTAGTTGGAACTAAACCACTGAATACAATCAAGACAGCTGCAAAACACTTCCATGTTCTATTTAAAAAGGACGTTTTCGAAACCTTTCTGCTGCGGTTTAAGAACAGCTTTGTACTGCTTCTGCATGTGTTAACTGCACACAGCTTGTCTTTCAAAACTCCATCTATTATTCACAAATATACATCTCATGAAGACAGCTCATTTAATCTATGTAGATAATTCCCACCAACTTCCTGTGAATAGAGCATTGTTAAAAGAAAGAAAAACTGTAAGACTTTGTCTCCTGATATTTAGAAGAACATCTCGTGCTGATGTCGATTAATGATTTCATTTTAAACTCACATTAATCCAAATAAGCTCTTCGTTATATTGATCATCTTAGTTAACTCTGTAATTCTCAATGCAGAAATAGTTGTTTTTGACACAGAAATGTAGATTAATTATATTTAGCTTTTCTTTAATAACACAGTATTATAAACACATCATTTAGCACCTGCTGTTGCAACTGTTCAGACTGCCTGCGGTTCGTACTCTATTCGAGGTTGTATGCATTGTCAGTAGGACTTTTTGCACAATGTAATTTGTCACTCATCCATTTGTCATCTACATTCAATTCACTTAACTTTTTGTATGTTTTTAGTCAGTGTTTTCATCAAATTGAATATACACTTGTAATAGAAATGAGAAACCCATTGTATGACCACACTAAAGCAAATATGCATAATGACGTATGAGGGATCATGTGTTATCGAAGACTGGAGTAATGATGTTGAAAATTCAGCTCTCTCATCACAGGAATGAATCACATTTTAAAATATTTCACACACACAAAAAAAAAGAAAGAAAAAAAAATATGTTTAAATTATTCAACATTTTTTGACCTGGTGTGTATAGATAAATGTAAAGAGTTTTTTAATAAGCAAGGAGAACATGCAGGAGTATCAGAATCACAAATGCATTTGACGTTAACATAAACTACTGGACAAAGAAACACAGGAAATTTAGGGATTAAGTATAGGGAGAAATAAAGGACACAACATAACAGGTGTGAGTACTAATTAACAACTAACTGGGGAACTAACCAGAGAGCACAGAAAAACGGGAAACAAGCAGAGTAAAAATAAAACAAAAATAGACAGAGACACTTTTCACAGTTAAATAAATAGTGCAAATATTGTATTGTAAAGATTATTTTCTTTTCTTTTTCACAAATGTCCATTTTCTCTTTTTCCTTTCCTTTCCTGTCCTTTCCTTTCCTTTCCTTTCCCTTCCCTTCCTTTCCTTTTGTATGCATATTTCAGTCTTTGAAGAACCCCTACATTGTGTATTTCAGTGACAGGTGTAAATAAATCAGACCATACTTTTCAAAGCCATACGAGAGAGAAAAAAATGACTCCCATCCATGACATTCTTAGTCCATTTCACTTACAGCCAGTGCTAGTGCATTTCCTCTGTGGATACCCTGAAGCTCACATCTGATAAATGTGAGAGCCTCGGGACTGCAGGGCATATCTTCTCAGCCCATCATAGAAAATAACAATTGCAAAGCCCTATTTGTGAGAGAGAGAGAGAGAGAGAGTGTGTGGGTGTTTGTGTGTGTGTGTGTGTGTGTGTGTGTTACAAGAGGTACTAGGTAGATGCCAGCTAATGGTGAATCTCATTAAACATTTCAAGAACATTTCATTTCATTCCAGTTGGAAAGGAAGACATTTTATAATAAATAAACTTACATTTTGTGTAAAGAAAATTCAACCTAATTTTTGCAAAACAATTTTTGCAAAACAAAACATAATACATGGCAATTTTTGCAGAACAAAACATAATACATACCAAAAAATAGATGTACTAACAATGCATTCCACATAACCAATGTTATGTCTAAAATCAATTTCTGTATAAAACCAATACCACATTTGCAATTGGTTGAGTCCTTAACTGAATCTGCTTGCAATCTCGTCATTCTAGGGCGTAGCTGAATGGTTTCTGCTGTATCAGTAGCCAATGAGCTCAAAGCTCAACCTTCAAATACTTGAGTAGGATTTACAGCACACTTTCTTGTGGTGTACTTACAGAAACAATAACTAACAGCAGCAGCATAGCAGATCTATTCCACCAAGACCAAACATATCAACATTGTTGAATCAATTACAATACCAATCATGACAACAGTTTATTTATAATAAATGATGATTTGCTACTTAAATGTGAATGAATGGTCAAAAACACAACAGTATTGAAATATTTGTAATTTTTATGTGGAACGTACAGGTTCTGTTCTGAAATATATCCAAGACATGTTGTCATGAGATCCATCTTAATGGGATGGATGCAGATTACCTTGAGTGACCACAGTGATCAATGCACTGCTCCTGATCCTTACAAACCTCTGTGCCTCAGTACTTTATGTGCTTTCAGTATGCTCAGTTTTTCAGTACTCTCCTTTTTTGTGCAGAATTTTAGTTTTAGTAATACCCTCATTCGTTCTGGCAACCAACTGGCCTCTGTTTCTTTGGGTGTGAATTATAGTCAATTGGTTGCATAATCAACCCCCACATTAATCATGGATGTCATTCCCTATGGCAACTCTTTTAAATAAAGCACTTTTTCCCCCTTTTCTCCCCCCTTACTGAGCGTTGGCTCATGCTTCCTGTGTAGTTGTATTATTGGCCTTGCTGGCATTTGAAGCCATCATTTTTAATTTGAGCTCAGCAGAAAAAGCTTCGATAGCTTGATCACTAAAGGTGGGATTCGTTTAGACTTTGATTCTGGGAGTTACAATCAGATATAAAAATACTTCTTGATACTTTTACATTTTTCAGTGATAGTTTAGGAGCTATAGTGAGTTAAAGTGATATTTACCCTAAAATAAAAGTGCTTTAGTCACCCTGGTGTTGTTCTAATAACATATGCCCTTCTATGTTGCACCACAACTGCACTCGAACTGTATTAAGTCAAATTTAAAATCAATTAAATTTATTCTGTTAAAAGATAATTATGGAACAAGCAATATTCAATTAGTTCAAATGTATAAAATGGAAACACTAGATTTAATGATGATATGTATAAATCTGGTTATCATGTATTTAACATGTATTTAGTTTATTAGTACTGAAACCTCACCTCTGTCTTACCTGATTAATTTCTGTTTGACAGACAAATATGTATCACATCAAGTAAAATATGTGTAATCCGAATGGATTGAGATTATTTATGCAACTCAAATGAATACATTTTAAAATTAGTTAGAATTGAATTCTATTAGAGTGTTGTAAGTTTGAAATTTACCAAATAAAATAAAAAATGTGTTACTATTAATCTAGAGTCTATGAGTTTGATTGCAAAATGCAAGTGCACTCTTTTGATTATTGAAATGCTCCCTCAATTTCTAAATATGAATTTGTGTGAAATTAATCATAAATGTGATGCCTCAGTGAGATTCAAAAAGGATGTGGCCTTTTCAGAGGTGTAGATCTCTGGACGTGACGTTTACACGGCCAATCTTTTGAAGGGGCACAGGGAATAATGATGAATGTCACTGGATTGAGGCTGTGCTTCCTCTGGAGTATGAGTGTGAACAGCATGCCAAAGAACATGGCATGAGTGTTTTTTTCCCCTCACATGCAATCACGTGACCATTCCTGATCCACTCCGTTCTCAATTGGAAACATTGTGTGTTTGGCTTCTTGTTGCAAAGCAATATAATCCATTGTTTGACATGAAAACAGAAGTGATGTTAATTCAATTAAACTGATGCAAATATGTCATTAGTGTAATCAAGAATAAACTAAAGTGATGAGTCACTCTCGCCATTGGGAGGTTGGCATATCCCCTCTGTCACAAGCCATTGCTTATGCTGACACAACAGAAGCAGAGTGTCGCAGAATAACTTCTCCGAAAGACTGTTATACACTCTGACTAGTTCCCTTTCAGGGAACTCGAGCTGTGTCGAAGCACTAGGGGAAATAGCCTTGCGTGAGTCACGTGAAGATCTATGCAACCAATGAGAAGCGAACGCGTGTGAATGCGTCACTGCCGGCCGCAGCCGGTGACGTCATGAGGAAGAGCATAAAGCGCGTCTGAAACCGGGGCGCGTCAGCTCTGAATGCCTTCAGCGTGCTGTGTCTGTGCGAGAGTGGTTTTTGAGACTTGATAGCTTAAAAAATCAAAGAATGAGTGTGAAAAGTGTGGCGAGAGATGAACAGAGTTTCAGACCGTGTGTTTGACCCGTTATAAAACGAGGACAGGGATACACATGTAATGTGTGTTATCTGTTTAGGAGTGGAACATGCACGGTCGGCTCTTGAGGGCGCCGGCTGTAAAGACTGTGAGCAGTTTTCTCTGCATGTTCTCCGCTCCCGCCTGGCGGTCTGTAACGAGGCCGCCCAGGCTAGTGTTCCCCGGGGTTCGGGACCTGCAGCGGCCGAGGCGTTGCGGCGCTCTCAGTCCTGGGGTTCACAAATGGATCTCGCTGAGGCTGCTGGGGTGGGTCCGTCCTTACCTCAGCCCTCACGAGACCAAACGGGTTCCAGTCACGGGCACTCCTCGGGAGATGTTCGTGCTGTGACTCCAACATTAGCTTTGTCGAGTTCCGATAGTGAGATGGACTTAGCTAGTGTTGACCCGGCAGAGGAGGCTTCGCCACTCTCCTCGCCGGCGTTTGAAGAGCTAGTTGAGGTTGTGGCGCGAGCTGTCTCTCGTCTGGATATTGAATGGCCGGCGGAGACCAGAAGCGCCCGTCCTAAAAGAAGTATGTTGGACGAGCGTTATCTGCCGGCTCGCGTCACTCCCCCGCGCCGAGCTATGCCTTTCCTTCCCGATTTGCATGCCGAGGTATCCAGATCGTGGGAAAAGCCAGCCTCTGAGAGAGTTCATACACGGAACAGTTCGATGTATACGAATCTCGCAGGGGCTCAAAGCTATTGCTATGGGGGGATGCAGAAGGTGGATGAGGCGCTTGCGAGCTACCTTGTGCCCCAATCTGCGTCCTCCATTAAAGCTCCGGCGCTCCCCTCCAAGCCGATGCGCGTCACGTCGTCTTTGGTGGGGAGAGCGTACTCAGCCTCTAGTCAAGCCGCAGCGTGCCTGCACACCACGGCTCTGCTGCAGGCTTATCAGGCTGAGTTGCTGGGGGACCTCAACGAGGGCGGCGGTATCGGTCCGGAGACAGTGGCAGAGCTGCGCCGGACCGTGGATCTGTCTCTCCGGGCCACTAGGGAGACGGCCTACTCTGTCGGTCGCTCCATGGCAGCTCTGGTGGCTACGGAGAGACATCTTTGGCTCAATTTGTCTTCCATCAAAGATAGGGACAAATTTGTTTTGCTGGACGCTCCTCTGTCCCCTTCGGGCTTGTTCGGCGACGCCGTAAAAAGCGTTGTCGACAAGTTTCAGGAGGCTGCACGACAGCAGGTGGCGTTCAGTAAAGTTATTCCCCGCCGCCCTCCACGTGAGACCGCCAGTCAAAGGGGGTCTCAGAGCTCTTCACACAGGGCCGCTCAAAAACGAAGTGTCGCCACCCGTCTTCCTCCGGCTAATCCCGGGGGGTCGGGGCGACAGGCTCAAGCCTCTGGCAAGAGGGGCGATCTGAGGGCTGTCCTGAGCGCTAAGAAGGCTAAGAGCAAGCGGCCCTGACGCCAAGCCGCAACAAGGTGGTGTATCCCTGGAGCAGCTGACCAGTCAGCCCGCCATGGGAAAACCACCCCCTCTGAGGAGGGTCCTAGAGCACTCCACCCGGGAATCCGGAAATCCCGGCCCAGTGGTGGACATGCCATCAGCACCAGAGGCCAGCCCCGGGAGGCTGGTTCCCCTAGTAGAATTCCGGGATGCGTGGTCACGGCTACCCGGTATCTCTCAGTGGGTCCTGCGCACGGTCACCTTAGGGTACGCCATTCAGTTCGGGGTCTCACCACCCCAGTTCTCGGGGGTCCTACAGTCTGCTGTAGGCCCTCAGCAGGCTCTGGTCATGGAACAAGAAGTAGACACTTTGCTGGCGAAAGGGGCCATCGAGTATGTACCCCTCGCAGAGAGCAAGTCCGGGTTCTACAGCCGGTACTTCATAGTTCCAAAGAAGGATGGAGGGTTGCGGCCCATTCTGGATTTACGTCTCTTGAATCGTGCGGTCAAGCGTCTAAAGTTCAAAATGCTAACGCTCAAACAGATCGTAGTGCAGATCAGATCCGAGGATTGGTTTGTCACAGTCGACCTCAAGGACGCTTATTTCCATGTCTCCATCCTTCCGCAACACAGGAAGTTCCTGAGGTTCGCCTTTGGGGGAAAGGCGTACCAGTATCGGGTGCTTCCTTTCGGCCTAGCGCTCTCACCCCGCACGTTTACGAAAGTCGTGGACGCTGCTCTAGCTCCCCTGCGGTCACGGGGCATCCGTGTCTTAAACTATATAGACGACTGGCTTATTCTGGCCCAGTCGCCGCAGTTGGCGGAGCAACATCGAGATGTAGTGCTCGCACACATAAAGGAGCTGGGGTTGAGGCTGAACGCCAAGAAGAGTGTCCTTTCTCCTGCTCAGAGAACCACCTTCTTGGGAGTCGTCTGGGACTCAGTAGCGATGTCGGCCCGGCTTTCCCCCGGGCGCATCCAAGTTATCTGTTCAGCCGTCAAGAGCATCAAGTTAGGCCAGCCACTCACTGTCAGACACTTCCAGAGGGTGTTAGGGCTCATGGCAGCGGCTTCCTGCGTCATCCCGTTGGGCCTGCTGCACATGAGACCCCTGCAGTGGTGGCTAAAGACCAAGGGGTTTTCCCCGAAAGGGAACCCGCTTCGCATTATCAAGGTCACGGGGCGATGCCTACGCGCCTTGAGTATGTGGAAGAATCCTTGGTTTCTGTCTCAAGGCCCAGTGCTAGGGGCTCTGGCTCGGAGAGTCTCTCTCTCGACAGATGCCTCCCTCTCGGGCTGGGGGGCGGTCTTGAGAGACCGCTCCTCACAAGGTCTATGGAACAGTCGGCACCAAACCTGGCACATAAACATGTTAGAGTTACTGGCGATCCGCAAAGCACTCCGTGCGTTCCTACCGGACCTTCGCGACCACCATGTCACTGTTTTCACCGACAGCATGACTGCGGTTGCGTATATCAATCACCAGGGGGGTCTGCGTTCGCGACCACTTTACAAGATGGCGCGACAGATCCTCCTCTGGGCCCAGGGAAAGCTGCTCTCCATCCGGGCGGCTTATATCCCGGGGGTCCAGAATGTGGGAGCAGACGCCCTGTCGAGACAGGGGGCGAGACCAGGGGAATGGCGACTCCACCCCGAGGTGGTGGAGCAAATTTGGGAAAGGTTCGGAAAGGCACAGGTCGACCTGTTTGCCTCGGTAGAAAACTCCCATTGCCCTCTGTGGTTTTCACTCACACATCCAGCGCCTCTGGGGCGGGATGCCGTGACGCAGGCATGGCCGAGGTTACGCCTGTATGCTTTTCCCCCGATCGCTCTGCTCCCGGGAGTTCTGGCCAAGGTTCGCCGGGACAAGGTCCGTCTCACGCTAGTGGCCCCCCACTGGCCGTCCAGAATATGGTTCGCGGACCTTGTGTCCCTCCTCGACGGGGTCCCCTGGGAGATCCCGATCAGGAGGGACCTTCTGTCCCAGGCGGAAGGTTGCATTCTTCACCCGCAACCAGGGCCGTTGAAACTGTGGGTCTGGCCCCTGAGGGGGCCCAGCTCATAGAGGCCGGTCTCTCAGCCGAGGTTGTTGAGACCATCCTGCAGTCCAGAGCTCCCTCCACGAGGAAACTCTACGCCTTGAAGTGGAAGCTCTTCACTTCTTGGTGTAGTGAAAGGCAGCTGAACCCAGTAACCTGCCAAATTGGCAAAGTACTGGAGTTCCTGCAAGAAAGATTTGTGGCAGGGCTGTCCCCCTCCACCTTGAAGGTCTACGTGGCTGCTATAGCGGCTTGCCACGTACCTCTGGGTGGGGTGTCCTTGGGCAGGGACCCCCTAGTCACTCGTTTCCTCCGTGGTACATTAAGGCTGAGACCTGCGGCACAGACCAGGGTGCCTGCCTGGGACTTGTCCATGGTACTCCTAGGCTTGTCCCAGCCACCCTTTGAACCTCTAGAGGGTATCTCTATCAAGTACCTCTCGCTAAAAACCCTTCTTTTGCTGGCTATCACTTCGCTTAAGAGGGTCGGGGACCTTCAGGCCCTCTCAGTGGCCCCATCATGTCTTGAGTTTGCGCCCGGGATGGCGAAAGCTTTCCTCCACCCGAGGCCGGGCTACGTCCCCAAGGTTCCCACTAATGTGGCTCGGTCTGTCACGCTGCAGGCCTTCTGCCCTCCCCCATTTGACGATCATGAGCAGGAGCACAAGAACAAGGTCTGTCCAGTGCGAGCACTGGACGCTTACGTTCACAAGACTGCCACGTGGCGTAAGTCGGACCAACTGTTCGTTTGCTTTGGGGCCCCCGAGGGTGCCCCAGCTTCCAAGCAAACTCTGAGCAGGTGGATAGTCGAGGCTATCTGTCTAGCTTATGAGTCGGCCGGACATGCTTCTCCTTTGAGGGTCCGAGCCCACTCCACTAGGAGCATGGCGGCATCCAAGGCTCTCCTCTCCGGAGTCTCCTTGCCTGACGTTTGTGCTGCGGCTGGCTGGTCCTCGCCGCACACATTCATGAGGTTCTACCAGCTAGACCTCGATGCCGCCCCGGGAACCAGGGTGCTCTCTCAGTGAGCTGGGACACACCCGGATGCTGACCTCGCTGAGGTGGCGTTGGCATAGCGTTCCCCTAGTGCTTCGACACAGCTCGAGTTCCCTGAAAGGGAACGTCTCGGGTTACTTATGTAACCCTGGTTCCCTGAGGGGAACGAGACGCTGTGTCTTGGCCTCAGCTCCGGGCGCATCCGGGCCCGCTTCAGGCATTCATGGCTGACGCGCCCCGGTTTCAGACGCGCTTTATGCTCTTCCTCATGACGTCACCGGCTGCGGCCGGCAGTGACGCATTCACACGCGTTCGCTTCTCATTGGTTGCATAGATCTTCACGTGACTCACGCAAGGCTATTTCCCCTAGTGCTTCGACACAGCGTCTCGTTCCCCTCAGGGAACCAGGGTTACATAAGTAACCCGAGACGTTTGGTGATGTTTATAATTTATCTAAACAATTGTTTTTAAATAAAACTTTATATATAAACTGTGTCCATTGATCTATAATTGTATTACCAATCATATAGTATGCAACTAGTTCCATAAAAATAGGAAAAGAAACTTACATTGTATGTAAAATTATTAAAAAGCTGTATAAATTACTGCATCATATGTTTCCATACACAAATTGAATTACACTGTAATTGAGTAAGCATTTTTGTGGTAATTGAGAGCTACAAATGATGTCCATAGAACTTGTATTGAACCCCAAAAGTGTACAAGTAATGTGCATTCAGTCAAAGTCAACATTACCAAAATAAAATTATACAAAATATAATTAATGTTAGGAATGAATGATGCAGTTGGATGACTTCTCATTTCCATGGTTCGGTAACACTTTACAATGAGGTCCCATTTGTTAACATCAACTAACTATGAACTTACACTGAGCAATCTTTGTTAATGTTAGTTAATGGAAATGTTTATATTTATGTTAGGTCACAGTGCACTTTTGAGTTTACCAGTGCATTAGTAAATGTTGATTTTAATTTTAAGATGCTGGCAACACTTTACAATAAGGTTTCATTAGATTTTAATTAACATGAACTAAGAATTGTATTAAAAGAATATAATAAAATGAATGTTCAATTCAACATTTACCAATGTATAATTAAAATCAAAAATTACATTTGTTAACATTAGTTAATGCACTGTGAACAAACAATGAATGGCATTAACAAAGATGAGTAAATACTGTAACAAATGTTAGTTACCCATTTTTAGTTCATTTTAGTCATACTTTAATGTTAACTAATGAGTCCTTATTGTAAAGCTTTACCATGGTTCCTTTCCAGTACTGTAGTTATTATAAAACAAATAATGATGTTAATGAGAAAAATAGCAGACTATATGTATAAACCATATATTTAATGAAGTAGATTCTCTCAGTATGGGCTAATATTACTGCAGTGAATATTTACGGCTCTCACTTGTTATTATGTTGAGGATTGCATTTTACTAAACAGAACATCTAAATGTGTTTAGGTGTTCCTCAATGGAAATATAATGAGAGACATGAGGAGCATGTGAAAGAAGAGTGGAATTGTTTGGCACACATTCCTTTTTTTCATCTCCCTCGGTGCAGCATTTGCAAAGCAGATTCACCTTGTAGGCTCCCTACTGCTCCAGATACGTCTCTTTCAAACTAATTGTGTACGCAAACGAGGGGTATCACAAGATGCGCGTGATGCTTGCCAAGTACGCACACTCTTGTTTATTTATTTATTTGTTCTTTTTTTTCACTCTGCCCAGGTCGTAGAGCTGCAAAGATCAGCAGGAACAGAACTCCGAACAAGTTTGGTAGGCTCTTGGCAGATGCTGCGTGTCATATTTGCCAGTGCGAGCTCTTGTATGTGCACTCAGATATTTTATTTTAGCTTGTCCTCTAAATTCTAATGAGCCAGAGACAAACAGGGACCCCCGAGCACTTGAATATTCAAAATCGGAGGGTAATTATGCAAACTGGATTCACCAATGTATTCCCAGTGCAAGGCATCTTGGGGGATCCAAATGAAGATTGCTGACAGGCTGTGAGGGTCTCTGCAGGCCGAAGATAAAGAGCGAGTTTGAAGGGTCTGGAAATGGTTCATAATGTTTGTGACACATTCATTTTTGCACTAATGATAATTCGTTCTCTCAATATTCTTGACAAGTCGTAAAAAGCCAACAATGGGTTTTCTGTAAAATGCGTTTGACAGCCTAGTATGACAGCTCTCAGATCAGGAAAGTGACTGATGTATTACCTGTTTTCAAGCAGGTCCTTACTAAATGTAATAAAGCTTAACAATTTTGGTTCTGCAATTATTTTTCCCATTAATTTTCTCCATAAGCATTCAAAGGCAAAGAACTTAACAAAACAAAACACAAAAATAGCTCTATGACGAATCACATCACACAATTTTTAATCTCACAATTTGTTTTAAAAACAAAAAAGTAATTGGAAATCAGAGAAAAGGGAAATGTACTACATCTAAGCGTTCTGAATTACATATTTGAAGTAAATATTTGAATATATTGCTTTTAATTAAAAGTTGAAAAGAAAATTATTTTATTTTATTTGATGTATATGTTTGCTGTTTTTTTTTTTTTTTTTTTTTTCAAAGTTCAGAAAATCTGTTGGAAAACAGGTGCAATTCCATTTGATGCCACTAGTTTTGCTGGAATCACACATTTCAGCTTTCAAGTCAGGATGAAATGGAATTTGCTCTAGTAATTTGAGGGCTTCTCAAAGAAGAAATTTTTTTCAGAGTGTCTTGATTTTGTCCATATGGAACTGATTGGATGATTGTGGTTGCTATTGGTGGATCTCATTAGAGTGACAGGTTGTCCCTCCTTCATGCCAGTAAACACATCATCAGAGAAGAGAAGAATGGATGCTGCAAGAGGGAGGGGAATTTATTATTTATATATTAAAGATAATGAGCCTATAACTTAAAAAAAAATACTTAAAACTTAAAAAAAAAAAAAAAAAAAAAAAAAAAAATATATATATATATATATATATATATATATATATATGTATTCTCTAAAATTAATTGAAAAAAGAAAAAGAATCATAATTTTGATTCCATGGTTGGTTTCTTTATAAATTAAGCCTACAACAGTTTATCATGCGTTCACAAAATGACGAACTGAATATGGTGAACTAAGTGGTGTTAATATGCTAATGCAATTGATCTGTTAAATAAAATCCCATCACAGGTCCTTAAGTGTGAATGTGATTTTACCCAGAAGGGAGTTCCTGGTATCACAAGACCATGCTGAAATCAGGCCAGTCGTCTCTTATAGAAAATCTAGTTCACAATGAGGCTCACGAGAGGGAAGTCTTATGATTGCCATGTATTCTCTCAGGCAAAAGCAATGCATAATTTGAAGGTAATCATAATTAGTACAATGTAGTCTAATGAGAGAAACTTTCTGTAATAAATGTAATGTGCATGATTTTAATATTTATTGGTACAGTATACACAGATTAGCCGTGTTTCCACCGCCGGGCCGAATAGTTCTAAAAATGGTTCCAGTTATATTTCCACTTGAGCCTGGTAAGGCACAGCATGATTACAAACCGTTCTCAGCCCAGAATTCTCAGCAGGGTTGGCAAAAAAATTCACCTTGGATCAGATTTTATATTGAAATAATTACTGAAACCCCAAATGTGTGCACATGCAGACAAGCTTACTCAACCTTAAGCTTATTGCACCTCACCTCTTTTTCCTCTCCTGAATCCCCAGCAGTGCTCCTTTATGATCCTTCCACAATTCTCCTTTTCCTCAGATACAGGGAAGTCTCGCTTTCCATCCTCAGCTGGCCGGTGGTTTTTACCCTGCCGCTCCTCGGCATTTACTAGAATCAGAGACAGGTGTTAGTCATCATGTACTTGACCTTCAGGGTACAACGAGGAATAAAGGCAGACCAGAGTAAAAGGCAACTTTGATTTTATTTTCTTCTAAACCACTGCCAAAAAAAAAAAAAAAAACTTTATGTAGCACTTTCCTAAACCTTCGCTTTTCAAGATGCACTTTGGATGAAATTTGGCTGATCCTTAACAGGATCTTAATTCTGTGCTAATTTGATCTAATATTTGATATTTTTAAAAATGTTGTAGATTTAAGTAGCCAATAAGAATCACTAAAATCATTGAATATACTGTATTTTTAAACAAAGGTTGAAGCTTCATGATTCGCTCAAGATAATTAAAAAGACAATATTTCAATACCAGAAGAATATGAAAAAAAGTATGTTTTTTGGGGTAAAAATTCCCTGCTGTTGATGCAAATAATTAACATGATAAGAAATAGCTGGCTCTGATTTCTTTTTGTTCGTTTTGTTTGAAATTCATTAATTCATCCATTCTTTCTTTAACCAGTTAAAAACTAATTGAGATTAAAATGTCTTGTATAAGAGTGACCTGGCCAAGAAAGAAGATACAATAACCTAAACCTAAACGAAAACATACACATCAAAACAGAAAGACACAATCAAGGATCACAACAGCAATTTACCAATGGATAAAATACAGAACTCACTCAGTGCTCACTCACTTAAACTCCTTCAATGGAGTTTTGTAAATTATTCCAAGCAGGAGAAGAATTATATCTAAAGCCCTTTTTACATCTCTATTCAAACCCGAGGAACTTTAAGATAAGACTTATAAATAAAACACCACCAATTAAAACTTCTTTGAGTATACAAAAGTGGAAGCTCAGCTTTATCATATAAAATGCAATGATGCTCTTGATGGCTATAACCAGTGATAAAACGTAAATCTCTGTGATAAATCGTATCAATATATACATAGATATATATATAGAAATTTATATATATTCATTTATTTATTTATTTATTTTTTATAATGTTCGGGGAGTTCATGGGGAGTTTCAGAAATAAAAACGTCTCAGGTTACATATGTAACCCTAGTTCCCTGAAGAGGGAACGAGATGCTGTGTCGAAATGCTAGGGGAATGCTTTAGCATGGTTGTCTCGTTAAGCAGATTCAATTCGATTGTGTCTATGCATGTCGTGGGATGATGACGTCATGAACCAGGAGGACAAAGGTGTGCTGGAAACACAGCAGGTGTTACCTGACCAAATATTAGGGATGTAAGAGTGAGGAGGAACATACTTTGATAGGTTCAAAATGATGACCAAGGGGATAACTCTGAAATTAATCTTTCTTGCAGGAAATCCTGAACGGTGTCAATTTGACAGGTAAATGTGTCTGGGCTAAATGTGTATGTAAATGTGTTTTCCAACGTTCTGGGCAAGGATGGGCTATTGAGCCCCTTGTCTTGGATAAGAGGTCCCTCCTGACCAGGATCTCCAATGGAATCCCATCCAAAAGGGATACTAGATCCGAGAAGGACACTCTGCCTGGCCACCAGGGGGCAATTAAGGTGAGACGGACCTTGTCTGGCAAACTCTGTCCAGAACTCCCGGGAGCAGAGCAATTGGGGGATATACGTACAGATGTAGCCGTGGCCAAGTCTGTACAATAGTATCCAGTCCATGATGAGCAAGATGAGTGAAGGAGAACCAAAGTAGCCAGCTAGACATATCTGATTAGAATTTTAATTCTATTACACAGCGGTTGAGAATACGTAAGTCAAGAAGAAGGCGCATCCCTCCATCCTCCTTGGGAACTGTGAAGTACTGGCTTTTAAACCCTGATTCTCTGGTTGGAAGGGGTACATATTCTATGGCCCCTTTCTCCAGCAGTGAGACTACTTGTTTCATCACCAGAGCCTGAGCGGGATACACCACAATAGGTAGGACCCTGCTGAAATTGGGCAGGCGAGACATGACATAACTGAATAACATAACCCTTTGAAATGGTGCGCATGACCCACTGAGAGATCTGGTAGGCGTGTCCACACGGCCAGAAAATCTACTAGGGGAAACAGCCTCTCGATTTGTTGAACATCCAGTCCAGAGCCCTGACCAGCAGGTGCAACCCGACACACAAGCGGCAGCTGGGAAACTTGCCTCAGACCTTACACCTTTATCCTTCTTGTTCATGACATCATCATCCTGCAATGCACATTCACGCTATCGATTTTGATTGTGCTTCACGAGACAATCACGCTAAAGTGGTTTCCTAACATGTCATTGCAGCGCGAGTTCACTCTTCAGGGAACCCAATTTGAGGTTAAGTATAGAAAGTAGTTTATCAATATGTGTCTTAAAAATTAATTGACTACCAAATAAAATACCCTGGCATAACTCACAACACTTAATATTTTTTATTCCCTGGGAAGACATTATTTGGAAGATTCCTTGGTAGAGCTTCAAGTAGGAACTTGAAAATTACTTTAATTTGTATTTAAAACCAGTTTAAGTTCATATAGATAATAGCAAATGCTGTCTGTAAATAATCAGAGATAGTCACCATATTTTTATGAAAGTATCATATATAAAAATATGACTTTAATCATTTAACAAATTTTCTGAATCTTTACTTTTTCAAATTATTTTGTTTCTGCATTTTTAAGATATTTTTATATTAACATATTTTAATGACCCTATATTTATTGAACAAAAAATGAATAATTTTACTTAATTTAATTCATTTTTCTTAATTTTACTTCAAATTAAAAAGAAAATCGTATAGTCTTTTGCTTAAGTGATTTCTCTGAACATGTATTAGACATTAAACTAATTATTTTTACTAAAGTAATTGAATTGCTAAACGCGCACCTTGCCACCATACACTATAGTAATATTAAAAAGCACATTTTGTACCCTGTTGTACCCTGCTTGTATCCGTGCTTGCTCACCTGATCATTTATATTTATCTCTTACCAGTTTTAATATACAATTGAACTACAATTGAATTCATACATATAATATGCAATGTGTGTAAATGCACATGTGTATATGCAGATTTTTTTTTTTTTAACCAAAAAGTATAATACTACTACTACTACTAAAAGTATATATTACTTATCCATGCGAACCTTGATTTTGTTTTGTTTGTTTCAGGTTGCATACCATTGCACCTGCAACTTCACAACGTTTTGTTGTAATCTGATTAAGGTTAGCATCGAATGTCTCCTGGATCATATGGATTCTGTGTATATGCACTTTTGTTTCAGGTTGCACATATGCATATGTGTTTTTATTGATTTTGTTTAACTAAATGTGTAATAACAGATTTTACATAACCACGTAAACCTTGCACTTTTGTTTCAGGTTGCACACCATTGCACATCCAGCTTTAAAATGTTTTGTTGTACCCAGATCAAGGTTAGTCTTCTGGATTGGCTCAAAACCATGTAAAAGCATATTCCAACGTGATGCTACTGCAGATCTTGATTATGGAACAATCCACTTTCATTTCTTTCAGCATAAAACGAAAACCATCATCATGTTTAGACATTTTCCAGACAGCTGCTAGTACAGGGTTTAGGCTGATGCAGCAGCCACCTCACCCCGCTGCACTCTCACCATTCACTCTAATTGATCTACAGAGTGACTCACTATTTCTGTTTGTTGCATCATTTGTGTTTCAGCGCACTGTCAGTTTGATGTGGCTGGAGAGGCACTCTCCCCCCTTGACACTGAATGTAATACATCATCTGCAGTCTTAGCTGAGTATCAAACAAAAGACAATTCATGAGGTGAGCCCTGCAAAAGAAAGGAGAGACCGAGGGGTGACATACGTGCAAGAGTCATTAGAGAAAATGATGATGGATTTTCAAAGTTACGGATCAGATTGTTTATTTACCTCCCTCACTTGGCTGATTTCATTTATCTCCTCTTAACATTTGGTGACTCCACTGCAAGTAGTTTGTCAGCATAATTGCATGGTACAGTGAAGCAGTACACTGCGGCATGCTCTTTCCTCCAACATATCCAACCATCATTTGCATGCATCTTCAAAGGACAGCCATGACATTTAAATAATGATGACTGGCATAGGCTATTACTATTCTACTGGAGATTTGACCCAGGGACAAGCACAACGCTTTCTATACCTATTCTCAATTCCATGTTTTGCTGATCAAAGCTCATTTGCAAATCCATGTTTTTTTTCCTTTTTTTTTCTTGTGCTAAGTGCAGCCGTTTCAAACAGTGCTTCTCAAATGGTGGGTCATGACCCAAAATAGGGTCACGAGTCTGTTCTGATAGAGTAACAATGTTTAATGCAAATGATAAAATGCAACTGCATAGTTAACAAGTAGGCTTTTAAAAATGAGAAGAAAACACTTCAGATGTCTTTTGTTGTTTATGTCAAGGACAGTGCAATCAAGCACTGTTTGGTATTCACTTTCTAGAAGATAGTCACGTTTGACAGATGCCATCATGGACAGGTTTTGTGACATGCTCTCATCATAAGGACATCATAAAGACAAAGAACATAATAAAGCAATATTAAATAAGAATTCAAAAATTACTCAGAACACCTTAAATGACCACATTTGTGTGCACACTCTACAACTGTGTAAACTGTATTACTGTAGCTTCAAATCACACACATATATATATATATATATATATATATAGTATATTCACATGAAAAAGTTATATGATATAAAGCAATTCTAAAATGGTTGTTCATCTTATCACTGTCAGGGTTCTGTCACTTAAGTTGGGTTTCTAGTGTGTTGGTTGACAGAACTCTGACACTGCCCCTTTGTTGTGTGTTGTGATTGTAATCCTGCCCATCTTGTTCCCTCATTTCCCTTCATTGATCCCATCTGTCTCTACTCTTTACCTTCCTCATGTGTTCCCTTATTTAATCCTGGTGTGTTTGCTGTCCTGTGTCGTGTCGTTGTCATTTTGTTGGATGTATTCCTTGTGATCCCGAGCCGTGGTCTTTGCTCTCTAGTTTGTTTCATGTTACTTGAGTGTTTCGTTATTGTGTTTAGTTTAGGTTCTCCCCCCTCGTGGGTTTTAATTTCTTGTATTTCTTGTTTCTTTGTTTATAATAAATGCATTACCTTTCCCCTGCAATTGAGTCCTTCGCTTGCAATCATTGACAATCACCTAGTTCTAAGCATTAAGTTATAATAAACATTAACATGATGATATGCTGTAAATCTGATTTGAAAACAATGTTTTTTTGTGAAAAGTTATACACAAATAAAACTTACTTAGACTATTTTACTCGAAAAAAAAAAGGATTACACTTTATTTTAAGGTGTCTCTATTAAAGTGTAATTATAAAACTAAGTACAGAGTAATATTAATTAACTGTATGTACCTACTATATTGTTATGGGTTTGCTGTTTACACAACACAACAAAAATACTGAAAAGTTTTACATGTTTTGGCCATTCATTTACACAACAATGTCATTTTGGGGACCTGAAACCCAATTTTTTGAAAACGACCGTTATCATCTAAAAGTAAACTGCAAAAATGCAAATATGTGAAAACACTGATGTAATTTGTATGGGTATTACATTTTTTGTTTTTTTACAAAGTGACGTCGCCAAGTACTGGCCGGCCATCATAATACAGCATGATAATACTTTCAGATCCTTGTGAACGGAGATAGATTTGACAACATTGCCGTCTGCTTGTGAAAAACGTGAAAAAGGAAAATTAGTTCCATTTTTAGTAACTGTTGGGCATGCAAATGTGCAGGGGTGTCCAAAGTCAGTCTTGGAGGGCCACTGTCCTGCAGAGTTTAGCTTCAGCTTGCCTCAAAACATCTGACTAGAAGTTTCTAGAATCCCCAGTAAGACATTGATTTGCTGATCCAACGGTTTAATTGGGGTTGGAGCTAAACGTTTCAGTACAGTAGTCCTCAAGGAGCACTATTGTACACCCTGCCTTAGTGCCTTGCATATAATTATAAATAATTTACTGCAATTCTATAGTAAGTATATGCAACATATAACGACACTTTAAAATAAACTGTAAAACAAAATAAATGTACCAGCAATGCAGCTTGATTAACTTTAGAGAAAAGTGTCTGTCAAATGCACAAGTGTCCTTATCACTGATACCACTACCTTACCATTATGTTATTCCATGTATAGACGTCTAAGGATTTGAACCACAACCTTTGATTTGTTAACTGTTTCATACAATTTGAGTTTCTGGCTGAGATTTTGTGGCAGGAATGACTTGAAAAAGCTAGGTCAATAATATAAATGACTGAATGGTGCTTGTTTGGTGCAAAGTGAGACAAGTATTTGGAAATACTTTTTCTTTCAGAGTGGGGGAAATGCAGGTCCACCATCGAATAAAATTAGTTTTCAGGACAAGCATGTGGATTTGAGAGGGTAGAATTTGTAGGGTGGCCTACATATAATGGGAAAAAAAATGTGAATGCAGACATGTGGGGAAGTACACACATGTGATTCACTGTGCTGAGTCAAATAAATGATTCATATTAAAATGAAACCAGTGGGATGATGTTTGATGATTTCCAATGTTCCACATATTGGGAAGGGGAAAATAAACAATACTTTAAAATGATGCATTGTGACATGACCATGGCTTTGTGATCCCTATAATTGAATGATTGAGGGGAAAGAAGATATATTTTGCGGATGTTTTGCATAACTTTCGCATGATAAAGCAGGCAGTCAGAATGTGGGTTCTCATCTAAAAAAGTCTTACATAGGCGTTTTTTGAAATAAGACCTCATCTATGAAAATGAATTCTGAGAAAGACATTCTCTGAAATCATTCAGAGTTCACTTCAATACTAAATTGTAGCACAGTGTCGTGATGTATTATGTACATTATGGAGTCAAGCCGTCCTGAAGTGTGAGTAAATTAACTTTTGCCAGGATAAATGATTGTATACATTTACAGCACTGTTATTCCATAATTTTTCTATTTTTGATGTGTGAGATTCTTTATGGCAAGTGGTAAAACAGAAATGACAGGGGGTAATATATAATTAGTAGCCTCCTAGGATGCTTTTTTAGGGTAAATGAAACAATGAATCATTAAACTATGTGTAAACTCAATAGCCTATTACACATGGTGCAGTGTGCAAAATAAATAAAAAGCTCTTTTATGGAACAGTATTCTGTGGTAAATAAGTACAAAAGTAGTGATAGTGGAGCTTTTTCTACTGTATCTGGATATAGGACCGAAAACACCATGAATTCATGGACAGTCCATAAATGCTCATTCACACCAAGAGCAATGGCAACAATTATAATGATAAGAAATATAGATTTAAAAATCATTCTAAATATGAAAAAATAGCATCACAGCTATAATGATAATGGCACAGATAAACGATATCGCGGAAATCACTTTCAGAATTTGAAATGATAAAAAACACTGACAGCCAGTCAGAATCCATCGTGTTTTAAATAGCTCACGTATTTAAATGAAAGATGACATAACTGCAGCGCAGGCTTAGAATAAACAAAATGATTGTTGTGACACATATTAATATTGTTATAGTTATCTTATCACTCTCTGTGCCTTAAGAGGGTTATTATTCTATTAAGTATAAACTATTTCACATTGCAACAGTCTCTAGTAAGCCCACATCTCAGTGTTCGCCCAGAAACTTATTGGCACTGGGATGCTTGCCTCCCCCAAGGATGACTCAGGAGTGGCCCAGTTGTTCCCTCTCAGTGCACTATTTAAGGGCATGGAGGCGATGGCTCAAAAGCTCATTGCCGATCGAGGCAATGGCTTCCAACACAGGAAGTTTCTGAGGTTTATCTTCGGGGCTAGGTGTACCAATACACCTTCTTCTGTTCAGTGTAGCTCTATCACCCTGCACTTTCACCAAATGCATGGATGCAGCTCTAGCTTCCTAAACTACATCAACGATTTCTTGATTTTAGCTTAGTCTCTGCAGTCAGCAGTTCAACATTGTGATATCATTCTCTCTCGGTCACATGAAAATGTTGGGGTTGAGGCTGAACACATAAAAAAGTGTGCTTTCTTCAGTATAGAGGACCACCTTTCTAGACATGTTGTGGGATTTGGTTACGATGAATGCATGCCTTTCTGTAGCACGCGTCAAATCATTCCAATCGGCTGTAAAATGGATGAAGCAAGGCCATTAACTCACTATAAAACAGTTCCAGAATCTGTTGGGTCTGATGGCAGCAGCGTACAGTGTTATACCTTTTGTCCTGCTGCACATCAGGCATCTGCAGTAGAGGCTCAGGACCAGGGTGTTTTCCCTGATGGGCAATCTGTTTCGCATGATCAAGGCCATGTGCAGATGCTAAGTGCCTTGGCCATGTGGAAGAAACACTGGTTCCTATCCCAAGGGACCATGCTGGGAGCTTCTTGTCGTCGCAAGATGCTGATGATGGTTTCTTCTCTCACGGGGTTGGTAGTGATCCTAGATGGATGCTCAGCTCAAGGCTTGTGGAGGGGACACCATTTCTCCTGGCAGATCAACTATCTGGAGATAGCTTTCATAGGCCAGGCTGCATTTCTAATGCACCCACTTATGTGGCTGGATCTATCGTTCTTTAGGCCATCTGTCCTACCCCTTTCAGGGATTCAGACCAGGAACATTAGAATCTGCTTGGCCCAATGCTGATGAATGTCCACAGAGCTGCCCTTTGTCATAAATCTGAACAGCTGTTTGTCACTCGCGTATGAGTTAGTCTACGAATATCCAAGCCCACGCATCAAGGAATATGGCTGCTTCTAAGCCCTCTTGTTGGTACCCTTGAAAGGGACTGTCACGGTTGGGTATGTAGCCTTGGTTTCCTAAAACAAGACGCTGCATCACCCAGCCATATCTCCTGCATGCGTTTTAGTGATTGCTTTAGTCACTTAGAAGCTGCCACTGCTTTGTTTGACATGTCTTTTATAGTTTCCTGGTTTATGAAATCACCTACTTCTGATGTCCTTTCACACCATTGGTTATATTTCACATGTGCTTTATGATGCAATCACGCAGAGCATTCCCACACGTCAACGTAGCGTCTTGTTCCCTTTTCAAGGAACCAAGGTTACATACATTACCAATACATTTTTGTGAACAGTGTTTCTGACAGTCCCTATGATCAAGAACAGACAACTTTCCTGAAATCCAGCAGAATGTGTAGAGTGAGTTAAAACTGTGCCATAGTACCTAGGTACCATCTGCTGATACCTTTGGGCCTGTGGGAAAAGGAGGGAGGTCAGGCTAAGGCCAGTATTATAGAGCTGAGTAAGAGTAACAGACTCATAGCATCTCATAGCATGAAAATGCTTTTTGTGATGATTTAAAAATGTGGTCAGGAATATTCTATTTAACTTTATTTTGAAAATCATTTTAGCCTTAATTGTAAACTTCTACTGATGGCATCCTCACAATATTTGTATGAATCATAATTGGTCTCCTTTCGTACATGTCTTAGCATACTGTTAGGATAATAACCTAATTAGGATTGGTACTATTTTCTTTGCATAAATTTGAACAGTTGAAGCTGCTTTGCCAATTTACCATGACTCTGTGTTGATTCTTTTAGGAGACTTTAATACCAGTCTTGTATTTACCTTGCAACCATTTTTTTTTCATTATAATAGTGTAAAATATAATTCTTCCAGCAACACTTTACATTTATTTAAAATTAGTTAACTATAGTTAATATTAATTAAGAAAGAACAAATATTCTACTGCATCTAAATTAATGTTAATTTGAACATTTACTAATACAATATTAAAAACAAAAGTTGACGGTAGTTAATGCACTGTGAACTAACATGAACAAACAATGAAGGACTGTATTTTTATTAAATAGAATGCAAGTTAATAGATACGTTTTTTTTCATTGCATATTTATGAGATATATACCCGTCACTCGTATAGGCTCGGATTTGCAGCTAGTTGAAAATTCAGAAATCACAACTATTTACAGCTTCAGCAAAAGTATATGTACATGTTTTCCCCCATGGCAAAGAAGACTACCTTGAGTGGCATGGATCACTCACCAAGAATGGTGCCACCAGGCTGTGAAGATCTGGTTAGGTGACAGTGAAGCTAAATATGTTGGAAGCCCAGCAGTCATTCAGGACTCCACTGTCTAACAGTGTGTGACAAGTGAAAAGCGAGTGGACGGAATCAGTCTCACCTCCCTCATTCTGCCGCGATTGGTGCGCCAGGATTGCTGGCAGCATCAAGGAACACTGCAGCGTATTGATCCTTATTTCACTGCTGACCAGAACTGAGTGGCCTGCCAGAAACTGGAGATGATATTTTAGGGACGTCTGTGACTCCAGAATATCACACAGACGACCAGATTTAAGGAAGTTTCAGAGGTAGAGCACCTGATTAAGAGACGTGGCCCAGATATCCCATTCTGTAAGTCGCACAAATAGGTCTGTCCTCTATGTGACATTGCACAATGCTGGCTTTATTTGTTCAAAAAGCATGTTGTAGACCAAGATCCTAATACCAATATATATATATATATATATATATATATATATATATATATATATATATATATATTATATATATATATATATGGCTTTTGAGGAATATTTTGTAATAAATATATATATATATATATATATATATATATATATATATATATATATATATATTTGTATTATTAAGTGATATTTCTATGCATTTTATTTAAGAAGTCTGCTATACTGCTATATTACAAATATCTCATTCAATTACATTACAAGCTGATTGATTGATTTACATTACGATCAGAGTTTAATATTACTTTTCCCTACATATAAGAAATGTACCAAACTGCTTATATTTTCTCAGTTTGGGCATCTCAATAAAGGGTTGAGTTTTTATTTATTTATTAGCTTCATATTCTCTCTATATCATATAAGAACCTTAATAGCCTGACATATAAATATGATACTAAACACACACATGCACACTTTTGAAAATATTTTATCTAGAGGACCTATTATTTTAGACTTTACAGGGTTAAGGTCCTACTGTATTACTAGAAAGAATTTTATTATAGTAGAAAATCAAAAGGTCTAACGTTAGCTTTAAAGCTATTACATGTGCCTCCTGAACATGCCCTCAAATAGCTTAAGTAATTCCTGAGTGGTAAAACTTGTTACACAACATCAGAGCACAGTTCTTTTTAAGTGACTTGGTTTGAAACACATTGTTTCACTTACAGTGTTGTTTTTGTTCTTCTGGAATCCCAAAAGGAAGTTCTAAAGGAGTGATTCCCTCTTACAAAACCTCATCTCATTGCCAGCTTTTCCTCAATGAGAGCAAAGTATTTCATGTCATATTGAAGAAGAGGTGGTTGTGGTCCGCTGAGGAAAGATTATGTATCGCGATCTTTCAGTGCGTGGGTTTGCATTAGTCTTAAAATGCATTGAATATCCATATATCCAATGAACAATATATGAATGTTTCATGAGAATTTAGACTTTGAGATTTGTGTCTTTAGACATTACAGGGAACTCTTTCATGTAGCTGTCAAAATGGTTTGATCCCATGTCAAGAAACCCACCAGTGAAGAACTATGACTATGGAGTGCAGGACAAGTGGATCAAGCAGTATAAACAGACACAATAAATAAATGGTAAGTGATGTGCCATCTACAGGTCCCACTGAAGGTAAGCTCTGCTTGATGATACACTGTTGTCCAGATTTCAGCGTGCATGTTTTAGATTTTGTAACATACAACCACCACATGTCCATCAAAGTTCAAGGAACAAGGAAAACCTTGTTTTTATCAACACTGGTGACTGTTAAAGGAACTGCAGCCAGCAAATTATTGAAAAATATCTACATACATCAACTACAATGTCTACATATATAATGTACAAGAGACTGAATACTCTTACAGTGAAGTTCTTCTCATTTTACATTTAGAATTAAAATAAACTTGAAAATACCTTTGAACGATATACAATCATCCCAAGGCCATCCACACTACTGAGAGAGACATTTACAAGAATAAGTAACTCACTGCACAGTTTCCTCTCAATAAAAAAAAAAAAAACGCTTTGAGAAAGCATCAGTAAAGAAAGCATCTAATATTACTGATATGAATATGTTTGCACCAGCTCTGCAATTCAGCGGCATCTTGTCGACAGCTGAGGTAATTAAATTAAACTGTTATGATTGATTATAAAGTGACTGATTAAGTGATTGGTTATAAAACATTTTAGGATACAGACTATATAGATCAGCAGTATCGAAACAATGATAGCTGCTATTTACACTAAGTTTAAATAATATATTAAATTTACGCTACGTCAAAATAGTAGTTTCCCTTTCAAGAGAACTCACACTGTGTTGAAAACTCTATGTAAACACTTTCCCTGACTATGTTGTGAAGCACAAAAACGAACCAATGGTGTAAATGTGCGTCAGAGACGGGATGACGTCATGAACCAGGAAGCTATTAAAGCATGACAAATGCTGGAAGCAGAAGTTTACGTGTCTTCAGTAAGCGCTATTAGTGAAACAAGAGTGTGTTTACTGCTGGTGTGTTTGTTGGAAGATCATAAGCCAGTTTAAAAGGAACAAGGAATCTCAACAGATAACAATAAATAAGAGCAATCAATTCAGAATGTGTTACTTCCTGCCCTTGCTTCAGTACGAGGTTAATGAAAGGTGTCAGAAGGGTTAGACCTGGGCCAGGCCTTATTTCTGCCCTGGCAGGTCCAAAATCCTCTCCCGGGATCCAGAAGCAAAGCTGCTGTTACTGCCACCCTGGTAAAGGCACTGGTGCTACAGCTATCCAACTTGATAAAGAGCTAGATGTTTTTAACATCAAGGCTGGAACTGAAGATTTGCGACTTCAGTCTATAGTTTATGAGTTGAGATGGTGGATGAGCACCCAAAAAAAATAAATAAAATACATAAAATTAACTAGACAAACTTTTCCTTTTTTCTAAAGCACAAACTCTCTATTGTGGGGCCTACATTCTTTCCTGATCTTCACACCGAAGTGTTGACGTAGTGAAAGAATCCACCCTTCTACTTTGTGAGTAGGGCTCATACTACTGATAGTGTAGGCACTCAAGAGCACATCTATAGGGTTGATGCTGGAAGTAGAGGAGGTGCTTGCAAGCTACGTCACTCCATAATCTTCATTATCCCTTAAAGGTCCCAAAACTGGATTTAGAGGCATACTCTGCCTTGAGTGAGGCTGCAGCATACGTCCACATACATTATTTCTGCAACCTTACCAGGCAAACCTCCTAGGAGAACTTGATGAGGGTGAGAAATTAAAAGAAAGAGAAAAACGCCCTTTTGGAGACTCCGCTATCACAAACAAGCAGCAGCATTCCAGAAAATGCTCCGCTGCCGCTCTCAGGTCTCTGAAGAGAGTGAGCCATTTTCATTGCTCCTCACACCGTGCCACTCAAAAACCTAGAGTCGCTGATCGAACACCCCCTCAGAGTGAAGGGGGGTCGGTGCGACACTCTCAGGCCCAGCTCTCTAGAATTAGGATGGATCTGAAAACCATCCTCATTTCCAGGAAGGAAAATTATATTACACTCCAGAACTCCTTCCATGAGGAAATTTTACACCATGAAGTGGAAATGCTTCACTTCCTGGTGCAGTAGTCATTAGCTGGAACCAGCTACCTGTTAGATTGGCACTGTGCTGGAGTTCCTGTTGGAGTAATTCACTGCAGGGTTATCCCCCTCTATCCTTAAGGTCCATGGTCAAGTTGCTTGCTATATACCTTTGGGTGACATGTCTTTGGGGAGAGACCATCTAATTACATGTTCCTTCCATGGTACACTGAGACTGAGGCTTATAGTGCATAATAGGGTTGCTAGGAATTTATCCCAGGCCCCCTTTGTGTGTGCTCACAACAGAAGAAACACACAGAGCATGAATGTCCAAATCCTTACACAAAACTGAAACTGAACAAGACCGAAGTGTCGTAATTTAAACACCACACTCCGCACACAAGAAATGATTCTATTCTACTTAAATTATTAAATGTATGATACCTTGTTGGGACAATAAAGCTTTAACCACACATTATTTTGAATTTCAAATGTTGTTCAATTTTACTGAAAATAAGTGAGTTAGGCAAAATGCAAATTCAAACTCGGGTCAATTTGCATCAATCGTTTCTGACATGAGCCTTCCTCCTACACTTTTGCTACAGTTGAATATCTAGCGTATTTTATCACTTTGTCTGGCCCTCATACATCAGTACTATGAGCAACTATTGTTTGAATTAATACTTTTTTTTGCAAATGTTTTTAAAAATTACATTGAAGAGTAGCTCTTTCGGCATTATTCTGAATATTGTCTGAGTATCCTTGTTCCTTGTTCATAGAATAAACGTGACAGCCTATTGAATTTCCCAGCAACAAACGTCCTTTATAGACTTTACAGGCTTTATAGACAACCTAGAAAGTCAGAAAAGGTCTCGTTTTCAAAGTTGCATTACAAGTTGATTACAGCAATACAAAATTAATTAAAAATTCAACATACTATAAGGGGAAGTTGTGTAGGGGGAGGACGAAGACACGGAGGCAAAACGATAAACTTCAATGTCTTAATTAGAACTCAAAACTTTAGAAAAGAGTCAAACAGAACTAGACATGGGCGGAAACACAACTTCACAAATTTTACAATGGACAAAGACAGGGTTGACATAAAAAAGGTTGAATGAGGGAACAAGACACAGCTGACAAGACTAACAAGGTGATGATGACAAGACAGCTGAGTGGAAATACACTAAGAACGCACAAGAGGAACCAGGAAGTAAACAGAGACATGACAGACGCGTGACACATATAGCCCTTTTCAACACAATATATGTTAGCAGAATATTTGCTAATATTTGCATTGGTACTTATTTAAGTATTAATCAAATTATTGAATTAAATATATGATAATATATTTAATATAACTATTTAATCATTTATTTATGAGTCCTATATTTTACAAGCCTAGTGAAAAAATAAAATAAAAATTATTATTATTTGCTTGCGCTGATGCTGCCTAAAGGCAAAGCATTCTAAAGAGGACAGTCTGTTCTTACAACATTTCCCCAGCATAAAATACATTAAAAGTAGAAATAAATGTATTCTTGTCACAGGCAACAACATGGTTCTACATTTAACTTCAAATTAAAGTGTGCAGCTAGTGTTCCCATTTAAAAGCACTGATAATTATAGTCCATGACAGATGACAAAGATGCTGGGGTTTGCTTTTTATTCATAGTACAAAATAGCTAGACCTTTTAAGATGAAGGTAAATAGATTCTGCCTCCTCAAGCATTTTGACAATGGAAAACATTTTGTTTGTCAGCACGTATTGTACACATAAAAAAAAAATTCAGCAGAGATTGTCATAATCATGGATATGCCTATTTTCATTAGTTACTCAAATGCTGTAATATTGCAAAATTAAAGACATCAACATCTGTTTATAGCTGAAATGTAATAAGTTAAAATACAATAAAGGGCACCTACTGATTGGCAAAATAATTTTCAATTCAGTCTGATGAGAAACATTTCCATTTAGACTGCCTTTAGGGGAGCAACATGATTAGAAAACAACTATGCCCAATGCACAAAACACATTTTTGAAACAGGGCTACATTTGGTTGACGCTTTAAAAAAATAAAAATAAAATATTGTCTTCATGTCAATAAGAGTTTTTTTATGTTTTATAATTATAATTATTTATTTTGATAGTCCACTTTAGACATTCTACTTACTGACCCCTGGTTTCACAAACAAGGCTTAAGCCTAGTCCCAGACTAAAATGCAAGCTTGAGTTATTTTAACTAGAAGTCTTTTGCACTAACATATCTTAAAATACATCAGAACCACTGTTTTGTTTAAAGATTCAAACCATTAATGGCTTAGCTTGGCTTGCTTGTGATTTTTTGTTTTATTTTTCATTTGTTTATGAAAGCTACTAAAATTTCCTAATAGAACTAAGGTATAATCCTGGCTTGATCTATGCCCTTTCTGTGAAACCAAATCTAAGAGTTAGATGACATGTAGTTGAAAAGTTACTTATAGGCCTGGTTTCACACCTTAGTTCAATTAGGACATTTTAGTAGCTTTCGTAAACATAATATATCAAAAAAAAAAAAATTTGCACAAACAAAAAGAAGCCATTAATGGGTCAGATGGTTTAGAAGTGTAGGTTAACATGGTCTTGCTAACTTGTAGTTAGTATATTGTCTGCTGATCATCACAATAAAGTGTTAGGTGATATTAAGCAGACCGTATACTAATTCTCTAATGACTGCGAATTGACATATAGTCGCAAAGTTACTTAATAGAATGTCTAAAGTAGACTATCGACATCAAAACTATCGAAAATCCAGTTGTTTCCCCTTCTCTTTTTGTTCAATTCAAGTCATTATTCCCATCCATAAATAAGTCGATCTTTAATGTCATCAAACATACAACTTCTGCTTGTGATGCTGACATTTTTAAATGCACTCTAGGCTACCAAGAAACAGAAGAGATTCGTGACATGCAGTTCAAAAGGTAAAACATTGTTTTGAATGGGTTTCCCAATTATTAATGCATGCACAATCTGTACTAACACAGTTAAAATTTTGTTTTTGGTCATGCATTTTGTTTTTACTAATGTTTAAATTTTTCTGCTTTCTTTATTGTCCAACAAAAGAGATCAGCTTAGAGGATAAATTATTAAAACCGCTGTTTTTAATTGTAAATGTCATTGCTTCCCTTTCAGGTAACTAACACATGAATAACACATGGAATCAGTCCAATAGCATGGTGGAACAACATGGGCGGGGTGATCTCATGGTCAGGAGACTGTAAAGCACACCCGTAAAAACAGTGTGTCAGCTTCTGTATCTTGAGCAAGTATTTTCAGTCCCTTTGTATTGTCTGTTTTAGTCACAAACAAACTGTTAGTGTCAGCAGTTTGTAAAAAAATAAATAAAAAAATAAACATTGCAAGCAAACATCAGTTCAGACAGTGTGCTTCTCCCTCCCCTTGTCTTATCATGGGTGGCAATTCAAATGAGCTCTGTGTGTTCTTTTTGGGAGCAGAGCATACCCAGTCAGCCCTTGAGGGTGCTGCACAGGAGCCCAAGCAACCCTCCTCTTACGGATCTCAACAAAACATACTCCATGCTCCCCATCAGAAAGTCTTCTAAAGTAGGAAAGAATTGAGGACTGACATTATCTCGAGATAGGCGTCTGTTAAAATGTCCTGATGCCAAGGCTGTCAGGGCATTGGTAGTAGCCAATTATACTAACACCTCAGGGGGCCATTCTGCCAACCCTGCAATCTTGCTTCAGGGTGCAGTAGCCTCTGACGTAGCAGCACTAGGATGTTTGCCTCCTCTAAGGAGGGTTTTGAGACAGTGCAGTTGGTCATTCTATGCCAATTCGCCATTCCACAGTGCCATTTCGGCTGTTCAAGTAACAGAGAGAACCTGGTTCCCTTAGGAGACTTTCTGGCAGCGTGGAAGCTTTTTTCACATGTATCTCAATGAGTCCTACTAATAATAATAAGTTACAAAATCCAGTTTGGGTCTTGTCCCTGAACAGGTTTTGGAAGGGGAAGTAAGTTCTCTGTTAGCAAAGGGAGCCATAGAACGTATTCTGACTGCATGTAGAAAATCTTGGTTCTACAGCTGGTACTTTATCGTCCCAAAGAAGGATGGGTTCTGATTAGACCTGTGCCTTCTAAACTGCTCAATAAAGCAGGCCCAGTTCAGAATGTTCATATTGAAGCAGATTGAGTTACAAATGAGATCCAAGGACTGGTTTGTCGCAATGGACCTCAAAGACACAGACTTTCATATTTCCATCCTACCACCTTTTGGTGAAGTCTTGGGGGAAATCACAATAATACACAGGGTTATTCTGTTTGCCCATATCTCTCTTAAATTGCACATTCACAAAGGCATTTGCATACTAAATTACCTGGATGATTGACTCATTCTGTCACAATCACAGCAGGAGGCAACTTGGCATTGGGATGCCGTTCTCACTCAAATGAGGCAGTTAGGACTGAAGCTCAATGCTGGAATGAGACACTCCTTCCATTGTAGAATAATACCTTTCTAGGCTACGATGCTGGCATAGCTTTCCCATCCATGTTTAAGTCCCATCCTATCAGCCTTTCAAGGATATAAAGCCAGGCCAGTCACTCACTGTCAAGTGAATTCTGAGTCTCGAGGCAGCAGCATCCCACGTGATACCTTTTGACCTGATTTTCATGAGACCCCTGTAGCGGCGGCTTGCAACCAAGGGGTTCTCACTGACAGGAAAACCCATTCAGTTCACGCGCCATTCCCTTTGTGCCTTAGCAATGTGAAAGAAACCTTATTTCCTTTCCCAAGGTCCAGTGTTGGGGGCTTCTTGTCATTGCATGATGCTAACAACAGATGCATGCCTCACAGGCAGGGGGGCAGTCATGAGTGGCCATTCGACTCAAGGTCTGTGGAAGGAGTATCATAACTCTTGGCACATAAATCACCTGGAGATGTTGGCAGTGTTTTGTACATTTCCAGCACTTCCACCCAGACCTGAAGGGTCATCATGTGCTTAACTGCAATGAAAACACATCAGTGGTGTGTTAAAAATCATCAGGATGGTCTGGAAATTGACCCACCAGATCCTGTTGTATATCTCAGGGCACCGCAATTAGAAAGCAGACATCCTGTAGAGGCAGGGGCTGAGGCCCTGGACCTAGTGTCCCTCCTCGACAACATTCACTGGGATATTCCGTTCTGGAGGGACATGCCGTCTCAGGCAGGGGGCACAATTTTTCATCCTCATTCAGAGTTATGGAAACTTGGGCCTGGACCCTGAGGAGGCCATAAGCTCAGGTATCTCAGATGAGGATGTTAAGACCATGCTCCACTCCAGTATGTAACTTTATGCCTTAAAGTGAAAAGTCTTCACTTGATGTTGTGAAGCTTGCTTGACCCAGTTAACTGCCCTGTTGGTAAAGTACTGGAGTTCCTGCTTTATAGTCTCCTGAACATGACATCACCATGCAGTAATGTTCCATCACACTATTGGACTGATTTCACATGTGCTTCATGACGTATTTATAGCATCTCGACAAGTCACCTGAGACAATGTTATCTGTGTGATGGGGTTTTCTCTTTGGATCAAATTAGTGCAAATCCCTCTTGGTTTTGAATAGAGAAGCATATGCCTAAACATGCATTTTCACTCACATAGACAAGTACACAGTATAAAGTACCTAAATGTTGTTAATTATGGATATACTAATATTACCACCCCACTGACTTGTATACAAATATTATCACCCCCGATTCATCCTGCTTTAGTGTTTGAAGCAGGCGGGAACTTTGAACTAAAAATAAAACTCAAGAGGACATTGATAGCAGTGGTGGAGCTATAATTAAGTTCCTAGCACATTCATTTCCAATGTGATGAGCAAAGGGGTGTTTATTAAAACAAACACAGGATCTTAGTCATTAAAAAAAGAAGATGGTATGTTTATTTATGCATGAGTCTTTTTAAAGAACATTTTCTTTTGGTACATTTCTGGAACATTTACTTCCACTCACTGTGGATGGATACGTGATTTGAAAAGCACCAAGGAAACTTAATTCAATCCAGTTCTGTACCATTACATTTGAATGATTTGCTCAATGGAATTCAACTATCCTAATGGACTTTAGTCAGGGTAGACAACACATTTAATTTGACTTGAATGAATACAAGGCTGTGAAAAACAGAAGTACAGTCCCCAATTGATTTTGTTGTCTTAAAGACATTGTCACATCTAATTTATGTATTTTATTTCAGTGGAAATGCATATTTAATGTTTGCAGACTTAAATATAACCACAATAGTATACAACAGTGTAATCTGAACAGACTGTGGTTCCGCCCCTCAGAGCCTTGTTTTCATTCATGTCTAATTAAATATGGCGTCTACCCAGAAAAAGGTCCATAGGAGCCCCAAGTTAAATCAAGTGGATTAAATGTAACTGAACAGACGTAACGAACACTCATGGGCAAATAAAGTAAACAATGCCGCATCTTATTCACTAACCACCCACTAACTACTTTAACCATTTGCACTGGTATATCACTAAGTAGTTAATAAAATTCAGTCATTTGTAGCCCTTAGTATACTCAGAAAAGAGAATCACTAACGTTGTTTGACATTTAATTAATTCAGCAGAGGAGCACAGACAAACAGGTGAGTAATCTTAGTAATATAAAGGTTGAAATGGTAAACTGAATGAATTAAACAGTCTGGTACGGAGAGAGAACGAGGCAGTTGGATCCTGGAATACACGCCTCAATTGCTGCAGGTAAGTGAAGTCCAGGTGAGCTGGTGACAAGGGAGCGTGACTCTGTCGCAGATAAGAATCATGAGGAATAATGGGGATTAGAGTAACTGGAGGTGTATACATTACTGTATAGTTCTAAACTGTGCAAATAGTTATAACCAGCCATACACTCCTATTCAAATGTATGGGCTTGGTAATAATTATCTTATGCAAGCATATGTCTCTTGTTTAAAAAAAAAAAAAAGACAAATTGTTGTTACAGTAAAAACAGGACTATTTTGAAATATTATTAAGATTTAAAATACATGTTTAATATTTTGTAAAATGTAATTTACATTTTAAGCATTATTACTCCAGTCCTCAGTGTCACATCATCCTTAAGAAATTACTAGGTGTGTTCAGCTTTGGCTGTGGTTGGATGTATTAAATCGGTGAGCATTGCATCTTGGAGCAAGAGGAGCTGAAAATGAAAACGGACACTTTCTGCTCCCGTAGTAATGTGTGCACACTTTATCACAGATGAAGTGAATTAAATTCAGAATTTGTCAAATACACAGACCTTTCAGGGATGTTAAATACGTCTTTATGAATTACTTAAAACAGCACTTTTTTGTAAAGGCTTTCCTGTAACTCAAACAGTAGACCGTGGGGCTTGCAACGCCAACGTCATGAGTTTGATTCCCAGAGAAAGCAAGAACTTATTAGACAGTCAATGTGTATCTTTCAATGTATGTTGCTTTTTTCATATTTTCATCAGTGTTATTTTGATAAACATGACACAGTACAACATTATGATTACATGAAAAGAGCTTTAGCGTCATAAAAACAGATTTTTTAGCATTACTGGGACACTGAAGGTGTCAGAATAAACTCAAAACAAACGTGATCATTGCCAGGCGTGAACTTGATCGATCGTGGCACATCTGTATTGTTATCAGAGCTTTTGCAGCCACTCTTGAGAAGCTGTGCCGACAGCTTTTTGATGCATCCAGCTCATAAAGCTTGTTTTCGTTTCTGTACTTTAGAAGGATCCCAGCATCCCAATAAGTGGATAGTTTATTTTAAACTTTTTACATTGCACCCTAAGCACTCTATAATATGCTTTCGTAAATTGTAACACTAAAACTTAGTAAGTCATTCCATGATTGTATACCATGCTTAAAAAGTGTGGGAAGGAGAAATAGGTCTCCAGTCCTGTTGTCACTAGTTTTCTGTACACAAAGCATGTCCAGGTCCCCAGCCACCTTATCCTGGTAACACACTTATTTTTAAAATCACACCACCACCGTCATTCTCTCTTTCCAGTAATGCCTGCTGCTATGGTAACAGCAATGTTCAGAACAATTAGGCTCCTGTTTTGACACAGAGAGAAGGTCTGTGTCAGAGAACAGACACGCATATCACTTAGAAAATGCAGACCTGAGAAATAAGAAACGCACGCATAAATGAAGATGCCACGAAAGGTGCCGTCATGACTGGGCTTTGTTCTTCAAATGCTCTTAATGCACTCCTTTCTTCCTTCATGGTGTGAATATTATCTGAACGTAACACATTTCCTTCAAAAGTACAGAGATGTCAGGGAGCCCAGTGAGGTGACCGAAGTGGGCCGCTTCCATCTCTGGCTGTGGTTTATGTAAGAGCCATCTGCTTCAATTATAAGTCATTGTGTTTGTGTTGGTGAGTGGGAGGTATTACAGCAGATAATAACGGGTAATTGTGTGGTGTGAGCTGTTTGTTGAAAAGGATGCACTGTATATTCCGATCGTCCGTCCTAAGTGGCGAGTATTTGGTAAACACTAATGTTCAGGGAAAAAATCAGAGACAAAAACTTGTGATTACAGCAATGCAGTCGGGTTCTCAAGTTTCCCAAAACTGGGGTGGCTTAAATATCAAAGTGTAGTTCTTAAATAATATTAGTCATTGTAAAAAAAGAAGTGAGCTTCAATGTATTGATTATGCAAGAAATGATTTTTCTTTTTAAAAGTATAGTTCATCCTAAAATAATAAGAAAAAGGGAAACATTTTAGAAAAACCCTGGTGTTGTTCTAATGCCATATCCCCTTCTTTATTTTGCAGACCACTAAAGAAGATTTTTGTTTTATGTCCCACTTGCATTTTTGCAAAACTATCACATTATTACACAATGGTCTTGGCAACACCTGTTGTAGATCCCACATTTTCTGGGATAAAAACAAAGTAGAACAAAACAAAAACAACAAAGATAACTTTTATGTATTATTTAACAGAAAAATCTAATCATGCGCATTGGTCAAAAAAAGTTGCATTTGCATTTTATATAAATTTAAACTATTATACATTTTTTATTTTATTGTAAAGTCAAAAAGTACACTCAGTTTGAGTGTACTTTCAAGGATTAAGAGTGTTGTGGCTGTAACTTTTCAGCAGTACCAATTAATATCATCACAATACAACTCATATTATATGATGATTTTTTAAAAGATGAAATATTACTTTAATTTTCTTTCCTATTCCCCATCTAAAATTCCCCATTCTCATATTATCATTATCATTAGTAATTATCATTCCAGTGGTTGCTATAACATATTTTAAACTTATGCATTTGGAAGACACTTTTATCCAAAGTAACTTACATTTCATTCAAGATGTCATTGGCATTCTAATCAGTTCTTGCTTTACCTGGGAATCAAACCCATGACCTTGGCATTGCAAGCACTGCTCTCTACTGTTTGCCTGATTCATTTCGACAGCAACAATGTTTATGCTTCAATATTTAGTTCTTGTTTTCTTGTAAATTTGCTGTGGGAATCCCATAATAGAATTAAATACTGCCATTAGCTTTATGTTCTGAAGACACCTCACTTATGTCAGGGAATAGCATTTTCTCAACTCTATTTTCCTGTCCTTGTTATTAGCTGTAGGTTTTTGTTGATTTGAAATATAATGCCGCTGGCTCATTCTATTCATTTCCTAAATGGTCTAAATTAACTGATTGCTGAGAACAGAATACCTTAATAGTGTCTGTAAAGCTGTCAGGCCCACTAGTTATGTCTGGAGAATTTGCATTCATTCTGTACCAGAACTTAATGAAAAAATATGTTATGTCTGACTACACTTTTATCCATTTGTGGAAGCTTTGCTGCCAGCGGGCCATGATAAATCACTATAAAAACCTTTACTCAGTGACTAAATGCAAAATACTTCATGTTTGAATTGAATTGATTTTCTAATATATTGATACTTTTGCACAAAAACATGCCCATTTTTGCTACTTTAAATTATTTCCCATGCAGGAACATCTACTTATTTCCCATCTACTTATTATATAATTCCTATTTATTGTCAACTTCTATGTCCCTTTATCTTTACCAGACATGTTTACACCAATTGGCAATATCTATAATGGTAATGATAAAGATATGTTTTTCTAAAAAAATAATAGTTCTTAATTTAAAAGAATAGCAGTGTCCAAACCACAACTATAATGGTTACATCACAGAGAAACAACATACAGTGGAGTTCGGTTATGTCGACACCCTGGGGGGCTACAAAAAAAAAGTGTGTGCGTGTGTGTGTGTGTGTGTGTGTGTGTGTGTGTGTGTGTGTGTGTGTGTGTGTGTGTGTGTGTGTGTGTGTGTGTGTGTGTGTGTGTGTGTGTGTGTGTGTGGTGTGTGTACGTGCAGGCTTGCGAGTTGTGTGGCTGTACTAGATTGCATACATTCAACAAGTATGCCCGTGTATTATTACCAATAAACGGCTCAAACCAGCTAATTCAGGGTTTGATTCCCACTCCTTCCTGTATTTTTTGGGTGTACAGTTTTGACTGAGACATGATAAGCAAGCCAGCTAGTTAGCTTTTGTCACAGACAGGCGCGCGCACACACAGTGGACGAGAGTACGTGAATGAGGCTGTGTGAGTCAAACAAATGCAGCGATTTATATTTGTGCAGTGATTTAATAATTTTTTAGACAAAAAACATTTGACATCCCGTACTGCCATTGTGTAATCAGCCAGCAGCAGCTTGCCGGACATGCGCGATTCATTTGCACGTGGAAGAGTGAACAACATCTGCACTGCCTACATCTGGGAGAACCGGGCCGCCTGTGAGTGCTTTGGGATGGGGATGTGGCAGCACTCGCTGCTCCTTGAGAAGAGAAAGAATAATATGTGCTTTGACTTCAGAGAGTCATCCAAAAGTATCCAATAACTCCAGATAAAGTTGTTAGATTTGTCTCTAGTCACTTTTTTTAAAAATTGTGCTAGAGTGGTCTGAAAACTCGCTAAATATAGCAACAAAGGTGCCAAGTTGGCAGCACTGACAAGATCCACTGTCTGGAAATCATTATGTATTTCTTTCTTTCAGCTGGTTAATGATATATTAAATTGGTTAATTGGATTTGATTCTTTACCTCAATCCAAGCAAAATGTATTTTTGGATACATTTTCAGAGCAACGGTATATACGTTTTATATGTATATCATAGGTATGTCTATGTTTAGAGTTTAGTTCAGAGAGAGATAACATTTCAATCTCCAGTTAAAAGCAAACAATCTGCATTTGCCTCTTGAGTTTGAATTGCCATAAATGAAAATCTCGAAAGACTCCATGAACAAATGCAAAAGGCTTTTGATCAGCTTACTTGCTACACCTTCTCTCTTTCATATAATTACCCTGTGTTTTAGCATTATTACTATAATAATGCAAATGGAACAGTGCAGGGCAGCTATTGCATAAGACGGGGCCACAGGTGGAGAGGCTCACTGTGAAGAGAGACCAGATGGAGGAGTTTCACACCTTTGACTTGTTCTCTTTGTGAAATAAATAAATAAATAAAGAGAAAAATCCTGTGAGCTCAGCTTGGCAGCATGCACTGCTGTTGCTCCCATAGACGTTTTATTTTTATTCATTTTGTTAGGCTGGAGGTTTAGAAATAAGAGAGGTCAAAGCCAGAAAATGCCCCATCATGTAGGAGTGCTGGACTTTGCACAATATTGCTGGACTTGTTTGTACATGTATGTTTAAGTTTGCATGCAATCGGAAGTTCTCAGCACTGCATCTACTGAAATCTCTAAAAAAAAAAAGAAGAAAAGAAAAGAATAAGCTAAATAAGAGTCAATGCCAAATATGTATATAGTATCATGAAAAGTTTGGTAAAATTATCATTGATTATGTTTTTAAAATAAGTCTCTTACGCTCACCAAGCTTCATTTATTGATCAAAAGTACAGTAAAAAATAGTAATAATGTGACTTTTTGTTAGAATTTAAAATAACTGTTTTCAAACGTAATTACATTTTAAAATTGTATTTATTCCTCTGATGTCAAAGCTGAATTTTCAGCATCATAACTCCGGTCTTCAGTGTCTCATGATCCTTCAGAAATCATTCTAATGCTCATTTACTACTCAGTAAATATCAGTAATTAGTGCTTCTCAATTATTATTAATGGTTTTTATTATCTTGAAACCATTTTTTTTCTACTGTTTGTGAAAAAAGTCAAGATTATTTGATGACTAGAAAGTTAAAAGCAACAGCATCTATTTGATATCGAAAGCATTAGTTAAATTATAAACATCTTTAGTGTCACAAATTAAACAAATTAAAGCATTATTGTAGAATACATACATTTGTTTGTTTGTTAAATTTGACTTACTCAAATCCTTTGAATGGTAGTAGTGAATAAGCATTCACTACTAATGATAAGAAATATTTACTTAACATCAAATAAACATATCAGAATGATTTTTGAAGGATCATGTATAAATAACAGGAATAAATAACAATTTAACATACATTCAAATAGAAAAGAGTCATTTTAAATTACAATAATAATTCACAATATTATTATTTTTACTGCATAAGCATAAGCCTGAGAGCATAAGCGTGAGCATAAGAGACCTCTTCCAAAACATCTATATAAATCAAACTTTTGACCAATAGTGTAAACTCAATATTTATTTAAATTGTAGAAGACGGTTATTACACTTTCTCCTACTGTAACATTCACATTTATATAAAAACCAAAAAAAAAAACACAAAGTGTGTTTATTCTACCATTCCAATCCCAAAAGCTTGTAGGGAATTCTTCTTTTCAGAGGGCGCCATAGGAACTAAGTCACCAAGGGTGAATCTAAGAGCACAAAGTGACATATGAGTCCGGCAGCAATCAGTGATACCTCGTAAGACCTTCGGGGACCCTTGACCAAGGATCTCTGAATAATAACATGTCAAACATGCGGCTAAAGAAAAGAAGGGATGGCACAATGGAAGAAGAGGTCTCAGCATGCATCTCCCGCTGCCATTCTGTTTGTGTCTCTGCTTGGTGCTCTGGGGGTCCAGCCAGTTCCAGAATGGTCCCAAGGCTCTGTCATATAAGATTATAATGTGTGAAGAAGGTGGCCGGAAGGCGTTCTCTCAGTCACAGCTGTCTGGCTGGCTTTCAGTGATGGCAGGCGACAAAATGAAAAGCTCTCAATTCCATGGATTGTGTGCAGCAGAGTTGCACCCCTCTCCTGCTGTTACAGAGGACATCTCCTGATGGAAATCAAGTGCATGCTTGGCCCACTGCAATATAATAAATATAATTTCATGTAGTGAGTTCCCTGGAATGAGGGTCAACTTAATAATCGTGTTTTCTCAGCTCCTGGGCATGAAGTATTTGAGTTTGTGAATGTTTCTTCTTCCATTCTCATATATTGCTTGATGGTGTATCTAATATCATCATCGTCTACCATAACTGTTAAAAATCAGTACAAATTAAATTAAAAAAAACAATTTGAATATTTTTTTTTGTTTTTCTCCTCTTTCTGGTCTTTCCAGCCTTTTAACCTCTCAAAATCTCCTCTTCTTTTTGGAAACTAAAGTTCCCTTTCAGGGAACTCGAGCTGTGTCGAAGCACTAGGGGAAATAGCCTTGCGTGAGTCACGTGAAGATCTATGCAACCAATGAGAAGCGAACGCGTGTGAATGCGTCACTGCCGGCCGCAGCCGGTGACGTCATGAGGAAGAGCATAAAGCGCGTCTGAAACCGGGGCGCGTCAGCTCTGAATGCCTTCAGCGTGCTGTGTCTGTGCGAGAGTGGTTTTTGAGACTTGATAGCTTAAAAAATCAAAGAATGAGTGTGAAAAGTGTGGCGAGAGATGAACAGAGTTTCAGACCGTGTGTTTATCCCTGTCCTCGTTTTATAACGGGCAGGGATACACATGTAATGTGTGTTATCTGTTTAGGAGTGGAACATGCACGGTCGGCTCTTGAGGGCGCCGGCTGTAAAGACTGTGAGCAGTTTTCTCTGCATGTTCTCCGCTCCCGCCTGGCGGTCTGTAACGAGGCCGCCCAGGCTAGTGTTCCCCGGGGTTCGGGACCTGCAGCGGCCGAGGCGTTGCGGCGCTCTCAGTCCTGGGGTTCACAAATGGATCTCGCTGAGGCTGCTGGGGTGGGTCCGTCCTTACCTCAGCCCTCACGAGACCAAACGGGTTCCAGTCACGGGCACTCCTCGGGAGATGTTCGTGCTGTGACTCCAACATTAGCTTTGTCGAGTTCCGATAGTGAGATGGACTTAGCTAGTGTTGACCCGGCAGAGGAGGCTTCGCCACTCTCCTCGCCGGCGTTTGAAGAGCTAGTTGAGGTTGTGGCGCGAGCTGTCTCTCGTCTGGATATTGAATGGCCGGCGGAGACCAGAAGCGCCCGTCCTAAAAGAAGTATGTTGGACGAGCGTTATCTGCCGGCTCGCGTCACTCCCCCGCGCCGAGCTATGCCTTTCCTTCCCGATTTGCATGCCGAGGTATCCAGATCGTGGGAAAAGCCAGCCTCTGAGAGAGTTCATACACGGAACAGTTCGATGTATACGAATCTCGCAGGGGCTCAAAGCTATTGCTATGGGGGGATGCAGAAGGTGGATGAGGCGCTTGCGAGCTACCTTGTGCCCCAATCTGCGTCCTCCATTAAAGCTCCGGCGCTCCCCTCCAAGCCGATGCGCGTCACGTCGTCTTTGGTGGGGAGAGCGTACTCAGCCTCTAGTCAAGCCGCAGCGTGCCTGCACACCACGGCTCTGCTGCAGGCTTATCAGGCTGAGTTGCTGGGGGACCTCAACGAGGGCGGCGGTATCGGTCCGGAGACAGTGGCAGAGCTGCGCCGGACCGTGGATCTGTCTCTCCGGGCCACTAGGGAGACGGCCTACTCTGTCGGTCGCTCCATGGCAGCTCTGGTGGCTACGGAGAGACATCTTTGGCTCAATTTGTCTTCCATCAAAGATAGGGACAAATTTGTTTTGCTGGACGCTCCTCTGTCCCCTTCGGGCTTGTTCGGCGACGCCGTAAAAAGCGTTGTCGACAAGTTTCAGGAGGCTGCACGACAGCAGGTGGCGTTCAGAAAAGTTATTCCCCGCCGCCCTCCACGTGAGACCGCCAGTCAAAGGGGGTCTCAGAGCTCTTCACACAGGGCCGCTCAGAAACAAAGTGTCGCCACCCGTCTTCCTCCGGCTAATCCCGGGGGGTCGGGGCGACAGGCTCAAGCCTCTGGCAAGAGGGGCGATCTGAGGGCTGTCCTGAGCGCTAAGAAGGCTAAGAGCAAGCGGCCCTGACGCCAAGCCGCAACAAGGTGGTGTATCCCTGGAGCAGCTGACCAGTCAGCCCGCCATGGGAAAACCACCCCCTCTGAGGAGGGTCCTAGAGCACTCCACCCGGGAATCCGGAAATCCCGGCCCAGTGGTGGACATGCCATCAGCACCAGAGGCCAGCCCCGGGAGGCTGGTTCCCCTAGTAGAATTCCGGGATGCGTGGTCACGGCTACCCGGTATCTCTCAGTGGGTCCTGCGCACGGTCACCTTAGGGTACGCCATTCAGTTCGGGGTCTCACCACCCCAGTTCTCGGGGGTCCTACAGTCTGCTGTAGGCCCTCAGCAGGCTCTGGTCATGGAACAAGAAGTAGACACTTTGCTGGCGAAAGGGGCCATCGAGTATGTACCCCTCGCAGAGAGCAAGTCCGGGTTCTACAGCCGGTACTTCATAGTTCCAAAGAAGGATGGAGGGTTGCGGCCCATTCTGGATTTACGTCTCTTGAATCGTGCGGTCAAGCGTCTAAAGTTCAAAATGCTAACACTCAAACAGATCGTAGTGCAGATCAGATCCGAGGATTGGTTTGTCACAGTCGACCTCAAGGACGCTTATTTCCATGTCTCCATCCTTCCGCAACACAGGAAGTTCCTGAGGTTCGCCTTTGGGGGAAAGGCGTACCAGTATCGGGTGCTTCCTTTCGGCCTAGCGCTCTCACCCCGCACGTTTACGAAAGTCGTGGACGCTGCTCTAGCTCCCCTGCGGTCACGGGGCATCCGTGTCTTAAACTATATAGACGACTGGCTTATTCTGGCCCAGTCGCCGCAGTTGGCGGAGCAACATCGAGATGTAGTGCTCGCACACATAAAGGAGCTGGGGTTGAGGCTGAACGCCAAGAAGAGTGTCCTTTCTCCTGCTCAGAGAACCACCTTCTTGGGAGTCGTCTGGGACTCAGTAGCGATGTCGGCCCGGCTTTCCCCCGGGCGCATCCAAGTTATCTGTTCAGCCGTCAAGAGCATCAAGTTAGGCCAGCCACTCACTGTCAGACACTTCCAGAGGGTGTTAGGGCTCATGGCAGCGGCTTCCTGCGTCATCCCGTTGGGCCTGCTGCACATGAGACCCCTGCAGTGGTGGCTAAAGACCAAGGGGTTTTCCCCGAAAGGGAACCCGCTTCGCATTATCAAGGTCACGGGGCGATGCCTACGCGCCTTGAGTATGTGGAAGAATCCTTGGTTTCTGTCTCAAGGCCCAGTGCTAGGGGCTCTGGCTCGGAGAGTCTCTCTCTCGACAGATGCCTCCCTCTCGGGCTGGGGGGCGGTCTTGAGAGACCGCTCCTCACAAGGTCTATGGAACAGTCGGCACCAAACCTGGCACATAAACATGTTAGAGTTACTGGCGATCCGCAAAGCACTCCGTGCGTTCCTACCGGACCTTCGCGACCACCATGTCACTGTTTTCACCGACAGCATGACTGCGGTTGCGTATATCAATCACCAGGGGGGTCTGCGTTCGCGACCACTTTACAAGATGGCGCGACAGATCCTCCTCTGGGCCCAGGGAAAGCTGCTCTCCATCCGGGCGGCTTACATCCCGGGGGTCCAGAATGTGGGAGCAGACGCCCGGTCGAGACAGGGGGCGAGACCAGGGGAATGGCGACTCCACCCCGAGGTGGTGGAGCAAATTTGGGAAAGGTTCGGAAAGGCACAGGTCGACCTGTTTGCCTCGGTAGAAAACTCCCATTGCCCTCTGTGGTTTTCACTCACACATCCAGCGCCTCTGGGGCGGGATGCCGTGACGCAGGCATGGCCGAGGTTACGCCTGTATGCTTTTCCCCCGATCGCTCTGCTCCCGGGAGTTCTGGCCAAGGTTCGCCGGGACAAGGTCCGTCTCACGCTAGTGGCCCCCCACTGGCCGTCCAGAATATGGTTCGCGGACCTTGTGTCCCTCCTCGACGGGGTCCCCTGGGAGATCCCGATCAGGAGGGACCTTCTGTCCCAGGCGGAAGGTTGCATTCTTCACCCGCAACCAGGGCCGTTGAAACTGTGGGTCTGGCCCCTGAGGGGGCCCAGCTCATAGAGGCCGGTCTCTCAGCCGAGGTTGTTGAGACCATCCTGCAGTCCAGAGCTCCCTCCACGAGGAAACTCTACGCCTTGAAGTGGAAGCTCTTCACTTCTTGGTGTAGGGAAAGGCAGCTGAACCCAGTAACCTGCCAAATTGGCAAAGTACTGGAGTTCCTGCAAGAAAGATTTGTGGCAGGGCTGTCCCCCTCCACCTTGAAGGTCTACGTGGCTGCTATAGCGGCTTGCCACGTACCTCTGGGTGGGGTGTCCTTGGGCAGGGACCCCCTAGTCACTCGTTTCCTCCGTGGTACATTAAGGCTGAGACCTGCGGCACAGACCAGGGTGCCTGCCTGGGACTTGTCCATGGTACTCCTAGGCTTGTCCCAGCCACCCTTTGAACCTCTAGAGGGTATCTCTATCAAGTACCTCTCGCTAAAAACCCTTCTTTTGCTGGCTATCACTTCGCTTAAGAGGGTCGGGGACCTTCAGGCCCTCTCAGTGGCCCCATCATGTCTTGAGTTTGCGCCCGGGATGGCGAAAGCTTTCCTCCACCCGAGGCCGGGCTACGTCCCCAAGGTTCCCACTAATGTGGCTCGGTCTGTCACGCTGCAGGCCTTCTGCCCTCCCCCATTTGACGATCATGAGCAGGAGCACAAGAACAAGGTCTGTCCAGTGCGAGCACTGGACGCTTACGTTCACAAGACTGCCACGTGGCGTAAGTCGGACCAGCTGTTCGTTTGCTTTGGGGCCCCCGAGGGTGCCCCAGCTTCCAAGCAAACTCTGAGCAGGTGGATAGTCGAGGCTATCTGTCTAGCTTATGAGTCGGCCGGACATGCTTCTCCTTTGAGGGTCCGAGCCCACTCCACTAGGAGCATGGCGGCATCCAAGGCTCTCCTCTCCGGAGTCTCCTTGCCTGACGTTTGTGCTGCGGCTGGCTGGTCCTCGCCGCACACATTCATGAGGTTCTACCAGCTAGACCTCGATGCCGCCCCGGGAACCAGGGTGCTCTCTCAGTGAGCTGGGACACACCCGGATGCTGACCTCGCTGAGGTGGCGTTGGCATAGCGTTCCCCTAGTGCTTCGACACAGCTCGAGTTCCCTGAAAGGGAACGTCTCGGGTTACTTATGTAACCCTGGTTCCCTGAGGGGAACGAGACGCTGTGTCTTGGCCTCAGCTCCGGGCGCATCCGGGCCCGCTTCAGGCATTCATGGCTGACGCGCCCCGGTTTCAGACGCGCTTTATGCTCTTCCTCATGACGTCACCGGCTGCGGCCGGCAGTGACGCATTCACACGCGTTCGCTTCTCATTGGTTGCATAGATCTTCACGTGACTCACGCAAGGCTATTTCCCCTAGTGCTTCGACACAGCGTCTCGTTCCCCTCAGGAAACCAGGGTTACATAAGTAACCCGAGACGTTTTCATTAAAGCGCTTTATATAAAATATTTTTATATAAGCTTTTTTTTCTTTTTCTGGAACAAAACATTCAGCATAACCAGTTGTGTTAAATTGAACAAACAAATAACTGTTATTAGCTGGTTATTTTTAGTAAATAGTAATAATAATGACAAATAAAATATTTTTATATTTTTTTGATGAATAAAAAGTGAGTAGCATTTGTTTGAAATGTTTGTAAATGCAAAGAAACGTCCACAAACTTATTTTTGGTGCGTATTGTCAAAATTGTGCCCCATGGCTAAATAACTACTGGGCTGAACATTATGCAGATAGGATTTCTTTTAAGTCCCTCCACTCTCTGGATTAATATCATGCTTCCTTAGGAATCGCTCCCCGATCAGTGCCGGTTGCACGCCACTAACCGGAATTTACCGCCGCGGCCAGAAGCTGTGATTCAGGCCTTTGTCGGGAGGTTTCATTCTTGGCTCCCTCTCTCCTCAGTGGTGTCTGCACCTGAGCTCAAAGCTCAGATGATGGATGAATGGAACACAGATATCAGCCTTGTCATCTATTGATGGCTTTTAAAGTACCCGAGAGGGAAGTCAGGCTGTAGGCCTCAACTCCACCTCAGCGAGAGCCGGCTCACCAGCCCCGATAGCTGCTGACATCCATCATCTTTCTCACGCCTCGTGTGCCCTCATCATGTGAGTAATGAGACGCGGCTTGGAGAATCTTAATGGATCTGTAATCTCCTAACTCTGAAATACAAAAACATACTACAGACCCACTTGTTCTTTCAAGGTATCCTTTCCCACAGTAATAGGAAGAGAAATTGAGCAGATTAATTCTCATAAAAGGTGCATCAGTCAAAGTGTGAGCACAACCTTTTACTTAGAGCCTCTCGACAAGGTCATCTCTACCGTCAGTAGTGGCTGGCAATGTCAATCATTAATGACAATTTATTTTCAGATCGATTCTATTATTTTCGTCTCTGCAGTATTGCTCTCAATTTAGAAGACTACTTCTACAGAGGAAAAGTTATAATTGACCATGTGATCAGAACTGTATTTTTAGGGTTTACAATTTGATGTTATGTGCAAAAAAGGCAGTGGAAAGCCCCAAATGAGGAACGATAATGTTTCCAAGACATGTATTATTATTTCTAAGGCTTCAGATGTTGAAATTGTTAGAATTTACAAGGATCAGCCCAGAGTGATTGAGCAGACCAAATCACAAGTCGGAGTGATTTAAAACTTTGAGGAATGGTTTACAACAATACCAAGGCCCACCCCAATCGGCTTGATGGTGGCGCTATGGCAATCAAAATACGTAATGGCTCCCAAACTGTTTGTCACAGGCTCAAGTGTCTTATAATGTTTGAATCATTGGCTCAGGACAAAGAAAGTACAAATATCAGATTTGATTATCACCTCGATAAAATTTTCAGATAGTTTGGATTATTTACTTATTCTGCATCAAGCTCTCTGGGAACGCATCTGTGTATTTGCGTCATGAATCGTATATAATTGAACCAACCGTGTGAAAGGACATTAGAGGCGGGTGACGTCATGAACCAGGAATCTATAAAAACATGCCATGCCAAACAGTCGGCTGCTTCAAAGTGTCTGAACTAAACTTTGCTGGCAGGTGCACGGGAGATATGGCAAAAAGTTCCTCTTTGTTCCTCTTCAGGGAACTAAGGTTACATACGTGACGGAGAACCTCACGCTGCGTCAAGTGTTATGGGAACTCGTATGCCCACACTGCCAGTGATCTCCCTCAGAATCACCTGACCCCTGGCAGTGAAATTTGTTTTGTGTTTTAGGTTTCACAACATATGAACAGCTTTTCAGTACTTCACCACAGTCTGTGAATGTAGGTGTACAGTGCTCGAAGGCAGAATAGTTCCTCAGTGTCCCAAGGAGAAAACAAGATTCCAGTGACTTGCTCTCCTGACCTTCAAGCAGCGGGCTTTCCCTTTACTTTTCACAGTCGCGATTTTAAACACTTGAAAATCTGAGGGGGCCCAGGCCCCCCCGTGGCTACGCCACTGGTACATAAGTACACTTAACTTTACAAAAACACATAAAAAATGTAAAGTTTCGGGTGCGGAGTGGCTGAGCTAAAGCACGCCAGCACGTACGTATAGAAGATGCATCTCATGGCTTGGCTAGCATCAGGAACCAATGGGAGGGCAGGAGGATGGTGGCAAGTCTACTATAACTAAGATGGCGGCGTGCGGCGCGAGATTCAAAGTAGAGTTTTTGTTATGGGGTGAATCTCGGACTTTCAGAAACCTTTTGTATCTTGAAAACTTTTCGTATTGTAGAGCAGTAAAATTCATCGTCTTTGCTTTCGTAACTTGGATTTTTCGTAAGTTGAGCCTTTCGTATCTCGAGATACCACTGTAAATATATATATATATATATATATATATATATATATATATATATATATATATATATATATATTTATATATTTCTCAATAAATTTAATGGGTAGATCATTTTGACTTGGTATTTTCAAAAGTAGCTCCCATGCTGAAAAAGTGTGAGCACCCCTGATCTAGAGTGTCATCTACATCTTTCATGTTGACAGAGTTTATTGATGATTGCAATAATTCCCTGAATGCAGAGCCTGATTTAAAAAAATAAAAAATAAAAATCCACATTAAAAACAATTTAGCAGACTTTCTGTGGATCGGAGCTATTGATTGTAAGTTAGAATGTTTTCCGGCTTGATGATAAAAAATATATGTACTGCATTTCGTTACTCTAGGTAAAACTAGGTCATGGATTCGAAAGCAAGATCTGATTCAATGTGTTACTTGATTGCAATGTAAGTTGATTTGGATAAAAGCGTCTTCCAAATGCATAAATGTAAAATGTCAAAATCCTTCACATATCTAAATCTGCTGTGTATCAATATTATACTGATGAAGTTTGAAGCAAATCGGGTCAAATTAAGAGGAAAAAAATTGAAGGAGACACACTTCCACACTGCCATTTGGTGGCACTATGACTTTTATTCACAATTCCCTGTGATTGGCTTCCTACAACAAACAGACAGCTGGAATTTCATTCAGATCAGTCAATTTATGCTGAAGTTATAACACACTCCATTATCTCACCAAAACTGTTTTTGTTTTAACACCACGGCCAAACCATTTGAGATATCAAACACATTTTTTTCCGCAATTTTACACAATCTCTTGACTAATTGCTGACCACATTTGGAGGCATTTGAACAAACTGAATTCCAGTGCATGCTTTTTTCAAACAACCCTAAATAATTTCCTGTTGGTTTGACATACAACTATGAGCACAAAAGTTGTTCAGCCCAATGAGCCCTGTTATGTTCTCACTATCAAAAATGTGTCTAATCCTAATTGATATATAGACTATGTTTTTGGACATCGTTCCACACCTGGGTACCTGGGTACTACACCTGGGTGCCATCTGAACCCCGACCCTAACGGCCACAGGTCCCAAAGTGTGAGCACATTTTCAAGAGTTTTTGAGCATGTTAAGCTACCCAAAAGCGCATGAGAGGTTGAAAAAAAAGAAAAGAAAAAAAGATTCCTCAGGAAAACAATAGGCCTATCACCCTTTCAGGGCTTGGGCACTAATTAGGTAGAATAGACCTTGAAAAAAATACAAATACTTTGTTACAGTTAATACATCGTTGATTCTTACATCAAATCAATACTAAAAATCAACGGTCCAGGTGTGTGAATGTAATGCATATGCTGCTGAGTTTAATGGCTATAAACATTATCTTTATGGGCCATGTGTCCAGTGAATTGCACACCAGATCTCATGCAAATTACCTTTTTTTTTCCTCTCTACACCGTTGTGATGAATGGATACGCTTTTATTCTCTAAAACATGGAAATGCATCAGTAGTGGTAGATGTATTTTATTTCCCTAAAATAAACATTCCACATTTTTCATTCATTTTTATTTTGGTTAAGTTGTGCATCACTGGTAGTCTTAAAGCAATCACCGCTGTTTTCTATTATACAGAATAAACTCAAAACAGCATATGTTTTGAAGATAAAGCCTGAGGTTTATCTTGCTCTCTTTTCCACTGAGAGCAACTTGAGGGCAAATCTTGTGCAATCTTGTGATGTACTTTAGCAGTGATGATGATGTAATTTATGTTATATTTTAGCTCACACTTGCTTTGTGCTATTTACACTTGGGCTAACTATTTAGAGACATGGGGGCGACCATGTGCATGTGGTCTCTGAGGAAAAAGTGGTTGTGAAACAACACACTTTATGTATTGGTTCAGAAAAAAAAATACAATTAGACTCTCCTTTGAATGTTTAATCCAAATCCAAAGCAAACCACTGCAATTTCATCCACATTTCACACATACTGTATAACCCATATCCATACTTTCACTCACCTAAGCACTTGTTGTAATAAAATAAATTATGTACCTTACATGAAAGGAAAGTGTCTTAATAGCCAATGACATGGGGACGGTTATCTTTGCTTAACTGTAGTTCGATGCATTATGAGTTAACTAGCATAATGCCTTTAACAGTTTAATGTCGACCTTGAGAGCATTTCTGCTCTGGGTCCATCCATCTCCATCAAATACCACCATAATGACATAGTGTTTTGCTTAGGAAAGCCATTAAAGGATCTAATCCCAAGGTGGAAGAATGAAATCAGACTCACTGTGGAATGATTACACCCATTCAGAAGGCCTTGGATAAATGCTGTAATTAATTGTACTCATAAAGAATTACTATTTACCATTTATTGGACCATAAAGTCTTTAGAGTGTAATATATAGCTTCTGCTTCAGTTCAGTGCCATTTTTTGAGACGTTTAAGTAATTTCTCACAACAAATAACAACCAAAACTAATTTCATGGTTAAATATTATCATGCACGGTAATGGATGGATGTGTGATTGAACAACAGAACGATAGGTAGATAGACATATAGATAGATAGATAGATAGATAGATAGATAGATAGATAGATAGATAGATAGATAGATAGATAGATAGATAGATAGATAGATAGATAGATAGATAGATAGATAGATAGATAGATAGATAGATAGATAGATAGATAGATGGGTAACTGATAAACCCTTTTCATAATGATGTCAGAAAACTAACTAACAAAACGAAAGGTAAAGGTTATACTGATAATAATAATGTTTACGTATTTACAGGTTTCTGTATTTTAGTTTGTTTGATAATGTTAATGATTATTTGCAGTTTACAACTCTTTAACATGTGCGTGAACTGGATCGTAAAGTAGTCTAGTTTGTAGCAACAGGAACAATATGCATTGCTCTCAGCCTGTGTTGCCTGAAGTTTACTAATAAGTTTTAGCTTTTTATATTAATATATATTCCAGCACAGTTGTTTAGAATAACCTCCTCTTAATACAATCTAATGGTCAAACCATTTTCATATTCTGATGTGATTCATTATTCCTCTTTACCTGTGTCCATCTTTCAACAGTTTCCCACCCATCAAGCATGGTACAGTCTTCTTATTGATGCTATTGCAGTGTTCCTTGTTGTTCAATAAATAAATGTAGAAAAAAAAAAATGTGGCAGTAAATTACTTTTATAACCATAGGCCTTCATGGCCTTATGGTAATGCTCCATATTGGAATGTTTATAATATTTTTGATCTGCACAATGTTGTTATATGTGTGCAGTGTTTACACCGAACCCAAATATGTTCAGTCAATGACTGTATATTGTGTTCAATAAACATCATACATTTGTGATAATATGTTGCCCTAAATATTTTAATGTAATGTTGAATTGCATGTACGAAAGTATTCACAGCCTTTGCCATGACACTCAGCTGGATCCTGAAAAGTCACTCTTACTGCCATATGCATAGTACAGTGTACATTTCACAATGGTATGGGCACGATTCTTGGACTTCTTTGGTACTGGTTTGTATCCTTTATCAAGTTTAGAATGTGTTGTAAGCGAAAATGTGTCTGAAAGTTGCTATACATCATAGGCGCATGTCTGGCAGATATAGAAGGGACTGTGTAAACTTTATCGCGTTCACTGTGGCAGCCGGCGGAAGAAACTTTACCCTGCTTTGAGTTAAAACGGAAGTTGCGTGACGTCCTCGTGAAAAGGGTCTATTGGGTGATTGGGCAGATGTGATTTGCTACTGGTGGATCTGATTTGAATTGGTGGAAGAGTGACAGGTTGCCTCGCCCTCCAGTGTTGCCAGATTGGGCGTATTCCCGGGCGGGTTCCGACCCAATTGGGCTCCTTTTGGTCACGTCCAACCGGAAAAAAATGCATTGGGCTGATCAATAAAAATTGGGCTTGTTTTTGATGACAAACCCGCCGAAATTTAATATATAAATGCATATAAATTCCATTAAAACAAGCCTACAAATGCATATAAATTCCACTAAAACAACCCCCCCCCCCGTCAACAATCACGTATAGGTCTCAACACCGTGCTTCCCGCTCGTTGACACACAAAAAAAAAACACTTTTTTACAAGCATAACTCTCGAGTATGCTCGGGAAATACTCCTAATACTCAAACTGGTCTTTTAAACAGTGCATACCTGTAAGGGAGTGATGTATAATGATTATGAATCACACGTGATGCTCATTCACTGCTCTTTATAACTTGAATGAAGCCTATCATGAGAACTCCCTCTATACCAGTACGCAGTGACGTGTACGTCACACGCATGACCAATCATAATCACAAGCAGGAGCATCAACACAAAATTATTATCTCGCAAAGAATTATAGCTTATTATAGAACACAGTATATTTATAACTAGTATTCACATTAAACAATAACGGATGAACAGTACTAAAAAATTATTACATACAAATAAATCAAACTTAATTATTCACACATATCACATATTGTGGTTAAAGTTGAATCATTTGTAATAAATAGTGTAATATTTAACAAAAATGTCTATCTTGATTTCATGGTGAATTTTTATTTTATTTTATTAAGGTCCAAATAATTTTGTCAGTCATTTTTACATTTGCAGGTATTGACTTTGCTGCACACTCAATGATTTACAATTACATTTGGTATACACTTTTATCCAAGCAACTTATATTTAAGAAACTTGCATTTAAGAAACACATTGAATCAGTTATTGCTTTCTCTGGGATCGAACCCATGACCTTTGCGTTGTTAGCACCAATGCTCAACTGATTGAGCTACAGGAAAACAATAAATAATTGATCACACACCATGGAGCCAAAGCTAAAGAGACAACGGCCAAAGGCATTTGAAGAAAGTTTATCCTTTAATCTCCCTATTTATGATAGAGACATTCACTGGAGATCAGGGTCTTCTGCTGGTCTTGTGGAAAACACTTTGTTATGTAAAAATCTCAAATGAAATATAAATTAGTGTGGGGACTCAAGATGCTAAATTGACTTTCAACTACTAAAGGCCGGATTTACTAAACAGGGCAAATTAGATTGAGAGCATAATTCCAAAAAAGGGCTTATTGGAGTGGACAGTTCTGCCCTCGATTTACTGATGGCACGCAAATTAAAGAACACAGACGGAACTGGATAATTTCCATAATAACCAACATAATCTACCAAGTAGTATCTGGTTAAAGACATACTTACAATAAATCATTTCGGAAATACCAGTAAATGTCAGGTTGGGTGAAGGGATTGAGCGAGGACTCAATATTGCAGTAGACAATGGGGATTTATTGTTACAAAACAAAATAAAAACTGAACAAAAACCACCCCGAGGGGGAAAACAAGACATGAACATGAACTTGACTCACTAGACTAGACTTGACTTGATTCAGAATACTAGGAACACACAACCATTCAACGACGAGAAACCAGCACAAGACAACAGACACGGATGGATTAAATACACACATGAGGAACGGTAATTGAATAAGACACAGCTGGGAACAAATCAAACTAAAGCAGGGAAACAAGGTGGGAGGGTTACACACTGACGAGACAAAGACGACGTGCAGCTGGCGCCAGCCAAACTGCGCGTGACAGAAAACAAAGCACGCGGCCGATTGGATGCGAACCGCGTGCCAAACATAAACACACGGACGAGAGGAGGCGCGGCTCGCGCAAGGCTTGAAACCGCGCCCACTCACATAACGTAGAGCTCGCAAGAACGAGTTCTCACGAGCTCACGACAAGGACTAACACACACGAGTTATGAATGCCCGAATCCCGATCCAAAACCGAAACTGAACCAGACCCAAGTATCGGGACCGGACATCATAACTCGTACGAAAGACGTCACAGACAAGCGCGCGCGGCTCGAATCCTCGACGCCGTGCGCACACACACCAAACACGAGACATAATGGTAGTGTCAGAGCTCTGCCACAAAACCAAGAAATGACTACTAGACCGAATGTGGCAGAACCCTGACAGTAAATTGACTAGCGTGCACGTTTGTAAATCACTTTGCATTATTCATTTAAATCCTATGCTCCAATAAATATTGCACCTGAAAGGGAAACTCCTACAAATGCATATGCAATAAGGTCCACAAACCACACCTTTTCGACACTTATTTATCACTGCATGTCTTCAATAAATCCCAACAATATTTTTCTAACTCCAAAAAGAGGGTTTGCGCTGGCACAAACTGTTAGTAAATATGGTCCAAAATGTCCAACTAGTTGACAGATATCACTAAAATGAGTGTTGTGAGAAATCACACCTGTCACTGTAAACAGAAAAAAAGAGTCAGGGTGGCAACCAAGGCTTGTCAGACAAACAGAAAACCTACTCTATTCTGGTATGTGATGCCCACTTTTCATAACCTGGGGCCTCATGTATCAACACTACTTACGCACAAAAACGTTGCGTTCGCCAGCTTTCACGCTCACGGTCGGATGTACTAAAAGTGAAACTAACGTGACAATGTGCGTTTCTCCACGGCAAGTTCATGTCTGGCGTAAGTACATATCTCATTGTTTTGTCCATTGGCGACTCCTACAGGCAATGAAGTGAAGCTGCAAACATGACAACGAATTCTTCTACAAGTATGTGGGAAACATTGCTATTAATTTGCAATGTATAAATTAATTTATATATATATATATATATATATATATATATATATATATATATATATAATATATATATTTGTCACATAAGCCTTATGGGAATATTCTATAAATTATGCAATTAAGTAAGAACAAATAAAAACACGTGCAAATTGAAGGGTAACAATTAGTGAACAATTAGTCTATGGCAATGGCAGCTTTGGCAATATTAGAGGACATTGCTAATGGCAAAATCCGAAGAGAACGAGTTTTTAGGGACCACAATGATTTCCTGGCCCAGGATGACTGCCTTATCAGCCATTTCAGATTTCCAAGGGCTATCCTCCGAATCTAGTTGGGTCCGAATCTAGAGAGAGAGACAGCGAGGAAACACACAATTCCCGTTCCATAACAGGTGCCGACAACGCTTGGTTTCCTGGCAACTGATTCTTTCCAAAGGGAACTGACCGACCGCTCAGGAATCAGCGAGTCGTCTTTGAGCCGCGCAAAACCAGCTGTCCCCACATGATGCAGTTGACCAGCCAAACATTAAAATGCAATTTACAGCGATAGTCGGTTTCCCTAATGTAATCGGAGCGATCGACTGCACACACATATAAGGCACCATCTGAAGATGAATTTGCATACGAGAATCGGAAACATTTCCATTCAATAAATGTGCAGATTATATGTGATGCGCAAATACGCCTAAAAAATATTGTGGCAAGGTGGCCTGGGTCAACCCATGATTCATACATCCTTACAAAAAGCTTGGTTGGGTGACAGCTGGTAGCTGGCAGAGTGCGCGATGGCTTCTTGATGAGTGATGCATTTAAAGTTATGGTTCTATCTAATAGTACTTTTTATTTTTATTTATTTGCATTTAATTAAATTAATTATATAACAATTATATATAATAATTGTATTTAATTATACAACAACCCTTCAGAAGACCGCGGTTATCCACTAAAGACAATTATAAGACCATTTATTTTTAGGATCATTTACAGTGCAACTTTTAGATCCAACCGCATTGACGGCATCAGCTAAACTCCCCCATATTTTCATATTTTTTTTCCTTTTGTTATTAATTCCGGAGGACAAAGTTCCAAATATTATTTTTTTCTAATTTCTACCTCCGATAGTAGCACCTCCAATTCACTTTCTGTACTTTCACTTTCGTTTTCGTGCCGCTTCCTTTTCCCAAGTGGACTCATTACCATATTTAAATCAGTTTAATTAAGGGAGGAGACTGGGTGGAGTGTTGTGCTCGTGCATGTGCGCTCAATTTCACGTGAATCGGGATGTACGAAGAGAATATGCGCGGGATCCTTCGAACGCAGAGATTGACACATCTGGATTTTTTTGTGCGTTCGCACATTCACAGCTTTGTCCGTAAGTGATGTTTCAGTATGAATTCAACGCAAGTCTTAGTACATGAGGCCCCAGCTCTGAATTTTTCATCATTAAAAATGTGGTTTCACTTTGAAATGCATCATATTATGAATTTAAAATGGATCCCAAATGCCATTTTAATGACTTTAACAATGTATGATGCTTCTGCATGTGAAACAGGTTGTACCTGCCTCAGGCCAGTGTGTCACATGGTCTCTGTACATGTGTTAGCCATAATGAAATTCATACACATGCCATCATAGAATGTATGCTTGGAAGTGGGTGTATTTTATGCAAATGTCTGTTTCATAATGATGAGAATGTGAAACTCTATCAGCATAAGCACTGTTCTGTAGGGACTCTATCTGTAATATATTCCATAATTCTTTCAGTTTCAATATATGGAGGTTACTGTAAAAAAAAACAAAAACAAATGAAAAGCACGGTTCCCCAGGCCATAAACTGTATTTACACTCAAACATGTTCCAAAGATGGGATCCGTGAGCAAAAATATTGCTGCCCATGATTCATTCTATTTGTATTTGGCATTATCTGTTATTTGCTTGACATTTTACAACATGAAGTACATATTCTGTACAAGTAGCACTATATTTTAAACAAGATATTCATTCAGCTTGCATAAAACGTGAACTGATCCCATTTAAATACTACATAATGCAGAGGAATTAGAGCTTTCCTCGAGCTAAAACATTATTAGTGGAATTCTCTGATCATATTCAGTGTATTTTCATTATTCATAAACTGTGATTGTAGATATAATACATTTACTGTCATATGTTTGAAACTTATATCATGTATTGAGAATACATGAACAACTTTACAAGTCTTTAAGGTTCATAGAATATTTCTTAAATCTAAATAACATGTTTATAACATGTCTAACATGTCTTTAAATGTTTATCATAATGGTATCATTCTCCTTTCAACAAGTGAATTCTTCATGAAGGAGTTTTAAATTAAATTGTTAAATTGTCAACCCCATTGCTGTCAACCTTACCATTAGGATAATTTGTAATATTTAAATTACAAATGATCTGCACTTAATTATGTCCAAGCTAATATTTTATTTGATGAAATTTCAATTATATTTTCATGTGATGCCACATCCCATGAAGTAAGGTTAAAGTGCGGTAGAAGCACAACTGAGCAAAGCTGCTGAAACTGACACACAGAGCAGGGGGAGGTGCATTTACGTCCCTGGATTGTTGGGATTGAATGGGTGATCTATATCAAAGAGTGACATAGTGTATTAATCTAGAAGGGGGCGGCTGCCAGGGCAATGGCATATCTCTTCTCATTGATATGTTTGCTGCAGCTCAGTAATCAATCGCAGAGAGCACTCAGCCTGCAGATTGGCTGCCACTGACTAAATGGCAGTGTACCATAATTATGAAATCTGATGGAGAGGTTCGGCATGGGGATTTTAATTTCTAATGCACATAATAGGCAGTCCCACATCCCAGACAGTTTATGTCATATTCTCTTCTCTCATCAACACACTTTTTCATATGCTGTGTGATTAATATGTGAAAAGTTATGAAATATGTTATATTGAGTAAAGTGCAACACACTCTTATAGAATTACCATACCAATCAAAATAAACAAACATTCCAGCAAGACTAATTTCTATTTTTTTAGTTTCAGTTTCTCTAGCTCTTAGTTTAACTCCCCCGACCAACCTGTGAAATCTCATTGTGCCAAAATCACGCTCCTCATAACCGTACATTAAACATTTAGTGTGTTCTGATTGGCTGTGATTGTGCAGCAGTTTTGCATTCAGTGTGGATAGACAAATGAAATGTTATGCACGAACTAGGGCTCTCAAGTGATTAAAATATTTAATCAAATGAATACAACGTTCTCATGAAACTAGATGGTGCAGTCTGGTCTCAGTCTCAAACTCAATCTGAATGCAATCACATCATTCTCTACTGGGCGCAGCTGATTTGGTTTCTGCTGTATCAGTAGCCAATGAGCACAATGCTCAACCTTCAAATACTTGACACGCTTCCTGAAAAAAAATTGGCAGAGAAATTAACTGTGATATACACATTCACGTACTCAAACACACAAATCTTGATGACAACAAAAGCTAATGATGTGTACTCAAGGTGCTCTTTTGTACTCACGGTCACACTAGAGTGACGTCATGGCTATCACAGGTTAATATCATTGTTGTGTTTGAATCTCATGCTTCAGACATCAGTCCAAGTGATTTTATTCCCCAAAGACATTCCCCAAAGTGTCTTTAGACGAAGAGCAAGTTCTTGTTTGAAATGGAACACTGCATAGTCTTCACCCTATACCAGGGGTCTGCAACCATCAAAATCAAAGAGCCATTTTGGCCTCTTTACTACAGAATAAAATTTACGGGAGCCACAAAACCTACGTGATCCTTAAAATTAAGATAACACTGCATATAAAGGTTTATATCCAGTTTGCAATAAATAAAATAACTAAAGTGTGCAGCATTTATGAAATTACAGAACTACAAAAATAAAACTATTGACATTTTATTTCTGTTTGTGACAATGGAAAACAAAATATAAAAAAAAAAGTAACAAAATTACTTCAATCTTGAAATTTAAGAGGTATAAAAAATAGATTTATTAATAAAATAGCTTATTTATTGATTCCCATATATATTTTCAAAGCAAGGAGAGCCTCTGCACAGGGATGAAAGAGAATATGACTCTGGAGCCGCACGTTGCAGACCCAGTGCCCTATACATGACATATGGATTAATCTGAAAAAGCTACAAAAGTTATTGAAAGATTTGAAAAGATAAAATGTTGGTATTGGCATGAAAACGATAGGAGAGAAAGGGTTCCTTTGTCCTCAAGTTATTAAATAATAATTTAGTGAATAATTATTTTAAAAATATTATTATTCGAGTTGACAGTTGTTTATATAGGCTGTTTATATATTGTTGTTTATACAGTTGTTTATATATCCCATGCATTACAGTACAGTAATGTGCTCATCAGCATTAACAGAGGATGCTTGGTCCAATAACCAAGTTTGGCTTGGTTAGCTTACATTTGAATGATTTCCACAATTTCTCTCAAATGTAAATGCACCCATTCACAAATATATGCCTAGCACAACTTTTTGATTATATCAGACATTTGGAAATTAACATTTGGAAATGATATTAGCATTAAGACATTTGCAAATTATATTAACATTAATCACTTTGCCCTCTAAGGCAACGTTGTTAAATGTTAGTTAATTTAAAGACAAAGTGAATAAAATGATAGGTTAATCTTATCATTTTCCCTGCTTTTTTATGTCAGAACGCTTCCCACATCTATTCATTTTGGTCATGGCACAGTCATAATGTCTGATGAGGGTGAAAAGCTGATTCTGAGATAGATTCTGAACTCATTTAAGTGCTAAACTCAAGTTAAATAAAAACATTTCCTTTCATATTTTTTTATAAAGTTTTATTAAAGGAGCATCACCCATTTTGACTGCATATACTGCCTACCCCATTTTGCACCACACAGACAGTTGTCATGACAGGAATTACATGATATGCTGATTAATTAATCTTAATTAATTAATCAAATTTAGCAGAAAAATTACCTCAAATATAGTCATGAGAAAAGTATATCAAATATACAAAAAATTCACTTTAGAAATAAATATTTTATTAATCATAGAATTTACTACACATAAATATGTCTGGGTTTTGTCACTTCAGTTGTGTTTTCTAGTGTTTCGGTGACAGAGATCTGACACTGCCCTACTGTTATGTATTTGTGGGAGCATGCAGCATTTCAAATCACACTCTCTATTGTCCTTGAAGGGTGTGTGTATCGTGTGGTTTTTGATCACGACACTTTGGTCTTATTCAGTCTTGGGTTTGCGTCGGGGTTTCGGACATTCATGGCCCGTGTGTATGTCCCTGTTGTGAGCGCACGACACCAGCGTTCGCTTGTCTTCATGTCCTCTAAATCATGTGAATGGGCACGGTTTCGAGCTTCGCTCGGCCCATGTGCTCTCTTCTCCACGTGTGTTGTTGAGAAGCAGCGGTCCGTCTTTACATCTGCCGTCTGCTTTCATGTTGTGTCTTGTGTTGCGTGCAGTTTGTTTTCACTAGCTGCTCACTGTCTTGACTGGTTTCATCTGGACACGCGGCTTATGCGTGTTCGCTTTGGCTGCATGTTCGTGTCCTGTCATTGCGTAACCCCGCCTGTCTTGTTCCCTTGTTATTGTTTGATTTGCCCAAACGGTCTTCCCTCATCTACCCGCCTTGTGTGTTCTCTATTTAGTCCCCTCGTGTGTGCTGTCCTGTGCTGGTTCGTTGTCGTTTTATGGCTGTGTCCTCCTGTCTTATTTGTCATATTTTTTAGCCTCTTCATTTTTATTATAATTAATATCCCTCCTCTCCTGCTTATCAAGTCTTCACCTCATCCTTTCATCCCCTACACCTGACAAAATCTTTAGGCTTCCACAGACATTTTCATTTTATTTTCATTTTTTGTGGGTATTTCAATCAGACCAAAACAGTTTGGCTATATACATTCTTCACAATATTATTTATGATTTTCTGCAGAACAAAGAAAGGCATGAAAAAATGAAAATAGAGTGAGTACATGTAAACTATAGACAATATATTAAATTATTATTATTATTGCCAGGTACTGGCTGTAAGTGTAATTGAATCAAAAGTAATTGATTCATTCATTAATTTGATTAATTCAAATGACTGATTCATTGAGGAAGGAAGTGAAAGTGTGTGTGACTTGATGTGGTGCTGCAAAGTATCACGAGAGCTATTTGAAAGCATGTAAGCAGCCATTTGCTGTCTAATTGGTTTCACTGCTCTTTAAATTGGCTTTCATAAAACCGATGGCCTAATCAAAGTCCTGACCTGAATCCTTTTGAGATCCTGTGGTATGACCTTAAAAAGGCAATTCATGCTCGAAAACCCTCCAGTCTGGCTGAATTACAACAATTCTGCAGAGATGAGTGGGCAAGTATTCCTCCAAAGCGTTGTAAAAGACTCATTGCAAGTAATCGCAAATGCCTGATTGCAGTTGTTGCTAAGAAGTCCAACCAGTTATTGGGTTTAGGGGGCTAGCACTTTTTCACACAGGGCCATGTTGGTTTGGATTTAGTTTTCCCTTAATATTAACAACCTTCATTTAAAAGCTGCATTTTGTGTTTACTTGTGTAACATAGTAGTTAATATACCTAACACCTAATATAAAGAGTGACCTAATAATACTTGTGCAATGACCTTCAGTGTACAGATCAGGGTACAACATATTCAAATATCTTATGAAACCTTTTCATATTTCCAGCATTTTCAGAAGCGAAGTCTTCATCATTTTTGCTGTTGTTCTTTTTCTCTGTTTTTATTGTGTTGCATGATTTTTTAGCCAAACATGGATCTCTGGATATTCTTGAACATGTCACTAAAGTGCACAATTAGTATGTATTGTCAAAAGCTTTTATCAGTTTTGATTTGTTTGCCCATATATGTACTGTCCTAAATTCACTGTAAGTGCTTGCTTTGGTCGTGTTTCACCTAGCCTGGAGTCATCGCAGTCCAGGGTTGCCAGTTAGTGTGTTTGTGTGTTTGTGTGTATGTGAGTGTGTGAGAGAGAGGGAGAGTGAGCGGAAGATAGAGCATGAGATCTAGAATAGGTGCCAAGTGGGTGTGTTGAAATATTTATGTCCAAGTTCTCGCTTGGGAAAACGAGAAGTGAATCCTCCTAGCATGTTTTACATGACCCAAAGGAAAAAATTCAGGAGCACATTATTGTTTGCATTTGTATGTATAAATGCTTAGATTTTCAAAGCACCTGGGGGTTTAAAAAGTCCCTGGATAAACAGTTGAATTCAAACAGTCCCTGGAATTCATGAACATCATAAAAATACCCCCAAATTATATATACCGAGATATATATCCCTCCTTTCACACTGCAAATAGGTACTGCATGCGGTACTGCTGTTGTGTTAAATCATGACAGAAAGATACCATCTGCCCTTCACACACTACAACTCAACGTGCCGCCCTTCAATTATTGGCAATCAATGTCCATTGTCCTCCCATCTGTTTAAAGTGAAGACTGTGTTTTCTTCAGTTTATCTGCTCATAAATTGGAGACTTTTGGTCATGCTGTGGGTGAAGCCATGGTCCTTTATGAAGCAATAGTATATTTATGACATATTCTAGGCCCCCCCGGATAACACAAACATTTTTTTTTTCCGTTGTTTTGATCCACATCCAATACTATACTTTAGTTGTTTTCTTACTAAATTTACTATCAACAGGAATAGATTTTATGTAAATATATTTATATTTTATTTGACCATAAATGCTGGTCAGGACATTCAGCAGCACAATTTAACTATACTGAAAACATAATATAGAAGTAATTAGTGTCCTACCTAAGTGGGTCAAACAATAATTCTAAAGTTAATCTAATTGTGTTTCATATAAATAATACATTTTCATTTAATTGCATTTGACAAGTATTTGTTTTTGTTCCAAAATGAGCTGAAAAAAATACATTTATATTTATTATTTCCTGTGTTGTTCTAAATCTGTTTAATTTCTTAAGTGAATCACAAACAAGGACATTTTCAGTTGTGTCAGTTGCTTTTTTTAAATCCGTAAAATGAATGCAAACTGAAGCTAAATCAAGCTTCTAAAAACACCATAAAGTAGCATAGAGCTTAAATTCTGAAGGTCATTAAGTTCACATTCTGAAATACAGGGTGACATATTGTGAAACTATCTTATGTATTCTTTTGTGAGGAATAAACTAAAAAGACTCAGTGAACATGGATTTCACTGTCAGATTCTCAACTTTTTAGTGTCTGTTCCTCTCGTTAATATTATTTAATCCAACAGTGTGCAACAGTACATTGGGAGAATGACAGTCATGCTTCATACAACATCAGGAAGCTTTGCGGGTAAAATTTTGACCCAGATGCATATTTTTCCCAGGCTGTGCAAACAACATACTAAAGCATTCTTATGTCCTCACTCTTTTCTAAAGGTTTAGATGTTCTTTACTCACTTTGGCTCTATGATTGATGATTGAGATGCATGAAGCTAGTTCACTCAACACATTTATACTAAAGGTCAGAAAGGTGATAAAATAACCTGGAGAATTGCACACACACATAAATATATGTATTTATTTATTAAGTTATGTGTATAGAACTGAAATATATAGGGTGTGAACACCACTTTGTTGTTGTTGCAGAATTGCAGACAACAGGTTAATAGATCACAAGAGTAATATTGATAGCAACGAGTAATAAAGTATGTAAATGCATTTTTATAACAAAATATATTATTTTCTTGTGGAGAGTTAATATATATATATATATATATATATATATATATATATATATATATATATATATATATATATAAGATCAAGATATATTTAAAACCATTAGAAGAAAAAAAACAATAGAACAAGCATACTAATTAGGTAATCAGTTATAAAGAGTATTTAAATAAACATAATAAAACAGAGTCAAATGAATTATAAAAAACAGAGATATAATATTTTCCTATGCATTTGTTAGGTTACATAGTCAATGGCCATTTATGCACACTGGCATGTGAGATTTGCATTGTGTGCTCCGCCCTATGAAGTGGATATATAAGGAGAGCGTATATGGTCGCACATTCAGTTTTTTGCTGAGGAGCCAAGCCAGTAGCTCAGCCTCTGAGTACAGCTATTGTGGTGACAGGACATAATGTCCCAGTTCCATCCTTCAGGGAACGGAGGTTAGAGTAGTAACCTAGACGTTCCCTATCAGTCAGTCATGTTTCCAGTGCCCTGCATGAGCACCTGATCCCCCCTCACCGTTTGGGAAGAGGATGCGAAAATCCTGGGGAATGCAGGGAAAGTCAATCCCTGCTGTGTTTTGTGACCCACTCAGTGAGATTTGGATAACACTGGGAAAACAAAACCTAAGAGGGGATGCTACGGGGGGCACGTCCCTCCCGCAGGGAGGTATCATGTGGAATTTATCCATATGGACTGGCCATCTGGGCAGTGCTACATATGGATGGTCTCTGTAGTAGATCAAGCCTATTTAGGGTGAAGTCAATAATATGCAGAGACAGCAGTGCTCTGCCAAGACACAGTGGGGCACCGAGGTGAAATTCAGGTACCTAAACTGGAGAGAGGTCTGAGTGTGTGATGTGACACTTTCCTGACTCCACAGTTGGGTAGAGGGTGCATGAGGAGGCATAACTTTGAATGTCTGAACACTGAAACGAAATGAACTCCATGCTCTGCTCACAAAAGTTCAACTTTCATGTATAGACACTTACAGCTCGAGCAAACCTGGGATTGACATGATGATGGAAGAACCAGTACTCTGTCACCAGACCGAAAGGACAGAAACCTGACACAAAAGTATCCATAATGTATGTTTTGAACTATCGTGCCAGTCAGCTGGAGTGTTGATGGTCACCAACAGAGATGATGACTCCTGTCTCTTTGATCATATAATGTAATACTGTACATTTCCCATAACCCACTGACTGCATTTCCCATATCCCACTGCCTCATTATGCTACAGTACTTTCAGCTATCTGATGACCTGTCTAACTCTGCCATCATAATCCCTAGGTTTTCAGTCTTTGCAATGTCTTGTATGTGTAAACACTGTATTTCTGAGCAGTCTCTACAGTTTCCCATGTAATAGTTCTATATGTTAACCCAGATTTTTATGTCTGCACAGTTCTGTTTTTTGTTTTTGTCCGATTATCTGCATTGTGTTCTGAGTTATTGTCTGTTTAATAGATTATGATTCTGGATTTCCCCAATGAAAGCTGCATTTTGATCTTCGGCCAAGTCTTGAAGCAATTTGTGAGATGTCAGATGACATTCATAAAATAAAGTTTTCATAAAATAATGATTATTAGCAAAAAATTCTTAAAAATTCTAAATTCTTAGATTCTTTTTTTATGAGAATATATACTTTTGAACACAAAGAAAGTTAGATTTATGTTTCTCTAATTGTTTGGTTTATAATAAATAAAGAAAACTTTGAATAACCTTAATGTTTACTGTGTTGTAGTTTGTTTTTTAAATTTGGATAATATTTTTTGTTAAATATACTGTATGGATAAAACATTACAAAAAAGGATAAAACCACAATAATTTCAGAACTTTCAAATGAAATTTCTGTTCAGAATAAATGTTTATTTAATTTATTTATTTCCTATGGAGAGTGCAACTATGTTTTTGAAAAACTAAATACATTAGGTTTAAATTTGAAATCCATGTTTTTTGATTATATATAGAAGTATCAAAGTTAATTTAAAAAATGACAGTCATTTTCACTTTTTTCATAATAAATTATGTGATCTGCAAATATTTTATTTTATTACAGTAGATTAATGATGACTATTTTCTTATATGCTGTGAGTGCTTTTTGGAGGCTCTGAAAGGTCACACAACATTTATAAGTTAAGGTGATTGCCTCAAAACACCCTGACTGCAAAACTGAGCACCCATGTGCAAAATATTTCAAATCGTCTACTTCCCCAGTGTTTTGCTCTAGCAAACCAACTTTCTTTGAGAACAATAGGAATGCTAACGGATTGAATTCTCACAGTATTATAAACCTCCTTTGAAATCCTCAGTGGCTCTTTCCTTCATCCATTTCTCTCTCAGTATCCTCAGACTCTCTTCATAATGCCTGTCAATTAAAGTGGCACAAGGAAAGCACTTTAGTACGTACTAACAGTAATGCTATCCTCCTAAAATTGGTTAAAAATACAAGCTGACCTGCACTCAAGCAAGGGCTATAGTGGTAATGTAATAGGTAAACCAGAAGACATAGGAGCACAAATCGCTACGACAATATTAATAAATGTGAGAACACTCACTGCTGTTGAAAGCCGGTCACACTCCTAGTATTAATGGTGTTCCTGCACTGCACATCTCATGAATTATAGACCTTTTCATGAAAATCAATGAACTTGGGCCAGATCACACATGCGTTTCACAGCATGCACTCTTGAACTGGATGGGACAGCCAGCAGTAAAATTGTGCCTTCCTCAGCACTAATATGGCACCGACCCCCATGTACCTATTGTATGTGCGTATACTCAAGACAGAATAAGAGATATTGAACCTCCTCAAACTGGAATAGTCTTCATTCTCATTTGGCCCATGTATCACTCTCTCGCTCTGTGTGTGTGTCTGCGTTACTAATACTGCCTAAATGAATGCGTTATCAAAACAGGTCTAGCTTTCCAAAAATCATGCATGACTGTGAGGTACATGTTTATAGAAACTCAGAAATTGAATTCTGCAGAAGTCACTTATTTTCATCTGGAGCATAAGCTTATAATATTGCTTCTTCAATATCGAGGTGCTTTTTCTTTTCAAACACCCCCAATTCTACTAAAGATTGACGTGAGGCTCAAACGACCAGTGCAGAATATTGGCTCTCCTTCAGTATAAGACTTTTTTACATTTAAAGACAACTCTATCATCTTGACAGTTAAATTAGGGGAGGTAAATCCCCTTCAAATCAATAAATTGATGCTGCAGCTAATATATTTTCTGGACCCGTGACTGTATGGACTGTTGAAGCCTTCAGGCGAGTCGGCAGAAACCTTCACATGACTAATAGGGCCATTCAGCGTGGCACAATGTGCCAGTGCTCAGGGAGTGGAACGGGTAATTGGCAAACAGTATTAATGTTATCAGCATTAGCTGTGATAGGAGCAGAGGTGGCATGTAATTATGGCCTGCCATAAGGCTACATCTACTTAAGAGCCAACCTTTTACTGCTGTTAAGATTGCATGTGTTGTTTGGAATACTATTAAAGGACCACTATTTAAACGTGAAGTTCATGAACTGATAAGTTCGAGTCGACTGGCCTTCTGTAGTTTATAAGCGAGACTTGCAATGACTACCTTAAGATACCTTAAAAATATTTGCTTTACTTAATTGAACCCATACAATTAACATTGTTGGTATAAATTATTGTATTTTGCTGGATTCAGCTAAATTAATTTATTTTTATTTTTTTACTTGAATAAAACCTTTTTTTTTTCAGTGAATGAACTCTGAACAATGACAGAAAATTGAATTTTAACATGACATATTACATGTTGTAACGTTACAGGCTAAGGAAGATTAAGGAAGACTAAGGAACCAGTTACTGTATTTAATAAAAACAAAACAAAAGAGTGATATCCCAAAAAAAAAGGTAAATGATACAAAGTGCTTAAATACAACCGACACCAGACACTAACTGTATTTACATAGAACATGATAATCCATTATAAACTAGAAGCACAGTCAGAATTTAAAAAGTCATATGTAACAACGTCAATCGGATTGAATTGGACTAATAATATTAATATTTCATTCAGATTGTAAGGGATGCTTTAAAGCTTGTCTTATCCGATTGAGATGACATGTACCAGGAGCTATTCAATCCGCTTTGAGCAAGATTCAAACTGAGAAGTGGACACGTCAACAATGACGCTAAAAACCACAGACTCTAAAGCAGTCGCAAGCGTGCCTCTTGAGACCCAGGAAGTGATTATTATATGCGCAGCTCTTACTGGCCTGAGGAAGCAGGTCCTCAGGGGAATTCTCCAGGGAGTGTCTTTTGAGAGGAGCATGAATTCTGGGAACCAGAACAGGATGGGTCAATAAGGTGAAATCATCAAAGCCTGCTCCTTGTCCTCCTTGACCTTGTCCAGTGTCTGTGTGAGCAGGCTCACTGTGGGAAATGCATACCTGTGTGTGCGCCAGTGCATCCATGCCAAAGTTTCACTTTAGTCAGGTAATGAAACATCTGCCAGTGTGATATCTCAGAGGTCGCAAACAGGTCAACTTCCCGAGTAATCCCGAAGCGTTCCCAAATGCGCTGTTGTGATAGCTTGTTGGCTGTACAAAAAAAGTTTCAGTGGAAACACTGTCCTGATCTTGAGTGAATTCAAGCAGTTCAGCACAGACTGGGCCCAGTCCAACTCCATGGGGCTATTACAGATATAAGGTGTAGATAACAAACCCTTAACCCCTTTGATGCGTACGATCACACCGGTGCGCTCAGAACGTCCAGTGCGTCATGTGATCAACTTCAAAATTCAAACATGTTTTAGAACGATATCTGGCGTTGATCCAGAGACGGACACGCTCAGAGCTTGGCATATATTAAAACTATTCAGTGTTTTCAACCACATAAGGTTGATGTTAGATTTCAAACATTTAAATACTCATAAGTACAGTGGTACCTCGGTTTACGAGCGACTTGGTATACGAGAAAATCGGTGTACGTGCATGGATTGTTGAATCGGTGTACGAGCATTGTATCGGAGTGCGAGCAAATTTTTCCCTCACCCACGCGCTTTTTTGTCCTAACGCTCTGCATCTTCACGGGCAATTTTACTGGAAATATCCTAATGACAGCCTCTCATAAGTCCCGCAGTTCCAAACCCTTTATCACCCCTTAAAGCATTCATTCTCTCAGACTTGCTCTGATGGCTGCATCAATCCCCACAGTGATACTTTTAGAAGTGATAACATTAATTAATTGTGATCGCTATTGTTCGCGTAGTGAAATATATATGTGGTTCATGAATTCATTGTCTCCTCACTTCTCTCCACTCCGGAGCTCGCGTTGGTGTAGCGCGCGAGTCTCCCGGCGCTCGCGTTGGTGTAGCCCGTGAGTCTCCCGGCGCTCGCGTTGGTGTCGCGCGCGAGTCTCCCGGCGCTCGCGTTGGTGTCGCGCGCGAGTCTCCCGGCGCTCGCGTTGGTGTCGCGCGCGAGTCTCCCGGCGCTCGCGTTGGTGTCGCGCGCGAGTCTCCCGGCGCTCGCGGTGGTGTCGCGCGCGAGTCTCCCGGCGCTCGCGGTGGTGTCGCGCGCGAGTCTCCCGGCGCTCGCGGTGGTGTCGCGCGCGAGTCTCCCGGCGCTCGCGGTGGTCGTGCGCGCGTCTCCCGTTCCACTACTTTCACTCTGGATTATCACTTTGTTTGTTTTCTGCACTATTATAATAAATTCACTCATTTGCACTTGAATCCAGGTTTTGTGTTTTCCCCCTCCCTCCTCTGTCTCTCATCTCATTCATGCCAGCAGACGCTGCTCAAAGTGAGTTACAGTAAATTGTCAAGTCTCTTTAGAGTTTAATTGTCTAAAGCAGGGGTGGGCAAACTACGGCCCGCGGGCCATATCCGGCCCGTTGGGCTTTTTAATCCGGCCCGCCGAACTTGCCGAACCTATATTAAACCTTCATTTTACATTTCCCTGTAATGTCACTTTGTCGCGGCAGTGGCGCTGAAAGTGTGGTGGAGAGTAGCCGTGTATCGCAAACCCCTCTACACCCCCCTTTATAGCGTTAATTCCGTGCTAAAAAGGAACGAGCGCAAGAGCTACACGCGTAAATACGGGTACCCGCGAGCTCATTATAATCACTCGCGCACGCGCAAACATTCGCCCGCTCTCAACTGCTGTTTTTGCTCGCGCGAGCATTTTTATTTTTGTCAGTCGTGGGCGGAGCTTGCTCTTGTAACATCAAATGTCATTGGTTAGTTCCCTTTTTTCCAGCGGTCAGTTGTGATTGGACGCCTGTGATTGTCAATCTAGAGCTGAGGCAAAGATATGATTCAGTCACATTGCATATTATGGTTTTTCTGTCGATTAAATTGTATTAATATTGTTTTGTTGTAATTTCACGTGTCCCAGTCGAGTGATTTAAGACCAAACTATACTTTATACAAGTTTTCTAGGATTTATTATAAGTAAATGCACAGGTACGACCTTCTGAAAAGAAGTTGTATGCTGTCAACGTTATGTTGTTATTTGCTGTATTCAAGAACATGACCTGCAAATACAAGAGGAAATATAGTGTATGTTAGAATAAAATGTACATGACACTTAGAGCTCACACACCAGTTTTGAAGTCAATAAATATTTTAAATTGAGGGAAGCATATCCTGCCTTTGCTCTGGTCATGTCCCTATATATATGTCCCTCAGTTATTTTCATGCTTCTGTTGTCATATTTTATCTTTCATTCAATAAAACAGTATGTATTTAGTGTTCCTTCATCAGGGCTCAGAAGAACAAAACACAGTAGTGTTTTTCAGGTAGAACCAGCAATTACTCTCAGCTAATTTGATTAAAATAATCAAATGTAAAATAGCTTTGAATTGTCTTCACTATATATAAAAAATATCTGAATTTATTAAAGTTACAAAAGTCAAGAGCAGTGAGTTATTTTTATTGTTTTTTTATTTTTGAGCTTGCGTACCCGTGTAGCTCTGTTTTCCGCTCGCGGATGTAATTTACGCGCACACAAACATCAGTTTTGCGCTCGTATATTAAAGTCATGGATTTGCAAGCAGGGGTCAGGAAAGCAGGCAGAACAGATACAGAAACGGTAGTCCAGGCGAGAGGTCGAGGCAGGCAGATATCAATAGTAAACGTTATTCCAGGCACAAGGTCGGGGCAGGCAGAACAGGATCAAGAAACAGGTAACAGGCAGAATCGGAACAGATAAACAGGATCGAGATAAACAGGATAGGAATAAACGCTCAGAATGATAGCTATTGCAAATCGAGACTTCGCGGTGATTGTCAGAATGAAACAGTCTTTATTGGTCCAGGTAATGAATCACAGGTGGTGTGGCAAACAATGATGATGGAGTTCAGGTGTGTGTGTGTAATCAGTCCAGTGTGATGGTTGCTGGGAAATGTAGTGTGTAGTGAAGTGTCAGTATAAGTGAGAGCTCCCTCTGGTGGCCAGGGAGGGGAGCGCAGAGCTCATATTCATAACACTATAATAAAGGAAATAGCAATTCGTTCAATTATAAATTGACAAGGTAAATTGACAATTCATATCAGATTCGCATTGCATTGGTAACTATAAAGTTCACTCTATTCTTCTCCCACTTCACCGGACACTTACGTCATGTATTTCAGGAGAAGTTACCAAAAGTGAATTTACATGTTGTAAATCCGACAGATCAGATTCCCTGTGTTGCAGCACAAGCTACACGCTTCATAGACCGGCTAACGTTATAAAAGCTTTTAATCGACAAAACTCATTCACGTCTACATATTTGAGAATCAGAATATAAGGCAGTTGATGACATTGCTAACAAGTTGGTGAATATTTTGAATAAAAAGAAAAAAAACTAAATAATTGTGATACAGTCATATATGATCAGTCATATAGCGCTCTTTGTGGCTGCGGTGTGTAACCTGACAAGAATGATGCGTCACCATGGAAATAATAAGGGGTAATGTTCTGAAATAGGAGAGGGGGGGGGGTGCAAAATGTTTACTTCTTCCTGGGGGGCGTGACAGAAAATAATTTAGAAGCACTGGTACGGTATAGGGGGACAACAAAGGTGAGGACATTTTTAATGATGTTTACAAGGTGTGCCATTTACGCATACAGGACAGAAGCATAAACCGGATTCTGCTGAACCTAGGACAACACTGGGCAAACTGAATCGCATAACCAAGTCTGATCAACCAAACCAGTGGGACCACGATACCAAAATACCAATCATTTGCTGTGGCCAGGGAAAGCATGCCAATCAGTTTCAGATCAGACTCGAAAAATGTTACTCTTCCCAAAGGAGGCAATACAGCCGAATCTTCTTCCCCAGAGGATGAAGAGCTATTGACATCCAGTCATTTCCCATATTTACTCTTTAAAGAAAATTTTGCTCTTTGATGTTGATGCACCCAGAGATGCTGCATCACAGCAACGTGGCCGCCGTTGGAACGTACCTTAATAAACTAACACTCAAATCATACTTATCTGACTGTTGTCAGTTTGTAGCAGTAAATGAAGAGGTGTCATATCGGTCACAGGCTCAGTATGGAGTTCCTCAAGGTTCAGTACTAGGACCATTGCTTTTCACCCTGTACATGCTAACTTTGGGTGCAATTATTAGGAAGCATGGCATTAGCTTTCACTGTTACGCTGATGATACTCCGCTCTATATTTCTTGTCATCCTGATGAAACGTACAAATTCACTAAATTAACAGAATGCACTGATATAAAAAAAATGGATGACTAATAACTTTCTACTGCTTAATTTTGGAAAAAAAAACAAAAAAAAACAGAGATTCTAATTATTTGACCAAAAAGTTCTGCACGTTATAATCTAGACTACTAGATTATCAGTTAGAAACCTGAGTGTGCTCTTTGATGCCAATCTTCATTTGAAAGCTATGTTTCTAGCATCTGTAAAACGGCATTCTTCCATCTTAAAAATATATCTAAATTGTGACATCAAAAGACAAATTCAGAAAAGTTAGTTCATGCGTTCATGAGTTCAAGGCTAGATTATTGTAATGTTCTACTGGGTGGTTGCCCTGCACGCTTAATAAACAAATTCCAGCTGGTCCAAAATGCAGCAGCTCAAGTTCTTATTAGAACCAGGAAGTATGAGCATATTAGCCCAGTTCTGTCAAACCTGCACTGGCTTCCTATTAAACACCGAATACATCTTAAAATCTTGCTAATGACTTACAGAGCATTAAATGGTTTAGCTCCACAGTACTTGAGCGATCTCTTAAAACATTTTAGTCCTTCAGGTCTATTGCGATCCCAAAATACTGACCAGCTTATAATACCAATATCAAAGTCAACTGCTGGCGGTCGATTCTTTTTCTATTTAGCTCCTAAACTCTGGAACAGTCTTCCTATTACAGTTCGGGAAGCAGACACACTCTGTCATTAAAAAAAATCTAGACTAAAAACACATCTCTTCAACCTGGCATACACATAACACATTATACATACATTTTTTATCCAAATCATGTAAAATTATTGTTAGGCTGCATAATTTAGGTTAGTCGAACCAGGAACATTCCCATAACACCTGATGTTCTCGATACATCAGAAGAAAAATGGCATCTACACAGATATTGGTTTTGGAGCACACTAGCCAAAGGGTGATAACAGTAAAGCTACCATATTAATACAAAAAGTCCTTGCATGGAACAAGACAAATAAAATTAGTTGATTTGAGTACATTTTTGATCATCAAAAGTAGTTTACAGTATAAAACATATTAATATAACAATTTTAATCAAACCAAAAATACGTTTGCTTCATAAGCATTTAATTAAAAGAAATTCACATTATAATTGTCAATATTGTGAAAGAACGATATGTTTATAAATATTTGCTGTTATATATTTCTTACTCCCTGTTTGAGAGTTAGTGCTGTTGGTAAGGCATATACCTAATTCTTGCAAACATGAAAGCAAAGGTAAATATCCTGGATACAAACACTCTGAATCATGCATGAGCATCCAAGCAAGGTGTAACTTTAAATACCTTGAGCTCACAATTACACTGAATGCTCCTGCTGGGCAGATGGCCACAAATCTGTCCCAGCCTCTTCCCCTCTCTCTTTCTTTTCCCTTTTACAATAGGTTCTGTCTGACCATATTGTATGCCTGCCAAGCCCACGGACACAAATATGGTCCTGAAAACCTCATGAATTTTAGCTGTGCCTGTTATACGGCACACTGTTTGAGGCCTTTGCTTTCAGGATCGGTTTAATTCAAAGTTACCCACAATGCAGGCGTGGGACGGCTCCTAATGCAGTTGCGCAATATCTGTGTAGAGAATGTATTGCCTGCTTTAGTCTGCAATAGGGTAAAAAAATATATTCAGAGCTATCAGAAACAGTTTGAGTTTAAGAGAACTAAAATGTATTCTGGAAAGTAAAAAAAAAAAAAAACTTAAACTCAGACCTGTTTGAACATATACATGTATACGTACAGGGTAAAAGCCTTATGTTTAACAATATAGATATATACCCTCATCCCCCTTCGCAATATAAAGGATGAGGAGCGACGGAGATGAAAAGAAAAAAAAAAGATGGTCGGTCCTTAACTAGCCAACAAGCTCTCACTCAGGTTGCCATGTGATGGTACTGGACGGCTCATCAGTGGACAGTTCCATATGCCTCCCAATCCTTGTGGACTGCAATGGTACCTTCGGTTATGGGAGCAAGCTCACCGTTCCCTCGGTCTATATATATATATATATATATATTCATCCAAATCACACTCTATTCGTCACTATCTGATGTTGCAAGCACAATCATTTGCAACTGTCACAGCGCGCCTGTTGCGTGAACCAAATATTTAATATTCTTCAATATGAGCCTTCAAACTCCACTAGTATAGATACTGTGTCAGCTACTGATGTCACTTGTCATGCTCGAAAAAATGAATCATTTTGGCGAGTCATGTCAAGCATTATATGCATGTCATAGTGATGTTTAGAAAAGAGTCAATGATCAATGATTCAGTGAAACACGATAAGCCCAGGGGGATGGCACTCGTTGTTTGGTAAAGTTTGTCTCTAGTCAGCTGTAAATCATGCTGACAAAATAGCATTTACTTTGAATATGGAGAATCAAATATTGATGGAAAACAAAACCCTGCTTCACCTTGTAAAGAGCAATGCCTGTTGGCTTTAGTATAGCACGAACAGCATAATTTAAAATGCACATCGACATCCAACATCCGTTAGCAAACATGAATATATCACAGAACCAACAAGGTATATATGAATCTACAGATCAAGGGAACAAGTTCACAGATGGTATCTTGATATTTACAATTTGTTATGATTTGAACTTTGATTTGAATGACTGTGCAAACTGAAAGAACACCTATCTAACCACTAACTTTTTCTTTTGGTTTGTGTTCAGTACCCAGTGTTGGGAATAATACTTTTGTTGTGCACTGTTTAATGATTCTTAGATCTAATAACAATGATGTTGAAAGATATTTACATCATAAACAAACAAAAAAAAAACATACTTGGGAAAAACATAAATAGGAATATAAGAACATAAAAAAATATATATGTTAAAATGACAAGTGCAAAAAAAAAAAAAAAAACATCAAAACAAGTTTTGTTAATTTCGGTTGCAAAAAAATGACAATCTCAAAGTTTTCCAGTGATATAGTTTGTCAGGCTTAGTGTAGGTTTAGAAAAACATACATATACAGTGAGTGTGTGTGTATATATATATATATATATATATATATATATATATATATAAATAAAAAGATAAATAATACTGGATCTTGATAATTTATGATTACTTAATTCTGCACACAGCCACATACCCAGTCATAATGGGGTGTGCATTGTTAAGTAGCTATTTATTATAAGGATTTTTTTTTCTTCTTTTGTGTTTGATTTTTTTAGTGGCATTACATAGGTTACAATATTTTTGCAAATGTTCTGAAATGATTTTTCCTTGTTTTATCACAACAAACAGCTGTTTTAACATGAGTGTGTAGACTTTTTACATCTGCTGTATATGGTATAATTCAAAAATATAGTATGTTCTTAAAATATAAACAATTAAGCAGGTTAGGATGTTTTAAATGCTATTGTGGTGCTAGGTAGTTGCATTATAACGTGACATATTACATCTTACTTGAAATAAAGTAATCTAATTAGATAACATGAACACTATCAGTAAAGTGTTATCTCATTAATCAATGCATTGTCTGGATTCTTAGGCAGTGTTAACCAATGATACCTTTAATTTCTTAAGTGCTAGTGATCAATTGTTTACTGTTGGCTGGTTTAGAGTTCAAGTCAATGATGTTGTGTGTGCGTTTATTTTTTTTTTTAGTTTCCTGAGTGGTATTGCTCACAGTCAGACTGCAAACAGGTACTTTTGAAGTCTTGCCAAACTTAACATACCATTAACATATTAATAGAGACACTAAATTTAAACATAACACATTACCCTGAGGCCAGGAGGAAGCTCCAAAGTACATTGAGCATCTGTTTAGCAGAAACAACTTTGAACTAACTCATATGCAAAAATGTAGGTATCATGTCAGGGTTGAGCAAGTTGCCTAATATGCAGGAAAGAAGGAAATAAAGTTGACGTGAACACGTGATGACTGTGAAATTTTGAAGGTTCCTAGTCACAGACGTCAGAATCAATGACAGGCTTTTATCGATGCAAAATCACTTATTTTAATAACTGTTTTAGTCATTAATTTAGAGAATTATTGTAGTATAATGACATGCTGTTTTAATGCAACTTGAGGTGAATGTCAGTCTATTGCACACAGTTACTTTATTGGCTGCCTTTATATAAAACTCTTTGTAAATAAAACCCTTTCAAAATTTCCTTAGGATGAAAATACAAAAGGTAAAATTATTGGGTGATATTTTCTTCTACCTACCTGCAGAGTTACCAAACTTGATCCAACAAGTTTTGGTTTTCCTATCAAATGTGCCTGAGAATCTAAATAAATCGTGGTTGATCAGGGTTGGAGCTAAAGTTTGGAGGAAGGTGGATCGAACAACCCTGATTTCATGCTATAGCCGTGATCAAACTCATCTGTCTCTAGCTTTCAAGCAATCATGAAGTCTTGATTAGTTTGTTCAGGTGTGTTTGATTAGGGTTGGAGCTAAACCAGGGCTGCATCTGCTGACTTTTTTTCTTTGCTGCTTTATCAAAAATGATTTTTAGCCAGAATTGGCACCTGAAACTAATTTCAGACAGACTTCTGAGGCAGTTTAATGATCTACAGCAAAAAATATTTTTAAAGAGTTGATGAAGATATCATTGAAAGAGATTTGATAGCTTAATTTGATAGCTGATAGCTGAAAGATTGAATTAAGGCTTCCCATGTAATATCAAAGAACATAATGCTGTTGAATTATAATCAAGTACTTTATTTTATTGTTTTAAATGTGGCTTAAGGTTGAACGTATTTAGTTCTGATATAATCACTTTAGCAACATTAAAATAATTTAATTGGACAAAATTCATGTCAGCATCCACAATTACATCGAAATCACTGTGACTAAATGACTAAATATATTTTGCCAAGGTTGTAGTTGAAAATGTTAGCCTGCCGCTTTAATGGCACTTCAGAAGTCTCTGCACCATTGTTCTGTGCATATGGTGTTCAAGCCGTCACAGTATGCAGGAGGGGACAGATCTGTAACCTCTGATGGCGTCAATGTGGCATTCCAGGCTTCTGGGTGGATCCTGTCAATCAAGGCCATGGTGTGATGGAGCCTGACAGATTTAACCAGAGTCTGTTATAAAATAAATCTAGCATTTGGCCACCTCAGGGTCTGCACTATGGTTATACTTTTGAGGATGTCAAGAAGGGATATTCTTCTTTATAAGGTGACTTTGGATGACGCTGAAAAAGCTTGTATAACAATTTCTACCCTGCAAAACAATTCTGGGCAAGGATGAGCATTGACGCAGCTTGCCAAAACGAGTTTGCATGTCATTCCTCCACCATAACAAGCACCTACGGTGTTTCACCACATGGAAATAACCATGAACTGACCTGCTTCAGCGTCTCCAATGAGTTCCTCTGAAATGTGCCAGACTGCCTCATCAGTCAGTGCAGCGGGCACTGAAGAACACCGCTGTCTGTGGTGCTATGTTGTCAGTGCTGGTGTGCCACTCTCTGCCAAGGGCGTGATCTCATCACAATTTATCAATCACATTGAGTCCACATTAGGTTGATTTGATGGGAAAGCAGCCAGACTCAACCATACATATTTGATCAGTGTTCAAGCCTCCTCTCTCCTATGCTTCTCTTTGCAGGAATATTGATACTAGCCTCAGTCTCATCAGTCAAATGGACAGGACAAGACAGCCCCGAAATATGGCATCCATTTGGCGAGCCACATGTAGATGCAAGTAGAGATTGTTTCTGGTTTGCGCTTTGTGCAAGGTTGTGTGAAATTCACGGAGAAAAAATGGTCAGTTTTGATTTAATGGTGATATTAGTTCTAAATGATCTCATGACATTAAATGTCTAGCTTCTATTCTCTTTTTTTATGGACGTTTGCTCATAATTTTTAAAGTTCAGAAAACATTCCCCTATAAATGGGTTTAATTTATGGCCTCAATTTAACAGGATTAAAATAAGAGAATAAGTTAGTACAACAGAGAAATTCACAATTTTGTTTCTACTGTACGTCCTTACATTAAAGTTTCAGTTTGCAATTTTACATACTGTTCCAATTGATTTGAGACACACATCTGCTGTTCCCAATAGGGATGAAGGGTTGCGTTTCCCATTATAGATCACAGGGTATTAAATTGATCTCTGACGAGGTTCAAGTTAAGTATTCCTATCATTGAGTCAAATCTGGTCTGAGGATAGGTTTGTCACAATAGATCTCAAGGACATGTATTTCCATATACCTATCCTTTTAAATGGCGGTAAATCATTGAGATGTAATTCTTCACCTTGGGGTTGGGGCTGAGGTTCAATGTCAAAAAGGCTCAGTGTCTCCCTAGCAGAGAAATCCATTCCTGGGCGTAGTAAGGGACTTTACGACGATATTTGTAGCTCGTATGGAGCCTGCATTGAATACAGTCAGAGTGCTGGGTCTATTGGCAGCAGTGTCCAATGTAATACCTTTTGGCCTGGTCTACATTAGACTCCTCCATTATTGGCTCAGGAACAGGAGTCAATATATTTCTGGTAGCCCCAAGCTGGCCAGCCCGACTCTGACATCAAACATCATAGTGATCTTAGCCGGCCCCTCAGGCCTCCCATCAGGAGGGACAATCTCCCAAGATGAGGCCTTTGTATAGCTTAAATTCAGGGTCCCTTTTTCGTACCTTTGATTTGTTCTTGAGATGTTATCCCTAGCACCCTTCAAATCCATTAGCAAGGATTTGGAGAAGTTCTTCACTTTCAAAGTGGCTTTTCTGCAAGATATTTTGTCCTTCAAAAGAGTGGAGAACCTGCAGGCTTTGTCTGTTGCCTACTCCTGCCTCAAGCTCGCTCCTGGGAGGCTAAAGCCCATTTCTCAGGCTGGAGAAAGTCAGACTAGTTATTTGTGTGCTTTCAGTCACCTAAGAAGGGTTTGTCTGCATCTAAGTAAACAGTTAGCAGGTGGATTGTAGAAGTTATTTCGCCAGCATATCAGGTGCGCGCAGTTATCCCACTAAAGTCCTGCTGTTACGTCCCTCGTTAAGTTGTTATGTGTCTCTAGGATTAAGACGCAACAAACAGAAGTATTGTGTATGTGTGTCTAAACAGTGTGGAAATGGGGAAAGGAAAAACGGATCACAAAGAAAAATAATTCACCGTTAAATGTTTTAATGTCCATCCATGCAATTAAATAAATAGTGAATAAATGAATATAATATTTACAATCAACAAGAATGAATAAATTCATATTGGTGGAAAGGAAGAGAAATAAAGAGAAGGTGCTTAAATCAAAAACGAAATAAAACAAAACACCAATAACTAAGTTTAATCAACTAAACTAACTAACAACAAAAGATGTGAAAAGAAACATCTTCAGCGTACAAAGACGCCATACATAAACTGCACTAACTAATAAGCAAAACATACAAAATAAGCACCCCTCCTAAACCTCCTGTGTCTAATACAAAAATGAAACTACGTGATGTAATGTAGGTCGCGACCTGCTTGACTGGCTCCGCCTCTCCCACCAGTAAACAGGGTTGTTGAATGGACCATACAACACACAAAGGACACGACCGAAGTACTTAACACAAATAAGGGTAAACGAAACACAAGCACGAACAAACAATAGTTGCTACAATAGTTTTTCTACTTCCTGATCTCGAACAGTGCAGACGTGTTTCATTTGCTCTGCCCTCTGCTCTGCCCTGCTCTGCCCTGGCGCTTCGGTATTTCGTCTATTTGTCTATTTTTTCCCTGACCCGCTGCTTGCTGGACTCCTGATAATACTGCAATGGACCGATGGAACAACTGGCAGGTCCTGTGCCTGGAGACACTGTCCGATGCAGAAGATCTATGCATGATTGGATTACTGATGGCAGGGTTCATGTTTGGGATTGCCCTGACCTATCGAAAGATTGGTAGGACAGCTGTGAGTGACCGACTGAAGGAATTAGATCAGAGAATGACACAGACTGAGGAACTGTACCGCAATTTATGCGAACTGAACCGTAACAACACAGTCCAAACAGTGAGTCAGATCGGTGAACTTTTAGACGAGGATCGAACGCGAACGCTGAGGACCAGAACTGATTATGATCCGGACAACAGCAAATGGATTAAAAACTGTATTTGCCCCTACTCTCGGTTTGGGAAGCCAGCGGACAGCCTGGTATCTCTCTCTTTCCCTGGGAACTGCCTTATCTCCAAGGACAATAGTAAAACCATAGTAAAAACATCTGATGTTATGGCTTCCATTCCCACGGATCAGCCTGTTTACCCGTTTACCTATTCTCATCTACCCCCTCCCCCACCACACAACAAATTTCCAACATGTAATCACATGTGCTGTGACGTGTCTTGTTATCTTGTTTGTGTTTTGCTGTAAGGCTTGCTAAACTGCATTCTTGTATTTCTTGTTTTTCTGGAGAAAAAACGGCGCATGCTCTGCTGCGACGACACGTCTGTGAAAACAAATTTCCCGTTAAGGGACAATAAAATTCTATCTATCTATCTATCTATCTATCTATCTATCTATCTATCTATCTACAAATGAAAACATAACAGGCAACTCTCAGACCGGTCTCTCGAACGAGAGAACCGTCCTCATAAAGCGTGTTCGATTGCTCTTTCCTTTCTCCTCCCTCTGTCGCCATTGAAGTTGGTGCGGCTTTTAAACTGTCGCGGTGGAAGACGATTGGCTTCTACGTCAGAGTCGAATCATCCAATCGCGTTCCCACCTGCAACAAATAAGCTCAACACAAACACTCCATACACATACAGATGTAAAAAAAAAAAAAAAACATACGTAGCTCAGTGTACGTAACACCTGCTATCAGGGGTTTATGACACTGCTGGAGGTGCCCAGGTGGAGGTACCTTTATCAAATACTATAGCTTGTATATGCCCTGCACCCTGGGTTCTCAAGACCTTTCGTCCGGAGCTGTGCCTGACAAGCTTCACACCAGGACAGGCACTAGACAGTGTGGGTATTTTGTTCCCCAAGTGTTGTCTGTGCAAAGCTGTGCTAATTCCCTTGAAAAAGAACATCTTGATAATCCTATGTCCCTTTGCCACTCCTCCTGAGTGCCCAAGAAAGACTAGTTTTGACATATCAGAAGCCAACACTGTTGTGTGCCTGCTCCCTTTTTTCGCTTCCGTGTACGCCGTCACATTACATTCTGATGCAACACCAATCAAGACAGGACTAGTTAGACGTGCTTCAGATGCTAAGGTGTTTCCCAAATGCTTCAGGTGCTTCAGGTGTTCCCAAAAGTTTCATTGCATTCTCAGGGAACAAGGGTTACAGCAATAGCCCAATACATTTTGTGTGATGTAGGAAAGTGTTAACTAGATTGTTTGACCTTTCTTCGTTCCGTTTTTTTCATATGATCATAGGTGTATTGTTTAGACAGTTATGTTACTGCAATATTTTAAGATGTGGCTTATTGGGTGCAAAATGTGGGTGTTGTGTTGAAGTGGTTTATGGTGGAGGTGACAGAATGGGGCCAGATGGCAGATAAGAGGGCTGTTTGATGGGAAAAGGTGTTTTAGATCAGATTTCTGACTAAACAGATTAGACTGGCAGTACATTTGTAAGTGGAGAATCTTCACCCGCTATGCTGTTTTTAAATGTTTAGAAACCATTTGAAAACATATTGGTTTTTAAATGCATTTCAAGCCTTAAAAACAGATTTAAAAGTCACTTAATTATTACTGTTAAAAACAAAGATTGGGGAAATTTAATGCTATGAATGTGTTTGAATTTGGCATCTCAGGGGAACCTAAACTGTTTTATGATCAAATATTACATTTGCATTACATTTAAATTGTATTAAACTTAATGGAATATCACAGCGTGAAATTATTTCAAAGCAGTTATTTCCCAATCATGCATTGGTTAGTACTTTGGTTAATAGTATTGGTTGGAGTTTTGTAATTTTAAAACATTTTTAAACTTTCAGGAAAGCATGTTTTTGCATTTGCAAAGCTGGCTCAGTTTCAGCATGAGGCAATTCTGTTGTAATTTCAGAGGAAGATCCACTTGGAAGTTCATCCATTGGAGTCTTTATGCTGAATTTCTCTGCTGGAGAACAATGACAATAAAATATTGAACCGAAAACTCCAGCGCACTCTGGAAATCACTTTATGTTAATCTTGCATGCTGTCATTTTAATGGTCCTGAGAATTTAGCAATGGATTATTCGGCAGAGCTCAGGTATATGAGGCTTCAAATGTGATGTACAATTAGACAAATCACAGTTTGAGTAAGGATTATGGATTTTGCAAGGCCTAGACTATTGTATGGGCCATTCATAGTATCTCTGTTCATGGAATTCTCATTTTTCTGAAAGACACAATAGGTTATTATGCTATCACAATTCTGGCTGCTCAGAACTGCATAATTGGTTGTTGCCTGGGGTCAGTGTGACAGTTTTTCAAATATACAAGTGGATATCTCAGCTGTGGCTTATTTTCCTACACAATGATCTTAAAGGAATTAGTTCAATCCAGAGATGAAGATTATGTCATTATTTACCCAAATTATTTGTTCTATATGAAAATGACATTGTTTTCTTCTGTGAAACACAAAAGGCAACTTTTTAAAGAATACCTTGAGCACTGTTTTAATAAAATGAGGGCTGGGGCCGCTATGCTTCAAATTGAAAAACCCAATAAATGTATCATTGAGGTAGTTCAACTCAAGCCATTTTTCAAGTAATTTATGTGAACAATACACTGAAATTTAAGGCATTGTTCAGTGAAATCTTGATATTAATACTTGTTGTCCTATAGGCACTGCCATAACAAATAAAATAAAACTAAATCACAAAACCAGACTAAATGATTAAGTCAAAAATCTGGAGTCTCATTTATAAAATATTGCATAGAAACATCCTAGATTTTATCTTACAATCATTTCTCCAATGTTTGTACATGGGATTCAGAGAAATAACATTTGCACAAAAGGAATGTGTGTACTCTCTTCCAGATATGAAATGTATAAATAGCAAATTATCTTCAAATTGTGCTCAGTTGAATGGTTTCAAATCACTGCCTTGTAAACACCACTAAATTAATGGCATTAAAATGAAACGTTGCATCAGTCAACGTTCAAATACTTTACTTGAGAACGTTGAGCGGCAATAATTGCTTAGATTTAAAAATACATAAAAAAATGTTTATCAAACCAGTTTTTTTTTTTTGTGTTAAATTTGTCATTTTATTGAACTCAACTATTGATTCACAATGACTATATTGCTAGCTTATAATTAACCTGGATTATGTTGAAAATTAAAATCACACACATAATTACTAGAGTAACAAGACAGGCAAAAGTAATAATCAAAAGGTGAACATGTATTAATAAGCAGGACCACCCAGGAATGCACAACAATATAGGCAATAGTTAAAACAATCTGTACATGTGTATGTGAGAAAAAATGCAGAAAATAATTTCAACTCAACAATTATATTGTCACAGAGTCAGTACCAGAACCACCTACTCATTCACAGTCTTTAGAGTTCTGATCAGCAGCACATGCATTCACTTATCATCCATGCACTATATAAGCAGTCACCCATCAGTTCACCCTTGGGTTTGGTCTTGTCGTTCTACCTGAACTTCTTATGCGACTACCTACCTCAAAGGCACTTACCTGTGCAATCTTCTTTGTCGGTCATCTGCTATAAATCTATAACAGACAAAAAGCGACATTCACCGCCAGCATCATAGCACTCAACCTCAAACTAGTCACTAATTTGTTCACATCAATTGTTTACAATCTATCTGCCAATAAACCTCTTGGTTGCTTGACAGAAGACCAGGCCAACATGTAATAACAAGCAGTTCCAAGCGATGCCAGCAATCCACATCTGGATGCTTTTTCTGAATTGTTTCAAGCCATAGTGGATACTGTTTCAAGAACTGCTTACATCAAATCCTCCAAACAGAAACTCCAGAACTCCAAACACCTCACCGGCCATGGAACTGTGCTACCAACCAGCTGCCTAGGGCTACACTACAAAGGGGTAAAGTATTCTCACTGTTCATCCCAGAACAGAAGGCCATACAAGATTACATCGAGGAGGCTCTTAAGCAAGAATTCATCCGTCTATCCACTTCCCTTGCCATTTTAAGTATTTTCCTTGTGCCCCTGCATCGACTAGTGTGCTTTCATATCCCAATTGGTTAATGTCAAATACCCTCTTCTTCTGTTCCCAGCAGCCATGGAGCAGTTATGTGGAGCTTGCATTTTTACTGAGCTGGACCTGTGGAACACATATAACCTTGTTCAGATCTGGAAGGGTGGTGGATGGAAAATGCAGTTCTTCACTCCATTAGGCCATTCCACATGTCCAATTCACCCTGTGTCTTTCAGGGATTGAACGAGGTGCTCTGGGAGTTCCTCCATGATATCATCATTGTCTATTTACAGCTTATTTTCAGGGCCGGTCACACACAGGCGAACCAGACAACTGAGAACCCTGGGAGACCCACCGCTCCACTCGGGTAATATAAAATAATGCATCCTTGATGCTACAGGCAAAACAATATTTCTTTACAATACAGAACACAAATATATAAATAACGTCGACTTATCTTCACCGGCAGGTTTACTCTCCGAAGAATAGATTGGCCACAAGGTAAGTCCATAAAAGTTCTTCCCGGGAGGAACGGAGATTTTAACAGACTGTCCATATGACTTTTCTGTTGCTGGGGCACCAAACTTCCCAGGTGGGGGATTGAAAGTCCCTCTGATCTTACTGGAGCGTGAAGGAACGCAACTGGGACATCCTTTGGAAGTCTCAGCCATAACCTCAGCCACTGCCGCATGGATAATCCTGTCCATCTTTGTTAAAGTATTGCGGTGGACAGCCCCAAGGACATTTGAATACATCAATTTCTGCACCATGAACGTCCTTACCAGTTTAAGAGGCACTCTGGTAAGTTCAACATCAACTATAACTGGAGTCTACCTCCCCTTCCATGAAAATTGAAGGTCAAGGTAAATAAAGAGATCCTGGACTCCCAGCACTGAAATGGTCTTCTCCCTAAGACCATATTGATGGGGTGCCAGTGCTAGGCATTCCCGGCATTTATCCGTAACAAGGGTAATGCTTCAGGATTTCTTGGTGTTAATTTCCATCCCAATGTCCTTTAACACTCCAGTCATGGTGTTAAGTTTAGTTTGAAGTTCCTCACCAGTAGGGGCAGCCAACACAAGATTGTCCGCATAAGCCAGCAAATAAACTTTTAATTGCCCCACACTCAATCCGATGCTTTTATCAGTGGCCACGATCACAGATTCCATGGTCAAAATGGACAGAATGTTGGCCTACTAACACTTCAGAATTAGTGTAGAGGTGGTTCAGATAATGAATCAAAGGTGGAGGTGCCCCGGCTGCATTTGCCGCCATCAGAATAGCACTGTGGGTGATGGTATCAAATGCTTTTGAGAAATCAAGAATAGCCAGGTCTTACCAAGTAGTAGAATCATGGGCCGTTCTCAGAATGGTGTGGAGCAAAGTAGTTGCCGCCAGGCAGCCATCTCGCTTCAGGAAAATGAACTGAAGTGGAGAAAACTTGAACAGCTCCTACATCCTCTTCGCCAGAATCTTATGGAAGACTCGTGTACAGATATATATAGCATATAACATATAATATATAACATATAGCGATTGGACAAAAATATGAGGGCTTGGACGGATTAGTCCCTTTTGGGATAAGTACAACATGGGCCGCTGCAAGTCCTGATGGCAGGCACTCCAAGGCCAAGATGGTATTCATCAGCCTGGCCAATAATCCTTGATCTCATTGCAGTAGCTGCTCCGCCGTGATTTTATCAGGCCCTACCGACGGCGCAACCATCCCTTTCAGTTCTGATGTTACCTCGGAAGTGGCCATCAGAGCTATTATTCCCCAGCAATTGCCATCCTCTTTCCCTGAATCCCACATCAGAGAATGACCAGGAGTGTCAAATATGTCTGCCCATTCCTTTTCACATCCTTTTACCACGCATCCTTCCTGTAGTCCCGCCTGCTTCAAACACCACATTACTCCACATCCTTCCTCCTTCTGCCATAGAGCTTATGTACAAAGACATACTGTCGCTTGTGTAATTGTCTTTTAGATCTTAACCGCTTATGGTGAGATGACTTAAGGGTTGCAGGTTCGCCTTTACACGGGAAAATAGTGGCTAATATATGGTCAAGTTCATAATGACCCTTCTTACTTAGATGTAACACCCTCAATGACGTTCATCATTAGATATTTAATCGCCTCTGACCTTCATTCAGAAGGGACTGTGCTTCTCTTAGCACAGAGAGTCTCCATTTCTCCTGCTGATTACCACATTGCAGGCCCTCGGGCTCGCCAACTCCATCACTAGGTATAGGAGAGAGGGTACTTGTTTCGGTTAATGGAAGATTAACTGGAGGATTCCACCCATTTTAGCCAGCCTTTTTCTAATATATTCAGCCGTCCTGTTCATCAGGATAGCATGCAATTTGTTGTCCAAATCGGATCTTGTCAGCCCCTGTTCCCACTGCTCCATAGCTAAATAGCTCAGCCTCAAATCCTCCTCCTCTGTCCAAAGACGTGATTTTTTTCCTCGAGAGGTTGCCCCTACTGGCGATCAGCATGCCTGATCTCCATACCGAATTATATCTTATAAATGGGAGAAATATATATCCCATTTCCGTCCATGCCCTTCTTTTCTTAGAAATGTTTTACCCTTTTCCCGGATTGCTCAGGTGGGTCTGCACAATCTTACGATTACCGCAGCTTTCCACCCTAACCGGAAGTCGCCAAGGGGAGGCCTCCGGTCATGCAACTATGAGCTCTGGTTGGGACACGCAGAGTCATAGTTACACCCGCCAATGATTCCATCATTGTCTACATCAATGGCATGCTCATCTACTCCCAGATCCTGGCCAACCATAGCCTACACGTAATATAGTTCCTGTGGAAAATCCACTAGTACCTAAAGGTTGAGAAATGCGAGTTCCACTTTTACACCATTCACTTCCTTGTTTATGTTGTCAACTAACATGGCATCCAAATGAACCAGAGGAAAGTACACACAGTTAAAGGATTTCCACAACCATCCATTGAGGAGCTACAGCGTTTTCTGGGACTTGCCAACTTCTACAACATAGGCAGCCCCAAACTGCTTGCCATCAAATTGACATTAAAGGAGTGGCGACATTGGTTGGAGGGAGCTAAACACTCTTTCGAAGTGAAAACTGTTTACCAAAATCAAGATTACTTCCGAGTAGCCAAGAGACTGAACATTCGTCAAGCTCGCTGGACCCTCTTTTTTGTTCAACTGAACAGTTATATTGTCACAGAGTTAGCCACACCCTCCCTACACTACATCCACTCGTTAAGAATCATCAGAGTTCTGATCAGCATATCTTGTACTCACTCATCACCCACGCACTGTATAAGCAGTCACCTATCAGTTCACCATTTTCTGGTCTTGTCATTCTATCCTGAACTACTTAGCTGACTTCCTAACTCAGAGACACTTACCTGTGCAGTCCTCTTCTCAACTTGGCAGTCTTCAGTCTTCCATCATCTGGTATCAGTCCCAGTCTTCCAGTCATCCAACCTTCAGCCCTCTCCATCTATAACAGATATGAACCATCATTCATTGCCAGTATTGAAGCACTCAACCTTCAACTGAGTAACTAACCTGCTCACATCGCTTGTTTACAACCTAATTGCCAATAAAGCTCTTCTTAGTAATTTACGTATGTGTTCTAATTTTCTGTTCCTTGACATATACAGTTTGATAAAATTAAAAATTGCTTTGTAAAAGCGGTGTGTTGCCAAAATCGGAGCTGGTGGTGGTCTTCTGTTCAGCGAGGGAGCTGTGATCTGCATTTCTCATAGCCGAAATACATTGTGAGAGGCTCCTTATAGCCAGTACATAAACAAACAGTACAGAGTTCTGAGAACATATTTTAACATCCAAATTAATTAAATTCAGTATTATGACAAAAAAAAAAAAATTCCAAAGAAAAAGATGTTCTCATTACTGTATTTTGCATTGCATTAAATATAATGGTTTACAGCACAGTAAAGACTTTATAGAATAAATCAAATGCACACTACCCACTTTACCAATGAAATGCATCTATTCAAGAATTGCTCTCTTCTGACAAGGATGCAAAACTGCACTTTGTGCAACCCATCAGATTGACAAAGCCAATGGCTAGGTACCATAAAAACTACCAGAATATGGGGATAATAAAAAAAAAATGCTTTTTAGAGTGTACCCTCAGTACCCCTACTCTTTGCCACAAAGAAGACTGTGTATGTCTGCTTACACCCTGACATGACACTAAGCACTTTTTTTCACATCAAAGACAGTTTTTATACATATGAATCGTGGATTAGTTTAATTCTGTGCAGACTCACGTTTTATAAATGACGCCACTGGTTTTCTCACAGATCCAAATATCCATGGTGTTTAACAGCTCACTGGAGGAGAAGATTATCATAAATAACAACTTAAAATGTATGATTTATTAATGATTTTAACAAAACCATCTCTTTAAGTTAGCAGCTCCTACTCAAACTTCCATCTAATGGTTTAAGGATGCTCTAAAAGTGCAGCCATTGATGATTTATTTTCTGCAAACTGTCTTTGGTAGAAGGAGTGAATACTCATTTACCAATAATTATTTAAATTATCATCACGATAGCCAATCGTTTGACCACTAGAGCCCAACCTTCCTGCAAATCATCATTTCATCGCAATTACCTCTTTGTCATAATGCTGTTAGACAGAAGATCTATGGTGTCTCAACAGGTTAGAGGTAATCTTTCACTTTATTTCACCACTGTGACCCCTCTATGAGCTTCAACATTCCCCTGTATATTCCATCCTCCCCAGCATCATTCTCCTTTATCAAGGTCTCTTATCAGTTTCTCGCTGGAGAGTCTTTGAAATATAAATCAGGTCTCATTATCTCCCCCCATTACAGTCCCCATGGTGATAAGCACTATATCGAGGACATCCTTGAGAGGTAATATCATCTAATATGCTTGGAGAAGACTGGGGAGGGGGTAAAATGCAGATGCATTGGGTGGCAGTCACCCGCACTGAGGGAGAGCTGCCTGTCTTAGACAAAAAGTGACATGCATGAAGAAATATCTAGCGGATATGAATGTTTCATTTCATAGGGAGAGCTCAGAAAGAGAAAATCTATCTGCTCTGGTGAGCAATTGATATAGGCAGAAAGACTGTTAAAATCACTGGGTAAGAGTTTTGTGTGAACGCTGTTGTCACTGTATATAAAATAACCCATGTTTGCATTTTCACATTTTCACATATTTTTTCTAAAAATATATTTGCTCATGATTAAAGCTATTGTAAAGGTTTAAACTCAATTCTGAGAAGAAGTTAATAATGCACAGATATTATTGTCTTGAGGGAGTAGCTGAGGGATTGTGAATAATACAGTCGCTTTTATGACAGAAGCACTCCAGCTGACATGATAAAAACCTCATGATATTGTTATCCAGCAGAACCAAAGAGCATCTTACATTTCAACTGAAGCAAGAAAGTCTGACCATTTTTACAAAGATAAAAAGGTGATGATTCCATTACTGACCTAAACATAATGCAAGATAATAGTTATTATTATTATTATTATATTATAGTTATTATAGTTAACTGACCAAAAAATAATGCAAGATAATAGTTGTTATTATTATTATTATTATTATTATTATTATTATTATTATTATTATTATTATTATTATTATTATTATTATTATTATTATTATTATTATTATTATTATTATTACTATTATTATTACTATTATTATTATTATTATCATTTATTTTTTTGTTATTTTAGTTGTTTCCCAAAAACTTTACACAACACTGTAAAAAAAAGAAGTAATAATTACTTAATTACATGTAATTGTGTAATTTATGTACATGTATATCTTACAACTGCATCTATTCAATTTAAATTTCTGAAACTCAGAATGGAAGGGAACGGTGGGAAAATTCCCATAATCCTTTCTTTCTCTCTTGGTTACTGTAAAAAGTGAGCCACTTGTCATTACCTCAATGAAACAATACTGGAATCAGACAGCAATATGAATCATCCAAATTAAACCATATGGTGTGAAATATTACTAATGAGCAACATACTTCCGTTGGTGGAAACAAAATGATAAGTGCTTTTTTTTTTTTTTTGGCAGCTGTGAATATTTCATATTTTAAAGTATGTATGAAGACCACCTGTTCCAGCAGCTAAATGATTCACACGTTGTCTTGATTTGGCAAATTCCCATCTATTCCTGTAGTCTGTGTGTAGTCTACTGTTAAAAAGACTAATTTTATCACCACACATGTGATAATGTGATATGTGAGGACAGCCCTGTACATTTTCTTGCTGCATGAGTGATGGCAATTCATTCATTTTTACAGGCAGTATTGGAATAATAAGAGAATCGTATATTTCTGCTTCTCCAAACTTATATTTGCAACGTATTGCAGTTAAACTGTGTGCAAATTTAATTTGTAAAATATATATAATTACAAAAAGTATTATGTCATTATGCAGACAACATTTAAGCCTTAAATGCATGCATGTTTACACATTATTAAATATTCAGTTATTTACAATTACAAAATAATTGAAGTTAATTAAATTAAGTTGGAAATGTTGAAGGGTTCAATTTGAGCATCATTTTATTGCATACACTACAGCAAATCACTGAGCCATTTTAAGTTTTGTTGATGTGTATTCTTTTGTTTTATGTTATGTTAATTAGGTTGATTAACTTGAGCGATCTCTTAACACATTATAGTCCTTCACGTCAGCTTATAATACCTAGAATATCAAAGTCAACTGCTGGCGGTCGATCTTTTTACTGTTTAGCTCCTAAACTCTGGAACAGTCTTCCTAATCCAGTTTGGGAAGCAGACACACTCTGTCAGTTTAAATCTAGATTAAAAACACATCTCTTCAACCTGGCATACACAACACATTATACATAAATTTTTTATCCAAATCATGTAAAATGATTGTTAGGCTGCATAATTTAGGTCAGCTGGAACCGGGAACATTCCCATAACATCTGATGTACTCGATACATCAGAAGAAGAATGGCAACTACGCTGATAATAGTTTCTGTTTATTCTGAGGTTACCGTGGTCAGCCGGATCCAGGCCATATCCAGATCAGATGAAGGACCTGCACCTGGACACAAGCACAGCACTGCCCTGAAGTGTCTGCGGAGACCATGACTCTACTAGACCCTCCCCTGTGACGATCATAGACAGTTCTCCAACCAGACCAAATTGGACTTCATATTGGACTTGAATTGTTGTATAATAATCATGCACTGTTTGGCTGTTGGCCAGAGGAGAACTGGTCCCCCTGACTGAGCCTGGTTTCTCCCAAGGTTTTTTTCTCCATTCTGTTCTTCATTCATTACGTCACCTGCCAGAGTTTTTGGTTCCTTGCCACTATGGCTTGCTCAGTTGCGGAAACTTAACACTTAATATTCATCAATTGTATTAATTCGCCTGCTCTTTTAAGGCTGATGTTCAGCCAAAACAAACTTTGTTTATATTGTTTTCCTGCTTTGAAACAATCTGTATTGTAAAAAGTGCTATATAAATAAAGGTGACTTGACTTGACATGGTGAAAGATTTCCTGAGCCAATAAAGTCCAGATGTTTAAAGCCCAGTGTTTAAGGGTTAGGGCATGGTAGGTGCATTTAAAACATTAGAAATGTATATGTAGTTCATATGGAATGGAAAAAAAGAGTTGGAGAGCGCACAAAGAGCGCTATTTATGAGAGTAATTGCTTTGCAGTAACTGTGTTTCAGGTCAGTCACTCACAAGGGTTTAAGATTAGGATTATTTTAGTTAGGATCCTGCCTATATAGGCAGCAAGATTTTACATCAGAGGCATGATGTATAGGTTAAGTACTACATAACACCCATATGGTTTATGTTTATGTTTGATGGCTGATTTTCTCTCTGTCCATTTGAAAGACAATGCAACCATTAAACTTGATCCAAAAAGTCATATTGATAGCTATTTCCTGTGCTTACTTTAATCAGAGTTTCTCCAGGAGTAGTGTGCATGTAGTGACTCTTAAGTGAGTTTAAAAAGTGAAGAGACAGGCTTCAGTCAATAGAGGTGAGAGCACTGATATCAAGCCCAGAGTCCCTTGCCAATTGAGCTGAAGAGGTAACGCGGAGTGCAATACTTGCTGCCTGTCCACAATTTATTTATTGTCTGAGCAAAAGATATTCCCCTATGTTTCAGCAAGGCAAACATAGCTAGGAGCTGCATGACAGTTTTGATGTTGTGTTGAACCTAGATCTTCTTTTATGATGACAAAAGAATCCACAAGTTTCATTCGCTGCCTAATGCATAAACACTATTGGAAAGTTCAATCGGGGATAACGGATCGCAAGAGTTGGGATGGCAGAAGGCGTAACCTCTGCCTAGGGTGTATATGCATGAGCAGATGTCTCTCAGGGCCTTATTAATTGAGTGAAATCTCAATTATTCTTACATCTATTTGCATAACCTTATCATATTTGATTTCTGTGCTTGAGGGCATTATTAAGGAGCTATCTGTCTATCTCAGATCACCTATTAGTGTACCCTTTCATGTTAAAATTGAATTTCCTATTTCTCAATTAGAACGAGATTCACATTTTAATCAGAGTTTTGGAAGGAGGCTTTGATACTTTTAATTCACATGAAGATGAAAGAGACAAAGATTATATTCTGAAAGGTGTTCGTAATAGTAGAGAATTGATCGTTTGAGATCACGGTGTAATTAAATTTATGAAATCCATTTAGTTTTCCCTTTCTTAGTGTCTTTTTAAGAAACTTTTATAAATATATTCATGAAAAGTTAATAGTAGTAATAATAGTAGAGTCTCTGTTTCATGTAATGGATTTCTATAAAGAACGGTGACTTTGGCAAAATGTCCTATTGGAATCTTATGAATGACAGTCCAATCATCACATTTTGATTATTGTTTTACACTGTAGCACAGCTTGTCTGTGACAATAAAGTCAAAAGTCAAAAGGACCTCTCAAAAGTGAACTCTTAGTTTCTAGTTCTTAAAAAAAACTGAGCATGAAAATATAACCTTTTCTTCCCTATTGTGACATATATTTCAGAGCGAAGCAGCTTCTCAAACAATTAGAAATGTAGATCGGGACTTGTAGATGGGGAATTGACTAGAAGGTTGTTTGCCATTGGTGGATCTCAGGTTGTCCTGCTCTCATGCCAGTAAACATCTCATCAGAAAGAGAAGAGGTAGCAGAAGATCATTTTTATTACATTGTTATTGTGAGACACATTAATTTAAAACAAAGACATGCACGGATAAGTCATTTATAATTAAAACAAATGAACAAACAAAATCAAGAATTGTCCATTTTGATTTTGTGGTGACTTTCAGCAAATTATTATGTTTTATTCCATCTTAAACTAACCAGCTCCATATTATATCATAAATAAATAATTACAAAATTACTAGCTGAAGTTTGTGAATAGGAGATAAATAATAATGAATGAAGGATGAAAACGAATAAAGCTGAATGAGCCCAGAATTTCAACAGGCTCTCCAGGAAAATAATATTTACTTAGCACAGATGTAGAAGCTGACATTCCTCTTTGAATGTCAACACATGATTATGTATGTGCTAAGACACTTCAGATCCCATTATTAATTACAACACATGGCACAGTGGAGGGCCCCAAACACAGCTAAACATCCCCCAGAGAGGCTGAAATCACACTCGATTATCTTCCTGTGGTTAAGTCTCTTAAAGACCCATAGCTTCCTCCATCAGATCCCACTGATGCAGAGAGAAACAGTGAAAGATGTTCTTCATGTAAGTTCACCTCATTCAAACCCTTTGTATTTGCAGTCAAATTGCCACACCCCCAAACTCGCATCATTGTTTGGTAATGGTAATGCCATATGTTACACATGATTTTAGGGGAATCAGCTAATTTTAATGAATCGTTAATTATTAAAATGGAATAGAAAAAGGTTGCACAAATCACCTTAAAAATAAAATAAATACTATAATGGATAAAATATCGCAAATATTGAGGAGCGATTTACAGGTGTGATGGAGAGCTCGAGTTGACGTGGCTGCCACCCGGGAGTGGATGGAAGAGTTGTCGACGTTCACCAGAGGCCAGACCGGCTGCCGGCTGCCGTGATAAGCTAGGAGCAGGCAGACCGAGGGAACGGGGATCTCACTGCCGAGCGCCTGTACTCGAAGAGCAGGAGGCAGGGGAGTGACTCAGCTGCTTGAGGACTGAGTGGTAATGAGGACCACAATTTTATTTTTCCCCTCTCTCGTCTCTGTCCATTTCACTCCTCATGCGTCCATCTCCTTTTCTCTCGCCTCGTCTGTCTTTACCCCCAGGTGCAGCGGCCGTCAAGATCTCACGGACGGGCTTTGGGAGCACAAAAGAAGGAGCGACAACAAGGAAAGTGAGAACCAGGCCTGAGACATGTTTTATTTATGAGTGTGTCGCAGTTGTCCGTGAGTAGCTGTCGCTGTATTGTCGTTTTGTTTAAGAATATAAATATATTTTATATTATATTTTTTTGCTTTATAATTAGTTCTGGGATTAATTTTATAATTAATGTTGATTGTTCGCCAGTTCTCCACTGAATAACGTACATTGCTACAATAACTATTATTACTAGAGGGATTCAGACTTATTCAAGTAACATAGCAGTGGTTTATCATTATTACTACTATTATTATTATGTAGAGCATCTTAAAATTATGCTTTTTTTTCCTAAGACAATTAGATTTAAAAAAATTCCCATAAGGGTTTTTTTCAAAGCAATGCCATAGAGGAACCATACTTGGATTCACAAAGAACTTTTCACTAAACAGTTCTTAAAATAACCCTTTTTTTTTCTTAGTGTAAATCATATTTTGATTGTGTAAATGACCTTTTTCAACCTTTTTAAAAAATAATCTTTTGTCCAATGGAAAATACCTTGAATGTTAAAGGTTCTTCATGGAACCAATAAACAACCTTTATTTTAAAGAATGTGGATACACCTCATAATTTTCTGATGTGCCACACTGTCACATTTTTTTTAAATGGTTGTAAACTAAGTATATATTCATCATTTTTGCAGAATATTTAAATATGAAGGAATTGAAACATTGTTGAACATAAGGACTTAATATGTTCTTTCTGTACATTAATGCTGAATTTTTTTTTTATCTTTTTTGACAGTACCTGTCATGAATGTAATGTACTATGAGTTAATCAATTGTAACTGATGCTCTGTGTCTAGAGTTTCAGTATGATTTATCATGTGGTATATTCATGTGACTGTGATATAGTTTCACCACCAGAGGATTCAAAACGGGGAGTTTCTTTACCCTAGTGAATGTGAAAAGAGAACACGATTTTCTGACACAGAATTCATATTAGTTTTCTTAATTAATACTTGATATTAATTTTCTGAAGCACACTTCAACGGAGACTGGTTCGTTAAGTTTCAGAAATAGTGATAAATGACTACTAAGGGATTCATTTGCATGCGGTTCTGCTGCTCAGGTGTTAAATGTGTTAAATTTGCTTTGTGCTCCTTTTCGAAACAAGAATAAATCTCAATTCTTTACAACGGCCTCTGTGTTCCTAATACTAGAAACTAACCAAGCACTAATTCTATCAATAAAGCATTACAAGTGGCCTTTATGAGTCATTTATTTATATTTAATTTAATAAAATTTTACTCTGAATCGAAAGGCCAAGTCTCACCTAATTTATAGGCATTGCAACAACCTATGTCCCTTTTAAACAGTGAAATAGCACGCAAAGTCTCTTGTCAGAAATTTAACCCAGCCAGTAATCCTGATAAATCCAAAGATTTACAAATAGTCCTCAGAAGATGACCTTAAAGGTTATTATAATTTAGCTGTTGAAAACCAATCCTCTGACAGATAATTCATCACTGATGTCTCCTAATTAACCCAGCTAAATAAAACAAGAACTAATCAGGGCACCAACCGTGATTGCCATTTCAAAAGCTATTGACACAAAATGCTCCAGACAGCTGTTGTTGCCTGCATTTACTAACAATAGCTGCATTTCACCCATTCAAACTCTGCTAACTGGCAACATTCTGGCCAGTGAATTGTGGAAATGCCAAATTAGGATCTTCCCACCGCTATGAGATCCATTATTAGGGCAGAAAAAAACAGAGACTGCGCACTACACGGCTTTGACACACAGCCAGCTTTTCAGAACCAAGGACAGCTCCCTGTTGCTGTAGACCAAAGCGAGAGCTCCATTTTGGATTACCCAGGACAGGGAGGAGGGCCTGCCTTTTTCTGGAATTCAATTAAGCCATGTGCCGCCTGCTGAGAGGGTTGAGGGAGACCAGCACCCAGAGAGGATAGACATATTGCAATAATACCAAGCAATTAAACATAGGGTCTCAGCGGTATTTTTGGCCCCCCTATTTAAGTGTGCAGAGTTTCTCACAGTGTATGAGAGGACTCTTCCTTTGGGCTTTGAGTGGAATCAAAAGCGTTTTATTCGTCATATAAGAAGGTGGAGAAGCATGCTTGGAATGTTTGGTGTGCATGATTTTTCAACCTTTTTAGAGGCATTGGAGACTCTCACTAATGTTATACATACATTTCTATATAATGTTATACATATTTTTTATAATACAAATTCCACCGAGGCTGTATTTATTTGAGAAAAATAGAGTGATATTGTGAAATATTAAAATGTATTACCAGAAAAACTTTTTTTTACATATCTTAAAATGTAATTCATTTGAAACTTTGAAATTTTGTGTACAGTCCCTGACAAAAGTCTTGTCACTTGTGTACAAATTGACCTGAAGTGCCGCTGAAATATATTTCTAATCAATATATATATATTTATTTTTAAGAAATGGCTGATTTTAATCCCAACAGCTTTTGTAATAATGTTTCAGTGCCAAAAAAAAACTATCAAAAAGTATTCTAATATTAACAGCTTGGTAAAGTCCATTGAGTCAATTTTTACAAGACATACTTGTTGTCGCCTTGTTGTATGAGCTTCACCTGTGATTAATAATGGATCAATGAGGTCTCAGGTGTGTATAAAAAGAACCCCAGTACACTAGGCCTTCACATCAACTGCAACTAGACCTCTGCAAACATGCACAAGATTCACCCTGAGACTACAGTTTTGATTATCAAGATGCTGAAGATCAGATCTACTGCTGACATGGCAGACACATTCAATGTGTCTCAGCGTCAAGTACAGAGGAAAAAATATACATTTGAAGAGACTGGAGATGTTTTGAAAAACCCTGGACAGGCAGACCCCGCAAGACAATTGAACGTGAGGACCGTTTGTTGGCTTGAAAATCCAAGGCCAGCCCATTTTCCACTGCAGCAGAGCTCCACGAGACCTGGTCACCTGAAGTTCCTGAGTCAACCAGATCAATTTGTCGGATTCTGTCTCGAAATGGTCTCCATGGTCGAATCAGTGGCAAGAAGCCAGCATTAAACAAAAGCCAACTGAAAAACCGTGTGGCATTTGCCAAGGCCCAAAGCCTGCTAAAAGGATGGACGCTGGAAAAGTGGCAGAAGGTCGATTTTTCAGGTGAATCTTTTGAATTACACCACAGTCACCGCAAATATTGCAGGAGACCTAGTTGAGCCCATATGGATCCGAGATTCACCCAGAAAACAGTGAAGTTTGATGGTGGAAAAATCATGGTCTGGGGGTTTGTGAGAGATCTGCAGGGCAGAAGGCAACATCAATAGTCTAAAATACCAAGAAATCTTATCTACCTCTTATATTATATTATATATATCATGCTTCCTGACTCTGCTCTCATACAGTGCAGACGTGTTTCTCTCTGCTCCTGCCCTGCTCTAGCGCTCTGGTATTCTTGTCTTTTTTCTGACCTGCTGCTTGCTGGACTCCTGAAAATACTGAAATGGAATTGATTAACTGGTCAATCAGCACGATCGACAAGATTTTCTCACAAAGGAGGGTTGGCCAGGGAGAACCCATATGCCCAGACGGGACGTTTGCTTCGGGGTACGTGATGGACTCATGGAAAAACTGGCAAGTCCTGTGCCTGGAGGCTCTGTCCGTGGAAGATGCAGAAGATCTATACGTGACTGGATAATTGATAGCGGGTTCCTATTCTTTGGCTTTGGGATTGCCCTGACCTATCGAAAGATTGGTAAGACAGCTGCAAGCAAATTCACCCAGCCGTTGTCTGTGGAAATTAAGGAACGTGTCGGTGTTGTGGGTGACCGTTTGAAGAAACTAGATCAGAGAGTGATACAGATTGAGGAACTGAACGGTAACATCGCAGTCCGGACTGCGGACACGCAGGGAAGAGTGAGCTCCATCGGTGGTCAGGTCGGTGAACTTTTACGGACTGTAATCGGTCTGGCTGTGAGGCTAGACCGTCTAGGGAACTGCATCGACCGGTTGCGAGTGAGTGCTGAGGACCAGAACTGATTGATTGATTATGATCCGGACAAATTACCGAAGATCATCAAATGGATTAAAACATTGTATTTTCCTGTCTCAATGTCCCTAACTTCACCTAATCTCTCGGTGGGGAGTTCAGCCTGTCAGCCAGTCTGCCATCTCCTGTGCACTCTTATCTCCCTTCAAGGACAAAAACATAGAAACTGATCTCGAAAACATCTGTAGCTTTGGCTACATTCACACATTCTCAACACAATCTCAGACTCTCTCACACCATACAAACTCCACCCCCGCCCCCATCCATCTGTCCTTATCTATCTCCTCTAGCCTGTCCATCTAGCCTGTCCTTATCTATCTCCTCCTCCCAATCCATACAAAATATCCCATCATGTGACCACATGTACTGTGTATGTCATGTCTGTTGCTATGTAACGCTTGCTAAACTGCATTCTGTAATCTCTGGAGAAAAAAAGTATGGCGGCGCCTGCACAGGCTGCGGCTCAGAGACTTTCTCCAAGTTTAATTTCGTTATACTGTACTTGTACATGTGAAATGACAATAAACTATCTATCTATCTATCTATCTATCTATCTATCTATCTATCTATCTATCTATCTATCTATCTATCTATCTATCTATTCCCAACCATAAAAGAGGCCAAATTCTGCAGCAGGATGGTGCTCCATCGCATACTTCCATCTCCACATCAAAGTTCCTCAAGGCGAAGAAGATCAAGATGCTCCTGGATTGGCCAGCCCAGTCACCAGACATGAACATCATTGAACATATGTAGGGTAGGGTGAAAGAGGAAGCATGGAAGACGGAACCAAAGAATATTGATTCTCTGGGAGGCATGTAAGACTGCTTTTTTTGCTGATGAATTGTATGAATCCTTGCCAAACCGCATGGATGTAGTCCTTCAAGCTCATGGAAGTCATACAAGACATTAAATTTGGATCTCACAGCACTACTACTTAATTTGCTGATATATTTTTGCATTTGCAGTAAATTTGTTCAATTTGTGTATAGGTGACAACTCTTGTCTTGGCAAAATTTGACCTTTCTGTCTATTGTTATTATTAATTATTGTGTATTTATCAGAAATACTACACACAACATGAAACACTGTTCCCTTTCGAAGGGAACTCTATGCTGCGTCCCCTAGGGGTCGCTTTGGGGAACACCTTCGGTGTGACAGGTGTCTGAAGCAAATCATCTAATCACGTCAATGAACTTGACAATGGCTGGCAGCTGCCTATGACATCACCACGGGTGCGGCTGCAGGTATAAAGGAGCACACAAACAGTAAGTCATCCTCTTCATATCTTCAGGGAGACAGCTTGTCTAAGCGATTGTCTGTCACGTTGGTCAGCAAGGAAACCACGTTCGTTGTATTCATCCGTGTCAGCGTTTTTTGACACCTGATTACACACGCGATATGTGTGTTTTATTTCTTGGCAAGGATCATGCTCGCTCAGTTCTCGAGGGAGCTGTTTGCGTGCATTGCATGCGCTTCCCTTTGAGAGTGTTACGCTCGCGTTTGTCCCTTTTCTCGAGGGAATCGGGACATTCATCTGCACCTGGTAGAGTTTCCCAGCCGCCGGAGGCTGACGCGAGAGAGCTTCTCGGGGGGAGCGCGCCTTCGCCTTCTTCCTCGCGGATCAAGGCGAGCGGGAGATTGCGTTCAGTGAAAATCTTTCTGAGCATTCCTCCCCGTCTGTCCCGCGTATGACGAGCTGCTGACGGCTGTGACTCGCGCCAGTGAGCGGCTCGATATGCCGGGGAAGCGTGAATCAGCTGACCGCCCGTTCGGTCGCTGGGATGAACGCTTCCTCGCGAGTCTCAAGCATCAGCGTCGGGCGCCCTTTCCTCTTCTGCCTGATCTTCACGCTGAGGTGCGGAGATCATGGGGAAACCTTTCTCTGCGTGAGTTTTTTCTCTCAGCGTAATTATGCTGATGTGGAGAATGGGAAGAGTTATGAGGATGCCCCCTGCCGAAGAGATGCTTGCGAGCTTTCTCTCGGTGGGCGTGGCCTCCACGTTAAAGGCGCCCTCCCTGCCGTTGAGGCCGCTGCGTGAGACATCGCTCCTCAATGGCAGGGCATATGCGGTGGCAGATCAAGCCGGTGCAGTCCTGCACACCATGGCGGTGTTACAGGCTTATCAGACAGATCTGTGTAAAGACCGGGACCAAGGCCAGGGGCTATCAGCTGAGGCGGTGGCTGAGCTGCGCCGCACTACAGACCTGGCTCTCCGCGCCACTAGCAAACAGCTTTTGCTTTGGTCGCTCTGTGGTGACCATGGTGGTTGTGGAGAGGCACCTCTGAGTGAACCTGGCTGACGTCGGGAAGGAAGAGAGAGAGTTCCTTCTCGATGCGCCAGTCCCGCCTCATGAGCTCTGGGACCTCTGTCAAGGCAGTGGTTTCGAGGTTCAGGGAGGCGAGGGCGCGCTCAGTGGCTTTTAAGTCTTTCATACCATGGTGCCCAGGGCCCAGGTCTCAGGCCACGCAGGGGCTGGCTCCTCCAAATCTCAGGATCTGTTCCCCTAGTCGCAGTTATTCCAGCGGTGAGCGTAGCAGGCCTCCGTTCCTCCGTCCCTCTCGTTCCTGGAGGCAGAGCGTCATCAGGCCTCCTCTCTGAGGGGAGTCGTAGGCCTCCGCTTTTGGTATTCAGGAGTTAAAAAAAAAAAACAAGCCAGGGCGTTGTCAGGCCTCCTCTCTGAGGGGAGTAGTAGGTCTCCGCTCTTGGTACTCAGGAAAGCGTTAGCTCCACCCAGAGCTTCACAAGCGCACGGAACGTTGTCAGGCCTCCTCTTTTAGTAAAGTCTGCCCACTTTCGGCGAGGCCTCCGTTCCCCCGAGCTCCGCCCGGGCTATGTGAGCTAGAGTCGGTGGCCCCAATGGGGCCCCCTCGCCTAAGCCTGTGGTGTAAAGAGGAGTGTTGGGGCCGATGCCTTCACTCCTGAGCTCGACCTGTAGAGGGCGTAGTAGGCCTCCTCTCATCACGAGAGTTTTCTTTACTGAGGCCTCCGCTCCACGGAGCTCCGCTACGAGCGTCGTCAGGCCTCCTCTCTGAGGGTAGTTGTCGGTCTCCGCTCTTGGTGTGGTAAGGCTGCTGCGCTTGGCCTTCACCCTAGAGCTTCGTAAGCGCAGGGAATGTTGTCAGGCTTCCTTTTAATAGTAGAGTCGGCTGCCATTCAGCGAGGCCTCCATTCCCCTGAGCTCCGCCCGGGCTATCTAAGCTGAGTCGGTGGCCCCAATGGGGCCCCCTCACCTAAACCTGTGGTGTAGAGAGGAGTGTTTGGGCTGAGACCTTCACTCCTGAGCTCAACCTGTAGAGGGCGTAGTAGGCCTCCTCTCATCACGAGAGTTTTCTTTACTGAGGCCTCCGCTCCACAGAGCTCCGCTACGAGCGTCGTCAGGCCTCCTCTCGGAGGGGAGTTGTAGGTCTCCGCTCTTGGTGTGGTAAGGCTGCTGCGCTTGGCCTTCACCCTAGAGCTTCGTAAGCGCAGGGAATGTTGTCAGGCTTCCTCTTAATAGTAGAGTCGGCTGCTTTTCAGCGAGGCCTCCATTCCCCTGAGCTCCGCCCGGGCTATCTAAGCTGAGTCGGTGGCCCCAATGGGGCCCCCTCGCCTAAGCCTGTGGTGTAGAGAGGAGTGTTTGGGCTGAGACCGCCACTCCTGAGCTCAACCTGTAGAGGGCGTAGTAGGCCTCCTCTCAATATGAGAGTCTTCTTTACTGAGGCCTCCGCTCCATGGAGCCCGCTATAAGCATCGTCAGGCCTCCTCTCTGAGGGGAGTTGTAGGTCTCTGCTCTTGGTGTGGTAAGGCTGCTGCGCTTGGCCTTCACCCTAGGGCTTCATAAGCGCAGGGAACGTTGTCAGGCTTCCTCTTAATAGTAGAGTCCGCTGCCTTTCGCCGAGGCCTCCGTTCCCCTGAGCTCCGCCTGGGCTACATGGGTGTGCTAGAGTCGGCGGCTCAAGCCGAGCCCCCTCGCCCCGCCTGTGGCGTAAGGAGCATGTTGACTAACACCCCCGCTCCTGAGCTCATTCTGCTAGGTCTTTGCGAGATGAGCAAGGTCTTCCTGTGTGTTTGGTAACTCACGGTATCCTTGCTCCCCCAAGCTGTGGCTGGGGTATGACTCCCTCCGAGTCTCCTCGCTAGTGGCCTGGAGTACACTGTGATAACAGCACTATAATTGTCCTGTGCACCGTCCCGGTTCACGAGTGAACTTGGGTAGCCCTCCAGGTTTGGAGGGTCTGCACTGTTGCTTGCTGTTTCCTGTGCTTGGCTTACTAGACCCTAGCAATAGAGCAGTGTGTGAGGGCCCTGAGAATCCGGTCGGTGTGCCTTCCCTGCTCGCCGGAGCTCCACTCAGTTGGTTTAGGGGCAGTGGCTCTGGCAGAGCCCCCTTTAGTCGCTCCTGAGTGTTCAAGTCGTGTTTACGTCTGAGCTCCTGAGGAGCCTAGTTGTAGAAAAGGGGTAGGTGTGAGCGGCTTGCTCCTCTCTCTCTGAGAGTTGTCCCCTTGCAGGTGAGCTCCCGCTCCCCTATGCTCCCTCAGGCACTTTCTGCGAGTCGTCGGCTTCTCTTAAGCCTCCTTCTCACTGCCTGGGGTCTGAGAGGGTACTTCTTCGCTCTCTGAGCTCTCTACGGCTATCCTCCTCTCCGTGGCGTCGTAGGCTTCCTCTCGTTACGAGAGTATTCTCTGCCGAGGCCTCCGCTTCACGAAGCTCCGCTCGGCGACCTTTAGCGAGTGGTAGGCGAGGTAAAGTATTCCTGCCTCCTCTGGTCGGTTGATGCGTAGGGGTGTCGTCAGGCCTCTCTGAGGAGATCGGGCCTCCACCCCGTGAGACCCCGCTACGCTCTGAAGTACAGGAGTTTTTTGGCCCTCTCATCTTGAGAGTGTACCCTTCGGGAGGTTGGCCCTACTTCTCTGAGCGAAGCGATGCTGCACCTCAGTTCTTGCCTGAACCCAAACGACTTGGGTCGGCGCGAGGGCAGTGGAGTCACCCTTGACTCCCGAACTGGACTTGGCTGTCGAGCGTTGTCAGGCCGACGACTATGGCCTCCGCTCCGGTGAGCTCCGCTTGTAAGAAAGTGGTTCCGCTGAACCCCCTTGCTGTCCACAAGTGTTGAGTGCTGTTCCCCTCTACGCTAAAACTAGAGGAACAGCTGCAAAGTGCTGGCCGTGTGCCCAGCCGCTCTTAGAGCTCAGTAGCGCCTAAACGTGTAGACCTAGCAGTTGCGGCTCTAGGTCTTCGCTTTGCGGGTTCAGTCCTGAGTGGAGTGGCTCCTGCACTCCCTCGGACTCTAGATCGAGCGTGCTTGGGCCTCGGCTCTGGTTCCTTGAGGCCTCCGTTCTCTAGTAGCCCGACCCGGGTCACTGCAGGTCACGGGACAGTTCCCCTGGGGGTCTCTGACTGATGGTTTTACCTATTAAGTGCAGTCACGCCCTTCAGCATGGCGGCGTTGGTATTTCGTTCCCCAAAGCGACCCCTAGGGGACGCAGCATAGAGTTCCCTTCGAAAGGGAACGTCTCAGGTTACTATTGTAACCATAGTTCCCTGAGAATAGGGAACGAGATGCTGCGTCCCCTAGGGGTCGCTTTGGGGAACACCTTCGGTGTGACAGGTGTCTAAAGCAAATCATCTAATCACGTCAATGAACTTGACAATGGCTGGCAGCTGCCTATGACATCACCACGGGTGCGGCTGCAGGTATAAAGGAGCACACAAACAGTAAGTCATCCACTTCATATCTGAAGGGAGACAGCAGCAGGAAGGCTCGAAGCATGGCAAAGGGACGCAGCATCTCGTTCCCTATTCTCAGGGAACTATGGTTACAATAGTAACCTGAGACGTTTAGCTGATCTATAGCCAATCAGAATGTAGAGCATACGTTGTCATACTACTAGAAAAAAAGAGAGAGTGTGTCTATTTAATAAAAAAATAAAATAAAATAAAAATTACAATGGAAAGGGAAATTAAGTTAAATGTGAGTGATAAAAGAAGAAAAATCCTTTGTTGGCATCGTTTTGTTTACCAAAGCATATTTAACCTTTGCCAAGAATATAAATACAGATCAAATGCAGCTTAAAAAATAAAAAACTAAATAAAAATAAAATACAATGATGTAAAATAAGTACTTATAAACTGTCAAATAAAGCTTATGTAAAATAGTTTTTGCTTGCTCGATCCAAAATACTTATTTTGGGAAAACTGTAGCACATAGTTTTATGACCTAGAGGAAGAAAAATCCTCTGATTTCATTATGAAAGAGATAATTCATCAGAATTAGAGGGAAATATTTCTGCTGCTTGAAATATTGCAGGGGGCTGAACGGACTTGCAAAATTAATTAAAAACAACTGGCATTAAAAGCCTTTAAAACTATCCTAAACAAATCAAAGTGTCAGAGCACAACACAACTGATTATTCTCAAGGTGAAATGGGATTGTGGGTTGCTTCTCCAAGTAAATTCAAAGCAGAGATTCAAACGATTCTGAGGCTTTCTGTACTCGCTTTGCTTTTGCAATTCATGAGGCTGCAGCTCAACCATCATTCAATTGAACTTCGGAAAAACGCATGAGCAGCTTCCTTTGAAGCTCCCTGATAGCTCACACTCTGAACCTCACGGTTCACCCAGAACATCCTTAACAAATCTTTAACCAGCACCTGTTCAGCTGCAGAATGGTTGTCAACATTCTCACCTCAGCCAGTGAAGGCAAATGTGGAGGCAAAGTCAAGGCAAAGGGCTCAGGTGTCCCATATTTACAAATAATTTGTAGGAAATGCAGATGTGCAGTGGCAACTCTCCCCAGCATGGGTCATTTCCTTCTCAAACACGTGTCTTGCATTAAAGTGACAAATCAACAACAATAAAATGTTGTCAGGAACCCCTGGGGTGCACCTTGCCTCCCATCAGCTCTTCAAATAATGCATTCACAGACTTTGAACTATTATCACAAACTACTACTAATAACTACTAATGAACACACATTTATGGTACTCTTAAATTTGCAGCTTTTTGCTTAATGAAATGGATCTCCGTCTCACCTACTAAGTTCAAAGAAAGAATGGGAGCAGGCCTTAATTGGCTGCACATTTACAATATTTTGTTGTCTAATTCCTCATGTGCACAGGTGCTGCTCACATTACCATAGCAAAATTAATTGCCGTTATACTGCAACTGCTTCTTTGTTTAGAGCCTAACAACAGATAAAGATCTCCGCAAGGAGCTGGATCCACAGAGAGATAGAGTAGGAGGGAGGGTGAAAAAGAGCTTTCACTATTGTAAGAGGTAGGAGCTTTCATCTGTAAGGAAAAGAGATGACAAGAAAATGTAAATCCAACATTAAGGTCTTTCTTCAGTTATGGACACTTTTGAAGTACATGATACACAAAAAGACATCAATAGTTTAATCCGTCTACCATTTGTGTGGAAACAGTGGACACAGTTAGCTACACCACAATATGTTTTTTTTTTTTTACAATATCAAACAAGTATCATAATTTCCTCAGCATCTCACATTATGATTCATTTTGTGGTAAGAATAACATTAAAGGGGATCATTGCATGAGAAATAAAATGTCCTTGATCTTTTAACATATAAGAGGTCTCTTTTCCATTAAAACATCCTGCAAGCTGTATACCTTAATATGTCCTCCTCATTAAAATCATAACATATTTATTTAAAGTCACCACGGATTCAAAACTGACGTTTCTTGTTTATATGGAATATTGCAATATTTATTATAAATTATTTGGCTGTGTATATCATTCTATTTTTTTTAATCATGCGCCCACGTAATCATGGATCAACAAATCTTCCTCTCCCTCTTGCCATGACATCTCTTCTGTTCTCTGATGAGGTTTACTGGCATGAGGGCGGGACAACCTGTCACTCACATGAGATCCACCAATAGCAAACATCCAATCACTTCCCCAGGGACAAAGACCCACCATACTTTTTTTTTCTTTTGCAAAAGCCATTTCACTCACATATAAGTAAAAATAACAATTATTTCATTGCAATTAGTTAATGTTTTAGTGTTTTTCTCATCCATCCATCAATGTTCCAAACCTTGTTGATTTAACAATTCAATCAATCAAGCAATCAATATTATTTTGGTATTAATATTATTAATAATATTTGTGCCCAAAAGAAACACTCATAAACCATCTTTCATGCACAACAAGAAAACATAGCACACAACCTTTTGGAGCATTACCAAAGTGAAGAAGCCACACAAGACACTGAAAAGTTGACCAAACTTGACCAATGCTTGACCAATGCTGTCATTTTCCTGACTTGCAAGAAAAAAAAGAGAAGAAAAACAAAATTCACAACAGATGCAGATGTGCAGTTGTCCCGATTATGTTGGCACATTGAGATTTGGTGTAATGTGAGAGTGTACTGAACTGTGACGTTAATCATATGCCGCTGCAACCTAGTGGAAACTGGTATCTTTTCCTCAGTGAAACGATTAGAACAGTTCAAATCAGCGGATGATCGCAGACATGATATTTCGAGCCATTACGTGGGTCATTAAGTTACACTCTCATTAGCACCCTGCAATTATGGGTGATATGACCGTCTGCTGAGATCTCACATCCGACTGTCACAGCTCTCCAGCTCGTTCAAACTCACTCACTCAAAATCTCTGCTCTCAGAACTCAAAGTCTTGTATGATATAACACAACCATCACCACGTGGGCACCAGAACTAAAGAATTAGAGCAGCTCTCATCCACAGGGTGTTATTGACCTTTCCGCTAAAATCGTTTCTATTTTCGCTGATGTGCAGCGTGAACAAGAGAGCAAATCTGAGCAAATGCCATAGTTTAGCCTAATTCTGACTCTGACGAAATCAGAAACCGCAGCCGTGCTGCATGCAGAAGGAGCAATTTTGAGCGATGATGCCCTGTTAATTCAGAGTTCAATAGAAGACTAATTAGTCCAATAAGTGAGAGGTCTCCACGGATTTACAGGCCGATCAATTCAATTAACAATGGGAGGGCTAGTGAATAGAGGCGTGCATCGGTAAATACCCCTTATACCTTGGGACAAGCTCTGATTGTCTTACAGCAGTTGAAGATCTACAGGATAAATGAAAGTCAGAAATCACAAGTGCACCTGTATGTTTTTTTTATTTTACTTTATAAGTTATACTGTGACCTGGCTACCTATTGCTAACAATACATATGGATTTAAAGTTTTAGCATGTTGAAATATCTTGTCCTCATCAGGGTATGTAGTTGGTATAGTATGTATATATTGTTTTAATCAATATTATATTTCAAAAACAATATTTATTTTTATTTTTAAGTGAATTTGATGTGAGTTTGCAATATTTATTTATATGCCAGTGTATATTTTATTTATGTTAATTTCAAGTTATTTTAGTACAGTTTAAAGTGTACATTTTGAAAATTAATAAAACAACTGAATATGCTTGTGTTATAATTAAAGGAAGTATTTATATTAGCAGACTATCAGAAATGCAGTATGTTCTGGTCAAGCTCCAGCTCTTTAATTGTGGGTTGATTATTTACACAGTGGAAAGTAATTAACAGTTTGTCTAGCACTCTGGCACATAACAGGATGAAAATAAAGGGCTAAAGGGGTATGAATTTATTTAAAAATGTTAAAATTGCTGATGAGATTATACCAATTTCTCTAATGTTACCAAAACAGAAATTTTAGTAATACAATGCATTGTTACTTACTTGTGTTTGTACTGTTACTTTCACAAATAATAGTGATGTCCCTTCTTGAGACATGTTGTTATTAAGGAACTAGCTTTTGGAAAGTATGGAGAGTAATCATGAGGACACAGTAAAAACCTATTAAGAAATTGAAGAAGAAGATGAAAGAATATTGGGAATAGATCATTGATCACATTTATCACATCCATCTGTATACTTCCTCCAGAAAGCTGAGATCGTGTGATCTTTGCTTACTTTGCATACTTTTTTGCTTACTTTACTTGCTTATATCCAGACTTACTACATTGTAATGTTGCAGCTACATATCAACTAACTCTCATTAGAGTATTAGTAGACTGGTGGGGTTAGTAGAATGAGTTGACATGCAGTTGGGAAGAATTAGAATTAAAGAATTAGCACAGGGGTGCTCAATACGTCGATCGCGATCTACCAGTCGATCTCCAAGGTACTATTGGTAGATCGCATGACATGAGGTGAGGTGACATTGTCATGAACTGACGCTATACAAATAAAGTTGAGTTGTTTTGAATAAAAACTAGACGTAAGCGTATCAGCCATCCCGTCACTTGATTGATACACAGGACAACCAGTCAGATGACATCTGATTTTTTTATCATACAATTAGGTCACTGTGCGTGCTCAAACAACGCCCCAATGCTAACAAGCTAGTCGTTAGTTACATCCTAATTTTCCGCTCTGTTTTTTCCTCTTAAACGTAAGATAGGGTATAAAAATGAGTGGGGGAGACTTTTTTTCACGATGTCATCAGAGTGAACTTAGGTAATGGCAAAAAAAAAAAGCACATGTGCCAAAAGCATTATGTTGTGTTGTGCAACATATGTGGTTCTACATCAACATAAGTTTTAAGAATCCTCAATATATTTCTCAATAAATATAATGGGTAGATCATTTTGACTTGGTCATTTCAAAAGTAGCTCCCATGCTGAAAAAGTGTGAGCACCTCTGAGTTAGCAGATATTAAGCAGCTAGTCTTACTCCAATAAGAGTCAGCTGATATGAAAAGTTACTCATAGCCAACAGAATGTCTAAAGGGGACAGTCAAAATAAAAAGTTACCAATCATTGTTTTACTGTTGAATTTGTTTTATTTATTTATTGTATTTTGTGCTTTGTATTTCTCTTTTGTGTTTCTTATTGTTTTATTTTTGTACAGCACTTTGGTCAAACTACTGAATAGAATATGAATCTTCAATAGACCTATAACAGTAATTTAGTTTGTTTTGGACTTGAACAGGTTTTGCATTGTTCCTAGATCAGTTTCCTGGCTTTCCTTTCTCCTAGTTCATCTGTTGCTATGGTTTTTGATTTGCCCTATTGTGTCTCACCTGTATCTAGTTAAGTATCTTGTTTGTAGCCCTCATTTTCAGTTTGTCATCTGTCTGTTAACGTTTTTGTTACTGTTATTATGCTGTTTTGCTGGTTGTTCTATTAGCGGTTTTGAGATTGCTAGAAGCTTGATTTTCTTTATTTTTAATTTTTGTTGTTATTAATAAAAACCTCTGAAAATTGACTTTTTTTTGTTCATACTTTGATACAACCAAAGCTGAAAAGACCAAAGCTTCGACCTGAAAGCCTTTGCTGTAATGGCATATTCATCATTAATACTCCATACATCATCAGTTCACACAGTTATATTGTTGTTCCCCTCGTGATCATTCACAAAGGATTGGGTGTGCTATTGTGTTGTGCCATATTTGCTTTTATGTGTGGTGCCTTAAAATAAATAAAGTAGTCTAACACATTGTGTTGACATTTTAATTGCAATGTTCCATCAGTTCAGCCGTATAATAATGGTAGAAAACATCATGTGATTGTCATAATTATGCTCTTTTGTAACTGCAATTAAGCTACATTAAAATCACAAAGAACATTAAAATGGCAGGAGCAATAGCTTTCACCTGTTAGCAACTGTACCTTCCACCTGTTTGTATTTATACTTTAAAACCAGCTGCTCTGGCTATGTCCAAAGTATAATTTAGAGAAAATATGGCAGGAACTGAGAAGGATGAATCAGACAATTTGGAGCACCATTGTCAGAACACATTTATAATTTACTTTGTAATTGAAAACAATAATATCTATTGGTGAACTCATTAAAATGTGAAAATTACATGGTATCTGAATAGTGAAAGATTAACTTTCCCCTCCTATTTACAACACCTGAACTGTCAACTTGACATTTTGTTAAAATTCATTGCAAAAATGAAGTTGTTACTTCTGAGAAATACTTGGATATTTTGTTACCTGATGCAATTTTCAGATTTATGTTCTGTTTTGTTCATGTTTCTTTCTGTTTTTGGTTGTGTCATATTTGCCTGTGTGCCCGTTCATTGACCAAGTGTCTCGGTTTTTCTGATTATCTTATAATCTGTGGTTCAATTAATTAACAATCTGTATTTAAGCCCAGTGTTCTTTCTGATCTTTGTCCTGTCTACATCAATGTGAGATATTGTTTGAATTATAGTCGGTTTCCTGTTTTATTCATCTTAGTGCATTGCAAGTTTACAAATATTTGACATCAATGAAATGCAGACATTTTAGAACTTTCAGACTTAACCCTCCCAGTGTAATCAAAAAATGCATATACTTTGTGCAATCCCATCTCCCAGTGCAACTTAAGGTTATAATACATGCATACCTTAATTTTAAATCAAATCTGTAGATGCGATTTTTTAAGGTACAGTGTTATTACCCTGTTACCACTACATTATTCTTAGATTTAATTAATTCAAAATTGAGTAATTCTTTGAAATTTCAAATTACACATGACCTACAGGAAATCTAGTAGCATAGTGTCACGTCACTGTTCATCCAGGACTCTTAATTTGTCTTTTTGGTCACATATTATTTTGTTCCAGAACTTTCCGTCACTCATCAGTTGTTATGGTCACTAATCATCGCAGGTGTTTGTCTTTTGTTCATCACTAGTAGTATATTTAGTTCTCCTTCTCCACCGTTCATGTCGGTTTGAAGTTTGCATTTGCCACATGTTAGTGATCACGACTGTTGCCACACCCTGCATTAATTATTAAAGTTCTGTTGGATTTCATCTTCATCTTCGTTCCTTCCCTAAAACCTGTGACACAGAACAATTTTGTATATAATTTCCAGAAATGTATAAGAACATAAAAATAGAATTGTCTGCACTAATTTGATTAAAGTTCTCTTGCATTTTCAACTCATAGCTGCATAAAACCGCTTAATACGATTTAATTTAAATTGTTATTATATTTATTATTTGTTTTTTAAAAGATGCAATACATTACTATATTGTAATGAGCAGCAGATGCTCTCTCTCTCTCTCTCTATATATATATATATATATATATATACAGTGGTACCTCGAGATACGAAAGGCTCAACTTACGAAAAATCCAAGTTACGAAAGCAAAGATTAAAAATTTTACTGCTCTATATACGAAAAGTTTTCAAGATACGAAAGGTTTCTGAAAGTCAGAGATTCGCCCCATAACAATTTTGAAACTCGCACCGCACGCCGCCATCTTAGTTATAGTAGACTTGCCACCATCCTCCAAACGTGGCTGAGAGGTTAAGGTGACGAACTAGAAATTGATTGGGGTTTCCCCGTGTAGGTTCGAATCCTGCTGACAACGTTGTGCACGTGCGTTATTTGACTTTTGTCCTCCTCCTCTGCCGCCACTTTCGGATATAGCCTCCCTCGAAAGGTAAGCTTTGACTTTTTACGTTATTTCATTGTTTATAGGTCAATTTAGCTTTATTATGAAATTTAATGTGGTGTTTTTGGAGGGCTTGGAACGGATTGGAACATGTAAAATGTGTTCCAAGATACGATAAACTCATTATACGAAGGCCGCCTCGGAACGGATTAATTTCGTATATCGAGGTACCACTGTATATATATATATATATATATATATATATATATATATATATATACACTGCTCAAAAAAATAAAAGGGATACTTAACACAATGTAACTCCAAATCAATCACACTTCTGTGAAATCATTAGCTTCATAGCATAATTGCCTAAGTAATTTTTTGGCCAAATTGTGATATCTGCCTATTTTTATTGTCCTTCCACTGCTGCATCATCCTGCCTTTCTGCCAATGTCCTTAGCCAATCACAACACTTATTAGGATCCAAAAAAAAACCCCATCAATTAGTCATCTCTTTGACTTAAGCAGTGTTGAGTTTTTTCATGTTTTCCAAAAACATTGAAATATGACTCAGGCAATTATGCTATGAGGCTAACGATATATATATATAAATATAAATATATATACACACAACAAAAGTTGACATGTAACTTGTAAATTGTGCATTGGACAAGGAGTGCATTGGCCTCTCATCGCTCTTTATTTACCTTGCCTAGTTAACAGTACCAACAAAACCTTGTCACGATGACTCAATCCAACAAGAAAAATATTGAACCAAGTTTGGTACTATGGAAATGTTGCCCGTATGTGTATATTATTTTTCTATGAGGATTGTTTGAACCTGTACACCAATTACACCCTGTCATCCGTAAATTTACGTCACTGTTGAAGACGTTTTCTGTGAAACTCCTCCTGGTGGTCTTGTGAGTCACCGGGGGCACCATTAGTCACTGGAAGCAACTTTTATGCATAATGCATAGCTGTTCCTTATTCCCTCCGAACATGTTTGCTGTATTCCTTACCAATATTTTTTGTACAAAAATAGCTAGAGGGAAAATTGTTCTGCTTTAAAATCGAAGAGAAAAACATTCAGTTCCATATTCATTTGAGGGTGTCTTCTGCTTGTGAAAGTAATGATGGGCTGGCTAGGGCTTTGAAAGGATTTTAAATTAATGTCAAAAAGTAAAGAATATTTCTAATCTCTATCTTCAAAGGCACCCATCTGAGGTCCCGCATCCCCCAAGCCTTGCAATGCACAAGGTTGTTGGGAATTATTGATTGGCATTACTGCAACATATCTACTTCAGGGAGAAGATTTCCTTTGGTTTCATCTCCTCTTTCAGAATCATTGGTTTTATTCTTCAGTGCTGCTGATACATCGAAACATTTCCGTTTGCAAAACAAATGACTCACCTCCTCAAACTATTTTCACATAGTAATATTATCAAGCACAATGACACTAAGTGCCTGAGATAGAACTAGATGATATGTGTGTGTGTGTGTGTGTTCCTGAGGCATATAGAGCAAATTGCCAGCATGAGCTCTTTGTTTTGTCATTATGATAAGCTTGCTTTTTAGATGTACCTTTGATCTTCAGGTTCACGAATATGCCATGTCCTTGATTGCAGGTTCAATTGATCTTTCATGTTTTCTGTTGTTGCACTTGTCCCATTTGTTGCACACTGTATTTCAGACTTGCGCTTGTGTTATTAGTGTTTTCCCTGCATTGATATTCCTCAAATATTCAAGTTAGTGTTGGCCCATGAAGTCTGAAGTTATGAGGAAGCTAACAGAGCGAAATATAAGTTGTTATTCACTGAAAAACCTGACATTATTTCTGTTGTCACTGCGTGTGATGTGTAATTCATGAACAAGTCGTTATTTTGAGTTCACAGACATGCTCTGAATTATTCATTCACAAATCAAAATGATCTGCTTCTCTAGTTCAGGCTCACTGAATCAATCCAATCATAACAGCCAAATGAGGAAGATTTACAGTGAACGAGTTTCATTTTGTTTATATAGTCTTTGGCAACCACTGTTATTTCTGTCTAGAAATAAAAAGAGTATATTTGTAAATTCAGTTATTTTAATCTATTGGCTTTTTAAGGCAGCACTTCGAAACGCACTCCCCTCTGTGCCACATCTCTGAAAAACCGTATGCATTTAAACATATGAATACACCTGTCAGCAAATGGACATGGCTGCAATTTATTACATAACATCCTTTTTGGCATTTAAATCATATTGACTTGTTTTGGATCTCAAATTAATTGGACTAATGGAACTACTGCAAGTCATTGTTCATAAATATGTGTTCAGAACCTGACTTTGCCATCTATTAATTTATGACTAGAGAGAGTTACAGCATATCATAAAACTACATGGCACAGACATATAATGTGAATCTGAGGAGGCCCCCAGGCTCACCTTGTTACCCATGATTCAGTTTAGTGCATTTGAGTTATAAATCAAACTGAGAAAAGGATCACTTCAGGCATCGTCTGCTTTAAGTACTGCTTTATTTTCTTATCCTATCCCCTAATTTTATTAAGTTTCGAGCATGATAACTGAACCTTTATTTTTTGCTGTATGCTAAGGTTTTTTATGCTATGCTTCATAGATAAAGAGTAAAACAAATAAAGAGGAGGGTAAAAAACTAAACAAAAAAAACATTAATTGACTGAAGTGATAAACATATAGTATTGTTTTTGTGAGACAGTTCAGAAGATTCAAGACAAGCAGCGCTTATTCCATCACACTGTACAATGTTGTTAAGCTCATATATATGTAAATAATATACAACTGCTTGTTTCTTTCATGTTTTTTATCTGATCTTTTGATTTGCATCCTTACATCCTGTTCACATCAAATCCATAAATCAAAATGAAATTGATTAAATGAAATAAGCAGTCATAATATTTTAGGAATTGACTTAGCTCAGAAACAATTTACTTTTGATTACAAATGTGATTTGATAGCACTGAATGTATTTGTTTAGGGTAGAAATGATATTGGTCTTGTTGAAGCAAGATATCCAGAGTATGATGTGTTTTATTTTATTATTTGCTTGTCAGGAGACTGGTTCAGTTGGGTTTTTGCTCTCTTTTGAAATGCACATGCTTTGAAAGTATGTGGATAGAATTACTGTGCAAACCTTTAAGTCACATTGAAGCTCAATTCTCAGATATCTGGCCCTAGAGGTTAGAAATGAGGTGTCAGGTATTTTCTGCTCTGTTTAATGTAACACTTGTGATGCCACCCAATTACAAATAGTGATAATTTAGCCTTGACTTAATGATGCTTTTAATGAAGTGCCATGCAAATGAACAGATAGTGTATTGCTTGCATTATTTTCTGCTTTGTTTTCTCTCTATTTATGTAATACTAATAAGGACTACGCATAAAACCTTAGTCAAAGCAATTTCATCTGAAGATGTAACACATGCCCATAAGTATATTTCCACAGGCGTATGGGTGAAACTTGCTTTCATTTAGCCTTGAGTATGTCCCAGCGGTCTCTTGGCTTAGCCAATCTCTAAATCTAAATGGGGTGACCTCAGTACCACTTTGTCCAAATCAGCTGCCATCTTCTCTTTTCTCCTCAAAATCACATGAATGAACAGTACATTTGTATTTCACAGATGTGCACCATTGTCCGGATCCTGATATTTTGCCTTAACAAAATTGCAGCACCTTCGGTTTGTTTCATTGTTTTCCAAAATACAGAATGAAATAAAATTTTGGTAGACCGCCAGAAAAGTTTGAACCCAGGTCAACACTGCTTTCATGCTCATCGAATTGAGCTCTTAGCGTAAGTGAGGAGCTACAACCACAATATTCCAATTCAATTATCCAAGTGTTCCATCTGAACATGGCATAAATCTTGAGCTTTGAAGGGGCTGAAATATGAGCTCCCAGAAAAAGTCATCTCATGGATGAGAGGTGGAATTCTGTTGGAGACAGGGATTGATCTAAAGGCCCTGGCCGGAGTGCTGTTGATAGCTGTGTTTAGAAAAGGATTTTGGGGCCAAGATCATCTCTCTTCAGGTGAACTCTAGTCTCTCGAGTGCCCAAGACCCATTCATTCTGTTTCAAGCAATCTCTTTGATGATTCACTTTGAAGAAAAGTGACATATCTGAAGTTACTCCACATGAATTTAAAGCAGTTACATTATATAACATTCTCTATTTATGTCTGCTATCCTCATAGGATTCCAAACTCAGCAGGAATCGACTTTTACGCCCAAATATTAATTGATGCTTTGTCCCAAATAAGATTACTCGCCATTTCTGACTTCTTGCCAAAATAACCAGCAAGAATTTCACTCTCCAGCTCAATGCCCCGAGGTCACATTCCATTAATCCGGGTTTAGGGGGCATTTAAAAGCATCCCTTGGCCCCTGGAGGAAGAGAGTATAACCTAAAGATAGGACATATGAGGTAAATTGGCATTTATTAGTCCCCCCTGGCCTTTGGTCAGTATTCAGCTCATGATGCAATTGACCCAGACATTTAATTAAACTCTCCAATTAAATTCTCATATGTTGCTCTCATTGGGCAAATGCAGAGATAAGAATCCAAATTTCAGGGGCTGAAAGCAGGGCCATTGTGCTGAGAAACGAACGGTTCTCTCTCCAGAGATCCCGGCTGTAAACATGCCCTTTTGTGGCCGACCATTGAGTGACATTAGGCCAAACGTGCGTTCAGGGGAATGCACAGGCTGCTGTGATCGTTAAATCATTTTGGATGTGATGGACGTCTTCTCCATGTCCTCCAAAATGTTGCCCTGGAGACAGAGATAGATAAAGGAGACTGGGGCTAGTTGTCACATGGGGAAATTGTGGCAAGGTCAGCATCTATAAAATGTATAAATCCAAACAAACCAACATAAAATTGTTTGCGTATGATGCATTTAGATTTATTTTTTAAATATTTTTTTCTATCTATAAAAATAATTCATTGATTTTTTTTTTAAGCCTTGTAGTCAAGACTTTTAAATGTCTATGAATAAATACACTGAAATAAATCTAGAATGAGATATATTCACTGAAATAAAAAGTGTGACAGCAAACGAATGTTTATGTTATGGTTACAGTACCACCATTATATCAAATACTGAACACTATGATAATGCAACTATGCGCTTTTTGATCAGAGTTGGAGGTAAGGTTTAATTTTAATTTAGCTAAGGAAATTAAATTCTGCCAAGATATCATCAGGAGGTTGTCCTCTGAGGAATGAGTGTCTTTCTACTTTCAGTGATAAGGCATGTGACAAAACAAAACAGATGCAAAATCAGGAGCTAAGCAAGGAAGGAGGGAGTATCAGAGCATGATCATGATTTGACATATAAAGTTTAAGCGCAATATTTTGTATACCGTGCCAGTGACATTGGATAAAACACTATGTGGTAATCTTTATAACAACTTTGGCAATGAGTTATATGATTTTTTTTTTAATTATTATTATTATGTTTGTTTATTTTTTCCATCTGTTCAGAATTTGGTGAAGATCAAACAACTGGTGTTGGAGGAGTTCAAAAAATGGCATTGTCTGCATGAACAAACAAACAGAAAGAGGTGAGATTCATAGTGTCACAATCCTGTCCAGTCTTCACCTTCTTCCTGTTTCCTTGAGTGATCTTCCCAGTGCCATTCCCTTCATCTGTCTTGTCATCAAAAATCTCTTTAGTCTTGTCACCTGTGTCCCATTATTCCTTGTGTATACATTCCCTTATGTTTGTCTTTGTCTGTCAATATGCGGATGTGCTAAGTGGGCGTCTCGCTGTTTATCCTGTTGGACTTTTATTTTCTGTTTTGCACAAGAGTGCCAAAAGTTATAAGTATATTTAATTTAAATGAAAATAATTTAATTTATTTTGACCACTAGGTGCAAGCACTCTCATGTTAAGCTGAGGATGATAAATAGTTTTGCATCAATATGCCTAAGTGTCGCAGAGATATAGCCTTGTGACCACCTTGGCATGTTCTTTGTCAAATTTTGTTAATTTGTTTGACAAATAAATACCATAAGAATTTGTCAGAATGATCTGAAGATCTTGTTTAATACACAAAATACACAGTCTAGTCTAAGTTTTTTTTTTTTTTTTTCAAAAAAAATTAACTATTGGTGGCACTAGAATCGCTGGATTAGAGACTACACATTTGCTGTGGCAATAGGTCAGACTGCCAGTGTACCAAAATTTCATTAATTTTCTAAAAACTTTGTTATGGGCTGACAGAGACTCAGGAGCAGAAGAAGAAATAGATGCTTATAGTATTATGCAACAAATAATTGCTCATACTTCACTCAGTTTTGGTCTATAAGACTAGGGGTCTATAAGACTTTGTTAAGACTACTAGATAGTCAAATGCACTTATTTGTAAAACAAATCTTGTTTCCTTGAGATATGAATGTAAGCACAGTAATGTCTTATGTCTGTATATAAATACAGATTGTGCCTTTGGTCTTGCAGCGTAAAAGCAGCCTAATGGACATGCCACTGTCTATCTCTTATATCTTTTTCTATTTAGAAAAATAAAATGGTTCTCTGCTCTTAACTGATAATCTATTTTATCACCTGTAATGCATTTCATTATTCAGTCATACTGTATTACATACTGTTAAATTATTATTTTTTAATGTTTAATCAAAAATACTTGAAAGCTATATGGCCATTGTTTTAATTCATTATTTATTGAAACATGCATTTTTAATAATATTTAAAAATTCAGATCATTAAATATATATGTGAAATAATCTTGTGTCAAGAATAATGCAATTTCACAACTCCTAAATGTTGGAATTGTGACAGCACTTCTATAGAACCATATCTAGAAATAAAAATATTATAGGAAATATTTTGTCACTTAGCAAGCACACACAATGGTAAGGATATGTTAGTAGCCTGTTAGTAAAATTCCAAACAAGGATCATGGTTTATTATGCTTAAATGTCCGCCTTGATGAGTTGGCAAGTAAAAACAGTCAGTTATGACCTAAAGTGAAAGTACATTTTTGGGGAAAATGATTATGTAATAATTAAGGGTTGGTCAGGACCTTGTTCAATGGTAATCCAAAGCATTGTAATGATCCTTGCCTTAGCGAACAGCACACAACACAATAACTGTTATTGTGTAATAGAATTTTTGAAGCATCATGCAACAACATTAATTATGTTCTTAGACCAGCATCTCTAATGAAGTGTTAATTGTGAGCAGACAAAAGTAGCATGCTGGATACAAAGCACCACTAATTAATATATTTGTTTCAGAGCACAATTCAATACAACAATGTTTCCTCTCTGACCATAATGAAAATATGATATGATGTATTATATAAAAAGTATATTAAGTTTGCTATGCAAGGTCATGACTTCCAAAAGTTCATGATTATAATCAGATATCTGGCGAATCTTGAGTCAGAATTTGACTCAAAGCCTTGCTTAAGGCGAACCGTCAAGAGAGAAACTGTACAAAAATAGAAGAACAATTATATATTTAACCTAGAGTCAGCAAGAGCTACACAATTTCCTTAGAACTTATTACAGGTGAAATGCTTGTAATTGCCTGCAGCCACTTACTACTGTGTCTGTGTGTGTTTACATTTATGAAATGTCACTTAAATGTCACTTCTGAAGTGTCTTAAACACTCGGTTCTGCTTTCTTGATTCCTTGCTCTGTGACTGTTCTTTAGGCCAGTGTTCATTAGGTAGGTGGCGAATATCCTTAGCCATCCCTGTCCTTTGATCCTGTTACACTGTCCTAAATGCACTAGGAAATACACTGTCACCCTTTATAAAAGAGGTGGAGATGCTCCTGGAAATGCCTTTCAGTGCTTGAGACTTAAAATAACTCCTATATTACTATCTCTGCCTGGCATACTAGGAAAATGGAGCTTTGGAGGTCCACCAAACCTTTTTCTTCCTGTAAGATCACCTGTAAGATCAAAGCTTGTAAGTTTATTATTGTTTTTGCTTTAATTTAGTGCTATAATAATAATGTACGCTGTACTGCATCTTCTTTCATAAAGTTGACATGGGACAGTTTTTTTGTCTGTGAAATGCTAATGTGAAACGCCATCAAGTGCATTAAATCATATTCTGGTGTGGCAGCTTGGTTCATGTATGTTAAAAATTAGGCATTTAATATAATGTCAAGGATACGCAGAACATGCTATGATTAATGACGTAATTATGAACTTGAAAATGGAATACCTCCATATTATGAAATGAGCTTTAAAGCAATTTTTAGGAATATTTAGTTCTCTGATTTCTAAGTGAAGCATGCAAACTGTAGAATATGGACGGTGCTAATGAATGATCGATCAGATTCATTATTTGATAGAAAAAGTGATTCAACAGGACCGGCTCCGTGGAGTCGACAAGTGAATTGACAAGTTAAACACCCCTAAAACACAAACCATCCTCCTGCAGTCTCTCTCTCTCCTCTGCATTTCAAAGAACACCATCATAAAAACGGCCCCTACCCCTAAGGCCTCAGAGACACATACCACAACACACAAGAATATGCCATGTGACTTTATCCTAGTTATTTATCCTTAACTTATCCTAGTTACTTTATCTTAGTTGTGTTTTGCCTATATGTATGCATGAACCTATATGTAATACTTCTGCAGAACCACGTCAATTTTTACCCTGCCTTCATTTCAAGAGTTAAAATAGTCATGCTTGGTCTCAAAATCTTTGTCTCTCAATTTGTAGACCATCTATGTGTGTTTGCAGTACTATGATGTGTCAAACTATTTCTTTTATGCCAAACACCAAAAGTCTGCATTTTTAAGAAGGCCATAAAAGATGTTAATCCGATGAGACCCAAGAACAAAGCAAAGGTTCCCGCTTCTTAGTTCCTTCGCTCTGATTGGCTGTCCCAGCAAAAAGAGGTGTGCTTCGGAAATCCCTTTAAAAACGCCAGCAGACCAAGGATCACTCTCTTCCTCTTCCTTTTCTTCTTTTTGCCACTTCTTGCTCTTCCTGCATCTTCTTCTCTTCTTCGGCGGGGATTCTTGGATCCTCCTGCGCGGCATTTTCTAAAAGGACGTTACCAGACAAAGGAACCGTATTTGAATTAACCGCGGATTCCAACGGACCCGCCCAGCAAGACTCAAAACACGGACAAGATCGCAGAATTCCTCACACAAGAATTAGCGACCAGCTACAAAGATTCATATGCAAGTATCCCTCGTTAGAGAGTTTTGAGTTATACTAATAAGTAGGTCTGATTCCTTGTTCTCAATAGGTTCTTGTCTGTAATACTACCTTTCTTTGTCTGTCTCTCTCTTCCTACTCTCTCTCTCTCTTATTCTCTCTCCTTCCCTTTTTCAGTTAATCTGTGTATATTTTGTTTATTGTTTGTTGTTTGTTGTATTGTTTGTTTATTATTAATATATATATATATATATATATATTCACATGTGATTGTCTCTGAACTGCTCAATATACACGTCACTTTAACGGTGAACGTCCCTGTTACAAATTAACGGAAATATCTTTCTTTGTGGCCAAAAGAAACCTTTCCAGAGTTCTTAAAAAGGTACATAGTTGCTGGACAATTATCCGTCCTTCTGAACTCAATTCTAGAATTAAAAGAAATTCTACAAGCCGATTCAAGCCAAAGATATTAATATTTATTATAATTCGTTTTAATTAACTGTTAATATCCAAATTCCCCTTTGTGCCGATTTATGTATGCTTGATAATAACATGATTAAACGCATGTATAAATCTGCACCATTTCTCTCAAGCTAGATTCGCTACACTACCATAAAACTTTTCACTGTTTGTATCACTCTGCTTGCTGGATTTTACACATTCGGGATAGACTGTCAGTGTCAGTGATGGGGATTTTCAGTGATTCATTCTGCAGGATAAACTGTTAAAATGTAACAGGCAATATGTAATATGTATTTTATTGATATGAATCATTATGTATAGTAAATATTTAAGGCAAGTTACTTTGTCACACTGATGGTGCTGGTGTGCGATGCAGAGACAGGCGAGGAGAAGAGGAATTCAACTGAAGAGCTTTATTAGAAAAATAAAACTAAAACATTTTAAATATAAACTCAAAACAGCAATCTTTGTGCAAAACCTCAGAAACACAATACAAACAATCACACAGTAGCGTACAACGACCGACAAAGGAACACAAGCGGGAATAAATACACAAGGAAATGAAAAACACCTGTGAGAACAATGACATACTGATGACAGGTGCAGGAAGGGCATGGGGACAGACACAGAGGGGACTCAGAAGTGAAACATATGACATGACAGTGACAACAACATGACCAGATCGTGACACTGTATGTATGAGGGAGTTATTGAATCATTCATTTAACCAGTTTTTACAAAAATCGATTGAATGAATTTGTACAGACACTTAAATTAAATACCTTTGAATGTAATATAGGCAGCTAACAGATAAACTGGCTTCTGAAGTTCAAAATATTGGAGAGAATTTTTCCCCCTTAGTCTCAAAGCCGAAGCGTGTTGCCATATTGAGGACCAGTAACATCAATGAATAAAACTGACTGAAAAGGGAAAGTGACTAGCATTTCATTGACTATAAGTTGATGAGCTATAATGTGTCAGCAATAATAAGCTATAATCTTATGATCTTATGATCTCTCCAATTCGTTGGCTTCCATAACAGCAATACACTTTGTCTTTTGCTAATTTGACAACTCATGGTGCCTACGGGGCAAATTGGCAGTGGGTGGGTCAAACAGTCCAAAACAAAAACACACATCCTGGCAGAGAACAAATTTTGAAGCAAAATATCTGACTGTGGCGTTGTTTTTCAGCTAAACAAGTATTGGAACTGAGCATGTTTCCTAAATCTCTGCAGACATATTATGCCATTGTATGCTTTAGTGGAGTAAAAAAACCAACAGCAATTACATAGAGGTCCTTTAATATGTATAAAGAATAAAGGCTAAACTCAACTGAAATAAAACAAACTGAGTGAAAGCAAAATACTTTCATATAAGAAAGCCATATCATGTCGTTTGCAAGCTAGCATCAGTTCAGCAACAAAACCAACTCAAATGATAAGAGACATAAAATAGAAAGAGGGAAAGCAATCTTTTATGAAATATAAAAGACAGGGGAAAGGAGCAATGCAGAGCAGCAGGAGGTGGAGAAAGAGACGACAACTAGAAAAGGAATTTCCTCCTTGCTGTAGCACGAGGTTGTTCTGTAAGATAGTTTGCAAACAAGGTTTCATGCTGTTTGTGGCACTGCTGTGTTTACCTAGAGCAACTAACGAGCCGCGGAAAAAAAGATGTGTTTGTTCAATCATTCTAAGTGGAGATGCAAGGTTGAAAGGGACAATGCCAAATTTCTCCAAATCATCCTTAGACTGAATGGATACTGAATAACTGCTTAAAAGAATCACCCAAAAATTAAAGTTTTGTCAATTATTTATAGTACCAACCATTATGTAATTCCAAACCTGTTTTTCTCCAAAGAATACAAAAAGAGAATTTGACAAATTTCCAACTTGCTCTTTTCCACTCATATCAATCTGCACAAAACACCACAGAAGCATTGTGTAAATTGTCTATAAGGAACAGACTGAATTTAACCATATAAAGCCTGCTGTATCATTTTTGATGCATGAATTTCTAAGTCCTCTAAACGTTGTATGATCAGAAATTCACTTCGTTGCATGCCTTCACTGCATGCTTTTTTTTAGCCTCTTTTAGGCCTTTAGTATAAATGACGATGAATAAACAGGAACGGACTTCACTAATAAACTCAATAGTGACACCATGTCCTTAAACATGTAAAGTTAGTGTGAACCGACAATAGAATGAACAAAAAAGGGGGTATTTATGCAGTGAGGAACTAAATAAGGAACACCTGAACGTGATGATTAAAAAATAGGTTACCATCGAGACATGAAAGAAACTGAACTAAACTGAACTTAAATTTGACATGTCTACATGCATTTTGATATTTATATGATTTTTAACTTATTACTGTTATATACAGTTTATTTTCCTTTTTATTTATTTTTTTCTCTTTATATATATTGTCTAAAAAATCTGGCCATTATTTCAAATGTGAAGCTTTATTAATCTAGTATTAATGTTTATCTCTAAAATTATTCAGCATTTTACAGGAAGTCATTTTTTAGGCCTATAATACCATCACTTCCACCTCATCGGTTCCACAACAATGATGTGTAAACCAGATGTACTTTATAGTCTTTACTGGTCTTTACTGTACATTCATTACTTCCCGATGTTTTTATTAAGCAAATAAGCATTCACAACCACAGAGACAGGCCAAACACCAGTCCTTGTATTTCCGTCACCCAGTCTGTTCTGCTAATTACTGCAAGTGCAGTGATGTCATTATCATTGTGTCAGCAGAAGTGAGCTTTTGATTGTAGACAGTCAAGTTAGAAGGAATGTTCATTAGTTTGTTGGTTGTTATGGTAGGATTGTGTGGCTACTTATCTCCTTCACAGAATCGCAAATCAGATCAGGGTTCAATTTTCTGATAACAATGGGTCTTATCTCCTAATGGCATTCTTTAGATGTGTTATTTATTTATTTATTTGTGTTTGTTTATTTGTTTTTGTTTTACCAAACGCCAACATTTTATCTTGTACAGATCAAATCGCACATCATTCCAACTTGAGTTTTGCTTTGTGCATTTAGGTATTATCATGAATAGTTCACCTAATTAACTGCATTTAGGATTGTAAATATTTTGTGCAAAACTACATCATTCTTTTGCACAATAACCGCTCAACTGATGTGTAATGTTTCACTCTCACAAATTCATCTCTGAGTTGAGCTTCCAGAGTCAGTAAAGACAGATGTTAAAGGAGTCAGTGGTTACCCACTGAGGCCCTGTGAATTATCCTGACAATGACAAGGATATTCCGTATAATGAGGTTCACCTTGATCTAGAAGTATTCATGGGTGCACAATAAGAAGGTGGAAGCTGCATGGTTGGTTTTATCCATGATAGAACATCACTGATAACCCCTCCACCTAATTGTAAAACATTTATGAGTTACAGTCCAGGTGTGGCACATGATTCAAGACTTAAAAATCCCTAGCAATCCTACTGTAATTTCCCAAGGATCCTAAATGTTCTTAAATAAAGTGCACATATTATTATTATATGTTTTTTTTTTTTTTTTTACATCACTCACCTACATGTAGTTCCAAACCTTTATGAGATTCTTTCAGTTAATGACTTCCATAATAGGAAAAAGTAAATACTATGAAATTCAATGGCTACTGTTAAACTTTTGGTTTATATTCTTCAAAACATGTTATTTTTTGTTCAATAGAAGAAAGACACTTTGGAACAAGGTTTGGAACAACTTTCTTGTAGCTCAATTAGCAGAGTATGGTGTTTGTGTAGGTGTTTGGGTTCAATTCCCAGAGAAAGCAATAATTAATTTTGTACACCGTCAATGTGTACCTTGAAAGCAATTAGAATAAAAGTGTCTGCCAAATGCATAAAAATTTAACTTGAAGGTAAAATAAAAACAAATTTCATTTTGGGGCAAACCATTTCTTTAACTCTTCAAAACCTACTTTATTGCCTTTAAGTATAACTGTACAGACATGCCCCTTCAGGTTGACTGTGAAATATTTAGATATTTCTATAAAGTAAACACTATATGTGTGTATGTGTATGTGTGTGTGTTTATATATATATATATATATATATATATATAATATTTATACACACTATCTCGCAATCATCATTGTATTGCATTGTATTAGATGTTTTGCAGCTACAATATTAACTACAGAGCGCTTACCTTAAAATTAAGTCTATCATCATTGTCACAGTCTCGACATGTCTTTCACATTTGGGTCCTTTCTGTATATATCTGTTGCCCTTCCTACACCTGTCCTGTTAGTCAATTACCCTGTTAGTTGTGTCAGCTGCTTCCCATTTCCTCTTCTATAAATCCCTCTCGTGTTTCCCTTGTCCTTGTCGGTTATTGTCACTGTTATATGGTTGTATCGACATGTGTGGATGTTCTGTTCCGTGTTCTCCAGGTTTTTGCACTACTAAGTGTCGTTTATGTTCTGTCTTATAGTGTTTGTTTTCGTTTGCGTTTAAATAAAGAGAGTTTATGTTTTAACAGCTGTGTTCCTTCCGCGTTTCTCCAGCACAGCATCTTTAGTGTAACAATAATCAAACTCATTGAAAGATATACAGTGCCAAGCAAGGTGTGTCCCAGTTCATGTGCTGGCGTGCGATGTGGAGACACGGAAGGAGCAGACTCGGAGATCAACTGAAACACTTTAATTGAAACAAAAGTGGCACTATTGTGCAGAACCTCGGAAACAGAACATCCACACGTGGACACAGGAAATGTTCACAATCGACAAGGACAATGGTGCATGATGGTATAAATAGCTGGGGAAAAGACGGAACACCTGGCAATAAACAAGGGGGAGTGGCAAACATGACAAACTACGGCAACACAGGAGGGACACAAAGGAGGAGCATGACATGACTGTGACATCATGTACTTATGCACTGTTCTACGCCATTTTACAGTATACATATTGTCAGTACTGTGTTCCAACATGGAAATGTGCGTTTTAAATAATTGATGTTGTGTAAGTGATAAGTTTTTGATCAAAAAGAAAGTTACGGCAATGAAGCCTGACTGTGTTGTCATCTTAGATTATCTGTATCCTGGTAAAAAAAAAAATGCAACCAAACAGATAAACCAACTAGCATATACATTCAGAGTCTGCATGAGAGGAAATAACAGTAGTCTGTATTCTTTTGTTGCTTCTGATTTTATTCTCATGCTAAAGGCTGGCCCACACTAAAGACGAACTTTCATTACAGGGTCCTGAAAGAATAAACTTGGAAGGACGCAAGGACACAAAATAAATACTTGGGAGATTGTGTTGGTCAACTGACTGTCCCAGCATATTATTAAGCAGTGGCCAATGCACAATAAATACAAAACATAAACTTATGTCATAACCTATTGAAACATTTATTGCATATTATTATAAGCATTATTTTCATGTTATTTTATACAATTTACATATTTGACACCATGTGTTTGTGAAAATTAGTATGTATGTTTAACGTGCCAGTAAACATACTGCAGGCTTTTTTCAGGTCTTTATCGCTTTATCACTTAAAATTAATCAAAACAAACAAACAAATATTTACCATCACATGTCATCACGTATTTGCGAGCTTGTAGCATGAATGTCTTAAGAAGAAACAAAACATTTGAAGCTTACAGGCTTCCGTATGTCACATGGGAAAGATTCTCTTAAACAGTGTTCCCCAACCCTGTCCCTGGAGGCACACCAACCCTATAGACTCTTTCTAATCAAACACACCTGATTCAGCACATCAGCTTGTTAGTAGAGACTCCAAGACCAGAAATATATGGATCAGATAAGGAAGAATTCCAAAATATGTACTTTTAGTGTGCCTCCAGGAATAGGGTTGGGAAACACTGCTATAAAGTATGCATTTGATGATAAGTGAGTACACATAATCGATAATAAGAACACATGGGGGTCCAACTAGTGCCAATGATGCAGTGCATGCTGCAAAAGCTTTTCCACAGCACTACCCAATGTGGGGTATGTCAGAGCATTTAGGATTGGTTTCAAATAATCATGAAATTCTATCAGGAATTCTGTAAGCTTATCTCACGATTTTTTGACAAGAGATTAAAATGTGACCTATTTGTCTCCAAAAAAGATTCTTCAAACGGATACGTCAAAGTTCACATCGAACTAGGATTGGAAGAAGTAACACTGAAGAAAATTATATATACTTCAGTTTTAAAATATAACTACTCAGAGCTCGATAATTATAGCATTCAGCTGTAGTAATCATTTCTTTCCATTTAACCCACCAGTTTTAATCCTGCATAATCATTCAAAGTCCCTTTTGTGGAACACCTGATTATTATGCAGTGAATTTGGCTAGTGTACCATTTTGTATCTGCACTAAAAGACAAAAAGTTTGTAATTGTTTCTCCTAACAGTTTACCGTGGTGGCAATCTCTCTGTGACTAATTGATTCCAGTACTATGCACAGAGGCAAATAATGACCAGACTCCCGCCATTAGTGGGGCTTTTAATGATATGTAAGGCAGCTAATCTTTTCTCATTACCTGGACCAAATGCCTGCTGGAATATAACGGTGTCTGCTGGCCGGAACGCAAATTGGTCCCTGCTGCACTGTTTGGACATTCTTTCAAGCTCCCGAAAACACAAAATAGTGTGCCCAAGAAGAGACACGGCTGTAGTAACGGTTTCAAACTCAGTAGAGACCATGACTACTATGCATTTTTGAGCTTTGCAGGGAGAAAAACATCCTGTTGCATCCTAGGAGGCTTGATTATTTTGCAAATCAAGGTTTGTTTTTGACAAATATCTTTCAAATTTTGAATAAATTAGTTTCGTTATTTTCTCTCCTGTGCTGCATTTCATATTAGTTATCTTTCTTTTTGTTTTAAAAATATGTATCTGAATATTCCTCAGTACTCCACAAATTATATACAGAAACGTATAGCTGTCACAACCGCAGACTGAAGTCAAGCACGGAACATGATCTTCATGCAGCATATGTTTAATTTACATTTACATTTTTACATTTATTTTTAAGCAGTGTGGGTGGCCTGAAGCCATAACAGACTACCAGGGATGTGGCAACAGTTCAGAGGGTCATGGAGGATTGGCCTCGCTTGGCCAGCATGTCCTGGATTGCTTAGACCATCCACAAAGAAAAAGTTATTGGGGAAAGCTTGGGTTTGTGGGCTGGAGCGAACTTTGTGGTGGGCTTGTGGGCAGGAATGGACCCTGTAGTGAGCTCATGACTGAGGTCTGGAGAGTATTATCCCTCATGGCAAAAATCTGGAGAAAATTCTAGAGTGGCTGTGTGTGTTGCCCACACACACAATAGCACCATGGCCATCAAGGTCATCGCAACCAAATTCAATACTGCTCCAGAATCAGGCCTGCGTCTCCCAGAAGCACAAACAGCTAGTCCTGGTACACAAAGTAAATTGCCTCCATCACACTGGAGGTAGAGCTTCCAAATCCTTTTTTGTGGTCTTTTGTACTGTAACAACCACAAGCTGAAGTCAAGAGAGAAGCAGGATCTATGTGCAGCATTTACTTTACATAAAGTTTTGCCAACTTAAGACTCAGGTACAAGAACAATCAAAAACAGAAACAGAACAACCAGATATAATGCACAAACAACAGACAACACAGGACTAAAATACACAGCAAACAAATCACGGAGATGAGACACTGCCGACAATCACTAACATAAAAACAATGCAGCACGAGGGGAAAACTGATTCAAAAAAGTGCACACTAACCCATCACCCATCACACTAACTGTGACAATGGCATATAGACAATCCTTTTTTGCCAAGGAAATGATGAAACCTAATCTTTACCTAGTGTGTTAACAATGCATTTCCTTGATTGTTGCAAGTTGAAAGTCAAGTGACATGCTTTCCTGTTATGCATTACCCCCTGGTTGGTTTTCAGACATTAAAAGAGTAATGAGGGGTGGGGGGAAGATCAAAGTATCAAATCAAGTATTAAAGTTACACATGAAAAACAAACCATGAAAAAAATAAAACTAATTATCTCAAAGTGAAAGCCATACACAAAAGGAAAAACCAGTGAATCTAGAAAAAGAGACACCAGCAACAAAGCGTGACAGGATACTTTGATTTTTTTTTTTTTTTTTTTGTTACTCTCAATGACAACTTACCAGGGGGTTGTCTTGTTTTTGTTGCCTGTTTGTTTTTTGTTTTTATTTTTTTGTTATTAGGTACTTTATTGGGATTGGGATGGATGTACAACCCCTTGGTAAAAATATATGAAATCTCTCTTTTTTACAGAACAGCAAGACATGGGTGTCTTTCATTTTGGAAGAAAACTGCAGACCACAGAGTTTTCATTTTTGATTTTCGATTATATATTATTTAACAACAACTTTAGGAAAATGTTCAATGTGTGTTGTCTTTTCAAATGTACATTATAAGTGAGTCAAGCTCAGCATTTACTTTGAACCGAACCACTCTGAGACACGGAACACATGAGTTAAGAACCAAGTACCGTTTGTGTGTCTGTGTGTGTGTGTGTGTGTGTGTGTGTGTGTGTGTGTGTGTGTGTGTGTGTGTGTGTGTGTGTGTGTGTGTGCGTGCGTGCGTGCGTGCGTGCGTGTGTGTGTGTGTGTGTGTCAAATGTAACACCTGAACATGTACTGGTGCTCCTCATGGCCTTTGGAAAAAGAAAAGGTGACAGGAGGTTTCAGTTGGCCTGACATAAAGTCCCTTCCCTGTAATGATGGATCGGGTGTGGGGTTAAGGCAACTCTCAGTTCACCGTAGCACTTCTTGCAGCAGTACCTGCTTGATTGCCAGAAATGATATACAGACCCTCCAGGGAGGAAGGCTACTCTTAGCAGGGCCTGCAGATTATGGCAAAAGGCCTGTGCTGCTAGAAAACCATCACTATAGAGGGACTCAAAACCAAGCCCACAGAACACATCCCCACTATTTCTCTGATTGCAAATATCAAAGTAACCAATTGAAATCAATCCCTGAAACAGTCGACAAGTTAAAGCATAATTACTATTATGACAAATGATTGGCATGTTTGGCATATCATGCAATATTCATGACATTAAAGCGATTTTTATTTTAAAACGATTTAATCAATGTTAATTTATTAGACACATTAAATGGAGTCAGAAAGCAGAGGGCATTTCAAGAGCTATTATCTTACAATGTAGGAAAATACTATAGATTTTTGTTTGGAAGCAATTTTAGTTTCCATCCAAACCTGAATGGAATTTTATTTTGGAAGCAATTTGTAGCATTATTAAGACACAATACACTCTTTCTTAAAATTGTTCACACCTGAATAGTTTTATACTCGATGGTGTTACTCAAAAAGCTATCGCTGAGACATTTTAAGACATACGCATGAACTTCAATAACGAATATTTGGCACAGATGAAAATGAGGGTTTGTGTGTTCCAAAGAAACATATTTTCTCTTTGCATAAAAGTATTTTTTTTTCCATTCGTAAAACCTAATTTGTTTTGGAACAGTTTCAGTTGATTGAGCTCTGATAGTGTTTATTTCAGTCTTTAGTCAATTTGAATTCCCTTATTCATTTCATATACTCGTCTTTAATTTGCAATTTATTATTTGTTTAAACTATTTTAGGTCTGGTATTAAATCACATTGTACTTAATTTTCATTTCTATGAACATGAAAAATTAGTTTATTATTTAATCCAAATTTGAATAAGTGAAGTTGATGATAATTCCCTTAGACTTACAGAGAATTAGGGTATAGGGGTATATATAATTGGGGTATAGGGGGCTCTGGATAGAGGTAGTACCTTTGTACCGGAAGGTGTTTATAGATCAACTGCCAAGTGTTCGGGACCAGGACGCACCATATGTATTAGTGGATTGCATCTGTGGCCGACCAGCTATGGACCAAATAGCAGGGAATGCAGATCTCTTTAGCCATGGTTGGTCATCTGCATAGGAGAAGGAAACTCCGATATAAAACCTACGACCTGTGGACCTCGTTGTCACCGTCCTGGCTCGCCAGGCCATGGCAAATGAAACTCAGGTTTAAAGGGTGGAGTCAGTTTGCGCAGACCGAACTTCACCTAAAAACTCCATTGCGCAGGCATGAAGGACCGTCTATTGTCTACTGTCTACTGTTTATGTGACTATCAAGCCCTGCAGTGTTGGGAAAGGGGCGAAAACGGCAGGTGAAAGATGTCACTGGAAGCCGCAGTTCTAATCCTGCATGCAGGCGACTCAGGCCTTTGGTCGTCTGATGTTGATCTGGAGACGACATCATCACCCGGCAGCAGCCTGAGTGTCCAAGCAGCCTTTTTTAGGGACAGCACTGCTTGCTCCACACGAAGAAGGGCCTAGAAAAGGTGGCTTAAACAAAGCTCGTCTCCTTACACCCCAGTTGGCCAACCGCAGCCAGCGGGCATCTTACAACGCGGTCAAAATTTAACAGAAAAAACAAGGCATGTCCCACCGGCCTTATATCGTGGGAAAAAAACTAAAACTGGCTTGTTGGAACATCAGGACAATGCTAGATTCAACTGACAGCAACAGACCTGAACGACACTCTGCCTTAATTGCACATGAACTCTCTCGCCTTGCTGCATCGGCCGGGTTAACCACACCCTTGTCAATTTGAGCCCTCTCAACTAGGGGTTTTGCCAGCATTCAGGCCTTTCTGTCAGGAGTTTCTTATGTTTGTCATGCGGTAGGCTGTTTCTCTCCGCACACTTCTTTTGGCTCTACAGCTTACACCCGGACGTCTCTCCTGGAGCCCAGGTGTCTACATCTGAGGGTGATCACATCTGACATGTACTTGTCACTATGTCATGTTGGTATAGCGTTCCCACAGCACTTTCAAGTAGCTTGACGTTTTGGTTCGTGACGTCACTTGCTCTGACGTCCTCTCATGCAATTGGTTAGATTGCATATGTGTTTCATGACGCATTCACGCAGAGGCGTTCCCACAGTGCTTTGACGCAGTGTCTCATTCCCTATTCAGGGAACTAAGGTTACATATGTAACCGAGATGTTTTGTTTTGTTTTCCACATCTATATCTGAGATACAGATACACTACCATTTTTTTTTTTTTATTTATTCACATGACAACTCTCTGAATAATTTTAGCATGACATTGAATATGGTAATGTTAATGTATTTGGTCTTGATGGAGAAAAAGACGTCACTGTTGAGTAAGTATAGTATGTCTAGTGCTAATAGATGCACAGAGACGCAGATGTGAGCATGTAAGATATGCTGTTACTGCATTAATAGACATGGGGGTGGTGGAGATTTCAGAACTCTGAATTCAGATTTCAGAACCCTGACAGCACGCTGCAGGACTAGCTTAAAGCAAACACTGAACAAAATATTTAAATGTTGAGCAAACAATCTCATTGGCTGTAGGATCAGCACAGGCCAGTCAGCTTTTGCAGTAATGATGTGATTACAAATTGCATGTAAAGGACTGATCATATTAATGACCTCTAGAGTTGCATGGCTGAACTAGATATTTAGGTATTCTAAAAGATACAGTTATATTCAATAAGGCCACATTAAATCATTAAAAGGTGAAACATTTATACACTTCTAATACATTTATAATGTTACTGTAACAAACGGGACTCACAGGCAGGGATCCAAATGCTATGTCTTTATTAAGAATGGTCGTACGGGTACAAGGTCAGGGCAAACAGAGAGCAAACGTAATCAATAATTCAGGCAGGTTTCACAAAGGCAGGCAGACAGTATCAGGCAGAATATTCCAGGCAAGTAGTCAAGACAGGCAGCAGACAATCTTAAACTTTATTCCAGGTACAGGTCGGAGCAGGCAGAGAAAGATCAGAAACGGGCAAACAGGCAAAACTGGTAACGGGCAGACACAGACAGGAATGATAACCGCTTAGAAATGACAACCGGGGCTAATCAAGACTTCGCCCAGAGCTGTGGGTGAAGGAGCCTTTTATAGTTCATGTGATAGATGACAGCTGGTGTGACAAACACTCATGATAGAGTTCAGCTGGTGTGTGTGATCAGTCCAATGTACTGCATGATGGGAAATGTAGTGCGTAGTGTAGTGTCAGTTTATGTATGTGACCTCCCTCTGGTGGCAAGGAAGGGGAGCGCAGAGCTCATATTCATAACAGTTACACACTAAGTTAAAAAATAATTTCAAACAAATCCTCAATCAATGTTTCCATAAAAATACAAAGCAGCACAACTGTTTTCAACATTGATAAAAATAACATTATCAATTACAAGAATAATATGTTTTTTGAACATTAAGTGATCATATTAGAATACTTTATAAAGGGTCATCTGAATGAAGACTGTAGTAATGATTCTGACAATTCAGAATAAATCTGAGGTATTTTATTCATTACAGGAATAAATTGCATTTTAAATTATATTCAAATAGGAAACAGCTTTTAATAAAACGCTGTTTTTTTGTTTTTGTTTTTTTTAAATCAAATAATTGCAGCCTTGGTGAGCATTAGAGATTTACAGTCATGGTCAAAATTGATGGAACCCCTGATTTTTTTTTCTCCAGAAAATCAAGTATTGCTCACAGAAAACTATTGTATTAATACACTTTGCTGTATTAATTCCCTTTGAGTTTATTGGAACATAACCAAAAAAAGGAAGAGGAAAAGCAAATCTGATATGATTTCACATAAAGCTCAAAAAATAGAATGGACACAATTATTTGCACCCTTGACTTCATATTTAGTTGCACACCCTTTGGAAAAAATAAGTTAAATCAATTGCTTCCCATAACCATCGATACGCTTCATACACCTCTCACCCTTCATTTTGGATCACTCTTCCTTTACAAACTACTCCAGGTCTCTCATATCAGAAAGGTGCCTTTTCCCAACAGGAATTTTAAGATTTCTCCACAAATTTAAATGGTATTTAAATCTGGATTCATTACTGGCCACTTCAAAACTCCCCAGCGCTTTCTTCTCGTCCATTTCTGGGTGCTTTTTGAAGCATTTTTGGGGTCATTGTCCCTTTGGAAGAGCGATGATCTCAGACGCAAACCCAGCTTTCTGAGACTTTCTACATTATGACCCAAAAACCTATGGTAATCCTCAGATATCATGGTGCCTTCCCCACAGTCAAGGAATCCAGTTCCAGTAGCAGCAAAACAACCCCAAAACATATTTGAACCATATTTGAGTGTGGGGACTGTTTTCTTTTCTTTGTAGGAAATAATTAGTAATAATACAAATTATTTTCTTTGTATTATTTTCTCGTTCCGTTTTCGGTAAACAGTAGAATGATGTGCTTTACCCAAAAGCTCTTTCTGTCAGGATTGAAGAGTAAGGACTCAATCTTGCAGCAGGAAGGCTTTTACTAAACAAAGAAGAAGAAAAAACTGCCCCGAGGAGGACAAACATAACTGGACTGACTGGACAGAACACGATAAGACAGGACTAGAATAGAGTTGCAACACAACATAGTGATCAACAACGATGCGACACAGGACAACTAATAAGAAGGGATTAAATAGTGACACGGGAGGAAGGGCCAATGAGGTCAGACAGCTGGGGTAAATGAAACAATAACATGGGAACAAGACAGCCGGGATAATACAATGACAGAACACGAACACGCAGCCAATGCGAAGACCCATAGCTGTGTGTCCACGAGAAACAAGACGAGACAGCGCGCAACTAATGAAAACACAAACTGTGAGCAAAAAGAAACACAATAAGAAAGCTTGTGGCCAATGTAAACATGAACCCTGTACTAACATTACACACAGACAAGAGAGAGCAGAGGCCGAGCAAAGCCCAAAACTCCGCCCACTTACATGATGCAGAGTGCACAAGAACGAACAAGCACTCCTCTCAAGACAAGGACAAATACACAGGTCATGAATGTCTGAATCCGACACAAAATTAAAACTGAACAAGACCAAAGTCTTGGGATCGGACATCATAACCCACACAGACAAGAGAGTGCGTGACTCGAGACACTCAAAGCTACGCGCTCCCACAAAGATATGACAATATCAGAGCTCTGTCACCAAAACATTTTTTGTGAATGAACCCTGACACTATCTTGGTCTGATTGGTCCACAAGATGTTTACCCAGAAGGGTTTTGGCTTACTCATGTACATTTTGGCAAACCGTAGCCTTGCTCTTTTATGTTTCTGTGTCAGCAGTGTCCTTCTGGGTCTCCAGATATAGCATTTCATTTCATTCAAATGTTGACGGATAGGTCACGCTGACACTGATGCAACCTGAGCCTGCAGGACAGCTTGAATTTCTTTGTAACTTGTTTAGGCTGCTTAACCACCATCCAGACTACCTTGCATTGACATTTCTCGTCAATTTTTACGAGACATTAACTACAGTGGGTGGCAATCTGTCAGGAAACAGAGGCAGATTCAGTAGATGAAAATGAGAGTTTAATTCACAAAACAATGGTGCAGCAAATGGCAGTAAGTATAAGAAAGACAATGAGTACAGGTGGTGCAGGACCGGAACTGGTAGCCGGATGCGTGGGACGAATACAGTGGTGAAATCCTTAGGACAGACAGGAACAACAGAGGGAACGGTAAGCAGACAGAACTGGACGATGGCAAACACAACAATGATCTGACAAACACAAAGTGTTTAGCAAGACAATATATAGACCAGGTAATGAATTGCAGCAGGTAGTGATGATGAATGATGAGCCTGTAATCAGTAGCCATGCCTTCCACTTTCACACCACATACCCACACACATACACACATAATTAACCAGTGAATTCATGAACCGTGACACAACCTTCTTGATAATGTTGCGCACTCTAGACATCTAGATCTCTGAGATTTTTGAGATTTTTCCACAATTTTGACAGTCCTCTTCACGCACACACACACACACAATGCAAATACTAAGTCAACTTTTATCCTTTTTTATTTACTTTCAGGTTGATTTTTTTTTTTATTGCCCACACCTGTTACTTGTCCCAGGTGAGTTTTAGAGGAGCATCACATGCTTGAAGCAATCTTATTTATCCACAATTTTGAAGGGTTCCAATAATTTTTTTCAGCCTTTTTATTTTTGTTTTGTGTGAAATATTGTGGAATTAGCTTTTTTTTTTTGTGCGGTTAAACTTGTGTCAAGCAAATCGTGTTTCATGCAATACTTTTCTATGAGCAATACTTGATTTTCTGGAAACATTTCAGGGGTGCCAACAATTTTTGCCATGACTGTATTTCAAAAGAATTAAAAATATCTTACCAACTCCAAACTTTGGACCAGTGGTATAGTTGCAGAAAGAATATGTCTTCAGTAAGAAGAAGAAAAAGTTAGATAGGTGGTTATATGTCTCTCTTTCTGTACAGTATCTCACACAAGATGTTGGTATTCCAGATCAAACAGTACATGTCAAAGGAACAAGGCCAGCGGAGTAACAGTGAATCCACCTTTGTCTGCTTTTAGCCATCTGATAAAAGGTGTCAAGTAAGTAGAAAGGGCATTTTTGGGTACCTGCCACCTGCTGTTTCTGTCTTGAATATGAACATACTATTGTGCAATCAAAACGTTTCTTTGTATCATCATAGCACTGATGGCTAATAGTTCTTGCATGCCGATGTACATAATGCATGAGTATGCTAAGTATCGAGGTTCTTTGTTGTTTTTTATGCGGTTCATGTGCTATAATAGGTCAGCATGTACTACATGAAGTGGCCCATAGTAAAGAAGGAGATACATTTTATATGACACACTCAGTTAATGGGATGCAACAAAAATGAGATTCATTAGAAATCGTAATGCACTGTCTGTCACATTTAAATTAATTTGAAATGTATAGTGGGTGATTTTATAAATGACGTAAAACATTGTCATTTCTTTTCGAGCTTATTTTCTTATATCTTGCATGCTATTAACAACTTACTATATACAGTGAGTCACTGAAATGCCTCAAATTTTAACGCAGATTCATTTCTCTCGTGGAGGGTAATAATCACACCCTCCCACCATATGGCTCAGCTCATATGAAATATAGATGCAGTGTGTGAGTTTATTGGGTTGCTGTGTGTATTGAATTCGCTGGTATTAGGGTGCTGAAGGCAGGAGCTCACCAATGACCTTTCCATTAATACTGCTGCTCGTGCCGCACACACCAACCTCAATGGAACATTGCCGCATGGAATCTTTAAACTGTTTTTAGGTTGCTTTTTTTCACTTCAACCTTTGGAAAAAGATTATATATCAAAGTAATATCTGTTTCTAAATGGCAACCACCTTGTTCATTGTGGTGGAACCACAACTTCCCTACTGAGCGACACAAGACGTTTCTTATGAAATCCCTAAAGCGTCTTATTGCTGAATGACAAGATCAGTTTTAGAAGATCTGTTTATATATATATATATATATTATATTTATTTATTTATTTATTTGCGGGGAAACAAAATGTGTTTCTACTTTAAATATCTTGTGATCATCAGATATGACAAAGCACATTTGGAATTAAACCATTCAAGTATGAAAGTAATTAAACTATATGTACATAGTCACATTGGGATCCTCCTGTGGTGAACTGAGACAATAACTCAGGCCGGGAATTTGACTCCCTCCCAGGCCACATCTGCTGGCCAAATTATGATATTGATTTAAACAATTCAAACCCCAGCACTTGAATTTGAAACATGGAACACTTATATTTCTTCAATTAAACTCTTGAAGTCTTTTGAACTTTAATCATAAATCCAGTTTGCAATTCTTGGCTCCTTTACTGGCGAACATGGCTGTGATTTTGAAGCACCTTGCTGCATCTGTGGCCAAGGATTTTTTTTTCTTTTTTTACCCACTTTTTCTCTGCTGCTTCTTCACATTTACGCTCCAGTTTTTTTTCTTTTCTTTTTTTTTCCGCATAATTGTCGGATAGCCAAATCGTGTGGCATTTTCACACCATAATTACCTGATTCGTAGACTCTGAGGTCCATCTTTGACATCTTACATTGACATTGTACATGTCAACCTCATATCATGCATCAAGCTGAATGCACAGTTTGCCAGAAAGACTGTCAGGCCACTGGGAACTGTCCCGGTGCTCCATTATGGCCAGTCCGCCCCAAGGATCCTCATACCTCTGGGATCAAATCAGACAGGGATTTTAAAATGAAGATTCTATGGAAATGTTTGTTAAGAAACAAAAACAAAAAGGACATTGAGATATAATAATACTTATAATTATATAACTATAATAACTTATATAATACTAGAGTTACAGGCATGAAAAACTTCGGAAAAAGAAAATTGATGGAACTTTGACACAAATGTTCTATCCAATTGTTTTGATAAAGTTAAACAAGATTAATTTCAAGTTTCAACATGATTTATTCTTCAGATGTTATTTTTTTAAATAAAAGAAGAACACACAAGAAATAATTTCATATTTTTTAGTTGTCACCATTGGCACATAATGCAACAAAGATTGCTAAAGTAAACAGATATTACTAATAGGCCTACCAATCGCTGTGTAAAAATAAAATAAATCCCCCTGTAATTTTGGCTCCAAAAGTAAATTGCCTCAACAAAATATATAAATATTCAATAATTGTTCATTTTTGACATTTAATATTTTTTTTTTCTCCAGGAAAATTTCTTTTAGCCACAAACCTTGAGTTGACTGAATTAATCTAGATTTGAGGGACATCTTACTTAAATGATAGTAGGGAGTCAATTTAGAAAAGTAAAACAAAATAAAGCTGCTAAAGCTGAAATAAGTTAACCTTTATCAAATAAAGACACAAAGTAATTTTGCAGTTTTTATCTTTGACTGACACGTTTAATATTTTAACTGAAACAAGTTGTGACAGCACATTTATGTTCTTTTGTGAATTGCACTGCTGCACTGAATGGAATATTGAAAGACACTGAGCCCCTTCTGAAAAACTGCCCTAGGAGTTCATATCAAATCAATGGCACCTCATGACTGAATACTTCAGTTCACTTTTCAGTTTAACGGCAGATTCTGAGTGCCCACAGATCATTTCTGCTATTTAGCTGCTATGGTTCAGTGTGCTTCCTTAAGGTCTTTCTCAACATTGAGAAATCATACTCCATGTGCAATTTTCATCATCAAAATTAGATCAATTTGTATAAACACTGATCTCAATAATAAGCCATTGAGGGTCATTATTTTGACAGCAACTCTCTCTGAGGATTCATGGAAGTGATTTGCTGTTTAACACGTACAGAGCTGATGGATAGACGCTTTACAGAGATGTAGAGACATCAATAATTACTTCACCAGTGACAAACAGCTCATGAACTATAAATGACTGGCCTCATTTCCATGAAATGCAGCATATAGGGTTGTTTGGAGCTGGGGTGCCTGTATCATCCCATCAGAGCAATCTTCACGATGTGTACGGTAGCCCTTTATCAGGTCTTGGGAAACCAGTCACATGGTATTTTCAGAGCATGAGTGATACTGGACCTAATTAAGAAAATGGGAGGTTTAATGAGAGAGTGTAATATGAAAGCTTGATTATGGTGGTGACACTCAGCGCTAAAGGGAGGAGAGGTATTAATGCTCTTTAGGGACTTTTTAGATATGTAGTCAGAAAAAAACTCTCATCTTTGAGCATTTGTGCATCATGACTCACTTTAGGGAGAATTCTTTAGGAATTAATTGCACTCAATACAAGGTTATCAATTAAACTAAAACCATAAAACAGGTTTGCTTGGAATTCAGTAAACAGTAACTAAAACAAATGAATATATATATATATATATATATATATATATATATATATATATGCAAAAATACACTAGTGGTCCCCCCCCCTAGGTTCTTAGAGTTCGGTGACTAATAAATTCACAAATCACATGAGCCACAGGGTAAAATTACAATAAATGTCTTCAATATACACAGTCAAGTCAAGTCAAGTCACCTTTATTTATATAGCGCTTTTTACAATGTAGATTGTTTCAAAGCAGCTTTACAGTGGTCACAGAAAAGACAATATAAACAAAATTTGTTTGGCTGAACAGCAGCTCCAAAAGAGCAGGCGAATCAATACAATTGATGAATTTTAAGTGTTAAGTTTCCCCAACTGAGCAAGCCATAGGCGACAGCGGCAAGGAACCAAAACTCCGGCAGGTGACGTAACGAATGAAGAATAGAATGGAGAAAAAACCTTGGGAGAAACCAGGCTCAGTCGGGGGACCAGTTCTCCTCTGGCCAAAGCCAAACAGTACATGATTATTATATTGACAACAATTCAAGTCCAATATGAAGTCCAATTTGGTCCGGTTGGAGATGGGTTCATGATCGTCACAGGGGAGGGTCTAGTAGAGTCACGGTCTCCGCAGACACTTCAGGGTAGTGCTGTGCTCGTGTCCAGGTCCTTCATCTGATCTGGATACGACCCGGATCCACAGTAGAGATAGTTCTGATAAAATCATGATGATCCATTTCGAACGGTGGATTTTGTACCACATTTGATACCCAAAACTGGACGCCATGTACAAAAACTCCTACTTTTCCCCTTACAAAATACTTGTATTCCCCAAATGTTTTGATTTATTTGTTAGGGAAGTTATACAATCTAACCATCGTTTAGCTGTTTTTTGCTGAAAAATATCCCCTTCTTTGAGAAAAATTATTTTGAAAATCGCGTAACGTACATCACCCATCGTGTCCGGTGCTGTGATGTACGTTCAAAGTGCGTAAAATCCTGATCGTACAGACAAAAATAATTTGTGCTAATCGTGATAATTAAATAATTTATATGTCTACACATTCATTATTCAACTTTTATTGTTAAACAATACTGCTACGATCTACTGATGAATTAAATGAAGCCGGTATCTTCGTGTCCAGTTTTGTGATGCACGTTCAAACTGTTATAAAATAGTCAGAAGAAGCGATCATTATCCAGAGTACATCTCAATGTACATCTCAATGTAACAATGTAACAACCCCGCGAAAGAATCAAAGATTTCGGTGAAATATTCGATCGATTTTTCCAGCATAAACAATCGAATATTTCACCGAAATCTTTGATTCTTTTGCGGGGTTGTTACATTGTAAGGTAAGTTAAACAACTATATATTCATTAGGAGCCTAGAACAATGCAGGGTTTCAGATGATTTCTATGCACTAAAATGGAGATCATGTCCAATTGTGATGAACGTGTTCAGACATTGTTTTCTATAATTCCCGACTTATATTTTATCATTACAAGACCAGGGGCCTCATGTACTAACACTTGCGTTGAATTCATACTGACACATTACGTACGGACAAAGCTGTGAATGTGCGAACGCACAAAAAATCCAGATGTATCAATCTCTGCGTTCGAAGGATCCCGCGCATATTCTCTTTGCACATCCCGATTAACGTAAAATTGAGCACACATGCACGAGCACAACACTCCACCCAGTCTCCTGCCTTAATTAAACTGATTTAAATATGGTAATGGATCCACTTGGGAAAAAGCAAGCGGCACGAAAACGAAAATGAAAGTACAGAAAGTGAATTGGAGGTGCTACTATCGGAGGTAGAAATAAAAAAATATTTGGAACTTTGTTCTCCGGAATTAATAACGAAAGGAAAAAAAAAAATGAAAGTATGGGGGAGTTTAGCTGATGCCGTCAATGCGGCTGGATCTGAAAGTCGCACTGTAAATGATCTTAAAAAGAATTGGTCTTATAATTGTCTTTAGTGGATAACCGCGGTCTTCTGAAGGGTTGTTGTATAATTAAATACAATTATAATATATAATTGTTATATAATTAATTTAATTAAATGCAAATAAATAAAAATAAAAAGTACTATTAGATACAACCATAACTTTAAATGCATCACTCATCAAGAAGCCACCCATCGCGCACTCTGTCAGCTACCAGCGGTCACCCAACCATGCTGTTTGTAATCATGGGTTGACCCAGGCCACCTTGCCACAATATTTGTTAGGCGCATTTGCGCATCACATATAATCTGCACTTTTATTGAATGGAAATGTTTCCGATTCACACATGCATATTCATCTTCAGATGGTGCCTTATATGTGTGTGCAGTCGATCACTCCGTTTACATTAGGGAAACCGGCTATCATTGCAAATTGCATCTTAATGTTTGGCTGGTCAACTGCATCATATGGAACCATCAAATGGGCGTTGCGCGGCTCAAAGACGACTCGCTTATTTCTGAGCGGTCTGCCAGTTCTCTTTGGAAATAATCATTTGTCAGGAAACCAAGCGTTGTCAGCACCTGTAACGGAATGGGTATTGCGTGTTTCCTCGCTGTCTCTCTGTTATGACTATGAGCTCTGTGCTCCCCTCCCTGGCCACCAGAGGGAGCTCACACATTTATACTGACACTTCACTACACACTACATTTCCCAGCAGCCATCACACTGGACTGATCACACACACCAGCTGGACCCGATCAGGATTGTTTGTTCTCACCAGCTGTCACCCATCTCATGTACTATAAAAGACTGCTTCACACACACACTCACTGCGAGGTCTCGATTTGCTATTGCAGTCATTCCAAGCGTTTATCATTCCTGTCTGTGTCTGCCCGCTACCAGTTTTGCCTGTTTGCCTGTTTCTGATCCTTCTCTGCCTGCCCCGACCTGTGTCTGGATTAACGCCTATGATTGTCTGCTGCCCGTCTTGACCACCGCCTGTACCACGTTTCTGTATTTGTTCTGCCTGCCTTCCTGACCCCTGCTTGGATTACTGACCACGATTGCTCTCTGTTTTGCCCTGACCCCCTGCCTGTACGACCATTCTTAATAAAGACATTGCGATTGGATCCCTGCCTGTGAGTCCTCTGTTACACTCTCTCTCTATATTCGGACCCAATTAGATTCGGAGGATAGCCCTTGTAAATCTGAAACAGCTGATTAGCCAGTTATGCTTGCTGACCCCACTCCTCTCTCACCCCCACCATCCAACTCCCCTCACAGACTCCTCTCCCCCCCCCAACATCCCACTCCCCTCACAGACTCTCCTCTCACCCCCACCCCACCATCCCACTCCCCTCACAGACTCTCCTCTTACCCCCCCCAACATCCCACTCCCCTCACAGACTCTCCTCTTACCCCCCCAACATCCCACTCCCCTCATAGACTACTCTCCCCCCACCATCCCACTCCCCTCACTGACTCCTCTCCCCCCCACCTCCATCCCACTCCCCTCACAGACTCTCCTCTTACCCCCACCACCATCCCACTCCCATCCAGACTCTCCTCTCACCCCCCACCATCCCACTCCCCTCATAGACTCCTCTCACCCCCCTGCCCCCCACCACCACCATCCCACTCCCCTCACAGACTCTCCCCTCTCCCCCTAAACCATCATCCTACCACCCTCATAGACTCCTCTTACCCCCCCACCAGCCCACTCCCCTCACAGACTCCCCTCTAACCCCCCCACCAGCCCACTCCCCTCATAGACTCCTCTCCCCCCCACCATCCAACTCCCCTCATAGACTCCTCTCACCCCCCTGCCCCCCCACCACCATCCCACTCCCCTCAGACTCTCCTCTCTCCCCCACCACCATCCCACTCCCCTCATAGACTCCTCACCCCCCCAGCACCATCCCACTCCCCTCACAGACTCTCCTCTTACCCGCCCACCACCATCCCACTCCCCTCAAACTCTCCTCTTACCCCCCCACCACCATCCCACTCCCCTCAGACTCTCCTCTTACCCCCCCACCACCATCCCACTCCCCTCAGACTCTCCTCTTACCCCCCCCACCACCATCCCACTCCCCTCAGACTCTCCTCTCTCCCCCACCACCATCCCACTCCCCTCATAGACTCCTCACCCCCCCCACCACCATCCCACTCCCCTCACAGACTCTCCTCTTACCACCATCCCACTCCCCTCTCCCTCACCACCATCCCACTACCCTCATAGACTCTCCTCTTACCACCATCCCACTCCCCTCTCCCTCACCACCATCCCACTACCCTCATAGACTATCCTCTTACCCCCCCACCATCCCACTACCCTCATAGACTATCCTCTTACCCCCCCCACCATCCCACTCCCCTCACAGACTCTCCTCTTACCACCATCCCACTCCCCTCTCCCTCACCACCATCCCACTACCCTCATAGACTATCCTCTTACCCCCCCACCATCCCACTCTCCTCATAGACTCCTTCCCCCCCATCCAACTCCCCTCATAGACTCATCTCTCCCCCACCACCATCCCACTCCCCTCACAGACTCTCCTCTTACCACCTTCCCACTCTCCTCATAGACTCCTTCCCCCCCATCCCACTCCCCTCATAGACTCATCTCTCCCGCACCACCATCCCACTCCACTCACAGACTCTCCTCTTACCACCATCCCACTCTCCTCATAGACTCCTCTCACCCCCCTGCCCCCCCACCACCATCCCACTCCCCTCAGACTCTCCTCTTTCCCCCACCACCATCCCACTCCCCTCATAGACTACTCTCCCCCCACCATCCCACTCCCCTCACTGACTCCTCTCCCCCCCCACCTCCATCCCACTCCCCTCACAGACTCTCCTCTTACCCCCACCACCATCCCACTCCCATCCAGACTCTCCTCTCACCCCCCACCATCCCACTCCCCTCATAGACTCCTCTCACCCCCCTGCCCCCCACCACCATCCCACTCCCCTCACAGACTCTCCCCTCTCCCCCTAAACCATCATCCTACCACCCTCATAGACTCCTCTTACCCCCCCACCAGCCCACTCCCCTCACAGACTCTCCTCTTACCCCCACCACCATCCCACTCCCATCCAGACTCTCCTCTCACCCCCCACCATCCCACTCCCCTCATAGACTCCTCTCACCCCCCTGCCCCCCACCACCATCCCACTCCCCTCACAGACTCTCCCCTCTCCCCCTAAACCATCATCCTACCACCCTCATAGACTCCTCTTACCCCCCCACCAGCCCACTCCCCTCACAGACTCCCCTCTAACCCCCCCACCAGCCCACTCCCCTCATAGACTCCTCTCACCCCCCTGCCCCCCCACCACCATCCCACTCCCCTCAGACTCTCCTCTCTCCCCCACCACCATCCCACTCCCCTCATAGACTCCTCTCCCCCCCACCATCCAACTCCCCTCATAGACTCCTCTCACCCCCCTGCCCCCCCACCACCATCCCACTCCCCTCAGACTCTCCTCTCTCCCCCACCACCATCCCACTCCCCTCATAGACTCCTCACCCCCCCACCACCATCCCACTCCCCTCACAGACTCTCCTCTTACCCGCCCACCACCATCCCACTCCCCTCAAACTCTCCTCTTACCCCCCCACCACCATCCCACTCCCCTCAGACTCTCCTCTTACCCCCCCACCACCATCCCACTCCCCTCAGACTCTCCTCTTACCCCCCCACCACCATCCCACTCCCCTCAGACTCTCCTCTCTCCCCCACCACCATCCCACTCCCCTCATAGACTCCTCACCCCCCCCACCACCATCCCACTCCCCTCACAGACTCTCCTCTTACCACCATCCCACTCCCCTCTCCCTCACCACCATCCCACTCCCCTCTCCCTCACCACCATCCCACTACCCTCATAGACTATCCTCTTACCCCCCCACCATCCCACTACCCTCATAGACTATCCTCTTACCCCCCCCACCATCCCACTCCCCTCACAGACTCTCCTCTTACCACCATCCCACTCCCCTCTCCCTCACCACCATCCCACTACCCTCATAGACTATCCTCTTACCCCCCCACCATCCCACTCTCCTCATAGACTCCTTCCCCCCCATCCCACTCCCCTCATAGACTCATCTCTCCCCCACCACCATCCCACTCCCCTCACAGACTCTCCTCTTACCACCTTCCCACTCTCCTCATAGACTCCTTCCCCCCCATCCCACTCCCCTCATAGACTCATCTCTCCCGCACCACCATCCCACTCCACTCACAGACTCTCCTCTTACCACCATCCCACTCTCCTCATAGACTCCTCTCACCCCCCTGCCCCCCCACCACCATCCCACTCCCCTCAGACTCTCCTCTCTCCCCCACCACCATCCCACTCCCCTCATAGACTCCTCACCCCCCCACCACCATCCCACTCCCCTCACAGACTCTCCTCTTACCCGCCCACCACCATCCCACTCCCCTCAAACTCTCCTCTTACCCCCCCACCACCATCCCACTCCCCTCAGACTCTCCTCTTACCCCCCCACCACCATCCCACTCCCCTCAGACTCTCCTCTTACCCCCCCACCACCATCCCACTCCCCTCAGACTCTCCTCTCTCCCCCACCACCATCCCACTCCCCTCATAGACTCCTCACCCCCCCCACCACCATCCCACTCCCCTCACAGACTCTCCTCTTACCACCATCCCACTCCCCTCTCCCTCACCACCATCCCACTACCCTCATAGACTCTCCTCTTACCACCATCCCACTCCCCTCTCCCTCACCACCATCCCACTACCCTCATAGACTATCCTCTTACCCCCCCACCATCCCACTACCCTCATAGACTATCCTCTTACCCCCCCCACCATCCCACTCCCCTCACAGACTCTCCTCTTACCACCATCCCACTCCCCTCTCCCTCACCACCATCCCACTACCCTCATAGACTATCCTCTTACCCCCCCACCATCCCACTCTCCTCATAGACTCCTTCCCCCCCATCCCACTCCCCTCATAGACTCATCTCTCCCGCACCACCATCCCACTCCACTCACAGACTCTCCTCTTACCACCATCCCACTCTCCTCATAGACTCCTTCCCCCCCATCCCACTCCCCTCATAGACTCCTCTCTCCCCCACCACCATCCCACTCTCCTCTTACCACCATCCCACTCTCCACATAGACTCCTTCCCCCCATCCCACTCCCCTCATAGACTCATCTCTCCCGCACCACCATCCCACTCCACTCATAGACTCTCCTCTTACCCCCACCACCATCCCACTCCCCTCACAGACTCTTCTCTTACCCCCCCACCACCATCCCACTCCCCTCACAGATTCTCCTCTTACCCCCCCCACCATCCCACTCCACTCATAGACTCTCCTCTTACCCCCACCACCATCCCACTCCCCTCACAGACTCTCCTCTTACCCCCCCACCATCCCACTCCCCTCACAGACTCTCCTCTTACCCCCCCACCATCCCACTCCCCTCACAGACTCTCCTCACCCCCCACCACCCCACTCCCCTCACAGACTCTCCTCTTACCCCCCCACCATCCCACTCCCCTCACAGACTCTCCTCTTACCCCCCCACCATCCCACTCCCCTCACAGACTCTCCTCACCCCCCACCACCCCACTCCCCTCACAGACTCCCCCACCACACCAGACTCCTTCACTGCCCCCCCCCCCCCACTACTACCCTTATAGACTCTTCGCTCACTCTGTTACTTATTTGTGCCATTTGCACTGCTGACTGTTCATTACAGTAACAACTGTTTACAACAACTGTTACTGCTTACAGTAACACTTGTTTACACTTGCACCTTGCACTACTGTACTTTAGCTGGAACATGCTCATTTGCACTACCAACTGTTCATACAGTACCAACTGTTTACATTTCGCATCTCACTTATTTGCACTGTCCATGCTCATTGCACTACCTTAAATTTAATGCTCACCTTAAGCTAACAATTGTATACATCTACCTGTAAAATTATGTTTATAGTTAGAGACATCTGTATATACATTTACATTTATAGCACATATTCACCTGTAAATGCTGTTTATAGACACCTGTAATTATATTTATAGCACACACTCACCTGTCATAGTAATAACCATCTGTATATTTATATTCATTGTACATATTACCTGTAAATCCTGTACATCTCCATATCCTGCATTTTATGCAACCATTGTACATATCCTGCACTTGCTGCTATTGCACTTCTGGTTAGACCTAAACTGCATTTCGTTGCCTTGTACCTGTACTTGTGTAATGACAATAAAGTTGAATCTAATCTAATCTAATCTAATCTATCATCCTGGGCCAGAAAATCATTGTGGTCCCTAAAAACTCGTTCTCTTCGGATTCTGATATTAGCAATGTCCTCTAATAAGGCCAAAGCTGCAGTAGCCATAGACTAAGGGTTGTGTAAATTTGCACGTGCTTTTATATGTTCTTACTTAATTGTTTACTTAATAATAAATACTTAATAATTTATAGAATATTCCCAAAAGGCTTGTATGACAATATATATCAATTATTTTATACAGTGCAAATTAATAGCAATGTTTCCCACAGACTTGTAGAACAATTCCTTGTGTAATGTTTGCTGCTTCACTTAATTGCCTGTAGGAGTCGCCAACGGACAAAACAGTGAGAAATGTACTTACGCCTGACATGAACTTGCCGTGGAGAAACGCAGATTGTCACGTTAGTTTCACTTTTAGTACATCCGACCGTGAGCGTGAAAGCTGGCGAACGCAACATTTTTGTGCGTAAGTTGTGTTGATACATGAGGCCCCAGGATATAGATATCGTATAGGATACTCATGTGCCAGGGTCCAGAGTTATCAAAAATATTGAAATAAGTGACATTTTTAACCGTGTTCCGTACATCACAATGTATTCATTGAATGGATTTGCCACGTGGTACCCGTTACTTTTCTCACCGCACAGTTGTACATTATTTCACTCCATCATAATCACACTGAAAATTAGAAAAAAATAGAGCAAAGATCAAATGAGATGTTGTTTGAGATCATTTGAATGTCATAAATGTATTTTGAATAATTTTAGTACAGTTGTATTCTTTTAAGGTAAATGTTTGTGGCTCAGTTATTTCATGTGTAACGTACATCACGGTGTCCAGTTTACAAAGTGCTCCATTGCTATAGACAACTAAGAGTTTACCTACTACAGTGGAGTTCACTTATCTCGAGTCATGGTTAACTCGCCAATACTATTATGTCGACGATTTTGAAGTGGAACCGCCAAACTCCCTATTTGTCTCAGTATTTTCTTGTTTGTTATGTCGATTCCTTAATGTCGCCGAAATCTAGTATCTCGAGCATAAATGAGAGACAAATTATCCACTTCACATGGGTATTTCGTGACTCATGAGCGTACCTCATTCGCTGAGTTTGCGTTGCAGGTGCAGCGCGCGCTCACTTCAGCGACAGTTTACTCACGTTGATCTGAGGGATAACACACTGCAGGTATTGTGGGGTTTTTTTCTTCTAAAAATGTATGGAGGTGTTAAGAGAAAACTGGACAATCAATCTCAAAGATGTGGACGATGTAGTGTTTCAGTGGTTCACAAATACACGAGCAACAAACCTTCCCGTCAATGGTCCCTTGCTGATGGAGAAGGCGGACATTCTTGCTGCAAAGAATTTGACTTTACTTTAAAGCAAATCCGGGGTGGCTGAATCGTTTTAAAAAGAGGCACAACATTGTCTTTAAAGTGATTTGTAGAGAGAGCGCAGCGGTTAAACAGGATCAAGTGGATTTGTGAATTAAGAATCAAATGCGCAAATGTAAATGTGCTGGATGAGACTCTGAACATTTCAGCCGATCGCTTCATCAAACAAATCGCGGCAACACTGTTGTGTAAAAAAACACCAAAACACGAGCAAATACATTCTCATTTAATCTCGTTTTTCTCATTTACATCATGTACATCAATACATTTTAATTTTTCTTTCTCTTACTACAACCCACGGTTTGGTTTCACTTTTATAAGAAATACAACCGGCAGGTTTCAAACCCGTCAACACTGAATCGGGCTGTCAGAGCAGTCAGGTGGTTCACTGCTGGAGTGAAGCAGTGTGTTTGCTTCAAACGTCATTTTCACGTGACTATTGACGTAATGATACAGGCTCCGAAGCAGTGGTTCATTGCAAAGCTCGTTCGAGTTTGAAGCAAGCTTCGGAGCGTCGGTGTCAGACGTAACATCACTACAGACGCGCACCATTGCAGCCGCTCAAAATGTGTTTTTTAGAAAAATTTGGTGAAATTGAATAATTTTCCGCGGCACACCTGACGATCACTCTCCGTCACTCTGACAGCTGCGCTGATTGGCTGTCTGACCTGTCAGTCATGCAAGAAAGCGTGATTGGCTGTGCTGCCATGAAGGCGGGCTCTTCTCTTAAAGGGACGAGCGAGAGACTGTTTTTTCTTTCTTTTTCTTCTGATTCTGACTTTCTTATTGCTTTCTAATTGCGTGAATTTCGCGCACAAGCACTGTGTACGAATTATCTGCATCTGAGGGTTATATGTGGGGAAATCGGTAATATATATGTATGGGTTGTATGTTAATATATGTAATATATGATGTACGGGTTATGTCGCGAAACGGTTATCTCGATGCTTTTTCCCGACCCTCGACGCCGTCGACATAACCGAACTCCACTGTATTTTGGTTTTTCAAGTTAATATTAACATAATTAAATGCTGTGTGGGCTTATCTGAGGGCTAGCCCAATTAACAGGTTATTTCTGGGCTTTTGTTGGACACAATGTGATGGACGTTACATTTCTGGAGGGTTCTCGATCAAAGTGATTTTTCTCTAAGGCCTGTTAAGATTTTATCTTCCCTATTGCTGCATTGTAGAGAAGGGCTATTAAGGTATCAAATATGTTTGTTTCCCTAAGACTACTGGAGTTTCTGATTTTCATCCTCATGGCACACTTTTTGGACCACAAGCATTTATTTAATTTAACTTGATGTACTAAAGTTTTTTTTAGAGAATTACTTCTCTCAAAAAAAGAAAGAAAAGAAAACTATTGTCATTGCCCTTGTCTTTTCTAGGGGGCACTATTGCAATACTCTTTTGGTTCTGCTATGTAAAATCAAATGATCCAGAACAAAACAGTGCTACCAGTCTTTAGTGCCCTTATGAAAGTGTGATGTTAGATGTCAGTATACTCCTTAAAAAAAAAAAAAAAAAAAAAAAAAACACAGGGAACGTTTTTTTTTTTACAAATTTGTTTGTAGTTCTCAGAAATGTACTTAAAATTGAATTTAAGTATGCTTGACTAATACTAACTTACAGTTTGTTTGGCCCATACTTGTAGTTAATTGACATATATTTAAAATGATAATTGAGTATTCTAAATAGTCTTATCTTGTAGTTGTGTTAAAACTTGTTTTAAAACATTGATTCATAAACAAAACAGATATGTTCCCAACTTTAATTATCTGAATTGTTTGTGTAGGCTAGATGTAATGGAAGGGACTCACAGGCAGAAATCCAGATAGTCAGGTCAGGCAGAGAGCATACATTAAACGATGATCCAGGCAGGGATGTCAAGATAGGCAGATAACATTCACAAGCGATAATTCAGGCACAGGTCGGGGCAGGCAGATCAGAATCAATAACGGGTAAACAGGCAGAGACAAAAACATGCAAACAGGACAGGATAGGATAATACGCTCATAAATGACAAAACAAGACTTTGCAATGTGTGTGCATGGGTGTGAGTCCTTTATAGTCTGTGCGATAGTTTGCAGCTGGTGCGAAATAGTACAAAATCTTGGATAAAAACACAGGAGAAGTAGTAGTGATAGAAGATTACTTATAAAAATTGTAATCACACATATTCAAAACTGCTCAATGTTACCAAAAGAAATGTTTAACCCATGAAGAGGAAACTGCTTTAAAGCTTTGTTGTTGGACTTGATCAATTTTTGATCATTAGCCTATTCTGAATGCCATGCAGATGTAGTCTTTGATAAAAATGTCAAAAAAACAAACAATGAAAATAGTGAGTATTATAATTGCAGTATAAAACTACTAAACTAGTAGATTACTGAGAGTATGCTATAAGTATTTGACTAGTAACTAGTAAGTTCCCTTGTAGTATAGTTTCAGTACAAACTAGTTACACTTTATTATTGTACTTGATAATTAGTTTAAGAAAACTTTAAACTTTAAGTATTATTATTATTATTATTATTGTAAGGATGGGCCCAAAAGAGCAGATGTCACACATATGTTTATCTCTCTGCAATGGCTACCAGTTACAGATCACATCCAATTCAAGGCTGATGCTTTCATACAGAGCAGCCATTAGTTCTGCACCCTCCTACCTCCATTACAAATCCAAGCCTCCCTCTAAATACTTGAGGTTGCTAAATGAGCAACACCTCATGGTACCTTCAGCAAATGGCACAAAATCACTTTTCAAAAAAAAAAAAATTGTTCACCGTTCCTTGGTAGAAGAATTAAATTGCCAACACATTCAGGAAATAGCTGAAAACTATTTTGTCAACATTTCTAACTCGTACTAAATCTGAAACAACTCATTGCCTGCACTAATTGAATTACTTGTTTTATTCCAAATTTGTAAGCCACTTTTGGATAGAACCATCTTCTAAATAATAAATGTAATATGAAATTATAAATGTAAATGTATAAATATTTGTAATTCCAAATGTTCAGCATTGATTCACTGCTTAAGCTTCACTGCCACTCCCAGACAACTGAATCAGCTCTATGTAACAATGAAATTGTGCTAATTGCGTGAAAAAAACTACACTCCTCTCCATCATTTGATGAATTTGGTCTCAACACCCAGGCTCCCCCCCCAAAGAGAAGGTGGACCGGGGGCATGCTCTCACTTGCAGCCTTCAAGGGTCCTCAGATCCATCCTTGCCAACAAGGCGGCTGTGGGAAAGATGAGGACTTGATGTCAGTAGCGTCAGGTTCATGAGGGTAGTCCCCACCAAAGGGAAGTGGTTAACATATTATACGGTGCCTGCTTCCCTTTTGTGTCCTCAGGGGACTGTTCTACCACCCATGCCACCTCGTTTACTTCAGGACACAGCAGTCCCCAGCGAGCGCTTACCTTAGTGTCTGATCAGAACCGTGTACACAAGTGTTACACTAGTCTCGCCCAACCAGGTGGCCCCTGAGTAGGCTCTGGTTTATGGAACAAGTAAAAGCTCTGCTGTGTACAGGGGACATAGAAAAATATATCCCTCCCAGACAATGCAACAGGATTTTACAGCTGTTACTTCATAATCCCAAAGAAGAATGGGGACCTGTGCCTGCTGAATCACACAGTCATGCAGATTCGGTTGAAAATGTTAACATTGGGACATATCAAATCACAGATCAGATATGAGGACTGGTTTGTCATGATAGATCTCAAGGATACTTCCCTATATTTAGCCTTTCACAAAACATTAAGTTCCTGAGGTTCACTTTTGTAGGCAAGGTGTGCTAATATCGTGTTTTTCTGTTCAGTCAAGCTCTTTCACCCATGCAGCACTGGCTCAACAGCATCTTCAAGGCATTAACATCCTGGACTAGCTCAGTCGTGAGAGTTAGCACCTAAAATCAAGAATTTTTTCTTGCTCACAAGAAAAAAGTGCTTTCTACCTTACAAGGTGTGGTTTGGGATTCGGTCATGACGCACACATGTCTGTCAGCTGAATGCATCGAGTCAGTCCTATTGGCTCTGAAACGGCCAGTCACTCACTATGAAACAGTTCCAGAGACTGTTAGGTCTGATGCCGGCAGTGTCCAATGTTGTACCTTTTGGCCCACTGTACATTGTAGCAGTAAACGAAGAGCTGTTATATCAATCAAAAATTCAGTATGGAGTATCTCAGGGCTCAGTGCTATGGGCATTGTGTTTCACTCTGTACATGTTACCTTTAAGAAGCATGGTATTAGCTTTAACTGTTACGCTGATGATGCTCTATATATCTTATTCTGATGAAATGTACCATTCACAAAATTAACGGAATGCACAACTGATATAAAACATTAGACAAGTAGTAATTTCCTACTATTTAATTCTGAAATTTCTTAATGTGTTTCTAGTCTAGATTTAAACTGACAGAGTGTGTCTGCTTCCGGAACAATACTGGAAGACTGTTCCAGAGTGTAGGTGCTAAGTAGGAAAAAGATTGACCGCCAGCAGTTGATTTTGATATTCTGGGTATTATAAGCTGGACAGAATTTTGGAATCACAATGGACGTGAAGGACTATAATGTGTTATGTTGGGTGTTAGATCGCTTAAGTACTGGGGAGCTAAGCCGTTTAATGCTTTGTAAGTAATTAGCAAGATTTTAAAATGTAAACCGTGCTTATGTATATAGTAGGAACTCGAGCTGCTGTGTTTTGGATCAGCTGTAGTTTGTTTAATAAGCGTGTAGGGCAATCACCCAATAAATCTAGCCTTGAGCTCATGAACACATTAACTAACTTTCCACATTTATTACTGAGAGCAGATGCCGTCAATTATATATATTTGTAGGATAGAAGGATGCAATTTTCTTTGTGAAACACTGACATCACAGAGAACATGAAGGTTTCTAACTGACGACAAAGATTTGACAGAGCAGCCATCAAGGGTTAGACAATAGTCTGGGTTATTTAATTAAAATATTGGACAATGGTACGTTTCATCAGGATGAGAAGAAATATAGAGCTGAGTATCATCAACGTAACAGTGAAAGCTAATGCCATATTAACATTGTGAATCTTGCAAGTAAGAAGTTTTGAAGCATCTGTGGTTGAAACTATTGCTTGTTAATTTAGTCACTATATCAAATAAATACCTAGGACTGCATTTGTTTTATTCTAAGAGGGTTGAAAAATAAGTAAATCTTGTTGATTTTAAGGCCTTTCTGTCTGCCATTGAGCTGTCTTTTCACAACATGCGAAAACCTCTTGTAGTCATCTGCCGGGCCCAACTAACTGCCCTGTTAACTACACTGAACAACTGTTCGTATGCTTTGGGCCCCCTAAAAACATGTCCCTAGTGTCCAAGACTCTTACAGGTATGGGACTTAACTCTTATAAACCTGGTCATTGTTAAGTGCCACAATTTTGAACAATTTTGAATGCATATTTTTGTATTATTATGATGACTTGTATATTGGTTATTGGGTGAATGTCTGTCTTGAGTTTTATTTTCATTTGTGTTACCTTGTTTCTGAATGTTTTAGTCCAAGGGGGAGGGGCTTGACCTTTTTAATATGACCTCTCAGAGTTGTGAAAGAGGAAAAGAAAGGGTGAGCGTGACTTTTAGTTTGAGTCAATTTATTGGCATAGCTAAGGGGCACAGGTTTTGTTGTCTTAGGGCAAGTACAACAGACATTCACTTGACAGGGAACGTCTTGGTTGTGTATGCAACCTTGGTTTCCTGAAGAGGGAACTAGAGGTTGCATCTCCCTGCCGTATATTACTAAGTTTTAGTAATTTAGTTTTCTGCTTTTGACTTTTTAAAAATATTTCTTTATTTGCTTTAATTTATTTTTTAATAATTTTAGTACTAAAAGAACAAAGATTTGAAAATTAAAGCTAGGCTGAATTTCAGGCTGTCACACGAAATGGCTTCAGATTTAGCTGGATGAGTCATTTGGTATTTTGCATTATGTATTTATTTTTTATTTTACAGACATTAGAAAAGAGCTGTGCAAAAGCTGTTCTCAACTGAAAAAAAGAGAAGATAATATTTGGGTAAAGTATTCCTTTAATAGACGCTTAGTGAATAGACATTTGTCAGCATAGGGCATTAATCTACTCAAAAATTGGCAATTTAACTAAATATAGGCATAAATGCATTCATATTTTCTGCTTGGTGTATTATGAAGATAGTAGCAGTCAGGTGCGATAAATGCAGCGCCAAGTGCAAAGTTGCAAAAATACAAATTCACAGCCATTGCCAAGATTTGCATTTACTGAGCATGCAAATACCAGAGCATGAATCAAAGTAGCAGTATTCACAATGAGTGGTGTATATTGCATTAACCAAAATAAAAAAGGTGGATAAAACTGTAGAAAGGCAGAACATAATTACTCAAGAGATAATGAAAAGGCAGGTCAATTTCCTCTTCTCTAAGAGTTTCTGAAATTACTCCTCTCAGATACTTGACAACAATGTACTGTAATTACAGACCTGGAGGTTCGTGCAGAACACCCCGAGCCGCCCATTGCCTGGCACCAGGCACAGACATGAGTACATTTATAAACAGCATGATAACACAGACTAGACAATGTCTCAGTTCAGTATCTATTAAGCAGGAAGACTAGTACACCATTCAGTCACAAACTGATATTATCCTTGTCCCATTGCAGGTTCTTTGCTTTCATTAATGTGGTATATGACAAAATATATCTAGGTCAATGACATGACACTCATATAGTGTCCGGATCTATTAATTGATGGCTAGTTTATTTTGTGCTGGACTCTGCCATGAATGAATCATGCAAATTACAGCTTACTGTTTTTAGCTTTATTTGCACTGTTGTTGTTGAGTTTGCCGTTTTCTTTGAATTGTGTGTCATATCGTCTATTAAAGGAATAGCTTTCCCATAAATTAAAATCCTGTCATGATTGTCTTTCCGTCATGATGCTCAAAAACAATATGACTCTCTTTCTTTTGCAGACAACAAATGGAGAATTTATGTTATATGTCCCAGTTGATCTTTCCCATATAATAGCAGTCACTAATAACTAACTTCCAAGCTTTAAAAAAGGACACAAAATTGTCATAAAAGTTATTTATAGTCTTACAGTTTTGTTGATAAACTAAAATTATATTAAAAAACATTGTCTGTGAAAATCCTGACATCAGACTCCATCCCCAGTCTCCATCAACACCTGGCTTCACCTTCGCTTCAGACTTCCAAGTCCCTAGCTATGCCTCAACCATGCCAGAGCACAAATCAAAGTAGCAGCATTCACAATGAGTGTTGTATATTGCATTAACCAAAATACATAAGGTGGATAGCTCTTCCTTCCCTCCAGTTCTGCCATTGTCCTCATTTCCCCAAGCTCTGCCCTGTTTGCTGGAGTCTCTGTCTCTACTTCAGTCCCGCGAGCCTGCTGCTCTGGCCTAAGCCCTCCAGGCCAATGGTGTCTACCCAGGTCTTTGTCTCCTCTGCTCCACCTGGGTCTCCACCACTCCTCACAGCTCCACCTCAGTCAAATGGACTCCTGGCTCCTCCCTCCATTGGTACTGTCATGGGCCTTCATACTCATGGTCTCAGCTCTGGGTTGCTCCTTGGCTCCTCTCTCCATTGTCTGCTCCCTCCATCGTCTCGATCTCCTTGGTCCTTCCCTATGCTGGATCTCTCACAGACACTTCCTGCCATTCCACTATGGACACTTTCCACTGTCCATATGAACTTATTTCTATTTTGAAAATAACCTCTATGCTTCTGTTCATGGTCACAGTAGGGTAAAGTTATGTCAGGTTTATGTTCTGTTTTATGGACTTTTAATTTGTACTTCCTGGTTTTGCTTGTGTAAAGGTAACCATACATCACAAGATAACTGGGCCGATATCTTGATATTGGGCCCATCTCACAATAGGTAAATTCTGATTATCTTTATGGTTCTAGTGATTAATGATGTTTTATTAACAAAGTTCGGGAGGAGCACGTTCAAATGATTAACACAATCAACACGTCATCAGCAATTACTCCTCATCCTATCAGCGGGAGAGGAAGTACGTATATATAGACATGTTTGACTCACCCACAGCTCTTCGACATTTTTCGGCATCTCGACAGTTTACGGCATTGCGGCTCCGCCTTCTGGTCGCTATACACCCGAAATCGAGCTCCACTCGTCAGATGGATTCTCCACGAAAATCTCCGGACCCAGTAGCGATCCCCATCCGCTCAACACTATGCTAACTATATTATATCACCCTCAGCAATACATCACGGGTGCCAGACCAAACAATCGGGTCCTAAGCAACAACAAGCAACGCACAGTAAGACTTGAGGCCTGCTCTCGCCACCAAGCAAACATCCGTATCCAGCAGCTCTACATCGGCTTTAATCGCTCCTGCCATTGAGAAAGGACGATAAAGCTGGTCGAGCTACAAGCTCGACTCCCAGGCAATGCCGCTTTCTTCCTGCTAGCCAGGCCGCCGCCGCTGCCGCGAGCCTCAGCAGACCGCGCTGCAGCTTCAGCTCACACTCTCTCTGTCCGTCAGCTCACACAAACAAGAGCAGCTGTAATCCTTCCCGGCGCTTTATTTCTGCATCGCTAAATCACGAGCAGTTGTGCCTCTCAATACTACTGTTCCGGGGAACCCACGCCTGAGATGTGATTGTTCTAAAGTAGCGCGCTGCTTCCTCGCAACTCAAGCAGTAGCGCGCACCGAAGCCAGACCGCGCACAGTACAGTCCGATCGCACGCGCCGCTTCATATCGCGCTCATTACAGTCGATTGCGCGCTCAGCCGCCCACACAAGAATCAAGTACTTATTGCCAACGCTGCCTTGTTGTTTCAACTTAATCGGCTATTAAGTGGACTCGCCGGAAAGAAACCATACGCACTTCCTATTTTCAAAGTAATTATTTGCCTTCACTGTTTCAATCCTTTAAGTCCATGATAAGCTTTATAAGTCGATAGACGTCCGTAACCAAAATAATTCAAGAGATTGAAACACTGAACAGCAACAAGCTTCGAGCGCTTTCTCTGGCTCAGCGCCAGCCAATGTGTTCAAATCTAGCAGGCGATCATGTGATTCCCCGCCTTGCGCCACATTGTCCAAGAGCAGGGGCAGCCAACCCGCACGCGGCTCTTTGACTGCTTTCGCGGCTCTCATCCGGCCCGCTGAGACCTTTTTGTCTACATAAACATAAATTTACATGTATCCTGCCAAGATCAGCCGCCGCTCACGTGGACATGATGTTTTCCGAATTCAAATAGAGGCGCGCAGAAGCGCGTTCCCTTTCGAGAGTAGGAACGAGTTGTTTAATGAAATGCATTCGGGAACTCCTCCCCTTCACGTCATTTCTGAAACTTCACGGATAACAGCAGTGGACAACTGGCCAATCGTAGCGCGATGCAGATCTGGCTGCCAGACGGTATAAATATCTTAAATAGCATTGCCTTCATACTTCTCTAAACGAAATATGATAAAATTACAGAGGTTATGACAGTAACCGGAGACGTTTCCAACCGATCACTACATTACCAAGCCGCTGCTTACTTTTATACTTCCTGTCACCGTCAATGAGATGATATACCGTTTTTCCCGCATATATAATCCACAGACGCATTGTCTCTGCATGCTTGCATAGCTCGTGGGTCGCCATATGTTAAAAGTATTAAAGAATTTATTTATAAACATATTAAATGTGTGATATATGTGCGAGACCTTGCTAATGTCAAAAAAACCCCATCAACAAATGCGAATTTAACAGTCTTTCATGCGGCTCCGCAGCCACAAGCTTATTTCGAGGCTCATTATGCTGAGCAGGTTGGCCACCCCTGCCCAAGATTGAGATGTACCAGTTTCACGATAAACTCTTCCTCCCAAGTTCCTTCATTGTATCCCACTGTCGAAAGGAGCTCTTGCACTCAACAAACACTGCAACCGAGCCTCCAACAACTCCACGCGGTCGCCAGCTCTTCCGCTCCGTTGTCGCACCCTATGACGCCGAGGCTTGCCTTCACCTCCACCATCAAGACATCCACCTTCTTGCCCAACTTCCTACGACACCTCAGCACTCGTATCAATAGTAAAGGAGGACGATCAAAGCAAATTAACTAGAATAGGTCTCGCTTCAGTCAGCCGTACCATCTCCAAATCAACTCTACCTTCAAATGCCTCAAACGTACGTTCCTTAAATCTTCATATCTCTCCCTTGCAAACCAGATTTCCAAGCGTTAAGACGCAGCAGCACACTGCAGTTTTCCAGCACTGCACCTCACATGCCAGCATCTAGCGACAAACGCCGCCCTTTAAGCGCGAGCTTGCCTCCGCCAGCGGTGCAGGGTTAGCAACGGCAGCACGTACCTAACTTCTCCCCTATGTTAGGCCTACAGCCCGGCCTTCCGATCCTAGCGTGAGGCTGCCTCCGCAAGTGGCTTTGCCCCTGGCCTTTCCCACCTAATTCTCTCCACCATGCTAATTCTCCTTCATCCCGTTCTCTGCCATGCCATTCCACAAACACTGCTGCTTAAAACCACCTCTGTCGCCAACAACAGTCGAACGCAAATCCCAACTGAACTTAAGGCTGCTGCCATCAGAGGTGGACCTATTCCCAACCAGTACATCAATATTCAGAGTTGATATTTATCGACGCTAAATGTTCATTCTTCAAGCTTTCGCTTCAAACCACTCCCTCGGAGGATTACATGTGGAGTGGAAAAGTTCATGACTTTCCACTCCACACGTGGTCTGCTCCACATGGTCTCTACCATAGTGATGCACCTCCTCACTCCCGCATGAGCTCAGTTCAAATAGAAATGATTCCACCGCTGCCCCCATTGCCGCAGCAATGATGTTCCCCCACACTCCCGCAGGAGTCAGCCAAGGGGGAATTTTCCCACTGCCGCAGCAGTGAAGCCATGTTCACACTGGCTTGGTTACCTCAGATGCTCATAACCCACCATCACATCCACTCAGCCTACTTTCATTCAGAAACTCGCAGGCTAAACTCCCATCCGTCCCACTCTCTATAGACGATTCCACCCCATTACAAGTTCCGGTTCCAAACTTCTTAAAGCTACGCTACCCCAAACCGGATTCCCAACAGACCATTCATCCAGCCATTCATTTCGCACAGGTGCAGCAACCACGGCGGTGCAAGGCCTTTTCCCAACAGTAATACAAGCATTGCGCCGCCGGTCTCCAGAAGCTTTCAAGAGCCACATCAGACCAAACAGATCGCACATTCAAACAAGGTCTTCCGTTAAGCATCAGCTCCTCCCCACTTACAACTTCATGGCCATTGCTTCCATTGCCGCAGCACTGACACTCCCGCAGGAGCAAGCTATCTCTAACTTCAACTGCCGCAGCAGTGATGCTCCCGCAGGAGCAAGCTATCTCTAACTACCACTGCCGAGCAGTGACGCTCCCGCAGGAGCAAGCTATCTCTAACTTCCACTGCCGCAGCAGTGACGCTCCCGCAGGAGCAAGCTATCTCTAACTTCCACTGCCGCAGCAGTGACGCTCCCCCAGGAGCCAGCTTCTAATTGCATCTGATATAAATTCAACTGTCAATTTATAATTGAAAGGTTTTACTCATGCTTTTACAAACCATACTGATTTTGTTATTTCTTGAGTGTATTTAGACGTCTGTAACCAACGTAATTTCAAGACTCCCTTTAAGTCTATGATAAGCTTTATAAGTCCATGATATTTGGATGAACCCCTGCTCAGGGTTTATTCAAAGCCAATAAGTTTGTGAACTTTCATAAACTTTGACATTCCGATCTCCAACAGGTAAGTTTGTTTTGAAATTAAATATGCAACATGCATCTGATATAAATTCAACTGTCAATTTATAATTGAAAGGTTTTACTTATGCTTTTACAAACCATACTGATTTTGTGATTTCTTGAGTGTATTTAGACGTCTGTAACCAGAGTGATTTCAAGACCCCTGAAATTGAAACTGAAAACTGAAACTGAAACACTGCACAGAACTCCCTCTGCCGCAGCAGTATCGCTCCTGCAAGAGCAAGCTCTCTCTAACTTCCACTGCCGCAGCAGTGACGCTCCCGCAGGAGCTAGCTCTCTCCAACTTCCACCGCCGCAGCAGTGACGCTCCCCCAGGAGCCAGCTTCTAATTGCATCTGATAGAAATTCAACTGTCAATTTATAATTGAAAGGTTTTACTTATGCTTTTTACAAACCATACTGATTTTGTTATTTCTTGAGTGTATTTAGACGTCTGTAACCAAAGTAATTTCAATACTCCCTTTAAGTCTATGATATGCTTTATAAGTCTATGATATTTGGATGAACCCCTGCTCAGGGCTTATTCAAAGCCAATAAGGTTGTGATCTTTCATAAACTTTGATATTCCGATCTCCAACAGGTAAGTTTGTTTCGACAGGTAAGTTCGTTTTGAAATTAAATATGCAACATGCATCTGTCATAAATTCAACTGTCAATTTATAATTGAAAGGTTTTACTCATGCTTTTTACAAACCATATCGATTTTGTTATTTCTTGAGTGTATTTAGACGTCTGTAACCAAAAGACTACAACACTGAACAGAACCCCCAATGCCGCAGCAGTGACGCTCCCGCAGGAGCAAGCTCTCTCTATCTTCCAGCTCTCTCTAACTTTCACTGCCGCAGCAGTGACGCTCCCGCAGGAGCAAGCTCTCTCTATCTTCCAGCTCTCTTTAACTTCCACTGCCGCAGCAGTGACGCTCCCGCAGGAGCAAGCTCTCTCTATCTTCCAGCTCTCTCTAACTTCCACTGCCGCAGCAGTGACGCTCCCGCAGGAGCAAGCTCTCTCTATCTTCCAGCTCTCTCTAACTGCCACTGCCGCAGCAGTGACGCTCCCGCAGGAGCAAGCTCTCTCTATCTTCCAGCTCTCTCTAACTGCCACTGCCGCAGCAGTGACGCTCCCGCAGGAGCAAGCTCTCTCTATCTTCCAGCTCTCTCTAACTTCCACTGCCGCAGCAGTGACGCTCCCGCAGGAGCAAGCTCTCTCTATCTTCCAGCTCTCTCTAACTTCCACTGCCGCAGCAGTGACGCTCCCGCAGGAGCAAGCTATCTCTATCTTCCAGCTCTCTCTAACTTCCACTGCCGCAGCAGTGATGCTCCCGCAGGAGCAAGCTATCTCTATCTTCCAGCTCTCTCTAACTGCCACTGCCGCAGCAGTGAAGCTCCCGCAGGAGCAAGCTATCTCTATCTTCCAGCTCTCTCTAACTTCCACTGCCGCAGCAGTGACGCTCCCGCAGGAGCAAGCTCTCTCTATCTTCCAGCTCTCTCTAACTTCCACTGCCGCAGCAGTGACGCTCCCGCAGGAGCAAGCTATCTCTATCTTCCAGTTCTCTCTAACTGCCACTGCCGCAGCAGTGAAGCTCCCGCAGGAGCAAGCTATCTCTATCTTCCAGCTCTCTCTAACTTCCACTGCCGCAGCAGCGACGCTCCCGCAGGAAGCAAGCTCTCTCTATCTTCCAGCTCTCTCTAACTTCCACTGCCGCAGCAGTGACGCTCCCGCAGGAGCAAGCTATCTCTATCTTCCAGCTCTCTCTAACTTCCACTGCCGCAGCAGTGACGCTCCCGCAGGAGCAAGCTCTCTCTATCTTCCAGCTCTCTCTAACTGCCACTGCCGCAGCAGTGAAGCTCCCGCAGGAGCAAGCTATCTCTATCTTCCAGCTCTCTCTAACTTCCACTGCCGCAGCAGGGAAGCTCCCGCAGGAGCAAGCTATCTCTATCTTCCAGCTCTCTCTAACTGCCACTGCCGCAGCAGTGAAGCTCCCGCAGGAGCAAGCTCTCTCTATCTTCCAGCTCTCTCTAACTGCCACTGCCGCAGCAGTGACGCTCCCGCAGGAGCAAGCTATCTCTATCTTCCAGCTCTCTCTAACTTCCACTGCCGCAGCAGTGACGCTCCCGCAGGAGCAAGCTCTCTCTATCTTCCAGCTCTCTCTAACTGCCACTGCCGCAGCAGTGAAGCTTCCGCAGGAGCAAGCTCTCTCTATCTTCCAGCTCTCTCTAACTGCCACTGCCGCAGCAGTGACGCTCCCGCAGGAGCAAGCTCTCCCTATCTTCCAGCTCTCTCTAACTGCCACTGCCGCAGCAGTGAAGCTCCCGCAGGAGCAAGCTCTCTCTATCTTCCAGCTCTCTCTAACTGCCACTGCCGCAGCAGTGACGCTCCCGCAGGAGCAAGCTTCTAAATTCCACTGCCGCAGCAGTGACGCTAAATTCTAAATTCATTCATCTGCCCTCCCGAACTCACATTTTTCCCCCCCTCAGCCATAACTTCGCAATTCTTTGGGGGGTCATCAAAATCTTTAGCGGCTGTCCGACTAGATTGCAATTTTTGGGGGAGTGCTCCAGGTTCGGGCTGAATACCGAGCTCGGAGCCCTCTCCTCGGACAGCACGCCAAATATGCTTACCATTTATTGCTCCTGAATCATTCGTAAGTGTGAACTCGTGAAATGATGTTTTATTAACAAAGTTCGGGAGGAGCACGTTCAAATGATTAACACAATCAACACGTCATCAGCAATTACTCCTCATCCTATCAGCGGGAGAGGAAGTACGTATATATAGACATGTTTGACTCACCCACAGCTCTTCGACATTTTTCGGCATCCCTCCACCACCCCAACTCCTCACACTTAATTGTTCCTATCAAAAGTCAGGATACGGGGGGAGTGCTCCAGGTTCGGGCTGAATACCGAGCTCGGAGCCCTCTCCTCGGACAGCACGCCAAATATGCTTACCATTTATTGCTCCTGAATCATTCGTAAGTGTGAACTCGTGAATCTTCCTTTGGCGTGATGTGGGTTAAGTGACGGAATCTACTCGGAAGAACAGCGAAATCAGTATGCTGGATATTCTCTGTAGATTTTCATGTGGAATGAAACAATATCGCATCTGTAAGCAAGCTGACAGAATACGGAAGCATAGCACTACTTTTTCTTCCTGCAAATTGTCCGTAAACACTTATAACCATGTTTGTTTGCTATAAAGTCACATTTGCCACAAGATTTCCCATGTTCCAGGTTGTTTGTGGATGGAATCTGTTAGTGTGTGTTGTGCTTTCTCTGTCATATTCTGGCACTCCACACACTCGTAACAAAACTGTTAAAACTATGTTTGATTTTTTTTTTTTTTACATCATGTTTGTGGTCTCAAATTTTAAAAATCTTTTGGTGTGGGCCAGCACTTCATTTGACATTTCTCCGTTGTTCCCATTATGTACCCAGATTATTTTCAAACTGCACCTCATAGTTCTCACCTGTGTATTTCGGCCCTGAATTTGTCCTACAGTGAATTAGCATTCATTGTGTGAATTAAGTAATGTGAATTTGGCGGTACTGTGTTGTACTGAAACCTTAGATTGGAAGACAAAAGTAACGATGATAATTAACTTTTACAATCACATGAATACATTACATTTGAAAACATGTTCAAGTAGAAAACTTTTCATAACTTCTTAACGAATAGTTTACTGTAATATCTATTTTTCAAATAAATGCAGCCTTAGTGAGGATTCTTTCCACTTTAGTTGCAAATGTATTAATTTATTTTTTACAATCTTACTGTTGATTGTTGTTGCATTTCATTAAAACAGCACACAGTAAATCAAATGATTTTGATGTAAATCACATTGTCTGATAGCAGCACTGCTTGATCCAAAAACAGAAGTGCTGTATGTTCATGAAAATAATACTATTATCTAAACCACTGTGATAGAGAGCAGGGGTGGCAGGAAACACCCCCAAGGTACAATTGCTCTCCTCAGCTATTTCATTGACTTGGGCCACAGACTTTATTCTGCTCTCTTAGTAATTTTCACAGCGGTATATTGCTGAATGACAATTCACCTCCCTTTCCATTAATTTTATTGACTTTCTCATGATCCTTGAGAAATTCAACTGCCATGTGATATCTTTACCCCCTGATAGTCTTATGGTGAAAATAACTCGGAATTTTGAACATTAACATCAGCATACAATGGAGTGATGGAATACATAAGCCATAAGGCAACAGAATTCTTCTTCTTCAGCCCTAGGGCCCTCGGTGGGCAAAGGCTACGTCGCTGCAGACACTTCTCCATGGCACTCAGTCGCTGGCGATTGTTCTCAGATGTTCCAGCTAGGAGTTGTTGTATGCTTTTCGTGATAGGTTGAACGGGACCATGATAAATTGTTCCGCCTTTTTATGGGAATATCACTGACTGGTTTGCCGAACGCCTCCTTTGGGTCGCGTCCACGCTGGGCCTGCGGCGCTCATGAATGTTTGGTAGGGAAGTCGGTGTTCGGACATCTACATGACGTGTCCGATCCATTTCCAGTGGCGCAATATCATCGTTGCGGTGTGAGGGAGGCTGCAACGCTGTCGCACAGCGTCATTGGTCGTAAAATCACTCCACCGAATTTTCACTATTCAATGGAGGCAACGATGGTCAAATGCCTCCATCTTTTTCAACTGGTCGATTGTAAATGGCCAGGTTTCCGTGGCATAAAGTAGAGTGGCTCTGACGGTTGCGCAGTAGATTCCAGAAGCATCGTAGAGCTTCAAAAATTGATGACGCTCTCGCTATTCTTATTGCAATTTCCTCCTCGAGCTGTCCATCAGGTGAAATACGACTGCCAAGGTAGACAAAGGATGAGATTGGTTCCATGCATTCGTTATCAATTTTCTAGTGTGTTGCTTGACAGAGCTCTGACACCTTGAGTGTTGTCAGCTGTTTTCAGCTCATTACCTTTCCTCATGTGTCCATATTTAATCCTGGTGTTTGCTGTAATGTCTATGTTGTGTGCCTGGATCCCCCGTCTCATCTGGTTTGTGTTAATGTTCTAGTTTTGTTTCTTAGTTATGTTTCCCCCTCGTGGGTTGTTTCTTTTGTGTGTTTATATTTATTTTGTTATCATTAAATCCACCTTTCCCTGCAATCTGAGTCCTCCCCTCATTCATATCTTGACAGATACGGTCTATCATTGCTTGCATAATCACTGGTGAGTTGGCAAGTAATGCTATATTATCGGCGAATGTGAGATCCGTAATAATTCATCCCGTCCACTGGGATGAATTGTGATACCACCAGGCTTATTGTTAAGGGCGGTTTTTAGCATGTAGTCGTTGGATATGCAAACGTTACAATGCATACTTTGAACAGGCAGGGGGAGAGAATGCCCCCTTGTCTCACACCAGTTTTGGTTTCAAACTCTTCACGTCTTGTCCATACGCCCTAATTACGCATTTCGTTTTTGCATGCATTGCTGTGCAAATCCGTTTCAGTTTTGAGGGTAGTCCATCTAATTCAAGTAGGGACCAGATGGTTGCCCAATCTACACTGTCGAAGGCCACCAAAAGTCTAGAAACGCCACAACAGTTAGGCGCCGGAATTAGTGTTGCAGCTCTAAAACTTGACGTAGGGTAAAGATCTGATCGATGCAGCCCCGGGCTGGTCTAAATACAGCTTGATTTTCTCGAGTATCCAGGTCACGATGTGGAAGGAGGCGGTTAAGACGTATCTTTTCCAAAATTTTGTATATACAATATTGAGTAGTGAAATTCCATGATAATTTGAGCAAAGTTTTTTGTCACCTTTCTTGAAGAACGGCAAGATAACTGGTTAATGAAAGATCGGTAGGGATCACTTCTTCCTTCCATATGATGATGAGTGCACTGATAAGTGCTTTGTTGTCGATTTTGAATAGGTCAGGGGGCAGGCCGTCATTACCCAGGCCACAGCCACCAAGGCAATAGAATAGCAAACTAACAATGGTTTTTAGAGGATTGCTTTACATTCCCTCCATTTACCATTGGTCTGATAAACTAAGAGTCCCGCAACATTGGTTCAGCAACTGTTGCGGTATCAGTGAATAAATAAACAGAGCAATGTTTTGATAACACTACAGAGACTGTGTTTATATTTTTCATGATATTAAACATACTAATGGTTAATTCATATTTGTCACTGCATATTAAAATACCACAGGAGACAAGTAAGCACACTTTAACACTGAAAAATGTATATGCGTCACACACTGACAATAAGGACAGAAATATTCATTAAAAGAACGTAAGATGAATATATGATCAGCATTCACAACTGGAATTCTAGATGTAGCATTTGATAAATCCATCACTGAAAGTTAAGTCTATGAAAGCATTATCAGACATCCTCGCTGTATTTTATCACTTTTTGGCTGTTATCTCAGAGGGTATTTATGTCTCTTGGCAGTCATCCTTTGATTTTAGCACAATCATCCAATCAGCATAAGCTACACAGCGGAAATTGGCCCTGAGCAAATACTCCAGTTAGCCCTGTATCCATGCCAGACAGACAGAAACATGACAGACCTGCGCCCTAAAAATAAACTCCTGTCAGTCACTCAAAATTCAGCACAAATCCAATAATCTCTGTGGCATGCCTGTTAAAAGAGCACAGAGAGCTGTGGATTTCATCATGACCCTGCAGAAATGCATTATCCTTAATATTTGAAGAAGGTGCTTCATAATATTTTAACTCCAATGTCTCAATCCTTCAATATCTCAAAAACAGTGGTGGCAGCATGGAATGGTGTATATACCATACTTTGATACGCCATGTTGGGTAGATATACACAAGGGCTGATGAGGGAAAAAGACATAGCTGACAAGACTAACAAGGTGATGAGACAGGTGCATGGGAAAACCAGGAAATTAACAGAGGCACAGCAGACAAGTAACATGAATAATCTTTACTGTAATTATATATATATATTCTAAATATACACACACATACACAGTCATGGCCAAATTTGTTGGCACCCTTGAATTTTTTCCAGAAAAATCTAACATTCTCACAGAAAAGTATTGTACATGTTTTGCTATACACATTTATTCCCTTTGTGTGTTTTTTTTTTTAAAGAAAAAAAAAGAAGAAGAAGGAATAAAAGCAAATTTGACAATTTCACACAAAACTCCAAAAAATGGGCTGGACAAAATTATTGGCACCCTTTCAAAATCGATGGTTGCTTCCTATAATCATCGATGAGCTTCTTACACCTCTCACCTGGAATTTTGGACCACTCTTCCTTTGCAAGCTGCTCCAGGTCTCTCATATTGGAAGGGCGCCTTTTCCTTTTTTAAGATCTCTCCACAGGTTTTCAATGGGATTTAGATCTGGAACCATTGCTGACCACTTCAGAACTCTCCAGCTCATGTTGTCATGCATTTCTGGATGTTGTTTTAAGTATCTTTGTGGTTATTCTCTTGCTGGAAGACCCATGATCCCGGACACAAACCCAGCTTCCTAACACTTAGCCCTACATTGTGACCCAAAATTCTTTGGTAATCCTCAGATTGTATGATGCCTTGCACACAGTGAAGAAACCCAGTGCCAGAGACTGCAAAACAACCCTAAAACACTATATTTGACTCTAAGTACTGTGTTATTATCTTTGTAGGCCTCATTGTTGGTAAACCGTAGAATGATGTGTTTTACCAAAATGCTCTATCTTGGTATCATCTGTACTCAAGACGTTATGACAGAAGGATTTTGGCTTAGGCTACTCAAGTATATTTTGGCAAACTGTAATCTTGCTTTTAACCGATGGTTTCATCTATGGTTATAGGAAGCAATCAGGGATCCTCTGGGACCCTGATTTCCAAAGGAAAAGCAAAATTTGCTTTCATCAGAGAACATAACTTTGGACTACTCAGCAGCAGCCCAGCCCTTTTTGTCTTTAGCCCAGGCGAAATGCTTCTGACGCTTTCTGTTGTTCAAGAGTGGCTAGACACAAGGAATGTGACAGCTGAAACCCATGTCTTGCATATGTCTGTGCGTAGCGGTTCTTGAAGCACTGACTCCAGCTGCAGTTCACTCTTTGTGAATCTCCCCCACATTTTTAATGGGTTTTGTTTCACAATCCTTTCCAGGGTGCAGTTATCCCTATTGCTTGTACACTTTTTTTATACCACATTTATTCCTTCCCTTCCTTTCCTTCTGTATTAATGTGCTTGGAGCTCTGTGCCAGCCTCTCTTGCAATGAACTTTTGTGTTTTGCCCTCCTTGTACAAGGTGTCAATGGTCGTCTTTTGGACAAGTGTCAAGTCAGCAGTCATCCCCATTATTGTGTAGCCTACATAACTAGACTGAGAGACCATTTATAGGCCTTTACATGTGTTTTGAGTTAATTAGCTGATTAGAGTGTGGCACCAGGTGTCTTCAGTATTGAACCTTTTCACAATATTCAAATTTTCTGGAGATACTGAATTTGGGATTTTCCTTAGTTGTCAGTTATAATCATCAAAATTTAAATATCAGTATGTGTGTAATGAATGAATATATTATACAAGTTTCACTTTTTTAATAAATCACCTTTTTTATGATATTCTAATTATATGATCAGCACCTGTGTGTGTGTGCGTGCATGTATATACAGTGCCTTGAGAAAGTATTCTGCCCCCTTGAACTTTGCGACCTTTTGCCACATTTCAGGCTTCAAACCTAATGATATAAAACTATAATTTTTTGTGAAGAATCAACAACAAGTGGGACACAATCATGAAGTGGAACGAGATTTATTGGATAATTCAAACTTTTTAAACAAATCAAAAACTGAAAAAATGGGCGTGCTAAATTATTCGGCCCCCTTAAGTTAATACTTTGTAGAACCACCTTTTGCTGCGATTACAGCTGTAAGTCGCTTGGGGTATGTCTCTATCAGTTTTGCACATCAAGAGACTGAAATTTTTGCCCATTCCTCCTTGCAGAACAGCTCGAGCTCAGTGAGGTTGGATGGAGAGCGGTTGGATGGAGAGCGTTTGTGAACCAATCAATCAATCAATCAAATTTTATTTATATAACGCCTTAAAACAGCCAAAAGGTGCACAAGGCGCTTTCCAAAAGAACAAAAACAAACATCAAACGACAACATAAAGAAAACAAGTTAAAGAAATGAAAACAGAATCAAGTCCAATGCTATGTGTTAAAAATTTGATTAAAAAAGTGGGTTTTAAGGTGTGCTTTGAAAACACTCAGCACCGTGATGCTTCGGAGGTGCACAGGGAGTGCATTCCACAACTTTGGTCCCTGAACACTAAATGACCGGCCTCCAAACTTTTTATATCTGTATGTAGGAGTGACCAGAGAAATGTGATCAGAGGAGCGGAGTGTTCTGGCTGGCTGATAGACTTTTACTAAGTCAGTGAGGTATACTGGGGCCAAGCCATGAATGGCCTTGAACACAAACAACAGGACTTTATACTCCACCCTAAACTGCACCGGGAGCCAGTGAAGCGAGCGGAGGACAGGGTTAACATGAGACCTCTTTGATGTGTTTGAGAGAAGATGTGCGGCAGCGTTTTGCACCAGTTGAAGGCGACTGATGAGTGATGTATTTACTCCACTGTAGAGGGCATTACAGTAGTCGATCCTTGAACTGATGAATGCATGAATTTCTGTTTCAAGGTCGGCTCTTGACAAAAAATATTTGACCTTACTAAGAAGTCTTAACTGGTAAAAACTCGCCTTCACTACTGCACCAATCTGTTTATCAAACTTCAAGTTTTTGTCCAAAATAACACCCAGATTACGCACAGACGGAGCAAACTGAGGTGTCATGGGACCAAAGATAGAAACACTGTTGAGTAAATCCGGGCTGAACAGGATGTACTCAGTCTTATTTTCATTTAAATGAAGGAAATTCTGTGAAAGCCACTGTTTGATGTCCTGAAAACAATTATGGAGAGGGTCCAGTGCCGAACGATTACTCAGAATCACAGGAAGGTAGATCTGGAGGTTGTCGGCATAGAAACGAAAATGAACATTGTGTCTGGAGATAAGTTGACCAAGGGGCAGCATATAGAGCGAAAACAAAATAGGACCAAGAATGGAACCCTGTGGCACTCCAGATGACAAAGGGGCAACTGAGGAGGAGAAGTCGTTGAATATTACTGAAAAGGTTCTATTAGTGAGGTATGAGGAGAACCAATTCAGCACCGCTTTCTGCAGACCAGCAACATGTTGAAGACGAGAGATGAGAATAGCATGATCCACAGTGTCAAATGCAGCGGTAAGGTCCAGTAAAACCAGAACCATAGAGCTTTTTCTGTCCAGTGTTTCAAGAATGTCATTATCCACCCTTAGTAATGCAGATTCAGTGCTGTGCCTGGTCCTGAAACCAGACTGAAATGTATCACCAATGCTGTTCCGCTGGAGATGAGCCTGGAGCTGAGCGTAAACAAGCTTCTCCATCAGCTTTGACAGAAATGATAGATGAGAGATAGGGCGGAAGTTTGATATAATGGAGGGGTCTAGGTTGGGTTTTTTAAGCAACGGTCTAATAATGGCATGTTTGAGGGCAGTAGGAGCAGTACCCAAAATAAGACAGTTGTTTATGAAGGACACAAGGCATGGACCAATGATGTCAACAGCCTCCTTCAAAATCCTTGCAGGAACAGCATCTAAAGGGCAGGTGGTAGACTTCAACTCGAGAACAGCTTTTTTGAGGTCCACAAGAGTAACAGCCTCAAAGTTCTCTAGCACACAATGCACCGCACAAGACGGCATGACAACAGTAGAGTGTTGAGTAATAGTTTGCCTGACATACAAAACCTTGTCTACAAAATGTTGCTTGAATGCATTACATGTATTTTCAGAAACATCATTCAAGACAACAGACACCGGATTAATAACAGAATTAATAGTGTTAAATAAAATTCCAGGACGGTGGCTAAACATCTCCAACGACACCCGCAACCTATCCTTCTTCCATTTTCGCTCAGCCTGCCTACATTGGCGCTTAAGGGCCCTAGTTGTGTCATTGAGCCAGGGGTCCAGAGGACCATTAGTCGACTTCACCTTGTAGGGTGCAACAGAGTCCATAATCTGGGAGCAGATGGTGTTGAAGGAAGAAATGAAAACGTCCGGGCAAAGAGGTGATGCTAGCTCAATGGAAGCAAGATCAGAAACAGAGAATGAAGCAACAAAATCTTCAACAGTAGATGATGTGATAATGCGACGACGATGAGGGGCAGTAGTAGAAGGTTCTGGCGAAACAGCACAAATGTCAAACTGTATGAGGGAATGGTCAGAGATGGGAAAATCCACAACCTCACAAGCTGACACAATCACCCCACGAGAGATGATAAGGTCAAGAGTGTGACCTAACCGATGAGTAGGACCAGATATGGACTGAACCAGATCTAATGAAGCTAAAAGTGCCTTAAAATCATTAGCAGGTTTATCAGAGGGGCAGCAAACATGAATGTTAAAATCACCACAAATTAAAATGTTATCAAACTTAGCCAGAAATTCTATTAGGAACTCTGAGAACTCAGTTAAGAAAACCTTATTAAATTTGGGCGGCCTGTAGATTACTGCACATAAAATAGGACAGGGTAGTGTTAGTATAAAAACTTGTAGCTCAAAGCTGGAATACCCTCTAGTGGACAACTGGCGACACTTCAGGGACTGTCTATGTGCGGTGGCTATCCCCCCGCCCCTACCCGCTTGCCGCGGGGAGTTTAGGTAGAGGTAACCCAAGGGGAGGAGCTCCGAGAAAGCACTGACGTCACTTGGGGGAAGCCAGGTTTCGGTGAGGAAAAACAAATCCAGATTGTAAGAGGAAATTATATCATTGAAGACAAATGTCTTATTATTTAGTGATCTGGTGTTGCAGAGTGCCAAGTGGAACGTAGTCAAGTTGTTGACAGGTGGCGATGACACACAGGGAATCGGACAGAGGTTTTCCTGAACGCGACCCCGGGTAGATGTTCCAACCCGGCGGCAACATGGAGAAGGGACGCCAGTGTAGAGGCCAACCGGCCGGTAGCATTCCCGCGATCTTCTAGCGTATCCAACTCCAGACTGATTTCCAACCATCTGCGATGACGAGTCCAGGTAAATCCTCAGCCTGACATGAAGTCCGCCTCTCCGACCGCGCCTTCTGCGGCGCTTACTGCCAGCAGTTTTCAGTTCTTTCCACAGATTCTCGATTGGATTCAGGTCTGGACTTTGACTTGGCCATTCTAACACCTGGATATGTTTATTTTTGAACCATTCCATTGTAGATTTTGCTTTATGTTTTGGATCATTGTCTTGTTGGAAGACAAATCTCCGTCCCAGTCTCAGGTCTTTTGCAGACTCCATCAGGTTTTCTTCCAGTATGGTCCTGTATTTGGCTCCATCCATCTTCCCATCAATTTTAACCAAAGAAGAAAAGCAGGCCCAAACCATGATGCTGCCACCACCATGCTTGACAGTGGGGATGGTGTGTTCAGGGTGATGAGCTGTGTTGCTTTTACGCCAAACATAACGTTTTGCATTGTTGCCAAAAAGTTAAATTTTGGTTTCATCTGACCAGAGCACCTTCTTCCACATGTTTGGTGTGTCTCCCAGGTGGCTTGTGGCAAACTTTAAACGACACTTTTTGTGGATATCTTTAAGAAATGGCTTTCTTCTTGCCACTCTTCCATAAAGGCCAGATTTGTGCAGTATACGACTGATTGTTGTCCTATGGACAGAGTCTCCCACCTCAGCAGTAGATCTCTGCAGTTCATCCAGAGTGATCATGGGCATCTTGGCTGCATCTCTGATCAGTCTTCTCCTTGTATGAGCTGAAAGTTTAGAGGGACGGCCAGGTCTTGGTAGAGTTGCAGTGGTCTGATACGCCTTCCATTTCAATATTATCGCTTGCACAGTGCTCCTTGGGATGTTTAAAGCTTGGGAAATCTTTTTGCATCCTAATCCGGCTTTAAACTTCTCCACAACAGTATCTCGGACCTGCCTGGTGTGTTCCTTGATCTTCATGATGCTCTCTGCACTTTAAATTGTTCAGTTTTTTTAAATTGTTCAGTTTTTGATTTGTTCAGTTTGCCCAATTGTTCAGTTTTTGATTTGTTAAAAAAGTTTGAAATATCCAATAAATTTGATTCCACTTCATGATTGTGTCCCACTTGTTGCCTGAAATGTGCCTGAAATGTGGCAAAAGGTCGCAAAGTTCAAGGGAGCCAAATACTTTCTCAAGGCACTATATATATATATATATATATATATATATATATATAGGTCATTATACGAAAACGTGCCATATCCCAATTTTAATGTTTGATTTTCAAAGTACTGCTTTAAGCCCCTTTTTGGATGAAGTAGATCCTTACCTCTCAGGAAAATGTACCGAGCTATCTCAGAAGCTATCTCTATCTTATTTCATAGAACCAACTTAAATGTGTGTGTTTGTTCAACCCTGTTACTGACATATTTATTACTTTTTGAAAAGGTTTCAAATACATATAGAACAACTCTGATATATTGTGAAAGATAAACCCGCCTTGTTACAATAAGAGTATTTGTGAATTGAGAATGTTAAACTTTTTTTTTTTTGTGGATGAATACGTTCATTTCCAAATAACACTCTCCCAGCATCTTCTGTTTTAAGAAAAATATATGGAAACATACATTAACATATAAAATACCTCAATTCAACTTTGAGTGGATTATTAGCCTCTCTTACTAAACATTTACAGTTAGTTTATTACATTTTTATTTTTGAAATTATATTAGAATATAATACAAGTAACAGGGTTGACACATTGGTAACAGGGTTAACAACAGTTACAGTGTGGGTTATACTGCTTGTTTGAGTTACAATTATGCATGTAATGCAGTATTAATTGGACATTCATGAATCTTTAATTCAACATGACTAATCAGCATACAGTGGTACCTCGAGATACGAAATTAATCCGCTCTGAGGCGGCTTCGTATAATGAGTTTTTCGTATCTTGGAACACATTTTACATGTAAAATGGCTAATCCGTTCCAAGCCCTCCAAAAACACCCCATTAAATTTCATAATAAAGCTAAATTGACCTATAAACAATGAAATAACGTAAAATGTCGAAGCTTACCTTTCGAGTGAGGCTATCTCCGAAAGTGGCGGCAGAGGAGGAAGAGGACAAATGGCAGATAACGTACGTACGTACGTACACTTAACTTTACGAAAACATAAAATAAAAATTTAAGTTTCGGGTGCAGAGTGGCTGAGCTAAAGCACGCCAGCAGGTACATATAGAAGATGCATGATGGGAGGGATGCTGTCCAATTAGAAAGAAGGATCTCATGGCTTGGCTAGCATCAGGAACCAATGGGAGAGCAGGAGGATGGTGGCGAGTCTACTATAACTAAGACGGCGGCGTGTGGCGCGAGTTTCAAAATTGTTATGGGGCGAATCTCAGACTTTCAGAAACCTTTCGTATCTTGAAAACTTTTTGTATGTAGAGCAGTAAAAATTTTCGTCTTTGCTTTCGTAACTTGAATTTTTCGTAAGTTGAGCCTTTCGTATCTTGAGGTATTACTGTATTTTGGAGACAGCTCTATTGAATTTTTATCTTTTAGCATAAAAATTCTGGAAAATGATGATTCTGCGGATGTAATTGTAAAAAATTGTTTTATTAAAACTTTAACATTACATTGTAGGGATAGGGTTAGCCTTAACAGAATAAACAAAAGTCACTTAATGTAACATTCTTGTCTGCCTACCCAACATGTTTTGACCAGATGTCTTTCCGTGTTTCTATGTGCCGTGCTGTCACATTAAGAGGAGCAGGAATCATTCTTAAAATGTCATCAAGAATGTATTGCTCTGTCTCCTCTCCTTAACTGGTGTGTGGTGATCGTTCTGGCACAGGTTGCTGTCGCATCATCCAGGTGGATGCTGCACACTGGCGGTTGAGGAGATTTCCCCCCCCCCCCCCCCCTCCCAAGCGCTTTGAGCTTGGTAAAAAGCGCTATATAAATGTAACTGATTATTATTATTATTATTATTACCAGATGCTGTCCTCGTGGGCTGGCCAGAAATATCTATCCGGGCCAGCACAGTGCATGCACTTCACTTGGACGTTTCCTTCATATTTTGCCACAATGATTCCTGGATAGATCTCTTTGCCATATGTCAGGACACACCATTTTCCGATAATCTGGTCATCATTCAGGTCGATCTCCTGGAGTCCCTGAAGTTCTTCTGTCAGGTGCTCCTCTGACGGGATTGGTTGAGGTCTTACTAGTGTGCTTGAGGTAGCTGACAGTGGAGGAAAGGTGAAGTGCTGAGTGTTGAAACATGTGCAGGACAGATTATTTAGTGTAGCACACAGACAGCCGACGTCCCTGGAGATCAATTGGCCTTTTCTGTTGGTGACCACTTGGTGTATTCGCATTGTCCCAGGGTCCGATGGGATGTTTGCTGGAATGTTATGGTATGCATCCACAATTTTTCTCGGTTTCCACTGTAGCGAATCTAAGCCTAAGGGAAATGGTGCGGGATCTATGTGTGCGTGAATCGTGTTATGATCAAACGTACATAAATCTGCACAAAGGGGAATTTGGATATTAACAATTAATTATAACGGATTATAACAATTATTAATATATATGGCTTGATTCGGCTTGTAGAATTTCTTTTAATTCTAGGATTGAGTTCAAAAGGAAGGATAATTGTCCAGCAATTATTTACCTTATAAAACTCTGGAAAGGTTTCTTTTGGCCAAAAAGAAGGATCTTTCCGTTAATTTGTAACAAGGATCGGTTCACCGTTAAAGTGGCTTATGGATGAGCAATTCAGAGGCAATCACGTGTGAATATATATATATATATTTTTTAATAATCGACAAACAATAAACAAAACATACACAGATTAATTGAAAAAGGGAAGAAGAGAAAGTAGGAGAGAGATAGACAAAAAAGGTAGTATTACAGACAAGAACCTATTGAGAACAAGCAAGAGATCAGACTAACTTATTGGTATAACTCAAAACTCTTAACGATTGTTAAGGGATACTTGCATATGATTCTTTCGTGGCTGGTCGCGAAACTCGTGTGTGCGTGAGGAATTCCACGATCTGGTCCGTGTTTGGAAGCTTGCGGGGCGGGTCCGTTGGGTTCCGTGGTTAGTTCAAATTTGGTTCTTTGTCTTGTAATGTCCTTTATGGAAAATGGCACGCGGGAGGATCCCAGAATCCGCGCCGGAGAAGAGAAGATGCAGGAAGGTGGAAGGAGTAAAGAGAAGAGTTGCAAGAGAAAGAGCCTTGGCCTGCGGGCGTTTTTAAAGGAATTTACAAAGCACACCTCTTTTTGTTGGGACAGACAATCAGAGTGAAGGAACTGAGAAGCGGGAATCTTTGCTTTGTTCTTGGATCTCATCTGATTAACATGTTTATGGCCTTCTGAAGAATGCAGACTTTTGGTTTTTGGCATAAAAGAAAGAGTTTGATGCATCATAGTACCACAAAACACACATAAACGGTCTACGAATTGAGAGACAAACATTTCAAGACCAAGCAAGGCTACATTAACTCTTAAAATAAAGGCAAGGTAAAGATTGACGTGGTTTACATAAGTAATTACAGATTATAAGCTTCTAAATTATCAAACACATCTAAAATGGTTATAACAAAAAGCATGCATACATATAGGTAAAACACAACACATCTAAAAATGGAAAGTAACTAGGTTACAGTCACATGGCATTTTCTTTGGTGTTTTTGATATGTGTGTGTGTGTGTGTGTGTGTGTGTGGATGGGGGCTTTATGACTCTGTGGAATGCAGAGGGAAAAGGAAGGCCTGGCGGAAGACTAAAAGTTGTATTGCCCCCAGGGCCCTAAAATGACTGTCTCTGCAGACAAAGCGGCATCTTAGAGGGCTTTCAAGTCACACTCTGTTAATTAAAAGTCACAATCAAATGTTTGTTTTTGATCGATCAATTTGAGACACCGTCCAGACGCAACACCACAAAAAAGAGCTTCACTGTGGTGCCAGTGGTCAGTAGCCCTCGGTAGAGTGTGATGGCATTAGGGATGTCATGCTCTTGACTCACAAGCTGATCTACCAGTCTTTTCAACACTCCCCCAACACCATCAGGAGCACCCTTGCTGTGACTTGCTTCAAAGAAATTCCAGGTGCCACTCTCAAAGACCCTCTTGCTGAACTCAGTACTGAACAGGAAGAAATTAGCTTTCTGCCTGCATTGAGTACAAGGGCCTTTGCTGAAGAAATTGACCACAAACACAGATGGATGATAGGCTTGTATGTAGTCCAGTACTGGTTTGAGATGTTGCCAGATTGCTGGGGGTCCTTTTTGCTTTGATTGAGAGATGGTGCAGAAGCAGGGAGGGCTAACATTGTCACCAACATATAACACACCTGTGTGCACTCACACAGCTTAAATCAAAATGCACAACATTTTTGTTCAATGTAACATTGAACAAAACCCATAACTTCTATTTACTCTAACCTCGAGGGCCCTGGTGCTGGCTCTACACCATGTTCTGGACTGCGAGGTGGTGTCATGCACTGATCTATGAATGCTGCACTTGCTGTTGCTTTGGCTGTTCTGCTTTTCACTTGTGCTGTTCTCCAGTGCCGCTGCTTGGCTCTCCTTTTTCCTTCATTTAGTTCACTAACTGACTGCTTTTTCCCTGTGTCTCTGTCCTTTCTCCATTTTGCCCTCTCTTTTCCTAAATATGCTTCTCGTCTCTCAGGATCAGCATCTCTATGTTGTCTGTATCTGTGCTGTTTCTCAGCTGCAGAAAGAGGCATCCAAACAAAATCACATATAAGTCTACATCTTCAAATATGGAAGTACCAATTCCAGTTGCCCTTGTTTTAACCCTTCTTGGATATACAACATGGATAAGACAGACACAAGCATACTTTCGTCAACCCTGTTACCCTGGGTTGACGAAAAATGTTATTGGTGGCCATTACTAGCCATGAGGTATAGGTAATGACACCACATTATGTGCCTTAATGTGAGGCTTAAATGTTATTATATATGTACATTTTTGAATATGAACAAATAACTTTTAAACATATGCTTTTCTGGTAACAGGGCTGATACACTGAGCATGTCCCTGTCTTTATATATATATATATATTGAATATAGTGTTTTTGCACTTTAAAACATAGTATATTAAAAATAAATAATCATCTGTAGTTCATCAGGGTATTTGGACTTACTCAAGTACAGGCAACTTTCTCCACCATAGATTATTGAAAATAATGACAAAAATTATTTGTATATGTGGTCACTACGTATAACTGTTATTTTAAAACTGCTTCAGATGTGGGTAATCAAGTTATCCAATTAAAATCAGATTTCAAAACTTTAATAAATTATGCATTTCATAAATGCAGCTGCTGTCTGTGCAAGGACAGATAAGACACTCTGCCCAATGGGGCCAGTGCCACAGGACCTCCGACTGCCCTAACACTTGGAAACAAGCCACAGCAGATGGAAAATTGATAAAGATAGAGGAACAGCTCTTGAGTGTGTGCCAGTGACTGTTACCACAATGTAAAATAAATGGATAAATTAAAACTGGCTGTTCTGATCCCCTCCTCAGTGCACCCTGAATAACTGAAGATGTACGACATAGTTGTATGGCATTGTTTTCCTTTTTTAATACATTACACCCAATGTAATGTGTTCATTCTCACCATTTCATCTTTGTGACTTTATTTTTATGTTGACAAAAGTTGGAGTGAAATGAAGTGGATCTCATGTGAGTCACAGGTTGTTCCACACCATTTAGCAAGAGGGAGGGGAAGTTATTTAGATTCAAGGTTACGAGAGCACATTAATTAAAAAATAAAAAGATGTGCACAGACAAATAATTTATATAAAAACTGCAAAGTACCATTAAAAAAAGAATAGTCATGTTGGATTATTTTTGGTGACTTCACCCTGGATCTCACAGGCACATAATTCATCTTTGTATCTATGTCAGACATTTCCCGTGTATAATTTTATTGATATTCATGAAGGTAACAATGAAACTAATAATACATCTGTGTAATAGCACTTCTAGGTGAAATTGTATCATGAACAGAAGGTTTTGTACTTCCCTCGGGCAAAAACGAGCAAAACAGTTGGACTAGTAAGTTCCCCTGACATGTGGCAGCACCATTACCTCCATGACAAGCTACCAGGCCACAGACCCTTCTCTGTTTCCCATCATGACTCACACTGATCAATCTTCAAACGACTCCAACCTGCTTTTGCTGTGACTCAGAAACCACCAGGGACTCAGTGTGTGTACTGCGACTAAAGTGCTCAGCTAATGCCAAACCGTGCCTTCCTTCATTACAGTTAAAAGGACATGCAGCAAAGGCCCAGTCTCAGAGCCACACACAGAACTGAGCTGAACGGGGGAAAAACAGGGCTCTGTGGGTAATTCCTAATAGATCCCCAGTGCATTGAAATGCAGCAGAGAGCTTGACTACTCCACTGATTTACATTCAGCCCATAGCTGGCATTCATCTATGTCTCGTTCCACAAGCACAATATCAAAATGCAGCGCTGCGAGTCATCAACAATAACATAAAGAAATTGCTTTCTACACTCTAATATGGTCTGAACAAATGGGAAACTAAAGCAGGTGGCGTCTTATTTGATGCTGATAACACCCAAGGTTAGGGTGCTTTAGAATGTGGTTTAAAAAATAAACAACCTCATCCAGTAAAAGAAACAATTTCCCAGGCTTTCCGTTTGGGAGGTTTTGCATAGGATTGTGCATTTGAATTGTGCTGTCATCACCTTTGTACACCCAATTTTCTTTATAATGAACAGAGAAGTAACTTCTTATTGTGTATAATCTTGCTAAATGGACAAACAAGCACACAAATGATTGTTTAACTGTATAACTAGAATCGCATTACTTGAATGGCTAATGAAAACAGTTTACTTTAAATTGAACAGATTAAGTTGTTAACTGGGTATTAGAAAACTAGAGCTATTTAGTTAGTTTAATCCAATGCCTGGTAATATTTACACTATTAAATCAACTAATAGGATGATCTGCTCAGGATGATATCAGCTTCATGTAGTATTAACATAGACGTTTCTTAGTGTAGTTCAGTGATTCAGTGTTTCCCACAATTACAGTCCCAACAAACATAAGCAAACCGGATTGTAATGTTGTATGGTTGGAACTGCAAGCTCTCGACCTATAGTTAGTATCATAGTTTCTTTTTATTGTGCTCTAGTATATGTTCTTTCATTCTAAATATGTGTCATGCTCTAGTACCTTTGGGGGAGCTATGACTCTTCTACATTGTTGAACCAATGCAGTTAGAGCAACGGATGTGCTACAATGTTACTACCAATTTGGGAAACAGTCATGACTAGCTAGTTAATTTCCCCAATGATGCATTGCACTATTAAACAATGAGATTTTATCATTGTATCCATCCTGATTGGTTGTGATAGTTTGGTGTGATACAGCAGCCTAATTTGGACACAGTATAAAATGATGACATGTGAAACTGTCCCAGCAAAATAGGAAATACTCTTTACCATTCTAGAGTGATATAAAAATGTTAATTCTCTTTTCAAACTAAAAGACATACAATAAAATATCAATATTGATCGCATTGCATGTTAGCCAGCATATTTTGTTTAAGAGCATGATCCATGTTAAGTCAAAATGTCACATAAGTTGAGAGATTTGTGAATACTCGTTGGATTTATGGTTTTGGAAGACACTAAAATCTCAAACTATGTTGCTGCCAAAAAAATTTGCAACCGTAGTTTGTTTATAATGCGTTTGAGGAGCTCAACCCTGCTTTGTGAATGATGTGTCCCAGATACCCTGACCAACAAAATGGGTTTTTGAAAGTTGTAGCATTTGTGTATTCTTTCACTCTAGAATCAGGGTTTATCACAGATACAGTATTTGCCAAAACACTTAAAGCCCTGATATACGTCAAACAAAATCACAGAACAAACTGGTGTGACATCATTTCAAACAAAATCAGACCAGAACAACTTTTGCTTAAAGTTGTTTTGGGAGTTCCAAAAAACTTGCTAAATTGAATCAAAGTACTTAGAATTACCATTGGTCCGTGGTGAGTACGTAATATGTAGGTTTGCTCCGCCTTATTTCACGTATTAATCTGTACATATGTTGTTAATTTTTCCTCTTCAGTCCTTTTCAGTTGGACTAAAATATGAGCACACTGGAAAGCTGCTTTATAGTAGAAAATTAAGTTTTTCTGATGAAACAAGACACTGACAGTTTTTCACATTTAAAATGGTAAACCTACTTGGTTTTAAGCAATCTATTCTGTAAAATGGTATATAAATAACTGTGCTGTGACGTTATTTGAATGCCTGTCAGAACATTTTGGATGTTCTCTGAATGATGTTTCATTAAAAATGTTTGGGAGGAGAATGTTCAAATGATCTATCCAATCAACACGTCATCAGTAATTACTACATCTAATCTTGTCAGCATGAGAGGAAGCCTATATATACAGTATACACAATTGACCCACCTACATTCCTCATCAGTTTTCAGCATCCCTCCACCACCCGACTCCTAACTTCCAACCACAGCCAGGAATACCAAGTGGAGTATTGTAGGTTCTTGCCAAATACTAAACTCAGAGCACTCTCCTTGGACAGCACACCAAATATGCATACCGTTTATTCTATATGACTTATTTGTTAGTGCGATCTCATGATCAGTATATCGCTGCTCACATATTTTGAACTTCATTCTACCCCTAAGCGAAGAATGAAAAAATAACTTTGCTGTGAGTATATCAGGGCCTTTAAAGCTTTACTGACATTCAATTAAACATAACAAAATCAAAATCATATCAACATGTTCCAAACTATCAAAAATAGGACACACATATTATATTACCCACCATCCAATCCTGCAAAAACCTGGCCTACACAATTAAGAGCTACAGGCATTAGACATCCTTCCGTCACTCTCCATTTACCATCTGAACAAAAGCAGTCTGTTGTGACGTCTTTAGAACATAAAGTTGAAGCAGACATACGGTGATTAAATTATTAAGGCATTTATTCTCATCCCTTGTTCACCCAATATACTAATTGGAGGCGAATGGCACACACTGTAATCACATATCTCCGGGGCATTACATCTGAGGTTGAGAGACCTGACACTGAATAACTCTATGTCATGTTTGCTTGTTTTCCATTCTTAGGGTGTTGGCCCCATTATCAATGCAGTCTCATCTTGGGTTCCAAGTGAGCAGTGTCTGGCACGCTGAAGCGATCACACCCCATGTGACACTCAGGGCGAGCTAGGATGACATGCTACGATATCGCCGGCTTTTATTACCTCTTCTAAAGGAGGTAGATTTCAGTTGATCCATGGGGCTTCTGAGCTTTTGTCTGGAGGATATTTAAGGAATAAGACTGTGTACAGACTCCAGCAAATTGGGAAGGAAGTGATACTCTTGTTTTTTGGAGCAGGGTTTTAATTGGATTGAAAGATGCCAGCTCTGGCCAGCAGTAGGTAATTTTCTTTACTGGATATTTAAAGCCCTTTTCAGTCAATGAATTAATGACAGTGAGAATGAACAAACAACAAAACAGGACCTTGTAATTCAGTGTTAGCCTCCTCTTCTGCACTTGCAAAATCAATTATATCAACTCGATATTTTTTCTAGATACAGTACATTAGAAACACCTTGTTGTCACATGTTTAATGTCAACAATGTTATGTATCATTCAATTAAAGGAAATTAAAGGAAAATAACCTGGAATATTTCTTTAATAATAACAAACATTTAAAATTTGAATTTTGTGTTGCGTTATTGTTACAAATACCGGTGGTGCGCGATGCGGAAGGACGGGAAACACGGAGATCCAACAGAAAGGCTTTATTTGTAAAAGCAGAAACAAAACAGCACATGGGAGTGCAAACTCAAATAGAAAGGCATCCACACACGACAAGGTAACATAACTTTAAGAACTGATAATCTGGAGCGTGAACAAGGAGAACTTAAATGCTGGCTGTGATTAAACTGAAACACAAAACACCTGTGAGTAATCTGATGACGATGGGAACTGATGAGTGAGAAAAGGAACAGGGAACATGTGACAAGGAAAATGCAAACTAAGAGTCCTGAGTACGTGAATCTAACATAAACGTGACAGTTATCTTTGACATTTTTTTTTAATTACTTTGATTATCTGAAACATTTAAGTGTGACAAACATGCAAAAGAAAATGAAATCAAGGTGGGGAAACCCTTTTTCACACATCTATATTTGAATTATGAAATTAAATAAATTTTGAATTTTAAGTATTGAAAATATTAAACGTTGATTAGAAAAAATAAAATAAATGAAGACCTGGAAAAAGTCACTTGTTTTAAATCACATTTAAATAAATACAATTAAATGCAGATATTTGACATATTAAACACTGATTAGGAAAAGGGGTAATCAAATTAAATTACAGTAATTTATTTATTGATACCTATTCATCGATGTTTAAAACCACAGCTATATTATTTACAAAAATTAATTAATTTTAGTCTTTTTTTTAAGGAAGAAACAACTAGACTACATTTGCATTTATGCATTTGACAGATGATTTTATACAAAAGACTTGCATTGCATTCAATGAAGACATTGACATTCTAAACAATTCTTGCTTTTCTTGGGAATCGAACCCATGACCTCAGCGTTGCTGTTTGAGCTAGAATGGGAAGAAGGGGGGAGAAGAGGAAGGAGAGAAAAGCAAAGAAAAACAGAGAGGAAAAGAGAAGAGAATAAAGATATATTTTGTGACTGTGTCCCCCCAACAACAATGTTTTTGAAAGTCTATGTTTATCATAAATTATCAAAAAAATAAAACAACTTTTGAAGGATTTAATAGCACAAAAAAGAAGGGAATTTTTTTACTTTATACTTTGAATTTTTATATTGTTAATTAATCACATAACTGTTGTCCACATTACTAAAATTATTACTGTTGTGCCATTTTACAAAATAATAATTTATTTATTTCATTGTACAGTGGAGTTCACTTATCTCGACTCACGGTTAACTCACCAATCCTATTATGTCGACGTCTTTGAAGTGGAACCGCCAAACTCCCTATTTGCCTATTTGGCATTTTCTTGTGGCTTGTGTCGATTCTTTAATGTCGCTGAAATCTAATATCTCAAGCACAAAAGAGGGACAAATTCACCACTTCACATGGTTATCTCATGACTAATTAGCGTACCTAGTTCACTGTGCATGCGTTCAGTTTGCCTTGCACGTGGATCGCGGTCTGCTCACTCCAATGATGGTTCACTCCCTGTCGTTGATCTCGTCTGAGGGATAACACGCTGTAACATCCCGCATGTTTTTTTTGTGATTTTGTGAGCAATCTTTGTTTTTGCATTGTTGGAGAATATAATTAAAGGTTTGTATCAAGAATCGAAGGTGGTTTTTATTGTGGTGGTTTTACATATGTCTTTTGTTCTAAGCAAACATATATACACAGTACAATGTATGCACATTCTTTTAGATGAATGCCGATCGCTTCATCAAACAAATCGCGGCAACACTGTTGTGTAAAAAGACACCAACAACACGAGCATGTACATTCTCATTTAATAACTCACATCATGTACATCAATACATTTTATTTTTTTCTTTCTTGCAAGGGTTGTTGTCTTTGGCGCTCTGGCAGCTGACAGCTGGCGCTTCTCTTGCACTATCACTCTGACTGCTGGCGCTGATAGGCTGTCTGACCTGTCAATCATGCAAGAAGACGTGATTGGCTCTGCTGCCATGAAGGCGGGCTCTTCTCATCTCATCCAACGCTTCTTAAAGGGACGAACTGCTGCACAGCGCATCACAGCGGGAGAGACTGCTTTTTCTTTTTGTTTGTTTTCGTGTTTGTTTTCTTATTGTTTGAATTTCGTGCACACGTACTGTGTACCGAGCCTGAACAGTTATGGATAATTGATCTCATGTGAGCAACATTTGAATTTCGAAATGTGATCTTACACAAAATAGTTCATCAATCTATGGGTGCGGGTTATGCCAGCGATTTTTTACACAAAACCCAAAACCCGCTGGCTATATGAGTGTGTGGATTATAACCCGCGTCTGCGGGTTATATGTAGGAAAATCGGTAATACATGTTTGTGAGGGACCAAGCAATCCAAGGCGAGGAACACAGGATTTCCAAACAACAAAATCATATTTATTTGATACAAAATAACCAATCAAAATTACAAAGAAAATAACTTCATAACTAAATGAAAATAAAGAGACAAATAACCAAAAAAAACAAATTTAAATCAAAAAATAAAACATGACCTGACCTCCTAATTGTTACACCTGGGCATCTTATATACTCAAAGGACAAGACCATTTCTCACACACACACCCCTGGCTTATTTCCTGAATGGATTAGACCAGTGGAACAAAATCACGGCAAAAGTCGCCAGCCGGTCCTTTATTGGGATGGATCTCCCAACAGCAACAGCAAGTCCCGGTAGCAGCAGACCTCCGCTCTCATCACAGGTAACTTAAACTCAAAGAAATAAGTCTTAAACATACTACAAAATAAAGAGTAAACATGCTTTTCAAACTAATTAAATATGCTTTCAAACTAATCACTTGTATGCAATGAATAAATGAAAACAAACCAAATCTGTGTCTGTCGTTATTATAAAACATAATATAGTCTGTAACAAACCAACTAAACAAAAGCGATATATGCATGCATGTAGGATTGAAATACCATTACTGTGCGGTCCCGTCAGCGGCCATCACAATGTTATATGTGATAAACGGTTCGATAAACGGTTATCTCAACACTGTTTTGCGACCCACGAGGCCTTTGACATAAACAAACTCCACTGTATTAATGATATAATACCAATTTAATGCATTTGCAGTTCTTAAGTTTTTTTTTTGCTTTGAGTACATTTATGTTTGTTGTTTAAAAACTCAAACAAATGTGGAAAAATTTGGATAAATTGGATAAATGTGTAAGTGCCTATAACCTTTGAAGCATACGATAGCACACAAAACAAGGGAAGGAAGCATTTAATAATGACCAAACTTTTGTTTTCAATCAGCCATAGTCAATAATTTGTTCAATTCACTTATTTTAATATGTCATTCATTCTTTTCAAGTGAAACAGAACAGTAAACACAATTTTTTTAGATATTACGGAGAAAGAGTGGCGGCCCTTGCAGTGTCCATGAATGGGGTCCACAAAGAGGATGGAGGAGGGAAGGGGCATGGACGAGAAACTTCAGTGGGGAAGAAAAAAAAAACACTCAGCAGAAAACTGAGTATAAGCAGCAGGCTGCAAAAACAACAGTACAACGGCATGTGATATAGTGAAACAGCATAAGAGCATTTTAACAGATATGTGATGTAACATTAAATTTCATATAAGTTAACCTTAGTAGTGTGGAATCCAGTTGTTGGTGCCCTAAGAGTGGTGGGGTCTGTCCATGGGTCTGCATGGGGCATTTGTCAATCTGAAAAGATAATAACCATCATTATCGTGGTACATTTAATCGTGGTACAATCAAATAGTCACACTTTAAATTTGGTGTGTTTAACTACTATATGCTTATATTTAAAAATAGTTTATAATAATGTAATTTAATAAAGTGTCAAATGTATCCATATTGTATTGTATGTTTCATGTAAAATATGTATGCAGATTAAGTGCATTGCATCAAATTATTAATTTAAATCTTAGTGCATAGTAGTTAAAGACACTTCATATAAAGTTGGACCAATTAAACTAATATGGTTACCATCTTCAAAAATGACCATAATCCAACATATGAAGACATGGAAATGCTGCATTGTGTGATTAATTCATATACCTCAATTTGAATTCAAAATGTTTGAATGGTATGTTTAACACAACAACCTGTAATCTAAATTATATATACTGACTTTCTAAAATATCTAGTTTTCAGTAATCTTTCAGTACATCTTCTTTAGTGTTTTCTAGTGTTTGTGGTCATGGTTATTTCAAAACGTTAACAGAGTCTTCAATGGAGCCCCTGATCTCAGCTGGCAATAATATGCACCACTGATGAAGAGCATCGGCAGGCTGATTCCAGTCATCCAAATCTATTTCAAACTCTAGTCAAGATTCACACACTGTTTGCTCAACAAATCCTCCTAACTGCTGTTGGACGTGCACAATTGAAGATGCTTCATTTGGTATTACAGAACCCCTTTAGCCTCAAAACACCATGATTGGAAAGTAATTATACTATAAGTCTCACACTGTGCATGTGTGCAGAATAAGTAATATGTCGGGTAGAAATTAATTTATGAAAAAAAGCATTTCCTAATGATGAATGGAATAGTGCCCCCAAATGGAAATTATGTTATTATTTACTCATCTTCATGTTGCATGACTACTTTTATTTGGTGAAACAAATATATCTTTAAAGAGACCATATTATGCACTTTTGCAAAGTCTTGATTGTGTTTTTAAGGTCTACTAGAACAGGTTTTCATGGGTGAATGTTCAAAAAACACATTGCTTTTCACAATTTTGATATTGTTGCAACACTTCTCTTCCCAGTCTGTCAGTAACGCTCAGATTAGTTTCTGACTCTATGAAGCCCCACACTGTGCATTGATTGGTCGGATGGACCAGTGTGTTTTGATTGGGCAAATTCTGTGAGCGTGTTTGGGAAAGTTTCAGTTTAGTGTGTTTGAGTTTCAACACACTACTTAAATATCTCAACTAGACCTTGCCACTTTATTTTGAGTATGCTTTGAGCAGGAATTAATTAAAAGTTGAATACTGTGACGCAAGTATGTTCCGGACGAAAGTTGTACTACTACTGAGGCCTTTCAGAGGGTTTAGAAACAGTGTGCACTGCAATAGAAAATAACTCCCTTAGGGGTGACTTTGTTCATTGCAACTTTGTGGACCTTTTACATGCTGAAACAGCAACATTACACACTAAAGAAAACTAAGAATGTAAGAAAAGAAAGTCACTTTGTGAAAGTTTTCTTGCATTCCACATAAAAAAACAAAACAAAAAAACAAAACAAAAACATTGTATGAGTTTCGACATTAGGGTAAGTAAATAATGAATTCAGGATCTATATGACGTCACAACAAATACATTTATATCATTTTAATATGAGCATTCTATTATCAAATGTCTACAACACTAAAGCAGAGACAAAGGGAAGTTGTTATAAATAAACACTTGAAATGAATTCCATTAGTGCTAACTGGAGTGTCTCATCTAATATACATTCCCTTTGATCAAAGAGGCATGGAGGAGAGAGCCTCCAAGTGTTTCTTTCATTATTAGAGGCTTATGGAAATTTGCAAGGATATTGAGGGGGGGACGATAATGGCTCTGCAGCTTATCCTTTATGACCGCAGACCACTAAGACTATTCCAGTTTGTTCATTTACAAACAAAGTTTATTTGGTGGATGTTGCACGATTGATTCCGTTGCAAGGGGAAATTAAGTAATCAGTGCACACACTGATGTACTTACACAAACTTACACTGATGTACTTATGCTGTGCAATTTAACTCACTATAACATACACAATCCAACCAAACCAAAGATGCTTTGGGAAATATTTACTTATGTACCAGTGTTTTTAAAACCTTATTGAAATGTGTATAAAACTTCAGTCGCTATATGTTCTCCAATCTGAAATTATACATTACTGCAGTTCACAGACTGTAGAGACTGTAGTTAAATAAGTTAAATGTGTTTTCTTGCTGATATAGTGTATTGAAGTGATATATAAAAGCACTTAATTTGCATTCTCAGTTCTAAATAAATAAATTTATATATAATAACATCAAATAATATTAAGTTATTTATGACTTCATAATTAATGGAACGTGATAAAATAGTATTATATTTCATTTTTTCAAGGAAACAAACTTTAAATAGTATGGGTGTCACAACTACAATCAAATGTAGGTATTAATTATAATTAAATAATTTAGTTTTTCTGTTTTAATGACTCATTAGCCAATTTAAGATCAACATAAACATCTGCCTTTCAATAATGTCTAGTATATTATATATAATTGATGCTGTGGGAACAATCTGTGGGATTGCATTTTGAAGCACGTGTGAAATCAGTTCAATGGCGTGACAGTGGGTGGGTGCTGCCATGAATATAAAGCTATAAAGTGCACCCAGACCAAAAAAAAGTCAGTTTCTAATAGACCGGAGAAAGTCGATAAGAGACAGCCAGAGTATGGCAAGGTGATGCGGCATCTTGTTCTTTGAAGGCACTGCATTGAGAATTGATACTTTGGGAATGTTAATACCCATGCTGCCATACTGTCCAGTGTTCATCTTGACAGAAGCACCTGCAAGTGAGACCCAAATCTATGTAGTAAAACCTGACTGCAACGTAGTTCTTTGTTTGGGGAGGAAGGAGGAACCAGCGAACATTCAACAAACTTTAATTATAAAATAAAACATAAATTCAAAATGAACGTAATGTTGTCCGTGAGGGACTGCCGCCCACACAAACACAAAAACACAACATAAAGTCCACGCCTGGTCCTCTCTCATCCTACACTGTCATCGCTCCTCCTTTTATGCCTTTTATGAGATACGAGACCGGTGGCTCACAGGTGACGCTCATTACCAATCATGGCACGGCACTCGTGGCGCTCCCACGGTCCCTCGACTCCATCCTGCTCGCCACACTGACGACTATGTGCAGAGAGGACCAGCCGGTTGCATCACGCACTTGTAGGGATATTATTATATTAAGGCTTATAAAGTTGCCATATGCCTCATGATCTGATGCACTACGGAGGAAATGGATTTCTCCCCAAAGACACCACCCAAAGTTGCATGGTATGGAACTGCCATGTAAACATTTAGAGTGGAGGGGGAGAACCCTTTAGAGAATTGATCCCGCAGAAATGCTGCACTGTACCGACTGGGCAGTTAACTGTATATAGCTGTTAACAGGATGTTTGCTCCTTGAATCTGGTGCCCAGAGCTGTAAAGCCTGAGCCATTTTCATCAGGAAATTAAGGGCATGGATAGATGATGACCCATCTACAGATGCTAAGTGACTGTCCATGATCTCTCCCCATCCCTGATGACAAGGATCTCCCAGCACAGAGCCGGCCAGTTCTGTGAGGATCAAACCAATACTAGCAGGAGACAGAAGTGCCTGCATTGTCATCAAATCCCACACCATGGCTGGTCTGTAATGGAGAAATCACACTTTTCTTTGAGTTTAGCACTTATCACACCCATACTTTCATGAGCACTAGGAAGACATCTCAATGTCGAACTGCCATCCCAGAAAATACAGGGTAGTAAAGAATAGGCCGAAAGGAAGAACTTGTACACTTTGCCCCCAAAAGCAACCTGAGGAACATGTAATATGGAAGCATGCATCCTATTGTGAAAAATCAGTCCTTGGAGATTATATTGCACCCCGGAATATATTGTTTTGGCAACAAGTCCTTTGATTCTTTATTGCAGACCAGTAATGTGCGTGCTTTCTTGGCAAATGCGAGATCTGATGAGCAACTTACAAAGATTTTCTCTTCCCATGAGAATAAACCCAACAGAAGTGCAGATAAAAATGCCGATAGTGCATTTATTTACATATCGGGCAATTTATGAATGAACGCCACAGCCCCTATTACAAGAGCTGACATGCATGCTCTGCTCCCAATTAAACAACCCATAAATCATATGTATCCCCACTTGTAACATAGTGAGGGGAGGGAGGAACACAACATGCAAAATGCTGTTTGCTCGCCATTATACTCCTGTCTAGATATATAATATGCTTGAGACAAACAAACAATAAAAAGACAGAGACAATTTAACACAGAGTGCATGCTGAAGGCACAGAAGCTAACTTTACTTGGTCTGGGTGAAATTTATAGCTTTCTGGTTGTGACGACACCCATCACGCAGAGCATTCCCACACCGTCAATTATCAGCACAGTGTTAGTTCCCTTATAAGGGAACTGCCATGGTTCCAGGCACGCCCCTCGCACCAGACTCAATCACTCCTCCCACACGGTCCTAATCACCCGAGTACTGAAGCACCTGTCACTAATCATCAATGCCCTTAATTGCAACCCTCACCCTGCACTCATTTTCCGGTCTTGTCTTTGACTACTCGACTCTCATGGTAGCGACAATGCTCGTGGATACCAATACGGGCGTATTCCTCCCGTGACATCTCCTATCTGCCTGAACACCGCTACCTGTATCCTCATATCAGATAAGACTTCAGTTCTGCCACTTCTCCACCTTCTCAGTGCCTTTTCAGTTACTTTGCTCGAGTCTGCTGTCAACAAAAGATCTGAGTTCACTTATGTCTGTGTTCACCTGTTAATCTTGACAGGAACTTGGTTCTGGATATGTATTAACATTACACAATATATAATGTCAGGCCCGAAGTCAAAGCCCCTCTCTAGCCAGCAAAGCCATGTGATAACATAAATACCTAATTAAATGTTTAAATAAATATGACTGGTCATAAAAAAGACGCTAATTCTAATAAAAATATAAACACGAAACATTAATTTTGTGCATTAATTTAAAAAATTTAATCAATTTTTAATCATAGCATAACAGATCATGCAAAAAACAAATTATGACGACCGTCAGACAGGTTTCACAGTTGCAGCGGAAATGAGAAGATGAGGAGAAACAGGAGTCAAGGACAATCTTTTTTATTACAAAATTAAACAAAAACACTTTAGCAATACAAAACAAATTGCCACTTCATGAGCAAAACGTTGAACAAAAGGTTATCTTGGTGGTCTCCACCTGCGCCCGCTGTTCAACAGTTTGGACCAGCATACTCTGCTCATCAGTGCCTAATACTCTCCAGCCCGCAAAAGCAACCTTTGCACGCCAGCCTGCACCTGCACCCTCCATAGTTTGTCCATCCTCAATCGCTAGTGAGTCTGCATAAGCGCCCGCTCTTCAGTAGGTTCACTCATCAGCCTTTGCCAGCTCCCACTTGTCTCTAGCCTGCACCAGCGCAAAATCTGCCCAAACCGACTCCTAAGCCAGTGATTCCTCTGCTCCCTCCTTCCAAGCTCTATGAACTTTACTCCGGACCCGAGCTCTCCGAATCCGAGCTCCATGAACTTTGCTCAGAACCCAAGCTCACTGAACTCTGTTCCATACATAAGCTCCCGGAACTCTAACTGGGGATGGGGTTATAACCACATCTTGAGGACTGGTAGAGCAATGGTATGCAATATTGGAGTCTCCATCCACTTCCGGATTCCTTGCATGAGCTTCCTTTTTTCATTCCTCTCACCTGGTGCATCAATCACTTGCCTTGTTAGCTTCGTCACCTGTTTCCCATCATTCTTTGTGTATAAGCAACCATTTGTTCCTTTGCCTTGGTCGGTTGTTGATTATGTTAAGATGTTGTGTTGTTTGGTGTTCTCCTAGTTATCCCTTGGATGTTACATTTCCAGTTTTGCACAAGTGTGCCCATTTTGTATCTTATTTAAAGTGTGTTGATATGAATTTGTAAATAAAGTTGAATCACAGAGATTCCTTTGTTCTTCACAGCACATGCTGACACATAGATTATCTTGTCTATCAATCTATAAATAAATACAATGAAAATTAAATAATCTCTTACTGAAAGTATACAGGAGTACCTCCGGGGCAGAAACTTTCAACATTTTCTTCTCAAAAGTAGTACCTAGTTTATGAAGACAGTGTGCGGTGAGTGGAACAGCAGTCCAGAGGTCATTGTGCACATGAGTGCTGGTCCTTTCATCTGTTACACTTACAGTTCATTGCCTCACACTAGCAAGCTTAGCAGGGCCCTGTATTCACTTCAGAGTGGAAAACAAGTGGTGCATTACCACAGCCATATTTTTGTAATTTTTTTTTTTTTTTTTTTTTTGCAGTTCACCACTTAATGGGTTATTTTTTTATTGAGGGGAATCATAGGACCCTTAGATCACGTGGTCCATAAGAATCTATTGTGTGCAATAGAATCTTTATAATAATGCAGTCCTTATTCTAATTCTTAATATTGATTGATGTATACGTTTTATAAAGGATATTTAATGCAGTGTTTCCACACCAACAATACACATTTTCCATTTATTTTTAATCAAACACACGTGATTCATCTCGTTAGTAGAGCAACCAAGACCAGAAATATAAGGATCAGATAAGGAAGATAGCCAAAATGTGGACTGTTGAGGTGCCTCCAGGAACAGGGTTGGGAAACACTGATTTAATTAATTATGTCAATAATAGGGTACATGTATGATAAATATTAAAATATATTACTGCATTTTTATGTTAATTTGTTGTATAATAGATTACAAATACAAATGTGTTCACTTCCCCTGTAAAAATTAATAATATATAATAGACAATGTCACCTAGTTCAGAGTGTTTCCTTTGATTTGCTGTGCCCTGTGCACTGAGGAAAGCACAGCAGCAGCAGCACTATAAGGAGATTGAAAAATACATCAAGGTAACATTACCCCTCCAATAATCTTTTAGTTCCCAGTTAGAGCTGAGACACGACAGGTTTGCCAGACTTTCTTCATTCTGCATGACTTGATCAACAAGGTGACAGTCCCCGATGGCCACTCTCCATCAAAGCCACAGCTGAACTCCTACCTGCTCTCTGCTGGACCCCACAACTCCCTGACAGACATCACATTTTGTATTATAACACACACACACACACACACACACACACACACACACACACACACACACACACACACACACACACACACACTTACGTGTTATAGTGAGATAATGACAGATCTATTATAAAGTAAGCTGACGGAAATAGTGTTTAAAGTAATGATTACAGTGTAAAATAAAGAAATGGCATTTTATCCAGCTTATGAGAGTCACATATAGTAATATTTGTGATTTATTTGAAACTCTATAACAATATTAACCCAACTAGCCTAATGCAGTTTTTTGAAAACATAATTTAAAATCCAATGCTGTTGATCTATTAAGGGTTTTCAAGTCAGTTCAATTCAAGTTAAGGTTATTTGTATAACACCTTTTGCAATATGTATTGCTTCAAAGTTTACAAAAATGAAAAATACAACAAAAAAAATTCCTCTTGGAGCAATAGTTCTTCTTCTATTAGAATAGTAGCAACACCAGATTAAAATGCAAATGGATATTTATTGAAAGAAATGAGTAACTGAGAGGTAATGTCCAGATGAAGCAGGCGGAGAAGGGACTCAATGGGCAGACGATAGACTGTGCAGTGCAGTGTAATCCAAGGTGCGTCTCGTGGAGAGTGAAACACGGAACAGCAGACCGGGACACGAAGACACTCTGACTCTGAAGCTGACACTCAGGATCTCACTTTCTAAGGCACAAATAATCGACGAGAAGTGTTGGCCCATTGAAGTTTTACCGGGAGGAGAGTCGATGAGGGAGACCGATTAACAGTGACGTTCTCTCTCCTCCCGGGAAAGCCGAGCTCGACCGACCTGCATGGGTTCATGATCAGGAATGGGGCTGACCGTGTCAGGATGTTGTACAGAGAGTGTCGGGGACCCTCGACCTACGGCTTGAGTGGGTTGGAACTTGGTGCGTTCCAGTCGAGTGCTAGCTCGATGAGCCCGTTGAGTCGCGGAGGTATGTCCAGGGTGTAAATCTCACGGTGGACACGGTCAGCCAACCCATGCAGGAACCTGTCCCACTGCGCCTTCTCGTTCCACTTGCAGTCGGCCACGAGCGTGCAAAATACGATAGAATACTCGGAGACCGACCGGTCTCCCTGTTTGAGGTCTGAGAGTCTCCGAGCTGCCTCACGGCTGACTGCAGACCGGTCGAAAACTCTCTTCATTTCTTCGGAGTAGGCCTGGAACGAGGGACAGCATGGGTCTTGATTTTCCCACACCGCCATTCCCCATTTAGCTGCCTGTCCCGAGAGCAGCGCAATGACAAGTGCTACCTTTGTCTGTTCCATAGCGTAGGTCTGTGGTTGAAGTGAGAAAACTACAGAGCACTTCGTGATGAAGTCCCCCGCCCGGTGACCAGCATTTGTTCCTCCTGCCTGTTCAGGCACGCCATGTTGTTTGAAACAAATTCCTGCCAGTTGGGAACATTCGCTGAATCCATCGTGGTCGAGTCATTCTGTCAGGAAAACGCAACACCGGATTCAAATGCAAATGGATATTTATTGAAAGAGATGAGTAACTGAGAGGTAATGTCCAGATGAAGCAGGCAGCGCAGGGACTCAATGGGCAGACGATAGACTGTGCAGTGCAGTGTAATCCAAGGTGCGTGGCATGGATTTTGAAACACGGAACAGCAGACCGGGACACAAAGACACTCTGGCTCTGACGCTGATGCTGGCTTTCAGAGGTCATCCCTGAGCTCTTTGGCAGCCATTACTCAACCCCAGAGGTCATCCATAAACTTTCTGTCAGCACTGATATGACCAGATTTCAACCTGTAACACCATACCTCTCCAGTTATGAGCATGAAGGCCACTATCAAATAGCCTGTCTGTTTTGTTTTGGCCAGAATAGGGATATGTCACATCCACCAGCTGATAATCTCCAACAATGGGCACCCCCTCCTGACAAATGGGATCTCATCACATCATGAACCCTAACTCCCATAGCACATTACATGGACTTATGTCTTACATGCTTATGTCTTGCCCATATACCGTATTTTCTCGCATATAACCCGCAGACAAAGATAATTCGCACACATATAGCCCACGGGTTTTGGGGTTCTGTGTACAAAATTGTTGGTGTAACCCACACCCTTATATAACCCGCGGCCATAGATTGATGAACTTTTTTGTGTGTTCACATTTTGAATTTCGAATGTTGCTTGCATGACGTCAATTATCCATAACTGTTCAGGCTCGGTACACAGTGCTTGTGCATGATATTCAAACAATATTCAAACAAACAGAAGTCAGAATCAGAACAAAAAGAAAAAGCAGTCTCTCCTGCTGTGCAGGAGTGTCGAGAGTCTCGTCCCTTAAAAAGTGTTTTGATCATCGGATGAGATGATGAGAAGAGCACGCCCTCATGGCAGCACAGCCAATCATGTCTTCTTGCATGATTGACAGGTCAGGCAGCCTATCAGCACCACCTGTCAGAGTGATAGTAAAAGTTAAAAAAATGTGTGATATAGCCCGCACACTTATATAACAATCTGGTTTGTACAATTTGGTATTCCGTGGGTTGTATGCAGGAAAATACGGTATGATCCGTGCTTTCACTCTTTCTTTTCCAAGTCTTCGTTACACTGAAGTTCAGAGTGCTTTATTCTGGTTCCCGCATTATGGTCTCAATCTTCTGAAAGTTTACCTGAGTCTTAGACTCTAATGCTAACCAGATTGTTTGTACTATAGTTTTGACCTTCTGCCTGTTATTTGAATTATGATTGTTATTTGCCTCTATTAAAGCTGTATTTAGATCTTAAACGTTTTTAATTTGCTGATTTTTTTTTCTACTCTTTTTTTTTCTGTACATTACTTGTAATTTTTTGTTTTGAACATAATGGTGGGTCAGCAGTGTAATTATGGCTGTACTTACAGAACTTGATTACATGCAGGCATTTATACAAGGCAAAAGTAAGATGTTTATTTTATGTTCATTTGGACATCCACATGAACCTTCTTCTAACATTTTTAAAAAGAGGCTGAAAGTGTATCTAGGATGTTTTAGTCTGATTTTGCTATTGTTTTATTGTCTTTTCTATCTGATTTTATAAATCTTCTTTTTTTTTCTTTTTTTTTTTCTTTGGTCAGCTTTGATGTGCTTATATGTTCTTCTTAAATTGAAAGGGTACTCACAGGCAGATATCCAAGTGCGTGTCTTTATTAAGAGTAGTTGTACAGGGGCAGTTGACAATTAAAGGTTGAAACAGCATTTTTTTTTTTTCAAAAAAAGTAAATTGCTTGAGAATTGTATGCATTTGTAAAGTTCAAATACTGTTGTTAGAGGTTAGCAGATTTTTTTTCTCATTCTGTAATTTATTAAGGTTTTTTTCACAGCGCCAGGCAAATTATGTCCTGTGGTGTGACATGACATTACTATAAAATTAATATATTTAAATATTATGCATTTCAAATACAAATCAGGTATGCTTTAAGTTTAACAAGTATTCATAAAGAATGATCATTAAAATTCTGCATATATTTTTTTTTCCACAGCTGTTTTTTGATTATATTCTTTGCATGTGCCATCTTTTACCACTCACTCCAGTGAAAATATTGTGTAAAATGAGAAATACTATTTGAAAATGTTTATATCTTTTTTTGTATAGTTATATTATGCAATGTTTTCAAATGCATATAATCATTTAAGCTAGTTAACATAGTACAAGTCATTTAATTGTGTTTGAAGTGATGTCACACCACATGACTTCCCGTCACATCACAGGACAAAATGAAACACTGTATGAACATTTATGGTGAAATTTATTGAACACTTTTGTAACAAACAAATTCATTTGTATCTCTATTTGAACATTAATGGAAATGCAACATATTAGTACAATCGTATTACTTAGTGTATGAATTTGAACTAAAAACATAGTGAACAAGACATACTGAATAATTAACATTTTGGTGGCGTCAAATCAGACCCAGTCATGGAGACCATTCATTTCTATTTTTAACTTAAAAGACTAAACAAATTTATTGTTTCTCAGGAGAAAGTAATTACATATATATATATATATATATATATATATATATATATATATATATATATATATATATATATATATATATAAATGAATCTATTATATATATTTTTTATGTTACTACTTGTAATTATAATATTCAGAAAAAATAATCTCAATTAATTCCAATAATGTTTGAAGAATGATCAAATTAAATGTTCCCTACCAATAAATCCGTGCATTAATATAGCTTAATGTGAATATCAGTAAAGTTTTTGTTGAAGGATATGTAGACAGCAAGCTCACTGTTTGAATAGACACAGACATTATGGGAACATGAGCAAAAACGTAAGTCTTTTAAACAATAGTCCAATATTTTAATTTAATGTGGCCATATCTACATAATGAATAATCCTAATTCCGTTTTTTTTTTTTTTTTTTTTTTTTTTCATGCCTTTGTCTTTGTCAATGCAGTCTAACACATGATTATTACAGAGTTTCATGTGTGGTCATCAGCAACCTTAGGTAGATTTATGAACAACTCAACTGCAAGTCAGTGCCAAGATGTATGTCTGATGCACCAACATCTGTCTTTGTGTCATTTGTCATCGATTCTAATTCAACAAGACCGCACAGGCTCTAAATCTCCCCCACTGTAGACATGAAACTGTCATAGGGGTACCGGACTCCAAAATAATGTACAAAACCCAGCAGCAAGTGGATGCCAGTAAAACGGACCATATAGCATATTTCCAAAGTGTGATTGATTGAGAGGCTGCATTCCCTGACGCATGGGATGGTACAGCTGGGAAATAATTGTTAAAGTAGGCATGGTTCAGTGTTCACAAGTTGCAAATCAGTTACAACTGATCATCCTTTTTAAAGGAAAAGTTTTTTTTTGCGTGTGTTTACATGTTGAATTTAATGTAAAAGTAACAGGCTCACAAAGCATAGCAGGTGTAAGTTAAAGAAATATGGCAAAATAGTTCAAATATTTAAAAAATGCCATCACATATTGAACAGGTCATGAAGCTGTCAAAGCAAGCAGGCTATTGCGATGTTAAAAGCTACAATGGATGCCATAATACCATAAAGCATTATCATTGTGTTCAGAAAGACACAGCCTGTTCAGAAAGATAAATGTACCAGATTAGAATATTTACTTTGATGTGTCCAGTGTAGACAGCCTCAAACACCTGTGGTGCATCATGTAAAAAGTGTGCATCCACACTTACAGTATGCTGGATGAACAGTTTTATAAGCAAGACACTCATATTCGCTCTAGATTGAGTGCTTGCCTACTCAATCTCGCTCCAAACACAGTTAAATGTATTCCTAATATGTTGGACCTTTTACTGAAAGTAGCCTGTTTTACCCATTGAGATATGCCATCACAAGCACCGCAAGATTGTGTATTATGTTTGAGTTGGGGAGGTGTGACAGATGAAATGGGCATCATCCGTTGTTTCCATGGCATGTGGCAATGGATTTGTTAAATGGGGATTTGCCCCCTCATCTTTTTTTACCTGTGTTTTAGACTCGCTAACTGGATTGTTTGCCTTGCAGTTTTGGCCTTCTGGCTGTTATTTGAATTATGATTGTGAATGTCCCTTAGTAAAGCTGCATTTGCATCTTCAACCTGTTTCAGAGCAGTTCATAAAACTCACACTATGTGCTGATTTATTTTTATACAGTTCTTGTTTTTTTCATCCTTTGTAATTATTTGTTGTCGTGATAACAGTGGGTTAAAAGAGAAGGGAAGGGTCAGCAGTGTAGTTATAGCTGTAATTACTGAACTTAATGATGTGCAGGTAATTATACAATGTAAAAAAAAAGAAAAGATGCTTTAAAAAGGCTGAAAATGTACCTCTTCTCCTAGGCATTTTAATGTAATTGTACTTACTATTGTTATTGTCACAGGGCAAAGACGAAGATCCAACAGATAATTAATAAAGACAAGGGACAATAGTAGTAACAGTAGTGCTAACAAACATATAGTTCACACATACAACAACCGACAACTGAGGAAAGAACAAAAAATAACTAAATACATGAATGGTAATGATCAAAGGATAAACAGATGTGACGATAAGTGTCCATGGTAACTGAGTGGCAGGAGAAACTAAAACAAAGGAACACATGGCCTAAAAAAGAGAACTGGTCCTCCAACTGAGCCTGGTTTCTACCAAGGTTTTTTATCCATTCCGTTCTTCATTCATTCCTTCACCTGCTGGAGTCTTGTTTCCTTGCCGCTGTCACCTATGGCTTGCTCAGTTGGGGAAACGTAACACTTAATATTCATCAGTTGTATTAATTTGCCTGCTCTTTTATGGCTGTTGTTCAGCCAAAGCAAACTTTGTTTGTATTGTTTTCTTGTGACCACTGTAAAGCTGCTTTGAAACAATCTGTGTTGTAAAAAGCTCTATTTAAATAAAGGTGACTTGACTTGACTTACTTTGTTCAGCACTTTGGTCAGTTTTGGTGTGTTTGAATGTACTATATATATATATATACAATTTACAATTTATAAATGTGTAGGCACGCATGCATATGTGTGCATGTAGTATGTATGTATATAAAAGCATTGTATCAAATTCTCGATTTAAATGTTGGTGCATTGTAAGCCATAACTCTCAACACAGTTAATTGGTTTGGGTAGAATCAACATAAACAAATTAGTTCAATAAAATTAACTTTTATATTTAATTCATATTTATAATTTCCCTTTGAGTTCAAAACTGTAAACATTTGAAGTTATCTTAATTGTTTCATTATTTTTAGTTTTATGAAATTGTTTCTTTTAATTTAGACAAACTTAAATTTAACTGAAACTGAAATTTAACTTCCTCCAAACCATTCTTTAATACGCTGAGCCTGATGAATCTTGATATTGTCATCCTGACCATGGTCAGGGTCCTACATGGTTAGGGATAGAAGAACTGTTGCCAAACATATATAACATGCTAAAAACATTATAATTACTATAACACTTGTCTGAGCATTTTCGTATTTAATTTTAAATGGGTGGTGTACACTGGCAGTGTACTTTGAGCCTTACTTAATAAAAACTAATATTTTGCTGACCACCAATCATGATCAGAACTAATCAAGATCACTCTGCCATGAAAACTAACTAACTGCTTTCATCACACACCTGTTTGAACCTCTCTAATGTCAGATACTTATTCTTCAGTTTGGACTATATTTAGATGGTATGGAAAGATATCTGCATGCAGTATCCTGCAGAGCTGGGGAAGACTCTGACTAAGGCTTGTCTATGCGCTTTTATGGGGGAGACAGCGGGCTTCTCTAATTGGGCCGCTGTCAGTCAGCTAAAAGCAGTAGGAGACATGGATTTTCACCGGTGTGTGCATAGTGGTGGTCCAATATGTTTACAACCATGACAGGAAAGAAGCACATGTGGGTGTAATCCTGCGTCTCTGCAGGATACCTTTTCCTGGCTGAGAAGGAGAGAGACAGAGAGAGAGAGAGAGAGAGAGATTTTCCTTGTGCTGAGCCACAAGCAGTCAAGTGTTGCAGTTTAGTACATAATGGAAGCTACAGGGAGTCATATGACAAAAATAAATAAACCTGCCATTGTCATGGTGTGGATATCTGCGCATCTGTGCACAGATCCATTTCAGGGAACACAGATGTATGACATGCAGATGAAATAAAATGTTTATCTCTTTACCTACGCCAATTATGAGAGTTTTCCCCACTATTGACAAGTTCTTCCAGCAATTTATGTTTTCACTGTTACTTACATCTACATTTAATAATTTAGCTGATGCTTTTATCTAAAGTGACTTGCAATTTTAGGAATACAGAAAGTGATTTTTCCTGAATATACAAAAGTACATAAGAGTTCTTACATTACAAACCTTTGAACATTACATACACAAATACCACAAGCATGGAGAATAGAGTAAGAGATTTTTTTTCTTTTTTTTTTCTTTTCAGGTAAGGTGGTGTGTGCATGTGAAGAGATGGGTTTTCAGTTGTCTTTTAAATTTTGACACGGAATCTAAGGAGCAAGGAGAGGGGAATGAAAATGTTCTTGCGTGCGATCTTTTTCCTCTCTGTGATGGAACCACGAGTCGTTGCTCATTGATTGAGCGACAGCTTCTAGTAGGTGTGTAGATTTGTAGTAGTGAGTGGAAGTATGAAGGTGCTGAGCTTGTGTAAGTTCCTTATGCAAGAGTCAGTGCTTTGAATTTGATGCGTGTCTTTTTGGGTTCGTTGAAGAACAGACGAGCTGCGGCATTTTAGATCAGTTGCTGGGGTTAGATTGCACTAGCAGGAAGTCCAACCAATAGAGCATTGCAATAATCAAGCTTGGAAATTACCATGGCCTACACCAGAAGTTGTGTAGCTTGGTCAGTTAGGAACGGCCTGATTCTCCTGATGTTGTGAAGTGCAAACCTGCATGATCAAGCTTTCTTTGCGATGTGATCTTTGAAGGTCAGCTGGTTCTCAAAGATTACTCCAAGATTTCTGTTAGACCTTGATGGGATAGTTATGGGGGTGCTGATCTGGATGGTGAAGTCGTACTGTAGATTTGGATTGGTAGGAAAGACTAGAAGCTCTGTCTTTGCCAGGTTGAGCTGCAGATGATTATTTTTCATCCATGCCATTATGTGCGCTAGGCAGCTTGTGATTTGCACAGCTACTGTGGGATCATCTGGTTGAAATGATAGGTGGAGCTGTGTGTCATTGGCGTAGCAGTGGTAGGAGAAGCCATGTGCCTCTATGATGGGACACAGTGATGTGGTGTACATGGACAAGAGTAGGGGTCCAAGCCATGTGAAACACCAGTTACAGCTGATATTCTTTGGAGACCTCCCCGCACCATGCAACCCTGAAGGACCTACGCATGAGATAGGATTCAAACTACTGAATAAGTGTTCCAGTGATCCCTAGTGATAAGACGGTAGACATAAGAATATGATGATTAATAATGTCAAAGACATAGATCTAAAAGAATGAGAACTGACGATTAGGAATCAGCTTTTGCACTCCATAGAGCTTCAGTGACTGATAGTAATGCAGTCTCAGTTGAGTGGCCCCTCTTGAAGCCAGACTGGTTGATGTCCAACTGGCCATTCTGAGAAAAGAAGATGCCTGGTTAAAAACAACACTTTCAAGAGATTTTGATATGAATGGTAGGAGAGAGACAGGTCTGTAACAAGTGATGTGTTTAGTGTGGGTTTATTCAGCAGTGGGGTTACCTGAGCTTCACTGAATGGGGTAAGGAAGGTTCCCATGTTCATGATGTGAGTGAGTGCCATTTAGAGTGTAGGAGAGATGGCTTGTAGAAGGTGTTATATGGTAAGGAGTGTTGTTGCAGATCTTCTGAAATACTATAGCATCTCCAGATCCAAAAATGTGTGAGTGTCACAAATACCAACGAGGTTCCCATCAGCGACCACCAGAGCTCACACTCTCCAGAGTTCTTACTCACTTGGACTACAATTCCCATACACCCACTGTCCTGGACTGATCACCCCACACCTGGTACTCATTCCCACAGACTATTTAACCTTGGCCATCCAACAGTTCAACGCGAAGTCTTGTTTGCACTGGCCACAATTCTGAGCGTTATAATCCCCTGTGTTTACCTTGCCTGTGTATTGACTCTGCCTTGTTCATCATTCACGACCCTGTTCTGCCTGCCTCCTGTTTATTGTTTGACTGTTCTCTGGATTCTGATCGTTTGCTGCATACCCTTACCTTCTGCCTGTTTCTGACCATTCTCTCTGCCCTGCACTGGACATTGCTGTTTGCCTGGTATTTCGACCTCAGCCTGTTTGTACCACTGACTCTCTTTATCAAATAAACTGCAAATGGATCTTAACCTGCCTGAGTCCTCGTTACAGTGTGGAAGAGCTGCATAAACCAGAAAGAGCAGATGGACAGGCTGTACCCAAAACTGCATAATTTCTTAAGTAGGATAATTTTGCCAATAATTCTGTTTGAATCTGATGAAAAGACGATACAGAACATGGAACGAGCTTAACTGGACTGAATTATTTTAAACAATCAATTACTTCATGGCCACTAAGATAGTACAGTATATGTAGTATATGTTTGTTGGATCAATGTAATCTGGATGCATTATATTGCAATCTCGTCAATTTTATGTAACCTATCAGCATCACGAGTCACCTCACTGCCATTCATAAATCCTCTCCTAAGGCCTCATGGGACAGTAAAGGTTCCATGCCCAAAATCTTGCCAGGAAAAGTAGAATATGAGGGTATGTTTTGCATGTTTTATGAGTACTATGAACTTTGACATATTTCTTTTGGCACATACTGTTTTTAATCTATTTTATAGTAGGGAAGTATAGACTTTTTTTCAATTATGCATGAGTATGCTTATGTGAGTTGGTTAAAACAAAAATGTAAAAAATTCTAACCCAGTTTGGTCCAGTTGGAGATGGGTTCATGATCTTCAAAGGGGAGTGTCTAGTAGAGTCACCGTCTCTGCAGACACTTCAGGGCTGTGTTGTGCTCGTGTCCGGGTGCAGATTCCTCCTCAGATCCGGACAAACCCCGGATCCAGCTGACCACAGCAACCTTGGAATAAACAGAGACCAACATCAGAATAGATGCCATTCTTCTGATGTATCGGTTCACAGTTCATTCGAGAGAGCTGCTTACCCCGTTTACGGCAGTGGCGGCGCGGTGACTCGGACTTGGTGACCGGGATCGCTGGCTCGGATGCGGAGACTGGGATTGATGACGTGGTTACCGGTTGCTGCTGTCTAGATCAGGGATAGAGGTGGTCCAGACACCGCTGCATCGTTTATACCCAGGTAAGGCGCACAGTGTCTGGGAGTTTCCCAGCGAAATGGTAGGTCGCCCCGATCCAGAATAGCGCGGTGATGGTGTCGTCTGGCAATGGTGCGCGGCATGCCACAAAAAGAAATTCCATGGCCAAAGTCCTATTTGTGCATAAGCGCGATGGTCAGATCCTGCTCAAAGTCCATGTTAGTCTTGTGGGGCGACAAACCCGCTCAGTAATTCTGTTACACACTATGGTGAACAGATTTGAAAACGAAAGCTGAAACTCTCTTTATTCTCAAACATAAAACACTTTGAATAATCAGAAACCGCACACGAGGCTGCAAAACACTAAACTCTAGGAGACACGTGAAAAACCATCCACACACAGCGACATCCATGTAATTACGGGCAGCTTAAAGGTTTTTGGTACGTAACCTAATGACAGAGATGAATTAATGATTTTAAGAAGAGGATCTATGACCTCTGGAAGTATCTCTTTCAGTAGCTTAGTTGGTATCGGGTCTACCATACATGTTGATTTTGATGATTTAACGAGTTTAGACAATTCTTCCTCTAAGAAAGAAAGAAATTAAGAATGAAAGAAAGAATGAATTGCATTAAACACTAAATTAATGGCTTTATTCAATTATGCAACAAAATAATACTTTTTTTGTCGTAATATCTTGCAGAACAAAGTGAGCCATGGGCATAATTAAATGCCAAAGTTATTGGTTTACCTGGTACGTCAGCAGATAAACCACACATTACAAATCTGATGTTGACACTGACGCAAATAATGAAAATGAAATCTTATTCATATGGATCTAATATATTTTTCCACCTTATTCCATCATTTCTTTTTTAACATCTATGTTATAAGAAAAAAAAAACTTTTTAGACTCAAGAGGGACAGATTAGATGAAAATATATGTGAAGTGCTCCATTTTTCATGAGTCAGCTGCAGGGCAGGTCTGAGAAGTGTAGCAGTGTAAGTGGAGAAGTAGTCTGAACAGCAGCTGCTGCCAATGCAGTACACGTCAAGAAAATGCTTATGAATGACTTAAAATGTATGATGTATGTCTTCAAATGTATGTTATCCTAAAGCTGATCACATCCTGTCAATTATGAAACAGTACTAAAACAACAACATGCTGAGACAAGACAATATGAAAAATGCTTGTTTTTGACAGAAACCGACAGCTGACCAGCTAAACACATTTTATTTATTTTTTACATTTTATATAGAACCTTAAAGGGTTCTTGCAGGTTCTTCCTATAGGTTCATAAAGGTTCAGGTTCTTGAACCTTTTATAGCATCCCATCATGGAAACATTTTATTAATGTAGTTTTAATTTATATTATTTTCACTTTTTTTTTTTTTTTACATTTTATGAATTAAACAGTTTGCAAACATACTTTAGCACTAGAAGAAACAAACTGTTAAACATGTTTGTATTATACAAGTTTAAGATATTTTTACTTATATAGAACCTTTTTTCTAAAAGGGCCCTTTAAAAATATATCTGTTAGCAGTGACGCTGGTGTGCGATGCGGAGCTGACACGGAGCTTCAAACAGAAAATACTTTTATTGATAAGGGGAAACAAAAACGGCACACGATGGTGCAAAAACTCAGAACACGGAGGGCATCCACACACAAGACATCCATAGAACACAACATTGACAATCACCGACAAAGGCACGGGGAACATGAGGGCGATTTAAACACGAGGGCAAATGGGAAACAGCTGTCATAATTAACGGGGTAATGACTAACAAGACAGGCGTGGGAAGGAATGGGGAGACACGGGGAAACCCGGAAGTGCTAGACGCGACAAGACCAAGAATCTTAGCAGTGTGCACTGTTTCTTTTTCTTCCTGATCTGACTCTGTCACGGTTCATGTATTCATTGATTCCTCATTCTGCATGTGTTTGACTGTGTGATGATTGTGGGAGGCGTGGCTTCTGATTATTCACTCCACACTCATTCCATGCACCTGTTGATCATTACATCCTGCCTTTATCAAGCCCCCACTAACTCCCTGTGTTTGTCAGATGGTTGTTTTGTGTGCATCAGTGTCGGCGGGCCTTCCATTCCTGTGTCTTCGTTCCTGGCTGTCCGTCGTCTCTGTTCCTGTGTTTCCGTGTCATTCACTGGGATTATCTGCACTCACCGATCTGTGCATTGAGTCCCTGTGTCATCCTGTCCTGCCAGCCTGCATTATCATTATCATCTGGACCATGTTATTCTGACTATGAACAATAAATTCATCTTGCACTTGCTATTGGATTCATCTCTTCATTCCGTTCTGACAGACTCTTTACTGACTTTAATTACCGTAACACTAGAGTGACATATTATAAAATCAATTTGTATTAAATATTATATTTGTCTTTAATGATAATAATAAAACTAGACATGTACAGTCATGGCCAAAATTATTGGCACCCCTGAATTTGATAGCATTGCTCACAGAAAAGTATTGCATTGACACATGTATGCCATAGACGTGTAATCCCTTTGTGTGGAAAAGGAGGGAAAAAGGTGACTAAAAATGGGCTGGACAAAATTAATGGCACCCTTTGAAAATTGAGGAAAAATAAGATTGTTTCAAGCACGTAATGTTTCTTTAAACTCATCTGGGCAAAGTAACAGGTGTGGGCAATATAGAAATCACACCTGAAAGGAGATAAAAAGGAGAGATGTTGACTTAGTCTTTTTATTGTGTGTCTGTGTGTGCCACACTAAGGATGGACAACAGAAAGAGGAAAAGATAACTGTCTGAGGACTTTAGAACCCAAATTGTGGAAAATACCAACAATAAATGTTACTAGTCCATCTCCAGAGATCCATATGTTCTTTTGTCCACAGTGTGCAACATTATCAATAAGTTTGCAGCCTGTAGCACGGTAGCTAATCTCCCTGGACGTGGATGAAAGTGTATAAGCAGCCCCAAACAAGTTCCAAAGAAATTCAAGCTGTTCTGCAGGCTCAGGGTGCATCAGTATCAATGCAAACTATCCATCGACATTTGAATGAAATGAAACACTATGGCAGGAGAGACATTGAGACATAAAAAAGCAAGTCTACTGTTTGCCAAGATGTACTTGAGTAAGCCAAAATCCTTCTAGGACAACGTTTTTGGGACAGATGAGACAGATGGAGGTTTTTGATAGAGCACATCATTCTACTGACGGGACATAAACTGAACCAGATGACAGAACAAAATAAAGAACAGTAACAAATCGGATAAGGCGGTAAGCAAACACACAGGGACCAGCAACAACTGACAAGCAAGACAACGAAACCACAATGGAGAACTAACACAACGGAATATTTAAGGGCACATGAGGGAAGGTAGTGATCAGAAACAGCTGACAACACTCAAGGGAAACAAGGTAAATAAGAGGGCGGGGCAGACACTTGACAGGACACGAACACGCAGCGAATGCAGACACGCATCGCCACGTGTTCACAAAGCAGAGACGACATACGCAACAAACAACATAAAGACATGTGGACCCGGGAGCGCGCGCGAGGCGTCACGCACCACATACAAACACAAAGAGAGAGTGGTGTCAGGGTTCTGTCGATCAAAACACTAGAAACCGACAGAACCCTGACACAGAACCCCCACAATTTTTTTAATTGTTATTATAATTAATTAATTGTTTATTAATTTGTTATTATTAAGGGAAAACAATCCTATATGGCCCTGTGTGAAAAAGTGTTTCCCCCAGTGTTAAAGCATGACTTAACTGTGGTCTATCACACTCAAATTTATTCCAGCCTTTGCAAACAATTATATTCTCAATATCTTGGGCTTGACTGAAGAGGTACACCAGCTACTCCTAACAAATTCTCTTTCTCTCACACTCCTCATCAGTCTGAGATGGGTGGCAGCACAGGTCTTCTCATTTCTTACAATTGGAAGTATTCCACTCACTCTCTAAGCAATTACAATTTGTTTGAATGTCATGCTATTACAGTTACAATTCCTTCCAAAATACACATTGTTGTAATTTAGGTAACCTGGACATCTTTGTGGAGGAGCTAGATATGCTACTGTCTTCATTGTCTGAGGATGGCTGTCCACTTTTATTCTTTGGAGATTTCAACATTCATCTAGAGAAGCTTTACGTTATAGACTTCCTTTCTCTTCTAGCCTCATTTGATCTCAAATGAGTCATCACAACTAGCAATTGGCAACCAACTTAACTTAATTTACTCACACAACTGCACTACAAACAGCATTTTGGTGAAACCCTGTCACATTTCTGATCATTTCTTTGTGACTTTTAATACTATGACTTACTACCTCTGCACTATCAAGCCCTCTTCCAGATAGTTTCAGATCAAACCTGCACTCTCTTTCCCAAATTATTTTTCTCCTTCCCATATTTCCTCTTTTGTTTCATCCTCTTTTCCCTCTCTCAAACAATTCTCATCTCTGGGTGTGAATATTGCAAAGGGCACTTTCTGTTGCACATTCACTTCATGTCTCAACGATGTCTGTCCTCTCTCTTCCAGGCCAACATGTGCTACGCCCTCTAACTCCTGGTTAACAGATGTTATTTGTGAACACTGGACCACACTAAGGACATCAGAGAGAAAATGGCACAAATCAAAAGACCTATCTGACCTGAGTATATATCAATCACTGCTCTTGTCCTTTTCAATTGAAGTCCATGCTGCTGAATCTTTACAGTCCCACAACAAGATCAACGCTGCCCCAACACATACACACACAAACACTTTTAAAACCATTCAACTCTCTCCTCTTTAACTTCCAATGATTTTGCCAACTTCTTCATTCACAAAACATCAAGCATAAGCAGTCTGTTCTCAGCTCCACATACACAAGAACTTAGACCAAACACATCTTCAGCCAGAAATCATGTCTCCTCTTTCGATCCTCTCACAGAGGTGAACGTTTCAAAACTTCTCTCCGGCCATCCTACCACCTGCTCTTTATATCCTCTCCCATCACACATTCGACAAGCAAACTCTCCTACACATTTACCAGCACTCACACACATCCACACATCTGTCCACACAGGCACTTTCTCTACAGTACTCAAGCAAGCTTCCCACATTAAATCACTTTTAGATAGTTACAGAACAGTATCTCTCCTAACATTTATAGCGAAAACACTTAAAAGAGTTGTTTTCAAAAAGGTATCATCCTTCCTCTCACGGAATATCCACTTGGACGTCAACCAGTTTGGTTTCAAAAACGGCCATTCATCTGAGACTGTACTGTTGGTCGCTGAAGCCCTACAGATTGTGAAAGCTGATTCCTTCCTCCTTCCTCCTTGATCTATCTGCTGCCTTTGACACTGTGAATCATCAGATTGTCTTTTTCCACCCTCTCATCACAAGGCATAAAAGGAACTCCAGTCCACTGGTTGAAATTTTATCTCACAGGTAACTATTTTAGGGTTTCCTGGTGTTGAGGGTCTCCAAAGCACATCAACTAATTTCTGGGGTTCCTCGGGGTTCAGTTCTTGGACATATCACTGGGTTCCATCATACGTCGCACAGTTTCTTCTACCATTGCTATGCTTTCATTTCAACCAGATGGGACAAACAAACTAATAATAGGAAAAACAATCACAGAGCTTGCTGAAGACACATATGCATGACACTGCTTTTTTTTCCAGGTATCTTTTATAGTTTCTGTGCTCCCCCATTGTCAACACTTTGGGCTTGTTTAGGCAATGTCTCTCCCCTTACCATAACCGTGAATGTTGATACACTACTATTTCAACCAGGTCTTTTTCCACATATACATTAGAATTAGTTAAATATGTAATATCCTTACATGTACGTTCCCAGTAGAAATCTCAAGACAACAATTTAGGCATTTCAGGGAGTTCAGAAACATTTTTTTTTTTTGCTAGAGAATAACTCCCTTTGGATACTCATAGTCAAAAAGCAAAATTGCATACTAAAGAAAGTTTAAAATGTAATACACATAATAGGTCCTCTGTAAACAAACCTAGCAAAGTTGTGCAACAGTTACCATCTCACTGACCAGTTATAGCACAAATAATCTGTCACTCTTTTCCGTCAACAAACAGTAATTACACACTTTTGCTGAATGTGGTTTTGAGAGCAGATATTCCTGGTGGTATTACTGGACGGCCATACATTCTCTGGCTGATGACATTTTTAATGAATACATATCAGTGCTTTCTGGAAACCAACATCAGTCCAGGCTCAGCTCCAGTCAAGTGGCCCACTTATCACCCATATTTACTACTAGGCTGTGACTGTCATGTGCCCCTAAGACAGTGCTTCTCAATTATTTTCTGTCGCGCCCCCCTAGGAAGAGGTAAACAATTTGCGCGCCCCCCTCCCCCCATTTTGGAACTTTTGCCTCATTGTTTCCATGGCAACGCGTCATGCTTGTCACGTGACATACCGCAGTCACAAAAAACGCTGTATAATAGATCACAGTTACTTAGATTTTTCTTTTTTATTCAAAATAGTCACCAACTTGTTGAAACCTAAAAGAAACCTTATATGGTTGAAAACACTGAATTGCTGTGATAAATCACACGCGTCTTTTTTTGGATCAGTGCCAGATATCGCGTGAAAACACGTGTGAATTGAGCGGTTGATCACGTGACACATATGAGCACCGGTGTGATCGTACACGTCAAAGGATGAGAGGACGGTTATCTGAACTTCATATATGCTACTCTTGTTCAGTGCAAGAAAACCTACTCCCCAGGACAAAAAAAAAACATGTACCCCAGGGTCACACGCGCCCCCCCTGGCATCGCCCCACTATTTGAGAACCACTGCCCTAAGACAACAAACAAGCATCCATCCTCCATCATGGCTCAGATGAAACTGGTATGATGCATTCTGAACTGATATGTAACATTCATGAAAGAGAAACTTTGTGACAATTTATTATCCACAGATTAAACACCACATGCATATGTTACAGCTTCATCATAACGACAGAGCCAAATCACTTTTAGTGCTGATTGTTCCAGATGGACCGTTTTGACTGCTGCACTACTGTTTCCTGTCTGCTCCTGTGGATTGCATTGTAGCATCGTATAGACTTGTTTTTGTTTTAGATCTTAAACTCGATGTTTGCTTATATCGCTAAATACAATATTAGATAATTTAATAAATTGTTATCTTATCAATCTGACATTGTTAGCTTTGATCTAAGCCGTTAAACGTGTTAGCATTGTGCATTAGCACTCTTGCTCACTCTTTGGTTCGCACCTTTTTTCCAGAGTTCATCAAACAACTGGTGAATTGGATCAACACAAACGGTGAATCATGTTATCTTATCCTGTGATTTGTTACTTGCACTGCCTGCTTCATGTATAGTGTATCTGTCTCTGTCAGCAGTCAGGGCTTTACATGTGATAAATGTAGAGACATGGTCAGGCTGACAGAGAAGATTTCAGAATTAGAGACATGCATCAAAACTTTAATCGAGGATAGAAAGAATGCAAGGGCTTTAGATACTGCTTTGGATGTGACTAGCTTAGCAAACCCTGTACATTGTTTGGTTCCGGTTGTAGAGCCCGCGCAGCAGGGCAACTGGGTGACTGTGACATGGCATAATCGCTGGTCAAAAAAAAAACTCCATTCCATTCCGATTAGAACATCAACAAGGTTCTCCCCACTCAGTGACGCACCCACTGAGAAACCTGTTGAAAGTGCCCTAGTGATAGTTATTATATTACTCATAATGTGAAAATAGAGACTACAAACACCATAGTCACATGTTTGCCAGGAGCCAGAGCACCTGATGTCAAAGCAAATTTAAAATATATTTTTAGATCACTAAAACTAATATTAAAGAGGTGTGTGAACTCGCAAGTACGATGTCAGACACTGTAATATGCTCTGGCCCTCTTCCTATGTGCAGGAGTGATTAGATGCTTAGCAGATTATCCGCACTCAATGGCTGGATATCTAAGCGGTGCCCGCAGAATAACATAGGGTTCGTAGATGTTCGTAGATAGCACCTGATGTCAAAGCAAATTTAAAATATTTTTTTTAGATCACTAAAACTAATATTAAAGAGGTGTGTGAACTCGCAAGTACAATGTCAGACACTGTAATATGCTCTGGTCCTCTTCCTATGTGCAGGAGTGATTAGATGCTTAGCAGATTATCCGCACTCAATGGCTGGATATCTAAGCGGTGCCCGCAGAATAACATAGGGTTCGTAGACAATTGGAAAAGTTTTTGGGGCAGACCTGACCTGTTGAAAAGAGATTGTATTCATCCCACGTGGGATGGTGCTGCTCTTCTCTCTAGTAATTTGACACATAGTCTTAGAGCTGAACCTTGATTAACTGGGGCCCAGGTCAGGAAGCAGACAAAACTGCTTAAACTGACCGTCTGCTAGCTGTCTCACGTATTATAGGTAAGCTAAATTCCAACACATAGACTCTTTCACCTACATATCCTATAGAGACTGTGTCTGTTCCCCAAATTAGCAAAAAATTCTCAAAACCATTTAAGGGTAAACATTTTATTGATTTACAAACAACTAAGAATGGATGTAACACAGATGAGCAAAATATAAAGCTTGGGTTACTGAATATACAATCCCTTTTTGTAAATGGTATGATTACAGATCAAAAACCATGAGTCCAAGCCTCAAGATTAATGTTGTAAACATGAGCTTTGACTGAAATGTAAAGGAGGAGGTGTTGCTGTAATATATAGTAGCATGATCAGTACTACACAAAGGTCTAATTTGAAATATAAATATTTTGAAGTGATGGTCCTTAATGTAAAATCATCACAAGTAATAATTCCTGTTTAACTTTTGTGCTGGCTATTATATACAGGCCACCAGGGCACCACACAGACTTTATCAACGAATTTGCTGATTTTCTTTCAGAATTAGTAATGGCTGCAGATCAAGTCATAATTGTCAGTGATTTTAATATCCATGTAGATAATGAAAAAGACGCATTGGGAGTGGCATTTAGAGACATTTTAAACTCTATTGGAATTGCACAACATGTATCAGGACCCACTCATTCTCGTATTCATAATTTAGATCTAATATTGTCGCATGGAATCAATGTTGATACTGTTCAAATTCTGCAGCAGAGCGATGACATCTTAGATCATTACTTAGTTGCGTGTAGACTACCCTTAGCCAAAGTCGAAAAACTAACTCCCTGTTACAAATACAGTAGAACTATCACTTCTAACACAAAAGATAGCTATATAAATAATCTTCCTGATCAGTTTCATCTACACAACATCTCAGATAACATTTAGGAACTTGATGTTGCTACAGAAACTATTCATTCTCTGATTTTCAGCAATTTAGACAAGTGTTGCTCCATTTCGCTTAAAGAAGATTAAAGAAAATAGTCCAACACAGTGGTACAATGAGCACACCCGGGCCCTCAAGAGAGCAGCCAGAAAAGTGGAATGGAGCTAAAAAAAAAAAAAAAAAAAAAAAAACTAAGCTAGAGGTTTTTTTTCCACATTTCATGGAAAGACAGCTCTATTGCATTTAAAAAGGGCTTAAAATCAGCTAGATCTGCTCATTTTTCTACCCTCTTAGAAGAAAACAAATATAACCCTAGGTATTTATTTGACACAGTGACTAAATTAACAAGAAATAAAGCCTACATCCCAGATGCTTGCAGTAATGAATTCATGGACTTGCAAAATACAGTAAATTTTAGTGTCCCTGAAGAAAAAAAATCCACTCTTTCATTGCTACCGGGGAGGAAGAATTGTCTAAACTCGTTAAATCAACAACATGTATGCTAGACCAGATACCAACTAATCTACTTAAAGAGATGCTTCCAGAGGTCATAGATCCTCTTCTTAATATCATTAATTCATCTTTATCATTAGGGTACATCCCAAAAACCTTTAAGCTGGCCGTAATTAAACTGCTTATTAAAAAACTCACAACTTGATCCCACAGAATTAGTTAATTACAGACCAATATCGAATCTACCTTTTTTGTCAAAGACTCTAGAAAAGGCAATATCTTCACAACTATTTTCCTTTCTAGAAAGAAACAGCATCTACAAGGATTTCCAGTCAGGATTTAGACCATATCATAGTACTAAGACAAGTTACAAATGGTTTCCTCTTATCATCCGACTGTGGTTGTATCTCTCTGTTAGTGTTACTGGACCTTAGTGCTGCATTTAATACAATCGACCACAAAATCCTTCTGAATAGACTCGAAAATTGTGTTGCCATTAGTGCAATTGCATTAGCATGGTTAAAATCGTACTTATCTGACCGTAATCACTTTATAGTAGTAAATGAGGAGATGTCATATTGATGATGGGTTCAGTATGGAGTCCCTCAAAAGACCAAAGGTTTCTGCACCTAATAATCTATACTACTGCCTAAAACTCGATGGCTGCTCTGTCAAATCTTCATCGTCAGTTAGAAACCTGGGTGTGCTCTTTGATTACACTCTTTTATTCGAAAGCCAAGTTTCTTTCATCTGTAACACGGCATTCTTCCATCTTAAAAATATATCTAAATTGCATCATATGCTCTCAAAGACACATGCGGAAAAGTTAGTTCATGTGTTCAAAGATAGATTATTGTAATGTTCTACTGGGTGGTTGCCCTGCACGCTTAATAAACAAATTCCACCTGGTCCAAAATGCAGCAGCTCGAGTTCTTACTGGAACCAGGAAGTATGAGCATATTAGCCTAGTTCTATCAAACCTGCACTGGCTTCCTATTAGACACAGAATACATTTTAAAATCTTGCTAATTACTTACCAAGCATTAAATGGTTTAGCTCCCCAGTAGTTGAGCGATCTCTTAACACATTATAGTCCTTCACGTCTATTGCGATAACACAACACAGCCCTGAAGTGTCTGCGGAGACCGTGACTCTACTAAACCCTCCCCTAGAAGATCATGAACCCATCTCCAACCGGACCAAACTGGACATAATATTGGACTTGAAATGTTGTCAATATAATAATCATGCAAGAAAACTGGTCCCCCCACTGAGCCTGGTTTCTCCCAAGGTTGTTTTCTCCATTCCGTTCTTCATTCATTCCATCACCTGCAGGAATTTTGGTTCCGTGCCGCTGTCGCCTATGGCTTGCTTGGTTGGGGAAACTTAATTCTTGATCACATTTTAACAGGGATGGAGTATTCAGATATTGTGACATCACGGTGTTTGACAAAAGCCAAAAAGATAATTTGGTTAAACTTTATTTTGATGGCCCCATTCATGTCAAGTAGCTATAAGTATACTACTATAACCTGAGTATTAGTAGACTTTTAGGGCTAGAGTTAGGAGTAGTTGACATGGACTTGCACATTTATTTATAGTGAGTAGAATCAAACAATCTACAAATACTCTAATGAGAGTTATATATATTCAACAGCATGTCTAAAGGGGACCATCAAAAAGAGTTACCCAAACTTTGCAGTTTAAATAAGGGACTATTATTATCTTGAATTGTGTTAATTGTTGTGTTCTGTTTATAGTCTGTGGTGCATGTTTGTGTTCCAGGTGGGCATTACCCCCAAGTTAATTAGTTGGATTTATAACGGAGATATATCTGAAGATAAATTCCTTTTTTCAATAAACTTTTCAATATTACAATTTTACCTCTCTCTGGTATTAAGACTCTCATTCCTTTTCCTGTTACAGCTGTACACTAGCGGTCGTAACAGAAATTGGGGGCTCGTCTGGGATTTATCTTCAGGGGCAGACCAAAATAACAAACATAAATAATCTATATCAATTATTTACATGTATGCATTTGGCAGACGCTTTATCCAAAGCAACTTACATTGCATAGTGATGGTGGGGGTAAACTTGATGTCCCTACTTGTAATAAAAACCTCCTGGAGATTAGAGAGTGTGATACACCGAGGGAACTCAAGAGATATCAAGGAGTTCTTAGAAATAGTGTAAGGTGAACTCAAAAAAATACAGGTGGCATGTCCGATGAGAAACCATTCTCGTACTGTGTTGGTGGAGCAGTCAAATGGGGATTATGCTGCAGAAGACAGGGGTGGGCAAGGACAACAGTGAAGTTGGGATACCAACCATTTCTTCCCTGTATTGAAAAAGGAAAGGTAAAGAGGGGAAATTTGTTGTGTTATCTCTCCATGGTCCAAAGCAGTGTTTCCCAACCCTGTTCCTGGAGGCACACCAACACTACAGGTTTTCCAACTCTTTCTAATTAAACACACCTGATTCAACTCATCAGCTTGTTAGTACAGACTCTCAAGACCAGAAATATATGGGGCATATAAGGGACACATACAAAATGAGTACTGTTGGTGTGCCTCCAGGAACAGGGTTGGGAAACACTGGTCCAAAGGTTGTCTATCAAGAGGAGTAACAGCCAGAGAAAAGGGAAATTAATCACATAGAATACAGAGCTTCTTAGCCAAAGAAAAGTCCATGAAATTTAAAGCTACACTTGAATCCATCTGGGCCTACAAAAAGTGTTTATGATCATGACAGGAGAGTGATACTGGAAGAAATAATCTTAAATTGGTTAGGGGCGCAATTAGGGAAGCTCCTGTTACAGACTTACTCTTTTTGCTTGGAATGGGGCTTTTTCCTAGAAAGCTTTGGACAGGCATCTAAAAAGTGCCCAGATAGGCCACTGTAAATAATGTGCTACTCCCTCATATGACAGTTACATTCAGCTACAGCGAAATTCTAGTACTTTCCATCTACATAGGTTCTTGGAAGTCTTGAGCCAAAGGGAGTACAGGTGTTGGGCTGAAAAACTTTTAACTACACCTACTCTTTCTAAGCCAGTTTTCCAAGCAGCTGTTAGAGACTGTTAGGTGGGTCTTTGGTGGATGGCCTCTGAGAGACCATTCTGGAAGCAAACATTAAGGGCCTTTTTGTCCTAGTCACTTGTTGCTGTGATGGTGCAGAACTGAATGGCATACTCTGCTCACTATGATTGTTTTGTTTGATGACTAAGAATCTGCTTTGAGGTTTATGTGCTTTGGAATTTCTCAACAAATGAGGCATAACTGGAACAGAAGGGGTTGCAGAGAAGAGGGTGACAATATAAGATATATTGGCTCTGTCAGAGAGAAAGGATGATGGCTGCATCTCAAAAGTATTGTTGGTTAGTAGTAGCATGCATATTACTAGCATGTTATCTTTTTAGTACTATTTATGATTGTCAACAAGATTCAGATAGACAGATGAAGATCAGGCACAAAGATGAAAAATTTAAATTAGTAGTGTTTTATAATATATCCAACATGTAACAGACGAGAAAAGATGCTAACGAAAATATATTTACGGACAAACACTAATTGAGGAATTGATAAACACATGGTGATGAGAACACAATGACTAACAGATGTGATGAATGTGAGTGTCCATCGCAACTGATGAGTGGAATGAAACTAAGACAGAGACATGTGACTGAATGAAAACTGAAGGAAAACTAAAGAGTCAATAACTAAAATTATAACGAAGATATTTCTGAAGATAAAGACTCTCGTTCCTTTTCCTGTTACAGCTGTCCCCTAACGGTTGTAACAGAAATTGGGGGCTCGTCCAGTATTTATCTTCTGGGGCAGACAAGATTAAAATAACAAACAGAAATTATCTAAATCATTTACTTACATGTATGCATTTGGCAGACGCTTTTATCCAAAGCGACTTACATTGCATTTAAGGAACACATTGAATCAGTTCTTACTTTCCCTGGGAATCGAACTCTTGACCTTTTAAACACCAATGCTCTACTGGTTGACCTACAGGAAAGCTGTCTTTGGTGGATGGCCTCTAAGAGGCCATCACGGGGGCACAGATGGAGTGATACTCTTGGATCAGGACACCAAGGCAAGGGCATGGCACTGAGTGGTTGAAGCAGAGGGAAGTTGAGGGACTCTGGTGGAGCCAAGGTGTTACGATTGGTGTTTCTGGTGTGCAATGCGGAGCGAGGAGACAGCAGGATACAATAATAAACAAAACAAAAGAAGCACACATGTGCAATGAACTAAACTTAAACCAAACATTAGAAACTTGGGAAGACCAGGACCATGGTAACATCCACACCCGACAGAAACATTCACAATAACTTATTTAACAACCGACGAACACAAGGGAAATGCAAGAGTGATTTATACACAAGGGAATCACAAACACCTGGGAGACTTCACAAACACCTGGGAGACTAACGATCAGTGATTACATGACAGGTGCAGGGAGTGAAACAATGACCCGATAGACAGGAAGTGAAACAATGACAAGACAGACAGGAAGAGACAAAGAAGACCCAGACAGACAGGAACAGTGTTACACAAGGATAGGAGGTGCCAAGGCGAAGTCAAAAGTTAGATGGACCAAGGTGGAGAGAAGGGATCCTAAGCCGGAGGCCGAGCAACAGGATCCTCTTGATCTAGTGAGGCCAGAGGTAGCACGACCTGTGGCTTCATGCCCCAGCAAGTGGCACCCACTGAATACAAAGGGCTTCATGCATCCAGAAGATGCAGGACTTCCGGGGCTTTGCTGTGCTGGCAAAGGTGGTAAGCTGGAGAATACCAAAGACAGTAATTACAATTTCCAACAGGTTAAACAAGCAGTTATACAGTATATGATGGTATATTGGATGATTTTATGATCTCCGTGTCTAAGGGGAAGTTGACAACGAGACCACACAAATGATCTTCATCAAAAGATGATAAAGGTTTGAAACAGTGCTATAAAACAAAGAGGTTTATTCCAAAAACACAAAAAAGTACATCCACAGATGATGACACCAGAAGTGCAGAATGTTCAAAATAAATCAAAACACAAAGAACTGCCAAACATGTGAGTGTGAAACAGGCATATATGGTGAGACTAATAGGGGTGAGTGGCATGCATGAATGGAAAATGGAGTGCAGATGGTGATCAGGTTTCCCAGTCTGACCAAATGAAAAATGTATGCCTCTGTATTACTATTTGCAATTATTGAAGTAAAATTATTTGGATTCATTTAATTTTCAACAGCATAACTATTTTGAAGAATCCCTCCCCGAAACGGCACATACAAAATAATGAACTGTGTTGGTTGCTTTCTTGTGTGTTAGATTACACTCCCTGTATAAGTGTTCAGTTCAGAACAAACAGCAAACTGGACTAATCCTGCCGAGCAAATGTCTCGTTACGCAATACCAACTGTTACACCAATACTTACTAAAATGTAAAGTTCCAAACCTGCGATATTTACTTGCAGGTTTAACTCAAAGCACATGTTAAACCTTCATTCAATATTTTTTTGAATGATGGAAATTGACAGTTTATCAAGCTTTCTTCTTGGGTGTCACAGAATTTCAAGTGGCATTCAAAACAAAAAGGCACAAAAAGAATGAAAATTAAATGAAAAAAAAAGTTTAAACTATTTGCAAATTGTAGAAGTCAAAGCTGAGAGACCATTGTAGGTACAACCACTCACAATAATAAATCGCATCCAGAATCCTGAGTCCTGTTTTTGTTTGTTTCAGCAGAACAAAGAATGTAATTTTTCCTAAGAAAAATATCCCTTCTGTTGCCAGAAAGTTGTATCAGTGTAGGACTTTGATCTACATTTCAGCCCACTGAGAGAGTGAGAACTGAATTGCAAGCACAAGCCTGATATGAAAGTGTGACATGTTTGGCCCATAAAATTGTGCATGTTTTGTAATCTTATTTCCGGCATGATGTACATTCAGCAGATTTCAGTTTGAGCGGGGTCACTGATGTGCCTATTCACATGGAAAATATAGTCAAGCAGTAACCTCTCTCTCTCTCTCTCTTTCTCTCTCTCCATCTCTCTCTCTCGCTCTCTTTCTCCACAGATTATCTACAATTGTCATTACTGGTTATTCACCATTAAGCAGCAACTTTTCAGACACACACGCACACATATTCAAGCATGCATCACAAATGCCTCAAAGCTTTTTTCAACATACTATTTAACAGACTGCGTATGAAGCAGCTATACAGAGTGCCCTTTGATCACAACTCAGAAAGAGTCAAAGAGTAAAGATTCCAGTATGTAGAGGTTGGCAAATATCCAGACACATTCAATGTTGATTACTCCAAGTAATGATTACTGTTGTGGTCTAAATCACTTTCCGTATCACTTACACAACTATATCTATTTATACAGAGGGTTTTTCAACTGGAAGTAATGGAAAGACCCCATGAATACGTGTGCATGGATGTAGCTGGGTTTAATCTCACCAAAAGAAGAAGGAGAGGGAAATGTGATTGGCCATCAGGCCATTGTTGGTATTCTTGGGCAGTGTGGTGGCAATGTCACATAATGTGCTGCATTCAACAATCATGGGGTTGTCCACCATCATGCCAACCTGGATCACATGCAAGATGCTCTGTTAGGGCAGCATGATGAGCATCCCATCTTTGTTGATGTTTGGGACAATGTGAGTTTTCACAGAGCCCTCCAGGTTAGAGAGTGGTTCAATATGAACCATGGTTTTATCAAACATGATGCTGTGGCTGAGTAATGCACTTATTTGTATAATTTTGTAGTTTGTTTTTACATGGGCTTACTGTTCAAAAGTGGCAAATGCATAAGATTTGTCTGTTTTTACAAGTGCTACGTGTAAATGCACAAGATTTCTGTTATGCTTTTTTGCACAAGTGTTAAATGCACAGTTTTTTTTTTTTTTTTTGCAAAGTGCATTTAGCCTAGAGTGAACAATAAACATTTATCTCTCCAGCTTCATGTCCTGAGCATTGTTTTCTCTCTTTTATATGTAGTGTTTAGTGACTGTTCCGTAGTGTTTTTAATTTTAATTGACTGGGGGACGATTTGACAACATAGTTCAGTTTTTAATACAGATTGGACTGTTTTGAGGTGAAAGTTTGGTTTTGCACAAAGATTTTTTTTTTTTTTTTTTTGCTTTAGACATTTTGACAAAACATACAGGATCACTTTTCATAGTATTATTGCTTTACTTAATACACATTCCACATGCCTGGTGTTTTGCATATTGCAGATTAAAAAAAAATAATAAAATAAAATTCTTTGTTTTGTAATATTACATTGTTGTGTTTACCAGCAGAAATAAATGAATATATGTATGGCAGTTTCGATGAAAAAAAATCTAAGAAAATAAATTACATTTAAAAAAAATTTGATTCCAACCACCTCAGCAAACTACATTTCCCATAATCCTCTCCTACTTGCACCTGCACACACTCCATAATCACCTGCACCTGCCAGCAATCATCTCATCACCACTCCTGTATTTAAGCCTGCACTGGCACACATGTATGTTTTTTCTGGTTCATCCTGAACATGGCTAAATTAAGAGATGAGACTATTATGTCACTATAATTAGTAGTGATGGGCAAAGCGAGGCTTCATGAAACACTGAAACACTTGAATCAAATGTGCCGTATTGTTTCGGAGCTTCGAAACTCCATACTGACACCTGTCTCCACGGCGACATCTAGTGGTCAATTGCACATGTTGTCTGGAACTTTGACAACAATCCATTAAAAAAATAAAAATGTTGTGTTTGTGTTAATGTGGCGAGTTTTCTCTCTCTCTCTCTCTCTCTCTCTATATATATATATATATACACATCTATATATATATAAATCTATATATTTATGAAAGTATATATATCTATGAATCTATATATTAATATTTGAATCTATATATCTACATACAAATGTATATATATATATATATATATATATATATATATATATATATATATATAATATATATATATATGAATCTATTTATGAAATTCTATATGTCTAACTGGTGTACTATCTGTCAATATCTAACTAAACCTATATGAATGTGTCACTATATCTATCTATCTATCTATCTATCTATCTATCTATCTATCTATCTATCTATCTATCTATCTATCTATCTATCTATCTATCTATCTATCTATCTATCTATCTATCTATCTGTCAATCTATCAATCTGTCAATCTATCAATCTGTCACTGTCTGTAGTCTATCAGTAAATATGTTTAATTTAAATGTAGCCTAAATATAACTAACCAAATCGCACAATAAATGTCACTATATCATAAACACTCTCACAAAAACCCACGAGGAGAAGGTGCATTAACTCCTCTTTTAAACTTTGTGTGAGTTGAGACAGATGTGCGATTGTGTGGTTTGTTCCCGCCCCTGTCAATCAAACGCAGACTCGGCAAGCACCGCCTGTCGAAACTTGTGAAACGCGCAGACGATTCGTTTAGCCAAAATCACGTGACATTGTTGTTTTGAATCACAGTTTCGGTTCAGTGTTTCGAAACATCTACGCTTCGGGGTCTCGACACTGTGTCGAAACGCAGGTTTCGCGTCAGCCATCCCTAATAATTAGACTATCGCTATCATCATGGATCATCGATCTAGGTGGCTGTGTGGTGCTACTCTCTCATTGTATTACAGCACACATCACTCTGGTTGTTGTAGTTTCATCATTTGCTGTTCCATTCTTCATTTCAATAAACTGACTTCTGCTGTTTGTCATTTTTTTCTGAGTGTGTTTCCCTGATTAAAATCTTTAAATTAAATTAAAATTTATTTTGATTTGTCCACATTCTACTAACTATAAATAACTACATGTCAAATAACTATCAGAGTATTAGTGGACTGTCTGCTAATTCTTTATGTGGGTATTTTGGTTTTACTGAAAGTTCCTCTACAAACATTTTACTAATACTGTGAGTTAGTAAATGTAGTTTCAAAGCTAGTAGAATGTATAAACAATACATGTTGAATATGAACTATCAAAATAAAGTGCAACCAAGTTAACTTCTCACCAAATATATTTATATTTATGCTTATTTAACTAGACAAATTCTGTAGAACTACAGGTGAATAATAAGGCTTTCTACACAAACAAAAGACAACACAAACAATGAATAGATGGAATTGTGGGCTTAATGACACAAAGGAATACAATAAAACAACTGAGCAAGCAACAGGTCTGTAGCTTTATCAGAAACCATGGACACAAACTATAAAAAAAATAACTCCCAAAAATAGAGACAGTGAACATATTGATATTTACAATAGAGCTGAATCACCACTGAACTAAATTACAAATACACATGTAGAGAACTGAAGCTTCTGTTTCAACATTAACATACCAAATGTGGTTATGCTCTTGAAAGGCACTTAGGCACATGCTAAGAAGAGTAGCTTTGCCAAAACCTGACTTAGTAAAAATGCTAAAGTGTGATCACGATATTTGACATCCAGTTAAAGTGGTTTAAAATCACAATAATCAGTGGAAATAATGTGGTAGGTTTTGTAGTAGCATTTCATACCTTGAGAAGTGCCATAGAACAAATTGTCAAAAAGAGCTGGTGTAATGTTATGAGGGCACATTAAAACACAATGCTCAAAAGCCCATCACTGTCAAAAGCGGACAAGCAATCTATTTTAGAGGCTTCATGTTACAACTGCACCAGTATGCAGTAGAGACTACATTCTGGCTTTTGAATAGAATGATTAAAAGCTACATTATTGTGAATGCCTCAGCTTTTACATAATCATTTAGGTTTAGTTGCATGTGTGTGTAGGGTGCAGGTGCAGTCTTTCAAATAATCAAGTTAGTGTCATTTGCATACACTGAAAACACATTAGGGCGATAGATGTGCTCTATGAATCTGTTATGTGTACAGATATTAGTGTTGTTCCACTTTGTCAAGATTATAGGCATCTGGTGTGATCAACTCACATCAATACACAAACACATGTTACCTATTAATCAAGTCAAAGAGCTTGAGTGGTCAAACATTTCATATGTTAAATATGTTCAAGTGTTATGATGTCTGAGCCAAAAAATAAAATACATATTTGATTCTAACCAAAATGTTAAAAGTAACTCAAGAAAACGTCTCAAGTTACGTATGTAACCATAGTTCCCTGAGAGGGAACGAGACGCTGCATCATTGCGCTGTTGATAACAGCATAACGCCGTCATAACGCCGACACCTCAGTGTGGAGGTCAGGTACAAAGGGGAGATGCCACCGCCTCGCAGCCTCCTTGGGCTGTAAAAAGCGTTCCCCGAGCACTCTACGAGGATGATCACCATCGTGCTCTATCGGCCAAATAATGCCAATGGCTGCAGGTGAACTGATAAAACTGCTGGTCTCAACACTAACAACATCCAACTCCTCATAGCTACACTGTCGCAGCAGGCTATCATCCTCCGAATCTCCCGAACCCGCCCTCAAGCGCACTCCGGGAGACCGCTCACGTCAGAAAAGTCATGGAACGGTCCACTTGCAACGGGACCTGAACCATGAGGACCGCCTGCCCTCGCAGCCCCCTCAAAGACTGCGAGACGCGAGCATAGAATGCGAGGCGGCAGCCGCTCGCACTCTGCGCAGGCAGCATCCTCAAACGCTGCCCGCGCATGCTCCTCTCCCATGCAGTGAGCACACAAAGTGTGCGTGTCCCCGCCGGTGATAAACTGCGGACAGGGAAACACGCAGCGCTCAAATGTTTCAGACATTTCAACAGATCACGAACAATCCTTAACACAGACAGTCTTCTCGTGCTTGTTGAAGACGAAAAAGCCGCCGGTTCCGGTTTGGACACGCCTTTTATCCTGGCTCATGACGGCATTCGCGTCACTCCCACAGGTGTTTTCTATTGTGCTTCAAGAGTTGATGATTAATTGATGACACAGCGTTCTGACGCAGCTCTAGTTCCCTTGAAAGGGAATGGTAGATTTTACCTCTTAAGTAAAACTAGACATATGTTCAGAATTGCAGTCTGTTTTTGTACTGTGGCATATTGTGCATCTCATGTTCCTAAGGAAAACAAATCCCTCTCAATTTATGCTGTAAACTGTATCTTTTTGGTACATTACTAATATTGAAAGTTAAATTAAGTAACAGAGCTCAAACTATTAAGCTCAGTTACCATTTCTTTTTTTAGATATAAGAATCAACATTCAAATGGTAAATTTGTTTTATAAAATATAAGTTTTGTCCCTTTCTCCATTAGGAATGACCTGATCCTCCTGATGTTGTGAAGCACAAACCTGCATGGTCTAGCCGTCTTTGCGATGTGATCTTTGAAGATCAGCTGGTCCTCGAAGATCACTCCAAGATGTCTGGCAGAAATGAATCTGCCAATTCATCATCAATACTATCTAAAAAAGACTCTGATTAAAAACTCCAGCATGAATGTTTTTTTTTAAAAATAGGTTCTGAGTGTTGACATTAAAAGAGATTCTATAATTAGCTCTATTAATGCTATTATCATCTCTTCCAGATGCCCAGTCTCTCGATAATGTAGTGAAATCTTACAATCTCAAACAATATAGAAGAGCTGAATATCAACAGCTTGACTTTATGAGGAAAGCAGACAAGTGTGGTTAAGTTGTTTTGATTTGTGTACTCATTGAAGACAGCCTTAATGAGCACCCAAAGGGAGGTTCATTTGCGTTCTTGGTGAAGTCATATGATTGAGCGTAAAGTAATTACACAAGCGCCATTAATAGCACCACAGACAATATGACACAGCTGTTATTGGAGATTAATCTGAGGAAGCAAACCTGAGTAAACAGAAATAAACAGTGAGACAGACAGTGTGGCTATGTCGGGACATCCTCACAGCTGTTTTTGCCACACTGAACTCAAATTTACTGAAATGCATTCACACAGAACACCCATTGCTTGCTTTGCCATTATAGTCATGGTTCTTTCTTGTTGCTCCTGTTGGGACGTTTTGGAAAATTCCTTCTCCAGATAATGTGCTATTATATTCATATGAAGATCCGATGTTTATTTAGAGGGAAGCAAGACCTGTGTGACTTACGATATGAAAAAGATCCAGCAATGTTATTCAAGAGTCACAGTGGAGTTTGTGATTTTGTTTGCAGAATATGTGCTGGCATTCTAAACATTTTAGAAAGGAACCTTTTTCACAACATAAAAAATATACGTTGGCCCCTTAATCTTATATTTATTAGAAGCTGCAGTGAAGACATTGAGATATATTTGTACACAAAAGTCATTTTTAAAAATATATGAATGTCATTGCATATAACAAAATTAAAATAAAATCAGTCTTTTCTCATCGTTATTGGGGACACTTTTAATCAACTGAGGGAGAAACATCTCTCTCCAACATTTAGCATTTGGATTGTAATACCTCTTTAAACCTTTAACTGTTCATTTTATAAACTGTACCTTTAAGATGCTTTTTGGTTGATCAGATCACAAGTAGACTACAGAGACACATTCCCATTTTTGTCCAAATTCTGCATTATTTCTTTGAGAGGAGGGCCTATAGGTATATGTATAGGCTTTTTAGATATTTTGATCTAATCAAAAAAAATATTTCTGCATTTTGAAGATGAACTTGAAAGGAGTTCAGCTTTTTTTCTGCTCTGAAGGCCATGCTGAGTGTGTTAGAAATTAGGAATAGTGTTTAGGAATATATTTTTTATTTGTTTCTAATTGTACAGATTGACATCCCTGAAGTTTAATTGATTTGGTGTTATACTGTGTTGAAGTGTTCCTTTTATTTTCTTCAGAAGTGTATAAATGTAAGCCATATAGTTAAACATTTTAATATTTTTCAAAATATCCATTTACACGGTTCTTGCTTTTTCTATTTTATTATCACATTTCCAAAGTCCCAGAGTGTTTTGAGGTTTGACAAACCTGCATATTTATATTGAAGTGTATGACAGAATTGATGAGTGTCTCAGTTAAAGGGTAAAGTGTGTTTTAGTCTGGTGGTTGCCAGTGTCCTGCAGGTGGGAGGCAGTTAAACACTGCTTCCCGCCGCTCCGCAGGACGAGCCCTTTAAACGGGGCTCTGATGTTGGGCCTGAGCTCATCCATCTCTGTCACACATGCCATTTTGCAGCCCAAGCCTGTCCCGTTATATCCTGCTGCCTCCATTCCCCTTCCCGGCAGACACATCATAATCTCAGCCATACCCGACGTTCCTGCTTCATTTCACACACACGCTCATGCACGTATACACGCACTCTCTCTCTCACTCTCTTTCTCTCTCAGTGTCTTGAGTAAACAACAAGAGCGCTACAGCACTGTTTGTGCTGAGTACACTATGACTTGGTAAAAAGATAATACAAGGTCACAAAAATTTAGGTTTGTTTTTCCTGCATCATATCACTAGACCCACAAAGCCATACTTTATGAGTATGTACTATAGTAAGTCTGGTTGAAGTTTTAAGTTCAATTTTTCAAGAACCACACTTCTTAACTGAAAACATACTTATTCACTGTAAAAAACAGTTCCTTTTAAATTCACAGAAAACAAAACAGCAGCACAAAACAACCACACAAAACAACAAAGCAGCAGTATAGCAATATCCTATCAACAACCAGTGGAAAGCCCTAGCAACAACCCAGTACGCCCTAATGACCAGCGAGCAAATGGCTAGCAAATACTCAGAACAGTCAAACAAACTAGCAATCAGTCAGTATACCATGGCAACAAGTGAAAAAAAAAAAGCAAACGTAAAGGGAAAAAAGCACCAGACCAACCGTTTAGCAAGAACCTAGCAACCTATCAATACATCCTAGTGTAACCCAGTAAGGTTTATTATTAAACATTAAGCCTGTTATTTATTTAATGAATGTGGGTTATAATATCATAACTGTGTGTACTCTGTTAAGAGACCTATGTACTGTCCCTTTAATAGTTAAACACTATCAAGTTTGTTTGTTCCTTTTGTGGGTGATTGGTTAGTTTTTATGTATTCCCGCCCCTCTGTATGCAAGAAAGACTCTGATTGGAGGGACAGGCGGGGGCGCGAAGAGAGATCGGTGAGGAGAGGAGAGAGAAAGGACAGCGGGAGAAGCAGGTTGAGATTGTGAAGAGTTTGGTTGGTTTTTGTTATACTTTGAACAAGGGTTAACAGGAGAACTGCTTTCTTCGACGCCTATTTAATCGCGGAACAAGCTGCAGTATAATAGTGACATTAGCGAGGGAGAAGAATAGTGACAGAGAATACAGAGTTATTCATTCAGTTATCCGGAGATGAGACTGAGGTAAAGTTCGGGAAGAAACCCTTCTCCGAAATCATCGCGGGAGCTGCCGTCGTGGGAGAGACGCGCACAGACTTTCTGCCACCACAGTGAGACACGGATCTTCCGTGTCAGACAAGGAAAATGCGGATTTCAGCTGCGGTCAGGTGAATTCGTTTTGTTTGTGTTTGCTCTTTCGAGTGAAGAGGCCATTTGCCGTTTTCAAGGCCCCAACGCTCCCCAGCAACGTTACAGGCCTGCAACGGGGTGTGTGTGTGTGTGTGTGTGTGTGTGGGCCCCTCGCGCATATATTGAAATTTATTCAAATGTTTTGTGTTATGTCGGTATATTGAAAGAGTATACAATATTATATAATGGTATAGTATGAGAGTATATTGAGGTTTACATGCATTGGTTGAGTTTTATGGGGTTCCTGAGTCTTCCCATCCTATGCTGTTAGAGTAATACTATAGTAAGTGGGTTTTATTTAATTGGAGATTCTTTAAATCTGGGTTTGATTCATGTTTCAATGACGAGGTACTGGACTATCATTTAAAGAGATATACCCTCCTCAGTATATTACATTTTCACTTTTTTTCTTTTGTTGTTATCATTCACTGTTTTATTTTAGTTTCTATCTCTGATTATAAATAAATCCTACTGTTAATTTTTCATACCCTGTTGTGGTATTGACATTCTTCAATACCTAGAATCTAGAATCATGCGATACTGCTGATTGGTGTACCTGCAACTACTGAAGTGGCATGCATTGAAGACACTGTTCAGACGGTAAAAGTCTTAGGAAGAGTGCGGGTTAGAGACTCGAAACTGGGGCCAAGTCCTGGTACCCTCTTGGTACTGTGTGAGTGTCGCAAGGTCATCAACCCTGCCCGTATTCCAGCTGAACTGCTGCGGCCTGATGGAGAAGAGTCATGGAAGGTTGTAGTGGCACCTGCTGATGTTTCAGCCTCTGAGTTTTCCACAAAATTGTTAAAGTTCTTAACGAGTGAAGGGAAGTCTTTGACTGATGTACATGCTTTATTCTCTCCACAAAGTTCCAGTTCCCCAGAGTCCCTTATACGTGCGGTGGGCGAACTCCTGGAGAAGACAACAAAACCACCAAGTGAAACTAATGCTTACCGCCGACTACGTACCTTTTCTGGCACTGTTCCAATACCGATAGGAGAGGAAAGTCTAGAAAACTGGATAGAACAGGCCAGATTAATGACTGAGGAATGTGAGTGTTCTGAAAAGGAGAAACGGCGAAGAATAATGGAAAGTGTGAAAGGGCCAGCACTGGATATTATAAAAGCTGTTCGGTTTTCAAGTCCGGAGGCAAGTGCTTCTCAATACCTGGACACCATAGAAAACACATTTGGAACATCTGAGTCTGGGGAGGATCTATATTTTGCCTTTCATCTTTTACGACAATTCCTTAGGGAAGCTTTGTCTGATTTTCTGCGCAGGATGGAGAAATCCTTGAATAAAGTGGTGCAAAGAGGAGGAGCCTCCAGCTAATGGACAGAACCAGGATTGAACACCTGATTAGAGGTGCAGTGGAGTCGGATTTGATGCTTCTGCAGCTAAGACTAAGGTAGAGAAGAGAAAAGCCACCCACTTTTCTGGCACTATTAAATGAAATCAGAGAAGCTGAGGAGAATGAAGCAACTCGTCATAAAATCAGAGCCTCTGTGAAGCCCATACAGTTGAGGGCGGTTGACAGTCTAGACTGCTCTGTGCTCAGACAACTCCAAGCTGACATTCAGGAGCTAAGATCTAAATTCGAGGATGATCCAAACACCGTTTCTGCCTCTTCCATGAGGGTTGTTCCGAAAGACAAGCCGGAAAACAAAAAAGCAAATACTCATGGAGAATCTGAAGTACAAGCTTTAAAGAACCAAATCCAGCAACTGCAACAGCAACTGGCAGTCATGAGGATCAGTTCCACTACTGCGTGACAGCAAGGGCCAGCAAACCCCAGGTACGTTCCAGTATCTTATAGAGAAAGACCAGTTGAGCCAAAAGACAATTTCTTCTGTTACCGATGCGGAGAGGATGGACACATTGCTACTAAGTGTCAGTTACCTGAAAATAGCGCTCAGGTAATAAAAAAATTGTTACACGCACTCCGAAAAGCTACGACTGGGAGGAACCCCGTGGATGAAAAAAGTGGCTCTTCTAGCAGTTTAGACTGTTTCTCAAAAAAAGTCAAATTAAGGACCTTGGGGTTAGTCGACTTCCCAGAAGGTTAGTGGGACCTGCCTCAACCATTAACATAGAGCTGAATGGATCTCCTTGTAAAGCTTTACTGGATAGTGGGTCACAAGTCACCATTGTGTTTGACCAGTGGTATTCCAAATACTTACCACAGGTACCAATCCATCCGCTCACTGGATTGTCTATTTGGGGACTGAGCTCTTCCAGCTATCCATACAAGGGATACATAATAGTGGATGTTTTGCTTCCTGTTTCCATCACTGGGGTGAAAGAGTGTGTTTCCATCCTGGCTTTGGTCTGCCCAGAACCTCAAGGTCCTCAGCAGGTTCCTGTAATAATAGGCACCAATGCAAGCTTCTTTCAGCGTCTGATCATGCTTAACCAGGACTCTAGTGTATCAAATCAAGCGCATTCACTGAGAATTCAGTCAACGCTCTTCACACCATGTGTACTGGGGTTGCAGGGAAAAGACGGAGTCCCTGAGCTTGCTGAGGCCCAGGTCAAGTGGAAAGGACCAGGAACCTTAACTATCCCTTCAAGAAGTGAAACGCATGCAGTGTGCAAAGTGGAGTGTGAGAAGCCACTGAGAAAAGATTTTTCTGGTTGAAACGCCCATAGAAAGTCAACTCCCAGCTGGTCTGTTGATCCCTCCAACTGTTTTGTCCTCTTCCACCATGGATGTAAATAACTTCAGACTGTTGGTCTGCAATGAGACCTCTAAAGATATCAGTCTTCCAACTGACACCGTAATTGCTAAAGTCTATGCTACTGATACAGTCACAGTTACGTCAGGGACTCCAACGGTGCCGGAAAAGATAGATCAGCAAGTGTTCAAGTTTGGTGACTCCATTCCAGCCGATTGGGAAAAACGACTTAGAGAAAAGTTATCTGAGCGCAGAAACGTTTTCTCCCTTGAGGAGTGGGAGGTGGGTCAAGCCAAAGGTGTCAAACACAATATCAGATTGAGTGACAATCGACCATTTAGGGAACGGTCCCGACGTGTTGCACCTGCAGACATTGATGACGTGAGGCGGCACCTGAAAGACCTGTTGGCTGCCGGCATCATAACCGAATCAAGGAGTCCTTATGCCTCTCCAATAGTTATTGCTCGGAAGAAAAATGGAAACATGAATGTGCATAGACTACCGGACGTTAAATTCCAGAACAATTCCTGACCAATACACCACCCCTAGGATAGATGATGCACTAGACTGTCTCTCCGGAAGTAAATGGTTCTCAGTCTTAGACTTGCGTAGCGGCTATTACCAGATTGAGATGGCTGATGAGGACAAAGAAAAAACAGCATTCATCTGCCCTCTGGGTTTTTACCAGTTTGAACGCATGCCCCAGGGGATCACAGGTGCTCCAGCCACATTTCAGCGGCTAATGGAGAGAGCTGTCGGAGATATGCACCTTCTTCAGGTCATTGTGTATCTTGACGACCTCATCGTCTTTGGCCGCACATTAGAAGAGCATGAGGAAAGGCTGCTGAAAGTGTTAGATCGGCTGGAAGAATATGGTCTCAAAGTGTCTATAGACAAGTGCCAGTTTTTTCAGCCACAAGTCAAGTATGTGGGACACATTATATCTGCTGCTGGAATAGCGCCTGATCCTGAGAAAGTGAACGCAGTTGCTCACTGGACGATGCCACATGATTTGAAGTCCCTGAGGTCCTTTTTAGGATTTTGCGGGTTCTATCGCCGGTTTATAAAGAACTACTCGGCCATTGTGAGACCGTTGACTGACTTGACCAAAGGTTATCCTCCTGTATGAAGTCAAAATAAAACTGTAATGAAAGGCAAGTACTACCGTGAGTCAGAGCCGTTTTGTGAGCGCTGGGAACCAAGGTGCACTGAGGCCTTTCACAACATTATCTATTGCCTTACACATGCTCATACTAGCCTACGCAGACCCAGCTACGCCCTATGTCCTACATGTCGATGCAAGCCTAAGTGGTTTAGGTACTGTATTGAATCAGAAACATCCAGAGGGACTAAGACCTGTTGCCTATGCCAGCCATAAACTGAGTGCTGCTGAACGCAACTATCCCATTCACCAGTTGGAATTCCTGGCACTCAAGTGGGCTGTGGTGGATAAATTCCATGACTACTTGTATGGAGCAAAGTTCACAGTTAGGACAGACAACAACCCCCTCACCTATGTCCTTACAAGTGCAAAGCTTAGTGCTACTGGACATTGGTGGCTGGCTTCCTTAGCCACTTATGACTTTAGCCTTCAGTACAAGCCGGGGCGTCATAACATCGATGCAGACATACTGTCGCGCTATCACTCGCACAATGACATGTCACAAGAATGGGTGGACCTACCAAGATCAGGAGTACAGGCCATCTGTCAGCTTGCAGATACTCACCACTCCGATGAATCCTGCAGTAGGCTGGTGGATCAGTTGGGTGCTAATCTAGAAGTCATTCCCTCCGTATACGTTTGCCCAGTACAGTTAGAAATGGGACACAATGAGCCGTTGTCAAACTCTGAATTGAAATTAGCGCAAGAGCAAGCCATCATTGGAAAAGTGAAGCAAGAGGTGGTGCAAGGGCATATACTTACCTCTACCAAGAGTTCTAACCCCATTGAGACTCTCCTGCGGCAGCAGGGTACAAAGTTACACATTCGCAATAACCTGTTGTACCGAATTACCAGAAGCACCTGCGGGAGATAGAGACAGCAGCTAGTTTTACCAGTAAAGTACCGGGCTCAAGTTTTACATTCCCTTCATGATGAGTCAGGGCACCTTGGAATTGAAAGAACCACTGAGCTTTGTAAAGATCATTTCTACTGGCCACGTATGAACAAAGACGTGGAGCAGTATGTGACAGAATGTGGACGTTGTGTAGCTAGAAAGACCTTACCTCAACGATCCGCATACTTGAACCACATCACAAGCAGTGGCCCACTAGATCTTGTATTGACTTCCTGTCTATTGAACCTGATTCAAAGGGTGTCTCCAATGTTTTGGTCATCACAGATCATTTCACCCGCTATGCTCAGGCATATCCAGCAAAAGACCAGAAAGCCTTGACGGTGGCTAAGATCCTGGTGGAGAAATTCTTTGTACACTATGGTTTGCCAGGCCATATTCACTCCGACCAAGGGCGTGATTTTGAAAGTAGGCTAATCAAAGAACTACTTGGAATCTTAGGAATTCGCAAGTCCCAAACATCACCGTACCACCCTCAGGGAGATCCACAGCCTGAGCGTTTCAATCGAACGCTGCTTTCCATGCTGGGTACCCTGAATCCTGCCCAGAAGAACAGGTGGAGCCAAAGCATCAGTCAGTTGGTGCATGCGTACAACTGTACAAAAAATGAAGCAACTGGATACTCGCCTTCGACTGGAAGCTCGACTGCCGGTGGATGTATGCTTCGGAACGTCTGCAGCTGGTGAGGGTGGGAGGAAACATCAACAGTATGTTGAGAGATTGAAAAAAGATCTGCAGCAGGCATATCATTTAGCATCTGAGAGTTCTCTGAAGACACAGCAAAGGAACAAGAGACTGTACGACCGTAAAGTGAAATGTCAAACTTTGGAGAAAGGAGACCGAGTGCTTATTAAGAACCTGGCTATTACAGGGAAGCATAAGTTACAAGATCGCTGGAACTCCTCACCTTACTTTGTCATGGAGAAGCTGCCAAACTTACCCGTATATAGAGTAAAACCAGAGACTGGCACAGGTACTGTGAGGACATTGCATAGAGACCATTTGCTGCCTATTGGAGATGGAGTGAGGATGTACCTACCAGATGAGAGGAAAGAAGTACTGCAGTCAGCGGTGACCAGAACAAGAACTGTGGAGAGAACACAAAGAGAGCAATCGGCACAAGATCATGGTGATTCAACAGATCACTCTGACAGTGATGACAGTAGCCTGTGTAATGATTGCCCAGTTAAACAAAGAATACCACCCAAGCCGATGTCCATTACTTAATTAAACTTAGAGGATGTACTGATCCAAGAAAGAGTTCCTCATCCAATGGAACCGAAGGGAGATCTAACGGAGTGTGAGGCTGAAAACATCTTTCTTACAACTATGGAGGTTTCGGACTCAGAAAGGGGGGACAGTCAAATCATGAATGTCCCAAAAGAACCAGAAGTGGAAAATGTTGCACTTCGTCCAAGAAGAGAAGTGAAGCCAGTGAACAAACTGTGTTATGATGAACTGGGAAAATCTACGGACAGACTCTTAACTGTTGCTTATAGGGGTATGGTGGTACAAATTTAAGATTTCCCAAGAAAAAATAGTTCTTGCAAAACATGGTGGTGCCACCCTATGGCCCATTGTTCACTATGTTCTAGTTTGAGTAATAACCAAGAAGATATAGTCACACTACCAAGTGGGATAGTGTAATAGTCTCATGGGGACATGAGTCTTAAAGAAGGGGGAGAGTGTAACCCAGTAAGGTTTATTATTAAACATTAAGCCTGTTATTTATTTAATGAATGTGGGTTATAATATCATAACTGTGTGTACTCTGTTAAGAGACCTATGTACTGTCCCTTTAATAGTTAAACACTATCAAGTTTGTTTGCGATGTACTGTCTACATATGTGTTTGCTCAGCATGTTTGTTCCTTTTGTGGGTGATTGGTTAGTTTTTATGAATTCCCGCCCCTCTGTATGCAAGAAAGACTCTGATTGGAGGGACAGGCGGGGGCGCGAAGAGAGATCGGTGAGGAGAGGAGAGAGAAAGGACAGCGGGAGAAGCAGGTTGAGATTGTGAAGAGTTTGGTTGGTTTTTGTTATACTTTGAACAAGGGTTAACAGGAGAACTGCTTTCTTTGACGCCTATTTAATTGCGGAACAAGCTGCAGTATAATAGCGACATTAGCGAGGGAGAAGAATAGTGACAGAGAATACAGAGTTATTCATTCAGTTATTCGGTGAGGAGACTGAGGTAAAGTTCGGGAAGAAACCCTTCTCCGAAATCATCGCGGGAGCTGCCGTCGTGGGAGAGACGCGCACAGACTTTCTGCCACCACAGTGAGACACGGATCTTCCGTGTCAGACAAGGAAATTGCGGATTTCAGCTGCGGTCAGGTGAATTAGTTTTGTTTGTGTTTGCTCTTCGAGTGAAGAGGCCATTTGACGTTTTCAAGGCCCCAACGCTCCCCTAGCAACGTTACAGGCCTGCAACGGGGTGTGTGTGTGTGTGTGTGTGTGTGTGTGTGTGTGTGTGGGCCCACGCGCATATATTGAAAGGTATTCAAATGTTTTGTGTTATGTCTGTATATTGAAAGAGTATACAATATTATATAATGGTATAGTATGAGAGTATATTGAGGTTTACATGCATTGGTTGAGTTTTATGGGGTTCCTGAGTCTTCCCATCCTATGCTGTTAGAGTAATACTATAGTAAGTGGGTTTTATTTAATTGGAGATTCTTTAAATCTGGGTTTGATTCATGTTTCAATGACAAGGTACTGGACTATCATTTAAAGAGATATACCCTCCTCAGTATATTACATTTTCACTTTTTTTCTTTTGTTGTTATCATTCACTGTTTTATTTTAGTTTCTATCTCTGATTATAAATAAATCCTACTGTTAATTTTTCATACCCTGTTGTGGTATTGACATTCTTCTTGGTTGGTTTCAGTGTGTTAACAGTGTACTGTTACATGGGGTATACAAGTAGCTAATCTGAGTTATTATAATTTGGTAATAGGAAGTAAATTATTTTAAAGTCGGGAGACAAACTAGTGAACCTGGTGCTCCGCTCTACAAAAGGAAGGGTAGGGGGCGCTACACTAGTAAGCAGAGTAAAAAGCTAGCAATCACACAGTACTCCCTAGTAACCAGAGCAAACACTCAGTGCAGTAAAAAAAGTAAATCTAATTAAGCAGTGAAAAGCCCTAGAACCCACAACTTAGCAACCTTTGATTGTTACTTTGACGTGTTCACTAGCAGCCTGGAAACATTCAAACCCACTGATAAAATCCTGTGCACTCTTCCTCCCAAAAATTGAGAAAAAATCAAATTCGAACAGTCTATTTCAAGCCTGTCAGCTAAAAATAATAATTTGCGCATCATGCATCAGAAAGTCAATGAATAGTTAGAGACGTGTCAGTGGATGTGCCATCTGAGGCCGAGACTGTAATAATCCCAACTCAACTATCCTCCACATTATGGCTTCATCCACTCTGGCCAGGTGCTGCGGTTTTATACTGTGAGTAATGTACCACTGAAAGCTCCATGGCCCGCTATAACAATTAACTCACTGCTGGCCTTCACCAGACAACCCAGCCTCAATCTGTCCACCACCTCCACAGCTGGGTTTCACCATTATTCCGGCCTAATAGACCTCATGTGATCAGACGTGTCATTGAAACAGAGAAAAAAATATGAGCTCTTGAAGACATTTTCATACTTGCGAATTGTTCTTCTTGTTCATTTTGCAGTATTTACCTTTCTATTAGCACCATTCCCTGCTCTGGAATCTTATTCTGACACTTTTGCCATTTCACAGGATGTAGGATCATTTTCAAAAAGCTAATGAACCCTGAAGTGAAGCTGCTTGCCTGTTTAACAAGTCAAAATTGCGTTGGAGCCCAGTGGGTAGTGCACATGTTCCGACACGTTGCACAGAACTGCTTGTGTGTGTGTGTATGAGACCCAAACTTGAATACAATTTGGTTTATTACCCACAACTCATCCCCCACCCCATTAGAAATGCCCTTCAATTAACAATCCAGCTATACAACTTATTTTTTCCCCTTGTTATTTTTATGTGAGACTAGTAGAAATCTTGGTTTACTTGAGATATATACACACAGACGTGGACAAAATTGTTGGTAGCCTTCGGTCAATGAAAGAAAAACTCACAATGGTCACAGAAAAAACTTTAATCTGACAAAAGTAATAATAAATAAAAATTCTATGAATGTTAACCAATGAAAGTCAGACATTGCTTTTCAACCATGCTTCAACAGAATTATTTTAAAAAATAAACTCATGGAACAGGCCTGGACAAAATTGATGGTACCCCTAGAAAAGATTGTAAATAATGACCAAATGGACAAGCTAATTCAAGGTGTGTGCACTAATTAGCATCACAGGTGTGTAAATATTGTAATCAGTCAGTGGGCCTATTTACAGGGCTTCAGGTAGTCACTGTGTTGTCTGGTGACATGGTTTGCACCACACTCAACATGGACCAAAGGAAGCGAAGGAAAGAGTTGTCGCAGGAGATTAGAAAGAAAATTATAGACAAGCATGATAAAGGTAAAGGCTATAAGACCATCTCCCAGCAGCTTGATGTTCCTGTGACTACAGTTGCACATATTATCCAGAAATGTAAGATCCATGGGACTGTAGCCAACCTCCCTGGACGTGGCCGCAGGAGGAAAATTGATGACAAATCAAAGAGACTTATAATCTGAATGGTAACAAAAGAGCCCAGAAAGACTTCTGAAGATTTCCAAGGTGAACTCCATGCTCAAGGAACATCAGTGTCAGATCGCAGCATCCGTCGTTGTTTGAGCCAAAGTGGACTACATGGGAGATGAGCAAGGAGGACACCATTGTTGAAAACAAATCATAAAAAAGTTAGACTGGAATATGCCAAACTACATGTTGACAAGCCACAAAGCTTCTGGGAGAATGTCCCACGGACAGATGAGACAAAAATGGAAATTTTTGCCAAGGCACATCAGCTCCATGTGAACAGATGTAAAAATAAAGCATATCAAGAAAAGAACACTGTCCCTACTGTGAAACTTGGAGGAGGCTCTATTTTGAGGCTCAAAAAATAAATAATAATAATTAACTATATACAGTCTCAAGTTCAATCAATTTGGATGTTTAAGATTACTTAAACATCCAAATTTTTTGAGAAAGATTTTTTAAAAGATTTGGATTACTTTAAACTCACTGAACTGAATTGAACTGATATAAAGAGTTGAATCTTGTATCCCTTAAAAAATAAAGTTGAAAATTGCTTAACTTATTTTGACGAGATCAAACAAAGTAAAATATATCTCGTCATATCTTATTGATCATATAACTCGTTATGTGTCTCTCATGTAATTGGAAACAGTGGTTGCTTTAGTGCTACTTGCTCAGGAAAACATCACTATTGTTTGCATTTACAGTTCTCTCAATTCTAACCAATTAAACTACAAGGTAACATCCAAAATGCCCCCCAAACCAACCAGACATCACTTTCATTATTGATCACTGTTTTCACTTTCACATATTCAGGGACTCAATATCCATTAGCAACCACTAGAGCAACAACGGAAGAAATCTGCAACGACCACCTTTCAGTACCCTACCAACAGTCCAGCAAAGCCCTACCAACCACACAGAACACCATACTAAGCAATAGCCTAGCAACAGATCTAACAATCAACCAAAACATTTTATGTAGCAACCACTTGGAATGCTTTAGCTACTGCACACCAACACCCTAGCAACACATCATAATCCTAACCTCCTTTGAGTTTTGCATTTATTAACATTCCTTTAAAAAATATATAAAATCTACTTAATTTATATAATTTTTTTCAAAGGAGACTAATGAAGATATGTGAATATGTGAACCGCACAATGTTACAAACAAAAAAAACAATTGTTGAAACAAACTTATCTAAAATCAGAGTTTTGGCATTCGCTCTTGTTCAGCAAACACTGAAGTTCACTTTAAGGACTCTTGAAAAGCATCAAACATCCTCAGAGTGCTGCACGACAGCTGGCTGGAGCTGTTGCATACTGTAAGTAATGAAGGCTCTGAACACAACATTCATCATGTATTTATCGGTGGCTACTGAATCTCTACGCCACCATCATGCATTTATATTTCATACGCTCTTGCAAATTATTTTGAGCATGACTGTGGAGGCAACATAAAATAACAGTGCAAATAACCAACTGAAATAACCAGTGCTGCTCTGGCACCTCATTAGACATATCACTTATTTCAGCAATCGGGTCGAAGCCTTAAATCGGATTTCAGCATCATTCACATGCACTTTTTTCATCCATCGATCCGATTGGCTTATCATCAGGTGCACAGATAAAGGCCAACAGCTGTGTGTCTGGTGAAGATAGACCTCTAACAGCAACATTGACAAATGAGCAACAAGATAACTGATAAAGACTACTTCCAAAAAAAAAAAAAAAAAAGTGGGGCAGCAAACTACTACTACTTATAATAATATTTATAGTAATCAAAGCCATTTTAATATGACAGTCTGGGTAGTTATAAGAATTTGTGACATATCTAACCGGACCAAATTGGACTTCATATTGGACTTGAATTGTTGTATAATAATCATGCACGGTTTGGCTGTTGGCCAGAGGAGAACTGGTCCCCCAACTGAGCCTGGTTTCTCCCAAGGTTTTTTCTCCATTCTATTCTTCATTCGTCACCTGCCGGAGTTTTGGTTCCTTGCCGCTGTCGCCTATGGCTTTCTCAGTTGGGGAAACTTAACACTTAAAATTCATCAATTGTATTGATTCGCCTGCTCTTTTGGGGCTTCTGTTCAGCCAAACAAACTTTGTTTATATTGTTTTTCCTGTAAAGCTGCTTTGAAACAATCTACATTGTAAAAAGCGCTATATAAATAAAGGTGACTTGACTTGACTTGCATTCACATTTATTCAACTGGTAAACATTTTAACACTACTAATCAAACCTGGAAATTACTCCTTGACCTCAGTATTGTTAACACCACACTTTATATTAGAGGTAAATGTTGGCAATATTACTGTAAAACAAATTTATTAGGCTTGAAGTGTTGTTTTAAGACCACAAAAGATTTAGTTGCTATTACAATTTGTAAAGATTTCAAAACAAATTATTACAGTATGTGACATTCAATTAATTTTGCTGTTGTTCTTTTGTTTTGTAAATGCAATTATCCACGCAGTTCATGAAATCATTTAGATTTTATTATTCTATTTTTAATTAAATGTACCCTTTTGAAATATTTCCTGAATCAGGCATGAGTTAAATACATGTATATTTTTCACCTAACCCTAGGTAAAAAAATGTTATTTGCCATGTTTTTGTTTTGTTTATTTTTTATTTTTTGTATACACTTATACTGGTCAACAGGATTTCAGTGTGGAATGTTTTAAAATATGCAATAACTATGAAACTTAGTTTCTCACCAACTCTGGTTTTATTGATTTATATGACATATCTATATGTGTGAATGCGTAATAGAATGTGTTAACTTCTCAAAATCTAATGTGTGAATGTGTCAAATACTGCTCAACTTCATTCATCTCACTTAGTGAATTTGTAAAGATTTTAGAGCATATATATATAACATTTATGGCACATACATACATACATATGCCTCAACCTTTGGTAGGTGTAAAACGTAAAGATGATTAACTCTTTCAATTATTGATTTGTTAAAACACATCTTCACTGTGAAACTCTGAGAAACCCCACAAAGCCAAGGAAATGAAGGCTGAGTAGTTTCTTCTCACTTCTCAAAATGGAGTTGTGTTCAGTCGATAAAATGACCTTTAGAAAGCTCTTTGCGTTTGCTAGTGGATTGAAGGACAAAGGGAAAGAAGATGGAGAGCTCTTTATCACATCGGTCTATATGAGCCTCATCTCTGAGCTAGCGCCAACTCTGAAAGAACAAGAATGTGAATGGTTTTTTCAGAGAAATTGTCTCTAATACTAATCTCATTTCATACCAGCTTGTTCCCACTCCCTGGAGAATCAGAAAGTTGCACAAAAACTGCTTCTGCAGAAATTATACAGTTGAAATTCTCCCGCCACAAAGTCTTTCAAAGCTGCAATTGGACATGGTAGACTTCGCATGGCTCCTATGCTGTGAAGATCTAGTCCACTGTAGTTGGCTTCCATAACTTTTCTTTTAGGGGAGGTATCAGCCTAAGGCCTGTTTCACAGAGGTACGCAATTATTTCAGCTCCCATATTAACAGGCTACTGGATTTACACTGTTCTCTGTTGCATGGGCTTAGTCAAGAACTCTGGTCTTTTTTTCTTTCCACATATATGCTGAACATGAAAATTCAATACTCCATGTACTTACCCGGAAATCACTTTAAAGAGTAGAAAAGCTGCCATTGTAAAAGCTGCATTGTCTCTTATGCGTGTAATGTAAAACAGCCGTAATTCAGATATATAATTCAATTGTTTGATTTGTCAATATTTTATTTTATTGTATGCACATGTATATGTATATATATATATATATATATGTATATATATATATGTATATGTATATATATATGTATATACATATACATATATATATATATATATATATATATATATGTATAAAGATAAACATATATATATATATAAAGATTATTGCAGGGATATTGGAAAGCTATGTGTAGTCAGGCTGAAAAACAAATGTTTCCATCGTCTCACATCTGTCTCATTCAGCTCTGTTTTAGAACAGAGTGAAGCTCAATATGTATGCATAAAAAAACATTTTTAATTTCCTTCTGTGTGAACAGTTCTTTTCCGAGCCCTTTGGATTGTTTGGTGGCAATATTAGTTTGATGAAGTATGATGAAAACAGGCCTGTTTCACAGAGGTACGCAATTATTTCAGCTCCCATATTAACAGGCTACTGGATTTACACTGTTCTCTGTTGCATGGGCTTAGTCAAGAACTCTGGTCTTTTTTTCTTTCCACATATATGCTGAACATGAAAATTCAATACTCCATGTACTTACCCGGAAATCACTTTAAAGAGTAGAAAAGCTGCCATTGTAAAAGCTGCATTGTCTCTTATGCGTGTAATGTAAAACAGCCGTAATTCAGATATATAATTCAATTGTTTGATTTGTCAATATTTTATTTTATTGTATGCACATGTATATGTATATATATATATATATATATGTATATAATATACATATATATATATACATATATATATATATATATATATATATATATATATATATATATATATATATATATATATATATATATATATATATGTATATGTATATAATATACATATATATATATATATATATATATATATATATATATATATATATATATATATATATATATATATATATATATATGTATATTATATACATATATATATATATATATATATATATATATATATATATATGTATATTATATACATATATATATATATATATATATATATATATATGTATATGTATATATATATGTATATACATATACATATATATATATATATATATATATATATGTATAAAGATAAACATATATATATATATAAAGATTATTGCAGGGATATTGGAAAGCTATGTGTAGTCAGGCTGAAAAACAAATGTTTCCATCGTCTCACATCTGTCTCATTCAGCTCTGTTTTAGAACAGAGTGAAGCTCAATATGTATGCATAAAAAAACATTTTTAATTTCCTTCTGTGTGAACAGTTCTTTTCCGAGCCCTTTGGATTGTTTGGTGGCAATATTAGTTTGATGAAGTATGATGAAAACAAATGAGCACTGAAGAAAGCCTTGAGCAAGATTGCAGATGTTATTTCCTTTTACCAAATCTGCAGACGCTGGTTTAATATAAAACCAGTTCAGTGTGTTGCCCTGCAGGAGAGGAAACAGATTTCATTCAAAATAGATTTGCAAATGTTGAAAAATCAGAGCTCATGTTGTTACCTGACGTGACCTAATGCACAATTTTGAGTAACATCGTAATAAGGTTCCCTGCCAGAAAATAGAGGTCCTTGCAAGCTGTATATTTTTGTTGTTTATTATATGACCATCTTACAGTGAATTACTCTGTAAAAGTAATTTGAAAAAAATAAAATAAATTAGCGCCACTCACTTCATAGCAACATTCAACAGAATTGAAGCATGCAACATCCATTTTAATGCAAATTATGTTGCAGTATTTCTGCAAACAAACCTTGCATGTGGCGTCCTTTATAGCTGTCTTTTTAGAAGTATGGAAAACAAGGACAAGGACAGTTTTGATTGAACTATAAATCCCATCAACATAAGTGAGTTAAACTCCGCCTGTCATCTCCACTCTGGTGCACGTGAGCCCCTCCAGTCTGTTATCCGAACATCCATATTGTGCTAGTTGTGAAGATCATGGATAAACTGAGCTGAGGATCTTATGCTAGTTGGACCACGAGACTCAACATGTTTGGGAACATAATCCTGAACAGATTGCACAAGAGGATGAGAGAAAATGATCAGTACATGGACATTGGCAGAAAGGGCTCGGAATGAGCCGATTCAGACATTTCAAAATAAAAGGCGCTCTGGGGCTGTGGCTGGCACACAGTTCTTAATTTGAGAGCAATGAGGCAGTAGCACACTGAACGCCAGGAAGTTATTTTCCTTATCTTTTAAAGATGTTGGAATTGAGCCACAAATGCCTCTTTTTTTATATACATTCCTCTCAAATGCATGCTTTTTTTATATACATTGCTCATGCTACAATCCTCATTATTAGGATTGCACCCCATCCTAAATGTGTGCCTTTTAAATCTGCAGTCATCAATATTGACTTTGAACCGGATAGTGACAGATCAGGACTGAGATCTGGTCTGTCTCTATCGATCTACAGCATGCATATTTTCATTCCATCCTTCTACAACACAGGAAGTGCCACAGGTTCGCCTTTGGGGGGGAAGACTTACCAAAATCGAGTACTTCCATTCAGCCTAGCTTTGTCACCCCACACATTCACAAAATGCATGGGCGCAGCACTAAGCCCGCTGCGCCTCTAGGGCATCAAGGTTCTGAACTACATAGACGGCTGGCTGATCCTGGCTCAGTTGCCACAGTTCAACATTGAGATGTTCTTCTCGCACACATACAAGTGCTGGGGTGGAGGTCGAACGCAAATAAGAGTGTGCTCTCTCCTTTTCGGAGAACCACCTTCCTTGGCATTGTATGGGTTTCAATGAAACTGAGGTTTGGTCCCAAGGAGAGATTGCTCTATCTACGGTTAGTTCATATCCCTGGGACCCAGAATGTGGGAGCAAACTTCCTGTCATGGCAGGGGCCAAGGCATGGGGAATGAAGGTTATACAGTGGAATCCGGTTATCTTGATGGCCTCGGGGGTTGCAAAAAAGCATTGAGATAACCGAGGATCGAGATAACCAACAGTCAATATAGGGATTTGTTTGATGAAGCAATCGGCATTCTATAAAAATGTACATACACTGTATACGTTTGCAAACAACAAAAGGCATGTATGCACTGACTAACAGCAGAGATTTACCAGTATACAATAAAAAACACCTTCGATTCTCGATACAAACCTTGAATTATTTTTTTCCAACATTGCAAACACTGTGATCGCTCACAACACACGTGTAAACACATTCGCTCAAAACACAGTCATTTCTTCGACACAATTCTGAAAGTATTACACACGTGGTTTACTATGGTTTCTTTACAAACTCTAAAATGCTTTGTTGCTTTTTGCCTTTTAACGGTCTGCTTGAAAAAAAAAATGCTTCTATCACAGTAACAACATCTTTGTCTATGTCAGTGTAATCTGGGAATTCCTGGACAACGATACTTCACTGAACACACACTCACTGAACACACACTCCTAATCCAATATAGCATCTAGAAGGCTTTAGACTTCTGCAAGTCTTAGACACCCGCCACTTCCGCAAGTTCTTCTGTGGCTGTGCGGCACTGTACGATCATTAGTCACAAGATAACCATGTGAAGTGGCGAATTTGTCCCTCTTTTGTGCTCGAGATACTAGGGTTTGGTGACATAAAAGAAACGACATAACCGATAAGAAAATGCTAAGACAAATAACGAGTTTTGGCGGTTCTGCTTTGACATAATAGGGTTGGCGATTTAACCGAGGTCGAGATAAGTGAACTCCAATGTATATGTTTGAGATTCAGACAAGCACAAGTAGACCTGTTCGCGTCTGAATAAATTGTCCATTATGAGTTTCTCGTACTCACCCAGCCCCACTCGGGCTGGATGCCATAGCTCAGACATGGCTCAAGGCTATGTCTGCACACCTTTTCCGTGATTGCTCTGCTTCCGGGAGTTCTGGAGAGAGTTTGTCGGGACAAGGTCCATCTCAAACTGATTGCTCCACATTGGCCTGGGCAGAGTGGGGTTTGCAGATCTATTGTCTCTCCTGGACGGAGTCCCCTGGACTTTCTGTCAGCAGGTTTGATATGTCAACCAAGGTTATTTAGACCATCCTTCAATCCAGAGCTCCCTCCACGAGGAAGCTGTACGCCTTGAAGTGGAGACTCTTCACTTCCTGGTGTGGTGAGAAGCAGGTGAATCCAGTTACCTGTCAGATTGGCAAAGTGCTGGAGTTCTTGCAGGAAAGATTCACTGCAGGGCTGTCCCCTTCTACCCTGAAGGTTTATGTGCTTACCACGTACCTCTGGGTGGCATGTCCATTGGCAGGGACCCCCTCGTCACACGCTTCCTTCGTGGTACCATCAGGCTAAGGCCTATAGTTTAGACCAAGGGTCCTGCCTGGAACTTATTCCTGGTCTTCCAGGGTTTGTCCCAGGAACCCTTTGAACCTCTGGATGAAGTTCCCCTAAAGTGCATCACTCTAAAGACTCTCTCTAAAGGCGCTTCTGTAGCTCCCTCTCTTCTTGAGTTTGCGCCTGGGATGGCTAAAGCCTTCCTCCATCCCAGGCCAATCTATGTACCAAAGGTGCCAAGCAAATGGCCCGGTCTATTGTTCTGCATGCCTTCTGCCCTCCCCCTTTCGGTGACCAGGAACAGGATTTTAAAAACAAGATCTGTCCACAAAGTCTGTCTTATGTCCACAGGTCTTCCCCTTGGCGTAAATCTGGCGAACTGTTTGTTTACTTCGGGACCCCAGCATCCAAACCAACCATAAGTAGATGGATAGTCTAGATTAGCTTATCTCTCTAGCTTATGAGTCAGCCGGATCCCACTCTCCTCTGAGGATCCATGCCCACTCCACTTGGAGCGTGGCTGCCTCTAAGGCCCTTATATCAGGAGTTTCCCTGTCTGATGTCTGTGATGCGGTAGGCTGGTCCTCTCCGCACACATTCTTGAGGTTTTACTATCTTGACCTTAACTCCGCTCCGGGAACACGGGTCCTCGGGATTGGTATATCGTTCCCTAAAGCGTTCAATGCAGCATGAGTTCCCTTGAAAGGGAACGTCTCAGGTTAAGTATGTAACCATAGTTCCCTGACCATCACTCACACTTGGTCAATCAATCGTTCAATCATTTACATAGTGCTTCACGAGACTTTCGCCCAAGTATTCCCCAAAGTGTTCAACGCAGCATCTCGTTCCCTCTTCAGGGAACTATGGTTACATACGTAACCTGAGTCAAAAAAATGACTCTCAGAGTCAAACAACTGCCTTTTAACTTAGAAATACTTTGATCAACTTGAAAAGCATTTCATTCAAAATAATATTGTGATATACATAATATACATCAGTGGTCCCCAACCCCTGGTCTGCGGTACCGGGCCATGGATCGAATTCACGAACCGGTCCGTGGATCAAATGGTACCGGGCCGCAGATCGGAATCGCAGATCGGTCCGTGAGCGGCTGCAAGTGGCTGTCGTGCTTTAGCTTTGGCGGTGTGTTTCGCAGAAGTTCAGCGTAGTATTGCTTCCATACTTTTGCTATACATACAAAATTGTTCATATCAACTGAGGATAACCAGGATAACCTGCTTCTCTTTAGATTCCACTGTTTCAGAGCATAGTTAATGATATACTAAAGCCCACCCACCACGCTCATTGACATGACTGTTACAAGGTAGTTTGTGACTTAAGAAATACAGGCAATTTCAAACCATAACAATTTAAATAGAAAATACTCATGATTGGTATTGACTTATGAATTTTCACATGGTTTGTCTTAAAGCATATCAAAGACATCACATAAACATATAAACAACATTAAAAACGTCTCGGGGTTACGTATGTAACCCTGGTTCCCTGAGGGGAACGAGACGCTGTGTCGAAGCACTAGGGGAAATAGCCTTGCGTGAGTCACGTGAAGATCTATGCAACCAATGAGTAGCGAACGCGTGTGAATGCGTCACTGCCGGCCGCAGCCGGTGACGTCATGATGAAGAGCATAAAGCGCGTCTGAAACCGGGGCGCGTCAGCCATGAATGCCTGAAGCGGGCCCGGAGGCGCCAGGAGCTGAGGCCAAGACACAGCGTCTCGTTCCCCTCAGGGAACCAGGGTTACATACGTAACCCCGAGACGTTCCCTTTCAGGGAACTCGAGCTGTGTCGAAGCACTAGGGGAACGCTATGCCAACGCCACCTCAGCGAGGTCAGCATCCGGGTGTGTCCCAGCTCACTGAGAGAGCACCCTGGTTCCCGGGGCGGCATCGAGGTCTAGCTGGTAGAACCTCATGAATGTGTGCGGTGAGGACCAGCCAGCCGCAGCACAAACATCAGACAAGGAGACTCCGGAGAGGAGAGCCTTGGATGCCGCCATGCTCCTAGTGGAGTGGGCTCGGACCCTCAAAGGAGAAGCATGACCGGCCGACTCGTAAGCTAGGCAGATAGCCTCGACTATCCACCTGCTTAGAGTTTGCTTGGAAGCTGGGGCACCCTCGGGGGCCCCAAAGCAAACGAACAGTTGGTCCGACTTACGCCAAGTGGCAGTCTTGTGAACGTAAGCGTCCAGTGCTCGCACTGGACAGACCTTGTTCTTGTGCTCCTGCTCATGATCGTCAAATGGGGGAGGGCAGAAGGCCTGCAGCGTGATAGACCGAGCCACATTAGTGGGAACCTTGGGGACGTAGCCTGGCCTCGGGTGGAGGAAAGCTTTCGCCATCCCGGGCGCAAACTCAAGACATGAAGGGGCCACTGAAAGGGCCTGAAGGTCCCCGACCTTCTTAAGCGAAGTGATTGCCAGCAAAAGAAGGGTTTTTAGCGAGAGGTACTTGATAGAGATACCCTCTAGAGCAGTGGTTCCCAACCTTTTCTCGTTCGAGGCACCCTTTGAAAGCCTTTCAAAAGTTCCCGGCACCCTTATAAGGAAATAGATATTTTAATAGAGAGAGACCTCGCGCGAGCGCGATTGTTGACGGGGGGGGGGGGGTTATCTCCGCTATATCCGCTATCCCGGTAGTCCCCTCCCTCTCCCGCCAAGAGAGAGTGACATTAGTGCGATTTTTTATTTTTTTTTCTCCGAAATTTTGGCGGCACCCTCAAAAGATCTCACGGCACCCCTTAGTGCCGCGGCACACCGGTTGGGAACCACTGCTCTAGAGGTTCAAAGGGTGGCTGGGACAAGCCTAGGAGTACCACGGACAAGTCCCAGGCAGGCACCCTGGTCTGGGCCGCAGGTCTCAGCCTTAGTGTACCACGGAGGAAACGAGTGACTAGGGGGTCCCTGCCCAAGGACACCCCACCCAGAGGTACGTGGCAAGCCGCTATAGCAGCCACGTAGACCTTCAAGGTGGAGGGGGACAGCCCTGCCACAAATCTCTCTTGCAGGAACTCCAGTACTTTGCCAATTTGACAGGTTACTGGGTTCACCTGCCTTTCACTACACCAAGAAGTGAAGAGCTTCCACTTCAAGGCGTAGAGTTTCCTCGTGGAGGGAGCTCTGGACTGAAGGATGGTCTCAACAACCTCGGCTGAGAGACCGGCCTCTATGAGCTGGGCCCCCTCAGGGGCCAGACCCACAGTTTCAACAGCCCTGGTTGCGGGTGAAGAATGCAACCTTCCGCCTGGGACAGAAGGTCCCTCCTGATCGGGATCTCCCAGGGGACCCCGTCGAGGAGGGACACAAGGTCCGCGAACCATATTCTGGACGGCCAGTGGGGGGCCACTAGCGTGAGACGGACCTTGTCCCGGCGCACCTTGGCCAGAACTCCCGGGAGCAGAGCGATTGGGGGAAAAGCATACAGGCGCAACCTCGGCCACGCCTGTGTCACGGCATCCCGCCCCAGAGGCGCTGGATGTGTGAGTGAAAACCACAGAGGGCAATGGGAGTTTTCTACCGAGGCAAACAGGTCGACCTGTGCCTTTCCGTACCTTTCCCAAATTTGCTCCACCACCTCGGGTGGAGTCGCCATTCCCCTGGTCTCGCCCCCTGTCTCGACAGGGCGTCTGCTCCCACATTCTGGACCCCCGGGATGTAGGCCGCCCGGATAGAGAGCAGCTTTCCCTGGGCCCAGAGGAGGATCTGTCGTGCCATCTTGTAAAGTGGTCGCGAACGCAGACCCCCCTGGTGATTGATATACGCAACCGCAGTCATGCTGTCGGTGAAAACAGTGACATGGTGGTCGCGAAGGTCCGGTAGGAACGCACAGAGTGCTTTGCGGATCGCCAGTAACTCTAACATGTTTATGTGCCAGGTCTGGTGCCGACTGTTCCATAGACCTTGTGAGGAGCGGTCCCTCAAGACCGCCCCCCAGCCCGAGAGGGAGGCATCTGTCGAGAGAGAGACTCTCCGAGCCAGAGCCCCTAGCACTGGGCCTTGAGACAGAAACCAAGGATTCTTCCACATACTCAAGGCGCGTAGGCATCGCCCCGTGACCTTGATAATGCGAAGCGGGTTCCCTTTCGGGGAAAACCCCTTGGTCTTTAGCCACCACTGCAGGGGTCTCATGTGCAGCAGGCCCAACGGGATGACGCAGGATGCCGCTGCCATGAGCCCTAACACCCTCTGGAAGTGTCTGACAGTGAGTGGCTGGCCTAACTTGATGCTCTTGACGGCTGAACAGATAACTTGGATGCGCCCGGGGGAAAGCTGGGCCGACATCGCTACTGAGTCCCAGACGACTCCCAAGAAGGTGGTTCTCTGAGCGGGAGAAAGAACACTCTTCTTGGCGTTCAGCCTCAACCCCAGCCCCTTTATGTGTGCGAGCACTACATCTCGATGTTGCTCCGCCAACTGCGGCGACTGGGCCAGAATAAGCCAGTCGTCTATATAGTTTAAGACACGGATGCCCCGTGACCGCAGGGGAGCTAGAGCAGCGTCCACGACTTTCGTGAACGTGCGGGGTGAGAGCGCTAGGCCGAAAGGAAGCACCCGATACTGGTACGCCTTTCCCCCAAAGGCGAACCTCAGGAACTTCCTGTGTTGCGGAAGGATGGAGACATGGAAATAAGCGTCCTTGAGGTCGACTGTGACAAACCAATCCTCGGATCTGATCTGCACTACGATCTGTTTGAGCGTTAGCATTTTGAACTTTAGACGCTTGACCGCACGATTCAAGAGACATAAATCCAGAACGGGCCGCAACCCTCCATCCTTCTTGGGAACTATGAAGTACCGGCTGTAGAACCCGGACTTGCTCTTTGCGAGGGGTACATGCTCGATGGCCCCTTTCGCCAGCAAAGTGTCTACTTCTTGTTCCATGACCAGAGCCTGCTGAGGGCCTACAGCAGACTGTAGGACCCCCGAGAACCGGGGTGGTGAGACCCTGAACTGAATGGCGTACCCTAAGGTGACCGTGCGCAGGACCCACTGAGAGATACCGGGTAGACGTGACCACGCATCCCGGAACTCTACTAGGGGAACCAGCCTCCCGGGGCTGGCCTCTGGTGCTGATAGCATGTCCACCACTGGGCCGGGATTTCCGGATTCCCGGGTGGAGTGCTCTAGGACCCTCCTCGGAGGGGGTGGTTTTCCCATGGCGGGCTGACTGGTCAGCTGCTCCAGGGATACACCACCTTGTTGCGGCTTGGCGTCAGGGCCGCTTGCTCTTAGCCTTCTTAGCGCTCAGGACAACCCTCAGATCGCCCCTCTTGCCAGAGGCTTGAGCCTGTCGACCCGACCCCCCGGGGTTAACCGGAGGAAGACGGGTGGCGACACTTCGTTTTTGAGCGGCCCTGTGTGAAGAGCTTTGAGACCCCCTTTGACTGGCGGTCTCACGTGGAGGGCGGCGGGGAATAACTTTACTGAACGCCACCTGCTGTCGTGCAGCCTCCTGAAACTTGTCGACAACGCTTTTTACGGCGTCGCCGAACAAGCCCGAAGGGGACAGAGGGGCGTCCAGCAAAACAAATTTGTCCCTATCTTTGATGGAAGACAAATTGAGCCAAAGATGTCTCTCCGTAGCCACCAGAGCTGCCATGGAGCGACCGACAGAGTAGGCCGTCTCCCTAGTGGCCCGGAGAGACAGATCCACGGTCCGGCGCAGCTCTGCCGCTGCCTCCGGACCGATACCACCGCCCTCGTTGAGGTCCCCCAGCAACTCAGCCTGATAAGCCTGCAGCAGAGCCGTGGTGTGCAGGCACGCTGCGGCTTGACTAGAGGCTGAGTAAGCTCTCCCCACCAAAGACGACGTGACGTGCATCGGCTTGGAGGGGAGCGCCGGAGCTTTAATGGAGGATGCAGATTGGGGCACAAGGTAGCTCGCAAGCGCCTCATCCACCTTCTGCATCCCCCCATAGCAATAGCTTTGAGCCCCTGCGAGATTCGTATACATCGAACTATTTTGTGTATGAACTCTCTCAGAGGCTGGCCTTTCCCACGATCTGGATACCTCGGCATGCAAATCGGGAAGGAAAGGCATAGCTCGGCGCGGGGGAGTGACGCGAGCCGGCAGATAACGCTCGTCCAACATACTTCTTTTAGGACGGGCGCTTCTGGTCTCCGCCGGCCATTCAATACCCAGACGAGAGACAGCTCGCGCCACAACCTCAACTAGCTCTTCGAACGCCGGCGAGGAGAGTGGCGAAGCCTCCTCTGCCGGGTCAACACTAGCTAAGTCCATCTCACTATCGGAACTCGACAAAGCTAATGTTGGAGTCACAGCACGAACATCTCCTGAGGAGTGTCCGTGACTGGAACCCGTTTGGTCTCGTGAGGGCTGAGGTAAGGACGGACCCACCCCAGCAGCCTCAGCGAGATCCATTTGTGAACCCCAGGACTGAGAGCGCCGCAAAACCTCGGCCGCTGCAGGTCCCGAACCCCGGGGAACACTAGCCTGGGCGGCCTCGTTACAGACCGCCAGGCGGGAGCGGAGAACATGCAGAGAAAACTGCTCACAGTCTTTACAGCCGGCGCCCTCAAGAGCCGACCGTGCATGTTCCACTCCTAAACAGATAACACACATAACATGTGTATCCCTGCCCGTTATAAAACGAGGACAGGGATAAACACACGGTCTGAAACTCTGTTCATCTCTCGCCACACTTTTCACACTCATTCTCTGATTTTTTAAGCTATCACAGTCTCAAAAACCACTCTCGCACAGACACAGCACGCTGAAGGCATTCAGAGCTGACGCGCCCCGGTTTCAGACGCGCTTTATGCTCTTCCTCATGACGTCACCGGCTGCGGCCGGCAGTGACGCATTCACACGCGTTCGCTTCTCATTGGTTGCATAGATCTTCACGTGACTCACGCAAGGCTATTTCCCCTAGTGCTTCGACACAGCTCGAGTTCCCTGAAAGGGAACTTGATTTTCAGGACAGGGGTTCTTTAAAACCATTTTACTGGGCCTTAAAGGAGTATAATGCTCTCAGATCCATTAAACACATTTTAAATCCATTACACAGATTTTTTTTTTTTAAATCCCCCTCAATTTCCATTTTGGCCTACAGCATTTGACTTTGATTAATATTTTGGCAATACAGTCATGATGGAGCTGTCAGTACAGGTAAGTGTTTGGAATTATATCTTATTTGCATGCGCTGTGTGCGACTCAGTTCCTTTACTTTCTTCTTCTTTAGAAGTAGCAATGTGAAGCAGTTCAAATGATTGTGAATCATTATCTTCCTGCCAACTTCAATACACTTCAACACAAAAATATATGATACTGTTACCTAAAGATGGGACTCTTAAACAACATAACAAAGCAATACCAAGGAGATAGAATAGAGCTGAAGCCTACATAATGCTCATGGCAGAGCCCTGCTGGTGGGGATGGGAATGTTAAAAAATAAATAAATGAAAATACTTGGCTGGCTCCACAGAGGCAATAACAAGCTTCTTGCTATTATGAAAGGCGAAGCAGTGGAGGGTTTGGTCCCACGAGACATCATAATGTGTTTTCACTGCAGCTCTTTGACAACTTCAGCCACGTATCCAACTCTCCAGTCATGATTTCCTGCACCTTTTATTCACGCTGTATCAGTTTTATTGCTGAAAGGGGAACATGGGTTGTGCAATTCTATCTGCAGCCTCGTTCAGTCAGGCAAGACAAGTTTACTTTAGCACATGCATCCCACCTCCATATGCAGTAGATCGAAGGAGACGCTGCACATGTAAATATAAATTCATTACTTGATCAGAATGAATCAGTTAAACTGATAATTCTCAGCTAGCTTTGCTTCAAAATGGATGTTTTATCTTTGACATCAAGTGTTGATACAACCAAAAAAAATTTTGTACAAAGTAAAAAAAATGGCACTTGAATCAAACCTTTTTTTTTTTTTTTAAGTGTCAATAATCAAATATTAATGTCACTGTCACTTGATGGTGGATCTGGTGACAAAGCAGTCAGGAATAAAAATATTGATTTTGAAGATGGTAAGTTTTGCTCACATGTTTGAAATTTGAGACAGATGCTGAATGTACTGGGAAAAGAGCTCTGATAAGAACAGTGATGACGGTATAAAACATCTGCTCAACCTGAACCCTTCCAAGCTCCAAAGAGTAACACAATTTGCTTCATTTTATTCTTCTCAATTTGTTACTCTGATATCCAGAGACTTTTATATTATTGCGACAGGTAGAGATCCATGTTGTATGTAGATCCGTGTTGCTAAAGAACTGAATATGTATATAGTATGTATAAAATAATTATTTGTGAGACATTTATGCATTCAAAGGTTAAAAATGTTACCCCTTGCCCATCTTACTACATTGTCTAGATTCTTCTACAATTTTGAATTTACACCACAACAACTAATTCATTAAAAACACGCAACCTTTGAAATCAACAACAAATGACAATTTTCCCTGCTGTCTGCTATCAGAACAGACCTAGTGACCCATCATCTGAGAGACAGAAGTTAAACTACACCAACATGAGAAATGAACTGTGGAACGGCTTACAGTGTTTTTAGTCTACTGTCAGTTTTTAACTTTTGCTGAGTTCGGTTTGAACATCTGACCTCATATGTTCATTTTATAACGATAAATGACATCAGTGTGTGCTGATAGCAAAGTTCTTCCTTTATCACTCAATTTGGGCAGATATATCAGAGAACTGTCCACCACATGATGAAGGAGAGGAGTTTGTCTGTGCCAAAGCAAGCAAAATTAATGACCCTCACAGGAAGGAATGCTAATAGCCATCTCGCTGCTGCGGGGGACAGAGGTGTTTGTGTTGTCTATCAACATTAGGGTAAACGAAAGAGAGTGACTGAAAAGACATAGATAGAGAAAGAGAGAATAAAGTGGGTTCCTCTTGGCATTCTTAGATTAGAGCAAAATAGATGGGGCACCAGGAGTTAAAAGTTTTACATTGGTGCTGCACAGACTAACTTAAGTTCTCAGCTCTGTTGGGAGAAACCAAAATGTAAAAACATCAGCATCATGTCAAATTAAAATTTAACAGTAACAAGCTTAGTAACGAGCAATGAGAAGACATTTTTCTGAAGCCAGTTGGTCAAAATGACAAAGCGGAGGCCATCTTGACACACACCCCAATTTTTATGCCTGTTCTTTGGTTCCTTCCTTTACTCAGATGGATCTCATTGCTTACGCTGCACTAGTTCCCTCTACTAGCAGAACCCATACAATATATTCCAATGAAACGCCCAAGCTCTTGATCCACAATGGAGCAATACTATTTGCAGTTCCCTTTCAGGGAACTCGAGCTGCGTCAAAGCGCTAGGGGAAATAGCCTTGCTTCGGTCACGTGAAGATCTGTGCAACCAATGAGAGACGAATGCGTGTGAATGCGTCACTGCCGGCACGTGCCGTGACGTCATGAGGAAGAGCATAAAAGCGCATCTGAAACCCGGACGCGTCAGCTCTGAATGTCTTCAGCGTGCTGTGTCTGTGTGAGAGTGATTTTTGAGTTTGAGTTAGCAGAATGAGTGTGGAAAATGTGGCGAATAAACAGAGGTTCACACCGTGTGTTTTTCCTTGCCCTCGTTTTATAACAGGCAAGGATACACATGTTATGTGTGTAATCTGTTTGGGAGTGGAGCATGCACGGTCGGCACTTGAGAATGCCGGCTGTAAAGACTGCGAGAGGTTTTCATTGCATGATCTCCGCTCCCGCCTGGCGGTCTGTAACGAGGCCGCCCAGGCTAGTGTTCCCCGCGGTTCGGGACCTGCAGCAGCCAAGGCTTTATACCACCGCTCTCGGTCCTGGGGATCACAAATGGATCTCGCTGAGGCAGCTGGGGTGGGTCCTTCCTTACCTCAGCCCTCACGAGATCAAGCGGGTCCCAGTGACTCCAAAGCTAGCTCTATCAAGTTCAGAAAGTGAGATGGATTTAGCTAGTGTTGACATCGTCTTTGGTGGGGAAAGCATACTCAGCATCGAGTCAGGCCACAGCATGTCTGCACACCACGTCACTGCTGCAGGCATATCAGGCTGAGTTGCTTGGGGACCTCAACGAGGGCGGCGGTATCGGTCCGGAGGCAGTGGCAGAGCTGCGCCGGACCGTGGATCTGTCTCTTCGGGCCACTAGGGAGACGGCCTACTCTGTCGGGCGCTCCATGGCAGCTCTGGTGGCTACGGAGAGACATCTTTGGCTCAATTTTTTTGGCTATGAAGGATAGGGACAAATTTGTTTTGCTGAACGCTCCTCTGTCCCCTTCGGGCTTGTTCGGCGATGCCGTAAAAAGCGTCGTCGACAAGTTTCAGGAGGCTGCACGGCAGCAGGCGGCGTTCAGTAAAGTTCTTCCCTGCCGCCCTCCACAAGAGACCGCCGGTCAAGCGCGGCCTCAAAGCTCCTCATATAGGGCCGCTCAGAAACAGAGAGTCGCGACCCGTCTCCCTCCGGTTGTCCCCGGGAGGGCGGGCCGACAAGTTCAAGACGCTGGTAGTAAAGGCGATTTGAGGGTTGTCCTGAACGCCAAGAAGGCTAAGACTAAGCGGCCTTGACGCCAAGCCGCAACAAGGTGGTGTATCCCTGGAGCAGCTCCACAGTCAGCCCGCCATGGGAAAACCAAGGAGGGTCCTAGAGACGTTTTTTTCCCCTTATGATTTTGTTTTACGCACCATTCTATAGGCCTGTAATGTATATGTGCTTGTGCTGTTTAAATTAACTGTATTAAAGCATTTTAACTTATGTTATTGCAGCATGTTTTAGCTTCTGCAAGAACCAATGAGGTTCATTCTTCTTTCTTACGTAGCACAATTCAGCTTCTGCAAGAACCAATGAGCAGTGAATACATGTCAAGTCAACATATAATCAATAATATGATATAATATTAATTTATACAAAAATATAAATATAATAAAACCTCCATTACCTCCTTATGGCCCATAAAAATTTGCACCATTAAGTTGATTGCTCAAACATACTAATTTTGCTTTGGCACTTAATTGTGCCCTGACTTTCAGAGTAGAATTAATCATTGTTAATTACATGCTTTTTTAAATGTGCTTTAAATATTTTGAATTCTTTACAGACTCAGAAAGCTTGAAGATGTGCTATAATTTCCATCACATATGCTTTGTGACAACCACATTACTTTTGTCCACAATTCATAAATCATATGCCGTGTATCTACAGCTGTGAGGTAAAACTCCCCCAGACAAGTTAGGCTGGAGAACTGAAGACAAATCCATTAAAAGGATATTATGAAAAGAAACGCATGAGTCATGGCTTGAATGAATGACAGTCCTGGAAATGTAAGGGGATTTTGTATAATTAATATTGGTGTATATGTGTGTGTGTTAGTGTTTTCTTTTTATTTAAGCCAAATATTGTTCAACTATTCTAAATTATTCTTGACCCTATGCCATGTTTTTTGGAAATGCCATGTGATCATATTTCATCATATTTTTTTCAAGTAACATGGAATACAAAGTACATTTTAAATACCTTTGAGAACCAGGTAAATACCATAGTATGTGCATCTGATGATCATTCAGTACTATAACAAAGTGCCATGGTATTACTGTTTGACACCATCACTGTCCCATAGTACTGTCACAGTACTTTTATTTTTTAAGGACACTTACAAACCACACGTTTACTGTGTTACCGACCATTTTATTTAAAATAAAACTGGATAGCTTATTTCAAGCCACTCTGACAATTCATTTTTGAGAAACTGTCTTGCTTGCTTGGTAGTCAACTAATTGTCTCGCCGGTCTCTGTATGGAAATCCCAATAGTTATTAAGATATGCACACTGCATCGCAGAGTGCTTCCACTATCATGCCATATTCAGAGCAGAGTAAGCCTGCAACTCTTGCTATATTATGCTCTGAGTGACAGTAATTGTATGACGTTCAGCCTTCCTAGGAAATGGCAGGAGATATGGAGAGAAGAGGGATAACAGCAAGAGGACTAAAGGTCAGTATAATTTTGCTGGTGGTATGGAGTTGTTCTGTCTGTGTTTGCTCTGTGAAAGAGAATAGAGGTTGCATTTGTCTAACCTCTGCATATTTTAGCTGACCTCTATGTGGTATGTCTCATGGGAAATGAGGCAAACATGGACTGTTTGGGATGATAAATATATCTATTAAAATTTAGAGCCATGTTTAAGGTCTGTTTTGTGTGTGATCAATACAAACCTGTGTATGGATGCATTCTCAGCATGCATGATTAGTAGAAAACCGCCATGCAGTTAAATGCTTAGAAATATCTGTATGCACATAATAAGTTATTCCCCCCAACAAAATTGGTATTAGCAAAACAGGGCCCATGAACTACATAAATTCTATATAAGGGATCCCAAAACAGGGGATCATTTGCTGATACTTTTTTTGAACCCAATTGAAAGCACCCACAGATCTACCCACAGAGCAATAGTAAATTAACAATAGTAAAGTTACCAACCGTGTCACTAATACCAATTTAATATTACCAATAATAGAGTAACTATTTTGTTTAGTAATAGAGAATGTGTTATTTGTGAATATCTCAGCAGTAGCAGTATGTGATATTCTCATATGAAATAAAATATTATCGCATTTCAAACAACATTTGCAATACATGAAAAAATGCAGTATAGTGGCAACTTTTTGGCAATGTTATCGAGCAGTTTATGAGGTATACCTGTTCGTTAACTTAAATATCTATACAGCCAATCACATGGCAGCAATTCAGTACATTTAGGTGTGTCGACATGGTCAGACCAATCTGCTGAAGCTCAAATTGAGAATCAGAATGGGGACAAAAGGTGATTTAAGTGACTTTCCATGTGACATGGTTGTTGGTACCAGACGGACTATTTCAGAAACTGCTTATCTACTGGGATTTTCACGAGCAACCATGCAGCATTTTGGTGTGAATTTTGCGAGCAGAATATGGCATTAACTACTAGAAAGTCCATCCTACCTTGATGAATTGCCTTGATCCTGGTTCAGAGTTCTAGTGGTGCTGTAATGGTAAGGGGGAAATTTTCCTGCCGTACTTTGGGCCCCTTAGTACCAAAGTAGCATTTTTTAAACTCCCCAACATTCCTGAGTATTGTTGATGACTATGTCCATTCATTTATGACCTCAGTATGCCCATCTAATGGCTACTTCTAACAAGATAATGTACGTCACAAAACTCAAATCCTCTCAAGATGGATTCTAAAAACATGACATTGAGTTCTCTATGCTCAAATGGCCTCCAAGTCACCAGGTGTCAATCCAATAGAGCACTTTTGGGATGTGGTGGAATGTGAGATTCGCGTCATGCATGTGCAGCTGACAAATCTGTAGCAACTGTTTGATGCCATCATCTGAATATCGACCAAAATATCTGAGGAATGTTTCCAGCATCATGTTGAATCTATGGCATGAAATATTAAGGCAGTCAAAATGTTGTCCAACTTGGTACTAGGAAAGGGTACTTGATAAAGTGACCGTGACTGTAAATAAAACAAAATAAAACAATAAAAATGATTTGATATCTTATCTGTCTTGCATGTCATGTAGCCATTAACTGGCATCAGAGAACAATGAACATGCAGATTATTGAAATATTATCTAAACATCTTAAGGAGATCTTCAAGTAAAAATGTTACATATAAGGGGTTCTACTGACAAAACATTAAACGTTAAACAAAAACGTTATACACTTTTTGAATGCCTTCACACAGTTTCACGAGACTAAGTTAATTAGCCTGTCAAAATACAATTTATGTATAGTATCATCACAATCCAGAGTGCACAGGTTATATTTCTTCAGTGAGCAAAACAAAATACATAAAGCTAAACTTCAAACAAGATATTTCTTACAAATATGGCTCTTTACAAAGTTGAATATGCAACTGTTTTGTGTTTTCATTCCCAACTTCCTGTCATCAAGTTAAGCCTCTTCTCAGTTTCCACATTTATAAAATCTGTTTGGCTTATTGTCAGCTTATTGTCTTCCTCGCACAAGCCAAACACCCACAGCCTAGGCTAAGGCATCCTTCCTGAGGTAAATTGTCGCTCAAACAGTTTCCAAACAGGCAAACAACTTTGCAGAACTTTATCCTCTCTCAATTGTGCTCGGTACGCTATAAAATATGCATACAATTGAATTCCAAGCCTACTCTTTTGAGTACTTTTCGAGTTGTCTTTTTACTAGAGGTTGTTGAGTAGATGGGTCTTTGAAGTGGCCTTGTCAATATTCTTTATCTTTAATCAGCACCTTCCTTCCTTTTAATTGTTTCAATGTGTTTTTAGAGTGAATTTCGCAACTTTGGTAAATTGAGCCTGTACTGCCTGAACTGATCCACTTAATTTTGCCCTCATTGATTTTATGTCCGTTTCATTTAGATCATTCTGTCACAGGTTTGCACATAGTTTACACTTCTATAGATGAGGACAGACGAATTACCACAAGCACCCTTTTTTGATATGAGACAAAGTACAAAGCCTATGAATAGCTACTTTGAAACTGATTCTGTTTGTTTCATTTTAACATCCCAGAGGGCTTTTAAAGACAAGCAAACAAGAATGTCAACATACCAATGAAATTCTTTGATGTTCTGACAGAAACAACAGTTGGGGAACAATTAGTTGCAAAAAAATGTGCAAATCTACTTCCTCCTTATTTACAATTTGCCAATACAATTTGCTTTGCTGGCATCAATTAATGTGTAGACTATATGTTTGTTTAGAGATTAAATTATATGTTTGACTTAAATAAAAGTACAGTAATACCTCGACATATGAGCATCTCTACATTCGAGTATTCCAAGATACGAGGAAGCCTTCGAGCAGATTTTTGCTTCTAGATACGAGTAAATATTTTAGATACGAGCACGCGTACTGACGCCGATGCTGACGCACATTCACTTCACTTGTTCGCTGACTTCTGTAGTCATATAGAACGCCCACGCCCGCGAGTAGATGATTTTCTTTCTATTTTGTGCATTATTCTTCATAATAGCGCAAGTTATAAGAAGTTGAGTGGTGAGGATGGTAGTGAGAAGAAGAAACGCATGATGACCATGGAAATGAAGCAGGAAATTGTGGATAAATATGAGCGCGTGAGGGATCCAGCATGCAGGAGCATCAGGAGGAACTGTCGACAGAGGAGCTGATAGAGCTGCAGAGGATGGAACATAGGCAGGTGTTGTAAGAGCTCAGCAGTGGAGCGTGAACCGGAGGAAAACATTTCTACACGTGAAATTAAGGAAGTGATGGCTGTGTGGCAGAAGGTTTCTGATTTCATTGAAAAGAAGCACCCTGATAAATCATCTACTGGTCGCGCTTCGGCGCTTTTTGACGACACGTGCCTTACTTATTTTTAAAGGGAGACAGAAACAAATCTCCCTCGAAAAGCATTTCATTAAAAGGTCTGCGCCAAGTGAAATTGAAAGTGATGGTAGTCAGGCGAAAAAAGGGAAGAAAACGAGCAAAACAATAATATAGTAATAGTAATAATAAAACGTTTTTTTTATTTTTTATATACAAGCTAAGTTCAGTTTTATGTTAATTTAAGTTTATGTAAGGTATGTAGTGTTCGTGTAAGTTACGATACGGAATGAAGTGTCCAACCCCCTCCCTACCTCTCTCCTCCGCACCTACCGCTACTGTCTGTAAGAACTTATAATTAAAACCACATTTTATTTGATATCAGACGAATCCTTATACTGTATACATGTACTATAATTGTGTGTGTGTGTGTGTGTGTGTCTATACCAATAAAAAACATGTATTTTTTTCTTCCATTGTTACGGATCTGGAACGGATTAAAATGTTTTCTATTATTTCCTACGGGAAAACATGATTCTAGATACGAGCAAATCGGGTTACGAGCTCCGCCCTGGAACGGATTATGCTCGTATCTCAAGGTACCACTGTAGTTGACTTAAATGTTATCATTTTTAGGTTACTTAATGTTTGTGTGTGTGATGGCACTTTTATGCACCGTTACCTTAGAAAAGCTACAATCAGTGCTTTGCGTATGGCGCTTTGGGAATTTTTGTATGGACGGCTGTGATAATGTGTGTTACATGTCAATGAAATTGATATTGAACTTGACAACCTCAGATGGTGACGTCACTGAAAGTATTATCAGTAAAACTTGAAATGGCTCAGTGATTTACTGCAGAGCAAGTACTGAATGCAATCAAACATTCATAACTTATTCAATCTTATTTGCTACTGGAACTAGAAGAGGGGTTTCAGACAGCTGTGGCCCTCACCATCTAGTTTCTTTCATCAATCTCGGTATAAGGAAGCCCACTCTGTTGCTCAATCTGCCCCGAGTGAGAGTTTAATGTTGTTAATGTCTAGCTCTGAGGAGTTAGATGTTCTCAGCATTGATGCAGGGGATACTAGTGATTCTCCATTTCCCCGCAGTATGAAGAGCATATGGAGGTTGTGTCTCATGCTGTACCCAAGCTAAACACTAAGCCTTTCTGTACTTCTTCTTTGCTGGTTGGCAAGGCATACATGTAAAGCGTACCAGGCGATCTGCTTGGAGACCTGGATGAGGCAGAAGAGGTGGGGTTTCTGATTTAACTCTCTGTGCTACAAAGAAGATGGCCAGTGCCATCGGTTGCTCCCTGGGACACCACTGAATGAACCTCCCCGGTGTCAAGGAGAAGGAAAAGTCTTGCTGTCACCCCATGGCCTCTTCAGCGATGCTGTGATTTCAGAGTTTCACACCGTTAAGGGTCCCATGTGCATCGGGTTCTTCGAACAGGCAGCAACAAAAAGGATGTGTTGTCTCAAGCCCCCTCTGCAGCAGGGTTGTCCTCCCCGCACACATTTAGAAGGTTTTATAGCCTTGACCTGAACCCATCACCCCAGGGTCCAAAGGTTTTTTTAAATATATTTTTATCCAGAGCTGTCTGGGATAGCTTCACACCAGGGCAGGCAATTGGGTGAAGTGGGTTGAAAAGCTTTGAGTACTGAAACATTTAACAATACAATTGAGGGGAAAGCCTCAGTGCTTCATTTCACCATCACTAAGGAAATGTATTAACATCAGAGTGAAATGTACTACCTTCAAGCTTTGACAGTTTTACAGCTATAACCAAATAACACATAAATGACACAATAACCAAAGACGTCAGTCGTAATTAATTCAAATAAAATGTTTTTAATAAATGAATCAATAAACAGACATATTTGTTTTCTTAAAGCCTTTGAAAAAGCCTCCACTGCGAAAAAAATTGCAAAACAATTAATTTAAATAAAGGGTGGCTCAATCAGAATCATGATATCAAGAATCATCTGTAGGGAGATGTCCGCAGTAAAAGTTATAAAAGCTTTAACTCACATTTTATCCTTCAGCTTTAACAGTTACATCAAGCTGCAGTAAAAGCATATATCTCTGAAAATAAACTGTAATATTATATGTAGTGCAAAGGTGTGCAGAAGAGGTTGCCTACACCCGCCCCCTTGAAGGTTATCCACTACTACCACGTAGAAGAAAATAGCCCAAATAACTCTGCTCCGACTTGCCAAAGAGGTTGGCAACAGTATGCACAGAACTCACTGTTATACCAGGAGAAAAGCTTACTTTAACCATGTCTCACTAATATGGAAATGAAAAAAGTCAAACAGGAAGAAAAGAAAAATGTATTGAAACACCAGAGGCATTCTGAAGATTCTTCACATTGCAGGAGAGTTGCGTTTGAAAATATTCAAATCCACATCAAATTCTGTCATGTTAATAAAGCAATATAGTCTTTATTCCTCCATTAGGTACAGTACCAAATCACACAAATAGCTTTAGACTGAACGTTAGACTAGACGTTGTCTTGCTCAAGTTAAGGTGTTTTAAATGGCTCACGAAATGGGAAAACAAACTGTTCTTGATATTTTCCCATTTAAGGGGATATTCTACTACAATATACACTCCAAGATTTCAAAACCAATTCCCCAGTTTAAAATTTTAATAATTATTATCTACCCTTTGAAAGCAAATCAGGAGAATTAGAAGAATCATAATGTCACAATTCTCCCCAACACGCGTCTTAACATCATTGTATGTGATCCAGGAGATGTGTTCTAAAAAACTCATGTCTGTCCATCAATCACAAGAGCGATACTTCTGTTGGATAAAGATGTCAAGAAAATTTGTCAAACTCAGAAATCGTTCCTTTAGATCAGTGGTTCTTAACCTTGTTGGAGGTAAATAATCTTAAAGAAACTGCACCTCCAAAAACTTTGCACAGCCTTGCTAAAGATCCAAGATTTACAATTGCATAGATGAAATTTGTTTTCAATGGCATGCCAGAGTTGAATGCTATTAAGACACCAACCTTATCATCGACTGAGTGCTGTCAAAAAAATCAGTATATACCCGGTTGTTTCAATGCCTTCTACCTCAGGATTAGACTCTGACTCAAACATTTATGGCTCTATCACAATGTTTGCCATCTCAAGTATCAACACATGCTGTGTGCTGTAAAGGAACAGAGAGTGAAAGAGAGTGAAAATGTGGATGGATATTGTACAAATATTTGAACTTATTTAACTTTATAAACTAACATCAAGAGACATACTGTACATATCTGAAAGTGTAGTTCAAGACACTACTTTGAAGAACGTTTTAAAACTTTTTTTTATGCCCATGCAAGGATAATTTGCTCCAAGTGCACTTAGTTACTATTTTTAAGAATGACATGATTGCAAGCAATAGAAACTGTCCTCTGGGAGCCTTTATCGTTGATCGTGATAAGAGATTCCCATACTGTCCAGCATGCACAACAGAATGTTCCATGGTGATGAATAACATCAGCACCATTCAGCCCTGTGTTAATAAATGCTTTATCCCCATCATCCTCAATGTTGATTACGAGAAGAGTGTGTATGAGTGATTGTGAGAGTGGGTTTCTGCTAAGGACTAATAACCTCATCTGTGAAGGCAGTAGAGCATGTCTTTGTATATGAGGGATGGATCCATCTGTGCATTTTCCTAATATTGGAAGCTGAACAACATCAGTTTGTGATGCACATCATGACCTACCTTACAGAGTATTCATTTGTGGATGTAACTATTTTCCCTTGGCTTACAGAAATAGGAAATCCTGTTGCTAGAACATTATATAAAAACAAATTTGCTACCTGAATGAATGAAATCTAATCCAAAAGTTCAATACGACATTAGAACTCACCACGAGTAATCAAAAGTAGGCCTATTTTCACAGATAGGGCTTAGATTGAGCTAAGATCTGACATCAGCTTAATAAAAATAAAAATAAAGATGTGCATTATGAGACAGAGATGTCAGTGCAAGTTGATTTCAGCTAAAACAGTTCAAACATGCATTTTAGTATTAGACTATGCTTAAGCCTTGTCTGTGAAGCTGGGGGATAACAAGAAAAAAACAATTCTGTACTTTACTGAGAACAGCACAACTATATCAAGGGTGTCTTTAAAAACTTCTAAAATTACTGAAAAATTGTAAATGTTTTAACCTTTGTATTACGTTCAGCACACTACACATATAACATCAACCTTGAAAGTGTCGAAATACTGAATGCATTCAGATGAGGAATGAGGAAATTTAATGAGGAACTCAGGTGAAGATGTGACAAAACAGGACATGACAATTAAACTATTAAACTAAACAAGACATTATAATGAAACTAAACATGACATGACTAACTATTATTACTCTTTTTATATATTTTTTTTTAAATTCCCAAAGGTCAAAAGCAAGTAATGTCAAGATTATGTCTGAATCTGAAATCACATACTTTCCTACTATACATTGTTGGCGAATTATAGTAAATTATAAAATAGGTATGTCTGAATTTACAGAACTTATAAAAGAGTAAGTAAAAAGTACCTGGATGACCTACTCACTGAGATTCTTAACTGTTTATGAATGACCATAAAGTGATGCAACTTAACACTGTTAAGTGACGTGATAACAGCATTGCGAATGCAGCACATCCAGATTACATTCATAATACACACTATGTAGCACATACTTTTTTTGTGATTGTGAAGTAATTAATTTTTCAAAAATAAGTACCTATTCAAGATAGTATGTTATTTCGGATGCAGCTCATGTGTTTGATTCCCCGCAAAAGAATAAATTGATGAAAACATACGCCTGTGTTTCCATGTTTTGTGTGGACCATGTAAGTGTCTGTTCTGTGCCAAGTTTTTTTGTCGTTTGTTCTTTTTATTGTTGATTAGTATTTTGATTGTATTGATAGTATTTTTTTGTTAATGAAAAACTGTATTTGGATTCAGCTCTCAATTTGTTTTTGAGTTCACCCTGAGTTACAACATTCACACTGTGTTCATTTAGTAATAGAAAAGCATCTGCCAAATTCATACATGTAAAGTATGAAGGTTTTTGAGAAATTGACATAGCAAAATACAAAAACAAACACATAACAACAACAACAACAACAAAAAACATAGGCTGACCAGTATTTAAAACAATTTAAAATTCAATTATGCTCAAATTGACCCATGACATAATCTGAGTTATCTAAACAATAAGGTGAAGTCTGTAATTTCTGTGCCTCTTTTTTTTTTTTTTTTTTTTTTTTTTTTTTTTTTACAAAAAATAATGCAATTTGAATGTTACCAATGATCAGAAAAACAAACTCCAAACTAATTGTTTGGATAGGTGTTTACTGTGTCAGGCTGGTTAGAATGCTAAAACAAACAATGTTTTAAAAAGTCTTTAACATGAAACCATTTTCAACTAAAAAGTTTCAGTTGAAAAGTTAAGCATTTATTTGGAATGGCATTTTGGGGGCTTGAAAATGCAAACTTTTCAAAACGGGTTTCGGTGCAACTTTTTGCAAATGATACTGTTATAACCTCTATGTAAACCACAAAAACGCAAATTTTTAAGTACGTAAATATTAAGTGTTCAGTTTATAGGCACATAGTGTTTCTTTACAAAGTGACATCGCCAATTACTGGCCTGGCATGAATAATACAGCATTTTTAATCGTTTTCAAGGACCGGATCGTTGTCTTTTGTACGTGAAAGACGTTTCTGTTTTAAGTACATCATTGTTGTCTAAATGAACCCTTACCTAGCACAAAAATCACTACATTTATAATACAGTGGAGATCAATTATCTCGACTCACGGTTAACTCGCCAATTCTATTATGTCAACGTTTTTGAAGTGGAACCGCCAAACTCCCTATTTGTCTAAGCATTTTCTCATCGGTTCTTTAATGTCGCCGAACCCTAGTATCTTGAGCATAAAAGAGGGACATATTCGCCACTTCACATGGTTATCTCGTGACTAAGATCGTACTTAGTTCACTGCGCATGCGCTGAGTTTGCGTTGCACATGGATCGTATGTGAATCTCCAGTGGTACCGCGCACCCACAGAAGAACATGCAATCAGACCACATTTTCAAAAAAAGTGACTAGCGACAAATCTAACGACTTTATCTGGAATTATTGGAGACTTGTTATTTTAGAAGTGAAAGCACATATCATTCTTACACTTCTCAACGAGCAGCAAGTGCTAACATGGGCCCATCCCCATCCCAAACCCAAAGCACTCACAGCTGTGTGCACATAAAGGCCGCTTTCTTTTATTTGATTGGTTTTCTGAAATATTTTGACATTGATCGTAACGGGCGGTTACTGACCGATGAGTATTAGGCTTAGATAAACACAGACACCTGCTTCTGTTCTGAAGTCTACTCTGCTCAGCGCCGCTGTGGATTGAAGGACAAGGTTATTAAAAGACGGGACAAAGTCGAATTTGTTGAGAAAGCACATTAGCAGAACGCAAGAAAGTATGCAATCTAGTACAGCGTGATGACCTCACAAATATGTTATGAGTGAATGTGTTTACATGTGTGTTGTGACTGTGTTTATGCTGTGAGCGATCATTGTGCTTGCAATGTTGGAAAATTTAATTAAAGGTTTGTATCGAGAGTCGAAGGTGTTTTTTTTTTTTATTGTATACTGGTAAATCTCTGCTGTTAGTTGGTGCATATATGCCTTTTGTTGTTAGCAAACATCTACAGTGTATGTACATTTTTATAGAATGCCGATTGCTTCATCAAACAAATCACCATATTGGCTGTTGGTAATCTTTTTTGCAACCCCAGAGGCCATCGACATTGTACTTTTACAGTGCTATTGTGCCCATTTTGAAGCTTGACAGGCCTGATCAACTTCATATTAATAATACCTTTAAATTAAAAATAGTTGTGAATAATATGAGTGTGACAAAAAGAAAGAAATAGGTGAGCTATTGTAAAAAACAAAATAAAAAAAATACTTTAATAACTGTTTAAAGTATTATTTTTACTATTCTTATTTATTATATGTACTATACTTTTAAAGACTTGGGCTGGAGTGGTTCTGTTTCACTAGGTTCATGGTTAGATAACAGCATGTAGGAGACGTGAAAATCTGCTAGAACTTGTGAAAGGTCACACATTATTGTGCTAGAGATGGCAGGTAGAAATATCTGAGACACTGGTGACCATATGTGAGAAGAAAGTTAATATTGTAGACATTAAAACAGAAATGCAATTAAACCGATAGCTAATATTTACTAAAATCAGGAAAAGCCATATTAGCATCTCATTGAAATTATAATAGTGTATGTAGGAAAATCCCTTTGATTGTTTTTTTTCACATGGCAGCAGTTTCAGTGTACACCATTAAAGCGGTTTCTACCACCTTAATCCACTTTAGTACCAGTACAAGAATACGACAAGGGATGCAGCTTTTTTTTTCCAACAGGATGATATTGAACCTGTACATTTGTACAACATGGAACATTATCTATAAAATGCCAAAAGATGTATATAGATAAATGTGCTTTTGCAATAGGGTTTATGCGGATGAACTAACACATGTTGATTAAATACAACAAAGATTATTGGAGAATTTTTTACATGAAAATACGGGAAAATGTTACTTCTTTCATTTTAATTGTTTGGAAATTCGCTTCCAATTAGCAATTAGTGTAAAATTAGTGAAATTTGCTAGCAATTAGTGTAAGTTATTACACTATTACACTCTTTAGTGTATACATGCTATTTTAACTCAAAAAAGTAATGTTATGCAAGCTTGTTTTAAAAACTGTTCACTTTATTGGATGCTCTCTTCAGGTCGGCACTGCTTATATACCTCTATTTTGTATTTCTCTGTTATCTCATTACTGAAGACCTCAATTAAGCAAATTACCACAAGTTAGCTAATTGCCAGTGCTATTTAAGGGGATTTCTGTGGTTTTTCAGAGGAGGATAATTTCATATCAGTATAAACACATATTGCTCATATCTAGGCAGTGTTATTAAAAAATAAAAATAAATATAAATATCAGTAAATTATTTTCAGTCAACAGATATGTTTTGTTTTTTTAGGGGGGTTAACATTGTAGATTATTAAAACAATTACCTTTCCTTAAACATATTTTTTGTTGTTTTTGGTTTTAATTACTAACAATATTGTGAAAAATATGCAATGTATCCTCTCATAAAATATCCTATGCTTCACCAATGTGGTGTGAAAAAGAGTTTACTCTTTTTACTCCTGATTTCTTTTTAGTTTGCATGTTTATCCCTTAAATGATTCAGATCAACATTTTTTTTTTTTAAATATTAGTCAAAGATAACAAAAGTAAACAGAAAATTCAGTTTTATAAATGAAGGCTGTTGTTATTAATGGAAAACAATATCAAATTCTACATGGCCCTGTGTGAAAAAGTGCTTGTGAGGCCTGACTGATCAATCAAGAAATAACTTACATAGGACATGCCTGAAAAAGTGAAGAAGACCAAAAGACCTTCAAAAGCCAGACATCATGCAGAGATCAAAAGAAAGTCAGCAACAAATGAGAAAGAAAGTAATTAAGCTCTATCAGACTGGAAAAGGTTAAAATGCCATTTCTAAAGCTTTGGGACTACAGCGAACCACAGTTAGAGTCATTATTCACGAATGGCGAAAATATGGAACAGTGTTGAAACTTCCCAGGAGTGGCCAGCCAACAAAAATTACACCAAGAGCATAACGACAACTCATCCAAGAGGTCACAAAAGACCCCATAACAACATCCAAAAAACTGCAGGCCTCACTTGCCGCAGTTAAAGTCACCTCAAGAAAGAGAAAATGCCCTGCCTGGCAGAGTTTTTTTTTCCAATACTAAAACACAGCTGAGCATTTTTGCCAGAAAATATCTTGATGATCCCCAAGACATTTGGGAAAATACTCTGTGAACTTTTCGGAAGGTGTGCGTCACATTTTATCTTGTTTATCACAATTTTATCTAAAATTTTTTTTAAAGAACATCATAGCAACAGTAAAATATGGTGGTTATACTGTGATGATCTGGCGGTGCTTTGCTGCTTCAAAACCTGGACGACTTACTGTGATAAATGGAACCATGAATTCTGCTCTCTACTAAAAAATCCTGAAGTAAAATATCTGGCCATCTGTTCGTGACCTCAAGGTGAAGAAAACTTGGGTTGTGTAGCACGACAATCATCCCAAACACACCAGTAAGTCTACCTCTGAATGGCTGAAGAAAAACAAAATCAAGACTTTTGGAGTGGCCTAGTCAAATTCCTGACCATAATTCTATTGAGATGCTGTGGCATTAACTTAAAAGGGTTTTCATGCCTGAAAACCCTCCAGTGTGGTTGAATTACAACAACTCTGCAAAGGTGAGTGGGTCGAAATTCCGCCATGTCACTGTAAAAGACTCGTTGCAAGTTATTGCAAACTCTTGATTGCATTTGTTGCTGTTGCTACAGGTGGCCCAACCAGTTATTAGGTTTAAGGGGGCAATTTCTTTTTCACACAGGGCCATGTAGGTTTGGATTTTGTTTTCCCTTAATAATATCAAACTTAAAAAAAAAAAAAAAAAAAAACTTCCTTTTGTGTTTACTTGTGTTATATTTGGCTGATTTGATCTGAAACATTTAAGTGACAAGCACTTAAACAAATAAGAAATCAGAAAGGGGGCAAACTCTTTTCCACACCACTGTATGTATACATTCTTTTTTGGATTTCGCCTAAAACTTCAACCACAAAGGTTAAGCCATTACTCATTTACATGTTACAGTTGTTTTAATTTACTGTAATTATCATACGATGTGTATTAATGTAACATTGGCCTTTGTGAACTTTAGCTTTAATTATATCTGACTCAATTTTATGATGAATCTAACTGACACAGGTCTAAAATCACTGGCTACACCAGTACAATAAATCTATATTAAAATGAAAATGTATGTGTGTGTGTGTGTGTGTGTGTGTGTGTGTGTGTGTTGGTTTTTGTGGTTTATAAGGACATTTCATCTGAATACACGCAACACTATGAGGACATTTTGAATTATGAGGACAGGGTCGGTGTCCTCATAATTCAGACAATGTAAACGTGTTTCTGAGCATTGGGAGAGCTGGAAAACAAAATTTCTGCTCAAGTCCTTATAGTACACAAAAACCTGATTTTGTGTAAAATTTGTGTATGAGACAGTGCCCCTGTAGCCGGGTCCCGGTAATGCACCGTCTCATGCATATGCACATATGTGTCTGAATCGCAGCTTTTGATTGGCTGATCGCCTGATGTCCTCATAATTACGGTTTTTGTCAAACCGGTGTAAAGGGGAAAAAATGACATTGCTTGCAAAATAACAACAAAAACATTAAAAAGGCTTAAGTAATTAAATAAAACAAAAAGGAATAATGATAATATCACCCATATTTTGATGACCCTGTCCTCCGACCTGAGATGCACGTGCTCTGTTGCTGAGACTGACTGCGCATGCGCAGAAATCACCGACATGAAGAGCGATCAGGTAAGAATAATGATAAATAAACCGTTTTATGTGTAATTAAGTCAAGTTTTCTGTTTATATAGTTTGTAGTTCGAATTATTCTACAGCTAATTTGACGATTGTGAAATTAAATAGCACTAGACTACATGTATATTACATTTCCTCATAACAACGCGTGAGGAATTAATTTATTATTAATTAATTTGTTCATTTATAATGTAAATAATGTAATATCTGTATGATGCTACTCACTACAAGTCATACAAATAAAGATAATAGCTGGTAGTGCACTTATTTTGGGTAATGGCTGATTACGTCATTGTTTAATTGAGATAATTACTTTTAATGCTGTTTTTAGTTGGTAATGTTGATGTAAGTGTATGTAAGTCCATATAAAACAGTCACAGTGTGCTTGAGAAAAAGAGAAAAAAATCTCTATATTGTTTTACAGTTTCACTTCCTAGCATGTAAATTAAAATAATCAGTAATGTTCCAAATATTTTAACCCTCTATAACAAATAAATGTGTAAAGCATTTGATTAGGCCAGTGATCTGTAAAAGTGATTTAAAACATTAATCTACACTGGGATTTGCAGGGGATGATGACAGCAACAAGATCCCAGAGGACCAAACTAAATCCAAAAGATGAAGATGGATTTGAAGTAAAATACATAAATTCATTTAAAGGTGAGTAACATACAGCTGTGTTTAAGTATTTTTTTTAATGTTTTCCCTGGCTAATCTGTTCACAGTTGGACAATTCCTATTGTAACTCATATAAATTGCATTGTATACTGTAACCTATTTATACAGTGAGGAAAATAAGTATTTGAACACCCTGCTATTTTGCAAGTTCTCCCTCTTAGAAATCATGAAGGGTTCTGAAATTGTCATCGTAGGTGCATGTCCACTGTGAGAGACATAATCTAAAAAGAAAAATCCAGAAATCACAATGTTGTTGTTTTTTTTTTTTTTAACTATTTACTAGTATGATACAGCTGCAAATAAGTATTTGAAAATCTATGTTAATATTTGGTACAGTAGCCTTTGTTTGCAATTACAGAGGTCAAAAGTTTCCTGTAGTTTTTCACCAGGTCTGCACACACTGCAGGAGGGATTTTGGCCCACTCCTGCACACATATCTACTCTAGATCAGTCAGGTTTCTGGCCTGTCGCTGAGAAACACAGAGTTTGAGCTCCATCCAAAGATTCTCTATTGGGTTTAGGTCTGGAGACTGGCTAGGCCACGGCAGAACCGTGATATGCTTCTTACAGAGCCACTCCTGGGTTATCCTGGCTGTGTGCTTCGGGTCATTGTCATGTTGGAAGACTCAGACTTGACCCATCTTCAATGCTCTAACTGAGGGAAGGAGGTTGTTCCCCAATACATGGCCATGGTCATCCTCTCCTTAATACAATGCAGTCGCCCTGTCCCATGTGCAGAAAAACACCCCAAAGCATGATGCAACCACCCCCATGCTTCACAGTAGGGATGTGTTCTTGGGATGGTACTCATCATTCTTCTTCCTCCAAACACGTTTAGTGGAATTATGACCAAAAAGTAATATTTTGGTCTCATCTGACCACATGACTTTCTCCCATGACTATTCTGGATCATCCAAATGGTCATTGGCAAACTTAAGACGGGCCTGGACATGTGCTGGTTTAAGCAGAGGAACCTTCCGTGCCATGCATGAGTTCAAACCATGACGTCTTGGTGCATTACCAACAGTAACCTTGGAAACGGTGGTCCCAGCTCTTTTCAGGTCATTGACCAGCTCCTGCTCCTCTGGGTTGATTTTTCACCTTTCTTAGGATCATTGAGACCCCACGAGGTGAAATCTTGCATGGAGCCCCAGTTCGAGGGTGATTGACAGTCATGTTTAGCTTCTTCCATTTTCTAATGATTGCTCCAACAGTGGATCTTTTTTCACCAAGCTGCTTGGCAATTTCCCCGTAGCCCTTTCCAGCCATGTGGAGGTGTACAATTTTTTCTCAAGTGTCTTTGGAAAGCTCTTTGGTCTTGGCCATGTTAGTAGTTGGATTCTTACTGATTGTATGGGATGGACAGGTGTCTTTATGCAGCTAACGACCTCAAACAGGTGCATCTAATATAGGATAATACATGGAGTGGAGGTGGACAATTTAAAGGCAAACTAACAGTTTAGGGTTAATGAGTTTTATGGATTTTTTTATAGATTATGTCTCTCACAGTGGACATGCACCTACAATGACAATTTCAAAACCCTTCATGATTTGTGGGAGAACTTGCAAAATATCAGGGTGTTCAAATACTTATTTTCCTCACTGTACTTATCTAATCACACATTTTAATGTTGAGTATGTGATCTTTGCGGAGAAATTAAAGTACTTCATTTTGAATCCAATTTGACACAAAACAGTGCAATGGTTTGGTCAGCTGTGCAGAAAGAGATCCTCAGCTGAGACTTGATGAGAATACTCAACAGCTCATTTATTTACTGTTACATTTTTCCAAGATGATGCAGAATCTTTTTTTATGTATATACAGAAATGTAAAGTTGTGTTTTACGTATGTTTAAAAAAATGAATGTTCAATAAGTAAACTCCTTTCTCTCTCCCGCAAGATCTCAAATACTGATCAACAGTTGACGCTTCATGAGAGCATTAAACAGGTAATGTATTTACCTTTGGAAAATTTTGGCATAGGCCTGAGCATTTATTTCTAATATGTTGTTTAATTGACAAATTTTTAAATCCAATCAGACTTAAAATACTACAATACTACAGACTTTTAGTTGTGTGGCTGACATTCAGTGCTAATCTAATACAGTACTAGATTTTTCTTTAATAGCATTTAAAGAATTAAGAAATCTTTTACAGATATAAGAAAAATAATAAAAAGTGCAGAAGAATGTGAGAATAAAAGGAAAAAAAGGAGAAAGAAATTGATAGGCAAATTCAGTGTAGATAGCACAGATCGGCAATAGATCATATGTACTGCTGTATGAGAAACATGAGAGCCCATTACAGAACATATTAGAAATAAACGCTCGTGCCAAATTTTTCCAAAGCTAAATAAATGACCTGTTAAATGCTCTCAAAAAGTGTCAGAGAGAGAGAAAGAAGCTTACTTATTGAACAGTAATTTTACTTTTCTGTAAAATACAATATATGCAGCTCATGGATATTCTGCATCATCTTGACAAAACGTAACAGGTAAATTAATGACCTGTTGATCATTATCATCAAGTCTCAGCTGAGGGCCAGTCTTGGTTGAAATCTTAAGGGGATAGATATTATAAATAAATACTTTTGCATAACGGGTGTTGACTATTGTATTTAAGTATCACTGAACTTCTGCCCATCCCCCACAATATGACACCAGGAGTAATTATGAGGACATTTTACACAACCCATGACTCCATCTGACTGCTGTATTAGATTAACACTGAACGCCTGCCCATCCCCCACAATATGACACCAGGAGTAATTATGAGGACATTTTACACAACCCATGACTCCATCTGACTGCTGTATTAGATTAACACTGAACTTCTGCCCATCCCCCACAATATGACACCAGGAGTAATTATGAGGACATTTTACACAACCCATGACTCCATCTGACTGCTGTATAAGATTAACACTGAACTTCTGCCCATCCCCCACAATATGACACCAGGAGTAATTATGAGGACATTTTACACAACCCATGACTCCATCTGACTGCTGTATTAGATTAACACTGAACGCCTGCCCATCCCCCACAATATGACACCAGGAGTAATTATGAGGACATTTTACACAACCCATGACTCCATCTGACTGCTGTATAAGATTAACACTGAACTTCTGCCCATCCCCCACAATATGACACCAGGAGTAATTATGAGGACATTTTACACAACCCATGACTCCATCTGACTGCTGTATTAGATTAACACTGAACGCCTGCCCATCCCCCACAATATGACACCAGGAGTAATTATGAGGACATTTTACACAACCCATGACTCCATCTGACTGCTGTATAAGATTAACACTGAACTTCTGCCCATCCCCCACAATATGACACCAGGAGTAATTATGAGGACATTTTACACAACCCATGACTCCATCTGACTGTCCTGTATTAGATTAACACTGAACTTCTGCCCATCCCCCACAATATGACACCAGGAGTAATTATGAGGACATCTTACACAACCCATGACTCCATCTGACTGTCCTGTATTAGATTAACACTGCACTTCTGCCCATCCCCCACAATATGACACCAGGAGTAATTATGAGGACATTTTACACAACCCATGACTCCATCTGACTGCTGTATTAGATTAACACTGAACTTCTGCCCATCCCCCACAATATGACACCAGGAGTAATTATGAGGACATTTTACACAACCCATGACTCCATCTGACTGCTGTATAAGATTAACACTGAACTTCTGCCCATCCCCCACAATATGACACCAGGAGTAATTATGAGGACATCTTACACAACCCATGACTCCATCTGACTGTCCTGTATTAGATTAACACTGAACGCCTGCCCATCCCCCACAATATGACACCAGGAGTAATTATGAGGACATTTTACACAACCCATGACTCCATCTGACTGTCCTGTATTAGATTAACACTGAACGCCTGCCCATCCCCCACAATATGACACCAGGAGTAATTATGAGGACATCTTACACAACCCATGACTCCATCTGACTGTCCTGTATTAGATTAACACTGAACTTCTGCCCATCCCCCACAATATGACACCAGGAGTAATTATGAGGACATCTTACACAACCCATGACTCCATCTGACTGTCCTGTATTAGATTAACACTGAACTTCTGCCCATCCCCCACAATATGACACCAGGAGTAATTATGAGGACATCTTACACAACCCATGACTCCATCTTAATCACAATAAACAACCTTAGGTTTATTATATCTTCTGTCTAGTTTGCTCCTGCTTTTGGCATAAACCTGCTATGATAAACACGTTTCCTGAAACTACAGTTAGATCTACCTGAAAAACATGAAGGACTCTTTATTTATTTTATCTTTATTCTATTGTTTTTATTACTTCTGCTTATGTTTAAATATGTAATATTTTATGTATTTTTGCACTACAAAATTAAACGTATTTAAACTAGAATCCATGGCTATGTTCTACATTAAATTTTATGATTTTAACAAAACCTTAGATACTTATTATCATTACCAAGATAATCAACCTCATTTCCAAAACCTATATATCATTACCAAAACAGTTCTATAAATGTTAATTTAATTAAAAGAAAAATTGTAGTTTACTTTTCAACACTTGTACAGACTCTACACATTGTGTTCCTTCAGATTTGTCACATAATTAAAAAAATGGTCAGGTTTCATTTAAATATTCTAAAAAAATAGGTTGTAAATTGTGGAAGGTGTTGTGGTGATGCGAAAAAGCATTCAAAATAAAAATCCTGTTAATTTAAAAATAAACATTTCAGAATTTCAAATTACTGTGCATGATTCTTAATAATCCAATTTTAAAAATTTTAAAATGTATTAGCTTTTCTAACAACATTGACGTTTTCAGACTGTTGCAGTAATGAGAATTTTTAGGACTTGTTTTGGAAATTATGTTAAAAAATGTCTTAAACTGTAAGTGAATGTTTTTAAAATAATGTGCACAAATAATTTAGACTTTGGTTCAAATGTCTGAAATAATTTGTTGTTAATGCAAGCATTTTTTAAATTTTCATGTTTGACATGTTTTCATGAGAATCACCCATATATATATATATATATATATATATATATATATTACACACACACTGTAAGTCAATGGCTACTGTCAAATGTTTGGATACTTATATTATTCAGAATATCATCTTTTGTGTTGAACAGATGCAAGAGAATCATACAGGTTTGGAACAACATAACGGTGAGGAAATTTGACAATTTTCATTTTTGGGTGAACTATCCCTTTTGTTTGTTTTCAGCTATTTTTATTACAATTTGTTTATGAAATGTTTTTAAAATGTTTGAGAAATGTATGTGTAACTTGATTTATGTAATTGTAATATTAATAACTACATTAATAAACTTTGCACTTTGTTCTCTGTTATATGTTCTCATGTCTGTTAAATGCTCATATGTGCATATCAGAACACAAATAGTAGGTCCTATAAAATACAGTTGCATATTTACATAATCATACACAATTTTTAACAATATCATCTTTTTAAATGGTTGTGTCTGTGTGAGTATGATCCCACAGGTGACTCTAATCATATGTCCTCATAAATCAGGTGTGTCCTTATAATACACAATGTATTCAGTTGTGTATGTGTTTACCGTGTCCCTCTAATACACGTTAGTGACACTTGTGTGTATTGTATAGCAACTGTCCTCATAATCAGGTGTGTCCTTATAATACACAATGTATTCAGTTGTGTATGTGTGTACCGTGTCCTCTTAATTCATTTGTGTCCCTCTAATACACGTTTGTGACACTTGTGTGTATTGTACAGCAACTGTCCTCATAATTCCAGTTAGTCCTTATAATGTAGTTTTGTGTCATGGGCGGAGCTTGTGCGTCTAATTATTAGAGTCCTCGTTAGTAGGTAAATTGTCAGGTTGTCATATTATAGGTTGTGTTGTGTGTATAGCAATTCTGAAGTGACATCTGTGATGTGGGGCTCAAAAGAAAATTTTTGATAGTTGTCTCATCTCTGTAGAGCAAGCGGAAAGGGGTGTCCCCGTAAACCACCAACAGACTGGTTTGGGGCTCAGAGTCCTTGTAAACCACAAAAACCCGTATGTGTGTGTGTGTGTGTGTGTGTATTTATACATGTATTATACATTCTTTAAAAATACAGTGATAAAATGTCCCCAAGCAAGCAAGAAAGAAAGTATTCATACAGTTCTAATCAGAACTTACAATTTGTCTGGGTAACAATAGACTTCCTCTGACATGTAATCACGATGCTCTAAGTCTTCACAAAGGGTCATTTTACCGCTTAATTACAGATCCATTTTTCCAGGTTTTTTTTATTTATTTTTTTTTTTTATATATAAAAAGTTGCTTGACAAAGTAGGAACAGCTGCATTAATCATATGTCAGTGTAACAATGAAAAGGAGTGAAAGAAAAATATTTAAAAGAAAACGTTACCAAAATTAATATGGTCAGTTATTCACACCAGTCAAGCAGAAAAGAGGGGCAAAAGCACTAAGAAGCTGTTTTGTTGCTTTTGTACTAAAACAACCCATTTTCTGACTGTGAACTAAATTTGACCTCTGAATTTTATAGATAGCATCTCTCATTTCCTTTTCTCTGTAGGGAAATTACATAAAAAGGTGATATGCCTAAGTAGTCATGCTGACTAAAGTATATTTTGGCAAACAGACAGAGAGAGACTGAGGTTTTTGGTTTTCAAAACACGTTTGAGTCTTGGGAAATATGTTATGTGACCGGGTTTACATTAATCTGATGATTCAAGATAGGACTTGAAATATGGTAGTAAAGAAGCTTATGTATAAGAATACACCTTCATGGAATAGATTGTTTCAGAAATGTATGAGCTGTTTGTGTCTGTACTTGAAAAGTGCAAAGGAAAGAGGAGCATCCCACATCAAAATCAACTGGCCCTCCATGACCTGAAGTTCTTCTGTTCAGACACAGACAGACTGGAAGGTCCCAGCATGTTAAATGTTTTGCTTGAGAAAAAATAAAAACACTAATCTGACTCGTTTCTCCTCTACAGTTGAAGTGACTGCAGACTATTTGGAATATGTCAGCGAACTCATCCAATGCATCTAAGACCAAATAATTTGAGCTATGCCTTCTGCAATCACTTGGGTTACACTTTATTTTAAGGTGTACATTACAGTTTAATTACACAAATGTATTCTAAATAAAATGAACTATATGTTTTATACGTTGGTTAATGTTAGGGTTAACATGATAGCATTGTACTAAAAAAGGGGAATTGTTGTTTTACACATTTAAACGCTTTTATTCAAAGCGACTTGCATTCAAGGTATACCATGACATTCCAATATGTTCTTGCTTTCCCTGGGAATCGATCTCTGTGACGAGATTGATATGCCGGGTTTGGGTGCTGAGCGAACTCCACTTACCCGAGGTCACCTAGCGATGGTGAGCGGTGTTCGACCTTTCCCAGGAGGCCCCGCTCTGCTGTGCATCTGCGTGGCATGGTAGGCTCTGGGTCTTTCCAAGCTAGAAGCCCGCACAAATACTCTAGAGTGTAGCATTCAGCCTCCTCTTGCTTTGAGAGCATTAGTCTTCTGCTCTCTGAGCCAGCCATGCTGCAGTTAGACTGCCACTAGTTAGGCCTCCCCTCGTTTAGAGTTATCCCTTTTTGACTTCTTGCTCCTAGGGGCCCCACATTTACTTGAGAGAAAGAGAGAGAGAAAGAGAGAGCGCTAGAAACAAAGAAGTAGAGAGCGCCCTGTGCTCCTTGGGGTCCTGTAGTATTGGTAGACTGTAGTTCTCCCTCATGAACTCAGCACCCTTTTTGGGCCACAGCGGCAGACATGACCGAGGCTACGTCTGCATGCTTCCCAAAGCATTGTCAGGCTTCCTGTTAAAGTGTAGGCCTCCGCTCGTGGTGTTCAGGATATAGTGGTAGTCTGTGTAAGTGCCCATTAGCTCTGCTTGTTTTGCTTTCCCAAGTGTAGGCCACCTTTGAGGGTTCAGAGCGTGGTAAGGCCGTTACGATCAGCCTAAACCCCAGAGCTTTGCTACGCAGGGAGCGTACGGGCATGGGCATTCTATATGACTTCCATACAGCATGAAACACTTGAAGTGAACGTGCGTCGGCATTGGCGTCAGTACACGTGCTCGTATCTCGAATATTTACTTGTATCTAGAAGCAAAATTCTGCCCGAAGGCTTGCTCGTATCTTGGAATACTCATATGTAGAGTTGCTTGTATCTCGAGGTATTACTATACAAGCCCCCGAAAATTACGCCCGTGCCAAACTCCAAGACATGAATCATATGCCCAGTCTATAAGCATGTGTATGCACACAGTACCTATTCAGAAATAAACACAGCCGTTTTCAGGTCACTTCCATGGACCCACGCAGTGGGTATCACTTCAACAATGTCCTCATCTTCCAAAGAAAGAAAATGCAGGGGATAGTCTAGTTGACTTTGTCTCTGCTGATGCTTCAGGGCTGTGTTGTGGTCGTGTGCCCAGATCTGGCTGACTGCGATAAACCCGGATGATGCTAGGAACACTGTTGCATTGTTTAGGTGTTAAATCGGTAAAGGATTGGCCGCCTGCAGTTGATTTTGATATTCTAGGTATAATCAACTGGCCAGAATTTTGAGAATGAAGAGCTATAATGTGTTAAGAGCTCACTCAGGCTTTGTAAGTAATTGGCAATATTTTAAAATGCAATTGTATGCAATGTTTAATTGGTAGTCAATGCATTGTTGACAGAATCGGGCTAATATGCTCATACTTCCTGGTTCTGGTAAGAACTCAAGCTGCTGCGCTTTGGACCAGCTTTTGTTTTTTAAGCATTCAGAGTATGTTCACAAAACTAGACTGCTGTCTAGATCTGTTTACCCTTTTGTTAGTGACTAAGTATTCAAAATCATATAAATGTTTTTCATGTTTTTCACTTTCACAAACTCACATTTTTCTAGTTTAGATGATAATGGTATTGTTATCAAAAACTTGCAATTTGGATCCCTCCTTCAAATGTTTGTGGGTTCATGAAAGCTAATGCAACATGGGTAGCCATGCTGTATTTAAAAGAAAGCGTTACATAAACTATATACAGTCATTGCATTTTAGAAATATATATATTTTTTTTTTCTTTTATAAATGTGTATCTATTCAAAAGGAAATAAGGTAAACTTTGAAAAAGTTGATTCTTAAGGCAAGACACCCCAGTGGAATATACTTCCGCAGATGATTGATTACTGTTATGGAAACAGAGTATTAAATGAACGGTTTATTGACAGCCGGTAAATTAAATCAGATGCAGAGAATAAACAACCAGAGTGATGGAAGAATGATCTGGTCCAAACTGGTTAGTAGCACCATGCATATCTTAGAATCTCTGTTGTGATAGATAACTTCTATTATCCTTTCATAAAAAGAATGGATAGAAACCCAGTGAACAGGAATACAAATGAATGGAGAACAGCAGATCAACACAGATAAGTAGACTCAGCTAAGTACCATTAACCAGTATGAGTAATCCATGTTGTGAAGTGATAATGTAGGCAACCTAATAAGTCAAGAACCTTTATTTATATAGTGCTTTTCACAATACAGATTGTTTCGATGCAGCTTTACAGTGGTCACAGGAAAACAATGTAAACAAAGTTTGTTTTATCTGAACAGCAGCTCTAAAAGAGCAACAAGACCAGATAATCTTTGTGCATGTGGTGCTGGATTGTGTAGAGCACTAGATGAGGGTGATGGAAGACAGGTCTCTTGATAGAGAAGTATGTCCAGATGATGGGAAATGTAGTGCAGAGAATTTACAGGCATGGTGATGGGTTATCCTGACAGTTAAGAATTGAAACAGCACATTATTTTAGTCCAAAATGTCAGGATGACCAGTGCATAAAATGACCAGTGCATTTTTGTCTGTAGTGTTTTGACTCAAATAAACAGTACTGAGAACTTTGACCGATAACCGATCTTCTTGGATAGGCCTACAAATGAGCCTTGATCCCACTGGAACTGTATGTGAAGTTCTAGGATACCCATGTGGCCCAAAAGCAGAGATAGCACAAATTTGGATCAATGGAACCCAAAATGGGGATATGAAAAAGCAATAAATGAAAGAGGAATAACTGTTGTCCCCTAGGCACCATTGTGCAGTAAACATACAAAGAAAGTGCTATTTAAAGCTCTCACTGTCTTTTTTTCCTCAAGTTGTACCAGATGAAGGAATAATACAAGGATGTAAGGTTTCAAAACAGCTCAAGCGAGTTTTTTGTGATATTAATATGAGGATTCACTGTTCAAAAACGTCTCGGATTACGAATGTAACCCTGGTTCCCTGAGGGGAACGATACGCTGCGTCAAAGCGCTAGGGGAAATAGCCTTGCTTCAGTCACGTGAAGATCTGTGCAACCAATGAGAGACGAACGAGTGTGAATGCGTCACTGCCGGCGATTGCCGGTGACGTCATGAGAAAGAGCATAAAGCGCGTCCGAAACCCGGAAGCGCCAACAAAGAATGTCTGAAGCGGGCATGGAGGCGCAAGGAGCTGAGGTCTCAGCCTTAATGTGCCACAGAGGAAACGAGTGACTAGGGGGTCCCTGCCCAAGGACACCCCACCCAGAGGTACATGGCAAGCTGATATGGCAGCCACATTAACCTTCAAGGTGGAGGGGGACAACCCTGCCGCAAATCTTTCTTGTAGGAACTCCAGCACTTAGCCGACTCGACAGGTTACTGGGTTCACCTGCCCTTCACTACACCAAGACATGAAAGGTTTCCACTTTAAGGCGTAGAGTTTCCTCGTGGAGGGAGCTCTGGACTGAAGGATGGTCTCCACAACCTCGGCTGAGAGACCGGATTCTATGAGCTGGACCCCCTCAGAGGCCAGCCAGAACTCCAGGGAGCAGAGCGATCGGGGGGAAAAGTGTACAGGCGTAGCCTCGGTCACACCTGTACCATGGCATCCCACCCCAGAGGCGCTGGATGTTTAAACGAAAGCCAGAGAGAAATTCTTACGGAGGCAAACAGGCAAACCTGTGCCCTGCCATATCTGTCCCCAATCTGCTCCATATAAGAAGGGGACCAAGAGTTCTAGCCCTCGGGGAGAAGCCCTGGTTTTCAGCCACCACTGCAGGGGTCTCGTGCACAGCCGGCCCAGTGGAATAACGGTGGAGCCGCTGCATGAGCCCTAACACCCTCTAAAGTGTTTCACGTGAGTGGTTGCCCCTTGATACTCTTGACGGCTGAACGAAAGGCCTGAATGCGCCCGGGGAAGAGCCGAGCAGACATGGCCACTGAGTCCCAAGTGACTCCCAAGAAAGTGGTTCTCTGCATGGGAGAAAGTACACTCTTCTTGGTGTTCAGCCCTAAGAGTGTCACTCGTCCTTAACAGCTAAATGAAAGGCCTGGATGCGCTCGGGGAAGAGCCGAGCAGACATGGCCACTGAGTCCCAAATGACTCCCAAGAAAGTGGTTCTCCGCGTGGGAGAAAGTACACTCTTTTTGGTGTTCAGCCCTAAGGATGTCACTCATCGCTTAATGGCTATACGAACGGCCTGGATGCGCTCGGGGAGGAGCCAACCAAACACGGCCACTGAGTCCCAAATGACTCCCAAGAAAGTGGTTCTCTGAGTGGGAGAAAGTACACTCTTCTTGGTGTTCAGCCCTAAGCCTCGTGAGAGGAGAACCAGGAATTCTTCCACATGCTCAGGGTGCGTGGGCATCGCCCCTTGACCTTGATTGCAAAGCGGGTACCCCTCAGGGTACCCCTGGTTTTTAGCCACCACCATGAGTGGCTGGCCCAGCTTGATGCTCTTAACGGCTAAACGAACATAGAACATCGTCGACATAGTTTAGGACACAATAGTTCCTTGCAAGTGCAGCGGAGCTTAGAGCAGCGTCCATTCCTAGGTGAACGTGCGGGGCGAGAGCGCCAGACCGAAAAGGAAGCACCGATACTGGTACGCCTTCCCCCCTGAAGGCGAACCTCAGGAACTTCCTATGTTGCGGAAGGATGGAGACATGGAAATATGGGTCCTTGAGGTCGACTGTGACAAAACAATCCTCGGATCTGACCTGCACTACGATCTGTTTGAGCCTTAGCATTTTGAACTTTAGATGCCTAACCGCACGATTCAAGAGACGTAAATCCAGAATAGGCCGCCACCCTCCATCCTTCTTCGGAACTATGAAGTACCAACTGTAGATCCCGGAATTGCTTTCTGCGAGGGCTACATACTCGATGGCCCCTTTCGCCAGCAAAGTGTCTACTTCTTGTTCCATGACCAGAGCCTGCTGAGGGCCTACCACTGACTGTAGGACCCCCGAGAACCAGGGTGGTGAAACCCCAAACTGAATGGCATACCCTAAGGTCACCGTGCGCAGGACCCACTGAGAGATACCGGGTAGCCGTAACCACGCGTCCCGGAATTCTACTAGGGGAACCAGCCTCCCGGGGCTGGTCTCTGGTACTACGAACATATCCACCACTGAGCCGGGGCTTATTCCGGAAACCCGGGTGGATTGCTCTAGGACCCTCCTTAGAGGGGGTGGTTTTCCCATGGCGGGCTGACTCTGGAGCTGCTCCTGGGAGACACCACCTTGTTGCGGCTTGGCGTCAGGGTCGCTTAGTCTTGGCCTTCTTGGCATTCAGGAAAACCCTCAAATTATCCCTTCTACCAGCGGCATGGACTTGAACTTGTCGGCCCGACCTTCCGGGGTCTACCGGAGGAAGGCGGGTAGCGACACTTTGTTTCTGAGCGGCCCTGTGTGAGGAGCTTTGAGACCGCGCTTGACTGGCGGTCTCACGTGGAGGGCGGCAGGGAAGAACTTTACTGAACGCCGCCTGCTGTCGTGCAGCCTCCTGGAACTTGTTGACGACGCTTTTACGGCATCGCCGAACAAACCCGAAGGGGACAGAGGAGCGTCCAGCAAAACAAATTTGTCCCTATCCTTCATAGCTGACAAATTAAGTCATAAGTGTCTCTCCGTGGCCACCAGAGCTGCCATGGAGCGACCGACAGAGTAGGCCGTCTCCCTAGTGGCCCGAAGAGACAAATCCACAGTCAGGCGCAGCTCTGCCACTGCCTCCGGACCGATACCACCGCCCTCGTTGAGGTCCCCAAGCAACTCAGCCTGATAAGCTGCAGCAGTGTCGTGGTGTGTAGGCACGCTGTGGCCTGACTAGAAGCTGAGTATGCTTTCCCCACCAAAGACGACGTGACGCGCATCGGCTTGGAGGGGAGCGCCGGAGCTTTAATGGAGGATGCAGACTGGGGCACGAGGTAACTCGCAAGAGCCTCGTCCACTTTCTGCATCTCCCCATAACAATGACCTTGAGCCCCTACAAGATTGGTATACATCGCACTGTTTGGTGTATGCACCTTTTCGGAGGCTAGCTTTCTCCAAGATCTAGATACCTCAGCATGTTAATCGGGTAGAAAGGGCATAGCTTGGCGCGGGGGAGTGACGCGAGCAGGCAGGTAACGCTCGTCTAAAATACTTTTTCTAGGACGAGCGCTCCTGGTCTCCGCCGGCCAATCAATCTCCAGACGAGAGACCGCTCGCGCCACAACCTCAACTTACTCCTCAAACGCCGGCGAATCCTCCTTGACCGGGTCAACACTAGCTAGATCCATCTCACTTCCTGAACTTGATAAAGCTAGTGTTGGAGTCACAGCACGAACATCTCTAGGGGAGTGCTCGTGACTGGGACCCGCTTGATCTCGTGAGGGCTGAGGTAAGGGAGGACCAACCCCAGCTGCCTCAGCGAGATCCATTTGTGATCCCCAGGACTGAGAGGGCCGCAAAGCCTCGGCTGCTGCAGGTCCCGAACCGTGGGGAACACTGGCCTGAGCGGCCTCGTTACAGACCGCCAGGCGGGAGCGGAGAGAATGCAAGGAGAACTTCTCGCAGTCCTTACAGCCGGCATTCTCAAGTGCCAACTGCACATGCTCCACTCCCAAACAGATAACACACATAACGTGTATCCTTGCCCGTTATAAAACCTGGACAAGGATAAACACATGGTCTGAAATTCTGTTCATTCGCCAAACTTTTCACACTCATATTCCCTGATTTTTATCTTAGTCTCAAAATCACTCTCACACAGACACAGCACGCTGAAGACATTCTTTGCTGGCGCTTCCGGGTTTCGGACGCGCTTTATGCTCTTCCTCATGACGTCACCGGCAATCGCCGGCAGTGACGCATTCACACGCGTTCGTCTCTCATTGGTTGCACAGATCTTCACGTGATTTCCCCTAGCGCTTTGACGCAGCTCGAGTTCCCTGAAAGGGAACAGCACATTTTTTCAACAGAAGGATGATGGAAATAAAATCAAACCTGATATCAAAACAACTGTAAAATTTCCTGTTGGATTGTGTTGTGGAGATTCAGAACAGCCTCGGAAAGTCACCACAATCTCAGTCCCTGCACTGGCATCAATACCACAGATGGTTAACTTTGTCGTAGCCATCCATCTTCACGTTCAGTTGTGGCTGAGAGCATGCATTGTTGACCTAGATCAATGATATGCAGGTACACTGAGTATGATGCAAATATACTTCATCGAAATAAAATAAAAACAATAGGGGGTGAAGAAACGGAACTAGCACTCGCGTGCGGTGACGAGTAAAGAGCTGTCAGACTTCTAGAGCTCAGTGAAAAAAAGGCAGCGCGATTTGCAAGCAATTCCTGCAGTGTTTTATTTCAGTACTTTTTAAAAAGGTTGCATATCACTGATATCTGTTTAGCCAAACTGGCACTCAACACAGACTTCTTTCCTTTCATCTCTCTCTCTCTCTCTCTCTCTCTCTCTCACACACACACATATATATTCTAGGCTTGAATGACTTGGTGTCTAAAAATAGCTGCCATTTACATATGCTGGTTCAAATATCCAAGGCTTCTCATATCTCGGTTTTGAGGTTGATTTACCTGTCCCTACAGGGATAGGAAGTGTTTGTCCGTCCAAGCAGAGCTTGTATGTGTCTGTCTATGTGTGTGTGTGTGTGTGTGTGTGTGTGTGTGTGTGTGTGTGTGTGTGTGTGTGTGTGTGTGTGTGTGTGTGTGTGTATGTGTGTGTGTGTGTGTGTGTGTGTGTGTTACACTGAATCACTGATTATCGGGTAGAGGATCAGGTGAGGGGTATCTCAAGGCTATTACTGTCTCAAATTAGGCAATCAAGCTTTGCTATGCAATTTATTTGAGCTAGTACACATGCTGTCTGATGACAGGACCCTTTGCCATACTAATGAAGAGCTAAAATCGGCACATATCCAAAACATGTAAAGCATGAAACATGTAGAAGGATGTCATGTTAAAGTGCTGTGGGTCATCTATGTATCAGACTTAATTATTTTTCTTTGAACAAATAAAATCATAGAACTTGTAACTCCATTTGCTGTTTGGTCTAGGCATCATTTAATACAGTGTAGGCAAATCATTTTTCTAAAGTGGTCATTACATTGCATTTTTTGACAAGCTTTTTTTTCTACAACAACCTTAAATGCTAAAATAATACATTGAATTCTTAAAATGGATACTCACATGATAAATTAAATGCACTCACACTAAAACAGTAAATTAAATTTTCAAAAGGAATTAACTAGCATTAACTATACAATCACCTAAAGGATTATTAGGAAAACCATACTAATACTTTGTTTGACCCCCTTTCACCTTCAGAACTGCCTTAATTCTATGTGGCATTGTTTCAACAAGGTGCTAAAAGCATTCTTTAGACATGTTGGCCCATATTGATAAGATAGCATATTGTAGTTGATGGAGATTTGTGCACATCTAGGGCACAAAGCTCCCATTCCACCCAATCCCAAAGATGTTCTATAGGGTTGAGATCTGGTGACTTTGGGGGCCATTTTACAGTGAATTCAATGTAATTTTCAAGAAACCAATTTGAAATGATTCGAGCTTTGTGACATGGTGCACTATCCTGCTGGAAGTATCTATCAGAAGATGGGTACATTATGATAATAAAGGAATGGAAATGGTCCGAAACAATGCTCAGGTAGGCCGTGGCATTTAAACATTGATGAGAAATTGAACAGGTGTTCCTAATAATCCTTTAGGTGAGTATAGCAAAATAACGAACTATAATTTGTCTATTGTATTTTGTTTTCAAAGCAAGACATAAATGTCATAATTAAATACTGCTATATAATAAAAATAAATGAATCAAATACAACAACAGACATCTCAAAAGATGATTAAAATGTTGAGCAACAATCTCAAATTGAGATTCAAATGTTCATACCAACATAACAAATGAAAACATAACTTTTTCATTAATTTAATTAACTTTTTAAATATAAATAGGTATATTGTGATTTGTACAGAAATATGTCAGTGGCATAAGCAGCTAGTATGAAAATATATAGATGTGCTTAAATTCACATAAAATTGCCATGAGAGATTGTTTCAGTAATATTTAGATTGTGAGTTCAGAAATGCTTTTGCATCAGAATGAGTACTCAAAAATGAGTCATGTTTAGCATCTTCCATGTAAGTGTAACAGAAGGGTCACTAAAATACTCTAGTCGCTAATATTCTATATAGGCCAATAGGTTTGATTATGGAGTCGTAATGAAAAACCACACTAGTGGAACATCAATACAAATTGTATTAAATTAATCAATGTGTACTCTAATTGATTAGTGTAATACAAATTTGATTGATGTTGCATCAGTGTGGTTTTTCATTACCAAAAAGTGATGTAATGGTTAAACTAGAAGAATTTTATTTGATGGATGTTGAAAACTAAATGCTACCTGTGACATAACTTTAACATTGTAAACATAGAACTTTAATAATTATGCAATCGCATTGATAACATTTTATACATTGCAAATCCTGAACTCACGAAATCCAAAAGAAATATAGAACATATGAATGTATTATGATGTATTATGATTATCAGTTATATTTCTGCTCGTCTCACCAGTCTCGCAAAATAAATAAAAAATGGCTTCACGACACAACCAAATACACTGTTTCAAACAGTGTCTCCCTGAAAATAAGAAAGAGGATGACGTATGGCACAGGCGCCCATTTTAAACTCATTAAAATCATAGGCGGCTGGTTGCCAATGTCAAATTCATTATCTTGATTAGATGCATGCTTCAGACACCCGTCATCCCAGAGGTATATTCCCCCGTAAGCAACCCTTATGACACTGTGTCTTATTCCACATTGTCTTGGAACCATGTTTACATGGTCACTGTTACCTGAGACATTTTTTATTTTGTATATATTTAGGCAATATCACACAAGCAAGATTGCTTTCGTTATCAGATTTGGCCGCAGGTAAGAAGTGTTGATTTTTGGGAAATACTGCATAATTGTTAATATGATTTTGCTTTTATTCAAAAGAAAAAAAAAAAAAAACATACAGTTGGAGTAACTTATGTTTTTGGATGCGATATTGGCAGACACTTGTCTGTTTTTGCACCACCAATGAAAAATAGCTCAAACACAGCCACAGCTAAATGAAGTGATAGACCAAACATGCACTCACTTTTCCTTCCTAAGATAAATCAATTCGTACTTCGAACTCATCGGTTAAGTGAATAATTCAGAGACTCACACAAAGAGTCACTTGTTTCATGCATCATTGATTCAAAAATCAATTGTTCTTTAATCAATATGTCCCTTAAGCTGGGTTTAAACACATGGATGTGTGTGATCCTTGACCAGTTGACTGAGCATAAACATAAAGCACGTAGGTAATCAAGAGTATTATTGAACTGCTGCTTTTAATCAAGTACATGGCAATAAAACTAAAAGCCGATGTGAACAATATTTCACATGTTAAAATACTTTTATCCCAGTTGAATATGCAGTCAGCTGTAAGTTTACTGTGTAAGCCATTTGTAGGCTGATTTCCCTGAAAAGTGTCAACAAATCTCAACACAACCACCTCAGCTAAAGAGTTGAGTCGTGATGTCAGTTAAACAGCTCTACTGTACATCAGTGACATACTGTATGTGATTTGCGTGATGTAGCCTTAGTTTATTCACAGACAAGTAGGAGATCATGAAAATCATGGATCAGGTCAGCTTCAGTTACCAATGTTCAACAGATTTTATAATGAGATATTTTCCATTCTCATTGGGTAAATAATGTGTCATTACTTAAAAGCATCAGTCAGAATAACAACATAATCCCAGTCAAATGTCAGTGTGCATGATATATTAAAGCTATTGCGTGTTAAAACGCAGTGATACATTTTTGAGATAATAATGAATTTTGATATGAAAGCTGCAAACTGCACAACCATTAGCATAAATTAGCATCAATTTAAGTCATTGTTTGCTTAGCCATTTTTTAATTCAATTTAAGTATAGCACTTAAATTTAATATAAAAGCTTCTGAAATGGTAAATGTAAAACAAAAATATAACAGTAGAAACCTAGCCCCTCAATTATGATCACTTACCGAGACACATAACCCACCCCTGAAAACTGTTAACTTTTTAACAGTTCAGATGAGATCAGTGTGAAACAAGTCGGGTGTGTATGCACATATCACTGTGAGAGGAGCTCCACTTTAATTTTAACATCTGGCCAAGATGTAGATCAGCAGATAATGAATTTGTCAGTGTTTTGACAATGCTGCAATGGAAGGTTATAAAACCACAGCCTTTCAAAATTAGTGACAGATAATTATTTTAATGTATTTTTTAATTCAATAAAACTTTTCACAGTTGTGTACGGTATTAGGTTTCTGGACCAGAGGCAGTCACTAACATTCTCAAAGAAGTCTGAAATCAGCTGCAAATGAATTTTCTTCTGGCAAAACTAGAATGAAAGCTTAATAAGATGCATATCTGTGGTGTGATAGCAGTCATGTCAGAGACTTTAGAGAATGCTAAGGAACAGATAATGTCCATTGTTTAATGAATTAACTCTAGGCAGATGAGAAATATGCAATTACCTTCTCATCAGGTAAAATTAAAATCAATCCATGTGACCATGCTAGACAGAATATTTAAAACAGTATGAGTAATGCCATTTTAATGTGAAAACAAAATGAATTTATTCAGTAGTATGTCAGTACAGTGGAGTTTTCTTATCTCGAGTCACGGTTAACTCACCAATACTATTTTGTCGACATTTTTGAAGTGGAACCGCCAAACTCCCTATTTGTCTTGTGGGTTATGTCGATTATGTTATGTTGCCGAAATCTAATATCTCAAACACAAATTCACCACATGGTTATTTCGTGACTAATGTTCGTACCTAGTTCACTGCGCATGCGCTGAGTTTGTCTTGCACGTGGATCGTGGTCCGCTCACGGTTCACTCCCTGTCGTTGATCTCGTCTGAGGGATAACACGTTGTAGCATCCCGCACATTTTTTTGGGATTTTGTGAGTAATCTTTGTTTTTGCATTGTTGAGAATATAATTAAAGGTTTGTATCAAGAATCGAAGGTGGTTTTTATTGTGGTGGTTTTACATATGCCTTTTGTTGTTAGCAAACATATACACAGTACAGTGTTGGTACATTTTTTTAGATGAATGCCGATTGCTTCATCAAACAAATCGCGGCAACACTGTTGTGTAAAAAGACACCAAAAACACGAGATGTACATACTCATTTAATAACTCACATCATGTACATCATGTACAATAAATGTTTATTTTTCGTTCTTGCGAGGGTTGTTGTCTTTGGCGCTTGCAATATCCATCATGCAAGACGACGTGATTGGCTGTGCTGCCATGAGGGCAGGCTTTTCTCATCTCATCCGATGATCAACACAACACGCTTCTTAAAGGGACAAGCGCAGCGGGAGAGACTGTTTTTTTATTTTTATTCTGATTCTGACTTGTGTTTTTTTTTGTTTTTTTTTTTGTGTGTGTGAATTGGTGCAGGTTATGCCAACGATTTTTTACACAAAACCCGCGGGCTATATGAGTGTGTGGATTATCTTCATCTGTGGGTTATATGTGGTAAAATTGTTAATATATGATATATGGGTTATCTCGATAAACGGTTTTCTCAATGCTTTTTTTTTGCAACCCCCGAGGCCGTTGACATAACCGAACTCCACAGTATATCTTTAAGTATATTGGAGTATTGGTAAACAGGAATTAGAAGGAATACCCTGGGCTTTTAATGTAGGTTTGGATTTTGTTTTCGCTTAATAACAACCTTCATTTAAAACTCACATTTTGTGTTTACTTGTTATCTTTACTAATATTTAAATTTGTTTGATGATATGAAACGTCAGTGTGACAAACATGCAAAAAAAAAAAAATAAAATAAAGAAAGGGCAAACATTTAAATTGAATTGGCTTCAGTCTCTTGTACGCTATGTGTGCACAAGTGCAAGGATAAGCTTTGATTAGCCTGCTGCAATTCTTTTAATAGCCACCAGTGTCACTAATAACAATGGTTTCTGAATGGTTTCTGAAAGGAGACATATAACTGTATTTAAAATAATTATGTGAATTGCATGTGATTAGCTCGTTAGATCATTTGACATTGAGGTGTATATGTATGACACATACTGAGACATTGATGTGCAAATAAAAAGAGACATATGAAAAAGACATATGAAGATCATTCAGAGGACTCCATTGATATCAATGACCTAAAGATTTCATTTCACTTATTGATGCAACTCTTGTAAGCTACAGCATAGTCTTGTATTTCTCTGACTTGGTGCTTTGAACTGACCCACACTGTGACATTTAAAATCTATAAAAAAAAATAAAAAATAAAGATTCTCAGATATCTTAGGACATACCCTTTAACATTATTTTAAATAATGCAACACAGTTTTCAGGTTGCCCTAATACTGTTTGGCAATTTTGTCTGTTTTAGAAAATAACCAGTGAATCCCATTTTATGTTTTATCTATTATTTATTGGGTCATAAATAATTTCAAGACTTCAGGCTGTTTATCCGAGGATGGAAAAAAAAATTATATATCAAATGTTTTCAAGAAGTGTTTCAAGAAATGCAGATGTAAATGTCTCTTTTGTTTTATTCTTCCTCTTTGGAATAACAAACAGGTACAACAGGATTACCTCTTAACAAACTCTTTGGATTTTATTTCAAGCATGGCTGCACATTTCTGTCAGACTCGAATCTGAGTACAAGTTCCTTAATGTGTGACCTCATGATTGCCAAACTAAAATTAACCTTGCCTGATGTGAAGAAATCCCACCAATACCGTTATGTCTGTTAGTGCAGAAAAAATGAGGTTTAGAGACGAAAGCAATGCTTGGAGCTTGCATTAAAAATGCATTTTAACGACCGTGTTTAACAGAGGGGCTCTAATCTAGAGCAATGATCTACTCATACATGCACTCAAGGTCACCCAGCCTTGGCAAAATGCTCAAATTGCTAATGGTGAGTGTGTGCTGCTCTAATTCCAAATCATTTATAACAGGTGCTGGGTTAAGGCGCACAGGTTTAGCCGGATCGTTGTGGCAACTGAGACTAGCATTTTCCATTTAAACTGTTCTTTAGGGGGCTCAGTGCGTAAAACCTGAATGTGGTACCAAAAGCTCAGTCACGGCCTACAGAACTGTTTTCGCTTGTCCCTTCCTGGTGCCGGGGCCTGCACCTTGGGTAATGTTTAATGGCTGAACATCAGGGAATGCTTACATTTTTACTAAGAAGGACAGACATAGAAGTCCATAGAAGAACATAGAAGAATGGACAGACATCAGTCTATCTATCTATCTATGTATCTATCTATCTATCTACGTATAATGTGGATAGTTTCTCACACAAACATTTGGATCATAGGTCACAATTTTCAAATGTTTTTGATCATTCTAAGTTTATTTTCTTCTTTTAAATATCAGTTTTGGAGTTTTGAGCTCCTAGTCACAATTTATTTGTTTTCTATGCTAAAGTACAGTGTGAACATCCTGCCAAGAATTTTCTTATGTGAAAGTCATAACACAAGGTCATAAAAACTGCATATATAATAAATATGCATTGTGTATTCATATTATGTATTCTTAGTTCATTAAATATTATTTAAAAAAAAAGTATTGATAGTGTTTATAAATGTTTGTTATACATCCTACCAATGTAATTTACTGTATATCTCCACCTCCAACTTTTTAACAGTACCATTTTTGTCCAATCAAATAAAAAATCCCACACCAAGTTTATTCTATTGAACAAAATTCAGTGAGATGTTTCAGTTTGGACATACCATCTGTCCAGAGTATTTCCTGCCTTCAGCCCTGGACACTGGGATAGACTCCAGGATTCTCATGCCACTACACAGGAAAGTGGATTGGAAAATGGATGGACGAATCAGTTTGTTTTTAAGCTATCTTTGAATGCATTTTCCTACACCTTCTGTGTACCTGTATATTGTGTGCTTTCACATTTTCTTACAGTGATATTTTCGTATTTTTATATGTCAGCAGGATGGTGCAAATGAGGCCATATGAATAGGCCAAATCCCAGGTCTAAAAAACTGTACTGATGTCAGCGAGCCGTTGGGGGCCTTTAGAAAGGTTACACATGATTCAAAGATCATACTGGGTGAAAATAACTCCATTTGTGCTGCTTCACTGCAATATATGAGGACGATTTGAACCCAGTCAAGCTTTGCACTTCTCTAATGAATATGAGACTGTGAAAACAGATATAATCCTTTTAAAATTAATTAATGGCAAGATTAAGCTTAAAAGTTCTATTTTTAAGAACATGAGTTCTTTATTTTAAAAATCTTGTTTGGGGTTTCTACATGTTTTTGAAGACCAAAAGGATGCATTTATTTGATCAAAAAAATTTTTTTTATAAATATATATATATATATATTTTTTTTTTTTTGGACCTTTTATAATGTAATTTATTTTCATAATGGCAAAGTCAAGTCACCTTTACTTAAATAGCGCTTTTTACAATACAGATTGTTTCAAAGTAGCTTTACAGTGGTCACATGAAAATATTACAAACGTCTCAGGTTATGTATGTAACCATAGTTCCCTGAGAGGGAACGAGATGCTGCGTTGAGCGCTTTGGGGAAATACTCGCGCGCTGTCTCGAAGCACAATATGTAAACTTCCGTCGCGTGCGTGAGTGACAGTCGCGGCTCGGTGACGTCACGAACCAGGTCATAAAAGAGCGCCGGAAACCCGGAACGCAACGCAGCGTCTCGTTCCCTCTCAGGGAACTATGGTTACATAAGGGAACTCACGCTTTGGGGAACGATATACCAACGCAACCTCAGTGACGAAGGTCGACGAGTGTCTCATAGCTCACTACAAGACGACCCGTGTTCCCGGAGCGGAGTTGAGGTCAAGCTGGTAAAACCTCTGAAAAGTATGCGGGGAAGACCGGGGAAGTTTGTGATGTTTGCATCACAAACATCAGATAAAGACACACCTGATATAAGGGCCTTAGAGGCAACCACGCTCCTAGTAGAGTGGGCACAGACCCTCAGAGGCGAGGGGGATCCGGCCGATTCGTAAGCCAGGGTGATAGCCTCAACTATCCACCTGCTTAAAGTAGGTTTGGATGCTGGGGACCCCTTGGGGGTCCCAAAGCAAACAAACAACTGGTCTGACTTACGCCAAGGGGCAGACCTGTGGACGTAAGTGTCTAGTTATCGCACTGGACAGACCTTGTTTTTAAATTCCTGGTCCTGGTCACTGAAGGGGGGAGGGCAAAAGGCCTGCAGCACGATAGACCTGGCCACATGAGTAGGCACTTTGGGTACATAGCCTGGCCTGGGATGGAGGAAGGCTTTTACCATCCCAGGCGCAAACTCAAGGCAGGAGGGAGCTACAGAGAGCGCCTGTAGAACACCAACTCTCTTTAGCGATATTATAGCTAATAAGAACAAAGTTTTCAAAGTGAGGAACTTTAGGGGAACCTCATTCAAAGGTTCAAAGGGTGCCTGGGACAACCCCTGGAGTACTAGGGATAAGTCCCAGGTAGGAACCTTGGTCTGTACTGCAGACCTCAGCCTAATAGTGCCATGGAGGAAGCGTGTGATGAGGGGGTCCCTGCCAATGGACATGCCACCCAGAGGTACGTGGTAAGCAGATATGGCAGCCACGTAGACCTTCAGGGTGGACGGGGACAGCCCTGCAGCGAATCTATCCTGCAAGAACTCCAGCACTTTGCCAATGTGACAGGTAACTGGGTTCACCTGCTTTTCGCTACACCAAGAAGTGAAGAGTCTCCATTTCAGGGCATACAGCTTCCTCGTGGAGGGAGCTCTGGAGTGGAGTATGGTCTCAACAACCTCAGTTGAGAGACCAGAATCTATGAGCTGGGCCCCCTCAGAGGCCAAGCCCACAGTTTCCATAGTTCTGGGCAGGGGTGAAGAATCAAGCCCTTCTGCCTGGGACAGAAGGTCCACTCTGAATGGGATCTCCGTCCAGAAGGGACACAAGATCCGCAAACCACACTCTGCCCGACCAGTGTGGAGCAACCAGTGTGAGACGGACCTTGTCCCGCCGAACTCTCTCCAGAACTCCCGGGAGCAGAGCAATCGGGGGAAAGGCGTACAGACATAGCCTCAGCCATATCTGAACCATGGCATCCAGGCATCCAGCCATCCAGCCATCCAGCCATGAGTTGATTCGGACGCGAACGGATCTACTTGTGCTCGGCCGAATCTAAACCAAATCTGCTCCACCACATCGGGGGGGAGCCTCCATTCCCCGGCCTCGGCCCCTGCCTCGACAGGAAATCTGCTCCCACATTCTGGGTCCCAGGGATGTGAACTGCCCGTAGTTGGAGCAGTCTCCCTTGGGACCAGAGGAGAATCTGCCGTACCAGTTTGTATAGTGGTCGCGAACGCAGACCCCCCTGATGATTTATATAGGAGACCACAGTGGTGCTGTCGGTCTGAACAACCACATGATGGCCCCTGAGGTCTGGGAGGAACGCCTGGAGCGCCCTCAAAACAGCAATCATCTCCAGCAGGTTTATGTGCCAGGAAAACTGGTGTTTGTACCACAGACCTTGGGCGGAGTGATCCCTCAGGACCGCTCCCCAACCTGTAAGGGATGCGTCCGTCTATAGCATTACACGTCGACAAGGAGCACCCAATACGGGTCCTTGAGACAGAAACCAGGGTTTCTTCCACATATCCAAGGCATGTAGGCATCGCGCGTGACCTTGATAGTGCGGAAAGGGTTGCCCCTCGGGGAAAACCCTCTGGTTCTGAGCCACCACGGTATGAGCCACCACCATGGCCTCATGTTTAGCAGCCCGAACAGGATGACGCTGGAAGCTGCTGCCATGAGGCCCAGCACTCGCTGAAAATGTTTTACAGTGATGGACTGGCCTATTTTGACTTTCTTCATGGTTGACAGGATCGAATTGATGCGGGCAGGGCATAGCCATGCCGTCATTGAAACCGAATCCCATACAACGCCTAGGAAGGTTGTTCTCTGAAAAGGAGAAAGCACACTCTTCTTTGCGTTCAACCTCAACCCCAGCACTCTCATGTGTGCGAGAACAACATCTCAATGCTGAACCGCTAACCATGGCGACTGGGCCAGAATCAGCCAGTCGTCGATGTAATTTAATACTCTTATGCCTTGGATGCGCAACGGGGTTAGCGCTGCGTCCATGCATTTTGTGAAAGTGCAGGGTGATAAAGCCAGGCCGAATGGAAGAACTTGATATTGGTACGCCTTCCCCCCAAAGTCGAACCTGAGGTACTTCCTGTGCTGTGGAAGGATGGAAATATGGAAATATGCGTCCTTCAGATCGATAGTGACGAACCAGTCCTCGGACCTGATCTGCATCACTATTTGTTTCAATGTCAGCATCTTGAATATCAGCTTCATGACTGAGCGATTCAGAAGGCGCAAATCCAGGATGGAGGAATCCTTTGGAACGAGGAAGTAACGGCTGTAAAAGCCTGACTCTCTGTCCAAGGGGGGTACATGTTCTATGGCCCCTTTCCTCAGTAGAGAGTCTACCTCCTGCTCCATTACCAGAGCCTGCTCGGGGTCCACCACCGTGGGTAGAACCCCATTGAACCTGGGCGGGCGAGACCCGAAATGGATCGAATACCCTTTCTTTATAATTCGCAGAACCCACTGAGACACTTCTGGAAGGCATGTCCATGCCGGCAGAAATTCTACTAGGGGAACCAGCCTCTCGAGGCTGGCCTCCGGTATCTGTGTAGCACACACGCCAGGGCCCGGATTTCTAGGGAACACCTGTAGTAAATGCTCTAGGACCCTCCTTGGAGGGGGCGATCTCTTCAGTGCAACCGGTGTAACGGGCGGCAACTGAGGAGGGACGCCTCCAAGAGGCCTGACGCATCTGGCGTCAGGATCTCTTCGAGGTAGCCTTCTTGGTGAGGATGACGGTCCTCAGATCCGTCCTCCTACCAGAAGGCTGAGAATGGGAACGTCTGCCCGACCCACGGTATTCCAGGGGGGTTGGCGGGTTGAGACGCTCTGCTTTTGAGCGGCCCACTGCGCATATGAAGGTTGCGGCTGGCAAACAGCCCCAGGTTGAGGGCGGCGAGGCACAAGTACATTGAACGTCACCTGTTGCTTTGCCGCCTCCTGAAACTTCTCGACAACCGTTTTTACTGAATCACCGAAAAGTCCAGAAGGCGACAGAGGGGCGTCCAACAAAAAATTATTCTCTTTAAGTGAGGTGAGATTTAACCACAGGTGCCTCTCCGTGGCCACACAGGCTGCCATTGAGCGACCAATAGAGCCGCCTGGTAGCCCGGAGAGAGAGGTCTGTGGCTTTGCGTAACTCAGCCACAGCCTGTGGACCAATGCCACCGCCCTCGTCGAGGTTCGCCAACAATTCTGCCTGGTAAGCCTGAAGCAGGGCGATTGCCGAGCAAGCGCTGACCTAGCATGCTCCGATCCCAGACAGATTACACACAACAAGTGCTCATCTCCCCCAGAGAGAAAGTGAGGGCAAGGAGATGCACACTGTTTAAATGTCTGGTTTGCCATTTATATATATATATATATATAGGAGATCCCTGATTTTTAAACTAGATCGGGTCTTTTCTCTGTCAATATAGCCAGCACACTCAACACAACACACTCTGTCACACTGTGCTTGTGAAGACAACTAAGCAGCCGCTTCCGGGTTACCAGCGCTCTTTTGTGACCTGGTTCGTGACGTCACCGCGCTGCGACCGTCACTCACGCACGCGACGGAAGTTTACATATTGTGCTTCACGAGATAGCGCGCGAGTATTTCCCCAAAGCGCTCGACGCAGCGCCAGTTCCCTTGAAAGGGAACAAAGTTTGTATGGCTGAACAGCAGCCTTAAAAGAGCAGGCAAATTAATACAATTGATGAATATTAAGTGTTAAGTTTTGATTATTGATTGATTGATAGTTTGATTATTATATTGATAATGCAAGTTTGATTATTATATTGATAATGCAAGTCTAATATTAAATCTAATTTGGTCCGATTGGAGATGGGTTCATAATCTACACAGGGGAGGGTTTAGTAGAGTCACGGTATCCGCAGACACTTCAGGACAATGCTGTGCTCGTGTCCAGGTGCAGGCCCTTCATCTGGTCTGGATACGGCCTGGATCCGGCTGACCATGTTAACCTCGGAATAAACAGAGAATAATATCAGCGTAAATGCCATTCTGCTTCTGATGTATCGAGTACATCAGATGTTATGGGAATGTTCAAAGCTACATTTAGTTTCCTTACTTAAAGCTTCACTGTCAAATGCTCCTTCAGATATTGTTCGCATATGCTCATTTGCTGCTCAAGAAACATTTCTTATTATTCTTAACGTTGAAAATATGTTCTATTTAACACTATATAATGCTATATAACCCTGCTTCATATTTTTGTTAATGTATTTATTTGTATTTATTTATTTTGGTATTATTTGATGAATTACTGAAAAGTTTAAAAAGAACACCATTTATTTGAAAAAGGAATAATTTGTTGAACCAATCTGTGCTTATGTATAAATTTATTCAAATATATTGAATACTGATAATAAAAAATCTAAATAAAAACACTGAGCTCAGTGTTACTACACAAAAACCCTTTAAAACTTCACTCAACTTCAAAGATGGCTTAAATACTTTAAGTACAATATTACAACTCTTCTGTTACTGTATACTGGGTCACGAAAACCTTAGATTCAGCCACAGGCCTTCGTTAAAACAGAGAGAAAATAGCCCACCATATATTAAATCAAACACAAAAAAATAAAAATATAATCAGTATCAATATTGAATAACAGAAAATAAATACAATGAAACACGAATTACACAAACCAAAAGGGAAAATGTGGGGTTGTGTTACATTCAATAACTCAATTTATCCAAAAAAAAAAATAAAAATAAAAAAAATATACATATATATATATATATATATATATATATATATATAATAATATTATAATTATTATTATTATTATTATTATTATTATTATTATTATTATTATTATTATATATTTGTGTATTACCTTGGGCAGGTGTTTATTTTGGGAGTTTTGCTGCCCAAGGTAATACACAAATCAGAAAACAAAAGAAATAAAAGACACCCAAATTACAGTACAACCTCCCAGCTCCTTATCTGAGCAGTAATAAAATTAGCAAAACAAAATGTGTATCGCCAACCCCACAGACAAGGTTCAAAAGGACAACAAATGCAACAACCCAAAAATAATAAATCAAATACAGCTACACACATTCCAAACAACATAACTAACAAACAAAATCAACAATACATTTGCTTAAGTAAACACCACGTAACACTAAAACGAGAACGGATAGTTGGTTAGCACATCCCAGACCAGAGGTTTACAGGCTGCAGCAAACGGAGGCATCAAGGCCAGCTTCTTTTATTAGAGCAAGTTACATATTCGCAAAAGAAGCCTGGACGCACTGTACTGATCTAAAGCTTTCCAGAGTGAAGATACAAGACCCAAACCTACAAGTCACATCAGTATAATGTCACACAGGACATTATATAGGCATTATATTATGTTATATAGGACATTATACAGGCCTACATAGGTACGTAATTGCCTGACGCCTGGTGGGTTGGTACGTCAGTTATACAAAAGCACAGTTTGGTTCAGCAAAGAAGCTGATCAAATGTAACAAAGAATGCAACAAATTATTTTAATTTTATTACTTTCATTACCTGACCCTTAAAAGGAATTAATTTGGTGTTGTGCAATGCAGTAGGGCTGATTAAAAAAATATAATTATTTGTTGCCTTATGCAACACATTTTAGGCAATCTAAAAATATACAACTTTTTTTACACTACAATATGTGCAACAAAATTATATTAATCTTTAAGTTGCAAATAGCTTTGAGAAATCACTGTTTCTAATACTCTAATTTATGTAACTCTCATAATTTGAAGGGTTGAGTGATTTCAGGGAAGACAATGTTTTTTAAAAGTCTGAATACATTATCCACTAGAGCAGAAATAAAACATATGTTCTATTTCCTTTGACGTCTTCAAAACCCATTCATTCAACTCCAAATATAATCCTGCTGTGCTCTGGAGATTACGATTTTTTTGCATGCTAATACCCTCCTGTGCAATTTTAAGCATTAATAACTAGAGAGATTACGTGCTGACATGCTTCTCGGTCCCTTTCCTCTTACAATCTGTCTTGCAACAATACACATACAGTCTAAGACGAGTTGAGTAGCCAAAGAGCACTTTAGGTCAAGCAAAGTTTGAGTTATGTAGAAGTTTAAGAGTCATTGGTAATATAATATTCGCTTCCCTTCTACAAATGTGGGATACGGATCTCTGATAGACAATGCTGAAGAAATAAATGCATAGGATGAATACTTGTAATGGTTAAACTGGAGAGTTTAAATGCAATGCTTTTGGTTGTAAGTTTACAGTCATATGTGCTATTCAGCCAGTTGTTGTTGTCAGCATAATAGTTTCAGTTTTAAGTCACCAGCTTTATTTTAGTGTAATATTATAGTTTTGTATTAATAGATTGAATGTTTTTTTATATATATATATATATATATATAAATATTTATTTTTATTTTAGTTACAGTTTTGTTGTCTTTATAATTTTTATTATTATTATTATTATTATTATAAAATACCAATCAGTTTGAATCTATTTATTTGACATGTGTCTTGATCTCTTATGCCTCTTACAATTTTAAATAACTTTAAACACATATTAAAGGAACTGCATAATTGAATGCCCATATCTGATCTCAAAAGGCACTTTTCCAGCGTCAGGCCAAGCGACTTTAAGAACCGTAAGGAACGGTTCCAATTATATTTCCACTTGAGCTTGGTTTGGCATTGCACAATTAGAAATCGTTCTCATCTCGGAATGAAACAATAACCGGTTAAGCAATGAGAATGGTTTGACTCATCCATGGAAAAATGGTTAACGACGGCAGAAATCACAGTTTTTGGGTCCAAGTAACCAAGCAACTGCCAATGAGATGTTAACAGTTAGCTTTTTTCATTTATAATAGTCCTCAATTATTCATTGAGCAAAGCATTTGAGCCCAGGTGGGGCAATTGCCCACTGTAAGACACTGGTTAAAAACATCTGCTAAATGACCATTTGCCAGGTCATTTTGAGGAACTCAAGAAGGCGAAAGATTGTGATTGTACTGCTCTCAACCGTGTACCCCAAGGAACTTGGAAAGGTTTCTGTTTTTCTATCACCCGACTGCCTCCTTACTAGTTCAGCCGAACATGAGTGAGGGTTTCTGGGAGCTCCGGGTCCAGATGGCAAAAAAAGTAACATAATTATTCAGCCCATTAGCCAGCCTAATTAAACAGTCACCTCACACAGCTCCATCAGCATCACAGACACACACACACACACACACTTATCTCAGCCTGCATCGTAGCTTATGGGCTACACACTTTAATCACATGCTATTATTTATTTATTGGTTTTATCTCTCAATGGGCTTGAAATCAACATGAAGATAGTGTAACTAGCCCTGTACTGAATGGTATTTGAATCGGTGTCTCCTGCATTGGAGGCAGAGGCCCTGAGGAAGCTAAAAAGAGCAGCGTCTAGTGTGCCTCTTGAAGCTATACGGAGACAGGTGTAAAAACACATCTCTTAATGGTCTATATTACACTCAACCCTTGGCGTTAAGACTGATGCTTTAATGTCCTTGTTACAGCTTCCCATTCTGGAGATGTTGGTTTGAATACCACTTGCAACTGGTCGAGTAAGACCAGTTACAATAGCAATGTTGGGGAAAACCGTGGCTTACAAGGAACACAGGGCACGTAACTTAGGGCACGTTTACATGATAATGATGTACCAAAAACAGCAAGGGTTGTCTTTTGCAATTTTGAAATATTTTGTGCACAGACAACAACGTTGTTAAAACGATGCCCATTCACAATTACCCATTAAAATTATTAAAATCGCTGTATTATGCTGTCAGGTAAACGGACGTCCAAAAAAAAAGCAAAAATCTTCCATTTTTGGTTGAAAATGGTGTGAATGCCTGCTTATTTCAAGTAGAGTCAAGCTGCTCTTTTTCAAACAAACAAACAAAAAACTACACCACATTCTGCATGGCTACATCACAAGGTACTGGATAAATATGTTATTTAAATGGACTGTATATTATTCAATATGTGTGAATAATTAAATTAATAGTCTATGTAATTTAATATTTAATATTTAGTATTTTAATGAAGCAGTAAACAGTAGAAACAAGAGTAAAACATTCAAGTTTTACATTGCAATAATTTATATCTTCTTACATTTTGCAAGAAGATATAAAATCTTTTTATAATTAAGACAAACTTTGGTTTTTTGTTTTACAAATTTTTTCATTGAAATAATAAATTGTCTTGGGTTATGTATGTAACCTTAGATCCTTAACCCTTATCGAAAAGCTAGGGGAATACGTTGGCATGTAGTCTCATGAAGCACTGGGAAATCAATCACGCGATTGTGGAATGATCGTCGCGGGTCGGTGACATCATGACTCGGGATCATAAAAGCGGGGCAGAAAGCAAGCCCGGCAGCACAAGGAGCTGAGACAAATGATGTAGTGTCTCATTCCCCCTTAGGGAACTAAGCTTACAAACGTAAACCGAGATGTTCCATTTCATGGTAACTCAAGCTACGTCGATCCTCGGGTCCAGTAAGGATCCAGTACTCACACTGGAATGACCTTGCTCTTGAGTCCTGGCCATGATCACCAAAGGGGGAGAGGACAGAAGCCTTAATCCACGAAGAAAACATGTACTGAGAATGAGTCACCCGGAGGTACGTGGTAAGCAAGGCAGAGACATGCGCAGAGTTACGCACTTACTCCAGAACTCCCGGGAGCAGGATGATTGAGGAAGGTACAGATGTAGCCTCGGCCACTTTCAAAACCTAGTATCCAGCCCAAAAGAGGGACTGGAAGAAAGAGAGGGACACCGCAGAGAACCGTGGGAAGTTTCTCAATTCCTGGGAAAATCCTGCCTCAAGAGGATGGTTACCACCGCCGTGTTGCCGGATTATGGACAACAAGTTAATGGCCCCTATATGGAACCCATTGAGAGATCTCTGGTAAGCATAGATATGCAATTAGAGACTCTACAAATGGAAACAGACTTTTGAGGCTGTGTTATGAGGGAGTGACCCCCTAGGACAACTCCCAAACCGTAAGGTTGGATCCATCAATAGCATATGTGTCGACAAAGAGCATCAGTTATGGGTTCTAGAGAATAGAACCTGCTAGAAAGCTCTAGGAGTGGGTGACTCCCCAAAGCAACCTGACTCATGGGTGGCAGATTAGGAGGATTGCCAATGTGAGGTCGGACACACTAGGTGTCAGGACCTCTGATCATAGTCTTCCTAGCAGAGGGGGTGGTCCTCAGATCCGGCCTCATGCCAAAGTACACATCCATCAATAGTATTACACATTGACATGGCGCTTTGATACGGGTCCTAGAACCAGGGTTCCTACACTATAGAAGGTGCAAAGGCAAGCCTCATGACCTTGATCACCTTTCTGTTCTGTCCTTCATACTGTGCAGACGTGTTTTCTCTCTGCTCCCGCTGTGCTATGGCGCTTTGGCATTTTGTCTTTCTTTTTTTCCCCTCTGTGACCCGCTGCTTGCTGGACTCCTGAAAATACTGCTGAAATGGAATTGATTAACTGGTCAATCAGCGCGATCAGGATTTTCTCACAAAGGAAGGGTGCCCCGGGAGAACCCACCTGCCCGGACGGGACCTTTGCTACAGGGTACGTGATGGACGGATGGAACAACTGGCAAGTCCTGTGCCTGGAGGCTCTGTCAATGGAGGATGCAGAAGATTTATACATGATTGGATTATTGATGGCGGGGTTCCTATTCTTTGGCTTTGGGATTGCTCTGACCTATCGGTAGATTGGTAAGACAGCTGCAAGCAAATTCACCCAGTCGCTGTCTGTGGAAATTAAGGAATGCTTCGGGGTTGTGTGTAACCGTTTGAAGGAATTAAATCAGAGAGTGATACACAATGCGGATATGCAGGGAAGAGTGGGCTCCATCGGGGGTCAGATCGGTGAACTTTTACGGACTGTAACTGGTCTGACCATGAGGCGGGACGTAATGTCTAGGGGAACTGCACGGACCGGACACGAGTGCTGTGGACCAGAACTGATTGATTGATTATGATCCGAACTAATTACCGAAGATCATCAAATGTATTGAAAAAATTGCCTGACCTAATCAACTACCGCACCCGAACCTCACTTGCCCCTATCTCTCGGTTGGGAGGTCAGCCTGACAGCTTTGTCTGCTATCTTTCCCTGTGCACTGCCTTATCGGACAAGGACAAACCATAGAACTGAACTCGAAAACATCTGAAGTTATGGCTAAAACTATCACACAACACAATCTCAGACTCACTCGCACCATACAAACCTGATCCCAGCCCCCCCTCCATCCGTCTGCCTGTCCTTATCTATTTCCTCTCCCACTCCGTACAAAAAAATCCCATCACTTGACCACGTGTACTGTGTTATGTTATGTTTTGTTGTGTTTGCTATGTAATTCTTGCTAAACTACATTCTTGTATACAGGACAGGACAGGACAGTTTAAGATGGCGCCGCTATGTTTGGCTGGCCACTTGCTCGTCTGTTTTCTCGTGTTTGTTTGTTTGTATTTTTGTTCTTTTGGAAAGTGCCTTGTGCACCTTTTGGCTGCTGTAAGGCGCTATATAAATTAATTTGATTGATTGATTGATAGAGATGGGGTCACTCCTCAGAGAATCCCCCCCCCCCCCCCCCCCCCCCATTGTTTCTGGCCACCACTGCTGTGGTCCCAGGTACAGCAATCCAAGTGACTTAACAACACTGGGAGTCATTGCTCTGTGACCCAGGAGAGTGCTAGCATTAGGTGCCTAGCTCATAAGCGCTTGACGGCTGAAAGGGTGTTATCGATGTACACAGGGTAAACCGTGCTGATATCAACACTGATCTGGAGGACACACACTCCTCTAAGTTCAGCCTCAACCCCGATATTTCAAGAAGAATTTCAAGAGAGCAAGAATGACATATTGATGTCGAACCTCTAGGCTGGTGACTGGGGAGATAGTCAGTCCTCAAGGGATGATCTTAAAATGCGCTGTGTCAAAGCAAAGGGTAAAAATGTGGGGTGACAGAGCTAGGCCAAAGAAGAAGCCTCCAAAACAGATATGCTTTCCCCCAGGGGTTAATCTGCGGAGCTTTGTGGATGGAGATGTGAGAATAAGCATCTTCAGGTAGAAGGCGAAAAACCATTCCTCAGATCTGGTTTTAGACACGATCTTGCATTACTGCACAATTGAAAAAGATACAGATCTCACTGGGCCATGAACCCCATCCACTTGGAACAAAGAAGAGATGGCTGCACAGCCAGAATCTCTTTCCGAGAGGGCTGCATGTTATATGGCCACTTGCCTCAGCTGAATATACTTCTTGTTCCATGACCAGAACATGCTCAGGGCCTGCCTCAATGGGTGCGACCTCACTAGAAAACCATTCCCATAGGGTATTGTGTGCAGGACCTGTTAGGAGACATCTGGAACATGCACACATGACCAGAAAGTCCACTGAAGGAACCAGGCTCTCAAAGCTGGCATCTGGTATTTGAAGAACTACCATCACAGGGCCCGGTTTCTTGGAGAACACCTGTGTTAAGTGCTCTAAGAGGGTGACTTTCCCCGAGAATCCCGACTCAGGGGATGGCAGTTGGGGAAGCTCGCCTAAGTGAGGTCTGGTGCAATGACATCAGTTTCTCATGCTCTTAGCCTGCTTAGTGGCAAGGATGGTCCTCAGATCCGTCCTCATACCAGAGGCTGAGCCTGAGAGCATCGGACCGATTCCCCGGTTCTCTTGAGGGGGTAATGGGTGGCGACAACATACCTTGAGCGACCCAAGGAGAGGAGCTGTGAGCCTGTGGCCGGCTCGCAGCCTCACTTTGAGGACGGCAGGGCAAAGCTTCCAGAATGCCACCTGCCATTCAAAGCTCTCTGAAACCTCTTGACAACAAATCCTCAGACCGAGTTACTGAAAAGGACCGAAAGTGACAGAGGGAAATCCAGGCATGTCCATATTTTCTTCTTTTTTTTTTTTTAAACCTCTCTGTAGTTGCCAGAGCCATTTTCTTGGAGCTGCCAACTTCTTGAAGAGCCATGACTGAGAATAAAGGCGACTCTGAAAGGAAAAAGGAGCCTACTGCAGCCACTGCGGTAGAGGAAATGAGTGCAGTGGATGACCTGCAAGTCCGTGGAAGGTTTAGTTACGACTTACCAAAGGTGATGTGGTTGGGATATGAGCCGCAAGGATGAGGGTATCTGGTGGAGCCGAGAGCGGGAGGATCCAAGACGGGCCAAGGTGGAACAAAGGGATCTGAAGTTCCTCTCTGTTTATTCTGAGATTACCGTAGTTAGTCGGATCCAGGCCGTATCCAGATCAGATGAAGGACCTGGACATGACCACAGCACAGCACAGCACTGAATTGTCTGCAGTGACTGTGACTCTACTAGTCACTCTACTGTGAAGCTGTGTCCTCATGAATCCTATTCTACCAGACGGAACTGGATTAAATATGTTGAGTGTCCTGATCTCAATCTGACTTCTGAACTGAAATACTGCTATATCATTATCATGCAGTATTCCTTGTTGGCCAGAGGAAAACTGGTTCCCTGACTGAGCCTGGTTTCTCTCAAGGTTTTTTCTCTCCTTTCTATCACCTACTGGAGTTTTGTTTGCTTGCCATTTTCACCTCTGGCTTTCTTAGATGGAGACATTTAACACATACTTTTCATCAATATTATTGATTAGCTGGCAATTCTTGAGCTGCTGTACGGCCAAAACAAATTGTGTTGCATTATTCCCCTGTTATCTCTGTAAAACTTATTTGAAATAATCTCTTTTGTAAAAAGCGCTATATACATAAAGATGACTTGAGATGGAGCCACAGGATCCTCTTTCTAAGGAGAGGCTGGAAGTAGCAGGACCTGTGGTATCATGTCCTAGCAAGGTGTTCAAGGTGACAGCGCAGGACTGCTGGAATCAAGCAGATGTCAAACAGAGGTGGTTGGAGAACAGACTGAGCGCTTCGGTGATGAAGAGGGTGAGGTTAATGATATCATTGGAGGTAATTCATCTTCCCAAGTGGTTATGGTCAGTCTCGATGCTGTCTGGAAACAACGGTGAATCAGAACAGATAGATGGTACTGGGTTGTAAGCAGTACATCTTTTTTTTTTAGCTAGTTCCTCGGTCGCAGGTGTCGTGGGCTCACACCCCTGGTCAGACTTCCACTGACACTCCTCAGAAACGAAGAAGGTCAGCTCTGTCCTCTTCTTGGGCCCTGGCTTGTGGTAGATCCCTCTCTGTGGGGGGGGGGGGGGGGGGGGGGGGGGGGGGGGGGGGGGGGGGGCTCACGCATGTCTCTGTGGTTAAAGGTGGTGGGCTGGGTTCTGGGTTGGGTTGTTTACCAGATCAGTGAATGAAGCTCTCCATTTATTTTCTTTTTCATTTTCATTAATTCAATTAGCTCAATGACAGCATAAAAATAAAATAACAAAAATAATAACACACTAATTCAATTCAAATTCAACAAGTGGAAAAAAAAAAGTAGTGATGAAATAAATAGGTTTAATTAAATCAAGGAACTTCTGTGTTGAGACTCAAATCAGAATGATTTGGTTCTTTTTTGACTGATTTATTTACACAAACTGAACTAATTCACACACAGAAAATGAGAGATGACATTTTAGAAGAGTGTATATATTGATATATGTAAAATAGTGTGTGTGTGTGGGGGGGGGGATCTTTACTGTTGTTGGGTAAACTTAACACTTAATATTCATCAATTGTATTAATTTGCCTGCTCTTTTAAGGCTGCTGTTCAGCCAAACAAACTTTATTTATATTGTTTTACTGTTACCACTGTAAAGCTGCTTTGAAACAATCTGTATTATAAAAAGCTATATAAATAAAGGTGACTTGACTTAAACAACAGCATGATACTGAATAACACATGAATGCTATGTGAAGATTCCGGTTTTAAAATTGTTTGTGTCCAGGGACTTCCCTCATGTGTCATCGCACTTTAGTAAAAAGAAGAATGACTACAGCTTTCAAATAGGAAACTGACTTCTTAGACAACTCAAAAATATTGGACTTTATGTTGTTTTTGAAGGTGACTCATGTTGAAACATATAAGGACATACACCTGAGGAACTTTTTGAATTGAATCTCCCAGTTTATCAACGTTTTGAAGCCAGTGACAGTTTCATCTGGTAATAAATATAAGACTTATGAAGCGATTCTGATGTTGATGTTTCATTGTGGTGACTTCAATCCCATGTTTTATGTATGAGTGCAAAGAAAACAAACAAGAAAAGCAAACGCCGAGTTACCTTTTTGAGCAATGTCAACTGCACAAACAGTGACGAGAGACACTTTAAGCACTCCCTGAATACCTGTGTTCAATTTCATCTTTCAACATAGATACCTTCTTTTATCAAAAGGTGTTGTTTTTAAACTCAGAGTCTGTTTTTACTGTCTTGTTGGAATAATAATGTCCTGCATTGTATTTGAGAGCAATCAACAACAACAACAAAAAGCCTCTGTATTTCTGGTGAGTAAAAAAAAAAAGTCTAATAACATAACGGTGCTGATGAATCATTTTGTTTGGGGAAACAGTTCAGTCACTAGAATGAGCAGTCTTATCTGTTGATGATGGCATTGATGAGATGAAATGAAGTCTAATATATATCTCTGTTGGTATATTCATGGAGTCCTTCTAGTGTGTATTGGTAGTTGCAATAAAGTACTCATGCAGGTTCGAACTCTCAACCCTTCCCCAGGCAGTGCAAGTTCATAGGCAACACCAAAATCCTCTAAAAAAGATAACTCATTTACAAATCAACAAAACAAACAGAGCACACAAAACATTCAAATGCTTAATATTTCCCAGATTAATATCTTCACAAAAGCATACAAAAGTAAAATATTGAATAGAAAACAACAAAAATCACGGTTGAACAGAAAAGCTGATTTTTCACAACAGAATTAGTAAGAAAACTGAAGTTACCTGATGGTAATTTAAACTGAATCTCCTTCTCTCTACTTCCTCTTTTAATCAAATGGGACTGGGCAACAGTTGTCCCCTAGTGGCCGGGATGAACATAACGCTAATAAACTACATGTGATAAACAGTGTAGCAGGAAGTGACTGTTACAACTTACATTATGAGTTAAAAGTTCATGCAAAATGGATCAGCATTAATGTGTTGATGATTTTGGTTTCCATTAACTGTTGTCACATAATTTTGTTCTTAATGAAATATAGAATGTATATAAAAACGTTTTTTCAAATGTAATATTTCATTCATTGTTATTCAATGTGCAATTTAAATGTTGACTTTTTTTTTTAGAGCAGCATATATATATATATATATATACACCAGTATATACATAAAGATGACCCCCACACACACACACACACACACACACACACACACACACACACACACACACACACACAAAGCCTAAAATGTCTAGGCTTGGTCCTCTCTCGTCCTTCGCTGTCATCACCCTCCTTTTATGCTCCTCCATGAGATACGAGGCATGTGCAGTGCTCAGGTGAAGCTTATTATGAATCACGCCCACCCTACTCGCCACATTCCCAAATACAGTGGAGTTTGGTTATGTCGACGGCCTCGGGGGTTGCAAAAAAGCATTGAGATAACCGATGGCCGAGATAACCCATATAACATATATTACCGATTACTTTTTTTGTGTAAGATCACATTGTGAATTTCAAATGTTGTTCGAATGACGTCAATTATTTATAACTGTTCAGCTCGGTACACAGTGCTTGTGCGTGAAATTCACACAATAAGAAAACAAACACAAGTCAGAATCAGAAGAAAAAGAGAAAGCAGTCTCATAGCAGCAGCTCGTCCCTTTAAGAAGCGTGTCTGATGAGATGAGAAGAGCCCGCCCTCATGGCAGCACAGCCCATCACGTCTTCTTGCATGATTGACAGGTCAGACAGCCTATTAGCGCCAACTGTCAGAGTGATAGTGGAAGCGCGGCGCGCCAGCTGTCAGAGCCAAAGACAACAACCCTCGCAAGAAAGAAAAATGAAAATGTATTGATGTACATGATGTGAGTTAAATGACCATTACATGCTCGTGTTTTTGGTGTCTTTTTACAGTGTTGCCGCGATTTGTTTGATGAAGCGATCGGCATTCATCTAAAACAAATTACATGCACTGTACTGTGTATATGTTTGCCATCAACAAAAGGCTGAAATATAAAATGCATATGTCTTTCTGGATTCTCGTACATTTGCTTTATCACGTCTGCCTTCTTTTTCCATCCTGAAATGGTGTTTGGTAGAATGCCATGCTGACGACTAAGTTCTGCTGGTTTTGTTCCTTTTTCTAGCTGCAGTACGATTTCATACTTTTTTTTCTCTATTGATTCATTTGCACAGTTTTCTCTTAACACCTCCAGACATTTTTAGAAGAAAAAAAAACAGAATAGCTACAGCGTGTTATCCCTCAGACGAGATCAACGACAGTGAGTGAACCGTGAGTGGACCGCGATCCACGTGAAAGGCAAACTCAGCAAATGCGCAGTGAACTAGGTACGCTCAAGTCACGAAACAATCATGTGAAGTAGCGAATTTGTCCCTTTTTTTTGCTCGAGACATTAGATTTTGGCGACGTAAATGAATCGACAAAACCCACAAGAAAATGTTAAGACAAATAGGGAGTTTGGTGGTTCCACTTCAAAAACGTCGACAAATAATAGGATTGGCGAGGAAACCATGACTCGAGATAAGTGAACTTCACTGTACAAAGTACAAAAATACAAAACATAACTAAAATGTTACGGCCTGGTTCTCTCACATCGTTTGCTGTCATCGCTCCTCCTTTTATGGCTCCGCTCCTCTATGAGATACGAGGACATTCTCATGGCCTTAGACCCAGCCCTGCTCATGACAAACATATCAAAGCAACCTTGAAATAACTGTAAAGTAGCATCTTTGTTTTGTATTTTTAGAATGAATAAGCATAACGAAAAGGGCAGCTTTGGCAATATTGAGGCAAGAATATTCCGACTTGACTACAATCAAAAAAGTATTCATAATGAAAGTCACTATTCTTGCACTTCTCAAGCTTTTTAAAACATTGCATTCAAAATAATCCTTCATTTATTAGCTGCATTGTGTGGCAGCCAATTTTGTCTAATTCGTGTAAAATGACTGTGCTCTAATCACTGAAAATAACCTCACAGCATAATGAAGAGTTAAATAGTTAATTTTTCAACACAAGGAGAACTATCTGAAACAAACCCACTTTGTTAGCCCTAATGAGTTTTTCATTAGTCTTCCAGCAAATGTTTACTCTTTCAACTATCTTCCTGACAGAGGTCCAAGTAAATAATGCCTAATTCCATTGAGTTTCAACCTCATGAGTTTAGATTCAGGTTATGTGTTATTCTTAAATATATATATATATTCTTAAGTATATATATATATATATATATATATATATATATATATATATATATATATATATATATATATATATGTATCCTAATATATAATATATATATATATATATATATATATATATATATATATATATATATATATATATATATATATGTATCATAATATAGTTATTTTTCCAGATATTTCACCTCTAAAAACAGTCCATTTCACACTTCTAAATTTGCGATTTAACAGAAGTGAAGCAACTTCTGTATTGTATAGGATAATTGATTCAAGTCATTGGTTGTTAACTGAACGGAGGTAGAACTGAATGTGAGATTGCAAAGAAAGAGATAGGGTTAATGCTGACAAAATGATTGGAGATGTCTGGCATATGATGCCAAAATAGTTTTAGCCGATCAAGTTATGTCATTCTGATTAAATTATTTTATTAAAAAAGAAAAGTAAACATGCATTGATGAATAAATCATAATACACACTTTGCCATGCATTTAGAAAATACCTATTTAATGTTGACTTTAAGGGCATTTCAAAAAAGAAAAAAACATGAAACGTTATTGATATATTTTGCTCTCAAGTAAATAAATAAAAAGTCTTGATCATTGAATGAAAAAAAATGTATTTAGAAGCAGAGGGTAGAGTCACAACATCTGCTAGTAGAGGCTAATGGGGCCATGCTAACCAGTCAGCCCTTGACCACTTAAAAAATTCCTCCAGCTCTTCCATTTCCTCTGATGTTTCCACTGTGTAGATAAAGTGAATAATCAATCCGGATCACAACACGCTAATGTAGACATACAGTTTAGGGCCCTTCCATATGATGAAGCGAGCCAAGTTTGAGATAATCAGTCTAATTAGATTAGGCCATATTCCTGTGGGCTGTTCTGAGTGATGTCAGAATGCCAGGGATGACCTTGGGGAGTCTGTGTTCCAGACCTTAAATGACTGATGACAGAGTGGGTGGTTTTGTGTGGTGATCAATGCTGAATGCAGATGAGCTGGCAGTCCGGAATGCTCTTTCAGTTCCCAGGGGAGGCTCTGGGTTAGACACCAGAGAAAGATCAAAGACTTTTGGGGAACTGACATTGATTTGTGTGCCTTCCTCGGAGTCGGGGTGTGGATGGTTAACATGATTCAGTTAGCCTCTGCTGGTAGATGTCAATAACCAGCTTTCTCTATTGTCAGCCATTGACAGAAGACATGCTTTGCAAGCAACATTTAAGTTTCAAATATCTCATAATATTACAAAAGACGATTATGTGACTCAATTTTTGGAGGGCTCTTAAATTTAAATTTGATTAATAGACTGGCAATCTATAAGGGGTAACTAATACAAAAAAACAAAATTAAACTAAACTAAACAAGAAATGCAAAAGTGGCAGAATTCAAATTGCACACTTTGCAAGTGTCATGCCCCAGCCAAGGAACTTCCATTGAGATGAATGGGAATGCTAATGAAGAGTGTCTTTCAGGTATTGTAGGTATTCTTTGGTTCCTTCTTTTTTAAGTGCATTATTTAGACAACCTTCATTATTATGAAAGGATTTAGTGAATTAAAGTAATTATTCTTTGATGCTTAGAAACTTGCAGTAAAATATCTTGAAATAGTGACACTAAGCATTCCTCATTTAAGGCTTTGTGCCATATATAACATTTCAAAGCAGTGGAAGATCTCACGAAAGAATATCATCTAAGGAAAGTTCTGACCCAAAGGAAACATCTTCTGAAAACTTCCCTGAACGTTTGAGCCAGAAAAGCATCTAAAAGCTGGCTTATGCTTGCTTCATAATCTGGTAATGATTTGATCCCTAGTGCTGGATTCTTTAAATATCCTGCTAAAGGCAAGAGAAATAATGCATTGGAGCGATTACTGCCAGCCACATCTTATCTGCTATTAGACTCCTTAGCATTTGGGGCCGTAAATAATCCAAGCAGGCTATGTTAATCATGACACCTTAAGACATCAAACATATAGATTTCAGTTGTCTTCATTTGCTATGCTTTCTTAAGCCTAGCATGGAGAATAATGTGCTGGAGGCATAACATCCAGGCATTGCCGGAAATTGCTAAAGCAAGCAATCGCAGACGGATTGGGGAACGCTGGATACAATGGAGGTGAAAATGTGCAAATCTTCTATAGAGTAATGGAGGATGTCAATTGATACTCAAATAGAATGTGACACGTGCGGTAAGTGCTGGTGAGGAGAATATAGTGCTTGAGGCTTTTCATTGTGTCTTTGGCAATTCTCCAGGCAATAGAGCCAAGCCCGGAAAGGTAATGCGCTTAGTGCTCGAGTTGCACCTTCCATGTAATCAGAATTTTTATTATTTTTTTTCATCCGGCTTCAAACACCTTCTTTTGGAAATATATTTTTCATGATAACAAAATTCATGGGTCCAATTCATGTTTTTTTATTTGGGGTTTTGTCATTTATAATAGCAATATATGTGATGTTTCATTGTAAGTAAAGTTTAAGACTTTTTTTTTTTTTTTTTTTTTTTTAGGATCTGAGCAAAGTGACCAGTTAATCAACATCTTATTGGTAACATCTGATTTTGATGGGCCATTTTGCACATTTATTTATTTTGTTAAAAGCATCTGCCAAATGCAGAATCGTAATAGAATGTAAATGTCCAAAAGAGACTCAAAATAAAGTGTTAACAAACGCTGTCCCAGGCCATCTGAGTAAATGTCAGCCCTTAATAGGGCCTCATGTGAAATGATTGTTAGGCTGCATAATTTAGGTCAGCCGTTACCGGGAACATTCCCATAACATCTGATGTACTCGACACATCAGAAGAAGAATGGCATCTATGCTGATATTGTTCTCTGTTTATTCCGAGGTTTTATCCGGGCCGTATCCAGATCAGATGAAGGACCTGCACCTGGACACGAGCACAGAACTGCCCTGAATTGTCTGTGGAGACCGTGACTCTACTAAACCCTCCCCTGTGTAGATCATGAACCCATCTCCAATCGGACCAAATTAGACTTAATATTAGACTTGAATTATCAATATAATAATCAAACTATCAATCAAATCGATCAATAATCAAAACTTAACAATTAATATTCATCAATTGTATTAATTCGCCTGCTCTTTTAAGGCTGCCGTTCAGCCAAACAAACTTTGTTTATAATGTTTTCATGTGACCACTGTAAAGCTGCTTTGAAACAATCTGTATTGTAAAAAGCGCTATATAAGTAAAAATGACTTGACTTGACCTGACTTATGTGGATGTGTACAAATCTTCAGAATTAATAGAGGTTTAGTTCTCTTCATTGTTGTTGATGATAGTTGTTTTATTTTAATGCACCATAATGGTGATTAATGTTACCTTTATTGATCTTGGACCTTTAAGTCATTTTAATTCATTTATTCTAATACTGTAAGACTATGACAGCAAAGCAGCTGGTTTGTGGGTTGTGGCCCCCATGTTCATATTACTGGATATTTTGTTGAAAAACATTCTTGTGCAGAAAATTCCTATTTTTACCCATAACGTGAAACCAGACAGTAATGATAAGTGAATAACACTGATGTAGAGGTACATAATCTTGGTTGTAAGCCTAAGCCTAAGCCTTGGTTGTAAGCCTAAACTTATCCCTCCTGATTCATATCTGGTTGATTGAAAAGAGTTTCCACGATTAAGAAAGATGGTGAAATCATGTCGGTATTTCTGAAAATAGATAACCTGTATGAGAAGTTTTTAAAATAATTGCAACTGATGATCATCTAGCAGATCGAAAGCACTGAATATGGCACATGATGATCAAAATTAAGTGTACATATGAATACACTTAAGGGTGGCAGAAGGGTCTGGAACCATAATTTCCACCCACAGTACATAAGCAGCTTTTAGAACAACCATTTGAAAACTATAAAGCACCTCAGTCGTAGCTCAATTTAAATCCTCTTGGCTTGGTTTTAAGTAGATATCTCTCACATTCTACCACAGGATCTTCAGTAAGAAAGGCTATGTAGTACCACCCTCAGCATCTTTTCAAAGCGATTAATCTCTTTACAAAAGAATATACACTTTTTGTGCATTACAAGGGTAAGCAGTCATCAGGTTGAAAAATGGCACTTAATAATGACTGTAGTTCAGCAATTACATATTTAGTTGCATATCATTTCACCTACAGTAACACGAATGTGATAAACTTACAACTCATTATTTTGTGATTATATGGACATGGACGTAATTATATTGAACCCTAATAGATGAAACCTATTATCATCGTTGTGGTTGTTCGCATTAATACCACCCAAACAGAAGTGCTTTGTTCTGGTGAACAAGTCTTGGGTTAGTATGATTAATTTTAAATTACTTAATACATTTATTCTGTAAGGATGCATTAATAAAAAAAAAGTGACAGTAAACCCTTTTTGAAAATTAAATTTCAAATAAATATTTTCTTTTTAATGTTCTGTTCATCAATGAATCCTGAAACAATTATCACCGTTTCCACGAAAACTGTCTTCAACATACATAATGCTTCTTGAGCATCAAATTGTCACAGCGTTGTCTCCCTTGTCTTTGTGGTTCCAATGTTCACTCTCTAGTTTCCCTTCATTCTCTCCTTGTGTCATCTGCATCATGTGTTTTCACTTATTATCTTATTAGTCGTGTCATTCCACTGTGTTTTTAAGCCCTGCCTTTGTCTTATTTTGAGTTCGTTCTCATCGATACTGTGTTGTGTTAGTCCTCATATTCGTGAGTGTTGTTAAATAAATGCCATTATGTTGCTCTCATCTTTGTCTACTGGCCTTCATCATACACGTACATATGACACAAATAAACATATTAGCCTGATTTCTGAAGGATAATGTGACAATGAAGACTGAAATAATGATGCTAAAATTTCAGAAAACAGTTTTCACAGGATTGTTGAAAAGACAGCTTTGATCAAATCCATGCATTCTTGCTGAGTAATTTAGTTCATTTCCTTTTATTCCTTTCTTTTTTTACTTATCCCAAACCTTTTCAATGGTGGTGGTAGTTAATATTATACAACTAAAATCCTGTCTAAAATTAATAATTACTAATTAAGTAGAATACATGCACACATAAATATATATATTTTTTGTTATTATTTTACTTTTAATTATCCCTCTAAGCTACACAGTGCATTCTGGGATTGGCACTCCATAAAGCATGCTGCCTCGGAGTTAGATGAGGTGTCTTTCGAGGCAGCGTAATTAAGATCCCTGCTTTTTGGAGGGCCCCTGCTGTCAAATGCTGCCCCTGTAGGCAGATAACTAGACTTTGGAAGACATCGACTGTCTTCTGTCTGTGCTTGACAGAAGCTCGTATCTGTCACATAGGATATATTAGACAATTGCTTGTGCTATCCTTTTGTGAACGCCCCATTTTCTACTGTTACAGGTATAATTATAATCACAATGAAAATAGGCAGAACCCCTACCGCGACACTCTGTGGAGGCCAATGATGGTAATTAAGTAATGAGCTTGGTAGAGTTGCCCTTATCCCCTGTCTCCTCTCCAAGTTCACAGTGACCTATTTAACTTTTGTTCCCTCTCCTTGCATCCTGGCTTATTTGCATAAGGTAGTGTGTCAATGGGCCTCATTAATACATTCATTAATGTCAGGAAAATCTAATTTAGAGAGCTGAATTATTTAAGATCCCAAAGACACCCACTCTGCACTCCTGTGGATGGCCATGTGCTGAACAATACATCTGCCCGCTGTATATATGAGGACTGTGAGATCTGAACTCATCTGACATGTATAATGTGTAATTATGAATGTTTTGTTTCTGAACCAGCTCATGATGATGGTTGTTTATCATATCCAAATGTTAAGCTTCACATAATTGCCAGTGATGTTTATGATTTCTGAGGAGAGTAGCCTACGCAAAACTGTGCTTTAGTACAGGAGGCAAAAGGTCAGGAATTATTCACAGTACAAATGCCCTGCGACATTTTAGCTTTGAGAAACTGACTGGCATAAATAACAGTTTATTGAGAAATTATTGAGTTGCCCGCGGTCTTTCTGTGCTTTGGAGTTTAGAAATACTTCACAAGGAAATTAGACACAATTACTGTTTTGGATTATTAGTTGTTTTAAATCAATGCCTCTGTTCTAATATGGGGCGTTTCATCTGAGAGACTTTGAAAATGACAGCGTAACATGAGAACATTAAAGGCTTTTCTTCTGATTGAAAGGGAAACCGTTTCTCTTTTAATATGGAGCAGTAATGGAATGTGCTTGCTATACATCATATGGCAAGGATCGAAATCCCCACACAACTTCAGACAACTGATGTGCATATTTAGAAAAATAGTAATTTGGAACTTGAGCTGAAATGAGATGAGATGAAGAGAAGTTTAAAGGAACGATGAAGGATGTGCAACATTGCATTATTAATTTATTTTCTGAAATGTAGAACACCATCACACATCACAAGACACCTTCAGGACTACACATCCCATGAGCCTCCCTGATCACCACCTGCACTCCATGTCCCAATCATCCTCACGTGATGTCACTCACCCTCATCAGTCTCACCACACATATCTGTCTCACACACACACGTTTGTTATTTGTGTTTTGACTTATGTTGAACACACTGTTGGATTACTTTTTTTCATCATCATATGTGGCTTTGCTTTTGTTTGTTTGTTTTTGGAATAAACTTCTTGTTTTACCTTTTACAACTGTCCTTGTAGATTAACATGTAGATACTATCTCATATATGGGCCATTCTACAGAATTGGTGACAAAACAGAGTTGGAAACATCTTGAATTTTTTTATTTTTCCCCCACAAATTTTGCACGTATGCAAACTGTACAATATCCAAGGTATACATTTCTAGTAATTGTACGGTTAGATCTCAAATTGTATTTTCAGAAAATGCTCGAATATTTTCATACACTACAAATTTGTCACTACCAAAGAACAACAATATATCATAAATTAAGCAGGCTTATAATGACCTATTAAGATTTTGTTTACATCAACCTTGTAAATATATTTTTTCAATATTTAAAAAAAAAATGTTTACAGGTTAAATCAATAAAAATGACAAATTTAATGATATTTTAAGTGTCATTTATGAGATTTGTTGTTTTTTTAACCCAATCTTTCTTTGTAGAAGGCATAAAGTTTATCATACTGATTTCAGTTAAGGATTCATTAGGTTGAATGTGCATTAAACTAAACACTATTATAACGTCTTAGTTGATAATTCAATATACTTTATTTTTGACAAAACTTTCCATGTTTTGGTAGTGACAGCACATTTCTGGTAGTGACCCCAATACTTAGTTTGCCATAGTTGAATCAGACATTCAACATTTTATGTTAATACAAATAACTAATTATATTGCACATATGCAGTCAGCATGTACACTCACCTAAAGGATTATTATGAGCACCATACTAATACTGTGTTTGACCCCCTTTCACCTTCAGAACTGCCTACATTTTACGTGGCATTGATGAACAAAGTGCTGAAAGCATTCTTTAGAAATGTTGGCCATATTGATAGGATAGCATCTTGCAGTTGATGGAGATTTGTGGGATGCACATCCAGGGCACAAAGCTCCCGTTCCACCACATCCTAAAGATGCTCTATTGGGTTGAGATCTGGTGACATTTTAGTGCAGTGAACTCATTGTCATGCTCAAGAAACCAATTTGAAATGATTCAAGCTTTGTGACATGGTGCATTATCCTGCTGGAAGCAGCATCAGAGGATGGGTACATGGTGGTCATAAAGGGATGGACATGGTCAAAAACAATGCTCAGGCAGGTCGTGGCACTTATACGATGCCCAATTGGCACTAAAGGGCCTAAAGCGTGCCAAGAAAACATCCCCCACACCATTACACCACCATCAACAGCCTGCACAGTGGTAACAAGGCATGATGGATCCATGTTCTCATTTTGTTTACGCGAAATTCTGACTCTACCATCTGAATGTCTCAACAGAAATCGAGACTCATCAGACCAGGCAACATTTTTCCAGTCTTCAACTGTCCCATTTTTTCCTATTTGTAGTGGAGATGAGTGGTACCCAGTGGGGGCTTCTGCTGTTGAAGCCCATCCGCCTCAAGGTTGTGCTGGTTGTGGCTTCACAAATGCTTTGCTGCAAACCTCAGTTGTAACGAGTGGTTATTTCAGTCAAAGTTGCTCTTCTATCAGCTTGAATCAGTCAGCCCGTTCTCCTCTGACCTCTAGCATCAACAAGGCATTTTCTCCCACAGAACTGCCGCATACTGGATGTTTTTTCCCTTTTCAGAGCATTCTTTTTAAACCCTAGAAATGGTTGTGCGTGAAAATCCCAGTAACTGAGCAGATTGTGAAATAATCAGACCGGACCGTCTGGCACCAACAACCATGCCACGCTCAAAATTGCTTAAATCGCCTTTCTTTCCCATTCTGACATTCAGTTTGGAGTTCAGGGGTCTCATTTATAAAGCGTGTGTACGCACAAAACGGGGCTGGATACGTCCGTACGCCAGTTCCCACGCAAAGGTTGAGATCTATAAAAACAAACTTAATGGAAATATTTGCGTAAAAGCACGCAAATTGTGACCCATGCGTACGAACATTTTGGAGACGGAGCGGTTCTGGCGACAACCGATGGTGAGCTGAGGGATTGACAGTAGAATTAATGAAATTAAACATTGAACTTGAAAAGTTGTGCATATTATGGAAGACAGTTTCCACCACGGTTGAGAAAGGGAAAAAATATTATTTAAGTCGAAATAATGACTTAGTATCTCGACATAAAGAGAAACTTACTTGAAATAATGACTTAACTTCTCTGTTTCTCTGCATGGTCAAAGCGTGTAAATGCGAGATCACAGCAAACATGACAAGTTCTGTAAAAACTGCTGTCTTAGTTAAAGTCGTGTAATATATAAAATGCAATCTATAGCAACATGAATTATAAATTATCAGTATATTTTGCACACTTTTCCATGTGCATAGGAAGGCATGGAAGTGGAACTTCAGGTGGTTATTAAGCGAGGTGGTTACCATGATATCGAGGAGCAGATGAAAACTGTTGCATCAAAAATGCACGATTTACAAAACTATCGGATTAACGCTGGATTTATTCGTTAGGTTTATTTGTTAGGTTTAAGTGTAACGTCTTCATAAAATGCATGTGTAACGCTCGGGGTTACGGTGCGAGAATGAGACGGACAGGAACTCAACTCAAAACGTGTTTATTTAAAGTAAAAAACAAAAGCACTTTAAATATAAACAAAACGGCACAAGTTGTGCAAAACTCAAAACACGGGTAAACCAAAAGACTAGAAAATAAACACAAAAGGCACCTTGCGTGCAAACCTGGGAGAACTCGGAGGGGGAAAACATCCACATGAAACACCGGCAGGAAACATCCACAAAACGTCAATCACAGACAAAGACAGGGAGGAAGCCAAGGGGTGAAATACAGTAGGAGATGACGATCACCTGGGGCACACTAATGAACTAGAGACGAGACAGGTGCAGGGAGGGAACGAGAGGCAACACCCACGTGGTAACCAACACACCCACTAACAGTGACTAGACAACCAGGAAGTGACAAAGACCCGACAGCTAGGAAGTGCACACAAAACACCACACCCAGGGCAAAATGGTAACAGTACCCCCCCCCCTCCCGGTAGGCGCGACCTCGCGCCGGAAAGTGCACAACAGGAGAAGGGAGGGCGGGGGACCTGTAGGAGGACAGAACAGGACAGAGAACCCGGAGTGCACACTACAAAAAAAAAACAAAGTCCCATAGAATAATATGGCATCAAGGAGACTAAGAAAACCCAAAACATCTAACTGGTATATCTCAAAACATAAAATAAAGTTCATGAGGGTTTCAGCAAGGCTGGCAGATCTGGAGGGTCCGGCAGAGCCGGCGGTGGGTCAGGCGGGACCGGCAGAGCCGGCGGTGGGTCAGGAGGGACCGGCAGTGGGTCTGAGAGATCTTTCAGACCCGATGGCAGCTCTGGGAGGTCTAGCAGCAAGTCTGGGAGGTCTGGCGGATCAGATGGTGGATTGGGGAGGTCTGGCCGAAGATCTGGGAGGTCTGGCAGATCGGATGATGGGTCTGGGAGGTGTAGGAGCTCTGGCGGATCTGGGAGGTCTAGGAGGTCTGGCGGAGGATCTGGGAGGTCTGGCGGAAGATCTAGGAGGTCTGGCAGATCGGATGGAGGATCTGGGAGGTCTGGCAGCGGGTATGGGAGGTCTGGCAGATCTGACAGAAGATCTGGGAGGTCTGGCAGATCTAATGGCGGGTCTGGGAGGTCTAGGAGCTCTGGCGGATATGGGAGATCTAGGAGGTCTGACGGAGGATCTGGGAGGTCTGGCGGAAGATCTAGGAGGTCTGGCAGATCGGCTGGAGGATCTGGGAGGTCTGGCAGCGGGTATGGGAGGTCTGGCAGATCTGACAGAAGATCTGGGAGGTCTGGCAGGTCTAATGGCGGGTCTGGGAGGTCTAGGAGGTCTGGCGGAGGATCTGGGAGGTCCCAGAAGGCTGGAGGGTCGGGCCACGGCAGTTCCGGCGGCGGCGGATCGAGCCACGGCAGCTCCGGCGGTGGCAGGTCGGGCCTGGAGGGGTCCACGGAGGCCAGGGGAAACAGTTCATTGCGTGCGGCCTGGGGACTCTGTGCATAGCGAGCGGCCAGGGGACTCTGTGCATTGCGATCGCTCTCGGGCAAGGGAATCAGTGCACAAAGTTCGCTCTCGGGCAGAGGAATCAGGTCGCTCTCGGGCAGAGGAATCAGGTCGCTCTCGGGCAGAGGAATCAGGTCGCTCTCGGGCAGAGGAATCAGGTCGCTCTCGGGCAGAGGAATCAGGTCGCTCTCGGGCAGAGGAATCAGGTCGCTCTCGGGCAAGGGAATCAGGTCGCTCTCGGGCAAGGGAATCAGGTCGCTCTCGGGCAAGGGAATCAGGTCGCTCTCGGGCAAGGGAATCAGGTCGCTCTCGGGCAAGGGAATCAGGTCGCTCTCGGGCAAGGGAATCAGGTCGCTCTCGGGCAAGGGAATCAGGTCGCTCTCGGGCAAGGGAATCAGGTCGCTCTCGGGCAAGGGAATCAGGTCGCTCTCGGGCAAGGGAATCAGGTCGCTCTCGGGCAAGGGAATCAGGTCGCTCTCGGGCAAGGGAATCAGGTCGCTCTCGGGCAAGGGAATCAGGTCGCTCTCGGGCAAGGGAATCAGGTCGCTCTCGGGCAAGGGAATCAGGTCGCTCTCGGGCAAGGGAATCAGGTCGCTCTCGGGCAAGGGAATCAGGTCGCTCTCGGGCAAGGGAATCAGGTCGCTCTCGGGCAAGGGAATCAGGTCGCTCTCGGGCAAGGGAATCAGGTCGCTCTCGGGCAGGGGAATCAGGTCGCTCTCGGGCAGGGGAATCAGGTCGCTCTCGGGCAGGGGAATCAGTTCGCTCTCGGGCAGGGGAATCAGTTCGCTCTCGGGCGAGGGAATCAGTTCGCTCTCGGGCGAGGGAATCAGTTCGCTCTCGGGCGAGGGAATCAGTTCGCTCTCGGGCGAGGGAATCAGTTCGCTCTCGGGCGAGGGAATCAGTTCGCTCTCGGGCGAGGGAATCAGTTCGCTCTCGGGCGAGGGAATCAGTTCGCTCTCGGGCGAGGGAATCAGTTCGTTCTCGGGCGAGGGAATCAGTTCGTTCTCGGGCGAGGGAATCAGTTCGTTCTCGGGCGAGGGAATCAGGTCGCTCTCGGGCGAGGGAATCAGTTCGTTCTCGAGCGAGGGAATTCTCCGCTTGCCTCGTTTACGGCGGCTGCGGCGCGGCGGCTCAACCACGGAACCTGGAGGTGTTGACTTGCTCAATTCAGCCGCTCTACGGTTGTAGCTGTTCAAACACTGGAGAGCGGCTTCAAGCCAACTTAAGCCGGAGATGTCTGGCAATCCCTCCGGGAAATGCCGCCTGGCACCGAGCCAAAACAGGGTCCGAATGGCATCATTCGGTATATCGGTCCGACTGGCCACGTAGACAAATTCACAGGCGAACTGACCAAAATTCAAATCCGTCCTCTGGGCAATAGTCAAGAGCTGTGGGTCACAATCCATGCTACCACAGACGTGTCTTATAGGGCGACAACCCTGGTCCGTGATTCTGTAACGCTCGGGGTTACGGTGCGAGAACGAGACGGACAGGAACTCAACTCAAAACGTGTTTATTTAAAGTAAAAAACAAAAGCACTTTAAATATAAACAAAACGGCACAAGTTGTGCAAAACTCAAAACACGGGTAAACCAAAAGACTAGAAAATAAACACAAAAGGCACCTTGCGTGCAAACCTGGGAGAACTCGGAGGGGGAAAACATCCACATGAAACACCGGCAGGAAACATCCACAAAACGTCAATCACGGACAAAGACAGGGAGGAAGCCAAGGGGTGAAATACACTAGGAGATGACGATCACCTGGGGCACCCTAATGAACTAGAGACGAGACAGGTGCAGGGAGGGAACGAGAGGCAACACCCACGTGGTAACCAACACACCCACTAACAGTGACTAGACAACCAGGAAGTGACAAAGACCCGACAGCTAGGAAGTGCACACAAAACACCACACCCAGGGCAAAATGGTAACAGCATGAGTACATGTGTTAATATTAACACATATTTCGCGAATGCTCTTTGATGTGCAGGTTCATCTTAAAGAGTCACCATAATACAATAAAATACAATAATATAATACATCTTATATAACAAATATATTTGTTATAAATGTAACAAATTATATATTCTATAATTCCTCTGTTTGAAGTCCATGGATCACTGTGCTGCTGCTTGTTCATACACAAAAATACAAACAAATAAAATATTGAATACTATGGAATCCCCTCTTATATACTGATGATTTAACTGACTTTAACAGCAGTTTTACAGAACATGTCATGTTTGCTGTTATCTCGCATTTACAGGCTTTGACCATGCGGAGAAGCACGAGAGGTTAAGTCATTATTTCGAGAATGTTTCTCGTTATTTCGAGATACTAAGTCAATATTTCGACTGAAATAATCGTTTTTTTTTTTTTTTGTCTCAACTGTGGTGGAAACGGACTTCCATACGCATATAGACCTATCCATATAACCATTAACATACAAATCACTTTCAATCCTCATATAAAACGTCCTATAAAACATGCATGTCCACAATAGCAATATACTGTATATAAATAAATGGTAATAAATTATCAAATAAAAGTGTATCAATTTAATTTATTTTACTTTCACTTGCTAATGACCTATGGGTTTATGTACATTGTCTGATTCGTATGAGCAGGGGTAAAGGATTTAATGTGATCGCTGTAAACATAAATACACAGTGACACACTGCATCTACGGCATGATGGATGCGCTGGCATTGCTGGAAGACTATGCCAATGGCAGTTGGTGTTGCCATATTCCAATGCCAATGGCAATACACTCTGTCGGTGACTGGCGAGACTTATTTCCTCCCACTTTTAAGTCGGACCTCTTCTTTTTTTATTTCGGGAACCGTCTGGTCAGCTGAACCAACTGCATTTACAGCGGTTGTCACATGCTGCCATTCCACACTTTTTTGTGTGTGTTAGTGACGCCAATACTATGGCTACCAAACAAAATAAATGTCCTTTACTCCACCTCTGTCACAAGAACCTCCGTTTCGGTGTCTGTGAAATTTCCATTGGTGCCATTTTTATGCATGAAGAACCTCTTGCTCCTTTATATTAATATGCACAGCATTATTATAATAATCATGAGCTGATTTGCATGGGCTATATATGGTTGAAATGGGGCGGGTAAAGGGCGGGATGTCGATTTTTTCACGTGCGCAAATTATCAGTTAGACTGTGGTTTATAAATGGAAAACTGCGTGCAGGTGTAAACTTTTAGTAAGGATCCTACGCACAGTTTTATAAATGAGACCCCAGGAGATTGTCTTGAACCCTAAATGCATTGAAGCAACTGCCATGTTGATTAGATTGATTAGAAAATTGCATTAATGAGAAATTGAACAGGTGTTCATAATAATCCTTTAGGTGAGTGTATAACATTCATTCAGATAATTATCCAGAACCACATAGAGACACTAGTCTCTAGTCTCTTGTAGTCTTTCTAGGCATTAATATCATAGAAATTAACATTTTTGACAACAACCTAACAATCCAACGCTATCATTCTATCTATAACCCCTCCTGTTCGAATCGCCTGCTCCAAGCTGGACTCAAACCCTGGTCCGCTGGTATGAGAGTCAGACTGTTACATATCATTGACTGCACCCTTAATTGTAACCTTATCACATTACATAATTTTAACTTGCATACTAAAACGCTACTAAAAAATACTGCAGTAGTAATGATTTGCATAATTGTAAAAAAAAAAAAAAAAAGTTGAGAAAACTTACAAGTCAAAGGCAACCAGCTGCAGGACATTTTTTAGTTTTCTCAACTTAGAGCCAATAGTTGTACAAACTTTGTTTGAGTTATCTCAACTTTTTTCCCTTTTAAATAGTTGATTAAACTTTAAAAGCTGAATTTGTCATACAAAACATCAGTTGGATTTTTTACAGTGTACACAATTTTAGTTTATTACGGAATAATAAAGCATTATGTGTTCCCTTTTTTCACTACCAAAACAATGATGTCACAACTGAAACTTCAAGACATGTTTTGGACGTGACTGTTTTGGTAGTGACAATTTTAGATCATTTTGAGCCTAGCTCGAAGATGCAAATCAGCACATGGTTAACAATCAGTGGTCAGAACAGTGGTACACATATAAAAAAATACATTTTATGGAATAACATCCAAAAAAAGTTTTCTTAATAGCAGAAAAAATGTGTTTGGTAGTGACATTCCTTAAAGTTACACACAGATTTTCAGACTTTAGAACACATTTACCTCAACATGATTAGATCAATCTACTCACCATATAGCATATGAGAGAGAGGGACATAGGAATATTTCCTGATCAAAAATGTAGAGCTGTGGTTAAAATCAGTCTCACCCAATGGACTAAAACATTCAGTGGTTTGGTAGTGACATGAAAATACGGGACATGTTTTTTTTAAGATTCACGATTTAAAAATAAACTAAAAAAAAAAAAAAAAGTAACTTCATTTTTTAAAACAAAACAAAAGATGCGTTTAAAAACAAGAATGGAAAAAAATTGCAAAAAATATTTAAATATCATTTTCACAAGTTGAAATTTACATGTAAGGGTTTGGGACAGCCACCTCCTAATTGAAAGTACCCAATACATGATGCTATTATAAATATAAAGCTTTTAAATATTTTAAATATTATTGTGTGTTTCAATAAATAATTTAAGGATCTTAGTAAACATCTAAGACAGTGATTCCCAAACTGTGGTCCGCGGACCACTAGTGGTCCGTGAGGGTACTGCAGGTGGTCCGTGGAAAGGCAAAATAATATTTTACCTTCATTTTACCAGGAAATTCCCATAAGAATTAAGGAATATGTAGGCCTATATTGATATAACATTTACATTAAATTGTCAAGTTATTCTGCGATTACTAAAATAGGCCAGTGGTGTTCGGAAAATAATGTTGCTATGGAAATAAGCCTGTTGTTCAAAATAACCTGTGTTGGGTGCTGCCCCTTTAAGGACGCTAATTCGGTTGCCATGGTGATCAACGCACAACAAAACAAACCCACTGAGGGAAAGAAAGGTTGTCATGTTAAAACCACGCTAAACTTTTACTTCAATTACAGTTAAAAATTACAATTTAAACTTTATATTCCCAGCGTAGTGAGTAATTAATATGTTGTTTTAAGTAAATTAATAATTTCTGATTTGAAATTAGCGCCTAAACGTCTAATAGTATACGCTTGTTTTTTATGTTTATGTAGCTATTTACTGTGTTTTAAGTTGCTTGTTGAAATGTTAATGCAGTATATGTTACATTTGGCTGATAAACAAAGTTTAGTATGCGTTTGTGACGCAGAGAATGTTTGATGATGTAAATAATACTAATTGTAGATTGTTTTTGTTTTGACCACACACATATGCACATAGCCACAGACATGCACAAATACTCAACAAACTTTAACTACTATAACAACGACCAAATGTGTATATTGTTAGTTCTGCACAAGAGGAATAAAAGACAACATAAAAATCCAACTTAACGTTATCATTTCATTGGTAACAACCTGATTATGCCCTCAGGCACATGAGTAAATAAATTAAATATGTGGCAGCCCTTGTGTGGAGTAAACTTTCTTTTAACAAGCCTGTTGTCAGGGTTCTTCCACATTCGGTCTAGTCATTTCTTGGTTTTGTGGCAGAGCTCTGACACTGCCGTTATGTCTCTAGTTGTGTGTGTGCGTGCGCGCGGCTTCGAGTACTCGAGTCGCGTGCGCGCGCGCGCCTGTGACGTATTTTGTGCGAGTTATGATACCCGGTCCCGATACTTTGGTCTGGTTCAGTTTCGTTTTGGATCGGGATTCGGGATTTCATAACTCGTGTGTTCGTCCTTGTCGTGAGACAAGTGTCTTGCTCATTCTCACGCGCTCTACGTTATGTGAGTGGGCGCGGTTTCACGCTCTGCTCGTACCGCGGGCTCTCGTGTCCTTGTCCTGTGTTGTAAGCACGCGGTTCGTGTTTACGTCGGCCACGTGCTTTCATGTTGTTTTTTTTGTGATGCATCTTTGTTTAATGTCAACACGCGGCGATTCGCATTGGCTGTGTTTGTCTCGTCAATGTGTAACCCTCCCACCTTGTTTCCCTGCTTTAGTTTGATTTGTTCCCAGCTGTGTCCCATTCAATTACCGTTCCTCATGTGTGTACTTAATCCACCGTGTCTGTTTTCTTGTGCTGGTTTCTCGTCGTTTATGGTTGTGTGGTCCTGCCTCTTGTCAAGTTCTGTCAAGTTTCCAGTCCAGTTAATGTTCAAGTCTAGTTCATGTTCTAGTCCTAGTCCTGTTTTCCCCCTCGGGGTGGTATTTGTTCTGTTTTATTTTTCGTTTTTGTAACAATAAAATCCCCATTCGTCTGCAACATTGAGTCCTCGTCACATCCCTTCACCCAACCTGACACCTGTTGCACACTGATGTGATGACTAGTTATAGTAGTGCTAGTAAGCCTATTTAGAGGTGCGGATTAATTCAGGTAAGACTGTGTGTAGACCTTTTATTATGTGTGTTATGAGGTGGTCCGCAAAATTTTTTGATTACAAATAGTGGTCCACACACACAAAAAGTTTGAAAACCACTGATCTAAGATTTGAATATTTAAATGCTTGTCAAATGTATTTTTTGGATGGGGGACACCAAATGTCACCAATTCTGTAGAATGGCCCATATATATATATATATATATATATATATATATATATATATATATATATATATATATATATATATATGTGTGTGTGTGTGTGTGTGTGTTTCATGCAATTGTAACAGTTTAATTTTATATATAAAATACAACTTAAAAATAAAACTCTATAATATAAAATTATTCAGTCACGTATTCCTGTGTTTGAGTTTTTCGGCCACTTGTCAGTCACCATGGACACTAACTGTCGTCACAGCTGGACAGCACATCACAGTCGGTTGTTGTTTGTGTTTAGACACATTTTTGCTTTACCAGTGTCATAGTGGAGTATGTTTGTTTGTTTCCATTAAAACCCTTTTGGTAATTTTTTAACTCTCCTTCACCGTCGTCATCTTCACCATTGCAACAATTGTATTTATAGTTATAAATCAATTTATAATGCATATCGTGATGCTTATGCAATTGTATCTACACAACTACTGAACATTTGAGATATAAAATATACAAACAATCAAATTCAAAATTGTTTCATTCTAACGGAACTATTAGTAAAGAAATATATATATAATGTTTTTTTTTCTGGTAAAATATTTTCCCTTTTGAAAGGGAGCTCGCACTGGAGGGCTAGAGGGCTATATGCCTCCGGAGCTTACTTGTGTCTGAATTACAGTTAAAAGTAACTCCATGTAACAAAACGTGTTTTAGGTAACTAGTAAAGTAACATTACTTTTAAATTACAGCAATTAAATAAATATTGAATATCTCAAATTGACCTTCTGTATTTAATCTCACTTTATTCACTTTATTATGAGTGTAATGCAAACATACTGCAGCTAAACTGTTGGCATTTTTATTTGACCGACCCTGACATTCACAACTTCTTATATTGCTTCATGGGATAGTAAAGTGTCCATTCAGTGGACAAGATCGCCCAAGACTCATCACACCTAACTGCTCTCGAGACACACCAGGCTGTGTTGAACATCTTGGCATCCGGGGTATCAAAAAAGCGTTGAGATAACCAACCAGATAATCGCCGAATATGGCGATTTATTTGATGAAGCAATCGGCATGCTATAAAATGTACATACACTGTATATGTTTGCTAACAACAAAAGGCATATGTGCCTCAACTGACAGCAGAGATTTACCAGTTTTTTACAATAAAAAACACCTTCGATTCTCGATTCAAACCTTTAATTATATTCTCCAACATTGCAAACAATTTCGCTCACAGCTTAAACAGTCGTAATATATGTGTGAGGTCATCACGCTGTACTAGATTGCATAGTTTATTGCGTTCTGACTGTATATTGTGCTGTCTCAACAAATTTCACTTCGTCTTGTCGTTTAACAATCTCGTCTCTTCAATCCGCAGCGGCGCTGAGCAGACCGCATCATAACAGAAACAGGCATGTGTTTGTGTGTGTGCGGCTGTACTAGATTGCATACTTGCGTTCTGCCCGCGTATTAGTATGCCCGCAAGTATTATCACCAATAAACAGCTTTAACCAGCCTTGTAATTCAGGGTTTGATTCCCACTCCTTCCTGTATCTTTGGGTGTACAGTTTTGATTGAGACATGATGAGCAAGCCAGCTAGTTAACTTATGTCACAGTGAAGCGCACACACACAGTGGATGAGAGTACGTGACTGAGGCTGTGTGAGTCAAACCAATGCAGCGATTTATTTTTGTGCTATGATTTAATTATTTTTTAGACAAAGAACATTTTACATCCCGTACTGGCATGGCGTAATCAGCCAGCGGAAGATTCCCGCACATGCGCGGTTAATTTACACATGGAGGAGTGAACATCTCCTGCTGCGCGAGGACCGGGCTGCCTGTGATTGCTTTGGGATGGGATGTGGCAGCACTCGCTGCTCCTTGAAAAGAGTAAGAACGATATGTGCTTTCACTTCAGAGAGTCTCCAAAAGTCTCCAACAACTCCATTAAAAGTCGTTAGATTTGTCACTAGTCGCTTTTTTGAAAATGTGTGCTAGAGTGGTCTGAAAACTCGCTAAATATAGCGACAAAGGTGCTAAGGTGGCAACAATGACCCTGGTCCTCGTGCAACACGAACTCAGCGCATGCGCAGTGAACTACCATGTGAAGTGGAGAGTTTTTCCCTCTTTTGTCCTCGAGATATAAGATTTTGGGCATTGTAAAAGAATCGACATAACCCACAAGAAAATGCTAAGACAAATAGGGAGTTGTGCGGTTCCACATCAGAAACATCAACATAATAGGATTGGCGAGCTAACTGTGAGTCGAGATAAGTGAACTCCACTGTATATCTCCTTCCCTTCAGACCCTCTTCCCCCATCTCTTCTCTCCAAATGGTGAAATGGTTTGAAACTCACCCAACAGTCTCTATGGTATAATGTGAACCATTATCATACAATGCTATGCATGTTTGGTTTTATTTGAAATGTCTCTGTACCAGTCGCACTAAGGACGTATTCCCATAAGAAGCAAATCAAAACGTTTTAAAGGTTGAAGAGTTTGGCTTATTTGGCTTATTGGGATGGGGTGTCCCTTCCCGGGTCTTTTATGCAAATTGTGTCTTTTCTCAATAACCAAAATGTCAATTTATAACTCATGTTTACATTTGAAAGAGATTTCTGTCATGGTCTGGATATTTAAGGAAATGTTTCAGGAGGCTGATGTCTGGGTTTTGATGGCCAAATCCATCCGTAATGCTGCGTTTCACAAATTCATTCTTATGCATTTTTCTAGTCGAATAATGAACAAATCAGCCCATAATCTTTAGTGTCCTTCAGACACCCAACATTATGTATTTTTCTAAGTTCAGGTATGCATATTTTACTCTATTTCTAAGCATTCAATATTTGTATTGATTATCATTGAATCAGATTATGCAAGGGGCACAATACATATGCCTGCTATGAAACTAATTTCATTAAGCTTTAAAGAATCTAAGGCAATAGTGTCAATTATCCACCTCAATCACAAAAGGTTAATTACCGAAAGTCCAAACAAAAGAAAACATCCAAAAATAACTCCAGTATAGAAGAGAGGAGGAACCGGGGAACAGGAAGCAGGAGAGTGACGCAGGGACGCAATGGGGAAATCACAGCACATTTGATCCAAACAGAAGGTCCAACACAGTCAGAGAAGGCGGCAGGCGGCAGGCGGCAGGCGGCAGGCGGCAGGCGGCAGGCGGCAGGCGGCAGGCGGCAGGCGGCAGAAGAACTTCCAACTTCAAACCTACACCAGGGTTCTGCAACGATCTGACAAACAGGTGAGTGAGAGAGGTGGTTAAATAGGGAGAGAGGATTAGGTGCAGCAGGTGGAAGTGATAATGATGTAATCAATGACCATGCCTCCAACACAACCACACAAACATAGAGAGATAATGAATCAATGAACCCATCAACCGTGATGGGAGATAGCAACACTTTTGCCTTCAGAACTGCCTTATTTCTACATGGAACTGATTCAACAAGGTGCTGAAAGCATTCTTTAGAAATGTTGACCCATATTGATAAGGTAGCAAAGGTAGCATCTTGCAATTGATGGAGATTTGTGGGATGCACATCCAGGGCACGAAGCTCCCATTCCACAATATCCAAAAGATGCTCTATTGGGTTGAGATCTGGTGATTGTGGGGGCCATTTTAGTACAGTGAACTCATTGTCATGTTCAATAAACCAGTTTGAAGGTGTGCCAAGAAAACATCCCCTACACCATTACACCACCATCACCAGCCTGCACTGCGGTAAAAAGTCATGATATCCGTGTTCTCATTCATTTTACACCAAATTCTGAATCTATCATCTGAATGTCTCAACAGAAATCGAGACTCATCAGACCAGGCAAAATTTTTCCAGTCTTCAACTGTCCAATTTTGGTGAGCTTGTGCAAATTGTAGCCTCTTTTTCCTATTTGTATTGGAAATGAGTGGTACCCAGTGGGTTCTTCTGCTGTTGTAGCCCATCCACCTCAAGGTTGTGTGTGTTGTGGCTTCACAAATGCTTTGCTGCATACCTTGGTTGTAACGAGTGGTTATTTGAGTCAAATTTGCTCTTCTATCACCTTGAATCAGTCGGCCCATTCACATTCTGACCTCTAGTCATACTAGATGTTTTTCCCTTTTTCCCTTTTCTTTGCAAACCCTAGAAATGGTTGTGAGTGAAAATCCCAGTAACTGAGCAGAAATACTCAGACCGGCCCATCTGGTACCAACAACCATACCACACTCAACATTGCTAAATTCAGCTTTCCTTCCCATTCTGACATTCAGTTTAGATTTCAGGAGATTGTCTTGAAAAGGACCACATCCTTGAATGCATTAAATCAACTGCCATGTGATTGGTTGATTAGATGATTGCATTAATTAGAAATTGAACAGGTGTCCCTAATGATCCTTTAGGTGAGTGTATAAGCTAGTGTGTTCCAAAACAATGACAGAATTTGCATTCATAACGTAAGCATTCAAAACATACTGTCGTAGTCAATTCAGCTTCACATCAAATTTTCGGTTATATTAAATGCTCTCTAGAATCTAACGTGTTGTGCCCCAATATTATAAATAGATGCTGAAGCTGTGGCTAAAACTGTTCACATATTCACTCTAACACTTGTTCACACATTTGATTTATTTATAGCCTATGGTGAATGGTACATATAGTGGTTGGGAACGATTCACGGTGTAAATACAGTATGTTTTCCATTGGAGCAAATTAAGTCTGGTTTTGTGTTGGTGTCACACAAACCGACGAGGTACGCACACAGACACCTCTTGTTCAGAGACATGATTGCACAGAGCGGATCATATGCGCTAGTCACCACAGACCACAAACCGTATCAGACCCATTCTGCAAGGAGTGCTATATTTTAAGCCAGAGATGCCCAAACTAGTGCCCACGGTAACCTTTGATTTGGCCCGCCGTACCGTCCGAGGAGAGAGAGAGACAGACAGACAGACAGACAGTTGAACTACATCAGAGTAAACTGAAATTAAATGTTTAAATTAAATGTAAGTTAATAAGAAAAAAATAATATAAATGTGCAATTCAAGGCGCAGCACTGCGTGCTTTGCGACACATGACGTCAATAAATGTCAACAAATTAAACGCAATAATGGAGAAATCAAGGCAGCGGCACACAGACAAGAGATTTTTTTTTTAAAGCTGGCCAAGATGAGTTTTTATTCACATAAGTCAAATCAAAGGTAATATGTCTAGTTTGCAAACGGTCTGTTGCTGTTTTAAAAGAGTACAATATCCGTCGTCATTATGAAACAAAACATTGTGCAGCTTTCTCAAAGTACAGCGGCGAGACGCCAAAACAGCAGACTAACGAACTGCTTGCTGGACTTCGATCTGAACAGAGCGTGCTGCTGCGTCCTTCATCATCAGTGATACTGGCTCTACAGTTTGGCAGTACAGTGATTCCTCGTTTATTGCTGTTAATGTGGACCGGAACCAGTGTTCTATGGGTGAAAATCCGTGAAGTAGGATCGGCCAATCAGCTCACGGGATACATCCACTCGTGCTCTCATTGGTCGAGCCGGGAACCAATCATGTGTCTTGTTTGAGTGCTGTGGGAGTGTATAAAGAAAGTTTCTCTCTTTGTCTGGCATCCTGTGAAACCGTTTCTCTCGCATCAAAATTAAACAACGCTGCTTTGAGCAATACAGTTGTACATGGCGGTATTTTTGTTTATTTATTTATTAAAATTTTGGAAAAATCCGCGATGCACTGAGGCCGCAAAGTGGCGAGGGATTACATACCTACCTCTGCGAGCAGACTTTTAGTCTGATGAACTTGAACAAGAGTAAACTAAGAAGCCAAATAACTGACTCTCACCTACATAATATCTTGTCTTTGTCTGTAAGTCAGCTACAGACCAATCTTGAAAAAACTTCTGAAAAATAAGGACCAGCTTCATATCACTTATTAGGCCACTGACATTGCAACCACTGTTTTATTATTGATTGTGTATTTGGCACTGAACTATACTGTACATCAGTGGTCACCAACTTTTTGAAACTGAAGATCACCCTCCTCTGCTTAAATGAGAGGCAAGATCGACTTGTGAGGGGGGGGGGGGGGGGTGCGCGCGCGGAGCGGTCGTCCTGTTGATGGGGGGAGGGTGCGCGCGCGCGGAGAGGAGTTGTAGTCCTATCGGAGCTTGCAGAGCGCGGTGCGTGACAGACTCGCTAATTTGGCAACTGAAACGTTCTTATTTTCGGGAGCTTCCGGGATGGTGATAAAGGACGACCAATCGATCGCGATCGACCGGATGGCGACCAAAGATCGACCAGTCGATCGCGATCGACGGGTTGGCGACCACTGCTGTACATTGAACACTTGGGGATTGTTGTTCATTAAAATGCAAAGCTTTACAAATAAAACTGCATTAGTTAATCATATTAAAGTTGTTATATATATATATATATATATATATTTTTTTTTTTTTTTTTTTTTTTTATATTATGTAATAAATAAACCCATAGCAACTTTAATGTAATACATTTTGATTTTTTGATGCAAAATTTACTTTTGGCCCACGGCTCTCAATGATGTTTGATTTTTGGCCCTTCATAGGAAAAAGTTTGAGCACCCCTGTTTTAAGCAATATGGAAATTAGGAGGAAACTTTGACTAAGCTATGAAATAAATTAAACACTATCGTTGTTTTTTTAAAGGGAAGGAGCTGTTCGATATTTCTCGCCATGTCATCCTATTTAAGTGAAAATTGTCATCAATTCACAATTTAAACATCTGAAATATGCTGTACTTCCTGGCTATATAACTGAAGGTATGCACACAAAACAGAACCTTCGCTGTCAGTTTTGTCTTGGAACATTTTTGTTTTAAGGGCATTTCTTTTCTGTTTGCTCTCCACCCCCCATGCTTTCGCACACAATGTTGATGACTCATTTAATAAGCTCACTTTTTAAAGGACTGTTTCGTAACTGGCAGACTCAGGAATCCATTTGATTCACAAATGAAACATCTTCATTAGCACTGTGATGTAAATTGGAGCCATCTCAAATACGTTGTCAGACAGTGGTGTACAACTTAATTGGAGCCCTTCATATCATTTCAGCCAATGGCCACTACTCTGGCACAATTAATTGGGATTCTACCCAAATACTACGGCTTCATCTGCCACAGCGGTCAAAGTTTTTCCAGAGTTAACCTTTATTACAAGGCAAGACCAGTCAGACAAAGACACTCAAATGGCCTAATGTAAAATCTCTCCTACCCCGTGGGAGAAAAGGAGGTGGACAATTTTATTTGCCCCATGCACTCAGAGGCAGCCGCTTTGTTGTGGGCGTGGTGCTTTCCTGAATTTCCTAACATCTTCCCTACAGTTAAATGAGTAGGCGGTGTTGGATCATGGATACTTCACTTGACAGCATGTCTGGAGGGGTGAGCACGGGTTGTGCTCTTCAAGTCACTTTAATTATGGCACAGCGACAGACCCAGCAGCCTTTAAGGGATGGCAAACTTCACATCACAAACAAGATAAATGATAGATTACCACAGAAGTGAAAACTTGTGAATCATCTCATGTCGAGGACTCTGACTCAGATAACGTGAATGTCAGCTTCTCTGGGTTCACATGTTGAAGGACTAATGCACAAAGAGTACATAAAACACACAACAGCAGAAAGTGATTTAATATAACAGCCCACGTGACTGTAAGTGTGAATGAGTGGCTGTGAAGATCATGCATTAGACTAAGGTAAGCATCACAGCAGTACATATATACACATTTTATGAGCTGTCACTTTAACAATTTTATTTTTCATATATATATTTATATATATATATATGGTGTAAATAAGAGGTTTAACTTAATTGTATTGTATAGCATACCTGCATTCAATTTAATAATAACAATAATACATTTTATTTAAGGACACCTTACAAGACACTCAAGGACACTTTACATGCATATAAAACATTACATTACAAGCAAGAAATAAGCAACTAAAAAAGAAATGAAAAAACACACAAATAAAATGAAATTAAAATTGTATGGGTAAACCGGCCTGTAAAGGTATGTTTTCAAGGGCGATTTAAAAATAGATCGCGTGGCACTGTTTTGAATGTCTTGGGGAAGCAAGTTCCACAACTGAGGAGCAGCATAGCTAAAAGCTTGAAATCCCATGGAAACTAGACGCATGTGTGGAGGAACTAAAGGGGGAGTATGGATGAGGATCTGAGGGTTCGAGAGGGAGTATGTGTAGAAAACAGATCAGTGAGATATGATGGAGCCAGGTTATGCAGAGTCTTGTAAACTAGGAGGAAGATTTTAAATTTGATGCATTGTTTTACAGGAAGCCCATGCAGTTGTTGTAGAACAGGAGATATGTGTTCCGATTTACCTGTTCTGGTAATTAATCGTGCAGCTGATTTCTGCACTAACTGTGTCACAACTGCTAGAAAAGACGCTGTTTGCAAGTTTTGCAAGTTTAGTGAGTTTATTGTGAACATGGAAATAAAAAGTCCAGTGAAGTGAAGGAGAGTTAGTTCCAAATGGCGGCCGGGCGGGACACAGGAAGCGCGAGCACGGGCTGCAGTGACGCAGGGACCACAGTGGCCAGGGAACGGGACAGAATCCACGGCAGACCGTCAGCGAAGATCACCAGGAGTGTGGAACACAGGAGGACGAAGGCTGCGTGATCTGAAACAAACTGACTACGGGACGTGAGTGAAGGGTGGATGATATAGGGAGAGGATATGATGTACAGCTGGTACGGAATGAAAGGTAATCAGTAACCACACCTCCACAATATCGCAAAACAAGGGGGAAGAGTCGATGAACCCCTGAACCGTGACAAACTGTAACTTATGTAGAAGTTTATGTGGAAGACCGAAGAAGAGAGCATTGCAGTAATCAATACGTGAAGTGACCAGAGCATGGACCAGGATGGCAGTGCTCTTCAATGAGAGGGAAGAGCGGAAGCGATTGATGTTTCGTATGTGATAGTAAGCCGACCGTGTAATGTTGTTAATATGTGCTTCGAAGGATAAAGTACTGTCAAAGATAACACCCAGGCTCTTAACTTGTGTTGAAAGAGCAACTGTAGAACCATCTATTCACAAAGAAAAAACACTGGTCTTAGACCCTGTCCACACGGAGACGCGGATCACTGCATCCGCATACATTTCTTATCGGATTGGCGTTCCGTCCACACGCATCCGGCGATTTGGGAGACTGAATCCGCTCACTTTTTATACCGGGTCCTAAAGTGGATAGATCTGAATCCGACACCCTTGCGGACTCGTGTGGACGGCTAATCCGTATATTTGTTTGTTTACCGATGATGTCATCACATCACGTGTCGGCTGCGTCACAGTAACAGCAACAGTGTTGCCAGATTGGACTGAAAAGCGTAGCGCTGCTACAGCTTAAAACCCTCCCATTTAAAAAAAATACCAGCCCAAAGTGCGTACTCTTATAAATAATGAAACATTTTGAGCGATTTTATTCATCAAAAACCAGCCCAAATTTTATCAACCAGCCCAATGCATTTTTTCCCGGTCGGACGTGACAAAAAGGTAAATAGCAATCTGGCAACACTGAACAGCAACAGCAATGCGCATGCTCAAAGTCTTCTTCTCTGTGTATAGTGTATTATCTGTGGCAGAATTACAGCGCCCCATACTGGTCTGGCATATAAACTACACCGGATTCAGTCGGTTTCATTGGTATCGTGTGGACGCTGATATTTTTTGTTTTGAACGAGGAAAAAAAAGATTGGATAAGGAACGCGCCGGCATCGTGTGGATGTGGCCTTAGACAGGTTATTTTTTGTTCCAACAAGTAGTATTTCTGTTTTATTGCTGTTTAGTTTAAGAAAATTACTCAAAAACTATGTTTTTACTTCTGCCAGACAGTTAGAAAGAGAGGAAGGTGGAAGTTCAGAAGTAGGCTTGGAAGATAGATAGAGCTGTGTATCGTCGGCGTAACAATGAAAATGGATTCCTAAAAATGTTTCCTTGTGGGAGTAAATAGATGATAAATAGTAAAGGGCCCAGAACTGATCCCTGTGGGACACCTGTGATGGATACCTGAGATGCAACAACCTTTTACAGAATTTTAGATAAGAATGTCAAATTGGAGAATGGACGGAATTTTTTACAACTATTTGGATCAGTACCTGGCTTCTTAAGTTCAGGAGTTATTAGTGCATTTTTGAATAAGTAAGGGACAATACCAGAAGTAAGAGAACAATGAATAATCTCGGTAATGAAATACAAAAGAGCTGGCAAACAGACTTTTACTAATTTAGCTGGAAGAGGGTCCAACTGACTAGTAGTAGGTTTAGATTTCAGAATAATTGAGGTTATCTCACCTTCTGGGGCAAGTAAAAAGGTAAAGAGAGTAGAACTAAATGGTGGTGTAAATGTCGAATGAGATGCTAAATCAGTAGGCAACAGGGACTGGTGAATATTTGTGTTTTTTGTATTGAAAGAAATCAAAAAAGCATCACATAATTCAACTGAGTGTAGGTGTGATGGCAAAGAATCTGAAGGCTTTGAGATTTCTTTCAGAACTGAGTAAAGAGTTATTGAGTTAGATGAGAGTAATAATCAGATTTAGCTAAAGTAATAATAATAATAATAATAATAATAATAATAATAATAATAATAATAATAATAATAATAATAATAATAATAATAATAATAATAATAATGATGATAATAATAATAATAATAATAATAATAATAATTCATTACATTTATATAGCGATTTTTATCAAAGTATCTCAAAGAGCTTACATGGACGGGGGAATTTCCTCAACCGCCACTAGAGTGCAGCATCCACCTGGATGATGCGACGGCAGCTATATTGCGCCAGAACGCTCACCACAAACCAGCTTATGGGTGGAGAGGAGACAGAGTAATGAAGCCAATCAGAGAATTGATAATTTTGTAATAGCAATTTTATAATTTTTCATGTGCTCAGAATACGTCTTTGTGTACAAAAAGTCTTGTTTTCACAAAAAGTCGTTCCAAACAGCAGCCTCAAGCTTTCCCTCAGATCAGGGGTGTACCAGGGGGCAGAATTAACAAATGAGACAGACCTGTTTTTTACAGGTGCATGAATATCAAGAGGTGATTGAAGCACGTCATTATAATGGCATACCAGTTCATCAGGAGTTGTTAAATTGTCAATACTGGAGAGGGTGGCCAATCCATCTGTAAATGCCGAAATGTCAATGTTTTTGAGATTCCGGAATGAGATAGTACGATGTTGGTTATACTTAAATAATGTTAAGCAGGCTTTAAAAGATACCAACACATGATCAGAAAAGGTTAAGTCAGAAGACGTGCAGTTGTGTGGAGTGATACCAGAGCAACAGACAAGATCAAGTGTTTGGCCCTTCAAATGTGTAGGAAAACTTACAAATTGTTGGATGCCAAAGCCATCAAGGCAAGATAAAAAATCCTTTGTATATGTACTATTTACATTGTCGACATGTATATTAAAATCTCCAGTCACAATCACATTACCAGACAGAGAACAAGTACTTTTTCACACCTTTGTATATATACAAAGTTGTGGATCAAGTGTTGTAGTTTTCTCTTCATAAATATAACTCTTCTGAAAGGTCTTTGATGCCGGAATATAGGTTTTATTCTTCCAAACAAAACCGAGTCGATCTGCAGATCTCCTCACAACACAAAGTAATCCCCCATTATATACCCCATGTCCTTAGACAATCCCAAACATGTCATGTGACTGTCCCTTTCGTACATTGTTTCTTGGCCTGAATTCAACATTCTGCCCATTCATGGATTTTAACACTCTATGCTCATACATGACTCAAGACCATATATTAAACACTCAGAGTCCTGAGAAAGGTGCATCCTGTTTTTTTGCAGTCTCATCACTTTTACAGCTGAATGCTATCCTACAGATACAACAAAAGGAGTTTCCTGTTTTTCCCAGGAGGTCTCCCATCCTGGTACTAACCAGACTCAACCCTGTTTATCTTCAGTGGGCAACCAGTCTTAGGCTACAGGGTGATATGGCTGCTGGATCATTAATCACCTCATCAGTCTTGTCACCTGTGTATCATACCCTGTTTATACATTCACTTGTGTTTCCCTCTATGTTACCATCTATGTCTTTTGTATGTGCTGATCTCTTTAGACTGTGTATCCAGTTGGACTATCATTCCTTTTTTACACAAGAAGTTCCCTTTTTATTTACATATATGCAAGTGTTTGTTTTATTAAAAATATTACAGTTATTCCTGTTTTCCGTTCCTTTGTCATCTATCTGCACCTGCACTATTTGCCTAACACTTACATTAATTTGATCTTGAACAATTAATTAGTCAACGTTATTACTCCACCCCCTGTGTGACATCAATATTGACAATATATCAATATACAGCTACATTGTTGAACTTATGTAGCTTCAAGCAATGAATGTGAGACAGTTACTGTGTTTTTAGGACTTGTGCAATTGTATAGTAAATAAAGGTACCCCGGGTCAATAAGTGAAACCTCAGTGAAGTGAAGTGATAATAAAATAAATTAAAAATCAATTTTGTAAAACACAATTTTGTTTAAAACAATCATGCTCTGATGCATCAAACATTCTTGGCCTTCTCTCCATAATACGCACTGAGATTACATGGTTTTCTATGGTAACTCATTGAGACACTGTATTAAACTCTAGAAGCAATCAAGACAACAATAAATTAGTCTGTCAGAACTCTAAATGCAGAACCATAGAATTCAGAATAGCACTGCTTCAATATGAAAGTTGTAATTATTAATAAGAGCATTAGTAATAGAGTAGTCGTTTGTGTGCACTTGAGAAGGAACAGAACTTAAAAACACCAAAACATCAGAAGAAAAAAAAAACATATTTAAAGAATTTAACTGTGTAATTAATGCAGTCTGAATACAGAAGTCCCTAACAGGCACACTTTGTTGTGACACCTCTACCATCACCTCAAATTGTGCCTGCCTCAGTGCCTAAGTATATGACGAATTGTGTTGATAGCATTCATTTGCAGTTGGTCTATGAAATTAAGCTTTTCCAAGAGCAATACCAACATTCAGGGATTCCATGAAGCAGAACGTGTGTGTGTATAATTAATCATGGTGCAGATATACCACAGATACTAAATGAGGTAACCATGGAAACCTGGAGACAAAGCAGTGTGTGTATGGTATATGACTGTGTGTGTGTGTGTGTGTGTGTGTGTGTGTGTGTGTGTGTGTGTGTGTGTGTGTGTGTGTGTGTGTGTGTGTGTGTGTGTGTGTGTGTGTGTGTGTGTGTGTGTGTGTGTGTGTGTGTGTGTGTGTCTGGTGGTGGTGGGGGGGGAGATGTCAGTGACAACTTCAACTATCTTCGTTATGTAACTTGGAAGACATAACTGCAGACTTAAGGTTCTAGCTTAACCATTCTAGCTATATTTTTTTAAAGGGGACATATTTTACACTTTTGAAGCATTTTTTTCCCCTACTTATATTAGCACCAAAAATCTAATTTATATCCATGTGACCATTTGCTATGACCCTTTCAATAAAACTGGGTGTTGCTACTTTACATTTATGACATCTGACAAGTATATTTATGAAAACTATGTTTAAATCTCCTCAAGTTAGTATTTAAGCAATTTTTTTTTACATTTTTTCAAAAATAACTAAAGGCAGTAATAATAATTTAAACAGTATATGTTATTTGTGTTAAAACAGCCTTTCCATACACTTTTTAATATGTAAATTACTACAACAGTTTGTACAACAGTGTACAGTATAAAATATGAATTGGTCCTGTCAGACTAATACCCAAAGTAAAAAAAAAGACCTGTTTGGTCTGTATCATACCAAAACTTTTCAGGGCTCTGTCACTTCGATTTTGTTTTCTAGTGTTTCGGTGACAGAGCTCTGACACTGTCCTATTGTCATGTCTTTGTGGGACCGCGCGGCTTTGAGTGTCTTGAGTCGCACAGTCTCTTGTCTGTGAAGTGTCTTGTGTGTGAGCGGTGATGTTCGATTACGACACTTTGGTCTTGTCAGTTTTGGTTTTGTGTTGGGATTCAGACGTTCATGGCCCATGTGTTTGTCGCGGTTGTGAGTGCTCGAGCCACGTGCTGTCTTCTCCATGTGTATTGTTGTGAAGCACGACGTTCGTTCTTATCTCGCCACATGCTTCCATGTCATGTCTCGTGTTGTTTCATGTGGATATGCGGATTCTTTACATTCATATTGGCTGTATGTTCTAGTCCGGTCATTGTTTTACCCTGCTCGTCTTGTTGCCTCATTATTGTTTGATTTGCCCCACCTGTCCTCTCTCATTCACCCGGTCTTATGTTCTCTATTTATATCCCTCTTGTTCGCTGTTCTGTGCTACTTCCTTGTCTACTCTGGTGTTGTGCATACCTAGTCCACTCAAGCCCACTCAAGTCCACTCAAGCCTTGTCGATTCAGTTGAGTTGTGTTGTGTCGAGCTTATTTTTGATTACGTAAAGTCTAGTTCTTTCTATGTTTTTCCCCTTAGGATATTTTTATGTTTGTACCTTATTTATTTATTTTTATTATTAAAAAGCCCTTCTCATCTGTACATGAGTCCTCGCCTCATCCCTTCCACAATCCCTAACAGAAACTATAGTAAATATTGGACCGTTACTGATAAGGTGTGTTGAATTGTTCCTAACATTTACAAAAGTAAGCAACTAGTTTAGCAACTAGTTTGAAATCAAGCATGTTACCCTTAATCAAAGGACCCATGTGGCAAGGCTAAAACAAAATGTCACTAGACTTTACTTGGTTTGTTTCATCAAATTCAGTAGCTCAGATTTGAACAGTCTTCCGTTTAGTCTTCAATGAGCAGAAATCATGTAGTGTGTGATTTGCAACAAACTTCAGTCTCGGATACAAGCTCCCCTGCGGTTTTTCAAAGCCTTTGCTTATTGGTGATCTTACTTATATAGTTGGCCTTTCAGGCTGTGAAGTTCTGAAATATAAGTCTGCAGTATTCATTAGAGATCCATATAATCTACAGAAGGCTTCCTGCAATGTAATCAATCTAGTTTGCTTCCCACTAAAGTTGTAACCAAGAGAAAATAATACAGATACCACAGTAATAGGCAAGATGTTTTGACAAACTGATTTTTAGGTTGAATTTAAGGATTAACTAATAACGTTTGAGAGATTGTAGATCTAATTCACAAGAAATGGCTGTGTTCAGAATAGTTGGGCAGGAAGTTGTGTTTGACATTTGAGCTACTTAGTACAAATTAAAATTTGAGCAACAGGATGTGCAACATGATTGTATTGCATTCTGAGCTGATCTCATTGAACAAATTTTTGAAGGGGCCAAAAATATTTTGTGAACATGATCATAAATTCTGTTGCTGTCTGGGAACTTGACTGGGAAAAAAAAAATTGTCAGGGAAAGTGTTAACATATGTTTCATCCAGTATCATTTTCATAAGAACACAGGACACATTTTAAACTATGAGGAATAATATAAATTAATTACCAAAGGTGTGGGGGAACCAGATACATTTTTCTATTAAAAACACAAGGTTACACTTAATTATTGTTTCACGCCAGCTTACCTGTCAAAAGACAAAAACACACTTTATTCACACAAACCTGTTAATAACGGGCAATCATTTACTCTACCCTTTCCTTCCAGTCTCATATTTTCTCTGTAACTAAATCTGCATTCTTTCACCTACGTCGCATTGCCCAACTACATCCCTTTATCAGTACCAAAGATGCTGAAACCATCATCCATGCGTTTGTCTCATCATAACTTGATTACTGTAATGCTCTTTTAATTGGTCTACCTGCTAGCTCCATTTCCAGATTATAATACATTCAAAACACTGCTGCTAGAATAATTATCCACAACAAGCGCTCTGCTCACAGCACTCCAATTTTGTATGATCTTCACTGGCTTCCAGTAGGCTACCATATCAAAATCAAAATTCTTCTGCCCACTTTTAAATCTCTGCACTGCTTGGCTCCCCCTCTGTAATATGCTCAGTTTCCACAACTGAGCAAGCCATAGGCGACAGCGGCAAGGAACCAAAACTCCAACAGGTGACGGAATGAATGAAGAACGCAATGGAGAAAAAACCTTGGGAGAAACCAGGCTCAGTCGGGGGACCAGTTCTCCTCTGGCCAACAGCCAAACAGTACATGATTGTTATATTAACAACAATTCAAGTCCAATATTAAGTCAAATTTGGTCGGGTTGCAGAAGGGTTCATGATCGTCACAGGGGAGGGTCTTGTAGAGTCATGGTCCATGGCATTGAGTATCCCAGCCTATGCTGGAGGCAACTGTTGAGACAACAACATGCATGGACATTTGTACAATAGAAAAGCAAGTTCCGATCACAGGCTGAAATTATGACGGCCAAACTGAGTAAATTCCATTAGATGTGTGCCATATTGCCATGACTATCTTGGAACCTGGTTGCGATATTCCTGTGTTTGCATAATTTAACTTGCGACTAGAACAGTACGAGTCGAGTAGTCGAGATGTTTGAGGATTCGAATGCATCTTCAATCTTCAAGTAAGGACGGCCTCTTCTATCTTCATAAAGATGCAGGATGACAGCAGAGCACAGAAAAGGTCTCTGTCAAAGTAGGTTCAAGGCAATCTCCATGCAGCACTGGAGCATCCGGATGCTGCTGGACCTGGGGGGAAAACAAGTGAACTGAATTGCATCCCCAAGTCTGATCATCCGACTGATCTATACATATAAATATGCTTCCTCTCGCTGATAGGATGAGGAGTAATTGCTGATGATGAGTTGATTGCATTAATCCTTTGAATGTGCTCCTCCCAAATTTTGTTTATAAAACATCATTTTTCACCAAAAGAGGGTGGTGAGAGGGTATCTTATACTGGATCTCAACATTGCAATGACTCCACAATGTTTAAACAATGTTTAAACTCCACATGTCAAAATCCAAATGTAGCTTTAAAACTACTTTAAACTTCTAAAACTATTTCAAGCTGAAAATCCTTGAAAACCAAACCTTTTAAAATGTCTTTAACTTTCTGGTCAAGCTTTTCTCAAGATTAATGTGAAATATATATAATCTAAATATAATCTTAAATCTGCATAATCAATGTTCTGAATCAGCTTACTCAAGTATCTGATTTACTTTCCTTAACTTTTTGCCTATACTCAGTTGTATGCCAACCAGATGTAGTTTATTCAGATATCCCTCTTTTTATTTATTTTTTATTACTCGATTTACTCAATTCATAAGTTATTTTTCATAGATTTTTCACCCCGCTAAAATTTACTCAATATTTTTGAGAGTAAAATAGTTCAGCTGTGCATGCAACTGAAACACCAGGCATTACATGACCCTATGATATACCCTAGATTTATAATAGTAAAATATGAAAATATATGCAGGATTTGGCAAGTCAACATGAGAATATTTAGACAGTCGGCTCCTGGTTGCCTGAAGGAACAGCAGTATTCACAGCTGGCCTGGTTTTGAATGCTTCAAATGAATGCATAATGTTCATAGCTCTAAGTGATAACCTTTTTAGGATGTTCTAAAAAATAATAAATATATGTATATATATTTATTTATTTTTTTATCAGTTTATATTATTAAAATAAATTTGAGTATGCACCTCATCTCACAGTGCAATGCTGCTTTGTGACAAATCTACATTTTAAAATCCTTGAAAGGTTTTGATTATTGGCTTATTGACATTTTATTTGTTGATACACTACCTACGAAACAATAAGAAACAAACATTGTTTTTTCATATAGTTAAAAAAAAGAAAAAAAACTTTAGCTCACAGCCATGAAACAGGATTTACAAGACATGGATTAAAAGAAGCACCTTTCATGGAGTGTTTATCAGCTTCTCCCCTTAATGAGCCACAGGGGGTTACCATACACTCAATAAAAAGGAAGACATAGCACACATTGCCATGAGTATCAGTCGTTTCAGTATTTTTATAATCCACACGTGTGTGTGTTTCAAAGCTGCCATGTGGTCACAATTAACAGGCCCCTTAATTTGCCAGCATGCAACACATTTGCATTTGTTTACAGGCAATACAGTGGATTATGGTGGTACAGTAATACCTCGGTTTACGAGCGACTTGGTATACGAGCAAATCGGCGTGCGAGCATGGAGGGTTGAATCGGTGTACGAGCATTGTATCGGTGTACAAGAAAAAAATTCCCTCACCCATGCGCAGTTTTGTGTGGAAAAAGTCCTAACGCTCAGCATCCTTGTGCACATTTTTACATTAAATATCCTAATGACAGCCTCTCATTACACAGTCAGGAGATTCCAACCCCTTTATAACCCCTTAACTCATTTATTGGCTGCATCTTTCACCACAGTGATACTTTTATAAGTGATTTACAGAAGTTTTTACCTCATATTCTAAACATTAATTAATTGTGATCGCTATTGTTCACATAGTGAAATATACACATGCAGAACCTCTAAGCAGTAACTGTCATGGTTCATGAATTCAGTGTCTCCTAGTTCTGCCTGAGTGTGTATGTGTGTGTGGTCACTGAACACCTGATACTCATATCATCTGCCTATCTCCCCGCTTTCGTTGCTCCCGCGAGTTCGTTAGTTCGCGGCTCCCGCGAGTTCGTTCTCTCGCGGCTCCCGCGAATTCCTTCTCTCGCGGCTCTCGCGAATTCATTGCTTCACGGCTCCCGCGAATTCGTACTCTCGTGGCTCCCGCGAATTCTTTAGTTCGCGGCTCCCGCGGTTTCGTTCGTTCGCGGCTCCCGCAGGTTCGTTCGTTCGTTCGCGGCTCCCGTGAATTTGTTCGTTCGCGGCTCCCATGTTCCACGACTTTAACTCTGGATTATCACTTTGTTTGTTTTCTGCACTATTATAATAAATTCACTCATTTGCTTTCATCCTTGCTTTTCCCGCTCCCCCTTCCTCCCTCCTCTCTCTCCTCCAAGCAGGCTGCTCAAACCTGAAGTGCATTACAGTAAATTGTCAAGTATTTTTTGAGTTTAATTGTCAATTATTAATTAGTATTTATATGAGATCTTAATGGTTACAATTTTAACTGCAATTAATAGGGTAAAACCAAAAAAATATTTAAAATGGGCAATTGTGGTCATGTGGAACGAATTAATTGATTTTTAGTGCATTCTTATGGGGAAATTTATTTCGGTGTACCAGCATTTTGGTTTATGAGCTCGCTCTTGGAATGAATTAAACTCGTAAACCGAGGTATTAGTGTATTTAAGCTACATATATAGGTTAATTGAATGTGGATACAATGCTCAATCTTGAGTTTGATTGTTTTTGTATATCATCGTTACAGGTGTTCATCTACCAATTGTCTCCGGTTATGTATGTATAGTTTCCTGAAGAGGGAACAGGATACTGCGTCAAAAGCGCTAGGGGAGAATACTTGGACGATAGCCTTCTAAAGCACTGTGTAAATGATCGAACAATCGATCGACCGAGTGCGAGTGATTGGCACAAGTCTGTGACGTAACGAACCAGGGTGATAGATATGCTTCGGAAAATGGTGACGGCAGCTTAGAAGAGTGTCTGAAGCAAGCCTGGAAGGCACGAAGAGCTGAGGCTAAAGATGCAGCACCTCGTTCCCTCTTCAGGGAACAATGGTTAGTACTTAACCTGAGACATTCCCTTTCAAGGTAACTCATGCTGTGTCAAAATACGCTAGGGGAACGATATGTCAATGTTACCTCAGTGATGAAGGGCGACAAGTGTCTCGTGGCTCAGAGGACCCGTGCTGGTGAGGTCGACAGCAGATTAACACCTGATTGAAGAGCCTTTGAGACAGCCACGCTCCTAGTGGAGTGGGCACGGACCCTCAGTGAAGACGGGGATCTGGCCAACTCATAAGCTTTGTCCTTGACCTTTGACCTTTTAAAATTCCTGGTCCTGATCACCAAACGGGGGCTGAGTAGACTGAGCCACATGAGTGTGTACTTTTGGTACATAGCCTGGCCTGGGATGGAAGAATGCCTTTTCCATCCCAGGTGCAAACTCTAGAAAGGAGGGAGCTACAGAAGCACCTGTTGGTTCCCAATTCTTTTTAGTGGCATGGTGGCAAAGATAAAAGGTGTATTTAGGGAGAGGAACTTTAAAAGAACCTCTTCCAAGGGTTAGAAGGGTGCCTGGGACAGACCCCGGAGGAGCAGGAATAAGTCCCAGATCTGTACTGCGGGCCTCAGCCTTATAGTACCACAGACAAAGCATGTGACTAGGATAATAGACATGCCACCCAGAGGTACGTGGTAGGGTACTATGGTAGCCACGTAAACCTTCAAGGTAGAAGGGGACAGTCCTGCAGCACATCTTTCCTGCAGGAACTCCAGCACTTTGCCAATCTGACAGGCAACTGGGTTCATCTGCTTCTCACTACACCAAGAAGTGAAAATTATCCACTTCAGGGCATACAGCTTCCTCGAGGAAGGAGCTCTGGTGGAGTATGGTCTCAACAACCTTGGTTGAGAGACCAGAATCTAGGAGCTGGACCCCCTCAGAAGCCAAGCCCAAAGTTTTCACAGTTCTGGGCAGGGGCAACATATCAAGTCCGCTGGCTGGGACAGAAGTTCCTCCCTGACTGGAATGTCGCAAGGGACTCTGTCCAAGAGAAACATTAGATCCGCGAACCACACTCTGCCTTGCCAACGCAGAGCAATAAGTATAAGATGGCCCTTGTGCCAGCGAACTCTCTCCAGAACTCCCGGGAGCAGATGTAACGGATGTAGACAGACACACTCACACATGGACTTCTTTTCGTATGTCTTTATCTTGTTGGAAAGATAGAAAAGTACAATTTTCTCTGGTTAAACAGATACTGCAGACACTCGTAAAACACAGCAGCAGCGAATCTTGAATCTGCTCTACAGCCAAGTTAATCACATATTAAATATATACATAAAATGCAAACATTAACAATGTCCCTGTAACTTAACATTGACAGTGTAGTAATATAGATGACAATGACAGAAGAAAATGTAAAAACTCACTAAGTGCTATTAAGAAACACAAAAACCACATACCTTATTGGAAAGATAGAAAATTACAATGTTCTCTGGTTAAACAGATACTGCAGACACTCGTAAAACACTAGGAAAACAGATATTGCACATTCAATTGTCAACACAAATACATCGTTTCACCTCAGGTGACTCACAAGGAAATTTTATACTTTTATAACAATCTGAACAACAGTTAAAGTGTTAGTTAAGTTATACACATGTTCAAATACAACCACAAAAGTAATTGTGTTGAAAAGACTCGTATTAATCATCGCAATTACTTTAATAAGTCAGAGCATGAAAAACCATACATACCAGCAGCAGCGAATCTTGAATCTGCTGCCGTACGGCAAGAGAGCGAGGACAAAATACAACGCCTGCAGTACCATCCACAGCCACAAGAGGGGAGACCTCAAACACTCAATTTAACCAAAAACATTGTTTTATGTAATTCACACAACACAAAACCTTTTTAAATTGAATATTCTTTTTTAACCCTGTTACACAGCAATCGGGGGAGAAGCATACAGATGTAGCCTCAGCCACATCTGAACCATGGCATCCATTCCGAGCGGGGCTGGATAAGTAAGTAAACAAGGCAAGGCAATGCAAGGCAAGTTTATTTGTATAGCACATTTCATACACAATGGTAATTCAAAGTGCTTTACATAAAGAAGAATGATAAAAATAAAACATTAAAAATGATTAAAAGAATAAAAAGATAATACGTATAAAATAAAATGCAAACAGTTCGGACATAGCACAGTGCTCAATCTGCAAATGCATAGGTAAAAATATGTGTTTTGAGTCTTGATTTGAATGTGGCTACTGTTGGAGAGCACTTGATCTCTTCTGGAAGCTGGTTCCAGCTGCGGCTGGCGTAACAGCTAAAAGCAGACTCTCCTTGCTTTGAGTGAACCCTGGGTATCACTAAGTGACTTGATCCTGATGATCTTTGTGATCTGTTAGGTTTATATTCTATGAGCATATCTGCAATGTATTGAGGTCCTTGGCCATTGAGTGATTTATAAACAAGTAACAGTACTTTAAAATTAATTCTAAATGTAACTGGAAGCCAGTGCAAGGACCTAAGGACTGGTGTGATGTGTTCATATTTTCTGGTTCTGCTCAGAATCCTGGCAACAGCGTTCTGTACGAGCTGCAGCTGTCTTATGGTCTTTTTGGGAAGGCCGGTGAGGAGCCCATTACAATAATCCACCCTGCTGGTGATGAAAGCATGAACAAGTTTCTCTAAGTCTTGATTGGAGACAAAGCATCTAATTCTTGCAATATTTTTGAGATGATAATATGCTGATTTAGTTATTGTTTTTACATGGCTACTGAAACTCAGGTCTGACTCCAAAATCACACCAAGAGGACATAGATGACATTGAGTCGTTTCCACGGACACAAACAAGTCTACTTGTGCCCGACCATATCTCGACCAAATCTGCTTGACGACAGAAAGTCTGCTACCACATTCTGGGTAACAGGGATGTGTACTGCCTGTAGAGAGACTGCCCAAGGCAGTTTTTATAGTGGTTGCACGCGTAGATTTACATTTACATTTTTACATTTATGCATTTGGCAGATGCTTTTATCCAAAGCGACTTGCATTGCATTCAAGGAATACATTGAATCAGTTTTTGCCATCCCTGGGATCAAACCCATGACCATGGCATTGTAAACACCATTTACTGATTGAGCTACAGGAAAGCTCCCCATGATGATTTACATAGGAAACTGATTTACATAGGAAACAGCCATCATCTTTAGCAGGTTTATGTGCCAATTGGTGATCGTGCCACAGACCTTGGGCGGCGGAGCAGTTCCTCAAGACCGTTCCCCAGCCCATAAGGGACACATCGATAGCATTATGCGTCGACAAGGAGCTCCCGATACGGGTCCTTGAGACAGAAACCAGGGTTTCTTCCACATATACAAGGCACGTAGGCATCGCCGTGTGTCCTTGATAGTGTGGAAAGGCTTGCCCCTTGGGGGAGAACCCTCTGGTTCTGAGCTACCACTGTAGTGGTCTCATGTGTAGTAGCTGCTGCATGAGACCCAGCACTCGTTGGAAGGTTCTTACAGTGAGTGACTGGCCTAGTTTGATTTTCTTGACGGTTGACAGGATTGAATCGATGCGCACGGGGGAAACCCGTGCTGTCATTGACACTGAGTCCCATATAACGCCTAGGAAGGTTGTCCTCTGGGGAGGAGACAGCACACTTTTCTTTGTGTTCAACCTCAACCCCAAAACTTTCATGTGCATGAGAACAACATCTCGCTAATTGTGGAAACTTCAGCACTCTGATACCGTGGAAAGGCAGTAGGGTTAGCGAAACGTCCATGCCTTTTGTGATTGTGCAGTGTGACAAAGCTAGGCCGACTGGAAGTACTCGATACTGGTAAGCCCCAAAGACAAACCTGAGATACTTACTGTCCTGTGGAAGGATTGAAATATGAAAATAAGTGTCCTTCAGATTGATTGTGACAAACCAGTCCACAGACCTGATTTGCGTCACGATTTGCTATAAAGTTAGCATTTTGAATTAGAGTTTCATAACTGAACGATTCAGAAGGCACAAATCTAGGATGGACCGCAATCCTAGTGACGGCTGTAAAAGCCAGACTCTCTGTCTGAGGGGGGTAAATGTTCTATGGCCCCTTTCCTCAGCAAAGCATCTACTTACGCTTGGAGTAGGGCAGTGGTGTGGAGACATGCCGCTGCCAGGCTAGAAGTGAAGTATGCTCTACCCACGAGGGAAGATCCCTCATGGGCTTAATTGTCAGCGTCGGGGCTTTTACTGAAGCATGCTCAAGCTCAACCCTCAAACGCTTACCGAGCATGCTCCAGTTCCAAAAAAATGACACAAAGTGTGTGCGAGCCTCCCCCGAGAGCAAGTAAGTGCAGGGAGATGCGCACTGCACAAAGTTTGTTTTTTCTGCCATAATATTGGAAAGCCCTGTTCTTTTTAAACCAACTAGGGATTTCGTTGAAAAACCACCGCAACAGAACACACACTGTCACACAGTGCTTGCTGAAGACACTCTAAACTGCTGTCACCAGTTTCCGGCGCATATTTATCCCCCTCGTTCGTGATGTCACAGACTTGAAACCGTCACTCGCACACGGTCGATCAATCTTTCAATCGTTTACATAGTGCTTCACGAGACTATCGTCCAAGTATTTCCACCTAGCGCTTTTGACGCAGCATCTCGTTCCCTTGAACGGGAACATGCCTCACTTCCCCTTCAGCCACTTTCTCATTCTTTTGGTGCATTACAATCAAACCTATTTAAGACCACTTTCACACTTTCACATTTCATTCTTTGTGAACTGAACTGATATTGACTGGTACCTGTGTTAAATAACTTTTTGATGTAACATTGTAATGAACAGTTTTGAGCAGTGCATGCGTCAATTTAAATTTCAATATTTATTTATTCAACTATTATAGAGACAAGTTGAAATTTTCCTTCCTTTGTGTCACATTGTTGTACTTTATCAACAGCGTTATCTAGTAGACTGTGAAAAGACAGAGGTCTGAATCCACCAGGGATTGCAGCAGAGAAAACAACCGATTCTAAATCATTCAAAGCTCAGAGAACATTGCACAGGAGTTCCACTGGGGCTTGAAATGGACCTCCATGTCCTTTTGGATCATTTCAGAGACCAGTGAGCAAGTAAGCCCAAATAAACCATCACTCAGTGTTTGTGTACATGCACATCTAGGTGATTCAATACCAAACTACAAGAAACACACAACACATCCTGCTAGAGATACACTGAATAGGTAATGCATAGTGTTCATGCCTAATGTTCTTGATAAAAAGATTAAAAAATTAGATCAAATTTAAGTTAAGATGGAAATACATTTTTCACATCGCTACCAAATATAAAATGAACAAATTATTTAACACTGGAAAATATAGTCACCATAAGAAAATAATATTAAATCATAAAATTTTTCATCAGATCCCATGTGCAGGGTTGTATTTTAACTCCTTTAGATAACATGTACATGTGGACAACTGATTAATGGATGTACTGTACATTACATGTGATGGATATATACAAATAACACTTAATAATTCCTGAAATGGATGCTGTGAGGCAGACAGAACAGTGAGTAATACAGGCTGCACACAAGACTGCATAATATGCAATTTATCCACAATTTACAGAGGAAGTTGTTGCATGCTGGTGTAGGCAGCAACTCTACATCGCTCAAGTACAGCCATGAACACTGCAGTAGTTACTAATAGTGATTACTAAGGGTGTAATGATATTCAAATTGAACCCCAGAAAACCTTAATAAAACCCTCTATGGTGTGGACCACAGTAATCTTATGGTGTACCGAACATCCCACTCCCTTTGCACTGACCTTTGGCCTATTGTTGAGGATGACATTTGTGTTGGCTACTGTATACAGACCACCATGGCACTATACAACGAAGTTGCTATTTTTTTTATTATTTGTTTATATTTTTTTATCAGACTTAGTACTGGCTGCAATTAGAGTGAGTTAAATTGTTGGTGATTTTAACATCCATGTAGATAATACAAAAAAGATGCCCTGGAACTGGAAGTAGAACTATTGGAGTTAGGCAACACATCTCAGGACCCAGTCATTATTGCAATCATACTTTAGTTCTAAAATTGTAACATGGAATCAATGTTGCTGATGTCGAAATTCTGCAGTAGAGTGATTACATCTCAGGTTGTTTTTTAGTTTTGTGTGCACTCCATTTAGCCAAAACTGTGAAACCAACTCCCTAAATACAGTAGTGTGAGAAATAGTTTGTACCTTCCTGATTGTTCTTCTTTTTTATTTGCATGTTTGTTAGTTAAAAGAGCAAGACATGCCGAGATCAAAAGAAATTCAGGAACAAATGAAAAATAAATTATTTGAACTCTATCAGTGTGCAAAAGGTTATAAAGCCATTTCTAAAGCTTAGGGACTACAGTGAACCACAGTGAGAGCCATTATCCACAAATGGTGAAAACATGGAACAGTGGTGAACCTTCTCTGGAGTGGCCTCCCAACCAAAATTACCCAAAGAACACAATGACTCATCCAAGAGGTTGCCAAAGACACCACAACAACGTCCAAAGAACTACAGGCCTCACTTGCCTCAGTTAAGGTTATTTTTCATGACTCCACCAAAAGAAAGAGACTGCAAAAATGTCCTACATGGCAGAGTTCTTAGAGAAAAAACACTGCTATGCAAGGCTCATCTATTTTTTGCCAGAAAAAGTCTTGATGATCCCCAAGACTTTTGGGAAAATACTCTGTGGACTGACGAAACAAAAGATGATCTTTTTGGAAGGTGCGTATCCCGTTACATCTAGCCTGAACGTCCTTTCCGTGGTCCGAGTTTTGCACAGTGTGTGCTGCTTTGTTTTCATTTTGTAAATATATTTTAAATATGTTGATTATTGTCTCTGACCATTGTTGTAATGTGTCCTGCATAGTTGGTGAAAATTAAAGTTGTGGTATCTTTTGTGATTAGTCAGCAGCTGAAACTTCAACATATATAGTAGTCTAATCATGAGTATATTGTGTAGGAAAGAGTTACATTATTAGGATCATTTGATCCACATCCTTTATTAATTACAGTGTTGTGAGTTTAGCGAATGGTCTCATCTCGAAGAGCCAGTTACTTAACCTGTATAGTTGTATACCTGTTTTTTACCTGTTTGTAAAATGTATATATATTTTTTTATTATATTGTTTTTGTATGACTATAATGCTATGTATTTCTTATTGTGTGCATGAAATTATTACTTTTTATTATTATTACATATGTGGTTTTATGTCAAGTATGTTTGCCTTTAGTATGTTTGCTTTTAGGATGGAACAGTCCGGGGGGATGAGTCAGACCTACAAAATGACTCCAAGTGCACATTATGTGTGTCATGCAGTAGCGCGGTGTACCAACAGATGACGAGGAGAATTGCAGGTTTCACGCAGAAACTCTTTATTTAGAAAAACGGAAAACAAAAGACTTTAATATAAACAAAACAGCACACTTTTGTGCAAACGCAGAAGAGGAGGAAACCACGGAGGAGCATCAAACACAGCCACAACTTCACATAAGTTTAACGAACGACAAAGACAAGGGACTTTGAAAGGGAACTTATACATGAAGAAAATGGGAAGCAGCTGACGAGACAAACAGGCTAATTGATTAACAAGTCAGGTGTGGGAAGGGCATCAGAGATACATAGAAGGGAACCGGATGTGAAAGACATGACAAGACTGTGACATTGTGAGGGTAATGTTGGTTTGTCTTGGCTGTGTAAGCTGATATGGCAATAAAAATCTCTTAAAAAACTGAAGGAATAGTTTACAATAAGGAATAGAACATCATACCAGCAGTAAAATTTTGTGGGGGTGTTACGACCCCAGTCTAAGGGAAAAAGGGTGTAACATAAATTATAACGAAGTACGACCTTTTCAGCTTAAATCCTTTTATTCAGGAATGGTCTTCCATAGAATAACATCAAGTATGCCAAAATAATAAACAGAAACAGACTGTCTTGGTCTTTAAAACCTACAATTTCCTAACAAAGTAAATAAAAGAAAAATACAAAGCACTACGCTAACTCCCTGTCTAGCAGAAACCAGGAGAAAACTTCAATAAACAAAAATAAGGCACAGTCTGAGGGAGGATGGGAATACAAACAAACAGAAAAAAAAATAATACAACGACAACAGCGATGGGTGGGGGTGTGGCATCAGTTTACAGGTTACCTTTCTAATACCCCAACAAGCATCAAGCAAGAAATATAGCTTTTATATAGCAGGGAGCCACAGCTTTTGACCTGCTGTTTCACAAGTTATTTAGGACGCTGCCAACACCACGTGCTGCTGGCAAAACTTTCACACACTGAGCCACTGGCCCCGCCCCTCTCCTTTGTGCAGACTCCAGTTTTAAAGGGTGCGCCTCTGAAGACGGCCTATCCTCAGTCGTTAATAATTGAAACTAGAACCTGTCAAAAGAGAGAGAGAGAGAGAGAGAGAGAGAGAGAGAGAGAACAACAACAGGGACTCCTGCCCACAATTACAATTTTTCCAAAAAATATATCAGAGGACATAACAGTGATGGTGTGGGTGATGGTGTGGGACCTTTTTGCTGCTTCAGAACCTGGAAGACTTGCTGTGATATATGGAACCATTAATTCTGATGTCTACCAAAAAATCCTGTAGGAGAATGTCTGAATTTGTTTGTGACCTCAAGCTGGAGTGAACTTGGGTTCTGCAGCAGAACAATGATCCAAAACAGACCAGCATGTCCACCTCTGAATGTCTGAAGAAAATCAAAATGAACACTTTGGAGTGGGCTAGTCAAAGTCCTGACCTTAATCTTATTGAGATCTTGTGACATGACCTTAAAAAAGGCAGTTCATGCTTGAAAACCCTCCAGTATGGCTGAATTACTATAATTCTGTAAAGATGAGTGGGGCAAAAGTAGGCAAGTTCCCTTTCAAGGGAACTCGCGCTGTGTCGAACGCTTTGGGGAATACTTGGACACTGTCTCACGAAGCACAATATGTACACTTCCAACGACCGAGTGTGAGTGACCGTCGCAGGTCGGTGACGTCACAAACCAGGTCAATAAAAGGAGAGCCAGAACCCGGAGGCAGTAGCTTTTGGTGTCTTCGCAAGCACAAGTGCACTGGTTGTTTGAGTTCCTTCGACTGATCTATTCCCTAGACTAGTTTAAAAGAAAAGGGCTCTCCAATTTTCAAATGGCGAATCAAACATTTGTGCAGGGCGCTTCTCCCTGCCCTCACTACTTTTCAGGTGGGGACACGCACTCACTATGTGCGTGTGTGAGCAGAGCATTTTAGGACAGCGCTTTTTGCGCGCTGACTGTAATTACTGCCGCCAGCCACCACTGCAGGTGCTCCGCTCCCGCCTGGCGGTCTTTGATACTGAGTCCGCCCAGGCTCACGCTCCCCAGGGCTCTGATACCGCTGTAGTCGAGACTCTGCGCTGATCTGGGTCCTGGGATTAGCAAATGGATCAGACAGTGAGCGATGCCTTATCTCAGCCTTTTCCCGGCAGAACAAGTGCCGGTGCATGTTAGATCTGATCAAACAGAGCCAGACGCTGCAACGATCTATCTCTGAGGATTTTAACGTTGTCAGCATTTAATGCTCAGAGAATATTCGCCACTTTTCTCTCCAGTATGAGGAGTTTCTCGAGGAAGTGACTTGCGCACCATGTTGACTATTTATTGCCGGCAAAGAAGCTATCGTCCTAAGAAAATAAATAATTAGATGAACGCATCATGTTAGCGCGTGTCACTCCCCCGTGATATATAAAAGGATCGATCCTGAGACTGAGGAGGTGTTTGCGAGCTACCTATCTCAATCATTATTGATGCAAACAAAAAAAAAACTACACTGCTCTATAAACCCGTGAGGATTATTTCCACTCTCGTGGGCAGTCAAGCATATAAGATTCAAGAATTTTGATTTTCACAAACACAGTTATATACACAATATACAGCTGACAGTGAAATGTAAACAGGAGAGCAGGGTTATTGGGGGACCTTGATGAGAGCATAAATATACATATATTTTAATATTATATATATATATATATATATATATATATATATATATATATATATATATTTATATTTATATTTATATTTATAAAAGAGGCAAACCTTTAAAGATAAGGAAATAAGTTCCTTCTGGACGCCCCTCTCTCGTCTTCTGGGCTTTTTTGGCCCAGTTGCCCTCACTGTTGAGACAGTCGTCGATGAGTTCTTGGAGGCTACTAGCAGCAGGTGGCGTTCAGTGTGCTACTCTCAAATTACTCTCAGAGTACTCAAACTACTCTCAGAGCTCCTCTGAGCATCGCAAACCCAGAGCGTCGCAACCCGCTAACCCCTCCAGAAACCCCGGGGGTCGGGCCGGCACTCCCAGCCTCAACCCTCTGGCAGGAGGACGGATCTTATGACCGTCATCCTCACCAAAAAGGCTACACCAAAGAGGCCCTGGCGCTAAGGTGCCAGGCCTCGCACAGGTATCCCTCCTCAGCTGCCGCCAGTGAGTCTGGTTGCTCTGAGGAGATCACCCCCTCCAAGGAGGGTCCTAGAGCATTCACTCCAGGTGTATCCCTGAAAATCGGGCCCTGGAGCGTCTGCCACTCAAGCACCAGAGGCCAGCCTTGAGAGGCTGGTACCCTCATTAGAATTTCTGGTCGCATCTCATGCCTACCAGAAGTTTCTCATTGGGTCCTGTAATATATATATATGATTTTCCCTAACTAACCCTGAGCAGGCTCTGGTCACGGAACAGGAAGTAGACACTCTGTTGAGGCAAGGGGCCATAAAATATGTACCCCCCTCGGAAAGAAAGTCAAGCTCACAGTCGTTACTTCATCGTTCCCAAGAGGGATGGAGGATTTCGGCGCATCCTAAATTTACTCCTTCTAAATCACTCGTCATCAATGTTGACTTTGAACTAGATTGTGACAGATCAGGTCAAGAACTGGTCTGTCAAATCGACCTGAAGGATGTATATTTTCATTCCATCCTTCCACAACACAGGAAGTACGTCAGGTTCACCTTTGGGGGGAAGGCTTACCAATATCGAGTGCTTCCGTTTCGCCTAGCTCTTTCACCTCGCACGTTTATCATATGCATGTTCACAGCACTAACCCCACTGCGCCTCCAATGGGTCAGAGTTCTCAATTATATCGACGACTGGCTTTTCTACCCAGTCGCTACAGCTAGCGGTTAAACATTGAGATGTTGTTCCCGCGCTCTTTAATGTGTTGGGGTTGAGGCTAAACGCAAAGAAGAGTGTGCTCTCTCCTCTCCAGAGGACCACATTCCGCTACAGTGGTTGCTCAGAACCAGAGGGTTTTCCCCGAGGGGCACGGGGTCCATCTACGGGCAGTTCACATCCCTAGGACCTAGAATGTGGGAGCAGACTTCCTGTCAAGGCAGGGGTCTGTTCAGGGGCTCAACAGATTTTTGTTGAGATTCGGCCAAGCACCTGTTCGCATCGGAGGAATTGACTCGTTGCCCTCTGTGGTTTTCACTCTTGCACCCAGCCCTGCTCGGGCTGGATGCCATGGTTCAGACATGGCCGAGGCCATGTCTGTACGCCTTTTCCCCAATTGCTCTGCTCCTTTGAGTTCTGGAGAGAGTTCGCCGAGGCAAGGTCTGTCTCACACTAATTGCTCCATGTTGTCCGGGCAGATACCAGGGAGGACCTTCTGTCCCAGGCAATGGGCTTGATGCGTCACCCCTGCCCTGAACTGTGGAAAGTGTGGGCTTGGCCTCTGAGGAGGCCCAGCTAATAGATTCTGGTCTAAAAATTGAGGTCATTGAGACCATCCTCCACTCCAGAGCTCCCTCCACGAGGAAGCTGTATGCCCTGAAGTGGAGACTCTTCACTTCTTGGTGTTGCGAAAAGCAGGTGAACCCAGTTACCTGTCACATTGGCAAAGTGCTGGAATTCCTGCAGAGCAAATTCACTGCAGGGCTGTAACCGTCCTCATGTGGTCAGGTCTATTGTACTGCAGGCCTTCTGCTTTCCCCCTTTGGTGACCAGGACCATGAATTTTAAAACAAGGTCTGTCCTCAGGTCTGCCCTTGGCGTAAGTCAGACCAGTTGTTTGTTTGCTTTGGGACCGCCAATGGGGCCCCAGCATCCAAACCTACTTTAAGCAGGTGGATAGTCGAGCCTATCAACCTGGCTTACGAGTCGGCCGGATCAACTTCGCCTCTAAGGGTCCGTGCCCACTCCTCTAGTTTTACCAGCTTGACCTCAACTCTGCTCCGGGAACACAAATACTTGGGTTGTTTGAATAATAATAAAAAAATAAAAATAAATAAAAATAAGAATAAAAAAATAAATAAAAAATATGGCAGCGCGTACACACGCAGCGGCTTCTCTCTCTCCCGACAGTTCGGTGTTTTCATGTTTTTTGTCGTGTAAATCACAGTGTTTTCGTCCTTGTCGCATCCACCCGTCTGCAAACACAGCTACAGACGTGAGTTTCTGCTCGAGGTTGGAAAGACTACAGTTTCCAATCCATGCTCGTCACTCGTACAAGAGCTGCGGGACCATGGTCTTCTCTGGAGGCCTACTCCATCACCGTCCCCCACTACTGCACCTCACCCACAGTGGAGGCGCCACAAACGGTGCGAGAGGAAACAGAAGAGGGGGAAGCACGGAGGTATCCGGGTTAGGTTAACGGCTAACCCACACAAGCCTGCTATCCCCACCATCATCGTGGCTAACGTACGCTCGTTGGACAATAAACTGGATGATCTTCGACTTCTATGCTCTACTCAGAAGACTGTAAGAGACTGTTGTGTTTTTGTGTTTGCGGAAACATGGCTCAACAATAGCGTTCCGGACTCCGCCATTCAGCTCGATCGGCTCACATGCCATCGCGCGGACAGAGTGCTCGTCGAGGGAGGTAAGACCCGCGGCCGCGGACTCTGTGTTCACACCAATGATGCGTGGTGCCGCGATGCTGTTGTAGTCTGCAAACACTGCTCACCCCTGGTGGAGTTTATGATTATTAAGTGTCGTCCTTTTTATCTACCGCGGGAATATACAGCTATTATACTTGTTGCTGTATATATCCCCCCCAGCTCCAACAACAACAACAGGAGTGAGGCACTTAATGATCTTTATAAACACATCAGTGATCAGCAGACAGCCCACCCAGATGCATTTCTCATCTTGGCTGGGGATTTCAATCATGCTGACCTTAAGAGTGTGTTTCCAAAAATTCATGAGCATATTGACTTCCCGACACGTGGAAATAATACTCTGGACTTAGTGTACACTACTCAGAGAGGAGCTTACAACGCCCTTCCCCTCCCCCACCTTGGTGCTTCAGATCACATCACTGTATTGTTATTGCCAGCATACAGACCACTCGTGAAAGTCACCAAACCAGTCCAGAAGCAGATTCAAGTCTGGCCTGAAGGGTCATCAGAGGCTCTTCAAGACTGCTTCGACACCACGGACTGGGACATGTTCAAACAGGCTGCAACCTACCACAACACCGTAGACCTCCAGGAGTACTCTGAGACTGTTACTTCTTACATCAACAACTGCATTGAGGATGTAACAGTCACAAAGACCATCACCATCTGGCCCAACCAAAAACCGTGGCTGACAGGGAATGTCTACAGACTTCTGAAGATGCGTATCGCTGCCTTCAGAGCTGGAGATGAGGTGGGCCTGAGGACAGCAAGGGCCAACCTGTCACGCGGCATCAGGAAGGCTAAGAGACAGTACTCCAGGAGGATAGCCCACTGTTTCAGCGACCACTGAAACATCTGAGACATCTGAATCACTGAGACATCTCACTGTACTCTTCCTCTCACCCGTCTGCGTCCTGCCTCTATCTGTTCTTATCTATTTCCCTCCCCAATCTCCAACGAAAAAAATCCCTATGTGTGTGTGTTAAATTGCAGTATTATGTTCTTATGTGTAATGTATGTTTGTATATTATGTTTGTTTTTGTTGTGTCTGCTGCTATGTATGCTTGCTAAACTGCACTCATTTCTTGGCGTCGCAAATGGCGTCTCGGTGTTTGAGCTCTTCAGTGATTGTTTTTGTTTGTTTGTTCATGTTGTGTTATATATGTGCACTGGAAGCTTCAGCACTAAGACAAATTCCTCCTCCCGATGACCAGATGTTGACACTGCCCAGGGACAGCGTGAGAAGATCCCTCAGCAGGGCAACGCACGTAAAGCTCCGGGTCCTGACAACATTCCTGGACATGTGTTGAGAGACTGTGCAGAGGCACTCACTGATGTCTTCACAGACATCTTCAACATCTCACTGAGTCAAGCTGTTGTCCCCACCTGCTTCAAAGCAACCACCATCATTCCTGTCCCTAAAAAATCATCTCCATCCTGCTTCAATGACTACCGCCCAGTCGCACTTACCCCCATTCTTATGAAGTGCTTTGAGCGGCTAGTCATGCATTACATTAAATCTGTCCTCCCCCCCTCCCTGAACCCCTACCAATTTGCATACCGGTCAAAACGCTCGACCGATGACGCCATCGCCACTGCTGTCCATTCAGCACTCACAGATCTGGACAAAAAAGACACGTATGTCAGAATGCTGTTCACTGATTTTAGTTCAGCTTTCAATACAATCATCCCTCAACAGCTCACCCAAAAACTGTCTCAGCTGGGACTCAGCACATCGCTGTGCAACTGGCTGCTGGACTTCCTGACGGGAAGACATCAGGCAGTACGGGTCGGCAGTAACACATCCAGCTCCATCATTATGAACACTGGAGCCCCTCAAGGTTGTGTGTTGAGCCCCCTCCTCTTCACTCTGCTGACCCATGACTGCACACCCATACACAACAGCAATCTCTTCATCAAGTTTACGGATGACACAACTGTAGTTGGTCTCATTACCAACGGCGATGAGACAAACTTCAGGAGCGAGGTGCGGCGACAACAGTCTCTCTCTGAACGTGGAGAAGACGAAGGAGATTGTTGTTGACTTCAGGAGAATGCACACCCAGCACCCTCCTCTGACCATCAACGGTGCAACCGTGGAAAGAGTGAGGAGCACCAAATTTCTGGGTGTGCATATCACAGAAGACCTCTTCTGGACCACCAACACCACAGCACTGACCAAGAAAGCACTCTACTTTCTCCGTAAGCTGAGAAGAGCCGGAGTCCCAGCCCCCATCATGCACACCTTCTACAGAGGCACCATCGAGAGCATTCTGACCAGCTGCATCACTGTGTTGTACGGCGCCTGCAATCCATCCTGACGAAAAGCACTTCAGCGCATAGTGAGAGCAGCTGAGAAGATCGTTGGTGTCTCTCTCCCACCCCGCCCTCATCATTGTGAGAGACCCCTCCCACCCATCCCACAGCCTCTTCAATCTGCTGCCATCAGGGAGGAGACTACGCAGTCTCCAGGCAAGGACCAGCAGACTGAAGGACAGCTTCATTCCTAGCTGTCAGGGCATTGAACTCCCTCCCGTCTCCGCCCCTTTTCCTCTCTTTTGCCCCATGCACCTGATCTCTGACCCCCCACCCTCCTACTATTGTTTGCACTGTCTTTACCATCGCAACTTTATTTCTTTATTTCCTTAATCTATTTTATTTAATCTATTTTTTATATATATATATATTTTTTTTTTTTTGGTGTTGTTGATATATATATTGTTGCTGTTGTTACTGTTAATGTAACCTGGTTGCACCTTGGGTCTGAGAGTTACAGAATTTCAATTCTCTGTATGTATGTGCTGTATATATTGCAGAATTGACAATAAAGCTGACTTTGACTTTGACTTGACTAATATTGAAATGTGTTTTATGATCTGAAGTGTGACAAACATCTAAAAAAATGATAAGAATAATCCAGAAAGGGGGCAAACTCTTTTTCACCCCACTATATGTGTGTGTGTATTTATATGCTTACTGCAATATGTTTGCAAACGTTGACTTCAAAACCATCGGTTTTGTGTACTGTTTCAACCATTGTAGGTTCTAATAGTAGCGATTGCACACAATTTGTTTAAGCAATCGAAAGCATTTAGAAAGCAAACTTACGTCAGAATTATGAGGGAAAAGGCCCAATTGAACTTTTTTTTGTGCAAATTTTGAACACGGTATTTCACAAGATAAAAAAAAAAAAGCAAAAGGCTTCACCTTATAGCTACTCAATTTTAGAACCAGTATTATCATCTATGGCTATTTTACACTAAATTTATAATATATAATCTTCCCCAGCAGTCTCTGTACAAATGTATACAACCTATATTTGTTTTATTTATTTATTTATTGTTCCTCATATATTAGAGCTAAAGTTTACAGTCAGTGATCAACACTATCTTTTTTTATTGTTGCATGTTTAAGAGCAGCTTTGACATTTTGATAACCATGCCCTTTATGGGGAGCAAGTCACCCAAGCTTGGAATGATATTTAGGCAGATACTGGGTGACAGAATTTTAAGGTTAAAGCAAATGATCTGTTGGATGTGTGACTGGATTTGTGGGAGGTGTGACTTGACCAAATTTAGATACAGCAGTGTGTAATTGCTGTCATAGAATTTTAGACACTTGCAAAAGGTGATTAGAACTTGATTTTTTTAATGAGTATAGTCTTAGCTTCAGACATCACACCCACTGACTGAACAGCCGATGCATAAGACGCGCACACACACACACACTTACTTTGGAAATTTCTGTCTTTAAAGTCTTTGTAATGAAATGTAAGTTACAATATTCTTTCCTTCTCTTCTTTCGTTTATCTGGCTCCTAGAACAAGAAAAAAAAATAGCTTCATTTTATCCATGGGACAGTGATTGGATGGTTGTGTTTTGATACTGGTCTAGTGTTCAGATACTGGTCTAGTGTATCTCATGTGAGTGTGTAAACACTTAAGAGAGATGTTGCTTCAAGAAAGAGTGCAAGTTATTTTGATTAAAGATAATGAGGGCATTTCTTTTTTTTCTTTTTCAGCATAAATAATTTGTTATAAATGCTGCAATATTCCAAAAAAATAAATAAATTGTAATTTAGATTTTATGGTAATTTAAAATGGTGGTTCATCAAAGGGTGGCTGCAAAGCCTTGGGCAAACCAAAATTTTTGTTTTGGCTCTAATTTGTGTCATATGTAATTGCATGAGCATAAACAATGTATATTACAAACATATCCTATGAAATAACTATCAATTCATATTGAAGTGTAGAAAGTGTTACTGTTGTTCAGTGCTAAAGGCCATGTAACATTGATTTGACTGTTCTTCCTTGATACATAACTGCCTCTGACTACCGTAATAGTGTGGCTACCAACCAATAAAGACATCATTTGATCATATCTCTCTGTTGGCTATTACAACACTGCAGAAACTGCTCACCTTCTTCAATTTGAGATTAGTTGTGCTATAGAAAACAGTCAGAATAAATATACTTTCCTTTGATCCTCAGTTAATGTTGGTGCATTTAGAAAATATGATATATTTAATGACAGTATTAGCTTAAAATTTAGAATAAGTTAAAATAAGCAACAGTTTAAATAGAACATATTTAGTCAGGTTACAAAAGTTTAACCAAAACCTTCTTGTTGTTTGCCACTAAAGTCCTTTAGCTGGAAAGAGTGTCTTTGAGATTATGAAGGCTTTGTCAACCAGCACTGTTAACGCACTGTTAACCAGCAGATCTTCTTATCTATCCTGTCAACAACTCATAGGAAAAATCAGTCAAGTGACATCAACTAACCACTGGTGCACTGGTGTCCGGTACTTGGCGCCCTTCTTGTTGATACACACAATATCACTGTCACCCATTATCCAGTAACATAAGTTTTCTATTGTTGTTACACCAACAACACCTGTTCTTTCATTCAAGCCCAAAGATCAGCCTATATAGATGTACTTTCTGACTCACTGCCTTTTGCTTTACAATTGTCATGTACATCAGGAATGTTCAGACTAAGTGAATATTTGTATGCATTTACATAAAGCACACTTTCAAACCTATGCTGGCAAAAACACTAAAATATGCAATACTGGCATATTGATAGTATCTATTCTACATGACTTTTGGTGCCAGCTCATTTTAGGGTAATATTATTTCAAAAACAAAACAATTTTAAAGTAAGCACAAATTCTGTAATCATTAAACCATTACTTTTCTTCTTTGTTCAAACATTTCTCATTGTTTTCTGAATATGCTCCAAATCAAATGTAATAAAATATACCACAACTGCACCAAGTGATCATAAAATGTATAAATTTTATTTGTGAACTGGAATCCAAATTTTTATCATTCACGTAGTTGCTTTATGTATGAACCAGAACCATATTCAAGTATTTAGTTAATGATGTTAATTTACATCATCATATCAAAAATCTAAATATCTCACTTCAAGAGCACTACTACAAATGTTCCCTTTCAAGGGAACTTGCGCTGCGTCAAGCGCTGTGAGAACGCCTCTGCGTGTATTTCCTATTTTTTGTTGTCGTCCAACAACATATATTATGTTATGGTGAGTGAAAGCTTTAAGCAATGTGTTCATCCCTGCCCTTGCTACATTACAGGTGGGGATACACATGTGCTGTGTGTTCGGGAGCGGGCTGTGCACAGGCAGCGATTGAGGGTGCTGGTTGTGCAGACTGTAAAAGCTTCTGCTGAGTGTGCTCCGCTCTCCACTCTTCGAGAAGAGCACCTAGGCTCACGTTTCTCAGGGCTCTAGTCCTGCTGTGGCTGAGGCTCAACGTCAGTCTAGATCCTTTGAATCACAAATAAATATGTCAGGGTTTGAGACGGGCGCTGTCCTTTCTCAGATTTCACCCGGCAGATTTAGTGCCAGTTATCAGGCAGAAGCATGAGTTCAAGGAGAGAGGCTCCGACGCTGCTTTCATCTAGTTCCAAGAAATTAGATGTTGTAAGCGTCAAGGCTGGGTATGAGGACTCGCCACCTCATTCTCAAAAGAAAAAAAGAAAATTGTATATATAGATGTATTTATTTTTATTTTTTATTAGCTAGTAGTTGACTCGTGCTGTTGCCCGATTAAGCATTGCCTGGCCAGCAGAGAAGTAGTACTTTTGTCCCTAGAGTAATTTAGAACACTTCCTGCCTTCATGACCACATCTTCATTTGCCATTTTTTTTTTCTCGATCTACGGGTGGGACTGTGTGTTCGGGAGCGGAGTGTGCATGGGAGAGGCACACGATAGAAGGCTGGAAACCATATTTATGTGGCGATTGTGCGGTTGAAAGATCATGGCTATGCGGAAATGCCAAAAATTTAGGAGATGCTTGCAACATCTGCTGTTTGCGTCATCGCTTAAGGCCCCGACACTACCCACCACACCATTAAAGACAATTTTGCCTCTTGTGGGATAAGTGTACGCTTCTATTGGTCAGGCTGCAGCGTGCCTCTACACTTTGTGGCTACTGCAAGCCAACCAGGCTGACATACTTGGAGACCATGTGGCTATGACAAGACATCTCTGGTTATATCTGTCATAGATAAGGAGAGATAGAAAAGTTACTCCTGGTGCTCCGCTGGAGCCTCCGGGGCTCTCTGGCGATGTAGTAACCAATGTCGTCGAGAGGCACCTGGGGGGTCACTAAGTAAGCGCTGGCGTTCAGGAAGCTAACTCAACATCGCTCTCACATCTCCAGGTCTGCTAGAAAGCCAGCTCCTCATATCAATTCATGTAAAAACAGAGTGTATCCACCCAGATTCCACCCCAAAAAGTGGGGCCATCTCATTAACCCTGCCACCTCGTGTGCTTCAGGGTGCAGCGGCCCCCAGTGGGGTTTTCCCAATGTCCGCCCAGAAACGTTGCTGCACCGGGATGCTTGCTCTCTGAGTAGGGTCCTAGAGCCATCAGTTCGTCATTCCCTGCCGGGTCTCCGATTCAGGGCACTGACCTGACAGCTCGAATGACACCAGAGGCCAGTCCCGAGGGGTGGGTTCCCTTAGTAGATTTTTTTGGCAGCGTGGAGACTTCTGCTAAACATTTCTCGTTGGGACCTGAACTCCATTCAAAAGGCTACGCCATTCAGTTTCGGGACCTGGGGGCCCAGGTGCTATCGTCTGAGGGCGATCTGACAGGCACCTGTCGCTATGGCAGCATTGGTATTTCATTCCCATAGCGCTTGAAAGGGAACGTATTGTTTACAAATGTAACCTTAGTTCCCTGAATAGGAAACAAGACGCTGCGTATCAGTTCCATACCTAGATCTGTTTGGCGGGGCATGCATTTATTGATTCTTGGTTTGTGACGTCACCTGTTTCTGAAGTCTTTTTACGCGATTGGTTTGATTGCATACGGGCTTCATGATGGATACACGCAGAGGTGTTCCCGTGACATAGCTTCTTGTTCCCTATTCAGAGAATTAAGGTTACAAAAACGTAAATGAGACGTTTTACATCAGTTAATGTCAATGGTAACACTTTAAAATAAGGTTTCATTTGTTAACATTAATGTATTAACTAATACTAACTAACCATAAGCAATAAATTTGTTACTGTATTTTATTAAAGTTAGTTAATACAAATACAGCTGTTCATTTTCATGTTACTTTAGTTTAATTTGTTTATTTATAAAGGATGTTTCTACTGCCTCGAGTGCAGCCCAAAGTGCTGTTCAAAGCAAAACAAAAAACACACAACAACAAAACTAATGTTTAGTTCTCTCCTGGGTCAGAGACAAAGCCAATAAATTAAAGTACTTTTTCAAATTCTATTTAAAAGCATTCAAAGTAGGCACAGTGCGGATGGCGAGTGGTAAGCAATTCTATAATCTACGTCTGACTACTGAAAGTGCATGATCTCCTTTCGCTAGAGTCTGGATATTTCACAGTGACATAACTAATTTTAACAAATACAACTGTTAATTGTAATAATTTATTAGTAAATGTTCAAATTAACATTAACAAAGATTAATAAATGCTGTCGATGTGCAGTTCATTATTTTTTCATGTTAACTAATGAAACCTTATTGTAAAGTCTCACCAGGTCAGTGTTGATGAAACATACAAGAACCATTGAACATTCACGATATGCCATATTTAAGATGATGTGTGTGTTTGAATGAGTTATTTCATTGAGATGATGAATGATTGACCCTATTAAATACCGTTCTCACATAGTTTTACATACTGTCTTATAACCTTATATTGTTTGAAACATTGCTTAATAAACTAAACATCTTAGTTCCTAATTATGAGTATCAGAATGTATTACTAGGCTAGTTCCCTGTAAGTTTACATAGGAATTAACTTCAAATCTACAAATAATAATATGGATAACCATAAAAACTTGTCAATGGCAGGGAATTTTCTATGAAATGTTGAACTCCCGCCAAAATTATTGGTGTCATGGATTAAAAAAAAAAAAGGATATGCGTGAAACCATCATTTAAAAACATGTAAAAATATAACTGAAAAAATAAATAAATAAATAAATAAATAAATAAAGCAAAATGATCAGAATAGAAAACGATGTGGTCATGGATCAAATCATCAAATTATAATAAGCGTGAGTCAAAAAAATTAAAAGCCATTTAAAAACATAACAAGCCTGAATTAAAATCTTTAAACACATTAAAAATTCTAGTGTGCAAAATTTAATCTTGTTTGAGACTGAACTTGTTTGAGGTTTTATTCCTCTGTATTTTGTGAGCTTTTCCATGTTTAATAATTTTGCACACTTGTGATGTTTATTTCTTTGCTTTTATTTTTACATTCTGTGCTTGCTTTTTCAAATGTTTCATGTAAATTATGGCAGCCTTAAGTGTTGCAATTGCTCCACTAGTTCTAGATTGGCAGCACCTCCTCTAGTCAATCAATCAAAGAAAGGAGTTGACATCACCCTAATATGACTCATGGCTACTGATGCTCGTACAAAGGAAGGTAAACATAAGCTGGGTGGACACCCCTAATAAAAAAAAAAAAAAAACACAAAAAAAATATGAAATCTTGTTTTGCTAATGGTTTAACTGAATCATTGAAGGTCAGCAGAAAGTAAACTGGTCAATGTGATTAAAAGCATAGAATTTTTTGTTTTATTTAAATTTTACTTATTGGAGGTTTGCATTGTATTCTGATTGTGCATTTCACTGATTTTATATTCATTCGAGGAATACTGAATCTTTTTGTAATGCAAGTGAGATTAGCATATACTCGCATTTAGTCTGTAACTATGTGGCCCTGTGTATTTAAAAGGAACTGATAAAAAATTGCCTTCTTCAAATTTGGTTATAACATTCTTGAGACATTAATTGATGGAGTGGTTCAGTATCACGTCCTCACCCAGGTCGGAAGTAACTACCGCATGGTGTGCTTCCGAATTCTGAGTGAGGGCGGATCCAGCAGGTAAGAGAGGAGATAAGTCATCGCCCGTCTAAAGCCCCGCTGCTAAATCCAGCTGTGATCCCGATGAGCGCGACTCCCTCGTGGGGCCAGACCCACGAGGACCGCAAGCCTGAGCAGTTCCCTCGAAAACTGGCAGGCGTGAGTGGAGAGTGCGCAGCAGCAGCCGCAAACACTGCACACTCAGAGCCCTCAACTGCTGAGCTTGCATGGTCCTCGCCCAAACACGTCACACAGAGAGCGTGTGTATTAGTGCCCGTGATAAAACGCGGGCAGGGAGTGACACAACGTCTGAATGACTGAGTATCCGCTATAATATAAAGGTAAGTGTTCACAGAACAAACTTACCGGCAGCACAATGCACCACACACATTAGCTTTGAGCGCTTGTTGAAGACACTAAAGCTGCCGCTTCCGGGTCACGGCATGCTCTATATACTCCTGGCTCATGACGTCACCCTCGGCGACGTGCACTCGCACACTTGGATTTCATTGCGCTTCAAGAGACAATCATGCTAAGGCGTTCCCATATGCGTTCGACGCAGTGCGAGTTCCCTTGACAGGGAACTGAAGATATCTCATTTTGGATATGTTTGCTAGTGTGCTTGACAATGGTTGCTAGGGCATGGCTAAGAAGTGTTGAAGGTGATTGGCAGTTTGCTGCAAAGAGTCAAATGAGCAGACCCTCATGTGTCTGTGACTTTTCTATCCAGAACTAGAAGTTGATCTCTGTAATTGGAAGACTGGTTACTAAGGTGCACTAGATGGCTACCAGGGCATGGCTTGATAGCTACATGATGATCCTGAGACTGATTAGTTGCCTAAGTAAATTGAGCCCTCCCCTTTCTCTCTAATATATTGTGATGGAGAGTTATGCAAAATACGTATGCAAGCTACCACAGTAGGAAAACATGAAGGAAAACACTTCCTGTTTCCTGTCCTTCACCACATTATGTTTTAAAGGATTAGAAATAGTAGGTAGAGTGGCAACTTCATTGATTCTCATTTGATTAGAAACTGTTGATGCAGTTTCATTGAGTCTCAAGCGCTTCAGTTTTTAGATTTGAAATTTGACAGTTAGACTTTGAACAGTCTAGGCTCATCTGAACATTTCGTCAATGAGAGTTAATTGGATTTTCCCAATTCTTGGTCTTCATTTTTAGGAAAACCGTAAGTCCGATCACTTTAGATCACAAAAGATCTAGCACACTAAGTCAGAACATGCTGGAGGTGTGGGCTGAATTTTTGGTTTAACTCTAGGAAGAGTTAGAGTCCAAATCTTTTTATCTTACAATATCAGTAAGTTGGCTAATTCAAGCAAATTTAATAATCATTATGTTCACACACAACCACTATATGAGGACAGCACAGCTGTCAGTCAACACATGGGAAAACAAAGTAACTTGTATTTTCTTGTAAATTTAAAGGTAAGGCGTTATTTTACGAGTTACTTGAGTTACGAGTTACTTGTCTGCCGTTTCATGTAATGTGTCCCCCAAACACTGCCTGAGAATGAGAAATGTAGTTTTGCACAAAACTAGGCACTTAAAGTTTACTTTTGTTGTAAAAAAAAAAAAAAAAAAAAAAAGTGTTGGAAGTGAAAGACACACTGGAATCAAATTAAGGTTTTTCTAAATTTGTTATTCGTTTAATCTGGCTGCTGTTCTGAGAAAAAGAAAATACAGCAGTCGATGGGGGCAAAACTTGAATGAACTAACTTATAGAAACAGATTTTGGGTAGCTGATAATTTCACTAATTAATCATACAAATGGGAAAACTATTTTAATTAATTATTTTGTAATACTTTGTAGCTATTATATTTTCATACTTTTTCACATTTATTAATACATTATTTAAGTCATGACACATGAAAGACTATTATTTGTATAGATTGAATATTTTAATTGCTTTATATGTTTTTCTTAACAGAAATATGATAATAGCAGTATTGAAATAGTACAAGTTTCCTAATACATTGGTATTAGAATACTAAAAACAAATAAATTTCAAAATGTACTTACACTGCTGCTGCCAAGGCCACCTCATCCCTCCACAAAATGGTTATCCTGCACGTATCAAGCCAAAGCTTTGAAAAATCTGGACGAGGACATTCCTTACTCAGAGTTGCTGCTGGAGCTGTGTTCGGCAACTGACAATGCCTTCAGAGCTACCAAATATATGGCGCAGACCCTTGGTCATGCAATGTCTAGCTTCGTGGTCCAGGAGTGCCACGCGTTGCTTATCCTTGAAGAGTTGAAATATGTCAAGAATACTCGCTTTCTTGATGCCACAGTCTCTCAAGACAGCATATTCGACAACACTATTGAAGACTTTTTTCAACAGTTTTCAGGTCTGCAAAGACAGGGTCCAGGATTTTCGGCATCTTACCCAATTGTACCTTCAGGTCACCTGGGAAAAGAGCAAGCTCGACTTAAGTAAAAACGTTCATCTCTTGAAAAATGGCTGCCCACTGCTTTGGAGTGTTTCATGGTTTGCAGTGTGTATGTTCCTAATGAATGTGCACTAACTTGAATGAATTAAATGCAGAGGACAAATTCAAAGCATGGTTTACCATACCCAACCTTCACGTTACTTGAACTTAAACATTCAATACTAACAGCAAGTGCCACATTAACTACATCAGACTGCTATAGATTACACTAAACCTGTTCATGAAAAGACCTGCCCTCCTGCTGTGAGCTTTTCCATGTTATCCTGTTTCTCTAATTTATCAGAATGAATTGTACTATTAAATTACAATTTATAATCTGCCTTAGTGGGGCAGAACAGGCCCTTAGGGAGTTCACAGTAGATTCACTGCATCACAAGTGAAGTGCAGAAGAAATAAAGGACCTGGCCTGCAGCCATGCAGTCAGAGGTGTTTGAAAGCTTCCCTCCCCACAGTCATATTAGTTACCACAGGAGAGAAACACCATGACTAAACTGTTTGCCATGTTGCTTTGCTACAGCAGTGGGCCAAACGACAGCCTAGTCCAACTGACTGGGTGGTCATAATGGGTGAGTGTTTGTTCTTCTTGTAGTCAAGAAGTGTTTCTCTTCTTGATTCCACTGCTTAAAATTGCACAAAAAATGGAAAAAGCTATGCCTGAGGGGTGCTGCCTTTGTTTTATCTGGACATATTGACATTATCTGCATTTAAAATATTATATATGACAAAATAAAAATGTCACTAAAAAAGGAGGTAGGTCATTTTTTAAATGAATAATATTTCTAGATTGATAAGTGCTTGACAAGTAATATGTAAAGGTGCTGTCAAAGTGGCTTATCTCATTGGTGATTTGCCAATCCTTTTTGTGTGCACTGGAAAGAACTATATTTTCAATTCCTGAAGCAAATAATAGAAAATGCATTTTATTGCTTTAATATGAAGAGAAGAACAGTGTTAGATTTAGGTAACCTTAAGTTCAATTTACTTTTTTATGCTGATCAAAATATCAAGACACTTAAAGACTGGGTAGGTCATTTGTTCTAGGAACATTTTTGTTATGGTGGTTGAATGTTTCTTCACATTTCTTCAGTTTCTTCACTTAGCAATCACTAAGTTAAGTGGTCTAAATGCATTTATGCTGTCGTCTGTGGAATTGTGATATTGAGATTATGTTTATATATACATTATATGTTTATACAACAAAATTGACCATGTCAGATTCTGCTGTTCCAATGAAAATGTTTTTATAAAGAATTTACGAAGCTTCACGTTTCACCAAGTAACAATAAAAGCATTCATTTTAAAATATACATATGGTTGTGTGTGCAGTCTGTCATTAGTCCCTAAATTACCAATTATTAAAACTATTGCCTTATACATTGTAAAACACAAAAGCAGCCACTGTGTTTTCCTAAACTTTACCATAAAATAGAAGTTACTTTTTAGGTTTAATTTTAAGTTGAACTTAAACCTTCAAATAAATGTATAATCATTTAGCTGATATAAAGTTAATATACCAGTCAACCAAAATCTGTTTTGTACCTTTATAATTTGCTAACAATTACCATCAAACCACAGTTAATGAGGAAATCACATGATGAATCAATGCTCATCACAATAATTTGTTTAAAAGCTGAGGAAAATACAAGGCACATAGTCACAGTGTCATGAAACACCACCATGGTAACATAGATGACACTAAATTAATTCATTAAATATTAATTTGACGATGTAAGATGTTACATAAACCCTAATTTGCATAAATGTGCATCAAAAAGAAGAAACAATTATTTAAATGAAAAATCATAAACTGTGAAGTGTCAATGGGCATTCTGGGTATGTCAGTTTTTCACTGTAAATTATAATAATGACTTATTTTTTCACTTCAGAACACTGTAAATATTACAGTGCTTTGTTGTGTTGTCTGAAATGTCTCATTGGGTTTACTACAGATTTTCAATGTATATAGTAAGAGAACTTGAACCAATTAAAACGTTTTTACTGTTGCATATTTTACTGTTACGGTTTAGGCTGGTGTGTGATGCGGAGAGAAGGGGAGACAGCTCTGCAGCAACACTCAGGCTTTTAATAACGAAACGGAGAAACAAAAACACTTTAAATACTCAACATAAACGGCACACGGGGGTGCAAAACTCAGAACACATGGAGAACTTGGAGCAACATCCACAAACTAAGTATACCCATGAACACTGACGATAACCGACAAAGACAAAGGGTAACATGAGGGTTTAAATACATGAGGAGATTACAGACAGCTGGCAAACTAATCGGGTAATAAACTAACAAGACAGGCGTGGGAAGGAATGGGGAGACACGGGGAAACCCGGAAGTGACAGACGTGACGCGACTGTGACAGAACGCCCCCTCCCACAAGGCGTGACCTCACGCCGTATGAGGCACACCTTGGGGAGGGAAGGGAGGGGGACCCGGAGGAGGACACAAACAAGACAATACATCCTAACATGGGTGGGAGGGTGGGCACCCGGTGCACCCGGTGCACCCTGGAGACCGGGTTAATACAGAGTCATGGAGGTCTCCAGGGTGGTACAGAGGTCCAGGGCGGCACCGGGGGAACAGGGTGACTAGGCATTAATACAGTCCAGGGAGGCGCTGGGGGAACTCTCTTCCCCGGAGGCTCCGCCTCCTTTGTCCCACCCACCCTCAGTCATACTAGTACCCCCCCCCCCAAAAAATTCTTGAGGGGCCTCCCCGGTAAGCTGTCGGGAGGCCCAGGTGGTCTTTGGGCGAGGGGCCACAGATGTGCGGGCAGGGTGAGGAGCACAGTTCGGTCAACGGAGGCCGCGGGACTCGGGCACAGTTCAACGGAGGCCGCGGGACTCGGGCACAGTTCAACGGAGGCCGCGGGACTCGGGCACAGTTCAACGGAGGCCGCGGGACTCGGGCACAGTTCAACGGAGGCCGCGGGACTCGGGCACAGTTCAACGGAGGCCGCGGGACTCGGGCACAGTTCAACGGAGGCCGCGGGACTCGGGCACAGTTCAACGGAGGCCGCGGGACTCGGGCACAGTTCAACGGAGGCCGCGGGACTCGGGCACAGTTCAACGGAGGCCGCGGGACTCGGGCACAGTTCAACGGAGGCCGCGGGACTCGGGCACAGTTCAACGGCCGGGTTAGGGTTAGCGGCACTCGGGAGCCATGATGTCGTCGGCGGCGCGGCGCTCGGGAGCCATGATGTCGTCGGCGGCGCGGCGCTCGGGAGCCATGATGTCGTCGGCGGCGCGGCGCTCGGGAGCCATGATGACGTCGGCGGCGCGGCGCTCGGGAGCCATGATGACGTCGGCGGCGCGGCGCTCGGGAGCCATGATGACGTCGGCGGCGCGGCGCTCGGGAGCCATGATGACGTCGGCGGCGCGGCGCTCGGGAGCCATGATGACGTCGGCGGCGCGGCGCTCGGGAGCCATGAGGTTAGCTTGGCGCTGGTCGTCTTGCCTTGTGGGTGGCAAAAAACCCGGTCGGTTATCCTGTTACGGTTTAGGCTGGTGTGTGATGCGGAGAGAAGGGGAGACAGCTCTGCAGCAACACTCAGGCTTTTAATAACGAAACGGAGAAACAAAAACACTTTAAATACTCAACATAAACGGCACACGGGGGTGCAAAACTCAGAACACATGGAGAACTTGGAGCACCATCCACACACTAAGTATACCCATGAACACTGACGATAACCGACAAAGACAAAGGGTAACATGAGGGTTTAAATACATGAGGAGATTACAGACAGCTGGCAAACTAATCGGGTAATAAACTAACAAGACAGGCGTGGGAAGGAATGGGGAGACACGGGGAAACCCGGAAGTGACAGACGTGACGCGACTGTGACATTTACAGTCTTTTACCGTTTATTTATTTTTATGCAGACACAGAGCATACAAATTTTGGAGGTATCTCTTGTAAAACCCAATTGCATATTGAAACTGCAAACGGACAATTTTCTCATTATATATATACATATGTGCATATGGGCAAAATTTGCATAGCTATCATGAAAATATTGTCATGATATACAAAATATCAATTGTAATAACGTTGAATGCTTTATGATCATAGATGAAGTTCAAACTGATTAGCAAATCTCTGGCTGCCTCTCTAGCATGACTTTATCTTTTCCACAGTGCTGCTGCAGTCTGTGAAGTCAAATCATCACACATATCCTGTCCATATACATATGGAGGAGTTGCCCTCGGATATTAAGGGTGCAATGTATTTACATAATGAAATATGCACAGGTGTTCACACGTTTTTACCCTGTTTTACTCACACTCCATATTTTCAAGTTAAGAGCAAAGGTAAAACTGCATATGCTTTTATGTATGAGTCACAGGACCTGCCTCATAAGTATATTAGGCATGTCCTGGACCAGTAAATTTGAATTATTGATTTCTGAGAAGTTTTCTGGAACACTAATGAAAACAGCACATTACAGGCAGGCCATGAATCTATTAAAGAAGGCTAACCCCAAAAGGACCCTTTTCTGTATTACACAGCAAACATACATGCTTCTGCTAATCGTGATCCACAGAGTATCTGCCAAATTGGACCAGATGTTTTAGAATAAGTCTAAATAAATTTAGACTTCTTTACTGCTTTTATGCAAAGCAATGAAGAATCCAAATCAAGTGTTCTCATGTTTGGGGTGTTAACTTTATATATATCTTGTATATCTTTATAACCCTAATATACATATATATATATATATATATATATATATATATATATATATATATATATATATATATATATATATATATATATATATATATATATACACACACACACACACATTGACTAAACTATTTTGCAGAAAATAAAAGGATACAGTTGTGATTGGAGGGCGACTTTTGTGACTTCAGGAGACTTGGAGTTTGGCACACACTGGTTGAGCCAAATGTTGTGCTCGTCAAGCTGTTTGGGATGCTCAGCTGATTTGAAATGTTTAGATAGCACCACAGAATCACAGGTGTTCACACATTTAGAAGTAATCACTCTACGAAAGGGTTTATTTACAGTCCTTTCATGTAGGGTTCATTTATATTCATTATCAGCATTTGCTTAACGAGGTAGTTCACCCAAAAAAAGAAAATTCTTTTATCAGGATGTTCCAAATCTGTATAAATGTCTTTGTTCTGTTGAACACAAAGGTAGATATTTTGAAGAATGTCGGAAACTAAAACAGTTCTGGGGCACCACTGACTGACTTCCATAGTATTTATTTACTACTACCTACTATGGAAGTCAAGGGGGCCCCGAAGTAGCCTTGTTATAAACATTCTTCAAAATATCGTAATTTGTGTTTGGCAGAACAAAGAAATTTTTACAGGTTGTAAAACCTCAACTTGAGGGTGAGTAAATTATGGCAGAATTTTCAATTTTGGGTTAATTTTCCCTTTTATTATCAGTAGTAGTATTATTATTAAAGAAAGCTAGGGATGGATTTGTTAAAATGTGTTAAAATTAGCTGTTGACTGAGCTTAAAATATTTAAATAAATATAAAATTAAATATAAAAAGACACATCAACATTAATAGTGACAAAACGTCAAATAATACATAATACATATTTTAAATATATATGGTTTACTTATGATCTGGCCAAATAGCTAATTCACAACCCGTTACCATGGTTTCTACTAATGAACATGGAGTTTAGCAAATGATTTTCATATACAAGAAATATTCTAAAGAAATTCAAAATAAATAAAAACAGTCACCAATATTATAAGTGACTGACTATGTTTTTGCCAAGCACTGTAAAATGTTTTCCTCCAACATTTCTGAATAAGATCTTTTGTTGGTCCTCGACCGACAACCCAAACCACTAACTGAGGGCAATGAAAAGGTTGATGAGGATTTTAGCGAAGTCATACTCCTTAACCTAAAATTTCTTTGGTTAATACAATTTTTTTATATATTTTTTCCCAGCAATGACAAAATCACATTCAGCTTATAAGGGGTCTGCATAGAAGAAAATTAAGTTGCAAAACAATAACATTCCTTTCAAACGAAAGAATTCAACACCCACAACAAGACCTCATGGCAGAGTGTGAACCAAAACCCACTCGATGCATTCATCCAATGCTTGCATTGATTACCCGATATCTTTATCCCACATAAAAAAAGGTCTTTGACCTTTTGGGCATGCTAACTTTCGACTCGATTGAGTGACACTGAGAGAGTGATGTTGAAATTTCACAAAAACGTCTTTATCTTTGTTTAGTTGAGTGCAACCCTAAATGCTTGGTGATAAACTGTATCTCAGTGCTGTCATGTAAAGGCAACTTGTTAAACAAATGATGTTCCAACAGAGATCACAGAAGCTACAACAGCAGGATTCTGTTCTACGAATGGCTTACCCACAGTAAAAGACTGTTATTATACATACTTAATCGGCACTGTGTTTTACACCCCTGTGCTGGATGAAAAGCAAACCAAAAGATGAAATTACTAAACAGAAAATAATTGCTGGAATGTAGGGAAAGTATACAATCAAACAGAAGATTTAAAGGGACAATATAATGCTTTATAATGCCTTTAGTGTGTAATTTATCTGTTTGTGCATGTATAAGATCTGCAAAGTTACAAAGTTTTGAATAGCTTGATTATAAAGAAAAAGTCTCATCATTAAAAGTCATGTCCCATGTATTTGAATCAAAATGAATCAAATATATACAGCACTGTAAAATTAATTTTACACTTCTATGGCCAACTTTTTTTATTTAAAAAAAATAAATATATTTATTAATACACAATATATTTTTTTATATATATATAAAATGTTGGCCATAGAAGCCAAATATGCCTCAGGGGGGACTATAATTTATATTATAATCATAATCTCATAATTTGGCAACAGGTATATTAGGCGCTATAATTTAACTGTCATGACAGACTGGGGGACACAGAGGTTATTGCACAATAACAGGTTTTATTGAAGTCAGGACGCAAAACAATGAGCAGGTGAAAACACAGGAACTGGTGAGTGGCTTAACTGAAGCAGTGAACACGGTGAGCAATCTTGTGGAACATTGGAAACTTGGAAACTCGGGAGCATAGAGTAGCTTGGAGCATGAGCAGAGTCGCAATGCAGTCTGTGTAGCATAATGCTAAGACCAGATAATGAGTGCAGGGTGAGGGCTTGTGATATAGGGCTCCAGTGATGGGAAACAGGTGCGGGTGCTCAGTACTCAGGTGACTGGGAACAAGTGGGCGGAGCGTGGGAGTCTGGTGCAGGGGGCGTGGCTGAGTCCGTGACACTGACACATTGTTGGTTATTATACAAATTATACTGTTGTTTTCTTTCTCAACTTTACGTTCACTTAAAACATGACAGGGTTTAGTCACCAAGACTGGCATTTTGACATTAGTTTCTGTGTATTTCACTGTTTAAGCGCAATAAGCAGCACAAAATAACTCAGCTTAGTACTAAGACATGCTACTGCTATTGATATGTATCTGCTAATTTGAAAGCCCATAAGCAACTAAGATGCAGTATTGAGGTTATAAAAATTTTGAGTAGGCATCTTATGCTTGAGATATCCTGATCATGACAAGTCAGGGAACACTTCAATATGCGACACGGGTCTGTGAAAAGGGCTCTACCTCAAAGACTCTAACACGATCAGTGATATGAGTGGGATTTTGTTAGCTACCTCTGAAGCTCTGTTAGGCTGGATTGGATATTAGTTTTAATTTAATTATGATATTCTTATCTTTCATGCAACCACTCACAGCATATAATCAGATTACGGAGGCGATGGCAATTAAAATCTGAGCACTAAAAAGATGATCCGACCTTCACGGTTGGTTTGTGAGAAACAATGCTCAATCTGGTTTCAGTTAGTCAGCTGTTGCTATGGAAGCCTCGAATGAATGTGTCTTCCAGAAATATGGCTTTAAATATACTCCCAAAAAGAGGCATAAATAATTATCTTAACTCATATAGTAAATCAGGGATCTTTCATCTATTAACTTTTTTAATAATATATTAATTTGATATTTAATTTAATAATAAAAAGTTCAGTTGTAATTTGATTAGGACCTTATTATTATTGTAACTTATTTAGTTAAATTCTCTAAATATATACTGTATATTTCTTAATGTTAAATAAAAAAACTACATTGTATAGATAAAACTTAATAAATTATAAATAAGTTAGGTAAGTTATAAATAAGTTTATTTGGTCCCCAGTTAACCAAGAACAATATCAAAGAAATTGTTACTGCTCTGGAGCTCTAAAGGAAAATTCTGGTAAAAAAAAAAAAAAAGGAAATTATATGGGAGTAAAAATTATATTTCAATGCATTTATGTTCACTTGCATTCCTTTTTCAAAAAAGTTTTGCATTCCTTGAGTAATTCTGCGTTCTCTTTCAAAACTTCTGTGATGGTGATGTAGGAAGATCATTTTCCCATCACCATCTCCCCCTCTACGAGCTCTGTATCTTTCAAATAAAGCCACAGGAATATTATGTTGTCATCAATTTTTGTGACCCATCCTCGACTTAATCACATGGCTCTACTCTTCAGCACCCTCCAAAACTCGAACATAACAGAAACCACTTTAAACCAAGAACAACACAATATTATACCTCAACAGATATAGACTCTTATAGATTCATCGTGTGGACAAACAGTTTACAACACCTACTTTCAACATTTACTCTCCGTTTCTGTAAATAACATAACTGTCCTTAAACGTTCAGTCATATTTGCAATAAGTCATTATAATTAATATTAATAATAACATTATTTTTTTGAAGTGAACTTATTTCATTCAGTAAATTTCATAGATATACCTTTAAAATCTGCACATTCATAGATTTTATAAAACAGCCATGTAGTGGATGTTGTGCTAACATGAAAATTCAAGCAATGTGATCATTTTTAACATTTTAAACAACCATAAAAGTCTAGCAAAATTAATTTTTCATGCAGATTTCATGACTTCATAATAATCGAAAGTCTAAGGAACCTTTATACTCTTAAACACTCAAAGAAACCATGAGCAGTAACCAGAACCTATAATACACATGTTCATGCATCCATTATTAATAAAACTCTAAATACCTCAACTGATTGAAAATTCAATAGAAATGTACATTAATGTGTTCCTTGACAGCCATAAACAGTCTAAAGATGAACACATTATCTATTTTACAATGTTTTCGTTATAAATTAATAAATACATGATTGCTATATACAACTATTAATATGAACTAGTATGTTCTAAATAAAAATATATATTAAACATTATTATTATTATCATTATTATTATTATTATTTAATAAATAATAGTTATACTTTTTTTAGAACACTGTTCATATTAATCCAAGATATTTCTGTTGCTGTCATTTTAAGAAAAGCATGAAGTCAGAGGATGTGTTCATAATTATTTTATACAGCACTCTGGTAGCCAATTGCGTTATTATAAAAAAAAAAAGTGTCATATTAAAATAAATGATTTAAATACATGATTGAATGAACAATTGTTTCATAAAGCCACTCAAGACTGCCACAGTTGATTTCAATTAGGTTTTTCCTTTTTTTTCCTTAAAATTTTTTTTTCCTTATTATATGCACTGACACAGAAAATGTAACATCCTGAGAATTCATCAGAATATATGAGATGCTGTTGAGAGACAGCAGCCATCACCACTTCTAATCAAACAATACTGCCATCATAAAGCTGCAGAAAGTGCTCTGAAAGACTAGCATGGCCATCGGGGGGAAATGAAGCATGGCAGGGGGACACTCTCCAAGCATGTCAGTCCCTGCTCCCCCTCCGCCTCACAATCAGTCAAGGAGAATTAAATGAGCAAGGCACTGTGTACTTCTGCATGATTGATGCTTGTCAACAAGAGCAGCCTAGGGCATAAGAATCATCCTCAAAGACTCTTGTACATTTTGATACAGAGAATGATCTTCTCACTTGGTGGATGATCTTAGACCTGTCCTGACTAGCTGGGGGGTGGTGCCGAAAAAGATTTAAAAGGCTTCTCATAGCTGTTTGTGTTGAAAAGAACAATGTTTTAATCCTGTCAATCTTATGAAGATTTCAATCTGTGAACTTTCTGACAAAATGGAATTATTTTAAAATTTGGCACAATATGGAAATCGTGTCACTGAAATCTTCACAAATAATTGTCTTCTTTTTTTCTGAGGTTTTAATTTCTTTCAAAAACACATTTAGAATATTATTCCTTCTGAGCATTGTTATATTATTATTATTTTCATACATATTAATAAACTTTTCCATTGAAAGTAGTTGAAAATGACTTTAATACTTTTTTGTCTGTCTGTGTGCCTGTACAGCATGTGTGCATATGTCTAAGGCAGTGGTCCCCAACCCCCGGTCCGAGGAGCGATTTCGCGGAACGGTCCGTCGATGAAATGGTACTGGGCCGCGGAGCGCATTCGCGGAAGCGGCTGTGGCGATGTGACTATGGAGACGTTTGAACAGTCTCCGCACCCATCCCCCCGTCAACAATCTCGAGCGGGCACTGGTCCGCGGCAAAATTATCACACGTTTACCGGTCCGCGGCACAAAAAAGGTTGGGGACCACTGGTCTAAGGTACTACCTTGTGGAGAAGAGAGAACATTTTAATGCAGTAGTTCAAAACAATGTTAGAAACCATTTTAAATAAAATAAACTTTTCTAAATAAAAACAATTTTCAAATATTAAGGTGTACATACAGTCAGTTTTCTGCCCCCTACAGTGGTCCCCCAACCTTTTTATTGTCACGCACGGGGCAACGTTTGATAACTTAACTGCAGCCTGGGGGTGGCTGAGCGATCGCCCTGCCGACCAAGGGCGTGTATTAAAGGAGCGATAGTCCTGACGATACCATTCGATCCGCGGACCGGTACCAATTGATCCGAGGACCGGTATGATTTGAAGCCCGGGGGTTGGTGGACCACTGATTTAGAGCTCTGACACTACCATAATGTCTTTTGTGGAGGCACACGACTTCGATTTGTGAGTCGCGCACTTTCTTGATGTCCGATCCCGAGCCTAGTCTTTTTCAGTTTAATTTTTTTTGTGTTGGTGTGTTCGTCCTTGTCATGAGTGCACGAGTCTAGTGTTTCCTCGTCCTCCTGCGCTCTACGTCATGTGAGTGGGCGTGGTTTTGTCTGCGTGTAGCTAATGTTTAGCACGCGTGCTTTCATGTTGTGTTGGGTGTGGTGCGGTTTGTGTTTTTCCTCGTGGACATGCGGTTATGTGCATTCGCATTGGCTGCATGTTCGAGTCTTGTAATTGTGTACCCCGCCCGTCTTGTTCCCCTGTTTTACTTTTATTTGTCACAGCTGTTCCAATTCAGTTATCCTACCCCCCTGTGTCTATTTAATCCCTTCGTATTTGCTGTCCTGTGCTGCTTTGTTGTCTTTTCGGTGTCTTAGTGTTGGATGTTTTTGCCTAGTCTTGTCAGCCAGTCCATTTTTTTTTTCTTTTTTTTTCTCAGGGCAGTTTTTTTTTTTATATTTTGTTTTATTTGTTCTTGATAATAAAATTCCTGCTGCGAATGAGCCCTCAGTCATCCTTCCATGAAACCTGGCTGTACACTGATAAATGCATTACTTTACTCATTACATCAAAATAAGTATTATGCTTACGTAATGCAGATTACTTGTAATGCGTTTCATGCAGAAAAAAGTGTGTTTGGACAAAATAAATATCATTGTTTTCTCAGCTCTAGGTCCCATGCGTTTAAACAAATAAAATGTACACATTACATAACATTGCCCCTGTAAACCTGCTAAATTGCTTCCTCTTTCTAATCAGACACACAATCTGCTTTTTACAAACTGGAAATTGTATTAAACGATTTCATTGTGGAAAATCCTGGATGGATACCTCGTCTCCCGCTGAGAGTAAGCAGGCTCTCCATAAAAAATAAATAAATAAATAAATAAACAGTTCATACACGCATATGGAGATGCAAGGAATATGCCTGCAAATCCTGCCAGTATGACAAATCCGCATTATGCATGTTCCCCCTTTTTGAAGCCATTCAATTAATTGGGCCATTTGAATCAGAAAATAGAGAGGAATTAGACAAACGCGAGGACCTCTGCAGGCCAGGAAACGAAGGAAACAAGTCAAGTCACCTTTATTTATATTTATATAGTGCTTTATACAATTCAGATTGTTTCAAAGCAGCTTTACAGTGATTCGTATTCCTATTAATGTTAATGATTTCCTATCCACTTAATGTTAATGGTCTATTGGAGTGACAGAATAATAAAGAGTTAGCAGATATTAAGCAGACAGTCTACTAATAATCTAATGAGAGTTGGTTGACATGTGGGTGAAAAGTCACTTATAGTCAATAGGCCATAGGGTAATGTTAAATTTCGTTGGGTTTTGATTTTATTTTCATTGGTCCCTGTCTCTGTTTTAGGGTGTTCTTATTGCTAGTTTGTATCAATGGTTTCTGATTAAGTCACATACCTGTTTCTTGCTCTGTTATTTATCCCTGTGTGTCTTTAAGCCCTCAGTTCTTTATGTTCATTGTTTTGTGTAATCTTTTTTTAAGTGGATTTAGCCTGGTTATTCACCTGTAGAGTTTTTTTTTTCAAGTTAAAATAAGCAAAAATATATTTGATGGGATGCTAATTAGTTTACACTTGCTTAGTTGGGCACATTTCACACTTAATATTCATCAATACTATTGATTGGCCTGCTCTTCTAGAGCCGCTGTACAGCCAAAACACACTTTGTTGCATTATTTTCTTTCATCTCTGTAAAGCGTCTTTAACAATCTCTATTGTAAAAAAACACTAAATAAATAAAGGTGGCTTGACTTGGCTTGATTTTTTATATTTTGGAGAAACCAGATTCAGTCAGGCAGCCAGTTCTCTTCTGGTCAGTGAATGAACAAGGTGTCAAGATGATTCAGGCTACATCAAGACATAATTCAGATTGGAATTATAGCATTCAAATCCAGTTCCAAACAACATCAAGACTATTTCTGCGAGACTGCAGTTTAGTGGGCTCATATATATTTGGCTTTGTTACATAAAAAGACCCATTTTTGGATCAGACCATATGGGAGAGATGGAAATAGATTGAGTCTCTTGAGCCAAGAAGGAGCCAAAAAATTCCCCAGATTGACTTGACTCACTCATTATCAAAGTCCCTCAAGTGGCCCTCTGCCCTCCTTTAGTCAGGCAGTGGAGGTGATAGAGATTCCACATTCGATGAGGAAAGTAGCCCTTCATGTTGATACCACACCAGTTGTATTGTTCTATTATTGAATGGGTCGATTGGGGTCTAGCTCTGGTTCAGGATCAGCACACAGAGATACAAATAAACCGTAATGAACAATTTATGCCAAGTGTAGCTTTCAAGAAAACAGATTTCAAAACTGAATTTGTACCATGCCCTTATACATTGCAAGCAATTATACTTGCAATGTCATATTTCTAGATTGTGGTTTAATATGTTTAGATATAAATTTGTTAAGGTTAGGCAAGGTACACCTTAAACAAGCAACTTTATTGAAATATTATTTTACTTTATTGTAAAATAACTGTTGTCTGTAATGTATTCTTGTGATGCAAAGTTGGATTTTCAGCATCATTACTACAGTCTTTAGTGTCACATGATCCTTCACAAATCATTATAATAATTTGATGCACAAGAGACATTGTTTTGTAAACAAACAAAAAAAACATTCAAAGCTACCTGCAAAACTATGTGCAAGTGAATCTAGACAAAAACGCAAAGGGTGGTGAAACAAAATATGGATTTGATGCAGCTGATAGAAGTTAATTGATAGATAAAATGTATTATCAACATTATTTTTGAAAACATCCTTACATCCTCAGCATTACACAAGTGCCTAAAACTTTTCACTGCTTTGGAGGTTGGTTTCTTCAAGTATCTTGGAGACATAAGATACCACAGTTCTTCTGGGAAACTCTGTTTTTTTTCTGTTTCTTCATGTAATCACAGACTCAATGACATGAGGTCAGATCTCTGTGTGGATCATACACGATGTTGTCAGACTCCTTGTGCATACAAAAATCTCACTCAAATATTACAATTAATGGCAAAATGAATGTTTGGAAACTGATATCTCCTACACACTACAGTAAAATATATAAATAACTATATAGAATTATAAAGAAATATATATAGAGATGTATAAATAATTTTTGGGGTGAAAATACGAATGTGCCTAAGGCTTCAGCACAGTAGTATGTCATATATATATATATATATAATTACGGTTGTAGGGAGAGATGAGGAGACGTGGATGGTCATGAATCCAGGAATGATACTTTAATATAAACTTAAAACACTTTGAATATACAAACTAAAAAATGGCAATTTCTTTTGCAAAAAGAGAGATTACAACCATTCATAACAAATAGTGATACAGACTGAATGAAACATGGGGTTGTAAATGCAAAAGGAGGAAATTAGACACAGCTGACAAGACAAGATGTGATTGATGACTCAACAGGTGAATGGAAGCACATGGGAGATTACGGAAGGAAAAATGAAGTAGAGAAAAGATACAACTGACATGTAACATTATATATATGTCAATTTGAATACTTAATCTATTGAATACTAATCTCTATTTTACATCTATACATTTTATTTAATACAGTATGCCTCCACTGCTATTAAATTGTTTACATAGTTTATAAATATTATTTATTTTCCATGTGACTTCTTTAATTAAAATGTTTAATTCATTTTCCTTCTTTTACTCTTGAATTATTGCTGTTTAAAAAGAAGAGCAGGGTTATTCTCTTGATACTGTGGTAAAAAGAATGAAAACATGATGCCAGGCTTCTAAGGTTTACTATTTATTATGTGCCGTCAGTTTAGGAATAAAACGGTATTTCAAGTCGCAAGCAGTATAGAGGGTACTGAGGGATTTTAACAAGCACAGCCACAGCATGATTGCAGTGGCCTTTTTATATGACACAGTTTATGAGATGACTTACTGGAAGAAAGCACTCCTCCTCATTGGACTTTATTTGCAATGTATCATCCACAATTATTGAATGACATACTGAAATTGCCATCTTTTTAATTTGACGGGCATGGCACCATTTTAATCTGGTATGATACTTGTATCTGAATGAACTTGTGTCTGTTCACAGACTCACAGGAAACCAACATCGCTGCAAGGAAATTCTTGATTAATTACTTGTAATTGTCAGGTTTGAGAGAGCGAGGACTCAGAGATGCAGGTGAAAGGGCTTTTAATACAAAATAAAACAAAATACAAACAGAAACCACCCCGAGGGGGAAAAACAAGACCAGACTAGACTTGACTAAAAACTAGACTGAAGACTCGACTCGACTTGACTTGACTTGACAGGAAAGACTAAAGACTTGACTTGACTGGAGAAACTCAGGACAGGAACAGACATAGTAAAGACAACGACGCAACCCAGAACAGCAGACAAAGACGGAATATATAGGGAGGACATGGGGAAATTAACAAGGAAAAACAGCTGGGAAAAATCAACCTAATGACAAAGAAACAAGACGGGCGGGGTAACAGACAATACATGAACATGCAGACAATTAACCAAAGACGACGCGCAGCTGTTGACAACCACTGCGCGTGACAAAACACAAGCACGCGGCCGATGGAATGCGAACCGCGTGCCAAACATAAACACACGGACGAGAGGAGGCGCGGCTCGCGCAAGGCTTGAAACCGCGCCCACTCACATAACATAGAGCTCGCAAGAACGAGTTCTCACGAGCTCACGACAAGGACGAAGACACACGAGTTATGAATGCCCGAATCCCGATCCAAAACCGAAACTGGACCAGACACAAGTATCGGGACCGGACATCATAACTCGTACAAAAGACGTCACAGACACGCGTGCGCGCGGCTCGAATCCTCGACGCCATGCGCACACACACCAAACACGAGACATAACGGTAGTGTCAGAGCTCTGCCACAAAACCAAGAAATGACTACTAGACCGAATGTGGCAGAACCCTGACAGTAATGTGTCTTGGAAACCACAGGGATCTAGAATATAGTACGAATGACTCTGAATATCCTTAATGCCACGTGTACCTTTGTATTTTAAGCTGTCTAATAATCAATCACTTATGTACTCTTCATTAAAGACTCATGGATGGTGAATATTATTAACAAATGTCAATGTTTGAGTTAGCGGAGAGTAAGTTTAGGATTGCATCCAAGGCATGTTTCCAAAAAAAATTTTTCAATCAACCAACTTGGCAGGCCCCAAGTTTGCAATTATGATATCCAAGGGATTCCTTGTTCCTTTGGTTCACCAATGGTGCATATTAACATTTGAAAATATCCATTGAAACTCCCAAATCTAAATCTACAATTCCTAATTTGACCCGCAGCCTCCCACACGAATGTTGCTTCTGTGAGCTTTTTTTTCTTTTCAAAAAACATATTCAGAAGTAGATAGACTCATACTACAGAGCTATTTTATGTTAATAGCTCATGATCAATTCATAAGCAATTTGGCTCATTCTAGATAGGCAGTCTTGTTAGAGTACATTTCAACTTCCTCAAATTACCTCCAAGACACTTTGAATGCATTTGATTATTCTCAGGTCATGAACCTTCAGCACTGAGTCAAGTTAATAAACCTGTTGTGCTCTAGGGAAATGGGGTCAATGCTTTAATCAGCTATACACACATTCAGTTTTTGCCGTTGTTTTTCAGATAGATTGTGGCAAGCATTGAAAAAATCCACTAAGGCTACATTTCTATGAAATTTAGTTGCCCTATTTTTTGTACAGTTATACATGATTTTTAGCAAGACGTAAAATATAAGACAAGTTTATTACTATGTATCACCATTGTTGTGTCTTTCTGGTGAGGTAAACTTTACAAAAATGGTTTAGGTTTAGGTTAAGGTCAAGGTTTAGCTTTTTAGTTTCAGCAGTTACTTCATCTGAACTACTTCATCTGAACTATTTCAGTATGTGGGCAAAAGCATCTTTCAAAATGCAAGCAGGCAACATTTCATAAATTCAAATCAATGTCTAACAGTGGATTAAAGTTCATTGGCACACTAGTCTGAATTTTAGATAACTGAAAGATAACTGTAATAAAAAGAACATAATGGTTTTCTGTTAAAGTGAGTATTTGTGGAGTTAAATAAGCTATCATGTGCTATCACTGAGATGTGGCCCACTCCAACCCTTAAACTTAAGGCTAGAGATACTTTATCAGCTTGGCCTAGTTTTAATTCTGTGCTGCACCTTTTCTCTCTTTCTGTCTGACTTTCATTTCAAGGAGAGAGAGAGAACCTTCAAAGGCCACTGACTATATTTCAGATTCATTAAATCTTGCATAATTGTGAGTCATGTTTAAAGAAGAATCTCTTTCCAGACGTCCATGAAAACAGCTTATATTCGTACCTCATTATATTCTTCATATTTGTGGGAGCCTCTGAATTTATGCATTGAAACTACATAATGTTTAATGAAAAGTCGAAGCTAATTACTCAGGGCTTTGTCTAATTCCAAGCTCAGAGATTTTTAGTATAACTGAAGGGCATTGCTTGCCAGCATCTTTGCCAGTCCTGTTTTTTTTTTTCTTGAGGTCATATGGCCACCTGTTTGTACTATTTTTGTGTTTACACTTTAAGAAGCGTCAATATCTTCATTATCTTGTTTTTAGATGTTCAGTTTAAATTGTAAAACGCATAGATGAAACTACAATAACAGTACTTTAAAGTAACCAAACCCTATCCCTAACTGTAACTCTTTGGTATGTACATGCAGTTAACTCAGTATTTATTTGAGTAAGTACAATGTAACTGTCACCTTAAAATAAGGCGTAACCAGAATTTTTTTTTTTTAATTCATCCATTAAATGAAATAAATACAAACAAAAAGAGCAAGCAGAGAAAAACAAGTGGTAGTCTGAGGCGAATCTGAAAGAGAATCGAAGTATACAGAGGAAGCTGGCAGTCACCTTGTGAGGTTGTGTCTGGAGTAGTAAACACATGCGGAGCATACGGTGTCTTCAATATCCCAAAGATGCCGTGGCAGATGGCCGCACATCTCATTACGGAATGCCAGCACCCTCGGCACCGGTGCTCTAAATGCCATTGTTGCTGCTCATGTGAGGGCTGTGCAGGGTCAGCGCTTCTAACCTTGCAAAAGCTGCCATAATCCCTTGCTCAATAGCCTGTCATTTCGCCCTGTTACCTGGAGTTAAAGTTAAGAGGGTCCTCCATCTGTGTAAGAGCTGATGCTACATCCAAGTTTTTCTAGTCAGTTGGCCATGCAGTGGGGAAAACTTGGAGACTATAAAGGATCCTGGGAATGTTGAAGCTGCTGGATATAAGCGTGTAATTTTCGCTCAATATACTTTGCAGATCTCAGTGTGTATAAAATGTTTAGACCATTTAAAAAGGGCCAGGATGTTCACAAGTTCAATCTCACAAAAACATATGGTCTCATTTTACAATCAAAATCAAAAGGATAAAAAAGTACTAAAGGACATAGTGTGTAAATTTCGTCACTTATTCAAAACAATAACAAGGGTGTAGCTTGATTACGCCTTGAATGAGTGTGGAATCATAGGAGTCGTTGTCTTCACATCCACAGCTTATGAAAAGTAATTCAAAAGGGACTTAGGCAGAAATCATGTTCATGGATTAACTAATGTATTAAAGTTAAAGTAAATTAATTGCATTAGCCTGGTTCAAATCATACTTATCAGTTTGTAGCAGTAAATGAGGAGATGTCATATCGATCACGGGTTCAGTATCAAAGCAGTTTATACTTAAAAAAAAAAGTAACGAATCAATCAATAAATCAGCCAACAGACTAAGACAAATAAACTTAATTCTAAACAAAAATTAGTTAATTTTGTCCTATTGGCAGCTATTTGTTCTTGCTTTAAAGTAAAATTATTTAATGTTTACTAAGCATAAAATAATTTTTCACACTGAAGTAGCTCACAAATACCAGAGGCTAAACAGACTCCTCACACAATGGCACAACAATTAGCTCTTCCTCCATGGTTTACTGTGGTCAAAATGCATTTATTATTATATTTCTCACCAGATTTTCAAAGACAATGCTCTGGAGACTCACCATGGAGCTCCTGTTTCATTGTGATTCATCACTCCTCACACAACTTCCCATATTCTGTCAAAAACTTCATTATGCCTTTGATGCTTTTTCCGAGACAGCAATGACCTTTTAAGTAGTTAATTTGCTTTAATCTTTCTAATTTTCTGACCAATAATTTGTGGTTCAGACAGTTAAAAGCTTAATGTTTATCCATTTTGGGGCTGGCTCTTTTATTTATTTAGTTATTTATTTTGCCCAGGTGTGTATATATGCCTTTAGTCAATGTCTATAAGCTTTTGAGTACTAAAAGGATTAAAACCATCGATGGCTCATTAGGCACAGATTCTGTCCATTCGGAAGCGGAATTGTGAACATATGAAATGACTTATAATAGCATACAGCAGTAAGGATAAGGCTTTGGAATGAGCTGTTTGAAATGCTTCTGGCTTCAACAGGACATTTTGGAAGAAAAAAAAGATTAGGGGTCTTTAGCTGTCCTACTCTTACATACAAACTGACTATTCTTATTGTAGAGAGAATCTGTTGGAAGGATTGACTTTAAAAGGAAAGTCTGGGACTTTACCCAGTACTAGCAGATTCATTATGAATCTTCACTAACTGTACAAACCTTGTTTTACTCAGCACGCCTCATTCTGTTGGTGCTCTTCATTAACATCACAGCAAGAATCCAGAATGACTATGAATATATCACTACACAGTCACAGGCCAGATGCACAACAGTGTCAGTCTTTGTTTCCTTTTCCTGTTGCTGATCTATCACTATAGATTGTTTTTTTCTTCATTCTGTTACATTTACTTCTGTTCTGGGTTAAGATAGGTTTAAAATGCAAGATAACTTTTTATTTTCTCATGTCAAAAAGCCTTAAATCATACACTAAAAACAATTCTCACTACTCTACTATCTGCTCATTAGCATGCATGTTGACCTAGACTTTGTCTCCAGTAAGCCATGAATAAAATAAGTTTTTTTTTTTGAGAGCCAGACAATTAATCCTTTAAAGATAACAATGTTGATTCAAACACAATATTATTCCTAAATGGCAATGATTTGCCTGTGTCTATTACACCTTTGACAGAATCACAGCAAACATTAAAATCTGTGTTGGTGCTGCCACTGATCCAGAGGGAGCAATTGACATATGTATGTATGAAACAGCTCAACAAACAACCTTTTTAAACCACATAGTACTGTTATTTTTGTGTCACAAGTATTCAAATGATCACAGAAGTACTAGGATAAAAGTTAGAGTTTGGATATAAACATTGATGTCTACAGTAGTTATAAACATAGAGCCAACCATCTTTTGAAAGTAACTTGGTGCTTTCAAATAACACAGGTATACAGTAGTAATCTGTACACCACTTAGTGGCGACAAGAGACTCTTAAAAAATATATTTGTCTGTGAATCATTCGTTCAAGAGATTTGTTCAAAAACCATTCATCCAGTAATGAAACAATGGATGGATAAATTAATTGATTTTCCAAATATTTTTTCATTAAAATTAATAAAACAAAAATTAAATAGACTGCAGTAATTATAAATACTAACATCAATGTATTAGAAGTACACTCACCTAAAGGATTATTAGGGACACCTGTTCAATTTCTCATTAATGCAATTATCTAATCAACCATTCACAGTTGGTTGAAAGTTGCTTCAATGGATTTAGGGGTGTGGTCCTTGTCAAGACAATCTCCTGAACTCAAAACTGAATGTCAGAATGAGAAAGAAAGGTGATTTAAGAAATTTTGAGTGTGGCATGGTTGTTGATGCCAGACGGGCCAGTCTGACTATTTCATAATCTGCTCAGTTACTGGGATTTTCACACACAACCATTTCTAGAGTTTACAAAGAATGGTGTGAAGAGGGAAAAACATCCAGTATGCGGCAGTCCTGTGGGTGAAAACGCATTGATAAAGCAAATTGCATTGCTAGAGATCAGAGGAGAATGGGCCGACTGATTCAAGCTGGTAGAAGAGCAAATTTGACTTAAATAACCACTCATTACAACCGAGGTATTCAGCAAAGCATTTGTGAAGCCACAACACGCACAACCTTGAGGCAGATCGGGTAAAACAGCAGGAGACCCCACTGGGTACCACTCATCTCCACTACAAATAGGAAAAAGAGGATACAATTTGCATAAGCTCACCAAAATTGGACAGTTGAAGACTGGAAACAATGTTGCCTGGTCTGATGAGTCTCAATTTCTGTTTAGATATTCATATGGTAGAGTCAGAATTTGGCGTAACCAATGAGAACGTGTATCCATCATGCTTTGGTACCCTTGTGCAGGCTGGTGGTGGTGGTGTAATGGTGTGGGGGATATTTCTTGGCACACTTTAGGCCTCTTAGTGGGCATTGTTTAAATGTCACGGCCTACCTGAGCATTGTTTCTGACCATTTCCATCCCTTTTTAGCTTCGTGCCCTGGATGTGCATCACACAAATCTCCAACAACTGCAAGATGCTATCCTATAAAATATGGGCCAATATTTCTAAAGAATGTTTTCAGCACCTTGTTGAATCAATGCCACGTAGAATTAAGGCAGTTCTGAAGGCCAACGGGGGTCAAACACAGTATTAGTATGTTGTTCCTGATAATCCTTTAGTTGAGTGTATACTTGTTGGTGTACTGTTTCAGTACTAGGAACTAAATTGGCCCAATTTTAAATGTATAAAAGTATAATTTTTATAATTATATAAATATATTTTTTTTCTTTAAGTGTAACAGTAGTGAACTTTATAATTCATCAGTTTATAAGAGTGTATGCAAATTAAGTGAACAAAATATTTAATATGCTACTCATTAATCAAAAGAGTAAACACAACTACAAGCCAAATATACTGAGAATACTAAATTATACCTTTAAGTACATCAAGCGATTATAAGTAAAGACCAAAAAACAAAAACAAATGTAGACGTATCTCTCAATATAAGTATGATTAAGAGCAATGTTAAGTAAAAAGTAGACTGAAAGTATACTTTCATTTTTTTAGTTTAAAAGAAGTATACTAATAGCACACTTGAATAAACTTATTTTTCATAGGGGAACTGTGAAAATACAATGTTGCACTTGTTAATGTTTGCAATGTTTTCTTGGTTTTGTTGAGTGAGCAGACTGCACAGTGTCATTTCTTTTTCAACCAATTCTTTATAAAAATGGTCAGAGTAATTACAATCTCTACATTCATGCACAGCTAAGTTCATCCATACCAACATCAGTTTCAGAATGCTTCATTGGACCAGCTGAGGAAAGAGGAAGGTTGGTGTGATGCTGTGTAAAACATTGCCTCACTCAGCAGGTATGGTGTAATGGGATTTCACAGTGTATTGAAGGGGTCTGAACGACAAATTCTAGGACACTTGAATATCTCTATATTTTGAAAAGCAAATACAAATGACAGGAATAAATGTTTTATAAAACAGTTTCTTCAGTCCAAATTGAGGAAATTAAGTAGCTCTAAAAAAAAGTTATTCTAATGTTTCCCTAAAGGCGGGGTTTTCAAAGTGTGGGAATGTCTGTGTGAATTATGTCAATTATATTGTGTATTGCTTTGAGACCATGGCCACTAAGGGCTACAGTTGACAACCAAATGATTGTATTTTATCTATTTGGCAGCCAGAATGTGATGATAAATGCACTCTAGCTTAGATTTTTGTTGTTCTTACAATGCCTTTAGTAGTGCCACTTGTAGCATCGATTTTTAAGACAGTCTAACTATATCTGTACCTGTGGCTCTCAAAGAATCAAAGTTCTATGACTGGAATTAAAAGTTTCACTTGATTTGTTTTGCTTTAAGCATAAAAGCCGCTCTGATCCATTTACCCCATGCATCAGATCTGCCTCCACTTCCAAGCTCAAAACAGACGTCTAAGTATTCCACACGTAGAGTTAAGTGGGCCACATCGAGTTCCCCTAATCAAACACTTGTGTCCTCACAGCCTTTTCCCTATGGTCAAGTCATCTTTCCACAGCTGCTGGAGTCAATGCAGTTGAGGCACAGCACAACGGCATGCATTAGTTCATTCCGTCACAGTCCACACCTGGCTCTCCCATAATTGCCACATAGCAGAGTTCCATCAAGCCCTCTGCATGGAGGATTCCCCCTTAATGAAACACTGAGACAACAGGAGGACTCAAGCTCAGCAGTCATCAGGAGAGACTGTATTCAACTCCTACCACTTTCTTTCTTCCTCCTTAATGGCACAAATTCCTCATTTTCATGGTAATGTCTTTCTAGGCAAGCTCGGAAGGCCTTTCCCATGACCTGGAGTAAGAGTCAACTTTCCCAAGGCTCAGATTGTTGAGAACCTGAAGGATAAAACTTAAATCCTTGCTCTCTAAACTGTGTCCAATACTTTTTTCAGTGATAAAATGTAATATCGTTGCCACGTCTGCAGGCAAGTTGTCAAAACCAGTTGCAGCAGGGTCAGGGAGATAGTCTTAACCCTGCTGGGTTTTTTTATGTAACCACAGTAATGTAAAATTAAATCAAGTCTCAGGCTGAAAATATATGAGGCATGTTTTGGAAGAATTCTTCCGCTACATTACTTTAATGCAGTGGCAGCCTCTCTTAAAATGCTTGTGAGTATCAGGAGAATTCAGTTTATTACAGCACGCCCCCATTCTCAGACTGCAATTTCAAGTGAATATATTCGAAAACTCTCCAAATAAGCAAATGAGATTCAGAATAAACGCTGAGTTTCTCAGTGCCACCCAGGGGTATTTTGCACAGCTGTCTCACAGAGGGAGTTTTGTGGGCGAATGTGTGCATGGGAAACAATGGCACATGTTTGTCCTTCATTGAAGATGCAGCTTGCTAAAACTGTCATGCTGGTCTATGCTAACTGAATATCCCCCCACCCTCCTGAAAATTGTGTCGATCAATTAATTGGTGACCTTTGCAGTTCACACATTCAAACCTTTTGAAGGAAAAATAACCTTGGTTGTGAATGCTGGGAGAATCCCAACAAAAGCTTGGGGTGACATTGGCCATTTCATCTTGTTGAACACACTTTTACAACTGCGGCTCAGTCTTCTAATAGATCAGCCCACACAGTGAGTGAGGAGAAGCTTTGAATAGAAGATTTTCCCAAGGTGCACTGTAACTGAAGGTCGGCCAGACAATAGTCAACTTATCTATAAGTTGTACGTTTTGCAATCTGTATTTCTGTTCATGTAACAGGCACCTTTGCCCTGTAATCTTTACCAAGTGAGTTCAGGCACATGGTAGTATTTGAAAGCAAGCACGAACGAACACCAGATTATATCTTTTATAACTGCTAAAGACAGACTTGTCCTTGACCAACTTGCTAACAGAGGTGACACTCTTCCATGAACACGGTTACAATGAGCACAGTTGTTCTAGGACCAATCAGTGTTCCATTTTCGGCAAATCCTCAAGACCTCTAGGACCTATGCAACAAAAGTTGAAAAAAAAAAGCCTCAAATAATGCAAGGCACTGAAATCAATTGGTCCTGGTCACTCAAAAATCAATGCATCTTTCAAAAAGTTATTTATGACCTGTGCTAAGATCACGAGAGACATGTGGAAAGGGTCGGTCATTAAATATACGACATGTGAAGTCAATTTTGACCTTCACAGTTCTAAGAGGTGGAGGATAAAGGGATACTTAAGAAAGATTAAACTCACACTTCTGTTCTCAAGCAGAGAACATACTTTTTCTCTCTCTCTCTCAAATGACATGTCACAGCATAGCAGAAATGGGTCTTGGAGAGAAAAATCAAAAATCTCCCATGAACCTCATCTCCCCTAGCCGCATGTGGCTGCTCCCTTGACGCATTATATTAATTAGGAAAAGACTCTGTCAGAGACATTACTCTGACTCTGTAACTTTAATGACTTCAACCTCAGCACCCAATCTAATTTTAATATTGTTTTATTTTAATTCGCACTTAATTGAAATCGGAAATATACTAGACAATCCCCACCGGCATCTGTCCACCCTGACTGAAATACTTTTACAGAGATTTTTGTGAGAAACTGCTTCATTCCTTATAAAAGTTGAGCTACTGGGAGCTACTGTTCTCATAATGAGCTTTTGAACTCCATTATTCATTCTATTTCTGGGCTCATCAAATCTGTTTCAAAGAAAATAAATATTTTCTAAAGTATGGGTATGTGTCTATCTAAACAACAGCTCAAGATGGTTTACTACACTCTATTAAATGTTAGGAAGCTCAATCAAATGGATTGTTAGAATGTAAATATTTTAGAGTAGTTCAAATATGGTGATATTATATACGTATATATGAACTTAACTTTTAAGTGTTGTATTGTCTTTATTCTGATGCACTGTGTAGAAAACATCCAACCATACACCAAACCACATATCCTATAGGGCTGTAGGGATAAAATAAATGAAATCTTTTAAATATTTAAAGTATAACAAATAGAGATAACTAATCATTAGGACTGAACATAAAATACAAGTGTGTTTGGCTAAATAAACCATTTGAAAACGGTGGGTAAATCTAGAATCTGAATCAATAAGAATAAATTGAACTCCCTGTTTTTAAGTAATTAAACAAATCAGTAGTTTTTTAAGAAATTGGCTGAAAATTTATATAGAATTAACTCTTTTGAATAAAATGTATCTTCCTTTCTCAAACTGTAATAGTACCTGTATTGAACCAAACAAAAACACCCCCCCCCAAAAAAAAAAAAAAAAAAAAAAAAAAAGAAAGGAAAAGGAACTAAAGAACAGTTGTTGCACGTCTCACATAAAAAACAAGTAGTCCTGTAAAAAAACTGTGTCCTCCCATAAATCATAATTTGTGGTAAAAGCGAACTTTATCACACTCTGTGTGTTACTGATGAGCATAAAACACTGACACAATGAGTACATTATAAATACAGTAATACCTTGAGATACGAGCATAATCCGTTCCAGGACTGAGCTCGTAACTCGAATTGCTCGTACTACTGGGATACATGACTCCTGGAGGAGTCAGCATTTGTAAACATCTCTTTAATTAATGATTCAATGACAAATATATATTTTAGCAGTCCCTTGTTGCCACCTACTGATGTAACAATGTAATTGATACAATCTTTATTTGAATGCTACATGCATTATATCTGAACTATAAATGTATCCCAGTACTTTGTGACTTTGTACAGAAATAATGGTATTGTGTGGTTGAAAATGACACAAATTTGAATGTACACTATGATCATACTTGTCATTTTAATAGACATAAACAAATCATTGTCATTTAGGCAAATGTCAGCTTGCGTGGGTGTTTGAATCGAGCGTTTTAACGATTATTCGTGCAGCTCTAGTAAACTACAGTGGAGTTCACTTATCTCGAGTCATGGTTAACTCGCCAATACTATTATCTCGACGTTTTTGAAGTGGAACGGCCAAACTCCCTATTTGTCTTAGTATTTTCGGTTATTTAATGTCGATTCCGTAATGTCGCCGAAAACTAATATCTCGAGCAAATATCTCGGACAAAGTCGTCACTTCACATGGTTGTATCGTGAGTCATGAGCGTACCTGGTTCACTGCGCATGCGCTGAGTTCGTGTACAGTCCCGCGCAGCCGCAGAAGAACTCGTGGAAGTGGCGGGTGTCTAAGACTCGCGGAAGTCTAAAGCCTTCTAGATGCTATCTTGGAAGAGGAGGCGCAGGTGTTGAGCCGAGTCGAGCGCGTCTGTGAGTGCCTGCGTGAGTGTGTTCAGTGAGTCAAGCGTGTTCAGTGAGTCGAGTGTGTGTTCAGTGAGTCGAACGCCTCTGCAATGAGTGTGTTCAGTGAAGCGTCACTGTCCAGGAATTCCCAGATTACGTTGACATCGACAAAGACGTCACTACTGATAGAAGCTTTTGTTTTCAAGCCGACCGTTAAAGGCAAAAAGCAACAATGCATTTTAGAGTTTTTAAATAAACCATGTTAACCACGTGTGCAATACTATTCAGAAGTGTCCGAGCGAAATGACAATGTTATGAGCGAATGTGTTTGCACGTGTGTTGTGCCTGTGTTTACACTGTAAGCGATCGTTGTGTTTGCAATGTTGGAGAATATAATTAAAGGTTTGTATGGAGAATGGAAGGAGTTTTTTATTGTATTCTGTTAAATCTCTGCTGTTAGTTGGTGCACATATGCCTTTTGCTGTTAGCAAACATATACAGTGTATGTACATTTTTATAGCATGCCGATCGCTTATCTCGCTAAATTGTTATCTCGAGGCTTTTTTGCAACCCCTGAGGCCGTCGACATAACCGAACTCCACTGTAATAAGTCACAGAAGAAAAAATATAATTTTTATAAAACAAATTTATATAACATGGGAAGTTTTGAGCAACATACTCTAATGAAATGGTTCTTAACCCTGATCCTGGAGTACACCCAGCACTGCACATTTTATGGTTTGTTTAAATGTCACCATTTTTAAGTAAAAACAGACTATTTCTATGCGATTTGGCCATTCATTTACACAACAATGTTGTTTTGGGGGGCCTTCTGATAACAATACAGTTATCTCAATGTAAATCTACAAATCTACAAAATACCCAACGCATGCGTATTGTGTGTTCAGTCTATAGGTACTATAGTGGTTTGTTATAAAGCGACATCTTCAAATACTGGCCTAGCATGCACAGTACAGTGTTTCAGTTGTTTTCATGGATCCATTTGAACAGTGATCAACTTTGTCTTGAAAATGCTAAGGATGTTATGGAAAGCTTGCCTTTAGATGTCTCCCTAATGGAATACACCTGATTCAACTAATCAGCTTGTTGAAAATAGACTACAAGAGCTCATATGGGTATATCAGATAAGACAGAGAGCATGTTGGGGGTCCTCCCAAGACCCATTGGGAGCCACTGGTTTAAAGCATCTGCTGTGTAATGTGTTTTACATTTCTTGCTAGAGAAACAAATGTGGGAACAAACAGTTAGAGCAGCTCCATAATAGCCCTGAATTCTTTGAGTTCAATGTCGGAGAAGATGCAGAATTGTTTTCTATTCTAAACAAACCTAAACTTCCTTTGTACAGAGCTCTATTTTGGGGCACTTTTATGGATGAGCTTTTCCCAATAAAGTATACTTTTTATTTTGCAAGAAGCGCCACTGGGGATCTGCAATGCCTGCCATGAAACATTAAAACGCCTCCTCTACTCTTCCTCTACACCCACTCATATATTATTCCAGGCTTTTACCCTGGTGAGGAGTACTTATATTGCACCAGGAGATTTTCTTTCATTAATGGATAATTCACAATCATATGTGATGTCTGCGTGAAACTATTGTGCATACTGTCCAGCACAGCATCTTTGAAACATTAACTATTTTTTAATGAAACCTGAGAATGTTCTGTCCCTCTTATTGAAAGTTCACACAACTAAAACTTTGACAATCTAAAAAGATCATAAAAGCATTGTAAAAAAATAATGGTTACACTTTACAAGAAGGGTACATGAATAATCATTAGTTCCTATTGAATGAAGTATTAATTCAGGTATTAGTACATTATTCATGTTCCCTTATTGTAAAGTATTGCCAAACAAATCCATATGAATCAAGCCTTTTGTCGGAGTTTGGAAGGAGTTTGATCAGTGTTCCTGGAACTCACTCCACATGAACTGTCAGTGTTGTTAAAATGTAAACATAACACACAAAAATGCATCAGCAGTTAACGGGTTAATGTAATATTTCTCATTTCAGGACTACCAAATAATTGCAATTTATGTTCACACAGTGGCCAAGTCTGCAAATTAATGATAAATCAAAGGTTGGTGGTTTTACTCCCTTTTGCGCTCACTGTTGATTGGCAAGTCCTACAGACTCAGCTTATTATTAATGAGTCATTTTCATAGAAACCAAAAAACTTCTACACTAGTGAGTGAAATTTCTTGGAGTCCTGACAGAGTGTCTTGTTGTCTATGCTTACACGGCGGTGACAGTGTCCGTATGTGTTTTATGACAGGTGGCAACCAAGGTTGAGGTGCAGTACCGCCACCTACAGTATGTTAGGATGTCTTCAAGATACTGGTGCTGGGGTCCGTTCTTCGTACCTTGCTTACTACATCCAAGATCAGATGACACATCCAAGATGAGCTAATTGCGCTAACTATGATGTGAGCTGTCGATGATTAGTATAGCTAGATTAAGTTATCTGATATCATTGAGTGTTCGTGGGTTGGCTTAAAAGGGGTTATGTATCGATAGTAGAAACATTGATCACCAACATTTTGGTTGGTCAGCGAACATGGCAAAAGAGCGTGCACAGTATTTGTCTTGAAACTCTAGTTCAAGGGCTTCGCTGAATTTAAGTGTTTAATTAAAACACAAGGCAACACTTCAAAGGCTGCAAAAGCCAGGAGAGAGGGCTGGTAAAAAGTTGCAGACAAATTAAATTTGTCAGTGGCCTAGTGACCGTGTGTGTGTAATTACATTCTCTTATATCAATTTTATTTCATAATCCTCTATTTTACTAATAAAATACAGTTTACACTAATAAACACACTGTACTATTGATGACCTTGCATGATTTAAAAAAAATAAAAAAATAAAAACTGTAAATTAAACTGTCTACAAAGTTACCTCTTTTCAAAAATGATGCTGGACAATTCTGTCCCGTGCAGCTCTGCCACTAGGCTGGTCCAAGTCCACTGGCTGGAGGTCATCAGGCTGCATTTCCACCACAGGGGTCCTCTCCTTTCTGATGGTGGCAATGTTGTGCAATATTACACATGAAACAATAATGTTGCATGCCCTATCAGTTGCTACCCTCAGACTTTTCAGACAATGAAATATTCCCTTTAGTTGCCCAAAGATCATTTCAATGCGTGCCCTTGTCCTGGCTAAAGCTGCAATGTAAAGGGCCTGCGGCACAGGGTTTGGGTCAGGGAATGGTGTCATGAAATACTGCCTGCAGGCATAGCCCCTGTCCCCTAGCAGGATCCCATCATAGTCACCTATACAAAAGAAAAATGCAATTCTGTTAGGCCCAAAATTAGTAAACCAAAAGTCTTTAACTTACCAAGATCAAATAATGTGCATAACGCTGACATAACGCTGCATGGAGCTTGGCCATTTTGCTTCCACATTTGTTATGTGGTGCATGGTCACACACCATCTAAGAGATATGAATTATAATTGAATACATTCCCTTGAATATTTGCCAGACTTAATGTAAAGAATCTCACCTGCACATTTATACTGTTAACACCCTTTTGGTTTACACAATCCCTTTCATTCCATTTCAATGTGTGTGCAGTCCATGGCACCAATCACACTGGGGAAGCCTGGGGACAATCGCATCATATTTACTGGCATGGTTATAATTTCATAATCTTTCTCATTCCCAAAAACTGTTTGAGCGCCAGGTAAACTTTGCGATTTTCAGACAGCACTATTCACAACGTTCTCCACATCTCCAACTGTGTAAAGGAACGTGCCACTTGAAAAGTAGTGCAAGGCAATACACACAGTTTGAGCTGTTGTTAACGCCCGACTAACTAACGCCCGACATACGGATCCAACAAATTAACTAGATAAATAATACCCTCACGTGAAAAACGATATCTTTCCAACAAAATACTGTTCCACTCTGCTAACGTATCCTGTCTATCCCGCAATATGCATTTAATCCTGAAAGCTCTCCGAATTATCCTTGCACTTTCAGCAACAGGTTTATCTCGTAAAAACGGACAGGACATTGCTGCGACATGGCTCCTGAGCAGGTTTAAGCTAACAGACCTGCTACTATGACAAGAAGTCCCAGACGAGCGTTGAAGAACCGAACAATCCAAGATCAAGGCAAAATTGTCAACATTCGAATCCAGCTAACTCAGTTAGCGAAGTAGGAAGATCGATCCCCATTGTAAAGCACATACTTTTTTCGGTCAATCTATCTCTTCTCTCTTTCTTCTCTTCCTTTTTCTTCTCTTCTTGTATTGTTTGTTTGATACTACATATAAATATATATATATATATATATATATATATATATATATAGCATAAAAAAACAGTTCTTTTTTAAAGTATTAAAAACATATTAAAGAAAGATTAAAAGATAAGATTACAAAATATTCCACTATGTTTTGTAATGTTTTGTTTTACTCCTTGATTTGTTTGAAGTTTGCACCAGGCATGGCGAAAGCTTTTCTATCCCATAGACTCGGTTATGTACCTTAGGTAAGTCTGATCGGCTGTTTGTGTGTTCCTAGCATCGAAGCAGAACATGACCAAGTAGATAGTTGAGGCTATCTCTGTTGAATATGATTTGGCCAGCCACCCTTTATGTACTTTGTTGATGAAATTTCATATCAGTTACTTACTGACCTTTTACATTTAAATCTACATATATTAAAACAGTTATAAGCACTTTGTTTTATGATCTGCTCTGACAGTGATAGTTTTAATTTTATGAAAAAGTTATTATTACAAAGTGCTTCTTTGCCTTTGTTTTGTATTTAGTACTGAGCTCACAATTTACATTCAGTATGTTTTAACTGTTGTCCATCTGCCACCAGATGGAAAAAAAAATGACCTAGGAAAATCCCTGCTGTCTGAAAGGGATGCTCTGGTCATCAGCCATTTGACTGTCAATAAGTTCACTGCCTCCTGCCCTTCATTGCAAAGGTCACTGACGAGTTGAGTATCTCAGAACAAACACTCTTGATGCAAAGAATAAGCACCTCTCTCAACAATTGGAGTGAAGTGCAGAATCCGTTAGATATTGTGCTGGGAGCATCCATATCATTTCAATTGCATATAAAGCTTCCATCCGCTCCAACAATTACATACAAGGCATAGGATCATCCAGTACGGGAAGCAAGTGTTTAATTCTGATATGTTGGTGGAGAGATCTTACGAAAGCAAGTGACACATATGAAAAGGTAAGGTTGTACTGCAGCAAACAGTCTTCCTGTCTCTCAGTGCAGAATGCAGCCTTTGTAGTTTTTAACCATAAGATGCATTGTTGCCGATAAAGTCATTTTTTTTTTCAAGGCTTGGTTCCACTAAGGTTGAGGACTGGCCTGTAAAGATAAAACTCTGAACATATGGTATGTTTATTACAGCAGTACCGTGTGTGTGTGTGTGTGTGTGTGTGCGTGTGTGTGCACGTGTGCGTGTGTGTGCTTCCGGCCGACCGTCCCCAGTGGCTCTTAATGTGTGAGGTTGGTAATGTATGAAGAGAATTTGTCCTATGGGGTTCAAGTGCCCTCACTGCCATGTGATGCATTCAAGCAACATAAATACACCAGATTTTCGGTAAATAATGACATACTTTTTATGTCCCCTCCATTTTTAGCCAAGGTTGATCCCAGCTAACAATTTTTGGTTCCCAGAACGTTCTGGGAATATTAGTTTGTGGTGAAAATCTGCTGCATTTATGATGAAAAATTATAAATGTTATGAAACATTAGAATGTTCCCGGTAGGTTCGCTTAACCTCTACATCTAGATATGCCTGTACACAAATAATCAGTGTACAAATTACATCTTCTAAATTACTTACTGCTCAAAAACATTAGAATGCATAAAAAAATTGTTACAATAAGTCTTACAATAAAATCTTTGTAAAAACATACACATGTATAAGTCATGAATATATTTAAACATTACACGATTGTATTTAGAAAAATTAATCATGAACATGAATATTCTTTATAAAACAGATATATGAGTCATGAACATATTTAAACATGTTACACAATTTTTGAAGAAAATGTAATTATAAACATGAATATTTAAATAATATTTACACTAAATGAAATGTAAAGAAAAAAAAAACTTCCTCATCATCTGCCAATCAAAAACAAAGAAACAAACTGAGTCAGACTGAAATTATATAAACAACTGACTGTTAATCGCTGTGAATAATTGTGTAGATCTAATATAGCTCTCTGTTGCAGTTTTGCTGATATTTTCTGAGCTTTTGTTATACACACTGATGTTAGATATTCCCTGCAAAAAAAAAAAAAAACATTAAGTCAGGTAGTGCTGATACTTAGAGCTAAAACTGTACTTTTAAAGATATAAATTGAATTAACTAGACAAATAATACCCTCACGTGAAAAACGATATCTTTCCAAAAAAATAATGTCTATAACGGATTCTGTCTATACCGCAATATGCACTTAATCCTGAAAGCTCTCAGAATTTCCCTTGCACCTTCAGCAACAGGTTATTTTCGTAAAACAGACAGCATATGGCTGAGACAAACTTCCCATATCACCTCCGCTTATAAATCCATGATCTTATCCTGCTAACATGAAAACAGTTTAAAGAGTTATAAAGAGCGGATATGCCATGGTGTTCCACTAACTTCAACATCACATCACATAGTATGACATGGTATTGATAAACTAAAACAAATGGACATTATTGTTTACCATTTTAAATTTCTATGTGGGACAAATTTCAGAAGCATTGCAATAAGGTCTTCCACATCACTTGCCTTCAGTGTTCTAAAATTATTTTCCATTGCTCTTAGAATCCAGGAATAACAAAGAAGGCTGATTATGTGAAAGGAGTTAGATTTGAGGTGTGGTATTATTTACATTACTGTATTTTTGGTACCACAACAAAATATATTCTCTGTGGAAAACACAAATCTGTTGCATTTAGTAACATTTATTATTTAAATAATTGATAGCCATTTGGAGGAAAAACGTGCCTGTAATTACAAAGACTGTATTTGCTTGTGTTGATGGAATAAGAAAGCAGGTGGATGGGCACACATTCTCTGGGCTGGGATAAACACAACTAAAAGTTAATCACAACACATTTTACAGACATCATGAATAGATCAGCAGCAAGAGATATTTTTTACAAAGTATCTTACATTTTTACAAAGTGAATATGTAGTGGACATAACTAAATAAATCATTCAATGAGGAAATGAACAGTGAAATACTACATCAGTTCTCTTTTCTCATGATTGTATAGAACTATGAATTAATGTAAACATAATTTTATGTATTTTGAATTAAATACAGGAGAACCAGGCCTCATGGCACGTCACGCAGTGCAGCACGTGGCAACCCATGCCATTAACTCTCAGCACAGAACATGACAAAACTGAATAAAACATACCTGGTAAAACCACAACCAAAAGTTGATCACAGCACAGATACGTCACACGAAGACGTCACTTAAATGTAATAAACAGAGGTTCGGATTTCACAGGTTAACACACACTCTCTCATTTCATCATCGTGAATAACACATTTGACTCAACTAACAGAATTAGGAGACAACAGACAAATAAAACAAACTGTGTGTCTTGTTTTTGTGAGCAGTAGATCTAATAGAGAGGTAAGTAAGATGGAGAGGGTTGTTATCTCCCCGCTATCGGAGGCTGACGTGAGCGAGCTTCTCGAAGGGGGTGTGTCACTATCTTCTTCCTCGCGTGAGAGTGTGCCCCCCGCGAATCAAGACATGCGGATTTCGAAGTTTTCGCATCCCTCCTGCCCCGCGTATGATGAGTTGTTGATGGTTACACACGACACAGAACAACTTTATTTGCCGTGGAAGCCATTTAGATGATCGCTTCCTGCTGAGCCATAAGCGTCAGGCTTGTGCAGCCCTTCCCTTTCTTCCTGATCTCCACACTGAGGTGCGGAGATCATGGGGGAAGCCATTTTCTGCGCGTATCTATTTGGAGGAGGCATATACTTATGGCTACGTGAGAATGTCAGAGGCCCTGACATTCATAGGGGAGCAAAGGATACAGTGAGTACCAAACACATGGGATGACTTTTTACTCATCTCAAAAAGACCTAGCCAGTTAAGCGCCACACTCTAGAGTAACTGTGAGGGACTCTGGCTAGGTCTTTGTGAGATGAGTAAAAAGTCATCCCATGTGTTTGGTACTCACTGTATCCTTTGCTCCCCCAAGCTGGGGCTGGGGTATGACTCTCTCCGAGTCCTCTCGCTAGTGGCTTGGAGTACAGTGTGGTAACAGCATGCTGGCACAGCCCTTGGGAGAGCCGTTGTAATTTCTTTGTAATCACTCTGTGCACCGTTCCAATTCACGAGTGAACTAGGGCAGCCATCCAGGTTTGGAGGGTCTGCACTATTGTTTGCTGTTTCCTATACAGCTAGGGGACTTAGCGTCTCATTTCTCTCAGGGAACTATGGTTACAATAGTAACCTGAGACGTTTACGAGTTTAATTCGTTCCAAGAGCTAGCTCGTAACTCAAAATTGTCGTACACCAAAACAATTTTCCTCATAAGAATGTAATAAAAATCACTTGATGCATTCCACATGGCCATAAATGCCATTTTAAATATATATTTTTTGTTTTATGTACAAACATTGTATTAGGCCAGAGTTCCTCTGGAGGGAACTAGCTCTTTCTCTCTGCTTCGCTAACTGCTTTGTGTTCTTCTGTGTGTGGGTTATTTGTTGAAAGTTGGGTTTCAGAGAATGTGTTTTTCTGTTTTGTTAAATGGAGTGCTGTTACTCACTTGTGTACAAGTGATCCTACACCTTGACCTACTGATCTGTACTTTTTGTTGTTTTGTAACCTGCGAAGCTGTAAGGGGGTGAGTGCCTTGTTTTGTTTGTTGGCCCAAGGGCCATCCATTTCTCCTGTTTTTGCTTTAGTTAAGGAGATAGGGAAGTTCATTGTATGTTTCTTTCTTTTTGGTTGGTTTATAGGGAAGCTAGTTTTTCTTGGGAAGTTTTGTTTATGTTATGTTTGTTGTTTTGGCACTTAGCTCACCCCTGAAGATTTTGTTTTCAAACTTCTTTTTCTTTGTTTCGGATTTGTAATCACTGGTGTCTTTGATAAAGAATTACCCAAGGACTGTTGCTCTAAATTCTTAGGCAACTAGTCAATAATAATAAAAGAAATGGGTAAATGAGAAGTTTGGGTCGTGTCTTTTATGTCACACCCTGACCTAGGCCAGGGGTCGTAACAAAAAAAAATAAAAAATTCATTTTTTATATATAAATAAATAAATAAAAGATGCTGGTATAACTCTTTCCAACCAGCCTGAAGGGTTGGGCATCAGGCTAGCAACTAACTCCATATTGCTAAAGAAACAGCAAGCAAACCAAGCAAAAATTATCAGCAAGACAGGAAGTCCAGAAGGATGTCTGGATCCCAATAAAGAACCAGATTCTAACTGTTAAGAACCTGGCTAACATTGGAGCATGGAATGTGCAAATCTCGTTCAATGCTGCAAAAAATGATCTCACTCTGGAATTCAACAATTACAAGCTGCAAGGTTTTGCTCAACATTGAGACTTTGGAGAAAGACTTTGGTAATTGTGGTAACTGCACTGCTATTGTTTGTTTGAGTACCGCATTGCGACTCGGCGTGCTAGTTTCGATCAAAACAATGTTCTGCTTTGTGTGTTTTTGCCTTTTATTGCACTTTAAAACGATACGGTGTGGAGTTGTGGGCGTGGCATTTGGCAACCATGAGCAGATATAAACGCATGAAACAAGGAGAATTACCGTATTTTCCCGCATATATCCCGCGGATTATACCAGATTTTACAAACCCCGCAGGGGGGGTGCGGGATGTATAAGAGTGCGGATTATATCGCCATTTTTTTAGACGTAATAATATTTCAATATAAAAAAAATTGCGGTATTTTCTTTCTGTTTTTCTTTCATGCACGGGTTGTCTGGCCTCTGTACTGTCAGTCTTACAGCTGGCGCTGATAGGCTGTCTGACCTGTCAATCATGCAAGAAGACGTGATTGGCTGTCTATCACTCTGATAGCTGGCTCTGATAGGCTTTCTGACCTGTCAATCATGCAAGACGACGTGATTGGCTGTGCTGCCATGATAGCGTGCCCTTCTCATCCGATCAACACGCTTTCACTGGGACGAGCAAAGGGACGAGCACAGCGCAGCGCAGAGAGGGAGAGGGAGAGGGAGAGGGAGAGAGGGCTTTGGAGAGAGACTACTTTGCTCTTTCTTTTTCTTCTGATTTTGACTTGTTTGTTTTCTTATTGTGTGAATTTCACGCACAAGCACTGTGTACCGAGCCTGAACAGTTATACTAATTGACATCATGCGAGCAACATTCGAAATTCGAATCGTGAACTTGCACAAAAAAAATCATCATGGGTGCGGGATATCTTAGGGTGCGGATTATACCAACTATTTTTTACACAAACCCCCAAAACCCACGGGATATATGAGGGTGCGGATTATCTGCGTCTGCGGATTATGTGCGGGAAAATACGGTATTAGGAGAAGCGTTTGCCAGCTGAGAGAGAACACGTGAGTCTTGTTTATATACTTTGTTTGTTCATTTTGTGAATCACAGTAGTCATTAACAAGGAGAAATCTTTGGTAACTGTACTGCTATTGTTTGTTTGTGTACCGCGTTGCGACTCAGCGTGCTAGTTTCGATCAAAACAGTTTTCTGCCTTGTGTGTTTTTGCCTTTTATTGCACTTTAAACGACACCGCGTGGAGTTGTGGGCGTGGCATTTGGCTGTTTTCACCGAAACAGGATAATTATCTGCTACATACGCTGTCTTAGCAGATAATTAAGCATTTCAGCGTCCTCATGTGAAGACAGACGAGTGTAAAGATGTTCGACTCTACATGAGCAACTCCACCAAGCAACGACACTGGCAAGTGTGTCAAATATTTCTTTTTATTTACTTTCACACTACACTTATTTCTCTGCTATCATGTGCTTTCAGTATACTCCTGTTGTGTCTCAACGTCGCTCTGTATACACTCGTCGAAGGCGGCGCAACATTAACAACCTGCATTCTGTTCCTTCCTCTAATGCACCTCTCTCCATATCTGTAGGTCTCTGGAACTATCAGTCAGCAGTCAATAAAGATACATTTATCCCAGTCTTTGCTACAAACTCTGCTCTTAATATCCCAGGTTTGACTGAGACATGGATTCATCCAGAGGGCTCAGCAACCCCCACTGCTCTTCATCTCACTACACTGGCTCCCTCTCGCAGCACGCATCAAATTCAAAGCACTGACTCTTGCATGCAGAACTTACACAAACTCAGCACCTTCATACTTCCACTCACTGGTACAAATCTACACACCTACTAGAAGCCTTCGATCGCTCAACGAGCGACGACTTGTGGTTCCATCACTGAGAGGAAAAGAACAATCATGAAAAAAAATTCATTAACCACCCCCGGCTGGTGGAACGACCTCCCTGCCCTCATCCGGAATGCAGATTCCTTGTCCAAGTTTAAAAGATTTAAACTTGTCCTCTTCCATGAGCTCCTAACATGACACACAAAAAAAAAACCTCTTCCCTTTCAAGGGAACTTCGAGCTGCGTCATAGCGCTGTGGAAACGCCCCCCGTCATCAACTCTTGAAGCACATTAGAAAACACCTGTGAGAGTGACGTGAATGTCGTCATGAGCCAGGATAAAAGGCACGCCCACCCCGGAACCGGCAGCTTTTTCGTCTTCAACAAGCACGAGAAGACTGTCTGTGTAGTGTCCGTGATCTGAAATGTCTGAAACATTTAAGCGCTGCATGTTTCCCTGTCCGCGGTTTATCACAGGCGGGGACACGCACACTTTATGTGTTCATTGTATGGGAGAAGAGCATGCACGGGCAGCGTTTGAGGACGCTGCCTGCGCAGAGTGCGAGTGGCTGCCGCCTCGCATTCTACGCTCGTCTCGCAGTCTTTGAGGAGGCTGCGAGAACTGGCGGTCCTCGTGGCTCGGGTCCCGCTGCCGCTGAGGTGGCTCGGCGGGCTCGGTCATGGGGGTCGCAGATGGACCTTTCTCTGGGCGAGGAGCCTGACGTGAGCATCACGCCGCCTCGCCCGGGTCCTTTTCCCGCTCTCCAGTCTCCCGGAACTCGCTCAAGGGCGGGGTCGGGAGATTCGGAGAATGACAACCTGCTGCGACAGTCTAGCTCTGAGGAGCTGGATGTCGTTAGTGTTGAAACCAGCAGTTCTCTCGGTTCACCTGCAGCCGAGGAATTAAGAGAGGTGGTGTCTCGTGCTTCAGCTAGGCTTGGCATTCCGTGGCCGGTTGAGCACGAAACTGAGCGCCCTCTAGAAGATCTTCCCTTCATACCTGACCTCCACACTGAGGTGTCGAGGTCATGGTCGAGACCCGCATCTCACAGAGTGAGCACGAAGGGTTCAGTGCTGTATTCTACGGTTCAAGGGGCGTCAGCTGCCGGGTATGGTGGGTTACCCAAGGTTGAGAACGCCTTAGCCAGTTATCTCGCGCCGTCCTCATCTTCAATAAAAACCCCATCGCCCCCGTCCAAGCAGTTGAGGATAACTGCTCTTCCTCTCTGGCCTCTCTGGGTTTTCGGCAGCAAGCCAGGCAGCGGGGTGCCTTAACACCGCCTCGCTGCTACAAGCTTATCAGGCGGAGCTTCTCAGTGACTTGGGTCAGGGTGATATGGAAACAAACCCTGACTCTCTTACTGAGCTTCGTAGAGTGTCAGACCTGGCCCTGCGTGTCTCCAAGGAGACAGCGCGGGCGGTTGGGAGTGTTATGGCTTCCATGGTGGCTATAGAAAGGCACCTTTGGGTGGGGCTCACATCCCTGAAGGACGGAGAGAAAAGTGTCCTGCTCAATGCCCCATTTGTGTCCTCCGGTCTCTTCGGCGGCGCCGTGGAGACCATAGTAGATAAATTTCAAGTGGCCTCCAAACAGAATGAATCTCGCTTGTATGATAAGCACCCGCGGCCCAGTACCTCTTCCTATCGCTACGCGCAGAGGCGTAGTGTAGCGACTCAGCAGCCTCTGGATGAGTCTGGGGGCGCGGACCGGCGGACGCAAGACCTGAGAGCTACCCTTCAAGCGAGAAGGAGGGGAGGCAAGGCCTTGAGCAAGAGGCCGTGACTCTTTACTTGAGGGTAGAAAAAAAAAAGAGTTAAAAAATATATACATATATATATTTATGTTTTTAGCGTACCAGCGCTCTGGGGTCGCCCCTCCGAGGAGGTTCCTAGAGCATTCAGCCCTGTGTTTATATATGTCAAACCTCTCTTGAGGCTCTGTAATTGGAATGAACGTGCAAGTACCACCCATATTCATCAGTACTCTGATGCGGCGCATGCGTGCAGTTGGTGGTTTGCTTTTGCTCAAATGATTATGGCCGCCCTCCTCTTCATTCCTTCATTCTGCTCGCTGGGCAGCTCTGATAGGCATATATATGTATCCAGGGCATATCTTTGTGTTGCCTTTTTTGGTGGCAGGCAGTATTTGTTACACGGGTTTCTAGGATGGCTTGGATCCCCTTCGGGGGACCATTCCCCTAGGCGTCGCCAGGGTGTTGTCAGTGTTAACCTGGGGGGTCTCGGGCACTTAGACGTTCCCCTATTGCTGATATGTCCTCCCAGTTTTTTCAGTGAAAGGCATTGTGGTGTACTGCTTGACCGTGGCTGAAGCCTCTGGCCCCAGGTCATTAGCAGCTGAGCTTGGGCGGTCAATCGCCTTCTTCAAGCTCTCCTCATGGTCCTGTCAGCCAGCAAGTTGTGACGCGTTTGCTAGGGTGCCTGAATCCCCTTCGGGGGCCATCCCCCTAGGCGTCTCCAGGGTGTTGTCGGGATTAGCCCAGGAGGCCCCGGGCGCACCGATATTCCCCTGTTGCTGGACGTACCCACCTTCTGAGGAAGGTTCTACGCGTCACTCGGTCGTGGCCTGGTTTCTCTAGAAACCACTTCCATGTGCGTGGTAGTAGCTCCAGCCGTGGCTTGGCCTAAGCCCCTGCGGTTGTTGTAGCCTGGTGCGTGATGGACCTCCTTGGCGATACAGTGACCCCTGGGCATGTGCCTCAAACCAGACTATTTCGAGAGTGCCTCAGGGCAGGTTCAACTCTCGCTATGTACAGATCTGGGCTAGGCAGCACAGCAGTGCTTAAGTCCCCTTGAGTATTTCGGGGTCACCTCGCTTACGCCTGATTGGGTGGCTGCTCCACGGCCCGGAGGGCCTACACCTTGGGTGTCCTGGTGGTGTGTGGTAAAGGGGGTTTTCCCCTTGCACTTCCCAGGCTTGCCTTGCTGGGCCGAGGGTGGCTACCGCAACGGAGGTTTGGCTCGCAACTGAGGATGTGAGGCCGGTCTCCGCGCTGGGGTCCCCTGCGGTATTAAGGGGTCTTTACTCTCCCTGGCTGAGGCTGGAGGAGGGCTAGACCTCTTACTGCGGGAGTTTCCCCTCTCGTCATGGGTCAGGTCTGCAGCCCGGTGTGAGCACTGGGTGTGGCTTACTTGGGGTTGAGGCCTGGTGGGCCATGCAGATCACTCATTAAAGCAGGCTTTAGCTGAGGCTATCTCACCTTGAGGGGCTGGTCTTCTCGAGGGTGCCAGAACATCTCCGCTGGAGCACGTTTGGCAGCATTCTTCGGCGCTCGGTGGCGTTGGTATATCGTTCCCACAGCGCTATGACGCAGCTCGAAGTTCCCTTGAAAGGGAAAGTCTCAGGTTACGTATGTAACCATAGTTTCCTGAGAGGGAACGAGACGCTGCGTCATTAGCCTAGCGCCTACGCATACGGGCTTGTTTCAGACTCAGTTTAAGCTGCAGGTTCCGGGGTGGGCGTGCCTTTTATCCTGGCTCATGACGACATTCACGTCACTCTCACAGGTGTTTTCTATTGTGCTTCAAGAGTTGATGAAGCGGGGCATTCCCACAGCGCTATGACGCAGCGTCTCGTTCCCTCTCAGGGAACTATGGTTACATACATAACCTGAGACATTTTCTTTCTCTTTCCATGCTTGTGCTACTTGTGTTCAGAATATTTGAAAATTTGGATTGTAAGCGCTCTTATTTGTTTTTGTATCCTTTGGACAAATAGCTTCTATACTCATCAAATTGTAAGTAGCTTTGGATGAAAGCATCTGCTAAATGAGTAAATGTTAATGTAAATAGGCTGAAAAAAGATTAATGGTTAGATATGGCAAGACCATACTGTTCTGCAACGACGAGGTGTGGCACGTGCAAAATGTCGGCGTGATGCTGAACAAAAAGCAACAGCAGCTGGAAGCCTGTATATGACCGTATAATTATCACTAAGTTCCTCTAATAACACACACAAAACACCATTTTTCATTTGTATGCACCAACTGAAGATGTGGAACAGACAGGGAGGGATACTTTCTACAACCAGCACCAGGTCATGATGTCACTGTGCTTTGCAGTGATGTAAACACACAAATTGGTACCAACCGGCAGGGACTGGAACACGTGAAGCAGCCAATCTGTTCTAAGGGATGCCAAAAATCTGAATTTCACTCAGCATTAGCATATCAATCAAGATCCGACTCTATATGTCCACTATGTGATCAATGACAGTCTGTGCCTGTGAGACCTGCACATGCACAAGCTGGATGTATATTTCGATGTCTCAGATACATTTTTTGCATCGTATATCATGACCATGCTATTATTGAAGAGGGTAAAATAATGCTATTATTCTGTACAGGGCTAAAACCCACAGACTTTCTGAAAGAAGCATCAAACTGGCCGGTAACATTCAGCAGCAATCAGAAAAAAGACTAGCAAATATTTTACTGACATGGATGCTTCCCACTGGATGTCATATATGAGGAAGGCAGAAGAAGATTGGTTTCTCAAAGCATCTTGAAAACATTGTTGCAGTTCTTCTGGATTTACTCTGCCATTATTACAATTGATGGCAAAATGAATTATTGGAAATGTAAACTGAGATTTCCTACTGAGACACTGCAGTAAAAGATATAAATAATTGGCTTAAAACCATATCATTGAGGTGAAAATACTAATGTGCCCAAGTCTTTTGCATATATATATATATATATATATATATATATATATATATATATATATATATATATATATATATATATATAAAAGCATAAACTTGTGAAAAAGAAGAGATTAATTGTATTGAATGTGCATTTGTAATGTTTTCAGACACTAATACATATCTATTTCTTCATGTTGATGAAATTACCGAAACAGTAACCCATGGTGACCTTCTGTTTTCTGTTTTGTGAAGAAAGATGCTAGCCTTCATGACCTTTGTCTTCAGCACATCATTCAATATGCTGCCCTGATGTGTGCGCTGGTTCAACCAAGCTGAATCACTTATCAGATAACGCTGAGAAAAAAGGTTGACTGAAAACGAGGTTTCCCTAAACATTCCCCTCAGTGACCTAAAATGCACTTTTATTTTGAAATCCCAAACAATAGTGTCCTTGCCGCTGCGCTGCTGTGAATGGCTAAAACCCCTTTTGTATTTGCACTTTTATTAGATCAATTGAATGTACAGATGAAAGAATCATCCAAGTTCACCTTGCCAAGTGTTGAGCGATGCTGAGCTGTTGCTTTGCCGCATTGAAAAAGAAAAAAAAAAAGTTTAATTGAATGTTACTGCAAGGTAATGGAATAACAGAGGACTCATGGGCTCTGACTGGTGTACATAATTTTTCCAAAACACTTCAACACTACACAAGTTCACATCATACTGCTTTCTGCTCTAGGCATAACTATATATACAGACTGACATAATTTGTAACCGTTGAAGAATTTCGCATTGTGGAGAAACATAATTTTGTGCAAGAAAAGTAACCAGCATTCAGCACATGACCAGAACCATTCAACATTTAAAATTACAGATGCAGATAAAAAAGAAACTTGACTTGACTTGACTTGACTTGACTTGACTTGACTTGACTTGACTTGACTTGACTTGACTTGACTTGACTTGACTTGACTTGACTTGACTTGACTTGACTTGACTTGACACAATGCGCAACAATTCATTGACTTCAAAATTACACAACGAAGCAGCACAGGATGGCAAACACAGGGGCAATAAATAGGGAACAATCAGGGCTGATAATGAGGGAGAACAGGTGTGTCAAATCAAATCAATAATGAGGAAACATGCCCTATCATGTAACCTATCCTATTGTACAAGGTTTGTTAGACAGACATGCAGTAGAAAATGTTTATGATTCCGTATCTTTGACTCTTTACAAAGTTCTGATTTCTGAGAGAGCACAGAGCAACATATGGCTATTTGTGACTGCGCTGCATTTATTTTATTGATAGAACACTTCTGGGCAGATCTAATTTCAAAGTTTACAACAGTTAAATGGACGTATTAGCAGCCTTTTCCTTTTCTTTTCAACAACAAAAAGCTAAAATTAAAATGATAAACGTGGCCCATCTATGAGGATGAATCGTGTTGTTTGTTGACATGTTTGCTTAAGCAAATTGTATATTTGAGTATTGTTAACTTTGTTCTTGCACAAAACCATTAGTTGAGAACACAGAATAAGAGTTTCTCCATGTACATTTATACAATAGTTCTTTATTGGCACTTCTTTTAGTTAATCAGCAAAAAAAATTAAACCAAAAGATAATCCATCATAATTTTAGTAAATACATCATAATCTGCATGAATTTTGCTTCAAGTGTTTACGGAGAAACACACTGTGCTTCCACTCGAGGGCATGTTATTTCCCATCAAGGTGCTTGTCTTGAATCTAGCTTTCTTTCAAGAGGGGCGAGCATCTACTCACTTGTTGAGATCATGGGCCTCACTTATTGAACTGGCTGAGGGACAAGAGACAGGTCCTTCCCCTTCTCTTATGCGCTCATGCCCGCTTCTGAGGTAAGTCCTGGTGTTTCATCAGAGGACATGGGGTCTCTTTGGAGTTTGAGAGTGCAGCCTCTGAGTGCTCCTTGCAACATGACAAAGCATACTATCAGCTGCTTGAGGTGGTGACTCGTGTGGTGGCCAGGCTTAATTTAGACCTGCCACAGGAGCAAAGTCTGTGCTTCCCAGACATTCCAAGCTTGACGACAGATTCCTCTCAGTTGGCCAAGGGGAGGGACTCAGTGATGATCGCTCCCCTTTTTCTCTGATCTCCATAGCAAATTATCTAAGTCCAAGAGAGAGCAGTCTTTGTGCCCTCTAAGTCAGTTTATTCAACTATCATATGTGCGAAGGCACAGGGGTCTATACTATGATGGCAGTGCATCATCCCTGATAAAGCTTGCATTGCCCACCAAGGCATGTAGGAGAACATCACTGCTGGTGTCAAATGCATTCCAGGCAGTGGGTCAGACTGGTGCTACCCCGTACACCATGGCGTTATGCAAGCATACCAGGTTGAGCTGCTGAAGAACCTGAGTATGATCAACGATATCAGCAAGGATGCATTTTTAGCGCTAAGCTGGGCCATGAATGAGGATCGGAAAGGGAAACACTCTGAATACAGCTGACAATGAAACCCTGAATAAACAAGGAAACATTAATACTTATTAATAGGAATGTGGTTACAAAAGGAGACTTAAAGATTTAATTCAACAATAGTCAAGCATTAATCTGAAAACATTCAAAGATTGTAAGACCAAGGCTTACCTGAGGCAGGTAAACTAGTTTAATGAGCACAAGTCTACTACAATGCCAAAATCTTACCATCAGGTCCACAGATCTCACTACACTACACAAACATGCGCAGATAGGAAAAAGCATGAACGCACACACTGAACACCGTGATGAAGGTCCACACACGAAGTGATGCCAAGTAATAAGCTGCCCTGAAGCCTCAGAAGACAACAAAAGACAAAAGTTAACCGAAATGATCTCCATACAAATAGATGGTAATTATACCAATTAGAATTATAGATAATGATGGAGAAGAAGGTTGATATTTAATTACTAAACCAGAAAAATGCCATTCATTATTAAAATTTGACTTAAAACAGCCACCCCCCATTAAATATTTTAAAATACAATGTAAGACCTTTTCCAAGGAAGTTCAAAACTATTTCTCGTGACATTACACCACCGGACCAATAGATAGCATCGGATGCACTTGTGAAAGACATAAGAGAGTAGCTTCCTCCTGGTTGGCCGGCTCAGTAATAAACTGACTGCTACTGCGAAAAGAAAACTTCTCAGTTGTTTTTCAATGCATAATCCGTTCCAGGACGGAGCTCGAAACTCGAATCATGTTTTCCCATAGAAAATAAAAGAAAACAAATTAATCTGTTCCAGATCCATAACAATGGAAAAAAAAAATGTTTTTTATTGGTATAGACACACACACACACACACACACATAATTATAGTACATGTAAAATATGTACATGTACAAATGTACAATATGTACAAATAAATTCTGTTTTTTACAGACTTTAGCGGCAGGTGTGGAGGAGGGAGGAAGGGGGTTGGTAAGCAGACACTTGATTCCATATCTTACCTTACACGAACACTACATAACTTAAATTAACATAACTTAGCTTACGTATTTTTTTTTTACTTTTCTATTTTATATTATTGTTTTGATTTTTTTTTTTTCGCGATTTGTATTCTTTACTTTTGATCACTTTTCGTACCTTTTTCGTTTGGTAAAAACTGTAATTTTATTGAATAGCAAGAATGCCCAGGAGCACGCTCATATTTATCCACAATTGCATGCTTTATTTCCATAGTCATCAAGCGTTTCTTCTCACTACCATCCTTACTACTGATTTCTAAGAAAGTTATCACTATTATGAAGAATAATGCACAAAATAGACAGAAAATCAGCTACTCGCTGGGGATGCGTAAAGAAATGTCAGTTAACACGTGAAGTGAAAGAGCGTCGGCATCGGTGTCAGTACAATATTTACTCGTATCTAGAAGAAAAAAACTGCCGGAAGGCTTGCTCGTTGGAATACTTGTATGTAGGGATGCTCATATCTCGAGGTATTACTGTATTTACAAAACTTTGGCAGAAGGCTTACTTTTTACTACATGTAGCTTAATACTATTGGAGATACTATCTTAATGTCACCTCCTCTTTCAATATTTGTTGGTTGTTTCCAGGAAGGTGTCTCTAAATTATTGGAAATGTCTATCTTGCTTTTCATTTGATTTGCCATAGGATGTTATAAAGTACTTCTTACTAGTACATTCCACTAGGTATTGAAACAATTCTGACAAGTGACCGACAAAATCGAGAGACCTCGTTTCTTATCAGCTCTCCCTCAGTCAGAATATAGATTTAAAGGATTGGTTTTACCCACTCTACAGTGAAGACACAAAAGCTTTTGTGTTCTCCTTTTCCTTGTAAATTGTCTCTGCATTGTACATGAAGGCCATTTTCGTCTCTTGCAGTGTAAAATGAAAGGCCTTCAAAGATCAATATAATGACCATTAGCATTTCAAAAGTCTTTGAGATTTGCCGTTCTTGTGGGACTTTATTTCTGTCACACTGCCGGTTGCCGTCAAGGCAAAGTAGGCTCTACTTGCCGCAATTTGTTATTTACATCAAGCTTAAACAAACAAAACACTTAGGAACAGGAACTTCAGAAACAAGAACAGAATAACTGCAACACTGATAAACAACTAGACAGGACAAAACACAAGGCTTCAATGCAAAAGTTAACCAGGGATGTGTCACAGATGATGCTACTCATGGGGTGACTACAGGTGAGTAACATCAATACAAAGGTGCACAATACAGACGATGACCAAAAAACAGAGAGAAACTAACCCACCACCAAACCTAATTGTGACAATATCGGTTCTTCGAACGCACCTGTTGTCGATGATTATTAGCTGGATTGACCTATCTGAGATCATTGCACATTCGTGGATTGGCTTAAAAGGGGTTATGTATCGATAATAGAAACATTGATCAGCAATATTTTGATTGGTCAGAGAGCATGTCAAAATAATTTTTCTCAGCGGCGCACCAAGTACTTTTGGTCAAGGGCTTCACTGAATTACAGTGAATTACAAAACTTCAAAGGCTGCAAAAGTGGCAGACAAATTTAATTTGTGAGTAGCCTGGTGATTGTGTGTGTAATTATATTGTCTTATATTAATTTCATAATCATCTTTTATTTAGAACTTGGGAACAAGTAAAAGTAAAATACTAAAATATTCTACAAAATAGTAATCTTTACCACTTGTTCTGCTGCTGTCTCTTAAAAAGACTGGATTTAATTTGTTTGGCCTTTATTTTATTTTATTTCTATCAGCAACCAAGAAGACGGCCTTTAACAGGCCTTTTCTATTTCGTTTATGACATCCGTTCCCTCTGCAACAGTGGTCCCCAACCCCCGGTCCCCGGATATGTTATCGGCCCGCACATTGAAACTATATTACTTTCAATTTACGTAGTGGAGATGAGCGGCTGCAAGTGGCTGTTTAGTTTTGGCTTTCGCTCTCACATCCCCCCCACAATGTGTGTGCAGTCTATGGCACCAATCACATTAGGGAAGCCTGGCATGTACTGGCATGGTCATGATTTCATAATCTCTATGATCAATTATAATGTACCTGAAATAGTGAAAAAGCTCTCTTTAACAACTTAAAAAAAAGTCTGCTTTTGTGCCAGGTAAACTTTGCAAATGGCACAACAAACAGCACTTTTCACATTTTTCACTGTTCTCCACCTCTCCAACAGTGTAAAGGAACGTGCCACTGCCCAACGTTCGACTATGACGAGTCTAACTTTTTACATAAGATAAATAATACCCTTAGATGAAAAACGATATCTTTCCAACAAAATACTGTTCTGCTCTGCTAACAGATCCTGTCTAAAAATCGGACATGACATGGCTGCGACACACTTCCCATATCACCTCTGTTTATAAAGCCGTGATCTAATCCTGCTAACGTGAAGTAAGCCTGCTCCCGAGGAGTCATAAGTCCTAGTCATAGTAACAGTCCCGGATGAGCGTCGAAGAACCAAACAATCCAAGATCATGCGAAATCGTCTACGATCCCATCCAACTAAGTGAGTTAGCGACGTAAGAATATGCCCCAGCTGTGCACTGAATAATTTTAATCTTGTTTACCTACTAATGTAATTGAAAGACTCACTTCTCCTTATAATTGTGTAATTATATAAACCCATAATTCACTAGCATCTTAAAAAAATTGTGAAATATGGTGAAAGAGAGAATGATATATCTGTTTAGATAACCTGTTTGATATCCAAGAGCTCTGACATGACTATTCAGACTCCAAAAGCAATCTATAACATCTTCATTCACTTTAGTAACACTTTATAATGACGTTCAGTTATAAGTAACTAATCATTTACAAAATATTACTTTATAAGTTATCAACTATGTTTTTGATTATTTATTTATTATTTCTAACACATTTGCAAAATATCAGCAAACCACTTAACAACTTATGAACGTGTAGTCATATTTTGTAAATTATTAGTTCATCATTAACTGATAACTTATGTGGCATAACTGAATAAACAAAATGCTCATAAAATGTTAGCATTCCACTTATTAATAATTCATGAATGGATAGTCATATTTTGTAAATGAGTACCTCTCATTAACAAGCATCGGCCTTTTAGTTGGGGTATTACCAATATATTTAACATAATAGAATAAAACCTTGTGTTTTTATGTTAATCTATTACATTCAACAACAAAAAAGAAATGCATAAATAATTGTGGATAAGTGGCAGTTTTATCATACATTTTAATGATAACATTTGAGAATGTACTTATCTACATGCTCAAAATCTCAACTGTGTTTTTCTTTTCTTTTTTTTTGTCTCTAGCTGTTAATATAAAGTAGGTCATCTCATTTTATTCGCCAGCATGGAGAGTGTCAGTGGACTAAATTGAAAGGAATTGAAAGGAAATTCTCCATTATATTGTGCCTTTCCTTATTCTTTCAAGGAAGAATTCATTACTTTGAAATTGTTCTCCAACTATCTTTTATGCTCAAGAGTTATAAAGCCCTCTGCTTGTTAGTGTAAAATTATCCATGCAGCACATATTGAGTGAAAATGTTCCTTTTGAAAATCTACATGTACAAGTGTAATTCGTTCAAGAGCACTGTAGAGTCGAATAAAGAGCTTCAGGTTTAACAAAACACAATTATTCTACGAAATGGCCCTATATTAACTAAAACAATTGCGCCAATGAAAGCAAAACACAGTAATAACATTATACCATTCTGGTAGAAGATCCTTACAGGTTCTATTCTATATGTGCTGTTACTTAGGTAAATCATATATTTAACATGGCTAGACAGGAATGATGCTCCTAATAAAATGTGGTATAGTGGTTCTAGTCAAAATGAAAGGAGTCATCCCCTGCTCTGTTTGACTTGGAGGAAGAAACACAGTAGCCCATCCATCATGATTTTCTTTGCCATGTCTACAGCTACGCTCATCCAATCATATTCAGTTTTCTGTGCTGTACAGTAAAGTCTCCTTTATTTTTAAAGTGCTTTATACAATAAGCAGTTCTACAGTGATCAATAAGAAAATAATGATTCAATAATGCAAACACAGTCCAATTAGAATGTAAAGCAGCTCTAAAAGTGTTATTGTTCAGCTGAAGTCAGTTCAGTCTTGATTCAGTTCCATTGTACAAATCTGTTTTTAAAATAGTTCAATTTGGCTATGAAGTAGCCCTGAAGAAAACAGTGATGTCATCCAGTTCAGTTCTCAGGGCTATATAACAGGGCTACAGATAACCATAATCATTTAATCATGGAACTGGTACATGGCACACAATTCAGAGACATCAGCAATAACCTCATTCAGGCGTGCTCATTTTAAGATGACAGGGTGAGCTGCTGGCCACTGTGGTGTGGCAAGAGTTTTGAATAAATCATTTCCTGCCAGAGCACAATTTGTTCCCAGTTTGTGGTGTATAGATTATCTGGTGCAGCAAATGCAGTGCTCCAGTTGTTGAATTCAAACATCCATTTCATTGGTCATTGTGTCATGATGTCAACTGCTGGTTTAGTTTGTTCGGGTGAGTCTCCATTGCCTAGAAATAATTTGAGGTGATACATCATCCAGAAATTGTGATTTTCTGGTTGTGATCTTCAGGCTACGGCAACAAGAGCCATGGAGTTGATGTTAGGAGGTAATTTCACTTGCAACTCAACCTCTTGTACCTTTGTTCTCCTTCTGAAATTGAAGTGTGAGCTAACAGATGGATGGCAGTTTGGTTTATTCCCACTACCACTGTCCATTAAAACTTGTGCCGGTCGCCACACAGTAGACACTCAGTCATCAGACGAGGTATGGGGAACCTGGATTGTTAAACTTTATACCTTTAGTTCTTCCAGCCTGCCATTTTGAAAGATGTCAGCTGGAGTTTTTCATTTAATTTGAAACATTTGGAGTAAAGGTCTTTTAATGTTTTAGTGCTGAACCCTATAAGAAAAAGTGACTCATGAAAATTGATGCTGGAAGAGACAATTGTATGACTAGAACAAATGCCATGATATCGCTGATTTAATGCTCTTTTCTAACTTAACAGGTGCTTTGAATTTTTTTTTTTGCGATTTGCTAACTTCATGAAGAGACATGTTTTGGGTGTATTACACTTCTTTTTTAAACACACAATCATAAACTTCTCTAAGCACTTCTGTCATTTTAAGTTTCTTCCAGTAAGTTTATATGGAGTATTGACCCCTCCATTTTGACAGAGGAAGCGAGTTGACTCATATGTACATTTAGTACATTTAAATACCACAATGAAAAAGGATTTTACTCCACTCCACGCAAGTCTAGTGTATGATAGCCTCTATTAATTATTTTACATAATACTTCTTGCTACATTAAGCTCACTGTGGCACAGTCAAACACTATTTTTTTTTACACTGGCATTTTATTTGTTTGTGCAATATTATAAACTTTCTTTAACAGCCCAAGCATACCTATATGAAGGAGTTCCCAATCCTGCTAATGAAGATCTTCAGGAGATCTTGATAATTACAGACAGATGTATTGAATCTGAATTATGCAAGCAGGTAGATATAATAATAATAATAAAATATGCTACATTTATATAGCGCTTTTCCAGAGCTCAAAGTGCTTCACCACCAATCATGTAAATAATAAATCATCTCATAGTAGATTCCAAGTGATCAAGAGCTTACAACATTCCAGTTCAACCCATCAGCAGTGGCAATCATACGACATAAACAATGACATACATCCGAGGCAATACTTCAGCAATATCATGATCCTCATCTTTATCTCCATTGGCCAGACAATGTTTCAGGGTTTTGCAGAGAGAGGACCCAAATGCATAATGAAGTGATGGGGTTTTATTGACACGACTGAAGACAAGGCACAATAGGGGTAGTAGTGAGGTATTAGAGTTCAACAGGGTAGGTTTGGCGACAAAGACAGGCAAGCGATGATGACCACTGAGACCAATCCAGAATGACAGCAGACTGAGGAGTTTGGAAGAGGCAGCACCAACAGAGAGACCAAGCAGGAGCTCACCAGACCACAAACTTCTAGGAGATCTCAGACTAGGCCCCAGACTAGCTGCCAGGTGGAAGAGACAGTGGTCAGGAACTCTCAGGGCAGGAACAGACACAACTCACAACAGACAAGACAAAAGTGCAAGACAAGAGAGAGTGATTAAATGAAACAAAGCAACAAAACAAGATGAGATAATGATGAAAAAGAAAAACAGTAATGAAAAAGAAAACAGAACTACAGAATTAAACTGTGACTACGATAACAGGACAACTTTGCAGGGAGAAGACTATAAGTAGAAGTTAACTTAAAACTCAAAAGAGAAAACAAAAGGGCAAGAACTAACTAGAACAAGACTTGAAAGTAGTGATCCCTGAAGCATGTGCCGAGTAATCTAAATGAGTGGTTCTTGAACCGCGGGTTGATGTGCGTGTTGCTGACGTAAGTGCTGACGCTTGAAGCCCCATGTAGCGGGTGTACCACATGACTGCTTCAGGAAATGATTCGCTAACTTTGAGTGCAGTTCGAAATAAAAGCGGCAATGAAACGCTATGAATTGCCCCTCGCTTTTTGTGTTTTTGGGTACCTTTATTGCGCTGTTTTTGGCATTCGAATAGAGCTTCTTTTTTGCAATGGAACCAGCAAGAAAGAGGAGATTTTCCCCTGTTTGGGAGCACTTTGAGTTGATCTCACCTGGCACCTGCAATTACTATGTAATATATTCCATTAATTAATAAAATAAAATGTGACAACTTTACTGAATACTTTTAGGTGAAGTATCTGGCGTGTTCCAAGGACCTAAGTTATAATAATAACACCTCAACTATGCTAAGGCACTTTAGAGTCTTGCATGGCAACGAGGAGACCAACAAGGTTGTACTTGGCTCAGTTTTTTAACTCTTACATATGTAATTCAATTTAGCTAAGAAGGTTGACTTGGCACTATATTATCACATTAACCATTTCAATACTTTTAAATTCAATAAATTATATTTTTTTAGACTTTGAAAGCCATGGTGGAAAAAATATTGTTTTTAAATAAAAATGAATAAACTCTTTATTTTACCTCCTTATTTCACATTTTTACTTGCATAAGCACAAACAAAAAAACAAAGTAACACAAAACAATTCATGTTAAAACACTTCAAACAATATTTTTGTATTCAGAGCATGATTCACATCCCACTATTTTATTGAAAGCACCAAGCATATTATATATTTTTCTGCCCACATGATGGGGTAGTCGAGCAAATAAATCTTGAAGCCCCTATGTGTGTGTGAAGCATTTCCCTGCAGGGCTTCACTGCTTTATGGGGCTTCATTTTGCCATCACTACTTGAAAGAACATCAAAATACTAGAAGGAATAGACTAGAACACAGAGCTGGAACCATTCACAACTAAAGTAAGCAACTTGGCAACCGTACAGATTCTAGAAGAAAACAGGACCATATACCACAGCATACACAAAACGAACCAGCAAGGACATGAGGGAAAGGAGCACAATATAAAGGGAGCAGAGCTCATAAGGGACAGGTGAACACACTCAGCAAACGAGGACTAGACAAGGGGGCGTGGTAACTGGAAATGAGGAGGTGGGACAAGAGGACCACATGGCAAACATGAACAAAGACAAAGCCATGTGCTCAAACACAACACTAACAGGCAAATATTAAACAAAGACAAGACAGACAAGATAGTCTGGCCAGGATCCTGACACAATGATTACTCTGTTTTGAATCTTTAAAAAATTGGTGTCCATGACACCATTTCCTCAATGGTCAGCAGTATTCTCACTTAAAACTGAGTCAAAGTGAGTATTTTTTATTTTATTAATTCATATAATTCATTTTAAGTTATCGTTCATGTGACCTTGCTGAGGCTTTCTAATTTACAGCACCTTTAAAACAATGAGGACAAACTGAATAATCAAAGTGCTTTTATTAGCTCATACTAGAAAACAAACTCATCAGCAGGTACCAGACACTTCCTAAACTATATTGACCCAACAAACAGTTTATTGAATCCACCACTGTTGGAAATAAAGCCCCTACAGGGTCTTTATAGCTCGCTGTAGAAATCCCAGCGGGAGAGTGGAGTGCTGTGTTTATGCGAGCATGTTTGCTTCAATATGGCCTTTTACACATCCGGTAACCTCACTATCACTTGCCTGCCAACATACGATGCCGTACTTGCACTGTGCTGCTGTAATTTGAGAAGTGAATTTGAAAAGCAAAGTGAAGGATTGGTTTCTCTCATTTGGCACTTAAAAATTGATTGGGGTCAATAATATCCAGAGTGAGAAATCCCCCCTACTTGGCCCTTTTCTATCAGCAAGCTTGTTCTTGGGTCTCCGCAAATTGACTAACTTCTATGGCATTTCCTCTCACCTCCTGTTGCCCTGACAACTATCTGTGAACTGAAAGACTGTTGTTATGAACTCATTTTTTGACAGAAGAGAAACTGAACCATAAAGATTCCAACATGGTCAATTAAAATAATGAACATGGTTAGGAACTCCACACATGAGAATCATTCTTTCTGCTGGAGATCACTCACTTGGTATTTTACTTTAAAAAAAACATTGACACAAAAAGTTTGATTTTACCTTGTCAGCTGAGTTTTTTTTCTTATATTGAAATGAATTGAATATTACAATGAATTGGACTTCAGCTGGACCCCAGAGATTCATGGCTAAATGACAGGGTAATTAAGGGGGAGTAAAGAGTTTAATGAAGACATAACAAAATGTAATTAGTTTCAAATTAACCATACTTGACTGAATAGAAACTCTTTTCATATTGAAGAAAAGACTCACTCAGTTTGGATTTCTTCAAGGGGATCTTTGGTCTTTGAAGTTAAACATCAGCCATATCTTTAGTATAATTTAGATTACATAATTTAATTTGATACAGAATGTACAATAAAAAGGTAGTACAATAAATTCCAACAAAGTGGCATTCAAATGTTCCATCCAGCAGCATCATTTTAGGACCTGCTCATGGAAATGCACATTTGGGTGCATCATTGACCACTTAGCGTACAGAGATATTTTCGTGGTGTCCCTGATGTAGTTTTGGAGAGATTTCCAAGTCAGATAGCACAAAAGCTTTTAACAGAGTCATACATCTCCTTTTTGCACTTGCTTCTGATTCAATGCACTTGGGTATTCCGTTATGTCACACCAAAAAGCGAAATCATCCAGAATCTGACCGTTCGATAAAAAGAGATCTGCTTAAAAATGAAAACCCATTAAAACTGTTGTACCATCTTTTTACGCAAAAACTTAACCTTTTACTCCTCTTTTAGCAACTGCAAGTGAAAATGGAACAAATTTTATCTTTTCTTCAGTACTTGCAGACACTGCAACTAACCTTGGCAAACATTTCTTACTCTTTGGGGCAAAATGCACCCTCAGAGAAAAGTTTTACTATTCTTTCTTATACTACAAATCTTGCTTGGTTTGTCTTTGCATCATACACTGTAATTACGCTAGTGCGTGTGAATTTTTTTTCACCTTATGATGTTTTATTAACAAAGTTCAGGAGGAGCACGTTCAAAAGGATCAATGCAATCAACTTGTCATTAGTAATGATTACAACTCATCCTATCAGCATGAGAGGAAGTGCATATATAGACATATTTGACTCGCCTACTCTCGACAGTTTCAGGCATCCCTCCACCACCTAGACTCCTCACACTTGATTGTTCATATCACAACCAGGAATATGGGGGGAATGCTCTGGGTTTGGGCTCAATACCGAGCTCAGAGCCCTGTCCTTGGACAGCACGCCAAATAAGCATAACATTTACTGCACCTGAATCATTTGTAAGTGTGAACTTGTGAACATTACATTTTTATAAATCACGGCTACATTCACGTGTTTACGTTATCTCATAACAGAAATATAATACTGTTCTGTCATTACTTTAACAATGTTCAAATTGTTGACACAACTGTTTCTTAGTTTCACACATATTTTCCACTCTTGAATTTTTTATTATTTATTTATTTATTTTCCCTGTGAAAGAATGTCAGGATCATGCATTGAAACACTCAAATTAAGAAAAAAAAAAGTCATGACAGCTTTCACAAAGCCGGCTGGATTCGAAATTGAGGATTATAATAAATACATTTACTAAGAATGAATGCCTGCTGATAAAGGCATTTATTTAATGCACTTTCAGTGTTGTCATTTTAAATAGTCACATAGTGCCTATAGTTAAAGTGGATTGGAGGTGGTTAAGAATAAGAATAAGGTTTAGCACTAAACTACTTTAAGAATACAGGCACAGTTGTTTAATGAATTCTCCTCACAGAAGTATTTACAATGTTCTTTTAATTACTGTTATATTTCGGCAGTAACCAGGGGCATTGCCAGAATTTTTGGGGGGGTCCCAGCTTAAAATGAGGGGGCCAAACTGCGCGCGATTGTTGACCGGGGGGGGGGGGGGGGGGGGGGGGGTGCGTGCGATTGTTGACGATTGATGCACCGGCAGGGGTACGGGCGATATGTGCTTTCACTTCAGAAAGTCGCCATTTTGACCAATTGAAAATCTGAGGGGGCCGGACATGTAAATGAGGAGGCCCAGGCCCCCCCATGGCTATGCCACTGCTTGCAACAGAAAACCTTTAAAAAGTTATTTTAAAGGTACACTATGTAACTTTTTTATTCAGAATTAACTAAATTTAAATAGTCAACATCATCAATCCTTCTTCCAAAATATATTTTTGTCTTACTTTGTTTAACTGTGTTAAGCCTTAAAAGGTTTCATATTTTAAACTTGACAGGATGGTTTGCATAGAACATTTCACCATGTGTGTCTTGTCATGTGCGTAAATAAAGGAAAGTTACTCTGGCTACTTTGATGTGCGTATGGTATGGGACTTTCATGGGCTAGTTGTCACGAAAAAGAAAAAGGTTGACATGGAGCAGCTCCGGGAATCACTGGTTAAAAAAAAAAAAAACTGAACACAGGATGCTGTCTGATCTGCTGGCAATGCGACAGAGCTTGTAAAAAAATGAGAATCGGCATTGGCTTGGATCTGTAAAAGTGATGCAGAGATGGTTGTTTTATGAGTAAGGTTTGAACAGATAAATTGCCATATGTATCCCTCTGACAAAGTTGAATTTAATTCTATTTGCAGGAATTTAATTTCAAGGAAGTGCCATGTCTATTAATGGATATGGATATATATTATAACTGCAGCTTATGTTCCCCCGGATGCTGATGCCAAGATTGCTATGAAAGAACTTTATGCAGCCATCAGTAAACAACAGACTCTTCACCCGGAAGCGGCGTTTATTGTTGCGGGTGATTTCAATCACTCTAACTTAAAGACTGTGCTACCCAAATTTCATCAGAATGTTTCCTGTCACACCAGAGGAAACAAAACCTTAGACCATGTCTACACAAACATGGCTGGGGCCTACGTGGCGACACCTCTCCCCCACCTGGGACAATCAGACCACATCTCTTTGTTCCTCACTCCCAAATATTCACCCCTCATCAACCGTGTGAAGCCATCAGTGAAGACCATCAAGGTGTGCCTCTTATCCACTGATGTCTGCAAGGCACTGAGCCGGATCAGCACGTACAAGGCTGCTGGACCAGACAACATCCCTGGACGTGTCCTCAGGGCATGTGCGGAGCAGCTCGCTGGGGTTTTTACAGACATTTTCAACTTGTCTCTTGCCCAAGCAGCTGTACCAACATGCTTCAAATGCACCTCCATTGTGCCAGTGCCAAAACACTCTAGTCCGGCTGGTCCTGGAACACCTAAAAGACTCTATACCACCCACATTGGACTCACATCAGTTTGCTTACCGCAGCAATAGGAGCACAGAGGATGCTGTTGCCATGACACTACACTCTGTGATCACACACCTGGACAATAAGAACTCTTATGCACGGATGCTGTTTGTTGACTTCAGCTCAGCATTCAACACTATCATCCCGACCAAGTTAATAGCCAAACTTGAAGACTTGGGCATCAATACCTCACTCTGCAACTGGATTCTGGACTTCCTGACCAACAGACCCCAGAATGTCCGATCTGGATCCACCTGCTCCACATCCATCACACTTAACACTGGTGTACCACAGGGCTGTGTGCTAAGCCCGTTTCTCTACTCCCTCTTCACCTCCGACTGCAAGCCTGTGTTTGGATCTAATGCCATCGTCAAGTTCGCAGATGACACTACGGTGATCGGTCTCATCAGCAACAACGATGAGACTGCCTACAGGGAAGAGATCCAGCACCTGTCCACATGGTGCAACGAAAATAACCTGCTCCTCAACACCACCAAGATGAAGGAGCTCATCGTGGACTTCAGGAAAGAGTCAAGAGGCACACACGACACCATCCACATCAATGGAATGGCCGTTGAGCGTGTCTCCAGCTTCAAGTTTCTGGGGATCCACATCTCGGCTGATATGACCTGGACAACCAACAGCTCCAGCCTGGTCAAGAAGGCTCACCAGCGCCTCTTCTTCCTGAGGACACTGAGGAAGAATCAGCTCTCCTCGGCTATCCTGGTGAACTTCTACCGCTGCGCAATAGAAAGCATCCTGACGAACTGTGTCACAGTGTGGTATGGGTGCTGTTCTGTCGCGGAGCGCAAGACACTGCAGCGGGTGGTGAAAACTGCCCAACGCATCACAGGGACTCCACTTCCTGCCATCGAGCACGTCCAGAGGAAACGCTGTCTGCGTCGAGCTCGCAGCATCCTTAAGGACTCCTCTCACCCAGCCCACAGACTGTTCTCCCTCCTTCCCTCCGGCAGGCGTTTCAGGTGCCTCCGGACCAGAACCAGCAGACTAAAGAACAGTTTCTTCCCCAGAGCTGTCTCTTTACTGAACTCTAACCCTTGCTGACCCCACTCCTCTACCCCCCCCACCCCCACCCCCACCATCCCACTCCCCTCACAGACTCCTCTCCCCCCCCCCACCACCATCCCACTCCCCTCAAAGACTCTCCTCTTACCCCCCCCCCCCACCATCCCACTCCCCTCACAGACTCCTCTCCCCCCCACCACCATCCCACTCCCTTCACAGACTCTCCTCTTACCCCCCCCAACATCCCACTCCCCTCATAGACTCCTCTCCCCCCCACCACCAACCCACTCCCATCCAGACTCTCCTCTCACCCCCCACCATCCCACTCCCCTCATAGACTCCTCCCCCCACCATCCCACTCCCCTCATAGACTCCTCTCACCCCCTGCCCTCCACCACCATCCCACTCCCCTCACAGACTCTCCTCTCTCCCCCTATACCACCATCCTACCACCCTCATAGACTCCTCTTACCCCCCCCCCACTCCCCTCACAGACTCCCCTCTAACCCCCCCACCAGCCCACTCCCCTCATAGACTCCTCTCCCCCCCACCTTCCCACTCCCCTCATAGACTCTCCTCTTACCCCCCCCCCCACCATCCCACTCCCCTCATAGACTCCTCTCTCCCCCACCACCATCCCACTCCCCTCACAGACTCTCCTCTTACCACCATCCCACTCCCCTCATAGACTCTCCTCTTACCCCCACCACCATTCCACTCCCCTCACAGACTCTTCTCTTACCCCCCCCACCACCCCACTCCCCTCACAGACTCTCCTCTTACCCCCACCACCATCCCACTCCCCTCATAGACTCCTCTCTCCCCCCCACCACCATCCCACTCCCCTCACAGACTCTCCTCACCCCCCACCACCCCACTCCCCTCACAGACTCTCCTCTCACCCCCCACCATCCCACCCCCCACCACACCAGACTCCTTCACTGCCCCCCCCCACTACTACCCTATAGACTCTTCGCTCACTCTGTTACTTATTTGTGCCATTTGCACTGCCGACTGTTCATTACAGTAACAACTGTTTACAACAACTGTTTACAGTTTACAGTAACAACTGTTTACACTTGCACCTTGCACTACTGTACTTTAGCTGGAACATGCTCATTTGCACTACCAACTGTTCATACAGTACCAACTGTTTACATTTCGCATCTCACTTATTTGCACTGTCCATGCTCATTGCACTACCTTAAATCTACTGCTTACCTTAAGCTAACAATTGTATACATCTACCTGTAAATTCTGTTTATAGTTAGACATCTGTATATACATTTACATTTATAGCACATATTCACCTGTAAATGCTGTTTATAGACACCTGTAATTATATTTATAGCACACACTCACCTGTTATAGTAATAACCATCTGTATATTTATACTCATTGTACATATTACCTGTAAATCCTGTACATCTCCATATCCTGCACTTGCTGCTATTGCACTTCTGGTTAGACCTAAACTGCATTTCGTTGCCTTGTACCTGTACTTCTGTAATGACAATAAAGTTGAATCTAATCTAATCTAATCTAATATGGCCACAATAACGTTTTCAGCTCAGTTGAGATCCTTTCCATCTAAACTGGTTATATAACTAAAGCCAAGTCATGGATGTTGAGCAGTAGGATAATCTCTCATTCACTAGCCTCTCTTTCTCTCTCTCAGTTATAATATTTTTACAAATTCAACATTTTAGCATATCAGATTGGCAATCGTCAAAACATTTATATCCTTAATTAAAAGATATCAGGTTTTTTTTTCTCATATTGTAGAGTTTATTAGAGTTTTTAACACCATTAGGCAGGAAGTAGGCCAATATGAGGACTTCCTTACCACCGGCAAATAGAGAAAGCCATGGTATGGTCATTTCATTAGTGCTATCAGTCTATCGACAACAGTCCTGAAGGGCAGCGTCCAGGGTGGAAGAAGGAGAGGTAGAGAGAGAAAAAAAAAAAAGATTTCAGACAACATCACAGAATGGATCAGGAAAGGTTTTTCTGAAACACAGGCATTGTCACATGATGGAGACAAGTGTAGGGACCTGGTCAGATGTTCAGCAGCACAGTCAAGTTAAGTCCCCTTTATTTATATAGTGCTTTTTACAGTACAGATTGTTTCAAAGCAGCTTGTGGTCACAGGAAAACAATAGAACAAAGTTTATTTTGGCTGAACAGCAGGCAAAAGAGCAGGCAAATCAATAAAATGTATATTAAATGTCCCCAACTAAGCAGGTGACGGAATAAATGAAGAACATAATGGAGAAAAAAAACCTTGGGAAAAACCAGGCTCAGTCGGGGGACCAGGGGCATATTCTTCATACAGCAGCCAGTAGCCATATCACCCTGTAGCCTAAGACTGGTTGCCCACTGAAGCTGAGCAGGGTTGAGGCAGGAGGCACGTCGCTACCATTGCATTGAAAAAAAACCTCGGGGCCGCTGCAGGACCAAAGAGGTACGTCACCGCCGCGGTAGTGGAACTGATTTTGGAGAGATTGGCTCCCTTGGGAGTATGAAAGCACATCAACCCTGTCACTGAGCTCCTGCGGGAGTGTCACTGCTCCGGCAGTGGAAGTTAGAAAGAGCTTGCTCCTGCGGGAGCATCACTGCTGCGGCGGTGGAAGTTTAGAGAGAGCTTGCTCCTGCGGGAGCGTCACTGCTGCGGCAGTGGAAGGTAGAGAGAGCTTGCTCCTGCGGGAGCGTCACTGCTGCGGCAGTGGATAGTTTGAGAACTTCCTCTGCTGGTTTGGAACAAAACATGTGGCGGGGTGATTTAAGTCTTCTGTGAAGAGTGGGTCGGATGGGAGTTTGGCCTGATATCTTGAATGAAGGTAGTCTACGAAGGATTGTTGCTGTTGGAGTAAGATAAGGCCTTAGTTTGGTCTCGCTTCCTTTCGTTGTGCAGCGCTGATGAGTCGGAATATGGATGGATTTGGATTAAGGTTGGATGTGATGGAATCTGAGGAACTGAAACCTATATGGCTCGACCACGGCGTTGAGTGGTCGGACGACATTTGGGTGGAATCCTTGGCGGAGAGTAGGGATACGGATTTCCAACATAATTGGTTGTCTGTTGTCTGAACTGGTGGGTTGAGTTCTTGATATACCTTTGATGAGAAGAGGATTAGGTTTCGGCAGTGAGAAGTAGATTTTACCTAGGTAACCCTTGGTGAAGATGGTTTGGAAGTTCTTGGTGTTATTGGAATGTAATACAAATCGGCGGTAGTGGGTAGAGACCATGATGGAGCAGAAAGTTTTGAACTCTTCCACTCCACATATAATCCTCCAAAAGAGTGGTTTGAAGCGAAAAAGGCTTGAAGAATGGACATTTAGAGGCGTCGATAAATATCAACTCTGAATATTGATATACTGGTTGGGAATAGGTCCACCTCTGGTGGCAGCAGCCTTAACTTCAGTTGGGATTTGTGTTCAACTGTTGTTGGCGACAGAGGTGGTTCCAAGCAGCAGTGTTTGTGGACTGGCATGAGCATAGCAGCGAACAGGATGAAAGGAGAATTGGCATGGTGGAGAGAATTAGGTGGAAAAAAGGCCAGGGGCGAAGCCACTTGCGGCGGCAGCTTCATGCTTGGGTTGACACCTGAAGCCCGGAGAGAGACAGAAAGGGTAAAAAGGGAAGATAAGACAGTGTCTGTCACGCTAGAATCGGAATGCAGGGCTGCAGGCCAAATATAGGGGAAAGGTTAGGTACGTGCTGCCGTTGCTGAGCCTGCACCACTGGGGGAGGCAAGCTCGCACTTAAAGGGCGGCGTTTGTCGCTAGATGCTGGCATGTGAGGTGCAGTGCTGGAAAACTGCAGTGTGCTGCTGCGTCTTAACGCTTGAAGATCTGGTTTTGCAAGGGAGAGAGATGAAGATTTAAGGAACGTACGTTTGAGGCATTTTGAAGGTAGAGTTGATTTGGAGATGGTACAGCTGACTGGAGCGAGACCTATTCTAGTTAGTTTTGCTTTGGTCATCCTCCTTTACTAGTGATACGAGTACTGAGGTGTCGTAGGAAGTTGAACAAGAAGAAGGTGGATGTCTTGATGGTGGAGGTGAGGGCATGCCTCGTCATAGGGTGCGACAACGGAGCGGAAGAGCTGACGACCGCGTGGTGTTGTTGGAGGCTCGGTTGCAGTGTTTGTTGAGTGTAAGAGCTCCTTTCGACAGTGGGATACAGTGAAGGAACTTGAGAGGAAGAGTGTATCGTGAAACTGGTACATCTCAATCTTGGACAATGTGGCGAAAGGCGGGGCATCACATGATCGCCTGCTAAATTTGAACACATTGGCTGGCGCTGAGCCAGAGAAAGCACTCAACGCTTGTTGCTGTTCAGTGTTTCAATCTCTTGAAATTATTTTGGTTACAGACGTCTAAATACACACAAGAAATAACAAAATCTATATGGTTTGTAAAAAACATTGATTTCCATAAGTAAAACCTTTCAATTATAAAATTGACAGTTGAATTTATATCAGATGCATGTTGCATATTTAATTTCAAAACAAACTTACCTGTTGGAAATCGGAATATCAAAGTTTATGAAAGTTCACAAACTTATTGGCTTTGAATAAACCATGAGCAGGGGTTCATCCAAATATCATAGGCTTATAAAGCTTATCATAGACTTAAAGGATTGAAACAGTGAAGGCAGAGAATTACTTTGAAATAGGAAGTGCATATGGTTTCTTTCCAGTGAGTCCACTTAATAGCCGATTAAGTTGAAACAACAAGGCAGCGTTGGTAATAAGTACTTGATTCTTGTGTGGGCGGCTGAGCGCGCGATCGACTGTAATGAGCGCGATCTGAAGCAGCGCGTGCGATCGGACTGTACTGCACGCGATCGGACTTCGGTGCGCGCTACTGCTTGAGCTGCGAGGAAGCAGCGCGTTACTTTAAAAACAATCACATTTCAGACGTGGGTTCCCCGGAACAGTAGCATTGAGATGGCACAAACTGATCGTGATTTAGCGATGCTGAAATAAAAGCGCCGGGAAGGATTACAGCTGCTCTTGTTTGTGTGAGCTGACGGACAGAGAGAGTGTGAGCTGAAACTGCAGCGCAGTCTTCTGAGGCTCGCGGCGGCGGCGGCCTGGCTAGCAGGAAGAAAGCAGCATTGCCTGAGAGTCGAGCTTGCAGCTCAACCAGCTTTATTATCCTTTCTCAATGGCAGGAGCGATTAAAAAGGGCCGATGTAGAGCTGCTGGATACAGATGTTTGCTTGGTGGCGAGAACAGGCCTCGCGTCTTACTGTGTGTTTGCTTGTTGTTGCTTAGGACCCGTTTGTTTGGTCTGGCACCCGTGATGTATTGCTGAGGGTGATATAATATAGTTAGTATGGTGTTAGGCGGATGAGGATCGCTACTGGGTCCGGAGGTTTTCGTAGAGAATCCATCTAACGAGTGGAGCTCGATTTCGGGTGTATCGCGACCAGAAGGCGGAGCCACAATGCCGTAAACTGTCGAGCTGCCGAAAAATGTCAAAGAGCTGTAGGTGAGTCAAACACGTCTCTATATACGTGCTACCTCTCCTGCTGATAGGATGAGGTGTAATTGCTGATGACGTGTTGATTGCGTTAATCATATGAACGTGCTCCTCCCGAACTTTGTTAATAAAACATCATTTAGTACCTGGATGGGAGACCTCCTGGGAAAAACTAGGTTGCTGCTGGAAGTGGTGTTAGGAGGCCAGCAGGGGGTGCTCACCCTGCGTTCTGTGTGGGTCCTACCGCCCCAGTATTGTGACGGGGACACTGTACTACAACAAGCACCGTCTTTCGGATGAGACGCTAAACCGAGGACCTGACTCTCTGTGGTCATTAAAAATCCCTCTTTCTCAAGAGTAGGGGTTTAACCCCAGCATCCTGGCCAAATTTGCCCATTGGCCTTGGTCCATCATGGCCTCCCAATCCCCTCCATACTGATTGGCTTCATCACTCTGTCTCCTCTCCACCAATAAGCTGGTGTGTGGTGAGCGTTCTGGCGCAATATGGCTGCCGTCGCATCATCCAGGTGGATGCTGCACATTGGTGATGGTTGAGGAGATTCCCCCCTACTATTTAAAGCGCTTTGAGCTCTGGAAAAGCGCTATACAAATGTAACATTTCTTTCTTCTTCTTCTTCATACCTCGCTAACTCACTTAGCTGAATTAGATTGTTAACAATTTCACATGATCTTGGATTGTTCGGTTCTTCGACGCTCATCCGGGACATGTTGTCATAGTAACAGGTCCGTTGAATTTAACCTGCTCGGGAGCAGGCTTACTTCATGTTAGCAGGATTAGATCACGGCTTTATGAGCAGAGGTGATATGGGAAGTTTGTCGCTGCCATATCCTGTCCGTTTTTACAAGAGAAAACGGTTGCTGAAGGTGCAATATAGTATATTTAATATAATAATTATAATATATACACATATATACATATATACAGGGAGTGCAGAATTATTAGGCAAGTTGTATTTTTGAGGATTAATTTTATTATTGAACAACAACCATGTTCTCACTGAACACAAAAAAACTCATTAATATCAAAGCTGAATATTTTTGTATCATTATTTTAAGTAGTTTTTAGTTTTAGCTATTTTAGGGGGATATCTGTGTGTGCAGGTGACTATTACTGTGCATAATTATTAGGCAACTTAACAAAAAACAAATTTATACCCATTTCAATTATTTATTTTTACCAGTGAAACCAATATAACATCTCAACATTCACAAATATACATTTCTGACATTCAAAAACCAAACAAAAACAAATCAGTGACCAATATAGCCACCTTTCTTTGCAAGGACACTCAAAAGCCTGCCATCCATGGATTCTGTCAGTGTTTTGATCTGTTCACCATCAACATTGCGTGCAGCAGCAACCACAGCCTCCCAGACACTGTTCAGAGAGGTGTACTGTTTTCCCTCCTTGTAAATCGCACATTTGATAATGGACCAAAGGTTCTCAATGGGGTTCAGATCAGGTGAACAAGGAGGCCACATCATTAGATTTTCTTCTTTTATACCCTTTCTTGCCAGCCACGCTGTGGAGTACTTGGGATGGAGCATTGTCCTGCATGAAAATCATGTTTTTCTTGAAGGATGCAGACTTCTTCCTGTACCACTGCTTGAAGAAGGTGTCTTCCAGAAACTGGCAGTAGAACTGGGAGTTGAGCTTGACTCCATCCTCAACCCGAAAAGGCCCCACAAGCTCATCTTTGATGATACCAGCCCAAACCAGTACTCCACCTCCACCTTGCTGGCGTCTGAGTCGGACTGGAGCTCTCTGCCCTTTACCAATCCAGCCACGGGCACATCAAGACTCACTCTCATTTCATCAGTCCATAAAACCTTAGAAAAATCAGTCTTGAGATATTTCTTGGCCCAGTCTTGACGTTTCAGCTTGTGTGTCTTGTTCAGTGGTGGTCGACTTTCTGCCTTTCTTACCTTTCTTTCTTAACTTAACACTTAAAATTAATCAATTGTATTGATTCGCCTGCTCTTTTGGGGCTTCTGTTCAGCCAAACAAACTTTGTTTATATTGTTTTTCCTGTAAAGCTGCTTTGAAACAATCTACATTGTAAAAAGCGCTATATAAATAAAGGTGACTTGACTTGACTTGACTTGACTTGGCCATGTCTCTGAGTATTGCACACCTTGTGCTTTTGGGCACTCCAGTGATGTTGCAGCTCTGAAATATGGCCAAACTGGTGGCAAGTGGTATCTTGGCAGCTGCACGCTTGACTTTTCTCAGTTCACGGGCAGTTATTTTGCGCCTTGGTTTTTCCGCACGCTTCTTGCGACCCTGTTGACTATTTTGAATGAAACGCTTGATTTTTCGATGATCACGCTTCAGAAGCTTGGCTATTTTAAGACTGCTGCATCCCTCTGCAATATATCTCACTATTTTTGACTTTTCTGAGCCTGTCAAGTCCTTCTTTTGACCCATTTTGCCAAAGGAAAGGAAGTTGCTTAATAATTATGCACACCTGATATAGGGTGTTGATGTCATTAGACCACACCCCTTCTCATTACAGAGATGCACATCACCTAATATGCTTAATTGGTAGTAGGCTTTCCAGCCTATACAGCTTGGAGTAAGACAACATGCATAACAAGGATGATGTGGTCAAAATACTCATTTGCCTAATAATTCTGCACTCCCTGTACATATATACATACACACATACACTATACGTAGTTTACCTGTCACTCAAGAAGTCTTTGGGTGTTTGCTTTTTTTGTGTGTGTGTTTTTTCCAAGCCACTTAAGACCCCAAGTTGTTAAAGAGAGCTTTTTCGCTATTGCAGGTACATTATAATCGATCATAGAGATTATGAAATCATGGGTTCCCCCCAGGCTTCTCTAATGTGATTGGTGCCATAGACTGCACACACATTGCCACCATCAGAAAGGAGAAGATCCCTGTGGTGGAAGTGCAGCCTGATGATCTCCAGCCAGTGCACTTGGACCAGTCTAGTGGCAGAGCGGCACGGAACAGAATTGTCCAGCATCATTTTTGAAAAAAGGGAAATTTGCACACAGTTTAGTTTACATCAAAGTGTTTACACTTACATCAAAGTGTTTACAAAGTTCATGTACAACTAGCTGTGATTAGTTCATTGCACACAACGTTTAAAACTATTTTAAAAAAGCAGAAATTGTTGATTTTATGGAGTTGTTGTAATGAAGAAAACATTCTTCAGTCCCAAAAAATATATAAACATACATAGAAAAAATAATGTATGTATATAGAAAAAATAAATCCAACTAAAATAATCTCAATGATTATCGTTATTACAATCTGAAATCATAAAAGTAGGACATAAAAGCAGAGATGCATAAGTATTGGCTTAAAGAGGTCACAGCTGCTGTGTGTCATCATCTTCAGCCTCAGAACTGAAAGTGATGTGAAATATGCTTGAAATGTTGTATACAATGAAAGAAGTAGAGTCTGGTCACCTTTTGAGAAGATCTTATGGTCGCTGGATGATAAAACAATCAAACCAACTTGCTTAAAGCTCTTGTCAATCAGTTTGCTAATTAATCCTGTAATTTAGTGATTTTGTTACGAAACAGCAGAACATGTGCGATGCAGAAAATCATGAGGAGATGCAGATTCAAAGCAGAACACTCTTTATTTGTAAAAAGAAACAAAATACTTTAAATACCTTTAACTAGGATAACTTAGAGCAACGAGGAGAACCAGCAGACAGGAACAAAAAGACGGCATCCACACACTGAAACCACTACGACAGCCAGAGTCACAAAGACAACATCAACAACCAACCAAGACAAGGGGAACGAAAGAGGGTTTTATAGGTAAGGACGAACACCTGGGTAGACTAACGATGTAAGTGATGACAAGACAGGTGCAGGGAGGGCACGAGAGGATACACAGAAGGGACCCCGATGGCTTCGGGGGTTACAAAAAAGCATTGAGATAACTGAGGATCGAGATAACCGAGGCTCAAGAAACCAAAAGCCAATATGGCGTTTTGTTTGATGAAGCAATCGGTATTATATAAAAATGTACATACACTGTACATGTTTGCTAAAAACAAAAGGCATATGTGCACCAACTAACAACAGAGATTGTAACGGCTACTTTATGTTTATGTTGGGAATATACCTTTAAGGCGGCGTATGCTGTTGTGTGCGCACTGTTCTGTCCTGAGCGCTCACACAGGGAGGAGAGTGTTTTTGAGTGAGGAGAGAGATGGCTGACTGTTATATAGCATAATCTACTGTTTCTGTTTTCCTTATTTTATTTTTGATGTTTGTCAGAGTGTTTTCTTTTTCCTGGTTTGTATTTACGCTCTTTACATGCTTGAGAAGAGTGTGAAACCCATCTATAAAGCTTGTAATCTGGGCAGTTGTCAACCACTCTGACAGCCAGTGCAAGATTTCCCTTAGATTCTTGATACAAACCTTTAATTAAATTCTCCAACATTGCAAACACAATTTCGCTCACAGAGTAAACACAGTCACAACACGCATAAACACATCAGCTCATAACACAGTAATTTTGCTTGGACACAGTTTTAAGTATTGTACAAGCGGTTACTATGGTTTCGCGCCGGTACGGCACTGTGCCAAAAGAGTGAGTGAAGCATCATTGGAGAACGACCATGATGCACGTGCAACGCAAATCCAGCACATGCACTGTGAACTCGGTATTATCATTAGTCACAGGGATCGAGATAACCAATGTAAAGTGGCAACTTTGTCCCTCTTTTGTGCTGGAGATATCAGGGATTGGCGATATAAAAGAATCGACATAACCGATAAGAAAATGCAATGGAAAAAAAGGGAGTTTGGCGGTTCCACTTCAAAAACGTCGACATAACCCGCTTGACGAGATAACCAAGGTCGAGATAAGTGGGTTCCACTGTATATATATATATATATATGCACCTTATACCAATGCTGAGACTGCTTAAACATTATGTATAAAAGACATAATGCATAATATATCTTTTTTTGTGTGTTCTAAAAATTAAAATGCTAATTGCACAGGAAGTTATGACCATCCCTGAGACACTTCAACAAACGGATGTTTGTTAAATAAACTGACAAACATCTTGAAACATATTTGGTTAAAATCACAGAGAAAGGCTATATCCATTTAGAACATTTAAAGTGTGTGAATCCATTATCTGTCTGACTCTTCCCGACATCCTATGGGAAAAAAGATGAACTAAAATCTCCTCCACAACTCAGTGCGCACGCACATCAAGGTGACCTCAATCTTCCGTCTGTCCATGGAATAGTTGATAAACACTTCGTCATTCCACAAAAAGGGGTCAGAAAAGAGTGGGAGGGCTAAAAAAACGTTGTTTGTTTAAATAATAGAGTGAGAGCAACAGTCTTGTCAATTTACGTTGTCATGCTGTCAGGCCAAAACCCTCCTCTAACTGACAGGCTGACATTAGGCCAGCTGAGATCAATCGTCTGCTGTGAGGGACAAAAGAAGCATAACCTTTGTAATTGCAGTAATTAGCAACGTAGTTTTAGTGCTGAGATGGTAGCAAACTCATGGTATAAGCCTGGCTTTGATGCAACCACAAGGAAGAGGGAAACGGTGGGGAAAGTTTAATGTTGGACAGGAATTTATGACTCTATGGCCCATCTTCAAAATGGCTGTGGAGGAATTATCGTTAATGGGTCTCCCTATCAGAATAGAGGCTCTCAATGTAATGGACAACATGCTGTTACACTTGAGGATCTATAGTAGCTTTATCCTCGTGCTTAATTCAAAATCAAATGCAAGAATTTCTGACATGAGCTCTGTGAAAACTTGTAAAACTTTGGTAAATGACCCACTGCTGAGGCAAAAGTTGTGAATTGTGTTGTATGCTGAATGTACAGCTGCAAACTATGAAGATTACAGAGTTTAATGTTCATTAAGAAATGTGGCAATGTGTTGACTTGTATGTGAGAAACATTGTACAGCATCATTTTATCAATATGTTGACATGCACAAATCTCTGTCAATCTGACTGAATAGAATTCAATTTTATATTCTGAAAATTATGTTCATATAAACCATAAACTTTGTAATCTGATTCACATTTTTGTTTACATGTGCATTAAATGTATTTTGAACAAAACAACAGTGCATGCACAATGCAGAGTCGGCTGACCAGTTTGTAAAATAAATAAAAATATGCATATATTAGGGGCAAATATAAGGGGCAAAACTCCTTAAAAGTAACTAAAACTGGGTATCTGTGAAAGATTGTCATTTAGATTGTCCACTTTAGACATTCTATGAATTCGAACTTTGCAACTACAAATCAACTAAAGCAAGTTTGAGCATAAAGAATGTTTGTGTCAGGGTTTTGGGATGAAGGGAATAGTGAGGACTCAATGATGGGGGAAAGAATGTTTTTTATTAACAATAAAATAAAACAAAAGCTCAAACATGAGTATACCACAAGGAGTAAACACATGGAGAATAAATAGGGAATACACAACACAGTAAATGAGAGAGGACAGGTGGGGCAAATACCAATACTGAGGTAACTCGAGGTAACTCGACGGGCGGGGTTACACATTAGACCGGAGAGCACGTGGCACAAGAAACACACATGACATGCCATATGCTCACACAGAACATGACATGAACACTAAGCAAATGAAAACTTATTATCTAGGTGTTCATACAACACAAGACGACGTGACAGCATGCAGCCAGTGAAAACAGAAGCACAGCACAAGACAAAACATGAAATGAAAGTACACTCATGTTGTGCGCTCACAACAGAAGACAAACACACAGAGCACGAATGTCTGAATCCCGACACAAAACCTAAACCGAACTAGACCAGAGTGTCAGGATCACAGTGTCACAGATAGGAAAACACGATAATACAGTAGTGTCAGGGCTCCATCACAAAACCAAGAGTAAACTAGACTGAAGCCTAGATAGAACTATACAGAACTCTGACAGTTTGGGCCATCAATCTAACATTGCTAACATATTATTTGGGTACATTTAAATATGGCTACTGTGATTCAGATTATACATAATTGCAAGAAATGAACCCTAATCTAAACCCTAATTATAGAGTTAATGTTCATTAATACTACTCTGTACTTGTTTAATTACACTGTACAGGGGAACCTTAGAATAATGGGAATTTTTTTTCAATAGGTAAAGTACTGCACACATTGACCCGTTTGTCATTTTACCATTATTTCAATAAGAATCCATGTGATCTGGAATTGATCGTGAGGGTTAAAGATTTCACAACACATATTTTGCAAAGGATTTAAGGTAGTCACCTGGATTTGCCACACTGACCAACAGAACTTCTTTAATAATTAATTACATTTATATAGCGCTTTGATGAGACAGCAGCCATATTGTCCCAGAACACCCACCCCACATCAGCTTATTGATGGAGAAAAACAGTGTGATGAGCCAATCAGTATATTGGGATGATTAGAAGGTCATGATGGATCAATTATGGGCAAATTTGTCCAGGATTAAACTGCTGAAATCTGTTTGAACTGTGTTTCAAATATCACAACATTATTATCAAAAAAAAAAAACTTATGTGGGAGGGTTTTGAAAGTATGAAGCGACTGAATTATTGATCTCTATCTATAACTGGGAAGATTGAAAAAATATGTAGTGTTTAACCTTATTTTAAATAAGCCTTAAACATATTTGTTATGAATTATGACACAATGGATTTCTTTAATGAAAGAAAAGTTTATCCAACTGTTGCATTACACTCTCCAAAAAAACAGCAATGAATTTTGAATTATTTCTCCAAGGCATTCTAATGATAAAATTATTCCTAACACGGTGGGGAATGTCTTCCTTAATAGATTCCCCCAGCAAACTTTTGCAGTGTATCCTAATGGTACTGTGATATTACCCATGTCATTAAAAGGCATACAATTATGCAAATTTATGAATGGCTTCACTATACAGTCAGAAACAGACTGGTTGGCCTGCTTATTCAGATTTTCAGAACAGAAACTCTGGCATCTTCATCTTACCGCAGAGAGCACATACAAGGGCAAATGAGGCCCTTTATGAGAATGTTCTGTCAGAGACTGCAACTGGAGCTGATGCAAATGTCTGCAAAAATAAAAAGGGGAAATACAGGAACAGAGCAATTCACATCACACCCACTATAAAGCTGAGCTCTATGTCACAGGCAGGCAACAGGGTCTCTCGAAGTGCTGAGGAAACCGGTAGAAAATGATTTTCTTTAGAATGGGAATCACTGCAGCCTTCGATATGACTTACTTTGTTCTTGCTGAGGAGTCAATTATGTAAAGCTTAGACATCATTGTGTGTTTGCAATGACTAGCCATGATCAACTTAATTTGCAGCTTGCAATCATAGATGTAATTACATGGAGGTATTTAACATATACGTACAATGTAAAAATATGTATGTACACATATGCAGTGAGTCGAAATGTTTAAATGTTAGTTGTAGTTAATATAGTGGGACATTATACACTTAATATAAAGTGATACCTTCAGTTGTGAGATAAGTGCAAGTTATTATGCATTTTAACAAATATTTATTGTAACAGTACAACCTTAAAATTCAACACTACAGATCAACACCAACTTTGTACTAAAGTATTATTCAGGCGTCTATGAATTGGTTATATTGTTATTTATAACTGCGGTTATTTAATTCTGAAAAGATTCAGTGGATATCTATTTAATACATATAAGGTATTTGTCACATTTATAAAATATCGCATTGTATTAGATTAAAAAACGACCAAAGATGCATCTTCAAATTTGACTTTTTGAAACCATTGTTTTGCAGTGATATTTGAAGATATTTTGTACATATTTACTATTTGGTATGCCGTAATATGTAATAGGATACCTGGATAAAAAGCATTCATGAAGCAGAATACCTGGATGACCTACTGTTGGGATTCTGAAGTGTGGAATCACGTTTCTATCAAATGAGGACACAAGAGCTGAGGAGCTGTCAGATTTGAGAGATTGAAAACTATGAAAAAGCAAAGAATTGTGTGCTGGGTGAATCTTTTCAAATTGCAAGTGCTACAGATACCAATAGCAGAGTTAAATTAATGTAATATGTTAGTATTTAATATTGGTCACATAACATATTGGCTAAAGAACAGTGCAAAGAGGGAATACTGTATGTAACATATCAATGAATGTGGACAAACTACACACCTGTATATCTAAACAATAGTCAAGATGTAAGTCCTTACTGAATACAGTACATGTTCTGATTGTACAGTAATTCAGACACAGCAACTGTATGCAGTCAGTATTCCAATACAATTCCAATACAGCAATACCTTGAGATATGAGTGTCCCAACATCCGAGTATTCCGAGATACGAGCAATCATTTTTTTTACTTTGAGATATGAGTAAATACTTGACATACGAGCAGCTTACAGACACCAACGCTGGGTAGTTGAGCACAAGAGGCAATGAGTGATTCATGAGTATTCAGCTGAGTATTCTATCTATCTATCTATCTATCTATCTATCTATCTATCTATCTATCTCATATATATATATATATATATATATTTATATTTATATTTATATTGTGACGGAACGGCTGCCTCCCCCTGATCTCGACGCCGCCCGTCACTCGTATCGCCGCCAGGCTCCCGACTGGAGTGGGTGAAGAGGAGGGGCGCGGTAAAGAGGAGAATTGGCGGCGTGTGGTGGCACACACCTGAGTTCCATGAATCGTTACCACCGCCGCCGATAAATGACGAGCGCGCCTCTTCTCGGGAGGCGGGTCCTTCCCCGTGCATGCACGCTGGTGTCCTCGTGGGTTCAGGAAGGGAGTCGGAGGGTCTAATTCGCAACGCGGCTGACGGGCCAGGATGCCGGGCCGCTGTTTCCCTGCAGTTCAGCGTCAGGAGAGGACGAGCCGCTGGACGCAAAGCCGCCGTCCTCCGCGCAGGAGGCGAGGAGGGGGAGGCTGCAGACCTGGAGCCGGTAGATATAGGCCCCAAGCAGTTTTACGCCCCAAGCAGTTTTTTTTTTTTTCGGGGGGGTACAGTGTCCCTACACTTTCATGAACTGGAGTGGTCTGATCTGTGCTTTGAACAGTCCTGAAAAGCTGATGTTCAGTCTGGAACAGGTGCCATTTAGCAATATATTTATGGAGGCAGGATCTTCTTGACCTGGCACAAGGACAATGCCAGGAGTACAGCTTTACATCATATGTGACCATTATTCTTCCAAGTTGGGCATAATATGATGCATGTGGCTCATACACTGAAATGCACCTCTTTAAAGATGGCATTGTCACCTTTGTCGCTACAGACAAGGGTTTGTTGTCTTGGGTGGCCAAGCTTTGTCTCTGTAGGCAATCTCTCTTTCTTTCACTGCCAAACCATTTTAGCCTGACCATTTCTGTCAGGGTACTTTCCGAAAGAGAAGGATCATCAGCAAAGGACCCACAATAGTCTAGTGACCTGAGGTGATGGCATTTGTAGTGGCTTAGTCCACTCCTCCTGGCTAAGTCCATCTCCACTTGACAGGATGGAAACTCACATCTTACATTCTGCTCCGCTCCCCAGATTGTGTACACAACATGGATTGGAACACTCGAAGAAAGAAAATGTTTTTGGACTGCAGAGACACCATTAGCTCGGTCTATGCAATCAGAATAAAGGTGACGGCTTGCTGTAATGTCGTCCCTAGATTTTGTGTGTTTCCTCTCCAGATGTTTTCTCTCCAGATTTTTTTTTGAATAGTAATGTGACAATGAGGGCAATTTGCTTTAACAACTATGCTGTTTCGTAGTTGTGATTTTATGAAGGACCTACTAGCAGTTAAGGGAGGCAGGTCAGGAATGGTCGTCGATGTACTGGCAGTTAAGGGAGCCACATCTGGAATGGTCGTCGATATACTGGCAGTTAAGGGAGCCACATCAGGAATGGTCGTCGATGTACTGGCAGTTAAGGGAGCCACATCTGGAATGGTCGTCAATATACTGGCAGTTAAGGGAGCCACATCAGGAATGGTCGTCGATGTACTGTAAGGCAGGGGAGCCACATCTGGAATGGTCGTCGATATACTGGCAGTTAAGGGAGCCACATCAGGAATGGTGGTTAATTTACTAGCAGTCTTACAGCCTTTCAAGTGGGCCACAAAGTTGTCACGTCGGATTTTTATTGAGGAACAATATACACAATGGTAGTGTAATTGTGACACACAATTGTGGTTAGCTAAGTTTGAGTCAGACAGACTGGCTCAATCAAGTACTTTTGCCTCTCGAAATAAATTATTGACCCATCTTTTGAATTGATATCGCATCAATCGTTTATAAATAATAAATGTTGCATCATTACAATACAATCAACAACAATAACTTATTTACATACCTCATTTCGTATCGCTTCAAAAAATGTCTGCCCCTGTCATTCAGATATGGTCTGCTGTTTTGATGACTAGGCTCATATACTAATATACAGCCTCCCCCTACTGGACGCATGAGGAACAACAGGGGCGTAAAACTGCTTGGGGCCTATATCTACCGGCTCCAGGTCTGCAGCCTCCCCATATAGGCGACCGCCGGGCCCCCGTCCCTCTCCTGGACCCATCCTCCTTCGCACTTCCACTCCTGCACCGAACGTTTTACACAACGAGGGTACCAGGTCCCCTGTTTATTTGGACACTTTATTTTACTTTCGTTTTGTGTTTGGACACTATTTTGCGAATAAAACGCCTCTCCTCTGGAGGCGGGTCCTTACCCGTGCATGCACGCTGGTGTCCTCGCGGGTTCAGGAAGGGAGACGGAAGGTTCGAACACTCGCAACGCGGCTGACGGGCCAGGATGCCGGGCCGCTATTTCCCCGCAGCTCCGGCGTAGGAAGAGGATGAGCCGCCGGACGTGATGCCGTCGTCCTCCACGCAACGGACAAGGGAGAAGCACCTGCGAGCGCCGGACCCCGCCCCTCTCCTGGACCCATCCTCCTTCACTTCCCCTCCGTCACAGACCGTTTGCACAACGAGGGCACCAGGTCCCCTGTTTATTTGGACACTTCATTTTACTTTCGTTTTGTGTTTGGACACTATTTTATTCAATAAAACGCCTCTCTGGGGCTTATCACCACTCCCACTGTGTCTGTCGTTGGCTCCACCCGTCACTATATATATATATATATATATATATATATATATATATATATTTAATGATTTATTGGGTACTTTCAATTAGGAGGTGGCTGTCCCAAACCCTTACGTGTAAATTTCCCGTGTGAAAATGATATTTAAATTATATTCTTGTTTTTAAACGCATCTTTTTGTTTTGTTTTTAAAAATGAAGTAATTTTTTTTTAGATTTGTTTTATTTTACTTTTAAATCATGAATCTTTACGTAAAAAAACGTGTCCTGTATTTCATTTCACTACCAAAACACTGAATGTGCTGGCTAAAACTTTTAACCACAGCCCTACATTTTTGATCTGGAAATATTCCTGTGCCCCTCTCTCTCATATGCTACATGGCGAGTAGATTGATCCCATCATTTTGAGGTAAATGTGTTCTAAAGTCTGAAAATCTGTGTGTAACTTTAAAGAATTTCACCACCAAACACATTTTTTTCTGCTATTAAGAAACATTTTTTTGGCTGTTATTCCATAAAATGTAGTTTTTATGTGTACAATTGTTCTATTATCTAAAATTGTCACTACCAAAACAATATGACCGAAACATGTCTTGAAGTTTCAGTTGTGACATCATTGTTTTGGTAGTGACAAAAGGAACACATAATAATGTATTAATCCTGAATAAAATGTTTTTACACTGTAAAAAATCCAACTTATGTTTTGTATGACAAATTCAGCTAAAGTTTAAAGTTTATTCAACTATTTAACAGGGGAAAAAGTTGAGATAACTCAATGTTTGTACAACTATTGGCCCTAAGTTAAGAAAACTCAAAATGTTTTGCAGCTGCTTTAACTTTTAAGTTTTCTCACCTTTTTTTTTTTTTTTTTTTACTGTGTACAGTTATGCAAATCATTACTATTGTAGTTTGTTTTAGTTGTGTTTTAGTATGCAAGTTAAAATAACGTGATAAGGTTACAATTAAGGATTGAGTCAATGATAAGTAACAGTCCGAGTCTCATACCGGCGGACCAGGGTTTGAGTCCCGCTTGGAGCTGGCGATTCGAACAGAAGAAAGAAGGGGTTATAGATAGGACGATAGCAGAGGATTGTGAGGTTTTTGTCAATAAAGTTAATTTCTATGGTATTAATGCCTAGAAAAACTACAAGAGAGAGACAGAGTCTCTATGTGGTTCTGGAAAATTATCTGAATGAATATGTTATACACTCACCTAAAGGATTATTAGGAACAACCCGTTAAATTTCTTATTAACCTAATCAACATGGCAGTTGCTTCAATACCTTTAGTATTGATCCTTAGTATAGAGTTGATCCTGGTCAAGACAATCTCCTGAACTCCAAACTGAATGTCAGAATGGGAAAGAAAGGTGATTAAGCAATTTTGAGTGTGGCATGGTTGTTGGTGCCAGACGGGCCGGTCTGAGTACAGTAATACCTCGGTTTACGAGCAACTTGGTATACGAGCAAATCGGTGTACGAGCATTGTATCGGTGTACGAGAAAAAAATTCCCTCACCCATAAGCAGTTTTGTGTGGAAAAAGTCCTAACGCTCAGCATCCTTGTGCGCATTTTTACATGAAATATCCTAATGACAGCCTCTCATAACACAGTCAGGTGGTTCCAAACCCTTTATAACCCCTTAACTCATTCATTGGCTGTATCATTCACCACAGTGATACTTTTATAAGTGATTTACAGAAGTTTTTACCTCATATTATAAACATTAATTAATTGTGATCGCTATTGTTCACGTAGTGAAATATACACGGTTTTAGCCAAATAATAAACAAAGTAATAGGGTTAGACAAACCATATTTTTATACAAACAACATACAAGCCTCTCCTACAAATGAGCACTGTTTTCATGTTCGTCAGACCTGCCGTTTCTCTGCAGTATTGGCAAAAGCGCAAGGAGTAAAATGTGACTTCTTACCCCGTGAGCGGGGCTCCTTTTAACAGACAGCGGGTTAGTTGTAACACCATGTTATCCAATGCAAGTTCATTCACGTATTTTTATTTGTTTAAAAAAGTTGCGTCTTGATGATCATAAGCATAACTTATGAATTAAATATATATGTTTTCCTTTATTTTTTACATTTGTTGTGTTTTGAATAATGTAATGACATGAAAAAAGTTTTAATAGGTTAATACAATGCAAAATATTTGATTATTGATGCAACTTGTTCAATGCGGCTTAGTGTTACAACTAACCCCGCACTGTCTTGTTTACTTCAGGACTGGATAGCAGCCACTATGTGTTTTTCACGTCTTTCAAAATGGTACCATCTTTTAGCCAAGAAGATGGTAATCATAACAATATAAGATTAGACTAAAAATCTTTCACACGTTCTTTGAAAATCGAAAAACAACTACTATAACAAAAAAAATTTACATGCTGCCAAAAGAGTTCATTCGTTTGCGGCTCCCCTGAAATTCGTTCTTTTGCGCCTCCCATGTTCCACGACTTTAACTCTGGATTATCACTTCATTTGTTTTCTGCACTATTATAATAAATTCACTCATTTGCTTTCATCCTTGCTTTCCCAGCTCCCCCCTCCTCCCTCCTCTCTCTCCTCCAAGCAGGCTGCTCAAACCTGAAGTGCATTACAGTAAATTTTAGAGGTATTTTTAGAGTTTAATTGTCAATTATTAATTAGTATTTATATGAGATCTTAATGGTTACAATTTTAACTACAATTAATATGGTAAAACCAAAAAAGATATTTAAAATTGGCATTTGTGGTCATGTGGAACGAATTAATTGATTTTTACTGCATTCTAATGGGGACATTTGTTTTGGTGTATGAGCATTTTGGTTTACGAGCTCGCTCTTGGAACGAATTAAACTCGTAAACCAAGGTATTACTGTATATATATATATATATATATATATATATATATATATATATATATATATATATATTTATATATATATATATATATATGATAACAGCCTGTGTTTCCCTGTTATGTGTGGATGTTTGCTATTTCCTGTTTTGTAGTCTTTTGTAGATGTTCTTGTTGACTAGTTCCTGATTGTTATCTGGTGGTCTTGTTTGCTAATCATCCTGTCACAGCCGGTGGTTGCAGTCAAAAGATGAAGCAGGATCTAAGTGCAGCAATTCTTTATTATAAGCCAACAATAAAATACACTCTAGAGCTAAAAAATAAACGGAATAACCAGGGGCATATTCTTCGTACCTCGCTTACTACATCCAAGATCAATGACACATCCGAGATGAGATAACCGTGCTAACTATGATCTGGATGATTCGGTTCTTCGAACGCACCTGTTGTTGATGATTAGTATAGCTGGACTGAGTTATCTGAGATCAATGCACATCTTAAAATTGTCTTAAAATGTTTTGTGTGTCGATAGTAGAAACATTGATCAGCAACATTTTGATTTGTCAGTGAGCATGCCAAAAGAGTGCGCAGTGTTTCTAAGCAGCGTGTCACTGAAGTTAAATGTTACATTAAAACACAAAGCAACACTTCAAAGGCTGCAAAAGCCAGGAGAGAGGGTTGGCAAAAAGTTGCAGACAAATTAAATTTGTGAGTAGCCTAGTGATCGTGTGTGTGTAATTATTTTGTCTTATTTTAATTGTATTTCATAATCCTCTTTTAAAGCCACCACAGGACCCACTAGAACTTGGGGACAAGTAAAAGTTAAATGCAAAAATGGTCATCTTTACCACTTGCACTTTTCTGCTTTTGTCTCTTAAAAAGACTGGATTTAATTTGTTTGGCTATTTCTAACAGCAACCAAGAAGAAGGCCTTTAATAAGCCTATTCTATTTTGTTCATGGCTTTTTTTCTTTCTGCAAATTCCACAGGATGACATCTGTTCCCTCTACAGGAGGAGTCTCATCCAAAAACTTTTCAATATAATAATCATTGATTCGCCTGCTCTTTTAAGGCTGCTGTTCAGCCAAACAAACTTTGTTTACATTGTTTTTCCTGTGACCACTGTAAAGCTGCTTTGAAACAATCTACATTGTAAAAAGCGCTATATAAATAAAGGTGACTTGACTTGACTACATAGAGTTGAAAAAAATAATTAATGAAATAGAATTGCAAGAACTAATAAAGAAAAAAGCCAGACTTGAGATTGAATTGCTTCAAAAGGAACTTCAAAGTTAATCAAATACATTAATAAACACACTGTACTATTGATAACCTTGCATAATTTATTTGTTTCATTCTACAGGCAAGAGATGACCAGCTGGACTTTTATAAAATAAAACAAACTGTAAACTAAACTGTGTGCAAAGTTCCCTCTTTTGAAAAATGATGCTGGACAATTCTGTCCCATGCAGCTCTGCCACTAGGCTGGTCCAAGTTCACTGGCTGGAGGTCATCGTCCGCTGTATTTCCACCAAAGGGGTCCTCTCCTTTCTGATGGTGTCAATGTGTGTGCGGTCTGGCACCAATCACATTAGAGAAGCTTGGGGGCAACCGCGTCTTAATCACTGGCATGGTCATGATTTCATAATCTCTATGATCAATTATAATGTACCTGCAATAGCGAAAAAGCTCTCTTTAACAACTTGGGGTCTTAAATGGCTTGAAAAAAAAAAGACTTGAGTGCCAGGTAAACTTTGCGAATGGCACAACAGACAGCACATTTCACAATGTTCTCCGTATCTCCAACAGTGTAAAGGAACGTACCACTCGCAAAGTAGCACAAGGCAATACACACAGTTTGAGCTGTTGTTAACGCCCGACTACGGCGAGTCAAACTGTTTACATAAGATAAATAATACCCTTACGTGAAAAACTATATCTTTCCAAAAAAAACGTTGTTCCGGATCCTTAAATGGATCCTGTCTATCCCGCAATATACGCTTAATTCTAAAAAGTCTCTTGCATTCTTGCACCTTCAGCAACAGTTTTCTCTCGTAAACGGAAAGAACATGGTTTCGACAAACTTCCCATATCACCTCCGCTTATAAAGCCATGATCTAATCCTGCTAACATGAAGTAAGCTACTTCTAACCTGCTTACTGCTGGTTTAAACTAATGGACCTGTTACTATGACAACAAGTCTCGGATGAATGTCCGAATGACGAAAGAACCGAACCATTCAAGATCGTGCAAAATTGCCAACTATCTAATCCAGCTAAGTGAGTTAGCAACGTACGAAGAATATACCCCAGGTAAAATGGGACATCACTAGATAACCAAACAGGACTAAAAACAGGGCTAAAATACACACCAAACTAATAGGGTGATTGCAAGACACAGGTGACTAATCAGAAAAACAACAGAACAAAACAAAACAGAATGAACACAACACAGATGCTGTGGTGCTTTAGCTTTGTAGGTGAGGAGGTGTGTTTAAACAATCTCACACTGCAAAATTATCACACGTTTACTGGTCCGTGGCACAAACAAGGTTGGGGACCACTGATCTAATGCATCTCCGACATGGAGAACACTACATCAAGGATAATGATTTTTGAATGTGGTCTTCACACACGCCCAGTCAGCCCATGAGTCTGCTCCAGAACCTGCTCTAGTCCCTGAGCTTCCTGTCTGCCCTTACATGACCCTAAAGATCATCCCTGCACTTCCTGTCTCACCATACAGGTTGTCCCTGAGCTTTTTGTCTGCCCTTACATGACCCTAAAGATCATCCCTGCACTTCCTGTCTCACCATGCAGGTTGTCCCTGAACTTCCTGTCTGCCCTTAAGTGACCATGGCAGGTCATCCCTGAGCTTTCTGTCTACCATGACGTGACCACAAATGTTGTGTCTAGCTGAATTCATACATTGCTGAATGCAATGTCGTGCAGACCTGACTAAACATTAACAACAAAGAGCATGTCAATGTTTCTTATTTGCTTGCATACAAAATTTGAATTTTTAGTAGCAGCAACATTTGCTCTTCGGAAGTACTGCAAATCCACCTCAAACTATTTGGTGCCTCATCTTTTAATTAAGGGAATAGTTGGAAGAAATTTAAGATGAGTATTCTAAAATCAAACAAGAACTTAATCTCAACAACCATTTTTGATTTGTAATGGAAATGTAATCTTGTACGCTAAGTATTCATTCATTCATTAATTTATTCATTCATTTATTTTTCATTTCCTCAAGGCCCACAGTTATGATTGGTCTGGAAAAAAAAAACATTAATATCACACCTCAGTGTAATAAATGGTTACGTGGTCTTCTCTTGTAATTGGCCGACAATCTTTTGAGGTATACGACTGCTAATTAGTGCCGTGCTTTTGTGCCATTTCTGAGCTGTTGATAGTTTGCCAGTGTTCTTAAATAAATGTGCGCTTACTCTAAACTACAGACAGCTAATCAAGTCTCCCTCAGGACTGCTTTCTCTAATGATAATTGCTATAAGGCTCAGTGATGAAACGCATCTGATCTGGAACCAGTGATGATGTTCTCTAACAAAGTCTGCGATTACAATTTATGGTAGCAACAGCAATTTCTAGGACTTGTGTAACAAACCCTACATAAACTGCTATCCTTAACATTGAGCTCTTAGATAAGAGTCATAATTGGCACTTTGCAATACAATCTTTATCTGTGATTACACAAAAGAGACCTCAATCAGTTTTGTAAGAGGTGCTGGGATACTGTTAAAAAGGTGGAAAGGAAAAGCACAAGTAATTGCAAGGCCTATCTTTGATGCCAAGGGAGAGATTGTCAAAGTACTATGGAAATGTAATATCCGGTTGATAAATCATTCCTCTGGTGTTCAATCACAGTGGATGTGAAAGACAAAGGCAAGATGGTTTCCTTTCACTGTTCTGCTAATTTAGTAAAGCGGTAATGAATTTCAGCTCATCTCAAGTTCTAGAAATATCCCTCTCTCATTTTCACAGAATGTCTTATGCCAGGGTTTTTTGATGTAAAGGACCCCCACATCTGATCATTCCTTCTCCAAGAACACCCATTCTAAATAACTGGATTTTATATATATCGTGACCAATTCAATGAAAGCTAAAGCAAATTATTGAAATATTATATGAGAAAATATTTATTTTAATTTCAGTTCAAACTAGAAGAGTCATTATTTTATCCATTCCACTTGATGCCACTAGGGGCAGAAATTAATAACAATCAGTGCATAACAGTAACGTACCATGAAATACCATGGAAAATCAGTTTTATGCATAGGAATTTGCAATGAGTTTATGGTTTTCATAACAAATCGTCATCACCAGAATTAAAACTACCTTTTATTGCCCACTAAATGAGTCAATACATTCAATACTTGCTCACTCTGTCAATAATCCCATCTTGATTTGGAAAATTATATGTATTCATCCAACGTTACAATAGTTTACTGACAGTCAAGGGTTTACAGAGGAGCCAATATCCTTCCAAATCAGGCAAGCTGGGCCGTGATTATGAGCTATCCCACTGCTGCAATATTAATGGAGAGTGTGAAGCAGTCCCTGGGCAAGCATAATCACAGACTCTCACTTTCTCTCCTCGCTGCCTATAAGACAACTGTGATGAAAAAGCCTCAAACCTGCAATGAGTCCCAGTGCTGACATTTGCTAAATGGCACATGTTTGTCAGCAGTGTCACATGAAGAGAAGCTCCTGCAGCATTTAACAGACTACTCATTCATACGAGAGCCAGAATTACGCATTGACTTTCAAGATTTTACAAAATATAAATTCAAAAATAAATAAATAAATAAATTGTTTATTCAAAAACATTATTTATCAAAAGTGACATTAAATATATCATGGTTCACAGATCATGGTTTCCATAAGAATACTAAAATTGTCTCAGGTTACGACTGGTACCCTTGATCCCTAAATAGGGAACAAGATGCTGCGTCGAGGTTCTGTGATTCCGTCGTGAAGCATCCAATTGTTTATTGGAATGTCATAGCCGGGTGACATCATGACCAGGAAACTATAAAGCACACCCAGAACTAACAGTGTGATAGGCTGAAGTATTTCAACCACAGGTATGCAAGGAGTATGGTAAAATGATGCAGCGTCTCATTCTCTCTAAAGGGAACAAAAGTTACAGTCGTAACACAAGAAGCTCCTCTGATACAGAATGGGAAACCAATGCCGACGCCACCAACTAACCAGTGCCTGCCCATGTGAAATCGTTGTGCACACTGGGGGTAAGCACCCTGGACGATGGAGTGGAGTGCAGATCCAGGTTGTAAAGATACAAACTACTTGTCAGTTCCTCGCATCTAATGCTCTGATTGGCAAAGCAGATTAGCTTCTTTTAGTCTGACGTATCACGGAGGAAACAACACACCAGTGGCTTTCTAGCTAAAGAAACACCACCCAAAAGAGTGTGGTGAGCTGCTGGGCCACCACATACACCTTAAGAGTGGAGGGGAATAACCTAGAGGAGAAATGCACCTGCAGGTACTCGAGCACTGTACTAACAGGACAGTTAACTGGGTCCAACTGGTGCTCTCTGCACCATGAAATGAACACTCTCCAGGGCATACTGTTTCCTTCTAGAGTTTCCTTCTAGAATTCTAGAGTGAAGTATGGTCTCAGCAACCTCTCAGAGGCCAGCCACACAGTTTCCATATCTCAGGATGAGGGTGGAAAATTGTGCCCAATGCTCTGCTCTGCAGGTCCCTCCTGACTGGAATCTCCCAAGGAAAGCCATCAAGGAGGGACACAAGGTTCCACAGAACTCCTGGGAGCAGAGTAATTGGGGGAAATCGGTACAAATGCAGCTTCTGTCTGTTTGCTAGAAATATGGTCATAATTTCCAGGCAGTTTATGTGTCAGGAGAGACCCTGCCACAGACCTAGAGCCGAGTGACCACTCACCACCCGTGAGGGATGCATCCGTCATTAGCATTTTATGAAGACAAGGAGCGCCCCTTACAGTGCCAGTAGGGCCTTGGGAAAGAAACCGCTCCCCCCAGTATGATGAGATATAATCCATTTCCCTCCAGAGGGGTCTGCCCTCAAAGGCCTGACCTATTTGTTGTCAGGATCTCCTTGCCAGAGCCTTCCTTGAGAGGATGATGGTCCTCAGACCCATCTACTTCTGGGAGAACTTTCAACTGCAAGTACTGCCTCAACCCCCAGCTTTCTTCTTCTTCTTCTATAAGGGAGGCTTGAGAACAACATTACTCTTAAAAAGACACTAACACTTTCACATCCAGATGGCCATTTCACCATTTAATTCCTCAGAAATAAATGCAGCCAAATATCAACCAGACAAGTAAAGATGGTTTGTATAAAAGGCTGAAAAAGTATTAGCATACAGGATCTAACTTCTCATAAGCCAGAAAAATATTTAATTTCATCTCTCAAAATTAAATGCAGCCAGGAAACAACCGGACACGTATACGCAGTCAGAATGACAGGCTGATTCACAAGATCATAGATTGCAAACCCACATTAGTTTTATTAGTTAAATTAGTTTGCACATGATCATAGGAACAAGAGAAAAAGGGAATCTTCCATCTGATCAATTCCCTCCGCATTATGTCACATTGTGAGGACACACAACTACTGTGAGCATGTCTAGATAAATGAACTAAATTAATAACAGATAATTTTTACAAAGGAAATAAATCATCGATGAACTTTCATAAGCTGGACTATAACACAATTGTCTGCTGCTGTACAACCAAAACATACTTTGTTGCATTACTTTACCGTTATCACTTTAAAGCTGCTTTAAAACAAGCTGTATAGTAAAAAGTGCTGTATAAATAAAGGAGAGTCAATAGATTATTGATTGCATAAGAATTAATTCCCTCAAGAAGAATGATAGCAGGAGTGGAGTTAAAACTCCCAAAGTGCATGTTTCTTACACGCCGGGAAGTTTAAAAATGAACACATGTGAGCCACTCTGTCAGGTTTTGGTGAAGGGAGGAGTGAGGACTGAATTGTGCAGAAGGAAAAGTCTTTTATTTAAGAACAAATAAAATAAATATACAAACAAAAACCTTGAACTTGAAACCGCACACACTCACAAAGCATAGAGTGCAGAGGCGAACACTCATCGAACACTCATACATATTCAGAGACAATTTTACACAGAGCTCTTGCTGAAGACACAAAAGCTAGCACTGTTTTATCTGAGTCTGCTTTATAGTTTCATGATCATGACGTCACCCGCCTATGACTACACAATCACGCAGAGGTGGTCCCGTAGATTTTCATTGCAGCTTGTTAAAAAGTATTATATTTCACGATATTACTGTTTGCACTTTTTATCAAATAAATTCAGCCTTGGCAAACAGAAAAAAAATAATCTTAATTATTCTGAATTTTGACCACCATAAAAGTTGACCAGAATAGACTCTATCAAGCTACAATTAAACATGATATTTTATTTGATACATTATATTTGATACATATATATATATATATATATATATATATATATATATATAGGCCTTCACTTGAACTTTTAATAAAATATCACATATTATTTCTAAGCATGGTAATGGTATACTGTATTTTACCGCATATATAACCCACAGACACAGATAATCCGCACCCTCATATAGCCCTCGGGGTGTGGGGTTTTGTGTAAAAAGCTTTGGTATTACCCACACCCTTATATAATCCGCACCCATTAACTTTTTTGTGCAAGTTCACGATTCAAATTTCAAATGCTGCTCGCATGACGTCAATCATCCATTACTGTTCAGGCTTGTTACACAGTGCTTGTCAAAATTCAAACAATAAGAAAACAAACACAAGTCAGAATCAGAACAAAAAGAAAAAGCAGTCTGTCCCTCAAGAAAAAGCAGTCTGTCTCCCCAGTCACGTTCCTCAAGAAGCATGTTGATCATCGGATGAGATGAGAATAGCACGCCCTCATTGCAGCACAGCCAATCACATCTTCTTGCATGATTGACAGGTCAGACAGCCTATCAGTGCCAGCTGTCAGAGTGATAGTACAAGCGCCAGAGACAACAACCCCCACAAGAAAGAAAAACAGAAAGAAAATACAGCAACAAAAACCCTTAACAAATATATTGAAATATTATCACGTGTAAAAAAATTGTGACGTAACCCGCACCCTTATATAATGAGGCAGTGACCACTATAAATGGCCCTGCTGGGTTTGTAAAATCTGTTATAACCCATGGGTTATATGTGGGAAAATACGGTAATTTTTCTACCAATAACCAGAGATATATTTTCGTATTTAATATTTCATAATTCAATACAAACCTTTTGTTTGGTTATTTCCCTGTGTCAACAGTGATTCCTAAATCTTGCGTGATTTAATCGTAAATATCGCAATTCATGTCCACAGCAATTAATTCACAGAGATTCAATTAAGTTTGTCTGTCAAAAAGACATGTAGGTTGGTGTTACAAATAGTACTCACAAGCAGAAATCCAAATGTGTGTCTTTATTAAGAATGGTCGTACAGGCAGATAGCATACGTAAACAATAGTCCAGGCGGGGAAGGCAGATAACATACACGAGCAATAATCCAGGCAGGCAGATCAGACTCAATAATGGGAAAATGAGAGAGATTTACAGAGTGTGGCCCAAACTTTCAAGCCTATTTTTGAAGAAACAGGTCCCCATTCACCAAACCAGTACTTGAAGTGTAGAGAGCAGTCACATGATGTCTGTGTTTGTGTTTACACCCCAGCACTGTGGTTACGCTCCCTGCAGTGGCCCTTCCTCCTGAATCTCAGCGTGTACTACTGGTCCTGACACCAAACAAAGAGTTGCTTGATTCCTCGCTCTCTCTGCCTCGAGCTTGATCCCAGGCAAAAGCATGTTTACCACGGCCCTTTCTGTCACATTCTAAAGTTAAAAGATTGTTGACTCACTTAACCAGACAGACAAGTATAAGTAATGTTATGTCTTGTTTTGCAAAAAAACAACAACAAAAAAACACACCATTCTGAGGAAAAAAATATTAGATATTGTAACGAATATAATCGTTGCAAGGAGATGCATGGCACAGTATTAACAACATTATGCTCCACATATGCCTATGGTTTCCAACCATTTTGGAGGAGTCAGTACTCCTATGTTTTGATTTTGTTCATTTCTTCTGCCACGTTTTTCTGGTCATTGTCAAGATGCAAAGACAAGATGAACTGAACAGAAGAGTGAGCATACATAGAATCAGAATCAGAAAGATCTTTATTGCCAAGTGTGCACATATACAACACAACATGAGTTTACATAGCAAATAACAATACATAACATACACAGTACATGTGGTCACATGCTGTGATTTTTTGTATGGAGTGGGAGAGGGGATAGATTGTCAGCCATAACATCCATCTGCATTGATTTTTCTTTCCCTGCACTCTGCCCAGCATTTTATCTCTTATTAATTCAACTGTTCAAGAGGGAAATGGCCTTTGGGGAGAAACTGTTCCTGTGCCAAGATGTTCGAGTGGCCAGTGATCGTAGTCGCCGTCCTGACGGTAACAGTTCAAACAGGGTGTTTCCAGGGTGAGCAGAGTCTGTGAAGATTTTACCTGTTCTCTTTTTCATTCTGGAAGAGTACAGGTCCTGGAGGGCTGGCAGTGAAGCACCAATAATCTTCTCTGCAGTCCGGATTGTGTGATGTAGTCTCCCGATGTCAGATTTGGTAGCTGAATCAAACCAGACAGTGATGGACGTGCACAAAACAGACTCAATGATGGCCGAGTAGAACTGTATCATCTGCTCCTGTGGGAGGTTGAGCTTCCTCAGCTGACGAAGGAAGTACAGTCTCTGCTGAGCCTTTTTTACAATGGAGTCAATGTGATTGTTCCACTTCAGGTCCTGAGAGATGGTGGTGCCCAGGAACCTGAATGAATCCACTGCTGCCACTGTGCTGTTCATGATGGTGAGTGCAGGTAGAGCAGGGCTGTTCCTCCTGAAGTCCACTATCATCTCCACCGTTTTGAGCGTGTTGAGCTCAAAGTTGTTAGAACTGCACCAGACAGCCAGTTGTTTAACCTCTAGTCTGTAAGCAGACTCGTCACCGTTTCGGATGAGGCCGATGGCGGTGGTGTCGTCTGCAAATTTCAGGAGCTTCACAGAAGGGTCTTTAGAAGTGCAGTCATTGGTGTACAGGGAGAAGAGCAGTGGGGAGAGAACACACGCCTGGGGGGCGCCAATGCTGGTAGTGTGAGTCCTGGATGTGAGTTTCCCCAGTCTCACTCGCTGTTGCCGGTTTGTCAGGAAGCTGGTGATCCACTGACAGATTGAGGATGGCAAGGAGAGCTGGGTCAGTTTAGCTGTAAGAAGATCAGGCATGATGGTGTTGAAGGCCGAACTGAAGTCCACAAATAAATCCTTGCATAAGTCCCAGGTCTGTCGAGATGTTGCAGGATATAATGCAGTCATCATCATCATCATCATCATCAGTTACATTTATATAGCGCTTTTTACCAAGCTCAAAGCGCTTGGAAGGGGGGGGGGGAATCTCCTCAACCGCCGGTGTGCAGCATCCACCTGGATGATGCAACAGCAACCTGTGCCAGAACGCTCACCACACACCAGCTAAGGAGAGGAGACAGAGCAATGAAGCCAATTAATGTAGGGGGGTGATTAGGGGGCCATGATGGACCAAGGCCAACGGGCAGATTTGGCCAGGGATGCCGGGGTTACAGCCCTACTCTTGCGAAGGACATCCTTGGGATTTTTAATGACCACAGAGAGTCAGGACCTCTGTTTAACGTCTCATCCGAAGGACGGTGCTTGTTGCAGTACAGTGTCCCCATCACTATACTGGGGCGTTAGGACCCACACAGACCGCAGGGTGAGCACCCCCTGCTGGCCTCCTAACACCACTTCCAGCAGCAACCTAGTCATTCCCAGGAGGTCTCCCATCCAGGTACTAACCAGGCTTAACCCTGCTTAGCTTCAGTGGGCAACCAGTCTTAGAGTACAGGGTGATATGGCTGCTGGCTGCGTCGTCCACAGACCTGTTTGCTCTGTAGGCAAATTGAAGAGGATCCAGCAAGGGTCCAGTGATGTCCTTCAGGTGGGCCAGAACCAGTCTTTCAAATGACTTCATGACCACAGATGTGAGAGCGACAGGTCTGTAGTCATTAAGTCCAGTGATTTTTTTATATTTCTTTGGGACAGGAATGATGATACTTCTCCAATGATCTATTGAAGATCCGCGTGAAGACTGGGGCCAGTTGGTCAGCGCAGGCTTTCAAACAAGCAGATGAGATGCCGTCTGGACCTGAAGCTTTCCTTATCTTCTGTCTTTTGAAGATTTTGTTTACCTGCTCCACACAGACCTTAAGCACTGGTTGGATGGCGGAGGGGGGGAGAGGGGGTGCAGGAGGTGTTGGAGGATGTGCAGTGTAGTTCACAGTGGTTTTGAGGTGTGAGGTTGGGTTTCTCAAACCTGCAGTAAAAAGTGTTTAGCTCATCCGCCAGATGTTGATTCTCAGCAGGTCGGTGGGATGGTGGCTTGTAATTGGTGATATTCTTCAGGCCTGACCAGACAGCAGCAGGGTTGTTGGAAGAAAACTGGTTTCTCAGCTTTTCAGAATAACTTATTTTAGCTGCTCTTATCTCCTTTGCCAGTCTGTTCCTGGTCTGTTTGTACAAAACACCATCCCCCCTTCTGTAAGCGTCTTCTTTGTTATGATGAAGCTGTTTGAGTTTCCCAGTAAACCATGGTTTATCATTAGGAAATGATAAGAATGTCCTGGTAGGAATCTGTGTATCCTCACAGAAACTGATGTATGAGTCCAGATCAGTGGTAGCAGCTTCAAAAACATTCCAATCCGTGCAATCAAAGCATGCTTTTAAATTCTGTTGTGCTTCATTAGTCCATCTCTTTACAGTCTTTTTTGCAGGTTTAGCTGATTTCAGTTTCTGCCTGTAGGATGGTATAAGATGAACCACACAGTGATCAGAAAGCCCCAAAGCTGCCCCAAAGAGATTTGCTTTGTTAAGATCCCCAAGAATGATTAAAAAAGAATCTGGATACTTTTGCTCAGTCTCAGCTATTTGATCAGCCAGCTGTTGTAATGCCGTACTGACACACGCGTCTAGAGGGATGTAAACATTGACGAGAATAAACGAGACAAACTCACGCGGTGAATTAGAAAGGTTTACAGTTTATGAAGCGAGTCTCTAGGTTAGGAGAGCATATCTTCTTCAGCGTTGTTATATCTGAACACCAACTTTCGTTGATGTAGAAACACAAACCTCCACCTCTCGTTTTCACCTCTCGCTCCGTGATGCAATCTGCTCGGAACAGCTGGAAGCCCGGCAGAGATTGTCCGGTGTGTTTATATTTAGCCAGGTCTCAGTGAAGCACAGTGCAGCACAGTGCAGCTTCTCCGGGTGAGGAGAAGCAGTTCATCCATTTTATTAGCAAGAGAACGGAGATTAGCAAGATGAATACTGGGAAGAGGAGTGCGGAAGCCCCGCTAGTGGAGTTTGACCAGTGCCCGAGATCGCCTCCCTCGCATGCGTCTGGCTGCTCGGTTTAAAGAGACAGTCGCGACTCCAACGAGAATATCGAATAAAACGTCTGAATAATCAAAAAACACAGAAATATTGTCTGGTGTGTGTTCCCTAATGTCCAGTAGTTCGTTTTTGGTGAAAACAATCGGAAAAGAATGACTAAAAGCAGAACAAACAAACAAAGACAAGACAATCACTGAAGAGCTAAAAACCGAGGCTGCCATCATCGGTGCCATCTTGAATCAACCAAATACACAGAGTAAATGAGGGAACTAAAAAAGACACAGATGAAATAATCAGTGACAAATGAATAATAACTAAGGAAACTAACTGCAGTGTGGAGAATTTTATTTAAACTTATACAGTTATCATAGATATGTGAACAAAAACACAATAACATTATACAGAAGAATACAGAATTTCAGAAATAAAGTAAGAATTTGGAGATTGTCACAATTAACGTTTTTTTTTTCCATTTCTTTTTTTCTGTGATTAAAGTCTATATTCACAGGAATAATAAATGATTATGAATTTAATTGTATCATTTTATATTGAGTTTAAGAACAGTTTAAAAGTGTTCATTTAATATGAGTGTTATATTTCACTAAACACACAAAGTATACTAATTTAAACATTTCAATACATTTCCACTCCCTTATGTCAAAGACTTCTAGAAATTATAGGAAAGAGGGAATCTTATTTGGTTACGCATTATTTAAAGGTAATTTAGTTACATTGTACTTCCTCAAATAAGTATTGAGTAATATTACTTAAATATGTGAACTTATTATGGGGTTAGAGTTTGGTTTAGGGTTGTAATTATGCTTAATTTACTGTTATTGCTATTGTTAATGCTGTTATATTTGTTGTTGATATTGTTAGCCATGTCTATTTCTGTGTTGGCATTGTTATTTTTGTTTATGATGATGAAGATGTTGTTGTAGTTGTATACTATACTATATATAAATAAATTGTACATCCATAAATATGTGGACTGTAGGCATGTGGAATATGAGTGTCACGTTTATGTTACGTTCACATCACTCAGGACTCTTATTTTGCCTTGTCTTTGTCACATGTTCCCTGTTCCTTATTTCCCTTCACTCATCAGTTCCCATCATCAATAATCATTCACAGGTGTTTTGTGTTTCAGTTCATTCCTAGTCAGTATTTAAGTTCTCTGTGTGCACTCCCCTGTTGTCAGTTGTTATCGTTATGTTGATGGTCTACGTGTGGGTGCCGCTTAAGTTTTGCACTCCTATGTGCCGTTTGCGTTCCCTTTTTATTATTAAAGTGTTTTTGTTTGAATCCTTTGCTCCGCGTTCCTCTCCGCATCACACGCCAGCTACACACACCGCTAACAATGAGACTATAGGTTTTATCACAAGGGAAAAAATGTTGGCACCCATCTCTGTTGGCATGGGCATAATTACTATCATTGAGGGAAAAAGGTAATATTTAAAATGACAGCCACACCTCTGGAACACACTACCTCATAGCCAATCGAAAGTTGTCCAGTTCAGCTGAGTGGATCTACATCAGGGTCAGAAACAGGTTTTAATTATTGACAAGTATTACATGGGGGTCTGGCAAGTATTTCACTTGCAGGAAGCTCTGGGAATTTTCAGGAAACACTGAATGAAACATTGAGGACAACATGGATGCCATACAAGAACTCACTATGTGGTAATGCTCCTCAGGAACATGTCCAAATAGGCCCTTGCTGTTTTTTTCTCTCACAGCACTTCAAACCATGGAAATCCATATTGCTGTGGAACTGTCACACATTGGGGATGAACTGTTTCGGAGTTTGCTGCTCTCCACTTCTCATCTCTGGCAACACCACTAAATAAGAACCAGAGTTTGAAGTGAGTTGCTGCACAAGGCCAGAAAAACATGAATCTTGCAACACTTTAGATTGTACTGCACGGAGTCCATCACTCACGTTTCTATTGGATGGAAGAAAGAAAAAAAAAAACGCTTACGCCAATTTGAAGCTATCTTTTCTTCTGTCTTGCATTCCACAACTAATGATGGACAGTACTGAAAACTAAATTTCCATTTGAATCTCCTGAGGAAAATACCAGGGCTAATATGCAACAAACAAGAGCACCTGAAGGAGGGAGTCCAAGGTTTCAGTGGCTGCTTAAATTCAATTTTGAGCATCAAACTTCAGGGGTAGACTTAGAACATTTATGATTTATTGGGCTGAAAAAGGGTTGCATATGAGCACTATGTGGTGTTGCAACACCAACACAAGAGTCCATGGATAGGTCTTGTGGAATTTTAGGTCTCAGTTTAATTAAGGGAGGAGACTGGGTGGAGTGTTGTGCTCGTGCATGTGCGCTCAATTTCACGTGAATTGGGATGTACGAAGAGAATATGCGCGGGATCCTTCAAACGCAGAGATTGATACATCTGGATTTTTTTGTGCGTTCGCACATTCACAGCTTTGTCCGTAAGTGATGTTTCAGTATGAATTCAACGCAAGTCTTAGTACATGAGGCCCCAGGTGAACACAAAAACGTTGCCCCACATACACAAAGAAAAGAGGGGAAGTGGCTGACTATAGTACAAGCAAAATAAAAGCTCCACTGCACTCAATCGAGGCTGGAGTGTTGCAGGTTTCTCTTATTTTCATTTGCTCCAGCGTCCTCGTTCCACTGTCAGTGCAAACTAATTCATGCCACAGTAACGTTAATACAACTTTAACACATTAACTCATCTATGAGCATAATTTCTACCTGAGTCCATGGGATTTCTTAACATCGGCTGTGGAGGTGAACACGACAACACCCATTAAGCTACATCTTTATTTTGAATAAGTGATCTCTAGTGGTGGACATACTGTGCCTTTAATATTGCAAATTGATTGCATTCTACATATAAAAATACCGAAAGACAAAACAACTGTCCATGACGTCCATTTGAAACCAGCAATGTAGGCTACATGTTATTGTCTGTTTAATAATGCAAGATCTTTCTTGCTGGTTTCTAAAGGAATTACTTGCAAGTTGTGCCCAATGATTTCCCACATACAGCTTCTGTGCTGCCGGTTTCCCACATTTTAATTATGAATAATGGAAACAAACATAATGGGCAAGTATGGGTCTTTATTTCATGCAGAGAGCATGTTCCACTTACCAGTATGCCAAGGGTGGCAGAATGATTACACATATTCATCAGAGGTTAAGGGTAAAATGTCTCGCAAAAGGAAAGAACAGTAATAGCCAAAGGATAACCATGGATATTAGAACCTTCTGCCCTCTAATTCTATGTGAAGACCCTTGCTCACCCTGAACTGGATGTGAACAACTAAATTATCAATTGCTTGCAGCGTTAACTCCTATTTTTGCCAAATCCTTCACCAAGATATATGGATGTGCAATCAAAAATGCATTATAGTTTTGAAATATTGCATATGTAATTTCTTATCAAATTTACTTTAATTGTTTTATTTATTTAGAAACACGTCTAATTTCCACAATCTTTGTTTTTCTCCACATTTGTCATCATTAATTTTCACAATTTGTGCTTTTACACTTTTTTTTTTAAACGTCACAAATTCCATTTTTCTTTTCTGACTGTTCAAAATAGTAACAATTGTTTAATGTGGTAAATCTAAACATGAAGGTGCATTATGGGCAGTTAACACTGATCTGAATGCAGTCCATTATGGTCTATAAAAACAATAACGTGACAGCATGTCGAGGAGTGTGCATAGCACGAGCATATAAAGACACTACTTGCTCGAGGGAAAATTATTCCACTCTGTCATGAGTTTCACCCTCACGTGTCATGCATTAAACATCCTGCCTTCTTCATATATGAATGGAAATGTCTATAAACCAGGAGCTTAAGATGACAACAGATATACAGAGGTTACTTTGATGTAGACCAAGTCAAATATTGAGATTGGCAATTAGCTAAAACTAGACAGCACACCATTTGTGAACAGAGACTGAGCTATGAGACGCTGTCGCTCTGAAGTAGAGCATGAGGATCAGATGAAGGACTCAGGCGGCACATGAGAAGCGACATCAAATGTCTCGCTTGTTTTTTTCTTCCATGAGCAGATTGCAATAAAAGCCTCTTCCTTTTAGGGCGAATTAAGGGATAATGGTGCCAGTTGGAGGCCTGTGACAGTCCTTTTAGTAGATGCTTATAAAATGTGTCAAATCTTGAAAGGTGGGCAGGTGGAACATTCAAGTGAATTAGACAGTGGAGCCAGACGAAAGGCCGCAAAATACAAATGAGGCAGTGACTTGGAAGGAGCGGAAAAGTGAAAGCGAGAAAAAGAGAGAAGGAACACTGTCCCAGAATTCAGCTCTTTTGGCCTTCACAGTGGAAGCTCACTGCAGGCATATTTTTAATTGCCAGCCTGTGCCACATGAAAGCAGGGTTTCTGGTGGCCACCTACATTGATATGAGGGGGAACAAATAAGATGTAGAAAGAAAAAAAGAGCTGCTGTTCTTCTGTTTATGCCGCAACATTGTTGGTCACCAGCATATGTCGTGTTTATACACTGGTGTTCCTACCTGGGTTCTCAACTACACAGCCAGGCTTACTTGGTCTTTTCAACAGGCTGGCCCCAATATAATATGCCTGGTTTGATATTTCTTTTTTTGTATGAAGCATAAATATTTCAAGGACCAGAAGATGCAAAACCAAGGCTCCGATATCTCTATTTTTCCCTTGCCAGTGTTTGTGATTCCTTAAATTTCAAGTCTCTTTTATCCAGGCATGAGAACACACGGGATGGTTCGTGGCAATGGCTCAAGAAGCTTCACAAATTACACAGGGGGGAGTAGCTGGGACCCAAAGATGTGTCCAATGCCAAGAAACCATCTGACAGGAGTCCATAAGCTTTATTGCTGCTGAACCATACTGGAACGCAGTTTATGAGCACACCAACAGAATGCTGCCTCAAAATAACATTGATTTGCTTGCCTCATGTTGCTTGGAATAGCGTAGCAAGAGTGCTTATCTCAGAACTTAAAGTCACTATAAAGTTGTCCCACCCTCGTGCCAGTAAACACATCATAAGAGAAGAGATGGAGAGGCAGAGGAAGTTATTTTCATTAAAGATTATGAGGCACATGAATAAATAAAAAAAAACACATTAAATAATGATGTGTATGGATAAATCATTTACAATAAACACTGCAATACTCCATAAAACACAAGAACTCTCCAATTTGGTCTCATGGTGACATTAAGAGAAACAGAGGAAGTCTCCATAACAACTTCTGAACGTACTCAGCCAAATTGCATGGCTGTAGGTGGACAGCAATCAGTCATGGGCATATACTTAGACAGAGGCCAGATGGAAGTGAGATGCATCGACATACAAGATGCAGTGATGTTCTCCTCATAAAGCAGCATTTAATAAACTAATAAAAAGCCTCAAAGGGCTTTATGAGAAATCAGACGAGAGCCTGAGACGCCACCCTTAACCTTCACCAGGAGTGGAGAGAATAAATCAGTCATTACGATTTCTATGGGGTTCGATAACCATGTGGAACCTCATCTCAGAACATGTGCTGTAAAATTCAATGAATCATGACCTTTGTTTAGAAAAACTCATGTGGTGGTTTATCATTGCCCAATAACTGTAGGAATAGCTGAGGAGCAGGCAGGCTTCAGACCAGGGCGAAGCACAACTGAACAGATTTTCAACTTGAGAATAATATGTGAGAAATACCTTGAGCACCAACAAGACCTTTACCATGTGTTTATAGACTTCAAGAAGGCATTTGACAGAGTATGGCATGCAGCCCTTTGCTCCACTATGAAGCTGTACAACATCAATGCTAACCTGATCAAAGTCATAGAAAGCCTTTACAGCAAGGCCACCAGCGCAGTATGCTTCAATGGTCAACTAGGAGATTGGTTTAGGACAACTGTTGGAGTCAGGCAGGGCTGCTTGCTTTTACCTACTCTCTTTAACATCTTCCTTGAAAGAATCATGACAGATGCACTGGAAGATCATGAAGGAACTGTCAGTATTGGTGGCAGAATAATAACGAATCTGCGTTTTGCTGATGACATCGATGGCCTCGCAGGAAATAAGGAAGAGCTAGCTCAGTTGGTGGAAAATCTGGACAGGACAGCTACTGCTTTTGGGATGGAAATAAGTGCAGAGAAGACCAAATTGATGACCAACAACACCAGTGGCATCAGTACTTACATCATGATAAGTGGCCGAAAACTGGAAACAGTTAATAGATTTAAGTACTTAGGAGCCATAGTGACAGACGAAGGATCGAAAACCAGAAATATTGTCCAGGATTGCGCAGACAGTAACAGCAATGGCAAGGCTGAAGACAGTCTGGAAAGACAGAAACATCTCAGTCATCTCAAAGATCAGACTGATGCGCTCCCTTGTTACATCTGTATTCCTATATGCCTGTGAGTCATGGACCCTGACAAGGGATCTCGAAAGGAGGATACAAGCTGTTGAGATGAGAGGCTTTCGAAGGTTGCTTGACATTACATACCGAGATCATTTCACAAATGAGGAAGTGGGAAACAGAATTAAATGGGCCATTGGGCCCTATGAAGAGCTATTGACCATTGTGAAAAAGCACAAATTGAAATGGTATGGACATGTCACACGATCAACAGGGCTTGCAAAGATGATCATGCAAGGTACTGTGAAGGGAGGGAGAAGAAGAGGAAGACCGAGGAAAAGATGGGAGGATAACATCTCAGAGTGGACAGAAATGAAGCTCAGTGATACAGTGAGAGTAGCAGAGGACATATTGGAATGGAGGAAGTTGGTTGTCAGATCATCAGTGGTGCCCCAACGGGTGACAAGACTAAGGGATAAGTGAGTGAGTGAGAATAACTGTAGGGGCTTGTGCATATCCATGTTCACATCCCATGGGGTCATTCTGGTTTTCATGGGTCGGCTACCATCCTGGGAGATTGTAACTAGATGATTAATATGATTTAATCATTATTTAAACAAACAACTAGTTTACTTATTATTTGCATTAACAGTGTCCAACAGTGTAAATATATACTTCACAAGAAGATTCCAAGTCAAAGGAGAGGATGGGTTCATTCCATCTAAGGCCCGGGGGCCCATAGAATTATCATCATATATATATATATATATATATATATATATGGTTGATATTCCTCTTCCTGTTTAGAGGGCAGGCAACTAACATCTGGTCTCACAGAACCTATGACTTCAAAGTAGGAAGAGGGATATCAACCGGTTTATTAAAAAATACACCCTTAGCTAGTAGCCAATATGTGAAGTTAGAGGTGTATCCTGTTAAACCTGCTGGAGCGAATCAGGAACATTTGTTGACTGTCCTTTTCCACTATGTAACAGACTAACTCTCTCTCTCTCTCTCTCTCTCTCTCTCTCTCTCTCTAAATTTCAATTTCAATTTAAGTGTGGTTTATTGGAATGACAATTGTTACAATGTATTGCCAAAGCACATCAAACATCACATATTACATATACATTTCAAGAATTTCAAACATAGCATGTACATATACATACAACATAGAACAATCAATAAACATTATAGAATGTGAGTGAGTGAGTGTGCGTGAGGGTGTCCTCTCTCTCTCTCTCTTTCTCTCTCAGCTTACAAAGCTATGTCTAAACCAAGTGCGCAAGCACTGTGTATACCCTTTAATAACTTTCCTGATGGCAAAGTTTTAAAATCAAACAGTGGAAGCCCTGTGGAAAAACTTTTGGTATAAAGCTGAAGGATGGGTGCATGAACTCAAGCTGAGCAGAAGAAGATGTGAGGATGATTGACAGTATGACTCTGCTCAATAAAGGAGAAAACAGCAGTGGACAAAGAATGTTTTCCTCTTGTCCCTTTCCTCTGTTGTCCCTCTTTCTTAAAGTACACAGACCTCCACACGCAGTCTTCAGACTTCACTACCGGCTTTACCATTTATTTCCATAGTAATGGAAGAATAAAAGACACCTTACCTCTTCTGTCACTTTCTCCTCTTACAGTGATTGAGAAAAAGTGTCAAAGGATCTCTTGGAGGGCACCTCTGAACAACTATGTTATGAACTGAAACCATCTCATTTGGAATGAAACAAGAAAGAAATTGTACAAGGGCATTAGAGAAGTTGGCGTCTCACCCTGCCTGTAAGAAAGAATAAAAAACATAATTACAATCCCTTTAATATTTTAATTGTTTCAAGTGGAGGGCAAATTATGACATTTGCTTAAGTTTCCTGCTTCTCATAATTTTCTCCTAAAAAAAAAAAAGGATCATAAATATGTATTGTTAGTGTGAGCCCAGGAACGAGGTTGGGAAACACTGGTCTATTGCTCTTTATATGATCAAAACAAATAAAAAATAAAAAAAATAACTGAAGTAAGAGTAGTTGTTACGCATTTAGGGAAGGATGAGGACGAGGATGGAAACGAAAACAAAAGACTTTAAATGTAAACAAAACAGCACGCCATGGTGCAAACACGGAAGGAGATTTGTAACATCAATCTTCTCGTTGTAGTGTTGCCTAGCATATTGTTGTGAGTACTGTTCATAATTTCTCTTCTGTTCATAGAGAAAGAGTCAACCACATCACTTCAACCTTACGTTAACGAAAGACAAAGACAAGAGAATACGAGAGAGAATTTATATACGAGGAAATGTGAAGCAGCTGATGATACAAACAGGGTAATTAGTGCAGACAGGTGAGATAGATGACATGAGGAGTGAACAAAATGGGAGTTAACTGGTAAACATGACAACCACGAGGACAAGGATGACAGAACCATGACAGTACGCCCCCTCCTGCAAGGCGTGACCTCACGGCGTAAGAGGAACACCTTGCGGAGGGGAGGGCCCACAGGAGGAGGACTAGACAAACATGACAGACAAGGCACGGCGCAGACCTCCAGGGCGGAGCCGGAGGATCAGGGGCCTAGGATGGCGCAGCCCTCCAGGGCAGAGCCAGAGGATGCAGGAGCCGAGGCGGCACAGACTTCCAGGATAGCACTGGAGGATACAGGTGCCAGGGTTCCCCAGGCGGTCTAGGTCAGTCGGCGGCTCCGCAAAGACCCAGTCACAAGGCTCGGGCTCTGGGTGACAGATCACAGGCTCCGGCGCCGGCAGACGAGTCGCGGGAACCAGGGCTGACTGATGGTTCATCGCGGGAAGAGGCTCAGATGAGCACGCTGCAGAGCACGATGAAGTTGCAGGATTGGTTGGTTGACTGGATCCGTGAGAGACACTCTACAGACATCTTACAATGGTTTCACACCAACTCAGTCCTGTGATGTCTGGGAGGTCTCTGGGTTGCTGGTATTGTGCTCCGATCCAGTACAATGACTTCAGTGTGGCATCGTCATCCGGCATGATGGCGCGAGCACATTGAAGTCCTGGGAATCCGAATAAAGTCCTTATCCCGGCAGGCGAGGAAGCTGACACAGTCAGCAAAGTACTTGTCCATGACAGCTGATATTAGTCCTTTAAGGCGACTAAACCTGGTCTTTCGTTCTGTTATGCGTTTCGGGAAAGATGAGGACGAGAATGCAGATTTCTCAACTGAAACTCTCTTTATTATGGAAACGAAAACAAAATACTAAATGGCAATGGCAATACAAAATGGCAAGCTATAGCACAAACACAGAAGGTAATTAGTGCAGACAGGTGAGACAGATGACATGAGGAGTGAACAAAAGGGAAGTTAACAGGTAAACATGACAACCACGAAGACAGGGATGACAGAACCGTGACAGCAGTCATATTTTGAAATATTATTACAAATTTAAAATAACTGTTTTCTATGTTGAATTTAATTGAATTTATTCTTGTGATGCAAAGCTCAATTTTCAGCATTGTTACTCCAGTCTTCAGTGTTACATGATCCTTCAGAAATCATTATAATATTCTAATTTTCTGCTCAATGAATATTTCTTAATACTATCAGTGTTTTGTGGAAATTTAGGAAAACAATTCTGGAACTTTAAATGAGTATAATGTAAAAAAAAAAAAAACATTTATTTGAAATATGAATATATTGTAATATTTTGCATGTGAATGAGTTTGTAACATTTACTGTCATTTACTTAAATTTGTCCTTAAATTTGTTTTCAGTCAATCAAGTCACAGATATTCTGAAATCTTGGTCTAAATATCATTTCCATAGACTTTCAGTTTGATTTTATTAGTTTCCTGATTTCCTTTGTCTAGTTTTCCAGTAATTTATAGGTTGTCATGGATATTTGTCCTGTATTGTCTCACATCATTACCTGAGTTTACTTTCTTTTAATGAAAACCTTTCTGTTTGAATGTTCTTCACTGTCTTTGGCCAGAATCATAACAGAATACTGGACCCTCAAATTGAGTTGAAAATGGACATTGCAGCCCAGATTGTTGTACTCGCCAGTGAGAACCTCACTTTCATGGAGTGGGAATGAACTCTGATAATGAAATCATAAAGCAAGGGGGACCTGGGATAGGCACTGGAGCACCAGAGACCAATTCCTGGTCAAAACTAAAATGAGTACTGCTGGCCTCAGCCTTAGTTTGTCACAAAGGAAACATGTAAGTAAGAAGTCTCTCCCAACTGAGATACCATCCAAGGTACATAGTAAGCACTATGGCAGCCAGGTAAACCTTCAGGGTAGAAGGAGATAACCAGCAGAACCTCCAGCACAGTGTCAATCTGACAGGTAACTGCTTTCCATTGCCTTTCACTACAAGTGAAGGGAAAAGTTTCCAGAACAGGGCGCTTTTTTCTTTTGTCTCAGTTTCCTTTTCTTATTTCTCAAACTTCCACTCCAGGGCCTTACCTGCAAAGAAAAACTGGAGTGAGTGCTTTAGGGCCCTCCTCAGAGGGGGGCGACCTTCCATCGCAACCTGAAGCATAGGCAGCTGCTAGGAAATCCCGCTTCGGACAGTAACTGAGGTGCAGACCATTTCTCTGCCGCGAAACCAGGACTGTTACACATAACCAAGGAATGTAGGCACAGTGACCCCACGGGTAAAAACCACTACTTCAGTAGTGGGTTTGAGCCACTACTGATGGGGCCACATGTACAGATGACCGAATGAATAACACTGGAAGCTGTTCACAACTGCTAAGTAAGTGACTGGCATACTCATGACAGGCTATATTGTTGAAGGATGGATATACATTTCAACTGGTTTGTTGTTTTAGTTGGACGATGTTTGTGTGTGTCAAATGTCAATGACGCCAAATTCCACAGGAACTGGATAGCCCTGGTACCAAAACCTCTGCTGGAGTAGAAGTAACCACAGTGTGTGCTCCCAGCTCCAGAAGAGGATATCAGACCGTCAGATAAAGGCAAAGATCATCGGACCCATCTAATCCCATTGATCGGACTTGATTGTCGCTGTGAGAGTCAAGACAGCCTCCTTGGAGACTACCAGGCAGGAGCAGAATATCAGTGAGCACAGCTCTGTGGGGACGATTTGGAAATCCATTGCCGCTTGTATACATTGTATAAGTTTTCTTTGTCTTATTTTTCATATGTTATTTTCCATTTTCTTATTTGAATGAGTTGTAAAGAGTGATTTATAATCAAGTTAGGGATTTTTATTAGTTAAAACCCTGTTTTAGTTCTCTGATGCCAAGTTTTCTGATGTCACGCATTTCTGCAACGTGGAAGGTCAAAAACCCGTCAACCATGTGATCAACGAAGATATGCTTCAGAGTGTCTGCTCTTGTGTGGAAAATTACTAGTTTTGTTTATCTTTCGTTCTTTCTTTCTTTCTTAGCCAATCAGAATCATTTAACTGTCATCAATGACGTGGTTAGTATCCTCTGTTAGAGTATAATTGCTGAAACAATGTTATTGTAAGGGGGGTGGCCTACGAACTCCTTGTGAGACCTGAAGCTGGCTTCCGCTGATGAAACTGCAAACCAAACTTCACTAAACTTTCTTCTATTGACTGCACTTCTGACCCCTGGTCTTCATTCAACATATCTGGTCCTCGGGTCTTAACTGTAATTCCCCTACAGCTCAAACTCCAAAATCGCATCCATCCTTCATTATAGAGAAGTACGGGTAATGAAAATCAAATCTCGTTGCTGGGAAGTATTCGATGGCCCATAACTCAGCATAGATTAGTTATTCTCCATTACCAGAGCGGGACCAAAGGATGATGAGAATGTGGATAAAGGTAGCTAGAAAGCGACTCCATTATAGGTGCCCATAGTGTGCCTTTCTTCTTTTATTTATTTTGATCTGAGCACCTCAGTGTGAGGTCTCAAAATAATTTTCTCAACTTATAAGCTGGAGTATGAAGTGGAAAATGTTCATATCCAGCCTAGATAATAACAACATGCAGCTCCTCAGATCTGGAAAACTGCAGCACCAATACCTCAATAAAATCAATACCACCGCAGCACGTGCTTCCAGATCCTGGAAGAGGCAGAGGAATTGCCTGATGAGGGCAGAGATAAGGCCAGGCCAGTCTCTAACCCTTCTGACAGGTCTATTTGTGAACCTCAGCACAAAGTCACTACTGTGGCTCAAATATGATACCCCAAGGCGCACAACCACAAATCCACCAGGCAGGAGCAGAGCATATGCAGATTAACTGCTAGTAGTAATACAGCCAGTGTCCTCAAACACTTATAATACATGCTTTGGCCCCATACAAACAACACAAAGACTGTTTGTATTCCTACTTGAATAGTAGCGAGGGCACAATCTAAACTGCTTGCATGCTTTGCCATAGTAGATCTAGTATAGTGTGGGATGCCCTGTTGTTTTTTACACTAGCTGGGGATCTTTTGAACACACACACATAGATTTTTACAAACACATACAAAGTTTTAGTCACAGAAGACATTAAAGCTTCCACTTCCGGTTCACCTTTATACTCCTGGTTTATGACATCATCTCACCGCAAAATTCACACTCGATAGTTCTATAGTGCTTCACAAAGACAAAGTGTTTCGATGCAGCATCAGTTCTCTTGACAGGGAACTGAAGGCTTAAATGCATATAGGATAACTGACTAAAAGATTGGGTTTGGCTAACTAATAACAAAAGAACTTAACTATTAACTAGGGTAAAACAGGATGAAAATAGAACAAATTAAACCAAAACAGACTACCTGGGACAAAAGATATCTAATATAAAGTGGGATCAAATTATTTTAATCATATTTATTGCCATGTCACCTAGCCTGAACTTATGGTCTATGATTTGAGTTCCTGGATTGAAGTGCTGGAGAAACATAGTTGATAAATGAAACAACCAAGAATGCCAATGAGTCTCCTGAGCAACAGAACAGCAGCCTCTCCACAATAATAGTATCCTCTGTGTGATTGTGTCTGTGACTTCAACATGTTTATCTTTGAATGATGACTGTCACATCATGGTTTGTGCACTGAGAACATTTGGTGTCCTTTGACTGAACAAGGTGACAAAGACGCCTTTAGAGCTGTGTTGTTGAAGAGCTCATCATTCCTAGATGAGGTATAGATTGCACTGTCAAAAACGATGAAATTCAACATACTTCCTTGACCACATTTGTCTTAGATGTCTTCCATCACCGGTCAAACCAAGGGCAAGAGGCCATGGTTGCTGCATAGAAAAAATCAATAAGTAGCACAAAAGTCAATAAGCAGCACGATTACCAGTCCAAAATAATAAGTGACATCCAGTCCCAACTCAGATATGTGCAAGAATTCTGTGAATCTGTGTATATTTTGAAAAAGGTGTCATATCACCTCTGGTTCAATACATCTAGAAACAATTGTTTCTTTGATTAAAGCAATGCAAATACAAGTAAATTTCACTGTATGGTGAGTACAAACAACTGGATTGACTAAATGTTACACAGTTCTCTGATATAGGCATTGGAACAATCACTAATGGCATCCATAAAGCTCCAGAAGTTATCATAATAATATGTTGTGTGCATTCTGGTATGAGAGCACATACCTGGAGTTATAATGTCAAAATGTGCTGTTAAAAAATTATCCAGAAAAAATGAAAGAAAGAGGGAGGAAGTCGACCTAACTACTTTCTTCAGAGTGTTGATAGTCCTACTCTTGAGAGTCAAGGTATCAAGGCCTCCATTCTGCTGGACTTCATAGTCGTTCTGAGCATGAGGATTTCTGTAAGCCTCCTCACTGGACACTGGAGTATGAATGTAGCTAGGCTTCAATTCAGAATCCTGAGGCCTCCGTTCTCTAAAAGCACCATCCTAGCTGTTGCAGGTGCACCTTAGGCATGAGGACTCCTTCAGGTCCTCTGATTAGACCCAACCAATAGTGCAGTCATCTTTTTAGCATGGCGTGGTGTGGGTATTCCGCATCCCATAGAGATGCAGCATAGAGTTGCATTTCAAAAGTAAAAATCTCCATTTATGCATACAACCGTTTCCTGAGAATAAGAAACAAGACGCTGCATCCCTATGCCAAACTTCATGCATTCATCTCCTTCAGTGGATGACGAATTGCACAGGTGCCCTTTTATACAGGCGCACCAGTGGTGACGTCATGGGCGGCTGCCTGCCAATGTCAAGTTCGTTGTCGTGATTAGAGTCATGCTGCAGCCACTTGTCATATAAGAGGAATTCCCCATAGCGAACCCCTAAGAGATGCATTATATGATATAAGTAAAGTTTAAATTGAATGACTCGAGCGCCTCGTTTCACAGACAGGGGCTTTGATTAAGCCAGAATTAAGCCTTACATTTACAATCACAACATTTAAGTAGCTTTCATAAACAAACATTAGAAGAAGAAAAAACAATACTGGTGTGCATCTTGAGCTAAAACAATTACACCGACTTATTTTATAATATTTAGGATATAGGAGTAAGTTTATCTCAAATATATACAGTGGAGTTCACTTATCTCGAGTCACAGTTAACTTGCCAACCCTATTATGTTGACGTTTTTGAAGTGGAACTGCCAAACTCCCTATTTGTTTTAACATTTTCTTATTGATTATGTCGATTCTTTTATGTCGCCCAACCCTAATATCTTGACCACAAAAGAGGGACAAATTTTCCACTTAACTCGATCCCGTGACTCGAGCGTACCTAATTCACTGTGCAGGTGCTGAGTTTGCCTTACACATGCATTGCGGTCCGCTCACTTCAATGACGGTTCACTCACTGTCGTTGATCTTGTCTGAGGGAACATATACACAGTACAGTGTATGTAAATTTTTTAGATGAATGCCGATTGCTTCATCAAACAAACTGCGGCAACACTGTTGTGTAAAAAGACACCAAAAACACGAGCTTGTACATTCTGATTTAATAACTCACATCATGTACATCAAGACATTTTCATATTTCTTTGCTGCGAGGGTTGTTGTCTCTGGTGCTTGCACTATCACTCTGACAGACATAGGCTGTCTGACCTGTCAAGCAAGCAAGAAGACGTGATTGGCTGTGCTGCCATGAGGGTGGGCTCTTCTTATCAAATCTGATGACTACGCTCAGACCCTGTAGAATCGCTTCTTAAGGGACATGCTGCTGCACAGCGGGAGACACTGCCTTTTCTTTTTCTTCTGATTCTGACTTGTGTTTGTTTTCTTATTGTTTGAATTTCACGCACAAGCACTGTGTACCGAGCCTGAACAGTTATGGCTTATTGACATCATGCGAGCAACATCTGAAATTCGAAATATAAACTTAGACAAAAACGTTAATCAATCTATGGGTGAAGGGTTATGCCAACGATTTTTTTACACAAAACCCAAAACCCGCGGGCTATATGAGGGTGTGGATTATCTGTGTCTGCGAGTTATATATGCAAAAGTACTGAAATATATGACATAACCGTATTCCACTGTACACACATATATATATATATATATATATATATATATATATATATATATATATATATATATATAACACTCATATGATTTAGTTTCTGTGCCTTTGTTGAACCATAGCATTTCACTTTTCCTGTCATTAGCTTGATTCCATGGATTTTGAAGTCCAAAGACCTAAAAGTATATATCATTTTTTATTATTTATTTATTTGTAAACATAATTTCGTTTCTGAGAAGTCGCTCTATGCGACGTGACAGTGTCAAAAATTGTTTGATATTTTATATTTTAAGACACTTGTTTACCTCGATAACATCCACAGTGGTCCTTTCTAATTTTATGATTTAAGATTCTTTATGAATGTTGGCAGCATCACCTGGCTATGATTTGGCAGACATTTCTCTTTTTCAATATTAATAAGCCTTGCATTTTGAGAAATATTAAATTAAATTGTGTTTGCCAATTTTGTGTACAATTTGTCAGATTGTTGAAAAGACTGGGTAGGCTGAGGCTGAGAATAGCAGGTCCTGGTCCCAGAACCCAGCACCTGGATCTTGATGGAGGAGTCTCCAGTTATCCAGAGAGCTATTTTGGCTGTCTTTGTAATTTTTCCAAAAAAAGGAAGCATCCTGCCCTTCACTGTAATTCGGCACACTTACCTTCTTCACGTGCATCTTCACAATAGACACATGCTATGCCAATCGCTATTCCATTCATGCATTTATGTTAATCTGGTCCCCTGTGAGAAAATGTGTTTGATTTAGTTGGAAAAGAAAACCTATTGTGTGGGCCTTTATGAAGAATACATTTGACAGATGGAGTTTAGTTTGTCTACTGCGACTGTGGGACAAATACTGGCATATTTTATTTTGAAACGAAAAATGTATGTTGTGTGTGATGTTTGATCCTAATTATGCATTTGCCCTTTTTCCCTCAAAAATCTGATTATGCAGCTGGAGTTTCCTTTGCAATAGCTACCCAAGTGTTTTCTCTTGTAAAGTCTTGCAAGTTCCAACTGTGAACAGATTCTGCAGAGTCTTTCATATCAAGCATGATTCACTGTATGAGTTGAAGACTTATATTGAAGCCATTTTAACCCATCTGAAGAATTCAAGTACCTTGGTACAAAACGCGTTTCAAAGAACAATTTGTTTTTACATCAACATGTTATGCACGTGCTTGGGAAATTAAGAGAAAAAAAGGTGTTTCTTTTTCTGTAACAAAGGATTGATTCGTTCAAGGCTCATGTTTGCCATTATTCGTTGTATTTATTGCATCAGGTAAAATAACTTTTTAACGGAGGCCAACTGGCTAATTCAATTGCAAATTTATACAGCTCTGACAAAAAAAAAACAAGACAAAAAAAAAAAAAAAAATCCCCCAAAGCACAAGAGGTATAAAAGGAGTCATCAAGCTTTTCAAATTGGGGATACATTTTATTTCAACTTTTGCATTTTTGGATTATAGGTATGCAGTTACCTGCAAAAATATTTTCAATGTTTGGCCTGACACAAGATGATAACACAATATCCTTGCTGAATATTTTGTTCCTTTTTTGTATCAGGTAGGTCTTTAGGTTATTTTTGATTACACAAATCCTTTTATAGTGTGATCAGTCTTGATAAAGTTACATTGAGTCTCTGTGTGAAAGTGCGTGACGTTTCGTGCGCACTCTTGTATCCATGTGATTTCATGTCGTCCGTGTCGCGGGCAGTTGGTGAGAACCGTTTCGTCATCGTGTGAACACGTCGTGATGTCCATCGCATTCACTATGTGTTTGTGTCCATCAGTGTGTACCCCGCCCCCTTGTTACCTCGTTTCCTTTGTGTTGTCAGCTGTTTCTGATCACTACCTTCCCTCATGTGCCCATATATATCCTGTTGTGTTTGTTGTCAATTGTGGTTTCGTTGTCTCTCCATTCTATGTTGTGTTCCAAGTTCCATGTATCCGTTTCATTCGGTTGGTTTGTGTTCCTTGAGTGTCTCGTTATTAGATTAGATTAGATTCAAGTGCATTGTCACTACACATGTACAAGTACAGTATAACGAAATGACGTATGGAGCAAGCCTCTGAGCCGCAGCCTTTACCAGGCGCAAGATTACCTACCCCAGAGGGGGTAGGTAAGGATAGATAAGGACAGGCAGACGGATCTGTGGGAGCGAAGCCATAACATCAGATGTTTTAGTTCAGTTCTATGGTTTGTCCTTGGAGATAAGGCAGTTCCCAGGGAAAGAGAGAGATACCAGGCTGTCAGCTGACCTCCCAACCGAGAGATAGGGGGCAGTTTTTAATCCATTTGATGATCTTCGGTAATTTGTCCGGATCATAAACAATCAATCAATTCTGGTCCTCAGCGTTCGCGTTCGATCCTCGTCTAACCTCATGGCCAGACTGGTTACAGTACAGTCCGTGAAAGTTCAACGATCTGACTCGCTGCTGTCGGACTGCGTTGTTACGGTATCGTGTTTAAGTTAATGTTTTTCCCCCTCGTGGGTATTCCTTTTGTGTGTTTATGTTATTTTGTTATTATAATAAACCCTTCATTTTACCTGCACATGAATCCTTCGCCTACCATTCCGTGACAGAACGAAACCACCACTAAGGACTCAGCGATGTAATGATTTTTTTATTTCTTTTTTGGACTAATACTGCACCATGAGTCTCTTCCTTTCTCCATCTCCGTTGTCCAGATCATCCACCTACGACAGGATGATGCAGCGAGTCATCTCCCGCTATTTCCGCCAGCTTGGGCAGACGTGAGGCAGTTTGTCTGTAAATTCCTCATAGAGGTGGATGATTTGGACTATGACATCTCATATATTGGAAGATGGAGAAGCTGGGGGACTTAAGCTTTTGGGAGTTTGTGCACCACATGTTTCACCTTGGGGAGCAGAAGGCCGCTCTCCAACCGAACTCCCACCCCACTGGCCGCTCCATCACTCCATCTGCGGTCAGTGGAGCCCCAAGTCCTCCTATGACCCGGAAACGAAGACGGAGGAGGAAGAGCAGATCAGTCCCAGAGCCCGCTGTCGGCCAGGAGGTCATCCCAGAGCCAGCAAACTCGACACCTCTCAGCCGGAGAAGGAGAAGGAAAAGGGCTTCCTCTTCTTCCAAAGGCCAGGAGGCTGTCCCAAAGCCCGCTGCCAGCCAGGAGGCCGTCCCCAAGCAGCTCACCCTGCCGGTGCCGCCGAGACTGCTCGCCCTGTCGGACCTTGAACTCCTGTGACCTGAACTGCCGGCGCCGCCCACGCTGTTCGCCCTGCTAGCCTTGCCTGATCCGCCGGACCTGCCGCCAACTGACAGCTTTACATCTTCTGTTGACCATCCTTCTCCCCCACACATTCCAAACAAGAAGGCCTTAATGGCCCTACCCTGAGAGATACACAAACACACAGATACATTCACACAGAATACACAAGACGTGCCATGTGACTCTAATGCACAGCTAATTTGCTCATGTAAAACAAGGTTTATCTTATCCTTTGTCTCTTTTTAATCTTAACAAAATCATGCTTAGTCTCTAAATGCTTGTCCTAGCATTTGTAAACCAATGATGTGTTTTTTGTTATGCTAAGATGCACCAAACTATTGATTTTTACTTTAAAACCCAAAAGTCTGTCCAAATGAGACTGGTCGTAAAATATGTTAACTGGTTGAAAATAGAGACAAAGGAAGTTTGTCACCGATTGGCTGTCCCGATTGGCAAAAAGGGGTTCGTCCCGGTGTACCTCTAAGAATGCCCGCCAGCCAGAAAATGCTCTCTTAGTCTTTGACTCTCTTAATTCTCTTAACTTGTAGTCTCCTGAGGCCTCATTTATACAACTTTGCGTAGGATTTGCATCAGAAGTGGCGTACGAATAAAACATACGATGTGCGTACACAAAAAAATATTCGGATTTATAAAACCGTGCACACGCACATCCTACGCCGGTTTCCCGTTATAGATCACAATCAATTCTAAATGTAGTGCAGCTTTTGCGGCTTCATGTCATGCCCATAGTTGTCCATAAATAGTCTGTGAAACACCCACAAATTAATATTCATGGCATGCGAAATCATGGCAAACACAGAGGAAATAAAAAAAACGAAACTTCACTCAATGTGAAATAGAAGTTATCATTGTCGAGGTAGAAAGGAGTAGAAAAATGTTGTTTGGAGGGCACAGTGTTGGGTATGGAAGACAATTTTTGCCACATAAGAAAAAAAAATTGCGCATGAAAACTCAAAATTATGACATAGACTTCTTAAATTGAAATTATGACATACTAAGTCATAATTGTGAGATTTGAAAAATCTTGTTCACAACACAGCTAAACTGTTAATAAATAAGGAATACTTTAATCGTAGTTTTACTACTGATAAAATAACAACTTCTAACCTCTGGCCAATGTCATGGTTATAGATGCACCAGAAAATGGTATTGTAACTGATAGGGAAACGGTGCGATCGCTCGATCGAACTCGAGTTCTGTTGCAGCTTTTAGATGTGAAGGAGTTGATTTGAGACTGAGAAGGCGAGTGCATCATAGCCGTGGTCCTAACTTTTTGGATCCATCTATAACTAAGACATTGGCCAGAGGTTTAAAGTTGTTGTTCAATGAAAGCTGCCACCGCAGCAAGGTCCGTTTCATTCTTTCTGCGCCAAATCATTTCAAGACATTTGCTCAGCGCTATTCCATGTCGTTCCACGAATTGGTAAAACCACGATTAAAGTATTCCTTAATATGTTCACAGTTCACCCTGTGTCGTTTGGATCAATGTGCTTGCACGACAGAAAGTCCTAATTTCGCTTCCATATGATTCCGTAACTGATGAACAAATTTTTACTATGAAAACAACTTACCCCAGGGGACAATTAATGCAAATACCTATCTATCTCCCTAATTTATAAATGAGGACCCAGCTCTCTCTCGGCCCCCTTTCAGCTCTAAGGAGAAATTTTGATCTCCCTTTTAGCACACTCTACTCCCCTTTCCAAAGTCAAGTCAAGTCACCTTTACTTATATAGCGCTTTTTACAATACAGATTGTTTCAAAGCAGCTTTACAGTGGTCACATGAAAACATTACAAACAAAGTTTGTTTGGCTGAACGGCAGCCTTAAAAGAGCAGGCGAATTAATACAATTGATGAATATGAAGTATTAAGTTATGATTATTGATCGATTTGATTGATTGATAGTTTGATTATTATATTGATAATTCAAGTCTAATATTAAGTGTAATTTGGTCCGATTGGAGATGGGTTCATGATCTTCACAGGGGAGGGTTTAGTAGAGTCACGGTCTCCGCAGACACTTCAGGGCAGTGCTGTGCTCGTGTCCAGGTGCAGGTCCTTCATCTGATCTGGATACGGCCTGGATCCGGCTGACCTGGATCCGGTAACCTAAACGGTAATAAACAGACTAATATCAGCGTAGATGCCATTCTTCTTCTGATGTATCGAGTACATCAGATGTTATGGGAATGTTCCCTAAATTATACAGCCTAACAATCATTTTACATGATTTGGATTAAAAATGTATGTATAATGTGTTATGTGTATGCCAGGTTGAAGAGATGTGTTTTTATTCTAGATTTAAACTGACAGAGTGTGTCTGCTTCCCGAACTGTATTAGGAAGACGGTTGCAGAGTTTAGGAGCTAAATAGGAAAACGATCGACCGCCAGCAGTTGACTTTGATATTCTAGGTATTATAAGCTGGTCAGTATTTTGGGATCGCAATAGACGTGAAGGACTATAATGTGTTAAGAGATCGCTCAAGTACTGTGGAGCTAAACCATTTAATGCTTTGTAAGTAATTAGTAAGATTTTAAAATGTATTCGGTGTTTAATAGGAAGCCAGTGCAGGTTTGACAGAACTGGGCTAATATGCTCATACTTCCTGGTTCTAATAAGGGGTGATAAAGGGGTTGGAACCACGTGACTGTTTTGTGAGAGGCTGTTAAGATATTTCCAGTAAAAATGAACGTGATGATGCTGAGCGTTGGGACTTTTTCACACAAAAATGCCCGTGGGCAAGGGAATATTTTTCTCACACACAATGCTCGTACAATGCTCGTACACCGATTTGCTTATATACTCATAAACCGAGGTATTACTGTATTGTTTTTTTTAAAACTGTATATAATAGAAATACTGAAAAAATACACCAAGGACAGGCAAAGTTCTGGAGGGATGTCCTACAAAGCTCTTAGAACAATTTTGCATGTTCAAATATTTTAAGGTTTGGTTTTCGTATTTAATGTATTCTTCCCTCTTTCTGAAAAAAATTTAGCAACATGGCAGCCGTAGACTGATTCAGCTCTGCAAACGTATTGGCAATCAACACAGTGGACAGTAGAAATACATACTAATCATGTGGCTTGCAGATGTTGCATTGTATCTGAATTTCAGATCATAAACAGCAGTAGGCCAGGCTGGGGTAGCCTTACACACGATGGTCGAGTTGCAGGCTTACCAGGCTGACATGCTGAAGGACCTGGACCAGGGCCATGGGCTCCCCCTGAGGTGGTAGAAGAACGTCTCAGGTTATGTATGTAATTATAGTTCCCTGAGAGGGAACGAGACGCTGCATCGAACGCTTTGGGGAAATACTCGAGCGGTGTCTCGAAAAGCACAATATGTAAACTTCCGTCGCGTGCGTGAGTGACGGTCGCAGCTCAGTGACGTCACGAACCAGGTCATAAAAGAGCGCCGGTAGCGGCAGCTTAGAGGCGCAAGGAAAAGACGCAGCGTCTCGTTCCCTCTCAGGGAACTATGGTTACATACGTAACCTGAGACGTTCCCTTCCAAGGGAAATCGCGCGGCATCGAACGCTGTTGGGAACGATATACGAACGCCACCTCAGTGACAAAGGACGATGAGTGTCTCGTAGCTCACTATAAGAGGACCCGTGTTCCCGGAGCGGAGTTGAGGTCAAGCTGGTAAAACCTCAGAAAGGTATGCGGGGAAGACCACCCCACCGCATCACAAACATCAGATAAAGACACACCTGATATAAGGGCCTTAGAGGCAGCCATGCTCCTAGTAGAGTGGGCATGGACCCTCAGAGGCGAGGGGGATCCGGCCGACTCGTAAGCCAGGGTGATAGCCTCAACTATCCACCTGCTTAAAGTAGGTTTAACCCAAACAAACAACTGGTCTGACTTATGCCAAGGGGCAGACCTGTGGACGTAAGTGTCCAGTGCTCGCACTGGACAGACCTTGTTTTTAAATTCCTGGTCCTGGTCGCCGAATGGGGGGGAGGGCAAAAGGCCTGCAGCATGATAGACCTGGCCACATGAGTAGGAACTTTGGGTACATAGCCTGGCTTGGGATGGAGGAAGGCTTTTACCATCCCAGGCGCAAACTCAAGGCAGGAGGGAGCTATAGAGAGCGCCTGTAGATCCCCAACTCTCTTTAGCAATGTTATAACTAATAAGAACAAAGTTTTCAAAGTGAGGAACTTTAGGGGAACCTCATCCAAAGGTTCAAAGGGTGCCTGGGACAACCCCTGGATAAGTCCCAGGTAGGAACCTTGGTCTGTACTGCAGGCCACAGCCTAATAGTGCCACGGAGGAAGCGTGTGACGAGGGGTTCCCTGCCAATGGACATGCCACCCAGAGGTACGTGGTAAACAGATATGGCAGCCATGTAGACCTTCAGGGTGGATGGGGACAGCCCTGCAGCGAATCTATCCTGCAGGAACACTTTGCCAATGTGACAGGTAACTGGGTTCACCTGCTTTTCGCTACACCAAGAAGTGAAGAGTCTCCATTTCAGGGCGTACAGCTTCTTTGTGGAGGGAGCTCTGGAGTGGAGTATGGTCTCAACAACCTCAGTTGAGAGACCAGAATCTATGAGGTGGGCCCCCTCAGAGGCCAAGCCCATAGTTTCCATAGTTCTGGGCAGGGGTGAAGAATCAAGCCCGATGCCTGGGACAGAAGGTCCACTCTGACTGGGATCTCCCAGGGGACATTCCAGAAGGGACACAAGAACCGCAAACCACACTCTGCCCGGACAGCGTAGAGCAACCAGTGTGAGACGGACCTTGTCCCGGCGAACTCTCTCCAGAACTCCTGGGAGCAGAGCAATTGGGGGAAAGACGTACAGACATAGCCTCGGCCATGTCTGAACCATGGCATCCAGCCCGTGCGGGGCTAGATGCAGAAGTGAAAATAGTGACAAACCAGTCCTCGGTCCTGATCTGCATCACTCTTTGTTTCAATGTCAGCATCTTGAATTTCAGCTTCATGACCGAGCGATTCAGAAGGCGCAAATCCGGGATGGGCCGCAATCCTCCATGCTTCTTTGGAACGAGGAAGTAACGGCTGTAAAAGCCAGACTCTCTGTTTGAGAGGGGTACATGTTCTATGTAGAGAGTCAGTAGAGAGTCTACCTCCTGCTCCATTACCAGAGCCTGCTCGGGGTCCACCACCGTGGGTAGAACCCCATTGAACCTGGGCGGGTGAGACCCGAACTGGAACAAATACCCTTTCTTTAAAATTTGCAGGACCCTCTGAGAAACTTCTGGAAGACATGTCCATGCCGGCAGAAATTCTACTAGGGAACCAGCCTCTCGAGGTTGGCCTCCGGTATCTGTGTAGCACACACGCCAGGGCTCGGATTTCTGGGGAACACCTGGAGTGAATGCTCTAGGACCCTCCTTGGAGGGGGCGATCTCCTCAGTGCAACCGGTGTGACGGGCGGCAACTGAGGAGGGACCCCTCCAAGAGGCCTGACACATTTGAAGTTAGGACCTCTTCGAAGTAGGCTTCTTGGAGAGGATGGAGGTCCTCAGATCCGTCCTCCTACCAGAAGGCTAACAGCCCCAGATTGAGGGCGGCGAGGCAAAAGTACATTGAACGCCACCTGTTGCTTTGCCGCGTCCTGGAACTTCTCGACAACCGTTTTTACTGAATCACCGAAAAGCCCAGAAGGCGACAGAGGGGCGTCCAACATAAAATTCTTCTCTTTTTCTTTAATTGAGGTGAGATTTAACCACAGGTGCCTCTCCGTGGCCGTACAGGCTGCCATTGAGCGACCAATAGAGATGGCCATCTCCCTGGTGGCCCAGAGAGAGGGGTCTGTGGCTTTGCTTAACTCAGCCAGAGCCTGCGGACCAATGCCACCACCCTCGCCAACGTCAATTCTGCCTGTTAAGCCTGAAGCAGGGCGGTTGTGTGAAGATACGCCGCAACCTGGCTAGCCACAGAATATGCTCTGCCCACATGAGCTGATGTCATTCTCATAGGTTTAATGGGCAGCGCCGGAACTTTATGCGACAACACCGATTGCGCAGAGAGGTGGCTCGCAAGCGCCTCTTCCTCTTTCGGCATCGCACCGTAAGCATGATCACGCGCACCAACCAGAGTGGCATAAGTGTTATTCTGTGGAGTAAACACTCTGGAGGTTGCTGGCCTCTTCCAGGATCTAGACACCTTAGTGTGCAGATCCAGGAAAAAAGGGAGGTCCCAGCGGGGGGGGTGGGACCGGGACCCACGCTGGCAGAAATCGTTCATCCAACTTGCTTCTTTTTTGGATGAACGACAGTGTTTTATGCCTGCCACTCAATATTTAATGTGGCCACAGCACGAGTCACAACCTCTAACAATTCCTCATATGCTGAAGAGGAGCGTTTCCTCATATGCTGAAGCCCCTGGGGAATGCGAGCCTGGTCGGTCTCAGTATCAAACACCTCCAGGCGTGAGCGGAGCGCCCGCTGCTCATGAGCGCTGACCTAGCATGCTCCTCTCCCAGACAGATTACACACAACAAGTGCTCATCTCCCCCCGAGAGAAAGCGAGGGCAAGGAGATGTACACTTTTTAAATGTCTGGTTTGCCATTTAGATATATATACAGTGGTACCTCGAGATACAAAATGAATCCGTTCCGAGGTGGCCTTCTTATAATGAGTTTTTCGTATCTTGGAACACATTTTACACGTAAAATGGCTAATCCGTTCCAAGCCCTCCAAAAACACCCCATTAAATTTCATAATAAAGCTAAATTGACCTATAAACAATGAAATAACGTAAAATGTCGAAGCTTACCTTTCGAGTGAGGCTATCTCTGAAAGTGGCCGCAGAGGAGGAGGAGGACAAACGGCAGATAACGTACGTACATACGTACACTTAACTTTACGAAAACACATAAAAAATGTAAGGAAAACTATAAAAATAAAATGTATCGTTGGAGCGAACGAATGCCGATTGCGTACGGTAAAGTTTCGGGTGCGGAGTCGCTGAGCTAAAGCACACCAGCACGTACATATAGAAATATGCATGATGGGAGGGATGCTGTCCAATTAGAGAGAAGGATCTCATGGCTTGGCTAGCATCAGGAACCAATGGGAGAGCAGGAGGATGGTGGCGAGTCTACTATAACTAAGATGGCGGCGTGCGGCGCGAGTTTCAAAATTGTTATGCGGCGAATCTCGGACTTTCAGAAACCTTTCGTATCTTGAAAACGTATGTAGAATGTATGTAGAGCAGTAAAATTATTCGTCTTTGCTTTCGTAACTTGGATTTTTCGTAAGTTGAGCCTTTCGTATCTTGAGGTACTACTGTATATATATATATATATATATATATATATAGGACAGGGGTCGGCAACCCGCGGCTCCGGAGCCGCATGCGGTTCTTTCACCCCTGTGCTGCGGCTCTTTCATCCCCTGCATGTAACTTGTAGCAGTGGTCCAGCTATCCGCGCTCGGTCCGCTATCGCTCCGCCATCGCTCCGCCCACGGAAGAAAGGAGTGTGAGTGTCGCACCACACCCCCCTGTAACTACTTGATCCGTACCGGAAACACGATTGGTACTGCGCATGTGCGAAAATTTTATTCTGCGCATGCGCGATTCTATGACCAATTCCTCTTATTTTACAACAGCTTCGCGCCTGTCACGATTTGTTCTGCGCATGTGCGCGCTTTGTAGTGAAAACATTTGGTGGTGAGGGACTATGGATTTTTATACGTTTTATGATGGAATGCAAGAATTCAGTGTCAAGAGGACAGGAAGCATTTTAGTTATACTGTGCTGATGAAAAAGGCCTGAAAGTCAATGCCATGTTACTCAATCAGCGAGTGAGTGAGTGAAGGAATTAATTAATGTATGAGTAAATCAAATTGAATAACTTTATTTTGTGTTTCTTTAATGCAGACATTTAACTGAACTGATATAAGTTGAATCTATCTTTTGAAAGTTCAATATTATATGTAAACTAACAGACAGTCTTATGTACACATCTGCGTTACCAAAATGGAGTAACAAATGTAAACCATTTAGTTTGATTACATTTAAACTTGTGTCACTTTGATATATTGTACCTTTGTGTGTGTGTGTGTGTGTGTGTGTGTGTGTGTGTGTGTGTGTGTGTGTGTAAATGCTTTATTTAAAAAAGCATGCATAAAGATAACATCAATATTGTATCATAACATAATTTGCTTCACAATACTACTGAGATTACATAAAAGAGTAAAGGGAAAATAAAAAAAAACAATTGAGAGGGTATATTACTAAACGTATTTCATGCACATATATTTATATGAAAATGCAAAATTAATATAATACTGCAGTTGTTTTGCTGGCTTTGTTGTTTTTAGATTTTGAAAATCACATCTATGCACATTTTAATATCCATTTTAAGCTCTAAAACTGGGTTTTCCATTTGTGAATTTACATTTCTGCATATGAAATTGACATTAAAATAAAATTTCTAATGATTCCAGCACCGTTTAAGCAATGGTTAGAAAGTGTATTTATATTAAGAAAAAAAGTACAAAACTGTTTCCGGTACGGATCGAGTAGTCATACTTCATATATAAACCTTAGATTGTGGCTCCGGACATATTTGAATTTTATTTATTTTTTTAAATATGGCCTTTTCAACATTAAAGGTTGCCGACCCCTGATATAGGAGATCCCTGATTTTTAAACTATCGGGTCTTTCTCTCTCAATATAGCCAGCACACTCAACACAACACACTCTGTCACACTGTGCTTGCGAAGACAACTAAGCTGACGCTTCTGGGTTACCGGTGTTCTTTAATGACCTGGTTTGTGACGTCACTGAGCTGCGACCGTCACTCATGCACGAGACGGAAGTTTACATATTGTGCTTCGCGAGACAGCTCTCGAGTATTTCCCCAAAGCGTTCGAAGCAGCGTGAGTTCCCTTGAAAGGGAACTGTGCCATACCCCAGATTTGGATCTCCATGCCTCCAAGCAGACTGCTCCTGTGATCGATCGATGGTGGTTATATAGAGCAATCTCTGTGTAAACCTGACTGACAAAGGGTAGTAGGGGAGAAGAAAAATAACTTTCTCCTTGATGTGCCGGTTTCGCCTTCTGAGCTTTTTGGCACATCCGTTGAGACGGTGGTTGTGAAGTTTAGGGAGGTGACGATGCATTCCGCTGCATTTAAGACCTGCATGCCATTCAAGTTCAAAGACTATGGGAGCTCCCTTACAGGCTGTCCGGGGTGTGGGGTTTTAGGCTAACACCTCCAGTCCTGGAGCTCAATGGGATAAATGTTCAGGCACTCTGTGTTCTCTCTTGTTACGAGAGCCAAGGCATCGAGGCCTCTGCTCTGTGAGCTTCAGGGCACTCAGAGGACATAGCACAAGTTTCAATTCTAAAGGGAACATGACAGATAACCTGAGATGTGTAACCTGAAATATGCCTTTTAAACGTGTGGTTGCTCCAGTGGTTACGTCACTGGTGACGGTTACGCCCGATTGAGCCTGGTTTCTCCCAAGGTTTTTTCTTCATTCATCCATTCCGTCACCTGCTGGAGTTTTGGTTGTCAGCATGCATGCCAGGATTGATTGATTGATTGATTGATTGATTGATTGATTGATTGATTGATTGATTGATTGATTGATTGATTGATTGATTGGTTGATTGATTGATTGACTGACTGACTGACTGACTGACTTGTTTTTGGAGCTTGGCAAGTGATCATTTTGCACCAAGGCCAACAATTATTCTTAATTTACATGTCTGTAAATATTGTTATGTATCTCTTGTGTCATTGTTTACTTCCTGGTTCCCTTTAGGCTCTCCTATTGTCATCCTTAGTCACCTTTCACATCATCAATCACTTGGTTAGTCTTGTCATCTGTCTCTCATTCCCTAATCACCCCTTGTGTATGTAACCTCTGTATTTCCTGTAAACCTTCGTTCGATGCTACAGCACCGGTTGTGCAACTTGTGTTTGTGTATTTTTATCTAAGTTGCTCATTAAAGACTCTTTAATTTATTTCCTGGGTTTTGAGCATTCTTCTAAACACCTTGCATGACAAATAAATCTTGATGAAAAGGTATTAGAAATGAGCTAAAATAAAATCAAGCTGAATGAACTGTTTTATTCTATATTCTTCATGGCATTAGGTAGTTTATTTCAGGCAATAGACATTCATTTATTCAAGCAATAGGACACGTGATGTGGTGCTGTATTGTGACAAAATGTAATAAAAAAAACTCACCATATTTGGTATGTTACAATAACATGTGGAAGCTTTCTATTAAAAGTCACAAAACCTTTGTTAATTGTGAATAGAGTACCCCTTCCAATTAGTGCCCTATTCAAAGTGCATCTGAACTAATTTCAAAAGAACACATTGTCTACGACCCATCAGTGAATTACAATTCACGAGTTCACACTTACGAATGATTCAGGAGCAATGGATGGTAAGCGTATTTGGCGAGCTGTCCGAGGAGAGGGCTCCGAGCTCGGTATTAGCCCGAACCTGGAGCACTCCCCCCGTATCCTGACTTTTGATAGGAACAATTAAGTGTGAGGAGTTGGGGTGGTGGAGGGATGCCGAAAAATGTCAAAGAGCTGTAGGTGAGTCAAACGTGTCTATATATACGTACTTCCTCTCCTGCTGATAGGATGAGGAGTAATTGCTGATGACGTGTTGCTTGTATTAATCATTTGAACGTGCTCCTCCCGAACTTTGTTAATAAAACATCATTTCACGAGTTCACACTTCCGAATGATTCAGGAGCAATGGATGGTAAGCGTATTTGGCGAGCTGTCCGAGGAGAGGGCTCCGAGCTCGGTATTAGCCCGAACCTGGAGCACTCCCCCAAAAATTGCAACCTAGTCGGACAGCCGCTAAAGATTTTGATGACCCCCCAAAGAATTGCGAAGTTATGGCTGAGGGGGGGGGAAATGTGAGTTCGGGAGGGCAGATAAATGAATTTAGAAGCTTGCTCCTGCGGGAGCGTCACTGCTGCGGCAGTGGAAGTTAGAGAGGGCTGGAAGATAGAGAGAGCTTACTCCTGCGGGAGCGTCACTGCTGCGGCAGTGGAAGTTAGAGAGAGCTGGAAGATAGAGAGAGCTTACTCCTGCGGGAGCGTCACTGCTGCGGCAGTGGAAGTTAGAGAGAGCTGGAAGATAGAGAGAGCTTACTCCGGCGGGAGCGTCACTGCTGCGGCAGTGGGAGTTAGAGAGAGCTGGAAGATAGAGAGAGCTTACTCCTGCGGGAGCGTCACTGCTGCGGCAGTGGAAGTTAGAGAGAGCTGGAAGATAGAGAGAGCTTGCTCCTGCGGGAGCGTCACTGCTGCGGCAGTGGAAGTTAGAGAGAGCTGGAAGATAGAGAGAGCTTACTCCTGCGGGAGCGTCACTGCTGCGGCAGTGGAAGTTAGAGAGAGCTGGAAGATAGAGAGAGCTTACTCCGGCGGGAGCGTCACTGCTGCGGCAGTGGGAGTTAGAGAGAGCTGGAAGATAGAGAGAGCTTACTCCTGCGGGAGCGTCACTGCTGCGGCAGTGGAAGTTAGAGAGAGCTGGAAGATAGAGAGAGCTTGCTCCTGCGGGAGCGTCACTGCTGCGGCAGTGGAAGTTAGAGAGAGCTTGCTCCTGCGGGAGCGTCACTGCTGCGGCAGTGGAAGTTAGAGAGAGCTGGAAGATAGAGAGAGCTTGCTCCTGCGGGAGCGTCACTGCTGCGGCAGTGGAAGTTAGAGAGAGCTGGAAGATAGAGAGAGCTTGCTCCTGCGGGAGCGTCACTGCTGCGGCAGTGGAAGTTAGAGAGAGCTGGAAGATAGAGAGAGCTTGCTCCTGCGGGAGCGTCACTGCTGCGGCAGTGGAAGTTAGAGAGAGCTGGAAGATAGAGAGAGCTTGCTCCTGCGGGAGCGTCACTGCTGCGGCAGTGGAAGTTAGAGAGAGCTGGAAGATAGAGAGAGCTTGCTCCTGCGGGAGCGTCACTGCTGCGGCAGTGGAAGTTAGAGAGAGCTGGAAGATAGAGAGAGCTTGCTCCTGCGGGAGCGTCACTGCTGCGGCAGTGGGGGTTCTGTGCAGTGTTTCAGTTTCAGTTTTCAGTTTCAATTTCAGGAGTCTTGAAATTACTCTGGTTACAGACGTCTAAATACACTCAAGAAATCACAAAATCAGTATGGTTTGTAAAAGCATAAGTAAAACCTTTCAATTATAAATTGACAGTTGAATTTATATCAGATGCATGTTGCATATTTAATTTCAAAACAAACTTACCTGTTGGAGATCGGAATGTCAAAGTTTATGAAAGTTCACAAACTTATTGGCTTTGAATAAACCCTGAGCAGGGGTTCATCCAAATATCATAGACTTATAAAGCTTATCATAGACTTAAAGGGAGTCTTGAAATTACTTTGGTTACAGACGTCTAAATACACTCAAGAAATAACAAAATCAGTATGGTTTGTAAAAAGCATGAGTAAAACCTTTCAATTATAAATTGACAGATGAATTTATATCAGATGCAATTAGAAGCTGGCTCCTGGGGGAGCGTCACTGCTGCGGCAGTGGTAGTTAGAGATAGCTTGCTCCTGCGGGAGTGTCAGTGCTGCGGCATTGGAAGCAATGGCCATGAAGTTGTAAGTGGGGAGGAGCTGATGCTTAACAGAAGACCTTGTTTGAATGTGCGATCTGTTTGGTCTGATGTGGCTCTTGAAAGCTTCTGGAGACCAGCGGCGCAATGCTTGTATTACTGTTGGGAAAGGCCTTGCACAGCCGTGGTTGCTGCACCTGTGCGAAATGAATGGCTGGATGAATGGTCTGTTGGGAATCGGGTTTGGGGTGTAATTTGTAATGGGGTGGAATCGTCTATAGAGAGTGGGACGGATGGGAGTTTAGCCTGCGAGTTTCTGAAATGAAAGTAGGCTGAGTGGATGTGATGGTGGGTTATGAGCATCTGAGGTAACCAAGCCAGTGTGAACATGGCTTCACTGCTGCGGCAGTGGGAAAATTCCCCCTTGGCTGACTCCTGCGGGAGTGTGGGGGAACATCATTGCTGCGGCAATGGGGGCAGCGGTGGAATCATTTCTATTTGAACTGAGCTCATGCGGGAGTGAGGAGGTGCATCACTACTGCGGAAAAGGAGAACTTCCTCTGAACTAATCGCGTGTTGGATGATGGAGATTGTCCATTTCCTCGACTTCTGTTGTCTCTTGAGGTGGTGAAAGCCTTTTCTGGAGAGACTGATTTGATCGAATGTAACTCCTGAAGCTTCCGAAGACCTGCGGCCCAGTGCTTAGATCTGCTGGTTTTGGGACACGACATGTGGTGGGGTGATTTAAGTCTTCAGTGAAGAGTGGGTCGGATGGGAGTTTGGCCTACTCTCTTAAATGAAGGTTGGCAACGAAGGATTGTTGCTGTCGGAGTAAGAAAGCCTTACAGTTTGGTCTCTCTTACTTTCGTTGTGCAGCGCTGACGAGTCAGAATATGGATGGATTTGGCTTGAGGTTGGATGATGGAATCAGAGGAACTGGAATCTATATGGCTCGACCATGGCGTTGAGTGGTCGGACGACATTTGGGTAGAATCCTTGGCGGAGAGTAGGGATACGGATTTCCAACATGATTGGTTGTCTGGTGTCTGAGCTGGTGGGTTGCGTTCTTGATATGCCTTAGATGAGCAGAGGATTAGGTTTCGGCAGTGAGAAGTAGATTTCACCTAGGTAACCCATGGTAAAGCTGGCTTGGAAGTTCTTGGTGTTATTGGAATGCACTACGAGTCGGTGGTAGTGGGTAGAGACCATGTGGAGCAGACCACATGTGGAGTGGAAAGTCGTGAACTTTTCCACTCCACATGTAATCCTCCGAGGGAGTGGTTTGAAGCGAAAGCTTGAAGAACATTTAGCGTCGATAAATATCAACTCTGAATATTGATGTACTGGTTGGGAATAGGTCCACCTCTGGTGGCAGCAGCCTTAAGTTCAGTTGGGATTTGCGTTCAACTGATGTTGGCGACAGAGGTGGTTCTAAGCAGCAGTGTTTGTGGAATGGCATAGCAGAGAACGGGATGAAAGGAGAATTAGCATGGTGGAGAGAATTAGGTGGGAAAGGCCAGGGGCGAAGCCACTTGCAGAGGCAGCCTCACGCTAGGATCGGAAGGCCGGGCTGCAGGCCTAACATAGGGGAAAAGTTAGGTACGTGCTGCCGTTGCTAACCCTGCACCGCTGGCGGAGGCAAGCTCGCACTTAAAGGGCGGCGTTTGTCGCTAGATGCTGGCATGTGAGGTGCAGTGCTGGAAAACTGCAGTGTGCTGCTGCGTCTTAACGCTTGGAAATCTGGTTTGCAAGGGAGAGATATGAAGATTTAAGGAACGTACGTTTGAGGCATTTTGAAGGTAGAGTTGATTTGGAGATGGTACGGCTGACTGAAGCGAGACCTATTCTAGTTGATTTGCTTTGGTCGTCCTCCTTTACTATTGATACGAGTGCTGAGGTGTCGTAGGAAGTTGGGCAAGAAGGTGGATGTCTTGATGGTGGAGGTGAAGGCAAGCCTCGGCGTCATAGGGTGCGACAACGGAGCGGAAGAGCTGGCGACCGCGTGGTGTTGTTGGAGGCTCGGTTGCAGTGTTTGTTGAGTGCAAGAGCTCCTTTGGGACAGTGGGATACAATGAAGGAACTTGGGAGGAAGAGTTTATCGTGAAACTGGTACATCTCAATCTTGGACAGGGGTGGCCAACCTGTTCAGCATAATGAGCCTCAAAATAAAGCTCGTGGCTGCGGAGGCTTTATCGTCCTTTCTCAATGGCAGGAGCGATTAAAGCCGATGTAGAGCTGCTGGATACGGATGTTTACATGGTGGCGAGAACAGGCCTCAAGTCTTACTGTGCGTTGCTTGTTGTTGCTTAGGACCCGTTTGTTTGGTCTGGCACCCGTGATGTATTGCTGAGGGTAATATAATATAGTTAGCATGGTGTTGAGCGGATGAGGATCGCTACTGGGTCCGGAGGTTTTCGTGGAGAATCCATCTAACGAGTGGAGCTCGATTTCGGGTGTATAGCGACCAGAAGGCGGAGCCACAATGCCATAAACTGTCGAGCTGCCGAAAAATGTCAAAGAGCTGTAGGTGAGTCAAACGTGTCTATATATACGTACTTCCTCTCCTGCTGATAGGATGAGGAGTAATTGCTGATGACGTGTTGCTTGTATTAATCATTTGAACGTGCTCCTCCCGAACTTTGTTAATAAAACATCATTAAATACAATCGTCAGACTTTGGTTTTTACTCACTGTGCACATTGTAGTGGTTTTTGTAGCATGAAAAAGAAATGAGCCCATAGAGCCAAGAATAAGCAAGAGAGTCTGGGACTCCACAAAAATAACCACATTATTTTTAATCTAACATTGAGATGTATAACTTCATTGTGTCGGTTATAGGCAGAGCTTGCTTTTCAGATAATTGTTTCCTTGGTTTTTCTGGTTAATTCAGATTTTTTTGTTTTATTTTTTATTTTTTGAGAGTGTGGGACAACATTGTTCCCTTTCAAGGGAACTCGCGCTGCGTCGAACGCTTGGGGAATCCTTGTATGCTGTCCGCGCGAAGCACAATATGTAAACTTCCGGCGCGCGCGCGCGCGTGTGTGAGTGACAGACGCAGATCGGTGACGTCACGAACCAGTTGATAAAAGAGCGCCGGAACCCGGAAGCGGCAGCTTTGTTTGTCTTCGCAAGCACAGTGTGAGAGTGTGTTGAGTGTGCTGGTTATTTTGAGAGAGAAAAACCCAGATCTAGTTTAAAAATCAGGGATCTCCCGAATATATATATATATATATATATATATATATATATATATATATATATATATATATATATATATATATATGTTAATGGCGAACCAGACGTTTAAACAGTGCGCATCTCCTTGCCCTCGTTTCCTCTCGGGGGGAGATGAGCACTTGTTATGTGTAATGTGTCTGGGAGCGGAGCATGCTAGGTCAGCGCTCGTGAGTGCTGACTGTGATCACTGCAGCCAACTACCGCTGCGGGTGCTCCGCTCACGCCTGGCGGTTTTTGATTCTGAGACCGACCAGGCTCGCGTTCCCCAGGGCTCGGGTCCCGCAGCAGCTGAGGCTCTTGTAACCATAGTTCCCTGAAGAGGGAACGAGACGCTGCGTCTTTGGCCTCAGCTCCTCGCGTCTTCCGGGCTTGCTTCAGACAAACTCTAAGCTGCCGCTTCCGGGTTCCGGCGCTCTTTTATCAACTGGTTCGTGACGTCACCGATCTGTGTCTGTGACTCACACACGCGCGCGCGCGCGCCGGAAGTTTACATATTGTGCTTCGCGCGGACAGCATCCAAGGATTCCCCAAGCGTTCGACGCAGCGTCTCGTTCCCTCTTCAGGGAACTATGGTTACATACGTAACCTGAGACGTTTTGACATGTGAATGAGCAATTACAATATTTTAAACAACAGATTTTTATATGTTTCAGAAGCATATAATTTTATAATGACAACAGTTGTTAACACATAACACAAAATAATATATGTGCTACCAAAAACAACTTTTATAAATGTCAATTAAAGCAACAATCCACACAAGGTTCTTGTGAATTTACCATGCTAAACGTTTTGCATTTGCCAGATGAGTTTAGACAAATTTATTTTGAATGCATTGACACATTTTGGCCCTTCATGTTCTAAAGAAATAAAACATTCAACCTTTGTGTTGATTGTGCAATGTTTTACCATTATTTGCCTAAATGCTGGTTCCACAAATCTATGAGAACATCAAAGTGCAATAACTATTTCAAATACTATAATATTCACAATAAACCCAACTGCCAAAAGGCAGTTCTGAAGGCAAAAGGTGGACAAACACAGTATTAGTATGGTGTTCCTGATAATCCTTTAGGTGAGTATGTGTATGTATATATATATGCAAACACACACACACACAATAAAATAAACAAATGTAAATAAAAAAAACAAAAAAAAACACAGAAAGTAACATAACAATAACATATTTCCATTATCCACCTTTTAACACAAAACAAAACAATAGTCTTGTCAGCTTCAATTTGCTTTGCGCCAGAGAAACACGACACTGACACTATAAATGCAGGATTTGGTTGGCCAAATTGGAGACATCACAGATGCTAACAGATGCAGCAGATTCCCACCGATAACAAAGTAAGTATTAACAAAACTAAATGAAAATAACAACAACAGAAAAACTAATGTGTAATTGTGTGTATTGTATCCAGTGTGATCTATTTTCAGGGATGGAGTGGATAGGTTTGTGTGTGAAACGAGCATGCTATTGTGCAGTTTATGCACCCACAAAGCATAAAAGGGAAATGGAGAAGGACTGAGGTAAGATGGGTGTGTTTGTGCATGTCTGTGTCTAAGTGTTGTGCTAACCAACAGTGACAGGTCACTCTGTCATAGCACCATAGATCCAATGATGAGAAAAAAACTGGTCTGCTTGAACTTTCTGTCCTTTTCAGGGTCATGTTGCAGTCTTATTTCACTTGATATGCACCAGAGTGCATTTGGAAGTGGACTGAGACCCCCTAAAAAGGTAGCTTGTTTGGTGTGCACCACAGCTTGGATGCCAGCGACAAATGACAAAAGACTACAAAAGTGATTATTTATATATATACACATATATATATATACACATATATATATATATATATATATATATATATATATATATATGAATTAAACTCGCAAACTGAGGTATTACATATATAATACCTCGGTTTACGAGTTTAATTCGTTCCAAGAGCGAGCTCGTAACCCAAAATGCTCATACACCAAAACAATTTCTTCCATAAGAATTCACTACAAATCAAATCGAATCGTTCCACACGACCATAAATACCCATTTTTATTTTATTTTTTTTGGGGGGGGGGTTACCCTATTAATTACAGTTAAAATTATAACCATTAAGATCTCATATAAATACTAATTAATAATTGACAATTAAACTCTAAAAATACTTGACAATTTACTGTAACGCACTTCAGATTTGAGCAGCGTTGCTGCTGGCATGATGGAGACGGGAGGAGGGAGGAGGGGGAGACGTTTTGTTAGCAAGGGAAAACACAAAACCCGGATTCAAGAGCAAATGAGTGAATTTATTATAATAGTGCAGAAAACAAACAAAGTGATAATCCAGAGTGAAGGTCATGGAACATGTTGTCACGGAACGTTAAAGGGAGGGCTCAAGATGCAGGTGAAAGGGTAATTTAATATAACAGAAATAAACATAAAACTCACAAAAGAAATACCCACATGGGGGAAAACATACTAAACTAGGAAACATAACATCACGCAAACAAACCAGAGAGCAAGGCAGGGAATCACAGATACGGGGATCACTGGCATGGAAGGACATCTAGGAATGACAACAACACGACACAGGACAGCAAACACACCAGGATTAAATAGGGCACATGAGTGAAGGTAGTGATGAGACACAGCTGGGAATGATTAAGGGAAACAAGGAGGCGGGGCAGACACTAATGAGACACACACACACAGGAGAGAGAGCAGTGCCATGGTTCTGTCCACTAGAACACTAATAACACTGGAAACAGAGACAGAACCGTGACACGGGACACGGGGAGACGCGAGCACGGGAGACACGAGCGAACTCGGGAGATGCGTCCGAACACGGGAGCTCCAAAGACAGCGTGGACATAACAGAGACAGCGACTCGACAACACAGGAGTGAACTACATAGGCAGATGAGATGAGAATCAGGTGTGTCAGTGATCAGTGACCATCCTCCCAATCACACACACACACACAGGCAGAACTAGGAGACAATTAATTCATGAAACGTGACAATTACTGCTTAGAGAGAGGATTTCGTACCTTCTTTCTATATGCTGTACTGTACGTATATATTTCATTACGTGAACAATAGCAATCACAATTAATGTTAACAACACGAGGTAAAACCGCAGTAATAAACTTATAAAAGTATGCACTGTGGTGAATGATGCAACCAAACAGAGCAGCGCTGAGAGAATGAACACGTTAAGAGGTGAAGAGGCGCGTGGGTGAGGGAAAAAATGTTCGCACTCCGATACAATGCTTGTACACCGATTTGACTTTCCATACTTGTACACCGATTTGCTCATATACAAAGTCACTCGTAAACTGAGGTATTACTGTATATATATATATATATATATATATATAGGCAACCTTACCTGGTGTCAATAAAGTTTTCGTAGGTTTAGACCCAAATCTCAGGCATCAGACATGAGCTAAGAGCTTTCAGGATTCACACTAGCCCTCCTAATGAGTGTATTTTGGAGTCCAGAGAAATAGTCCCATCCTATCCCTGCCTAGAGCTTACTCCTATCACTGACTTTCAGATGGCAAGGCCAATTTTACATCTTAAAACTCAATCTGGTCTGTTCAACTCACTGCCTCACACAGATGGATGATGGGCCAGTGAGATCCTGATGAAGAAATCTGCCCTCTACTTACCACACAACTCACAACTTTGATTGATGGCAAACTTAACAAAGCATTTAAGAGTTTCCCCTGGAGCATACTCTACTTGACTGCCAACAGGCTAGTAAAATAAATCCCCCTTCAAAAAGTCACACTTAAAAAAAAAAAAAAAAACTTCAACACACCTTTTACAAATCTGCATTTTAGAGGAAATTGCCAACATTTACATAAGGACACATTTTGGACAAATGTCTGGGGAAACATTCCTTTCTGAAAGGAAAGCAATAAATATCCAATTACGTTGAGTTGAAATTTCTAAAATAATTAGCTATTTGTAGTGCATCCTCATTTAAAAAAAAAAATGCATAAATAAACTGTTTCAATTACCACAACAACAGTAAAACACGGTCATTACACCTCCTCTGCAACACCTTCGCCAGCCTTTGAGCAAGTTCTATAAATCCCCGTCAGCATGTACAAAAAGCTGCAGCTCAACTGGTTTTAACCTTCTCAAATTCACTTTACACCACTGCTCAAGTCTGCCTACCATTTAATACTGACTGAAATTAAATCCAGGACAAAAAGCTACCAATTTCCCAGCCTTTCACAGCACTCTATTATTCATCAAATTGTTCCACTCATACATATAAACCATTATAAATATAACCTATTTATTGTACAAGTGCAATATTTTTTGCATGAATACCTTTACTTCAAACTCTACTAAAACAAAAATTTGAAAAAAAGGATGTAATCAAGGAAATCATAAAGTCTCAATTTGTTTTCTGGAGTCCTATTGTAATTTTGGGGGGCATTTTTTTCCCATTCTGAGGCCAACTATAACATTATTCAGGGCTTTTGCTCCAAAAACGTACTCATAATGACAATTCTTAAATGGGCAGCGTGCCTTTCAGACTCCTATGTGGTCACCTTTGCATGTGAAATGAATAATTGTGATCCGTTTAACTCAATGTTAGTGTTTCCAATCTCTTACTTCGGGGATCGGGGTGAAGAGATGAGGCGAGGCGAGGACTCAATTGCAAGGAAGAAGGGCTTTATTGACAAGATAAAAATACAAACAAAACCACACTGAGGGGGAAAACTGACAAAACTACGCTTGACTTTACTCGCTTCAACTTGACATGACAGTAGACATACTACAACAGAAATGTGTCAAGGCAGCACAGGATGAAAAAATAGGGTACAAACAGGGCAGGTAAATACAGAGGGCAGAAGGGGAAATCAAATCAATAAAAAGGAAACAAGACGGGCAGGTCTTGTCATCATTACACAATGACGGGACCCCAAAAAATGGCATGACCTGAACAATGAAAACTAATGAAATCACTCAAAAGTTGCTTGTTCACACAAAACAAGATGACATGAAAGCATGCAGCTTGTTTTTTTCAACACAGGACAAGACATGAAAGCATGCGGCCAACGTAAACATGAACCACATGCTACACAACAACACACATGGACAAGAAAGCAAACCAACGCACAACCATAGCAAATTCGAAACCAAGCACACACAGAAAGTGACAGTGCACAACCACGAGCGAATACTCGTCTTGTGTGCTCACAACAGAAGACAAAACACACGGAGCATGCATATCCAAATCCTGACACAAAACCGAAACCCGAAGTGCCAGGATACGAATACCATGCCCTGCACTCGAGATACATCATAGACTGGAAAGTGTGCGATTTGAGCACACTGGAAGCCATGCGCTCACACAAATACACGACAATGCAGTAGTATCAGGGCTCTTTCACAAAACATGAGAAAACTAGACCGAAGTGACAGAAACCTGACACACTAGGGGGAAAAGTGCAAATTTTGCAAAAATATATTGCTTCTTGTGTGTTTCTTACAACTGTCAAATTGAAATATCCAGGGAGTGGAGTAGCCTAAAAAAAAAATGGCAATTCGGAAATGAAATGTTTCATGAGTGACACTAAAAGGACAATGATCTGTGACGTTTGAAAATGCAAAGTTCAATCATGAAACTCTAAATGGCACAAGCTGGTAAGTCCTTAACAGCCAAAACTGGCCTTGAATTGTATATATAGTTATATTTTATTTTTAATTTATCAAAAATGTAGATAGACGCTAGGCTTTTACAAGATTGCATATGTTGGGATACTGTTAGGGTTCTGTCAGTCAGTTTCGGTTTCTAGTGTTTTGGTCGACAGAACCCTGACACTGCTCTCTCTTCGTGTCTATTTCGTGCGCGCTCTCGTGTCCACGTGCCTTTATTTTGTTTGTGTCGCGCGCAGTTAGTAACCATCTCATCACATCTACTTTGTGAACACATGGACACGATGTCCAGGTTCGTGTCCTGTCAAGCATCTGTCCTGCCTTCTTGTTACCTTGTTTCCCTTGAGTGTTGTCAGCTGTTTCTGATCTGTTTTCTGTCCATTGTGGTTTTGTTGTCTCTCCATGTCTGTTCTACGTTGTGTTCCTCCATGTATTCCATCTCATCTGGTTGGTTTGTGTGTGTTCTTGAAGTGTCTCATTATCTTGTTTTCTTTTGTATGTTTATTTTTTCATATTAAATTCCTTATTCTTTAAATTCCTTATTTCATCTGCATTTTGAGTCCTCGTTAATATTCCATGACAGATACAGAAATTGGCAGACACTTGAAATCTAGAACAACCGAGATGTAGGATTAGCTAGGATTCCTGTTTGTTGAAATTTGAAAAACTCTATAACAAATTATTGTATAGTCAAACATTTTTATTTTTTTATTTGTGCTTCTGGCTTCATTAGAGGTAACATTTTTTCAAAAGACAACCTACAATGTTTCTGCTTTAGTTTTCATTAAAACTAATATAGCCAGATCTTTGACTAGTGTCATGTGTCATGTATGAAGCTTATCTGACTGACATAAAAAGACAAATCACAGCTCATATAGTTTCTATGTGCCATTTAAGGCCAGGTTCAATGGCAAGGTTCTTTATTTGAAACAATGGTTTCATGAAGAAAATGTAACATCAGAACAAGAGTGACGTTGCTTCAGTGCTGGACTGACTAAGCCAGTGGTTCCCAACCTTTTCTCGTTCGAGGCACCCTTTGAAAGCCTTTCAAAAGTTCCCGGCACCCTTATAAGGAAATAGATATTTTAATAGAGAGAGACCTGTTGTTGACGGGGGGGGGGGGGGGGGGGGGGGGGGGGTGAGAGACCTCGCGCGATTGTTGACGGGGGGGGGGGGGGTTATCTCCGCTATATCCGCTATCCCGGTAGTCCCCTCCCTCTCCCGCCAAGAGAGAGTGACGTTAGTGCGATTTTTTTTTTTTTTTCTCCGAAATTTTGGCGGCACCCTCAAAAGATCTCACGGCACCCCTTAGTGCCGCGGCACACCGGTTGGGAACCACTGGACTAAGCATTCGAGCGGAGGTCACATCTAAGACAGCATTCCTTTATTCAGATGAGTGGAGAAGCAGGCTAGGAAGGAGGAATGAAGGAATGCCAGTGAAAGACAAGAGAGGACCAGGATGTTAGTTGTTTTGTGGTTGTGTGTCATCCATGCCATTACTTTTATTGTGCTGTTATTTATTATTAAAATGTTTGTGTTTGCCAGTTCCCTCTTCCTTCTTCCCTCCTCCTACCCTGGATTGACCACCTTTGTAGAAAAGTATGTTGTTCAGGGAAGAAGGAGGTGGGAACCAGCGAACATTTCTCACAGCCCTTGGACTCGTCCTGATAGCCATAATAAAAATACCTTAATCATCACAATATGTTTGATATTATTTAACACATTACACATCGCATTAATCTTGTCACAGAATGAACAGGTGACTCTGTTCTATTACACTCTGATTTGTTACAATAAAGAAATAAAAAAACACTCAAACCAAAACTCCCCCGAGGTGGAAAACATAACTAAACTAAGAAGTAGAGCTTAAAACAAACAAACCGCATGGAACGAGGACTAGGAACAGGGAACAGAACAGAGGCATATTCTTCGTACCTCGCTAACTCGCTCAGCTGGATTAGATTGTTGACGATTTCGCATGATCTTGGATTGTTCAGTTCTTCGACACTCATCGGGACTTGTTGTCATAGTAACAGGTCAGTTGAATTGAACCTGCTCGGGAGCAGGCTTACTTCATGTTAGCAGGATTAGATCATGGCATTATAAGCGGAGGTGAAATGGGAAGTTTGTCGCAGCCATGTCCTCTCCGTTTTTACGAGAGAAAACTGTTGCTGAAGGTGCAATATAATATAATAATAATAATAATAATATATATATATATATATATATATATATATATATATATATATATATATATATATATATATATATCACGTGAGGTTATAATGTATCTAGTTAATTTAGAAACAATTAGTCGTAAACACAAAACATTCCTTCCTGCACCCTCTCTCTCCTCTGCATTTCAAAGGACACCCTCATAAAACAGCCCCCGTCCTCACTCACACATACCTAAGGCCACGTCCACACGATGCCGGCGTGTTCCTTATCCAATCTTTTTTTTTCCTCGTTCAAAAAAAAAATCAGCGTCCACACGATACCACTGAAACCGACTGAATCCGGTGTAGTTTATATGCCAGACCAGTATGGGGCGATGTAATTCTGCCACAGATAATACACTATACACAGAGAAGAAGACTTTGAGCATGCGCTTTGTTGTTGCTGTTCAGTGTTGCCAGATTGCTATTTACCTTTTTATCACGTCCGACCGGGAAAAAATGCATTGGGCTGGTTGATAAAATTTGAGAGAGATGGTTTTTAATGCATAAAATCGCTCAACATTGTCATTATTTATAAGAGTACGCACTTTGGGCTGGTATTCTTTTAAATGGGATGGTTTTAAGCTGTAGCTGCGCTGGAATCTTCAGTCCTATCTGGCAACACTGTTGCTGTTACTGTGATGCAGCCGACACGTGATGTGATGACATCATCGGTAAACAAAAAATATACGGATTGGCCGTCCACACGAGAGATCTATCCACTTTAGGACCCGGCATAAAAAGTGAGCGGATTCAGTCTCCCAAATCGCCGGATGCGTGTGGACGCAACGCCAATCCGATAAGAAATGCATGCGGATGCAGTGATCCGCGTCTCCGTGTGGACGGGGCCTTAAAAACACCCAAGAATCTGCCATGTGCCTAGTAACTAGTAACCTAGTTACTTTCCATTTGTAGATGTGTTGTGTTTTACCTATATGGATGCATGCTTTTTATGATAACCATTTTAGATGTGTTTGATAATTTAGAAGTTTGTAATCAGTAAATACTTGTTTAGAACAATGTCAATCTTTACCCTGCCTTTATTTCAAGAGTTAATGTAGCCGTGATTGGTTTCAAAGTCTTTGTCTCTCAATTTGTAGACCGTCTATGTGTGTTTTGTGGTACTATGATGCATCAAACTCTTTCTTTTTATAAACATGTTAATCAGATGAGACCCCAAAGACAAAGGAAAGAGTCCCGCCTCTTAGTTCCTTCGCTCTGATTGGCTGTCCCGACAAAAGGAGGTGTGTTCTGGAAATTCCTTTAAAAATGCCCGCAGGTCAAGGATCATCCTCTTCTTGCTCTTCTTCTTGCATCTTCTACTCTTCCCCATCTTAAAATGAGGGGGCAACTTTATATATATATATATATATATATATATATATATATATATATATATATATATATATATATATTATATATAAGCTTTACCTCCTTTTAATGTCCATGGAGGCTTCATGTCTTTCTTCAACACTACATGAAACTGAACCTTGGAGTAGAAGGTGTCCCACTTGACCTTCAACTCAGACATGTATTGGAAATTGTTTGCATCAATGATTCTCCACAACTCACCCATTGTCTGAAAGAATATGAATTATTTAATGTTTATTTAAAAGGAATAGTCAACTTGTATGCCTGTAGTTTGTTAGAGGATGTGGGATGTCACTATGTTTTTCATCAGTCTAAATTATTGCTTTAGTGTACTCACATGGTCCAGTTCTTTGAAGCAGGGTTATGCCTGTAAAAAAAAAACCATCAGAGTCCTTCAAAGCATCAGAGTCAATAAAGTTTCTACTGGAACTCAAGGTCTAATAGATGAGTTACAGCAGCTTTGTTTGGCTTCTTTGCTTTGTACATTTCTTGCAAAGTCCTGTAATGTCTTGCCTGGGTTTTTTGGCTGTCAAGGCTATTTTCTGGACCATCAGCTACAATATATACATACAATAAAATTAGAGTATACCACTGAAAAAAATGCACAAAATCATCAATTCAAGAATGAATTCTACATAAAACAAATAAATAAAAAAGGCTAAATTAGGCTAACAGATATTACCAAATATTATGTTATTATTTAATGCAAATACTAGTACATTTTAAAACAAATTTTAATATACTTACATGCCTTATGGTTGCTCTCATTGTCCTGCCGTGGGGTGCTTGATTTTGAAGGTGGTGACAGATTGATTGTTGACACACTGGAATCAGAATCATAGTCACTTGTCACTGAGACAGAAGGTTCTCTGTCCAGATGTGCTCTCTTGGAAGGAGGGTGTTTGGCCTTCACAGGACTTTTACAGGATATTTGAAAGTTGCTTCAGGAGTTTTTTGGCAACAGTGTCCTGTAGAAAAACAGGAAGGAAAAAAAAAAGAATCAAGAAATAGCTTTGAAACATTATTAGAAGCATAGCATTTTATTTGTATATTAACTGAAGTAAATAAAGTCACTCACCCACTCATGCCTTGACCCAGTTGATTTATCTTTTATCATAGGGTAGTATTCCACTAACCGCTTTGCCATGGCAATAACTTTAGTGGGATATTTGTAGAGGCATCTGAAGAGGCTTGTGCAATTGATATCATGTTAGTCATGGTATTACGGATGAGCCAGCAGAAGATCTCCTTTGATAAGGTGACTTCACCCTCTTTTCCAAGACGCTGCTGCTCAAAGAATGAACTACGTGTTGTAGTTCACTGTCAGTGAAGAGAACATATTCTGGGCTGGGTAACTTTAAAAACTTTGAAGTGCTGGGGTCATCTTGTTTTGAACTTTCATGTTCGTCATCTGCTGATGAACCTTGAACTTACTGGAATAGTGTGGAATAGGAACAGGAATAGTGTGCCCCTATACAATAAAATAAAATAAGACAAAGTAATTTATATTTTTATTCAAGAAAGATCACTTGTCTGTGTGCGTTATTCTTTAACCACAGTATCTTACATATAAATCATCTATACTGAAATGATGTCCACTAACAGGTTAAAGATATTCAAAATTCAAGTATTTAATTTAAATTACTTGTTCTTCCTTATGAGACAAAAGTCAAATTCCTTTGTGCTGCAGGAAGTATTCAGGACCAGGAAAGAGATCTCGGATATCCTCTCATGAAAGCGTAGGTAAAATATCTTCCCCAATATTAGCAGCTAAAAACACATGTGAATACATTAGTTTGCATAGCTCAAGTGAATAGAGTCTATACTATAGACTTTGTGTGCTGAAGATTTCAGATATTGATTAAAAACAATTCTAACATGAACCTACCAGAGCAGAAAAAAAACGTCTCAGGTTACGTATGTAACCATAGTTCCCTGAAGAGGGAACGAGACGCTGCGTCGAACGCTTGGGGGAATCCTTGTATGCTGTCCGCGCGAAGCACAATATGTAAACTTCTGGCGCGCGCGCGTGTGTGAGTGACAGACGCAGATCGGTGACGTCACGAACCAGTTGATAAAAGAGCGCCGGAACCCGGAAGCGGCAGCTTAGAGTTTGTCTGAAGCAAGCCCGGAAGGCGCGAGGAGCTGAGGCCAAAGACGCAGCATCTCGTTCCCTCTTCAGGGAACTATGGTTACATAAGTAACCTGAGACGTTCCCTTTCAAGGGAACTTGCGCTGCGTTGAACGCTTGGGGAACGATATACCAACGCCACCTCAGTGACGAAGGCCGCCGAGTGTCTCGTAGCTCACTACGAGAGGACCCGTGTTCCCGGAGCGGAGTTGAGGTCAAGCTGGTAAAACCTCAGAAAAGTATGCGGGGAAGACCACCCCGCCGCATCACAAACATCAGATAACGACACACCTGATATAAGGGCCTTAGAGGCAGCCACGCTCCTAGTAGAGTGGGCCCGGACCCTCAGAGGCGAGGAGGATCCGGCCGACTCGTAAGCCAGGGTGATAGCCTCAACTATCCACCTGCTTAAAGTAGATTTGGATGCAGGGGCCCCCTTGGGGGTCCCAAAGCAAACAAACAACTGGTCAGACATACGCCAAGGGGCAGACCTATGGACATAAGTGTCCAGTGCTCGCACTGGACAGACCTTGTTTTTAAATTCCTGGTCCTGGTCACCGAAGGGGGGAGGGCAGAAGGCCTGCAGTACTATAGACCTGGCCACATGAGTGGGCACTTTGGGCACATAGCCTGGCCTGGAATGGAGGAAGGCTTTCACCATCCCAGGCGCAAACTAAAGGCAAGAGGGAGCTACAGAAAGCGCCTGTAGATCCCCAATTCTCTTTAGCGATGTTATAGCTAACAAGAATAAGGTTTTTAAAGTGAGGAACTTTAGGGGAACCTCATCCAAAGGTTCAAAGGGTGCCTGGGACAACCCCTGGAGTACCAGGGATAAGTCCCAGGCAGGAACCCTGGTCTGGACTGCAGGCCTCAGCCTAATGGTACCACGGAGGAAGCGTGTGACGAGGGGGTCCCTGCCAATGGACACGCCACCCAGAGGTACGTGGTAAGCCGCAATGGCAGCCACGTAAACCTTCAGGGTCGACGGGGACAACCCTGCAGCGAATCTATCTTGCAGGAACTCTAGCACTTTGCCACTGTGACAGGTAACTGGGTTCACCTGCTTCTCGCTACACCAAGAAGTGAAAAGTCTCCACTTCAGGGCGTACAGCTTCCTCGTGGAGGGAGCTCTGGAGTGGAGGATGGTCTCAACAACCTCGGTCGAGAGACCAGAATCTATGAGCTGGGCCCCCTCAGAGGCCAAGCCCACAGTTTCCAAAGTTCTGGGCAGGGGTGAAGAATCGAGCCCGCTGCCTGAGACAGGAGGTCCACTCGAACTGGGATGTCCCAGGGGACCCCGTCCAGCAGGGAAACAAGATCCGCAAACCACACTCTGCCCGGCCAACGTGGAGCAACCAGTGTGAGACGGACCTTGTCCCGGCGAACTCTCTCCAGAACTCCCGGGAGCAGAGCAATCGGGGGAAAAGCGTACAGACATAGCCTCGGCCATGTCTGGACCATGGCATCCAGCCCGAGCGGGGCTGGATGCAGAAGTGAATACCACAGAGGGCAATGCGTTGATTCCTCGGACGCGAACAGATCTACTTGTGCCCGGCCGAATCTGAACCAAATCTGCTCCACCACCTCTGGGTGGAGCCTCCATTCCCCGGGCCTCGGCCCCTGTCTCGACAGGAAGTCTGCTCCCACATACTGGGTCCCAGGGATGTGAACTGCCCGTAGATGGAGCAGTCTCCCTTGGGACCAGAGGAGGATCTGCCGCGCCAGTTTGTATAGTGGTCGCGAATGTAGACCCCCCTGACGATTTATATAGGAGACCACAGTGGTGCTGTCGGTCTGAACAACCACATAATGGCCCCTGAGGTCTGGGAGGAACTCTTGAAGCGCCCTCCAAACAGCCATCATCTCCAGCAGTTTTATGTGCCAGGACAAGTGGTGTTTGTGCCACAAACCCTGGGCAGAGCGATCCCTCAGGACCGCTCCCCAACCTGTGAGGGAAGCATCCGTCGATAGCATGACGCGTCGACAAGGAGCTCCCAACGCAGGTCCTTGAGACAGAAACCAGGGTTTCTTCCACATATCCAAGGCACGTAGGCATCACCGCGTGACCTTGATAGTGCGGAAAGGGTTGCCCCTCGGGGAAAACCCTCTGGTTCTGAGCCACCACTGTAATGGCCTCATGTGTAGCAGCCCGAACGGGATGACGCTGGAAGCTGCTGCCATGAGGCCCAGCACTCGTTGAAAGTGTTTTACAGTGATGGACTGGCCTATTTTGACTTTCTTCACGGTTGACAGAATCGAATCGATGCGGGCGGGGGATAGCCGCGCCGTCATTGAAACCGAGTCCCATATCACGCCTAGGAAGGTGGTTCTCTGAAGAGGAGAAAGCACACTCTTCTTTGCGTTCAACCTCAACCCCAGCACTCTCATGTGTGCGAGAACAACATCTCGATGCTGAACTGCTAACTGCGGCGACTGGGCAAGAATCAGCCAGTCGTCGATGTAATTCAAAACTCTTATGCCTTGGAGGCGCAACGGGGTTAGCGCTGCGTCCATGCATTTCGTGAAAGTGCGGGGTGATAAAGCCAGGCCGAATGGAAGTACTTGATATTGGTACGCCTTCCCCCCAAAGGCGAACCTGAGGTACTTCCTGTGCTGTGGAAGGATGGAAATATGAAAATATGCGTCCTTCAGATCGATAGTGACGAACCAGTCCTCGGACCTGATCTGTGCCACTATTTGTTTCAAAGTCAGCATCTTGAAATTTAGCTTCATGACCGAGCGATTCAGAAGGCGCAAATCCAGGATGGGCCGCAGTCCTCCATCCTTCTTTGGAACGAGGAAGTAACGGCTGTAAAAGCCTGACTCCCTGTTTGAGAGGGGTACATGTTCTATGGCCCCTTTCCTCAGTAGAGAATCTACCTCCTGCTCCATTACCAGAGTCTGCTCGGGGTCCACCACCGTGGGTAGAACCCCATTGAACCTGGGCGGGCGAGACCCGAACTGGATCGAATACCCTTTCTTTATAATTCGCAGGACCCACTGAGAAACCTCTGGAAGACATGTCCATGCCGGCAGAAATTCTACTAGGGGAACCAGCCTCTCGAGGCTGGTCTCTGGTGCCTGTGTAGCACACCCGCCAGGGCCCGGTTTTCTGGGGAACACGTGGAGTGAATGCTCTAGGACCCTCCTTGGAGGGGCGACCTCCTCAGTGCAACCGGTGTAACGGGCGGCAACTGAGGAGGGTCGCCTCCAAGCGGCCCGACGCGTCTGGCATCAGGACCTCTTCGAGGTAGCCTTCTTGGCGAGGATGACAGTCCTCAGATCCGTCCTCCTGCCCGAAGGCTGAGGCTGGGAGCGCCTGCCCGACCCCCCGGTTTTCTGGGGAGGTTGGCGGGTTGAGACGCTCTGCCTTTGAGAGGCCCGCTGCACATATGAGGAGGCTGAGGGCGGCGAGGCAGGAGTACATTGAACGCCACCTGCTGCTTTGCCACCTCCTGGTACTTCTCGACGACCGTTTTTACCGAATCGCCGAAAAGCCCAGAAGGCGACAGAGGGGCGTCCAACATAAAAATTTTCTCCTTGTCTTTCAGAGACGTCAGATTTAACCACAGGTGCCTCTCCGTGGCCACACAGGCTGCCATGGAACAACCAATAGAGGCGGCCGTCTCCCTGGTGGCCCGGAGGGACAGATCTGTGGCTTTACGTAGCTCAGCCACAGCCTGTGGACCAATGCCTCCGCCCTCATCGAGGTCCCCCAACAATTCTGCTTGGTAAGCCTGAAGCAGGGCGGTGGTGTGAAGACACGCCGCTGCCTGGCTAGCTGCAGAATATGCTCTGCCCACATGAGCTGATGTAACTCGCATAGGTTTAGTGGGAAGCACCGGGACTTTAAGCGATGACACCGAGGGCGGAGAGAGGTGGCTCGCAAGCGCCTCCTCCACCTTCGGCATCGCGCCATAACCATACTCTCGTGCACCAACCAGAGTGGCATACATATTGTTTTGTGGCGTAAACACTCTGGAGGTGGCTGGCCTCTTCCAGGATCTAGACACCTCAGTGTGCAGATCCGGGAAAAAAGGCAGGTCCCGGTCGAGAGGGAGGGACCCGCGCTGGCAGAAATCGTTCATCCAACTTGCTTCTTTTTGGACGAACGACAGTGCTTTCCGCTGGCCACTCAATACTTAACGTGGCCACAGCGCGAGTCACCACCTCGAGCAATTCCTCATAAGCTGGGGAGGAGGTTGGCGAATCCTCACTCTCCACGTCGACATTAGCAACGTCTAACTCCTCAGAGCTAGACAATTGCAGTGCCGGTGCTTCAGCTTGGTCGGAAGTAACCGCCCTCGAGCGTGCTTCCGAAACCATGCATGAAACACTGGATCCACCGGGTAAGGGTTGAGATAGGGGAGCGCCCGTCTCAGACCCCGCCGTCAGGTCCATTTGCGAACCCCAAGACCTAGATCGCCGCAGAGCCTCAGCTGCTGCGGGACCCGAGCCCTGGGGAACGCGAGCCTGGTCGGTCTCAGAATCAAAAACCGCCAGGCGTGAGCGGAGCACCTGCAGCGGTAGTTGGCTGCAGTGATCACAGTCAGCGCTCACGAGCGCTGACCTAGCATGCTCCGCTCCCAGACACATTACACATAACAAGTGCTCATCTCCCCCCGAGAGGAAACGAGGGCAAGATATATATAGATATATATGGGAGATCCCTGATTTTTTAAACTAGATCTGGGTTTTTCTCTCAAAATAACCAGCACACTCAACACACTCTCACACTGTGCTTGCGAAGACAAACAAAGCTGCCGCTTCCGGGTTCCGGCGCTCTTTTATCAACTGGTTCGTGACGTCACCGATCTGCGTCTGTCACTCACACACGCGCGCGCGCCGGAAGTTTACATATTGTGCTTCGCGCGGACAGCATACAAGGATTCCCCGAAGCGTTCGACGCAGCGCGAGTTCCCTTGAAAGGGAACAAGAGATATTTCAAAGATATTTCTTAGATTTCATTTTTTGCAGTGCATAAAGTTCACTATATTCTTCTCCCACTTCACTGGCCACTTACTGTCATGTATATCAGGAGCACTGAATGAACCGACGTGCTGTAAATATGACAGATCTATTCTCTAAGCTGCGGCGCAAACTATGATGGTGGCGCACATTCACCTCCACATACTTCAGAATCGAAATATCAGGTAGTTGATGACATAGCCAGCAAATTTGTGAATATTTTGTATAGCTCTAACATAACGGTCTCCTTAAAAAAAACTCACGCTGGTGGTCAGCAAGAATATTTTAAAATTACATGCGAAAGGGAAAAAAGAATTGGAGGTCTGCATGCTTTATTGGAAACCCATTTGGTTTTGGAGTTTGAAACTGGCATGGTGAAGGTTTTCCTCCACCCTAGGCCAGACTAATTCCATTCTTACGGTCACCACTAATGTAGACAAACATGTTGTGCCACAGGCCTTTTGTCCTCGCCCTTTCAGGGACTCAGGCCGGGAACATCAGAATCTGCTCTGCAGGCGATAGATGCATATGTCCACATGTCCACAGTAGCATAAATCCGAATTGCTGTTTGTATGCTTTGTACCCCTGAAAAGGGGTCCTAATTGTCTAAACAGAGAATGAGAAAGTGGATGGTTTTGGTTATATCACTAACTTATGAGTCAGCCAGGTTACCTACCCCTTTGAATTCAATTTGAGCCCACTAAACAAGGAATATAACTGCCTCAAAAGCACTCTTGTCAGGAGTCTTCACACCAAATATAAACTTGTCACTATGGTGGCATTGGCACTAGCGTGCCCTACAGTGTCTTTGATGCAGAGCACTTGAAATGGAATGACTGAAGAGGGAACAAGTCACTGTGTCACCCTGCAATGTCTCCTGTGTGCCTTTCAGCAACTACTTCAGCCACTACGAAGCCGCAGCTGCTCTGTTTGGCACGCCTTTTTTAGTTTTCTGGTTCGTCACCCGCCTCTAACGTTCTTTCACACCATTAGTACGATTTCACCTGTGCTTCCTAACGCAATCATGCAGAGTGTTCCCACAGCGCCTTCGATGCAGCATCTTGTTCTCTCTTCAGGGAACCAAGGTTTTGAGAACCAAGGTCTCAAACCAAGACATTTTACACAGCTTCCGCATTTCTCCCACATTAATATCCGTTTCCTGTGTTTTCCTGAAATATTATGCATAAAAAAATTCCAACATGCGTTTACAGTTGGGTAGACTTTCATGAATGCATTTTTATTCTTTACAGGTGCTGACATAAGATGAATGAATCTTTTATAATCTACTACTATGTCGTATGAGCCATAGAAAAAAACAATTGTAGAGATGTAAATGTCTTTAAAAACAGTGTATTCCATTTCTTCTTTCCTCATGATTGAATTACACATTTATAATATTATACAATTATACAGAATTCACAGAAAACAGAAAGCCTAAGACTAATTTGTTATTATATATGAATCATAATGGCGTGGATCTAAGTGGTATATGAAAGCACTCAATGCAAATCATAGTAATTAGATTCCAAACTATTAATTTTGTTCTTCTAGCCCTCCCACACTGCTAAAAGTGAAATCTTAAGAACTGAAACACGTTGTACACAAGAGCAAGCTTAATTGCATGCATTGTGGTCTGAGTGCATACAAAATACAACAAATTTTTCACATCAGTTTGATTGTCAAGTAATTCTATTGTAATTGTGTTTGTCAGATTTGGTAATACTGATCAAAAAATGTAGTTCCTTCTACAGGATTTAGAGTCATTTATTTAGAGTTTAAAGTTTACAGGATTTAGAGTTTCTTACAGGTCTTGAGTCATTACTATCCAAAGCTTGGATACTATCCAAAGCTACCTTCCAAAGCTTTCAATGACTCAACATCAAGGCATTATAATCCTTTTAACTTTAGAAAACTGTTCCAAATTATTAGTAATTCCTTCTGAAGGATTTGCTAATACTTGAGTCAGTGGGTTACCACGGTCTTCACTTTAGTATTAATTATACATTATTCGCATTTATTATGCACCTGTACATAGTTGTTAATAATTCTTCAGGGTGGTACAGAAAAAAAAGATTGATCATAAATAATTGATTAGATAATAGTGAACTATCACATTCACTGTGCATTACTACTTTATCAGTTTTTTGTTAGTTACTAAAAGTTGAATGTTAGTATTGAATGTCGAGATATTGCGTTACTCATTTGTTCCTGTAAAGTATTCATTGAGGCAATAGTATCTAAAATGTTATGCAGTTTTAAGTGTTTTTTTTTTTTTTTTCAGTTGAAAAGTGACAGATTTTCAGCCAAATTTGACTTCTTTCTTTTTAAACCATTAATTTTATTCAGACAATTAAACAAAAAAAAATATTGGCGCTAAATCAATTAAACTGAATTCTCTAGATTCATTAAATTAGTGAACACAATGTTTTAATTATATTGTTACTCTTATTTCATGTTTTGTTAGCCCTTCTTGTCTGAGTTAGAAGGAATTTGTTGTCATGGTGTCTAATTGGTTTGATTATGTTCAGGTGTTCATGTTTAGCTCCCTCATTTCCTGTGTGTATATAGTCTGCCTGTTTAGTTCATTCCTTTGTCGGTTATTGTTTAATGTTACACGTTCCTGAGTGCTACCATTAAAGGGGATTTATGTTTATCATCCGTTCTTGTCAGTTTCCTTCCGAGTTCCCTTGACAGAATAACCGACCAAGGCTAAGTCGCCTACAAAGACTTTTTTTTTTTCAATGGATCTACTCTATCCCCGGTCCGGACAGCAGAAGCCGGCTGCCACGTCTTGGCTCCCGAGCGCCGCGTCCACGCCATGGATCCCAGGCGCCGCGTCCACGCAATGGATCCCGGGCGCCGCCGCCGCGTCCGCGCCATGGATCCCGAGCGCCGCGTCCACGCCATGGATACCGAGCGCCGCGTCCACGCCATGGATCCCGGGCGCCGCGTCCACGCCATGGATCCCGGGCGCCGCGGCCACGTCATCCAGACAGCGGAAGTCCGCTGATGAGTCCACCCCAGAGTCTGAAAGTGAAACTAACCTGAATCAATGGCCAACGGATTCGACTCCCACCCATATCCCCACCCCCATCTCTTCGTTCTCCTCGCCGGTTCCGTCCGGGAAAATGGATATTCCGGTTCCGTCCGGAAATCTTGAGCCTATGGTCCTGTCTGACTCCCTGATCCCGTCTTCCCCGCTGGTCATGGCCAGCCCCCTGGATCCGTCGACTCCAATGGTGTCATTGAAACCCTCAGCTCTGCCCTCACCGCCGGCTCTGTGCAGTTCGTCAGCTCCGCCTCAGGCTTCAATTCCACCAGCTCAGCGTGAGACCGAGTCCCCGGCTGCACATAGGACCTCCAGTCCCAGGTCCCCATCTCGACCCATCAGCCCATCGACCTCGCTTCGGCTCTGCATGTCCTCGTCGCCTCCGTGGACCGTCTGCCCTGTGTCTCTGCTGGATTCGCTCGTCTCTCCAAGTCGGCCTCCGACGATCGTCACTCAGCCTCCACCACGGACTTCCGGGATTTCAGCGATGCCGAAACCCTCCACCCCTACGGTGTCATCGGGCTCCTCCCTTTCTCCGACCTCCCTGTCATCCTCACTCACCACAGCGTCGTCCAGGTCATCCGAATCCCCGTCATCATTTCAGCCCCGCGACCCTGCAGCTCTGCCTCGGGCTTCAAGGCCGTCGAAGGTACCCTGGTCTATCGGCCTCTCTGCTTCGCCGGTCCATCAACACAGCTTGGTTCCACCCCCGTCGATTGGCTCCCGTGTTCCGCCCAAAGCTCCACCCTGGCTCCTCCCACCGGCGGCACCACCATGGGGATTTTCCGTGACTCCTGGTAGTCCTTATCGACTTCCAGCGCTACGCCCACCTCCGAATCCTCCTCACTCAGTTGGACATTTAATCGGTGCGAGGACGCACCTTGCCGAGGGGGGGTGTAATGTTACACTTTCATGTTTTGCTAGCCCTTCTTGTCTGAGTTAGAAGGCATTTGTTGTCATGGTGTCTAATTGGTTTGATTATGTTCAGGTGTTCATGTTTAGCTCCCTCATTTCCTGTGTGTTTAAAGTCTGCCTGTTTAGTTCATTCCTTTGTCGGTTATTGTTTAATGTTACACGTTCCTGAGTGCTACCATTAAACGGGATTTATGTTTATCATCCGTTCTTGTCAGTTTCCTTCCGAGTTCCCGTGACATATATGGTATTTAACACCCTTCTCTGAGATTTATTCTCTGCCGAGTTGTTCCTGAACAGGTTTGTACATCATTGGATGAAGTTCAGGATAGGTCTGAGGATAGGTCTGAGCCAGTGCTCACCTCTTTTTAATAATACAACTTTTAGGTTCAGATTCAATTACAACCCACAGCCAATTAATCTAATAGGTTCTATAAAACTGTCACATTTTTACACAGAGGTACTCACAGGCAGAAATCCAATCGCATGTCTTTATTAAGAGTGGTCGTACAGGCAGATGGTCAGGACAAACAGAGAGCATACGTAAACGGTAATTCAGGCGGGGATCACAAAGGCGGGCAGATAGAAACAAAATTGTTGTTCAGGCAGGTAGTCAAAACAGGCAGATAACAATCACGAGCAATAATCCAAACACAGTTCGGGGTCAACAGATAGAAACAGGTAACAGCTAAACAAGTCAGGACTATCACCACTCAGCATGATCGCACAGCAAATCGAGACTTCACAATAGTCAAAGTTTGTGAGTCTTTTATAATTCATGTAATGGGTTGCAGGTGGTGTGATAATCAGTCCAATGAACAGCATCATGGGAAATGTACTGCGTGTGTGTGTCAGTATACATGTGAGCTCCCTCCGGTGGCCAGAGAAGGGAGTGCAGAGTTCGTATTCATAACACACATCATATACCATAAGCACACTCAAGGAGCCATGGTTTCAGATCCTGAATATTCATATTTGTATAGACTACACAATATGCCGTTATATATTTGTATAATGTTTGCATATGTATAATTATATAAACAGAATATATATATATATGTGTATATGTGTATATGTGTGTGTGTTTAATTATTGTATTTTTTTATATTTTTGGAATTCGTTTTACAACAAAATTTTGACAGGATGAAGAAGATGAAGAGTTCAAAGGGCTTCAATAAACAAAAGGTTTATTTAATGAAAACAAGCTTTGGTACTTTGGTACAAAATACCCTGTATCTGCAATCACAAACAAACAAACAAAACCGACAAACACAGTTAAACACAGTTGTCCACTTATGAGTTTCAGGAAACTAATTATTTCTAATCTAATTGTTACTTGCCATTTATTTGTAATTATTTGTGAAATTTACAAGCTATTTTTGAGTTATGGTTTGAAAGTAAATACTACAAATGTTTTTTAGTATACTGAGAATTAAACCCTTATGGAACTTGTAGAGTATTTGGTATTAGAATTGTATTGCTTAGATGCTGTTCCAAAGGCCTCTACACAATAAAACATTGACATGAACATGACAATTTTAGATTTAAATTTCCTAACTGAGTGACACTATTGTCAACAGAAGAAACCTGCTGTAATGGAGTCACTGTGGTCCTTGGTGTCACAATTTTGTTGTGTCTCTTCACTTCCTGTTCCCTTCCTTGTACTTCCTGTGTCGTTTCCTTCACCTGCCGTGTAAATCACTTTCTTTCAAATATGTTGCATAATAATCCATCAACTCCCCAAAATCACATTATTTGTCAGGTTATAAAAAGAAAATTCCAAAGTTATTTTATTTATTTATTTTTACAATTAAGGATAAGAGCCGGATCTGTTTAACCCACCTTTGCTGCCTTATACACCAGATTGTTAATTTACTATGAGACACCATACAAAAGGTTTTAAATTAATAATTAAATAGTGCAATATTTTGCACTATTAATGAAGACATTGAGACTTATACCTTATACAAATGTTGAGTGATAGGTACTAAAGATCAGTTATTTTCCCTCTATCCATCCACATCCTCTTAATAAATCATGTAAAATGATTGTTAGGCTGCATAATTTAGGTCAGCCGGAACCGGGAACATTCCCATAACATCTGATGGACTCGATACATCAGAAGAAGAATGGCATCTATGTCTCTGTTCATTCCGAGGTCACTGTGGTCAGCCGGATCCGGGCCGCATCCAGATCAGATGAAGGACCTGCACCTGGACACGAGCACAGCACTACACTGAAGTGTCTGCGGAGATCGTGACTCTACTAAACCCTCCCCTGTGTAGACCATGAACCCATCTCCAATCAGACCTAATTAGAATTAATATTAGACTTGAATTAATCAATATAATAATCAAACTATCAATCAATCAAATCAATCAGTAATCAAAACTTAATATTCATCAATAGTATTAATTTGCCTGCTTATTTAAGGCTGCTGTTCAGCCAAACAAACTTTGTTTATAATGTTTTCATGTGACCACTGTAAAGCTGCTTTGAAACAATCTGTATTGTAAAAAGCGCTATATAAGTAAAGGTGACTTGACTTGACTTAATACATTTACATTTATTAATTTAGCAGACACTTTTATCCAAAGCGACTACAACTTGAGCAATACAGAAAGCAGTTCAAAAAGGACACAAGAGTGCTCACAATACAAAATTCCGAACATTGTTTGAAGTAGTATAGGCATGTAGAATGGAGGGACTGAAGGACAGTGAAGGCAAGGAAGGAAAAGTATTTTTTGAGGTGTGGGATTTGTATGTTATGTTAGGTGGTTACATAAGAGATGAGTATCCAGCTGTCTTTAGAACATTGACAGGGATTCTGCATTATGGATGAAGGCAAGCAAATTATTCCACCAGCAAGGAACGGTGCACAAAAATGTTCTTGAGATTGATTTTGTGTGTCACCGTGAGTCATCGATCATTAATCGATTGTAGGTTTCTGGAAGTTGTATAGATTTGTAGAGTGAGTGGAAGGAGGAGGGTGATGAGCCTGTGTAAGCTCTGTAAGCAAGAGCGTAATGCTTTGAATTTGATGTGAGCCGCAAGTGGTAGCAACTGCAGAGAGATAAGGAGAAGTATGACTTGGGAATGAAAAGCAGACAAGCCGCAGTCAAGTCAAGTCAATTCACCTTTACTTAGCCTATATAGCGCTTTTTACAATAAAGCTGTAAAGCTGTTTCAAAGCAGCTTTACAGTGGTCACATGAAAACATTTGTCATGAGCCTGAGGAGACTGGATTCAAGTGCGAAATGTATTTATTGAAGGTGATGAATAAACAGAGAAATGTCCAGGAACTGACGGCGCAGAGACTCAATGGGCTGTAGATGGTGACGTGAAGCGGTGACATCCAAGTGCGCGGCGTGGAGGTGAAACAAGGGACACGGGAACCAGGAACACACAACGACACGCAGACGGCAGACACTGGAACAGGCGAACACGGACACTGGAAGCGGGGAAAACCGAGGACACCAAGGAAACACTCTGCTGAACAACGACTCGACACAGTGGTGAGGGAAGAGGTGAACTAAATAGGCAGAGGGAGATGGGATTCAGGTGTGTGCGATGATGGTGGCGGTGATCAGTGACCACGCCTCCCACATTCATCTCACAATCATACACAGTCAATCCTAAGAGACAATGAATTCGCAAACCGTGACAGTACCCCCCCCCTTAGGAGCGTCTCTCGACGCTCCCAGAGGCACTTACCTGTCGATTGTAATCATCGATGAGGGAGTGATCCAATATGTCTCTGGCAGGTACCCAACTTCTCTCCTCCGGGCCGTAACCTTCCCAGTCCACCAAGTACTGAAATCCGCGTCCCCTCCTCCTTGAATCCAGAATACGGTTTACCGAATAAGTAGGTTCCCCGTCTACGAGACGCGGCGGTGGAGGAACCGGGGTGGGCGGATTAATGCGAGAACGAAAAACGGGCTTAATTTTGGAAACATGAAAGGCGGCATGAATCCTCCCGTACGCGGGAGGTAGTTTGAGGCGGACTGTCACCGGACTAATGATCTTGGTGACAGGGAACGGGCCAATGAATTTGGGAGCCAGTTTATTACACACGGAGCGGAGAGGAATATCTTTGGAGGAAAGCCACACTTTTTGACCCACGACGTAGACGGGAGGCTTCGACCGGTGGCGATCGGCCTGGGCCTTGGTGCGCGCCCCCACTTGTAGCAGAGTCTCGCGGGCTCTACTCCAAGTGCGACGGCACCTCTGGATGAATGCGTGAGCGGAGGGGACCGCGACTTCGGATTCCAGACTGGGAAAAACAGGTGGCTGGTACCCTAGACTACACTCAAACGGCGAAAGGCCCGTGGATGATGCTGGTAACGAGTTATGTGCGTACTCAACCCACGGGAGTTGTTGGCTCCAGGAAGACGGATTCTGTGACACCGTACACCGTAAACATCTCTCAAGGTCTTGGTTAGCTCGTTCGGTCTGGCCGTTGCTCTGGGGATGGAAACCCGAAGACAGGCTTACAGTCGCCCCCAGTAACTTACAAAACTCTTTCCAGAATTTGGATATAAATTGGGGCCCTCTGTCAGAGACCACGTCTGTCGGGAGGCCATGAATACGAAAGACGTGTTCAATGACAGATGCCGCTGTCTCCTTAGCGGATGGTAATTTGGGTAAGGGTATGAAATGTGCTGCCTTCGAGAACCGGTCCACTACGGTTAAAACAACCGTGTTCCCCTGGGAGGGTGGGAGGGCGGTTACAAAATCTAGCGCGATGTGGGACCAGGGTCTCGAAGGCACTGACAGCGGCTGAAGCAACCCATCTGGTGAACGATTGGAAGTCTTACCCTGGGCACAGTCGGAACAAGCCAAAACAAAATCTCGGATGTCACAGGCCATCTTAGGCCACCAGAATCGTTGTTTAACTAAGAAGTTAGTGCGACTGATTCCTGGATGACAAGCTATTTTGGAACAGTGACCCCATCGGATGACCTCGGATCTGACTTCCTCCGGCACAAATAATCGACCCGGCGGACCCCCGGGCGGAGGCGTTACCCCTTCTAAGGCCGATTTGACCTTCGCTTCGATCTCCCACACGAGTGAAGAAACAATGAGTCTCTCAGGAAAAATACACTCGGGAGTAGACGGGCGCTCGGAAAAATCAAAAATGCGTGATAAGGCATCGGGCTTGATGTTTTTGGACCCCGGCCTGTAAGATAACAAAAAATCAAAACGTCCGAAAAAAAGGGCCCACCGCGCCTGCCTGGAGTTGAGTCTTTTGGCGGTTCTGATGTACTCTAAGTTCTTGTGATCGGTCCAAACTAGAAAGGGCACCCCTGACCCCTCTAACCAGTGACGCCACTCCTCCAACGCTAGCTTGACTGCCAACAACTCTCGGTTACCAATATCATAATTACGCTCGGCTGGGGACAGACGATGGGAAAAAAACGCGCAAGGGTGCATCTTATCGTCTGAGGGAGAGCGCTGGGAGAGAACCGCACCTACCCCCACCTCTGAAGCGTCGACCTCCACCACAAACTGACGTGTGGGATCAGGGGCGATCAGAATGGGAGCCGAAACGAAGCGGCTCTTAAGTTTGGAGAACGCCGCTTCGGCGGCGTTGCACCACCTGAACGTAGTTCTGGGGGAGGTCAAGGCTGTCAGAGGAGCGGCTAGCTGGCTGAAGTTGCGGATGAAACGTCGGTAGAAGTTGGCGAACCCCAGGAATCTCAACAGGGCCTTGCGAGAGTCCGGGGTTGGCCACTCTACCACAGCCTTAACCTTGTCGGGATCCATGCACACTCCCTCCGACGAGATGATATACCCTAGAAAAGGAACAGACTGTGCATGAAAAACGCATTTCTCCGCCTTGACAAAAAGACCATTCTGTAGTAACCTTTGGAGCACTCGCCGGACGTGTTGAACATGTTCCTGGAGAGACGAGGAAAAAATCAGTATGTCATCCAGGTAAACATACGTGAACTGGTCTATCATGTCTCTCAACACGTCATTGACGAGTGCTTGGAAGACAGCTGGGGAGTTGGACAGCCCAAACGGCATGACCAAGTATTCAAAGTGTCCCCTGGGGGTATTAAATGCTGTCTTCCATTCATCCCCCTCTCTTATGCGGACCAAATGATAAGCATTCCTTAAATCCAATTTTGTGAAGATTGATGCTCCCTGCAACCTCTCGAAGGCTGAAGACATTAGCGGTAGAGGATAGGTATTCTTTACCGTGATGTTGTTCAACCCTCGGTAGTCAATACAAGGTCGCAGAGACCCATCCTTCTTCCCCACAAAAAAGAATCCCGCCCCCGCTGGAGAAGAAGAGGGGCGGATGAACCCGGTAGCCAAAGAATCAGAAATATATTTCTCCATGGCCTCCCTCTCCGGAATGGAAAGAGAGTATAACTTGCCCTTAGGCGGAGACATACCTGGCAGAATATCTATCGCACAGTCGTAGGGACGGTGCGGAGGAAGAGAAGCAGCCCGAGACTTACTGAACACTTCCTTCAGGTCGAGGTACTCCGAGGGCACGTTAGACAAATTCATCGGCTCCTCCTGCAACACAGAACTAGACACAGACGAACGTGCAGACACGAGACAAGAGGCATGACACTGATCACTCCAGTTAAGAATGCTATTGTGTCCCCAGTCAACCCTGGGGTTATGCTTGATTAGCCAGGGATGACCGAGGACGATGGGAACAGAGGGACAGTCCGTGATAAAAAAGTCTATGGTCTCTCTGTGGTTACCTGCTGTGATCAGTGTGAGTGGAATGGTTCTGAGAGCAATGTCCGGAAGGCTTTGGCCGCCCAAGGCGTTGACGGCAATGGAATGGGTGAGGTGCTCAGTGTTGATCCTGTGTTGACGTGCGAAGGAATGATCCATGAGATTGCCCTCAGCCCCGGAGTCCAGTAGTGCATAACAGTGACGAGATTCGTTGGCCCATTGAAGTCTTACCGGGAGGAGAGTCGAAGAGGAGGTCCGGTTCATGGTGACTGCGCCCGTCAGTAGCCCCCTCCTTACTGGCGGGCGCGTGCTTTTACCGGACACTGGAGGATGAAATGCCCCTCGCCGGCACAGTAAATACACAAACCTAGGGCTCGGCGGCGTTCTCTCTCCTCCCGGGAAAGCCGAGCTCGACCAACCTGCATGGGCTCATGATCGGACGAGGAACTGACCGTGCCGGGATGTTGTGGTGGGACTACCGAGGGGGACCCTGGACCTACCGCTGGGGTGGAGCGGAACTTACTGCGCTCCAAACGAGCGTCTACTCGAAGCGCCAGCTCGATGAGACCATTGAGTTGTGGGGGTAGATCCAGGGCGTATATCTCTCGTTGGACACGGTCAGCCAGCCCATGCAGGAACCTGTCCCACTGCGCCTCCTCGTTCCACTTGCAGTCGGCCGCGAGCGTACGGAATTCGATGGCGTAGTCGGAGACCGACCGATCTCCCTGTTTGAGATCGGATAACCTGCGTGCTGCCTCGCGGCCGACTGCCGACCGGTCGAAAACTCTCTTCATCTCCTCCGCGAAGGCCTGGAACGAGGAGCAGCACGGGTCTTGATTCTCCCACACCGCCGTACCCCATTTGGCTGCCCGCCCCGAGAGTAACGTAATGACCAGGGCCACCTTGGCTTGCTCGGTGGAGTATGTTTGAGGTTGCAATGAAAAGAAGACTGAACACTTAGTGATAAAAGATCTGCAAAAATCCGGTTCCCCGGCATAACGTTCAGGTGGTGGTAAATGTGGTTCTGACTGACCTGTGGGGCGGCTGATGGGGGGAGGGGCCGGCGGTGTGGCTGGCGCAGCGGGAACAGGCAGCTGTTGGAATTTGCTGGCGAGCTCGGACATCTGCGCCGCCAGTGTAGAAACGGCGCGCCCGGTGGCCAACATCTGCTCCTCCTGCCTGTCCAGGCGCGCCATGTTGTTAGCAACAAACTCTTGCCAGTTGGGTGCATTCGCTGAATCCATCGTGGGGTCGAGTCGTTCTGTCATGAGCCTGAGGAGACTGGATTCAAGTGCGAAATGTATTTATTGAAGGTGATGAATAAACAGAGAAATGTCCAGGAACTGACGGCGCAGAGACTCAATGGGCTGTAGATGGTGACGTGAAGCGGTGACATCCAAGTGCGCGGCGTGGAGGTGAAACAAGGGACACGGGAACCAGGAACACACAACGACACGCAGACGGCAGACACTGGAACAGGCGAACACGGACACTGGAAGCGGGGAAAACCGAGGACACCAAGGAAACACTCTGCTGAACAACGACTCGACACAGTGGTGAGGGAAGAGGTGAACTAAATAGGCAGAGGGAGATGGGATTCAGGTGTGTGCGATGATGGTGGCGGTGATCAGTGACCACGCCTCCCACATTCATCTCACAATCATACACAGTCAATCCTAAGAGACAATGAATTCGCAAACCGTGACAACATTATTAAAAAAATTTGTTTGGCTGAACGGCAGCCTTAAAAGAGCAGGTGAATTAATACATTGATCAGCGTAGATGCCATTCTTCTTCTGATGTACTGAGTACATCATATGTTATGGGAATGTTCCCGGATCCGGCTGACCTAAATTATAAAGCCTAACAATCATTTTACATGATTATAAATGTATGTATAATGTGTTATGTGTATGCCAGGTTGAAGAGATGTGTTTTAAGTCTACATTTAAACTGACAGAGTGTGTCTGCTTCCCGAACTGTATTAGGAAGACTGTTCCAGAGTTTAGGAGCTAAACAGGAAAAGGATCAACCGCCAGCAGTTGACTGATATTCCAGGGATTATAAGATGTTGCCTTTTCTAGAATTTTTGACAAAAAAGGTAGATTTGACATCGGCCTGTAATTAACTATTTCTTTAGGATCAAGTTGTGTTTTTTTAATAAGCTGTTTAATTACGGCTAGTTTAAAGGTTTTTGGTACTATATCCTAAAGACGAAGATGAATTAATAATATTAAGAAGAGGATCTATGATTTCTGGAAGGATCTCTTTCAGTAGCTTAGTTGGAATTGTGTCTAGCATACATGTTGTTTTGATTTAACGAGTTTAGACAATTCTTCCTCTCGAATAGGAAGTATATAAGGAGTGGAATTTTTCTTTAGGGACAATAAAATGTACTGTATTTTGTGATAATGTAGTAGACGGTTGCATGGTTATAATTATAATAATCTCTCTTATATTATGACTTTTGCAAGTAAAGAAGTCCATGAAGTCATTACTGCTGTGCTGTTTTAAAGCATCTGGGGTTGAGGCTTTATTTCTTGTTAATTTAGTCACTGTATCAAATAAATACCTAGGGATGTATTTTTTCTTCTTCTAAGAGGGTAGAAAAGTAAGCAGATCTAGCTGATTTTAAGGCCTTTCTGAATGCAATAGAGCTGTCTTTCCATTCCAACCTCAAGCTTATTTTTTTTTCCCGCTCCGCTCCATTTTTCTGGCTGCTCTCTTTAGGGCCCGGGTGTGCTCGTTGTACCACAGTGTTGGACTATTTTCTTTAATCTTCTTTAAGCGCAACGGAGCAACAGTGTCTAAAGTTCTGAAAAAGAAAGTTAATAGTTTCTGTTGCAACATCAAGTTCTTCTAGGCTATCTGGGATGTTAAGTAGATGAAACTGATCAGGAAGATTATTTATAAAGCTATCTTTTGTGTTAGGAGTGATAGTTCTACTATATTTATAACAGGGAGTTCATTTTTCGACTTTGGCTAGTGGTAATCTACACGCAACTAAGTAACGATCTGAGATGTCATCGCTCTGCTGCAGAATTTGAACAGTATCAACATTGATCCCATGCGACAATATTAGATCTAAAGTATGATTACGAGAATGAGTGGGTCCTGATACATGTTGTATAACTCCAATACAGTTTAAAATGTCTCTAAATGCCAATCCCAATGCGTCTTTTTCATTATCTACATGGATATTAAAATCACAGACAATTATGACTTTATCTGCAGAAATTACTAAGTCTGAGAGAAAATCAACAAATTCTTTGATAAAGTCTGTATGGTGCCCTGGTGGCCTGTATAGAATAGCCAGCACAAAAGTTAAACAGGAATTATTACTTGTACTAGATAATTTTACATTAAGGACCATCACTTCAAAAGAATTATATTTCAAATTAGACCTTTGAGCAGTACTGATGGTGTTACTATAAATTACAGCAACACCTCCTCCTTTACCTTTCAGATGAGGCTCATGTTTATAACAGTAATCTTGAGGGGTGGACTCATATTGAGGGGTGGATTTAAAGTAATGTAATAGTCTGGTTCTAGCCAGGTTTCTGTCATACACAGCACATCTAGTTTATGATCATATCATTTACAATAAGTGCTTTTGAGGAAAGGGATCGTATATTCAGTAACCCAAGCTTTACCATTTGTTCATTTGTGTTATATCCATTCTTAGTTGTTTGTAAATCAATTAAATTTTTACCCTTAAACGGTTTTGAGAGTTTTTTTTTTATTTGCTAATTCGGGGAACAGACACAGTTTCTAGGAGTTTCTAGGATGATATCTAGGTGAAAGAGTCTCTATGTGTTGTAATGTATCTGACCTCTGTGACGTGAGACAGCTAGCAGACGGTCGGTTTAGCCAGTTTGTCTGCTTCCTGACCTGGGCCCCAGTTAGTCAAGGTTTAGCTCTAAGACTATGTGCCAAATTACTAGAGAGAAGAGCGGCACCATCCCAGGTGGGATGAATACCAGCTCTTTTCAACCGGTCAGGTCTGCCCCAAAAACTTTTTCAATTGTCTATGAACCCTATGTTATTCTGCGGACACCACATGTAAATTAAGAACATAATGGAGAAAAAAAGCTTGAGAGAAACCAGGCTCAATCGGGGGACCAGTTCTCCTCTGGCCAACAGATAAACAGTCCATGATTATTGTACTGACAACAATTCAGGTCAAAATATTTAATATAGTTTGGTCTGGTTGGAGATGGGATTCGTGATCTTCACAGGGAAGGGTCTAGTAGAGTCACAGTCTCTGCAGACACTTAAGGGCTGTGTTGTTTCTGTGTCGAGGTGTAGGTTCTTCATCTGATCTGGAAACGGCCCGGATCCGGCTGACCATGGTAACCTCGGAAATAAACAGAGTGTAATATCAGTGTAGATTTTTTTTTAATAAAAAACAAATCATATATAATGTGCTAAGTGTGAAAGCCAGGTTGAAGAGATGCGTTTTTAGTCTAGATTTAAACTGACAGGACAGTGTGTCTGCTTCCCGAACTATATTAGGAAGTCTGTTCCAGAGTTTAGGTTCTAAATAGGTGTCAGAGTCTCGTTGTGTTTACACTGCCTCATGTTCCACTTCCGGGTCCTGTCTGTGTCCTTGCATCACCTGTCGTGTTAATCACTTACCTTGTCTAGTCCTGACCGGTGTTCCTAATGTGTGTTCTTGTTAAATACCCTCCTGTTTCCCCATGTGATCGTCGATTATCGTCCTTGTAGTTCCTGAGTTTTATGCACAACTGGTAACGTTTTGAGTTTGTTCTTAAGTCCTTTGTTTTCGAGTTAGTCATTAAACCTGAGTTTGCAAAAGTGCTCCTCGTCTATCTCCGCTTCGCACCGCACCTTCAACGTTACAATAGGAAAACAATTGACCAAGGTAAAGTCGCCTACAAGGATTTTTTCCGAGGTGATTTGGAGTCCCGCGGCGAGAATGAACTGAGTCCCGCGGCCACCACAGACATCCCGTGGCCCGAGCCGTCTACGCCGGTCCAGCTGGACCAGCTAGACCTACCACAGCCTCCTCCGGTCACCACGGACCTCCCGTGGACCGAACAACCTCCGCCAGATCTCCTAGACCTCCCAGAGCCTCCGCCGGTCGAGCCGGCCCTCCTCCAGACCTCCCAGATTTCCTAGACCGCCCAGAGCCTCCGCCGGCCCAGCCGGCCCTCTCAGACCTCCTAGACCTTCCAGAGCATCCACCGGTCCAGCCGGCCCTCCCAGACCTCCTAGACCACTCAGATCTCTTAGACTTCCCAGAGCCGTCGCCGGTCTAGCTGGCCCTCCCAGACCTCCTGTACCTCCCAGAGCTCCTTGCCCTGCCGGTCGCCCCCTGAACTCCAGTCCCTCACCCAAGTACCACCAGAGCCTCTTGAAGGTTTCCCGGGGAGGCCCCTCAAGAAATTTATTTTTGGGGGGTGGGGGGTGAGGTAGTAGAGTGACTCTGAAGGTGGGTGGGGCAAAGGAGGCAGAGCCTCCAGGGGAGATCAAGCCCCCGGCTCCGCCCAGGACACTGCCCCTTCACTGGTCACTGGTTTCACCGGCTCCTCCCTGGTTCCCCATGGCCCTGGTACCACCTTGGAGACCACCCTGTGACTCTGTGTACCCCGATCTCCAGGGTGCCCACCCTCCCGCCCATGTTTTGATGTTATGGCTGTCTTGTCCTTCGCCTGTTCCCCCTCCCTTCCCTCCCTAAGTTGTGACTTGCATGGCGTGAGGTGACGCCTTTTGGGAGGGGGCGTTATGTCACAGTTTCGTTGTGTTTACACTGTCTCATGTTCCACTTCCGGGTCCTGTCTGTGTCCTTGTATCACCTGTCGTGTTAATCACTTACCTGTCTAGTCCTCACAAGTTTTCCTAATGTGTGTTCTTGTTAAATTCCCTCCTGTTTCCCCATGTGATCGTCGATTGTTGAAACTGTTTAGTGTGTTCCGAGTGTCGATGTCTCCTTGTTCTGAGTTCTCTGTTCCTTGTAGTTCCTGAGTTTTTTGCACAGCTGGAGCCATTTGAGTTTGTTCTTAAGTCCTTTGTTTTCGAGTTAGTCATAAAAACTGAGTTTGTCAAAGTTACGCTGCTCCTCGTCTGTCTCCGCTTTGCACCGCACAGATCGACCTCCAGCACTTGACTGTGTTTGCTTATAATGCCAAAAAAAGGATGTGGGGGTTGCATCCCATCTTAGATCCATATCACTTGAACTGTTCTCTGAGGAGATTCATATTCAGGATGTTGATGATTCCCCTTTTTTAAGTCAAATTAAGTCCAACGATTGGTTTGTCACGATAGATCAAAAGGACGCTTTCTCCCACATATCTATCCACAGAAAGTCCCTGAGTTTTGCTTTTGGAGGAGAAGTGTACCTGTATCAAGTTATTCTATTCAACCTCATATTATTCCCTCAATGTTGTGAGATGTTGTCTTCGACCATATAAAGTGCTTGGGATTAAGAGTAAATGCCAAAAAAATCATGCTCACTCCAGTCCAAAGCACAACTTATCTGGGAGTCATAGGTAACTCAGGTGACCAGAATTAAGCTAGGCCAGCTCATCATATGAAACATTTTCAGAGACTGTTAGGGCTCAGTGCAGCTGCATCCAAAATGATACCTTTAGGACTTCTGATAACATCTGTTGTACATGAGACTTGTGCAGCGATGGCCCAGAACCAAGAAGGCGTTTCGTGAGAGACAACTTGTTTTGCATTATCAACGTTACGCCTAGGTGACTTGGTTTCTTGATCATTTGGAAAAAAAGGCCTTTCTGCATGTCCCAAGGCCTATCTTGACATCACAAGATCATGTCTACAGATGTGTCCCACACAGGGTGGGGAACAGTCATGGAAGGCCACTCAGTTCAGTGTCTGTGCAGGGATCTCTCCTGACATATAATTATTTTGGGATGCTAGCAGTTCCCTTTCAGGGAACTCGAGCTGCGTCAAAGTGCTAAGGGAAATAGCCTTGCTTCAGTCACGTGAAGATCTGTGCAACCAATGAGAGACGAACGCGTGTGAATGCGTCACCGCCGGCACGTGCCGGTGACGTCATGAGAAAGAGCATAAAAGTGCGTCTGAAACCCGGACACGTCAGCATGAATGTCTGAAGCGGGCACGGAGGCGCAAGGAGCTGAGGCAAAGACGCAGCGTCTCGTTCCCCTCAGGGAACCAGGGTTACATTCATAACCCGAGACATTCCCTTTCAGGGAACTCGAGCTACGTCAAAGCGCTAGGGGAACGCTATACCAACGCCACCTCAGCGATGCCGGATTCCGGGTGTGCCCCAGCTCACTGAGAGAGCACCCTGGTTCCTGGGGCGACATCGAGGTCCAATTGGTAAAACCTCATAAAAGTGTGCAGCAAAGACCAGCCAGCCGCAGCACAAACATCAGACAAGGACACTCCGGAGAGGAGAGCCTTGGATGCCGCCATGCTCCGAGTGGAGTGGGCTCGGACCCTCAGAGGAGAAGCATCGTGAAGATCTGTGCAACCAATGAGAGACGAACGCGTGTGAATGCGTCACCGCCGGCACGTGCCGGTGACGTCATGAGGAAGAGCATAAAAGCGCGTCTGAAACCCGGACGCGTCAGCTCTGAATGTCTTCAGCGTGTTGTGTCTGTGTGAGAGTGATTTTGAGACTAAGATAGTTTAAAAATCAGGGAATATGAGTGTGAAAAGTGTGGCGAATTAACAGAATTTCAGACCATGTGTTTATCCTTGTCCTCGTTTTATAACGGGCAAGGATACACATGTTATGTGTGTCATCTGTTTGGAAGTGGAGCATGCGCGGTCGCCCCCCCAGACCAGAGCCAATTAATGCCTGCCTTGTGCTTTGAATATGTTTTTTTGTTATTACAAAATTCATATTTTCTCGTTTTATTTGTTTTGTCTTATTAGTTCTGTGTATAGAATGAGTAAGATGTGGCTAATTAATTTTTTATTACTGTATTTAATTTTTTATTACTGTAGCTTTATTACATTCTCCCGCGATTTGCGAATCTCAAAGTATCGCGGTACGTGAGTGGACGCTCTTCTCGTTCTGTTTTACGTGCTGAATAAACAAAATGGACATTCAACGTTTTTTAATAAATCCACTACTAAAAGTGTCAAATCTATCAGAAGAGAAGACAGTGGACATCTACGCATCTCTGAAAAAGAGGCGGCTACTTCTGCATTAGGTAAGATATTGTAATGTCTGAAGTAGTTCTATGACAGGTCAAGGGAGGATCTGTTTATGAACTTTAATCGGAACGAAGAACAACACACTGTAACAAGCGCACCCGTCTAACACACTTTTTGCCGCACTTCTGAACTCCCCGTGTTAACCCTATCACTGCCGATGCAAAACAAAACAGCAACTACAAAGAGTCTGTTCTATTCGCTATTCTTTGTATAAAGCAGTGGTTCTCAAATAGTGGGGCGCACGTTACTCTGGGGTACATGCTTTTTTGCCAGGGAGTATGTTTTCTTGCACTGAACAAAAGCAGCATATATGAAGTTCGGATAACCGTCCCCTCATCCTTTGACGTGTACGATCACGCCGGTGTTCATGTGTCACGTGATCAACCACTAAATTCACACGTGTTTTCACGCAATATCTGGCACTGAGCCAAATAAAAAAGACGGGCTCTGAGCTTGTCATTTATCACAACAACTCAGTGTTTTCAACCACATAAGATTTCTTTTTGGTTTCAACAAGTTGAGCCAACAAGTTGGTGACTATTTTGAATTATCTATTATACAGCGCTTTTTGTGACTGCGGTATGTCAGGTGATAAGCATGACACGTTACCATGGAAACAATAAGGCGAAAGTTTTTGCCACGAAATGTTTACCTCTTCCTAGGGGGGCGTGACAGAAAATAATTGAGAAGCACTGGTATAAAGTCATTGTTCATTGTAAATGTATTTTATATGTAAAATTAATGATATATAAATATGATATAAAAAAACCGAGCTCCTGGTCTGGTGCCCCCCCAAGCACAAAAGTGAAACTCCGCCTATGACCGTGACACAATAATTCCAAAAGATCTTAAAATTTCCACTAAAATTATCTATTAAGAGTTTTGTGTTAAATCTCTAGAAATAAAACTGAGTTGTTTGAGAAAAATTATATATCTAAAGTAACCAGATGATGGTCTTATATAACAATGGAACTATTTGTTCACTGCTCTATTACAAATTATTTTCTTCATACAAAATGTGTCTAAATGAGCAGCACTAATCTCATTCTCTGCTACTCTAATCTAAGTTGTCACAAGCTGTCAGTTTGTTTACTTCCTGATCCTACATGTGCTCTCCTGATGTCATCCCGAACAACTGTCATCGTCATTACTCATCGTAGTCTTGTCAGCTGTGTCCTATCTCCTAATCATCCTCTGCTTATTTCAACCCTGTGTTTTCCCTCAGTCTTTGTCTGTTCTTGCCAGTGTATGCGTTGCTACTCTGCTCGTTCACAATAAAGCCTGTAAAAGCTATCTTCTTCACCGTACCTTCATACCTGCACAAATCCGAGGATGCAGAACAGACCTCCAAAATGTAGGGATTACGTTAAGGAATTCTCCGTAATTGCACAAAAGGGCCTGGACTATAAAGACTATACTGTTGACTTTTGCCGTCTCGCTGCCATTACATCCTCTGACAACGAGACACTCAAATCACTGGTTTGGATCTGAGCAAACCATTAACATCCAGTAGACCTCTCAGACACCACACCATGGATGGAGGGAAGCCGTTCTCGGGTGTGAGCTTTCTCCAAAGTGCCTTCCAGTGCCCGAGTGCCTAGTATACTGCTTCAATCCTTATTTCTTCTCTCTGCAAACATCATCAAGTTTTGATGCTGCTAAAGGGAAGAAATGCAGCTAAAAGGAGGGTCCTCTTAATTCCTGTCACAAATAAAATCTGTAGTGCAATTCCAATCTCATCCTACAATTAAAAAGATCACACTCTTGATCTTGAGTCTTGATCACACTCATACACCACATTAAGCATCTGAAAAATGTTTCTTATATTACTTCTAACAGCAGGATTAAAAATTAAATAAAAACAACGACAACAGCATTCTCTATTTCTACTTTTAATACAAGAGACATCCTTTTTCTATAACACATTTAGATCTTTATCTTTGATGAAAAAATATTGCCACTCCAGCACTTAAATTGCTCAAATGGCTTAAAATACATTCTCCATCTCACCAGAATCCTGAAATATATATATTTTTTTATCATTAAGTGTTTCTTGTAGAAACAATGTTAATTTCTTAAGATTCAATACATTATTTTAACAAAGCCATCTTAATCCTATCTCTTGACCAATTTATATTCAACGACCCTACTCTTAGGACATCCATAAAAAGAAATCAGGGGAAAAGATTAAACAAACAGAAAAGTCAAAAGAAGCGTATTTTCCAGATTAGGAAAAAACTCAACACTTTTTCCTTTTGTTGTCTAGGAAGTTATTCACCAATCTGTTCACCATTATTGTAGTGTCTTTAAAACATACTAAAAATACGAATGTACTCAATACTCAAATACATATTGTTACGACCCCGACTAGGGGTAACATAAAGTAACGAAAAAAACGGAAAAGTATAACTTAAATTATTTTATTTCGGGAACAGTCTTTGAGCATTCACAACACTGTGCCAAAACAATAAACAAAACAAGCTGGCTAAGTTTTGAGATCTATATGTCCTAACAAAACAAACAAAATGAAAATACAAAGCACTTCCCTTACTTCCTATCTAACAAAAAACAGGAGAAAACTTTTATAAAGACAACAACCTGCTCATTGTTCAAAGTAAATAAATGCGTACAACAAACACATCCTGTCGTCACATCACAGTTCACTCTGCGCCACTGGCTTTCTCTGTGCTTTCCACCACTTCCGCCATCTTCCACTGTGCAGACTCCAGCTTTAAAGGGCGGGCCTTTGGCAGCGAACCAATCCGAGGCCGTTGCCAATATCACCGGCACCTGGTAATAGAAAGAGATAGCGGGAGAGAGAGAGAAATACAGGAACTCCTGGCCACAACGACAGTTTCTCTAAACACAACGTCTGAGGACGTAACAATATGAAAATAATGCTGAAAGAGCAACCAGAGCAGGGAAAGGCTTCAGTTACCAGGTTACCATCAGATAAGACACATGATCATATAGAAAAGCAAAAGCCATAGGAAACGCGAATAAAGTCCATTAAACTGAATTTTCTGATTTTTCTTTTAGATTATAGACAAACTGTTCTATAAATTAATGGGCATATCTCCAGAACATTGTTTGTATTATTGCGATTTTTTTCCTTTCCCTACGGTGTACTGTCTTATGCACACTTTAAGAAAGAATTATAGGATAATGTAGCCTTTTCCCACTTGAGATATGTGCAATCATGCATCCCATTTCCCTATCTGATCACACAATATATTATGGTGCTTTTGTCTATGTATAAATCCTGGAAATAACATAATTCTGTCATTACATTGCAGGCAGGAAAATTACACCTTTTTTACCTCTGTTGACCTCTGACTTAAAAGCCAACTACACAGTGAACCGCCTTTCTTCCTTCTCCTGGTTGCTCTGCGTGTAGGACCGCAGGCTCCGACGTCAAAAGCCATGTGCAACTTCCAAAAAATCAGAGTAACATTGAATAAGTTCATACTAATTCCGTTGATCCATATGGCAACTTCAAGTCAAGTAATCTTTCTTCATATAGCACTTTTCTCAATAGAGATTGTTTCAAAGCAGCTTTATTGTGATAAAAGGAAAATAATGCAAAAAAGTTTGTTTTGACAGTACAGCAGCTCTAGAAGAGCAGTTCAATAAATAATATTGATGAATATTAAGTGTCCCCAACTAAGCACGCCAGAGGCAACAGTGACAAGGAACCCGAACTCCAGCAGGTGACAGAAAGGAGAAACTTAAAAAAAACTTTGGGAGAAACCAGGCTCCAGGGACCAGTTACATTTATCAAGCATCTGGTGTTGAAGCTTTATTTCTTGTTAAATAAGTCACTGTATCAAATAAATACAAAGGGCTGTATTTGTTTTCTTCTAAGTGGATCGAAAAATAAGCAGAACTAGCTGTTTTTAAAGTCTGTCTGTATGCAATAGAGCTGTCTTTCCATGAAATGCAAAAAAAATTTTGTTTGAAAAAGCTTTGTTTTCTTCCAGATGCACACAATTTTTCTGGCTACTCTCCTGAGGGCCAGAGTGTGTTTGTTGTACTATGGTGTTGGACTATTTTCTTTCATCTTCTTTAAGCGCAAAGAAGAGGTTTAAAGTTGGTTTAAAGTGCTTGATCATAAAGTTCTTCTAGGCTATCTAGGATGTTGAGTAGATGAAACTGATCAGGAAGATTATTAGGGGTTCAAACGCGAAGCGTTGAAAACCTATTGTAATTGTTAGGATTTTTATTAGGGGTTCAAACGCGAAGCGTTGAAAACCTATTGTAATTGTTAGGATTTTTATTATTATTATTATTATTATTATTATTATTAAGTTGGCTGAGAAGCAGCCAACATATTGAAATGCTAATAAACTTATTATTATTATTCTTCTGTACAAAAATTTACACGCTATCTCCTCCAACAGCTTTAGTGCTACAGGACCCAAAATCAGAACAGGCCGCAGGCCTGTTCTGACTCGAGTTGCTATATCTTTTCTAAGGAATCGGACCTACGGTTTTCCTACAAATGGCGAAAAAAGCCCCCAAAAAAGTCCCATTGACTTTGCATTGCGGAATGTTCAGATATTTCAAACTCCAACTGTCTCCAAATTCAAATCTAAACACTGCAGCTGCTGAGAGTCAGTGCATGGGCGGTTCTATAACTGTCTCTCATCCAATCAGAATCAGTGATGCTGCCATTCTACCTAATATGGCAAATGACAGGAAACAGGAAGTGCTTGCACTTCCTGTTTCCTGTTTCATTCCCTTCATGTTTCATGGTAACTTGCATAGGGATTTTGCATTGAACATAACTCTGCATCACAGTATTGTACACTCATGGGGGAGGGCTCTTTTTAATCAGGTAACCAATGACTGTCTCAGGATCATTATGAAGCCACTCCCTAACAACCAAACAGAGTACCCTAGCAACCGTTTAGCCAGACCTATATCTCTGGATCCGAGCATCGTAGAGACATGGGGGTTGGGTCTATTGACTCATGCTAGCAAACAGGACTTCCAACATGCTACATATGCTAGCAGTGAATAGCTACATGCTAATAGTGGTTAGCTAAGTGTTAAATTGTGCTAGGAATGCCATAGTAACTACCCAGAAGACCTCACAACTACCTAGTAACATCCTAGCAACCGCCCCAGATACCCTAGCAACACCCTGGCAACCACCCAAAATACCCTAGCAACGCCCTAGCAACCACCCTGTTTACCCTAGCAACCGCCTAGCATCCCCCTAGCAACCACCCAAAATACCCTAGCAACTGCCTAGCAACACCCTAGCAACCACCCAGGATACCCTAGCAACTGCCTAGCAACCACCCAGAAGACCTTAGCAACCTGTTAATTTCTGATTTCGTAATGTACTTTGTATTTAATGTTAAATTGTGCTACCAACATGCGAAATTAACGTTTCCGGTGCGTCCTTCTCAGCCAACTTCTAAAGTTTGTCTCGACGAACTTTATCCTCTCTAGTTAGGGGTTCAAACGCGAAGCGTTGAAAACCTATTGTAATTGTTAGGATTTTTATTATTATTATTATTATTAGGGGTTCAAACGCGTAGCGTTGAATACCTATTGTATCTGTTAGGATTTTTATTATTATTCTTCTGCCGTACTTCCGATCGTGCAGACCAAACCGTAAGGTCTAGAGACTTGAAACCTGGCCAGATGGTAGGTCTCAATTTGGGGGGAACGTATCAAAACATGACGCAAATCGGCCTATAGGGGGCGCTACAGCGATCAAAATAGCTAAATCGCTAATAACTCCTAGACCGTTTGTCCTACACTCAAGTGTCTTATATCTCTGGAATCCTTGGCTCAAGACGAACAAAACGTATATCTCCGATTTCATTTCCGTCTAGAAAAATTTTCCGTCATTTTGAATTTTCTGAAAAAAAAATTTTTCGAACTCCTCATAGACCGTTTGTCCAAATCACGTGAAACTTCACACACATCATCTAGAGACTCTCCTGACCAAAAGTTATTCAAAGAATTTTGATCAGTGATTCACGCTCGCAACAGGACGTCCAAACGTCTGAGTAGGGCGGAGCCTCTTTTGCTAAAATCATAATAATTCTGGAACGCAAAGAGATAATCTCACCAAACTTGAAATACTCATGTATGAGCTAGTTTTGTGGTCACGCTAAAAAATCTGCAACGATTGACCACTTGGTGGCGCTATATTATGAAAAAAACACTAAAACATTTGTACATGTGCACTCGTTAGTCCGATTGACTTGAAACTTCTCATGCATGGTCTTTGTCCAATGACCCATGATGATCTATGAGGATATTGGCGTATCTCAAAAAACATGGCTGTCATCGGCCAATGAAATTTGAGCATCAATTAGACCAACTTAACGAACCTTGATCGGAATGAAACTCGATGAGTGTGTTTGACTCATGGCCCTAGAGGTCTGTCCGAATTTTTAAAGAAATCAGCCACTAGTTGGCGCTAACGAGTTTTTTTGCATCTCTAATCACGTGGTGTTTCACACATCCTCACAATATTTATATCATCTGTTAGATCGTCTCATACTGAGCAACTTTGCCTCAAGAACCACTGCTGTAAATCGAATTATTAGCGAAATATTGGAGATTTTAGAAAATTAAAATTTTTCGAACTAGTCATAGGCCGTCGATACGATTGGCTTGAAAATTCACATGCATCATCTAGGGGCACTCAAGGCAAAAAGTTATTCAAAGAATTTCGATCAGTTAAACCGTTCAGCAGATACAATTTTTCATATATTTCTGATTTGGCCTATTGTGATTAAAATGTCTATATATCTTGTGCACAAACAAAAAACGTCACAGAACTGTGAACATGTTAAGAACAAGTCATTTTGAAGAAGTGTGTCTGGTTTCATGTATTTCTGATGCTCATAGGGCTCACAATAAATTATAAACTATCTATATTTAAAAATCTCAGTAAAGCTGTAATACTAGTTTTGTCCACAAGAGGCACCGTCAGGCTAGGAAATCTTTTTTTTCCAATTTCAGTTAGAAGAATCTTTGCTCACATCTTGTTTCACATATCCACACTATTTTAGTATTTGATAGATCTTTCCATACTGAATAAAAACCAATTAAAACTGAAAAAATGATGGCTGTAATATTACTTGTCCACAAGAGGGAGCCACAGGATAAGAAATCTTTTTATTCCAATTTCTGAATTTGTTTTTCTTTTAAAACCCCTTCAGACCTGAAATAGGTCCCAGGGAAAAGAAAGTAAAATAAAATACCATTAAATTAGGGAGGGCATAGGGCATAAATTAAGGAGTCAAAAAAAAAATTTCATAACTCCTTCATAGAAATTTTTGATGTCCATTGTAATGGACATCAAGACTAAAGCGCTGTAAATCAGATTGCTATAAAGTCCTTTAGACAATAAAAAAATTTGATATAAATTTTTTTTTTTTTTACATTTCTAGGTCAAGAACCTGAACAATATAACATTTCAACTTTAATTTTTTTTGTACAGATTTGCACATTTTTAACAAAATACACCTCTCATAGGAAATGCATTGGGAGACTGCAAACAGTGACTTTACACACACACATAGGCTGTGTGTTTCTTTCCAGGTATTCCCAAGTGGCACAGAGCAGTAGTGCATCTTGCACTGATCACAGAATTGTATACTCTGCATATTACATTTTTTCACAAATGTAGTATTACTGTGATAACTGTATTTTTTATCTCATATATCATATCTCAGAACATTACATATTTGGCTCTTGAGACAATAATAGCCCATTCTGTCAATCTTAGAGCTGTTGGCCACTTTTAGATGGAGTGTCCACCCCATCTGGTGGGGATTTCACAACATTACACCACTGTTTTTTTTTTTGTTTTTTTTTCATATGCCCCCCACTGGCCATAACAGCAAATAACATTATGATACCACATTAGGACATCTGTACAATACCTGTAAACATTTTTTTTGTGGATATTGTATTTATTAGGTCCTACAGATCCCAAATAGCAAGAAAAATTATAAAATGCACAGATAGATATGCAAAGAGGATCTATAATAAATTTCAATATGCATATCTGAATGGGCATTGACTGAATGGGCATTGAATGGGTATTGACAATACCTGTAAACATTTTTTTTGTGGATATTGTATTTATTAGGTTCTACAGATCCCAAAAAGCAAGAAAAATTATAAAATGCACAGATAGATATGCAAAGAGGATCTATAATAAATCTCAATATGCATATCTGAATGGGCATTGATTAGGTGACACTGAGACCTGGTGTCCATTACAATGGACATGCATTTTTCAAAAAATCCTGAGAAAAAACTTGCAGGTCTCCAATCGATTTTTTACTTTTATTAGTAAGTTAAATCTCTCTATTTTACATAACAACTGCGAAATTTTGGCAAACATTTCAAAGATTGAAAATATAACTGTAGAAAATGCAGCTTCCTTCTGTAGGTGAAAAACAGCGCCCCCGTGCTTCACTTCAAATGTTGTGGGTTTTCAAAAATTTCCACATCCAGAACTTTACTGCCATCTAGAGGATGACAAGGGTCCAATCTCTTGGGGTGCATGCTTTAAATTAGGAAAAATGCTCAAAAAGTAAAAAAAAAAAAAAATAAGGGGCGTGAAATGTCATGTCCATTGTAATGGACACCAGGTCTGAAGGGGTTTTAATATGTGAACAATTTCTAAACTGACTGTCACGGTACACTCGTTTATTCGATTGACTTGAAACTTGTCATGCACTGTCCTTATCCAAGGGTCCATGATGGTCTATGAAGATATTGGCATATCTCAAAAAACATGGCCGTCATCGGCCAATGAAGTTTGAGCATCAATTAGACCAACTTAACAAAGGTCGATTGCAACGAAACTTGATGGGAGTGTTTGGATGAAATATGGTGCTAAACACAACTACACAATATTAATATTGTTTGATAAATCTCCTCATAATGAACAACTCATCACCAACTGAAAGATGATGGCTGTCATATTATTTGTGTCCACAATAGGGAACCACAAGATAAGAAATCTTTTTTATGTATATATGGATATAAAATTCACACTTTCGCTAAAATCTTAATAACTCTGGATTGCAAAGAGATAATCTCACCAAACTTGAAATACTCATGTAAGAGCTCATTTTGTGGTGACACTAAAAAATCTGCAACGACTGACCACTTGGTGGCGCTATATTATGAAAAAAACACTAAAACATCTGTACATGTGCACTTGTTAGTCCGATTGACTTCAAACTTGTCATGCACGTTCTTTGTCCAATGGGCCTTGATGGTCTTGCTAAGTTTGAACCCCGGTGATTGCTGCTTGCAGCTATATTTAGGGGTTCAAACGCGAAGCGTTGAAAACCTATTGTAATTGTTAGGATTTTTATTATTATTATTCTTCTGCCGTAATGCGTCTCGTGCAGACCAAACCGTAAGGTCTAGAGACTTGAAACTTTGTCAGATGGTAGGTCTCAATTTGGGGAGAACGTATCAAAATATGACGCAAATCGGGCTATAGGTGGCGCTACAGCGACTACAAACGCGTACATGTTCATAACTCGTAAACCGTTTGTCGTACACTCAAGTGTCTTATATCTCTGGAATCCTTGGCTCAAAACTTAAAAAATGTATATCTCCGATTTCATTTCCGCCTATAAAAATTTTCCGCCATTTTGATTTTTCTGAAAAAAAATTTTTTCGAACTCCTCATAGGCCGTTTGTCCAAATCACGCAAAATTTCACACACATCATCTAGAGACTCTCATGACCAAAAGTTGTCAAAGGAATTTTGATCGGTGATTCACGCTTGCAACAAGACAATAAAACGTTCGCATAAGGCGGAGACACTTTTGCTAAAATTGTAATAGCTCTGGAACGCAAAGAGATAATCTCACCAAACTTCACATAGTCATGTATAAGCTCAATTTGTGGTCACACCAAAAAAACTGCGATGATTGACCACTTGGTGGCGCTATATTGCGAAAAAAACACTCAATCACCTGTACAGGGTCACATGGTAGTCCGATTGACCTGAGACTTGTCATGCACGGTCTTTGTCCAAGGGTCCATGATGGTCTATGAGGACATTGGTGTATCTCAAAAAACATGATCGTCATCGGCCAATGAACTTTGAGCATCAATTAGACTAGCTTATCGAAGGTCGATCGGAACGAAACTCGATGGGCGTGTTTGACTCATGGCCCTAGTGGTCTGTCAGAATTTTTAAGAAAATCGGACACTAGTTGGCGCTAACAAGTTTTTTGCGTCTCTACTCACGTGGTGTTTCACGCATCCACAAAATATTGATATCATCTGATAGATCTCCTCATACTGAACAACTTTGCCTCAAGAACCACTGCTGTCAATCAAATTGTTTGCGAAATATTGGAGATTTTTGAAATTTCAGATTTTTCGAACTCGTCATAGGCCGTCAATTTCACTGGCTTGAAAATTCACACGCATCATCTAGGGACACTCAAGGCAAAAAGTTGTCAAAGGATTTTCGATTAGTTAAACCGTTCAGCAGATACAATTTTTCATATATTTCTGATTTGGCCTATTGTGATTAAAATGTCTATATATCTTGTCCAAAAACAAGAAACTTCACAAAACTGTGTAAATGTTCAGAACAAGACATTATGAAGAAACTTGTGAGGTTTCATGTATTTCTGATGCTCGTACGGCTCACAATAAATTATAAACACTCTATATTTTAAAATCTTAGAAAAGCTGTAATACTAGTTTTGTCAACAAGAGAAACGTCACAGAACTGTGAACATGTTAAGAACAAGTCATTTTGAAGAAATGTGTCAGGTCTCATGTATTTCTGATGCTCACAGGGCTCACAATAAATTATAAACCATCTTTATTTTAAAATCTTAGAAAAGTTGTAATACTACTTTTGTCCACAAGAGGCACCATCAGGCTAGAAAATCTTTTTATGTGGAGAACAAGTCAGATTGACATAGACTGACATAAACCGACAGAACAGTTCAGATGTTCAGTTCACAATATTAATATCATTTAATCTTCTCAGTCTGAACATCTTTGAAAGATGTCTATTCATTGTTTGCACAGAGTAGAAACTTCACAGAACTGTGCTCATTAGGAAAACTAGTCAGATTGACAAAAAAAGGTCATAACAGTTCAAATGATATGACGTGTAGTGTTAAACATATCCACATTGTTATCATTTGATAGATCTTCCCATACTGAAAAATTTTTGTAACGTCTATATATCATTTAACCAAAATAGAAACTTCATAAAGCTCTGTTTATGTGGAGAACAAGTCAGATTGACTTAGACTGACATAAACCGACAGAACAGTTCATATGTTCAGTTCACAATGTCAATATCATTTAATCTTCTCATTCTGAACATCTTTGAAAGATGTCTATACATTGTTTACACAAAGTAGAAACTTCACAGAACTTTAGGAGAACTAGTCAGATTGACCACAAACCGTCTTGACAGCTCAGATGGTCTTGCGACGTTTGAACCCCGGTCATTGCTGCTTGCAGCTATATTTATTATTAGGGGCCAAGCACCGAAGGTGCGGAGGCACCTATTGTAATTGTTCCGGTTCTTTATTATTATTATTCATCTTCTTCTTCTTCTTCTTCTTCTTCCGCCATGGAAGTCTATGTAAGGCCATAGAACCGTTTGCGGGAAAATGATAAAATTTGGCACACTGATAGAGGACAAGCCAATCATTGACCATAGCAAATTTGAAGTCTCTAACTCAATGTCTCTAGCGCCACCAACTGTCCAAAGTTGCACTCACGTTTACGTAAATAACTCTTGAACCGTATGTCCTAGAAACAAAATTCTTTCGTCCACTAATTCCTTGGCTCAAGACGATTCGATTGCACCCTATGACGTCATTTTCCGTCATGAAAATTTTCCCGCCATTTTGAATTTTACGAAAAACCTACTTTTTCGAACTCCTCCTAGGCCGTTTGTCCGATTTTCACGAAAATTGAACCACATCATCTCCAGACTATGCGTACAAAAAGTTATTAAAAGAAAGTTTATTTGTCAAACCGTTTACGAATAACTTGCGAATGAATTCGACAAAATGGCCGCAGAAATGAAAGCGAGGCTTTATCTCTGCAACGCATTAGCGTATTCTGACCAAACTTGGTGTGTGTTATGGCAATGATGGTCTGAGGCTACCTGCGGAGATTTGGCGCTCTGCCCCCTAGTGGTCTGGAGATATGAAAAAGTGAAATATTTGCTTATAACTTCTGAACGCTTCGATCAAAAATCATAAAACTGGTCTCGTTAGATTCAGGGCATCATGCCGAGTCGTGCAATACCAAATTTTCCCATATCGGCCATTTTGAGGGTCGGCCATTTTGAATTTTGTCATAAATTGCTATATTTAACAAACACATTGGTGTATCGTTACGAAACTCGATATGTGTCTTCGGCATCTGGGCCTGATACAACACAAAAAGTTTCGAGGCAGCGCCACCTTGTGGTCAAAAGTTATAAACAAATTTGCAAAAATGCTAATAACTTTTGAACACGTTAACCTATGGTAAAATAAGTTGTCTTTATACGTTCCTTGGGTCAAACCGAGAACACAGATACCAAATTTGTCATAGTCGGCCAAACTTCCTGTCCGCCATGTTGTTTTTCTTTAAAAACCTACTTTTTCGAACTCCTCCCACACCGTTTGTCCAATTTTCACCAAAATTGAATCATAACATCTTCAGACCATGCTGACAAAAAGTTATTAAAATAAAGTTGATTCGTCAAACAGGTTTCGATAAAATTGCGAACAAATTTGACCAAATGGCCACCAAATAAAGCGAGGCTATATCTCCGCAACGCATTAGCGTATTCTGACCAAACTTTCTGTGTGTCATGTCAATCATGATCTGAGGCTACCTGCAGAGTTTTGGCGCTCTGCCCCCTAGTGGTCAGGAGATATAAAATACTGACATTTTTTATTATAACTCCTGAATGCTTTGTCCAAAAATCATGAAACTGCTGTCTTTAGATTCAGGGCATCATGCCGAGTCGTGCGATACCAAATTTTCCCATATCGGCCATTTTCAGCGTCAGCTATTTAGAATTTTGTCATGAAATGCTATGCTTAACAAACACATGACTTTAAAGCTGGATGTCAGCAATGCTTTACCCTATTGACACCAAACTTTGCATGTGTCATTGTCACCTCACTCTGGATATACCACATGATTTGACACATCAGTTTGGTTACAGCGCTGAGTTATCGAACGTGATAAACCATTACATTGAATTGCTAAAGACCGTATTGATGATTTTTCAGCCATTTAGACTGAAGTCATATTGGTATGTCTTTAGATGCTTACTGCTGTTGGTCTGATGCTGCCAGCCATGTCGGCATAACATTTAATGCCCTCCTAATGCTTGGCCCCGTCATGGCTGCTTGCAGCTATATTTATTATTATTATTATTATTCTGCCGTACTTCTTATCGTGCAGACCAAACCGTAAGGTCTAGAGACTTGAAAGTTGGTTAGATGGTAGGTCTCAATTTGGGGAGAACGTATCAAAATATGACGCAAATCGGGCAATAGGTGGCGCTACAGCGACTACAAACGCGTACACGCTCATAACTCGTAAACCGTTTGTCGTAGACTCAAGTGTCTTATATCCCTGGAATCCTTGGCTCAAGACTTAAAAAATGTATATCTCCGATTTCATTTCCGCCTATAAAAATTTTCCGCCATTTTGAATTTTCTGAAAAAAAATTTTTTCGAACTCCTCATAGGCCGTTTGTCCAAATCACGCAAAATTTCCCACGCATCATCTAGAGACTCTCATAACCAAAAGTTGTCAAAGGAATTTTGATCGGTGATTCACGCTTGCAACAAGACAATAAAACGTTCGCATAAGGCGGAGACACTTTTGCTAAAATCGTAATACCTCTGGAACGCAAAGAGATAATCTCACAAAACTTCACATAGTCATCTATAAGATCAATATGTGGTCACACCAAAAAAACTGCGATGATTGACCACTTGGTGGCGCTATATTGCGAAATAAACACTCAATCACCTGTACAGGGTCACATGGTAGTCCGATTGACCTGAGACTTGTCATGCACGGTCTTTGTCCAAGGGTCCATGATGGTCTATGAGGACATTGGTGTATCTCAAAAAACATGACCGTCATCGGCCAATGAACTTTGAGCATCAATTAGACTAGCTTAACGAAGGTCGATCGGAACGAAACTCGATGGGCGTGTTTGACTCATGGCCCTAGTGGTCTGTCAGAATTTTGAAGAAAATCGGACACTAGTTGGCGCTAACGAGTTTTTTGCGTCTCTACTCACGTGGTGTTTCACGCATCCACAGAATATTGATATCATCTGATAGATCTCCTCATACTGAACAACTTTGCCTCAAGAACCACTGCTGTCAATCAAATTGTTTGCGAAATATTGGAGATTTTTGAAATATAAAATTTTTCAAACTCGTCATAGGCCGTCAATCTCACTGGCTTGAAAATTCACACGCATCATCTAGGGACACTCAAGGCAAAAAGTTGTCAAAGGATTTTTGATTAGTTAAACCGTTCAGCAGATACAATTTTTCATATATTTCTGATTTGGCCTATTGTGATTAAAATGTCTATATATCTTGTCCAAAAACAAGAAACTTCACAAAACTGTGTAAATGTTAAGAACAAGACATTATGAAGAAACTTGTGAGGTTTCATGTATTTCTGATGCTCGTACGGCTCACAATAAATTATAAACACTCTATATTTTAAAATCTTAGAAAAGCTGTAATACTACTTTTGTCCACAAGAGAAACGTCACAGATCTGTGAACATGTTAAGAACAAGTCATTTTGAAGAAATGTGTCAGGTCTCATGTATTTCTGATGCTCATAGGGCTCACAATAAATAATAAACGATCTATATTTTAAAATCTTAGAAAAGCTGTAATACTACTTTTGTCCACAAGAGGCACCATCAGGCTAGAAAATCTTTTTATGTGGAGAACAAGTCAGATTGACATAGACTGACATAAACCGACAGAACAGTTCAGATGTTCAGTTCACAATATTAATATCATTTAATCTTCTCAGTCTGAACATGTTTGAAAGATGTCTATTCATTGTTTGCACAGAGTAGAAACTTCACAGAACTGTGCTCATTAGGAAAACTAGTCAGATTGACAAAAAAAGGTCATAACAGTTCAAATGATATGACGTGCAGTGTTAAACATATCCACATTGTTATCATTTGATAGATCTTCCCATACTGAAAAAAATTTGTAACATGTCTATATATCATTTACACAAACTAGAAACTTCATAAAGCTTTTTGTATGTGGAGAACAAGTCAGATTGACATAGACCGACATAAACCGACATAACTGTTCATATATTCAGTTCACAATGTCAATATCATTTGATCTTCTCATTCTGAACATCTTTGAAAGATGTCTATACATTGTTTGTACAGAGTAGAAACTTCACAGAACTTTGCACATTAGGAGAACTAGTCAGATTGACCACAAACCGTCTTGACAGCTCAGATGGTCTTGCGACGTTTGAACCCCGGTCATTGCTGCTTGCAGCTATATTTAGGGGTTCAAACGCGAAGCGTTGAAAACCTATTGTAATTGTTAAGATTTTTATTATTATTATTATTATTCTGCCGTACTTCTTATCGTGCAGATCAAACCATAATGTCTAGAGACTTGAAAGTTAGCCAGAAGGTAGGTCTCAATTTGGGGAGAACGTATCAAAATATGACCCCGATTGGCCAATAGGTGGCGCTACAGCGATCAAAATACCTAAATTGCTAATAACTCATAGACAGTTTGTCGTACACTCAAGTGTCTTATATCCCTGGAATCCTTGGCTCAAGACTTAAAAAATGTATATCTCCGATTTCATTTCCGCCCATAAAAATTTTCCGCCATTTTGAATTTTCTGAAAAAAAATTTTTTCGAACTCCTCATAGGCCGTTTGTCCAAATAACGTGAAACTTCACACATATCATCTAGAGACTCTCATGACCAAAAGTTATTCAAATAATTTTGATCGGTGATTCAGGCTTGCAACAACACGCTAAAACGTTCGCATAGTGCGGAGACACTTTTGCTAAAATCGTAATAACTCTGGAACGCAAAGAGATAATCTCAACAAACTTCACATAGTCATGTATAAGGTCATTTTGTGGTCACACCAAAAAAACTGGGCTAGTTGACCACTTGGTGGCGCTATATTGTGAAAAAAACACTAAATCACCTGTACAGGGTCACATGTTTGTCTGATTGTTCTGAAACTTGTCATGCACGGTCTTTGTCCAAGGGTCCATGATGGTCTATGAGGATATTGGTGTATCTCAAAAAACATGACCGTCATCGGCCAATGAACTTTGAGCATCAATTAGACTAGCTTAACGAAGGTCGATCGGAACGAAACTCGATGGGCATGTTTGACTCATGGCCCTAGTGGTCTGTCAGAATTTTGAAGAAAATCGGACACTAGTTGGCGCTAACGAGTTTTTTGCGTCTCTACTCACGTGGTGTTTCACGCATCCACAAAATATTGATATCATCTGATAGATCTCCTCATACTGAACAACTTTGCCTCAAGAACCACTGCTGTCAATCAAATTGTTTGCGAAATATTGGAGATTTTTGAAATTTCAAATTTTTCGAACTTATCATAGGCCGTCAATCTCACTGGCTTGAAAATTCACACGCATCATCTAGGGACACTCAAGGCAAAAAGTTGTCAAAGGATTTTCGATTAGTTAAACCGTTCAGCAGATACAATTTTTCATATATTTCTGATTTGTCCTATTGTGATTAAAATGTCTATATATCTTGTCCAAAAACAAGAAACTTCACAAAACTGTGTAAATGTTAAGAACCAGACATTATGAAGAAACTTGTGAGGTTTCATGTAATCTTCCTATAGTGAAAAAATGTGTAATATGATACGTCTATACATCGTTTACACAAACTAGAAACTTCATAAAGATGTGTTTATGTGGAGAACAAGTCAGATTGACATAGATCGACATTACAGTTCAGATGTTCAGTTCACAATATTAATATCATTTGATCTTCTCATTCTGAACATCTTTGAAAGATGTCTATACATTGTTTGCACAAAGTAGAAACTTCACAGAACTGTGCACATTAGGATAACTAGTCAGATTGACCACAAACAGTCATGACATCTCAGATGGTCCTGCTACGTTTGAACCCCGGTCATTGCTGCTTGCAGCTATATTTATTATTATTAGGGGCCAAGCACCGAAGGTGCGGAGGCACCTATTGTTTTTGTTCCGGTTCTTATTAGGGGCCAAGCACCGAAGGTGCGGAGGCACCTATTGTAATCGTTCTCGTTCTTATTATTAGGGGCCAAGCACCGAAGGTGCGGAGGCACCTATTGTAATCGTTCTCGTTCTTATTATTATTATTATTATTATTCTTCTTCTTCTTCCAACACAAGTCAATGGCAGCCCATAGAACCGTATGCAGGAAAATGATGAAATTTGGCACACTCATAAAGGACAGTCCACTCATTTACCACACCAATTTTGGAGTCTCTAACTCCATCCCTCTAGCGCCACCAACTGTCCAAAGTTACACTTACATTTATGCTAATAACTCTTGAACCATAAGGGCTAGAAACAAATTTCCTTTGTCCACTGATTCCTTGGCTCAAGCTGATTCGATTGCACCCTATGACGTCATTTTCCGTCATAAAAATTTTTCCGCAATTTTGAATTTTATGAAAAACCTACTTTGTCAAACTCCTCCTAGGCCGTTTGTCTGATTTTCACAAAAATTGAACCACATAATCTCCAGACTATGGAGACAAAAATTTATGAGAATCAAGTTGATTGGTCAAACCGTTTTTGATAAACATGCGAAAGAGTTCGACGAATTTGCCGCAAAAATGAACTTGAGGCTATATCTCCGCAACGCATTTGCATATTCAGACCAAAATTGGTGTGTGTCATAATAGTCATAATCTGAGGCTACCTGCAGAGTTTTGGCGCACTGCCCCCTAGTGGTCAGGAGATATAAAAAATTGACTTTTTTGCTTATAACTTCTGAACACTTTGGTCAAAAATCATAAAACTGGTCTCTTTAGATTCAGGGCATCATGCTGAGTCGTGCGATACCAAATTTTCTTATATCGGCCATTTTGGGCGTCGGCCATTTTGAAATTTGTCGTAAAATGCTATATTTTACAAACGCATTGGCGTATCATTACGAAACTCAGTATGTGTCTTTGGGACCTTGATTTGAACCTACACCAAAAGTTTCGGGGCAGCGCCACCTTGTGGTCAAAAGTTATAACACAATTTCCTAAAATGCTAATAACTTTTGATTACATTAAGCTATTTTAAAACAAATGATCTTAATATGTTCCGTGGGTCACACCGAGAACACAGATACCAAATTTGACATAGTTTGCCTAAATTTCATATCCGCCATGTTGTTTCATTCAAAAACCTACTTTTTCAAACTCCTCCTAGACCGTTCGTCCGATTTTCACCAAAATTGAATCGTATCATCTTCAGACTGTGCTGACAAAAAGTTATGGATTTCGTGTCGATAGACAAAACCGTTTTCGTATACCGCAATTACAAATTTGAGGTAGTGATGACAAAATGACTTTAATGCTTTAAGTCAGTAATGTTTTGTCCAAATAACACCAAACTTTGCAGATTTCATTGTCACATTACTCGGACCCAATTCTAACAATTTGGACACAGCGCCAACTATTGGTCCAAAGCGCTAAACTTTTCATTCAAATTACAGTGTCTGTATTAATGATTTTTCAGCCATTTAAACTAAAATCATATTAAAATGCATTTAGTTGTTGATTTCTTTAATTGCTCTTATGCTGCCGGCCACGTCAATGCCCTGTTTGTGCTTGGCCCCGTCATTGCTGCTTGCAGCTATATTTATTAGGGGCCAAGCACCGAAGGTGCGGAGGCACCTATTGTAATCGTTCTCGTTCTTATTATTATTATTAGGGGCCAAGCACCGAAGGTGCGGAGGCACCTATTGTAATCGTTCTCGTTCTTATTATTATTCTTCTTCCACCCAGAAGTCAATGGCAGCCCATAGAACCGTAAGTGGGAAAATGATGAAATTTGGCACACACATAGAGGACAGTCCAATCATTGACCACACCAATTTTGGAGTCTCTAACTCCATCCCTCTAGCGCCACCAACTGTCCAAAGTTACACTTACATTTATGCTAATAACTCTTGAACCATAAGGGCTAGAAACAAAATTCCTTTGTCTACTGATTCCTTGGCTCAAGCTGATTCGATTGCACCCTATGACGTCATTTTCCGTCATGACAATTTTTCCGCAATTTTGAATTTTATGAAAAACCTACTTTGTCGAACTCCTCCTAGGCCGTTTGTCTGATTTTCACAAAAATTGAACCACATCATCTCCAGACTATGGAGACAAAAAGTTATGAGAATCAAGTTGATTGGTCAAACCGTTTTTGATAAACATGCGAAAGAGTTCGACGAATTTGCCGCAAAAATGAACTTGAGGCTATATCTCCGCAACGCATTTGCATATTCAGACCAAAATTGGTGTGTGTCATAGTAGTCATAATCTGAGGCTACCTGCAGAGTTTTGGCGCACTGCCCCCTAGTGGTCAGGAGATATAAAAAATTGACTTTTTTGCTTATAACTTCTGAACACTTTGGTCAAAAATCATAAAACTGGTCTCTTTAGATTCAGGGCATCATGCTGAGTCGTGCGATACCAAATTTTCTTATATCGGCCATTTTGGGCGTCGGCCATTTTGAAATTTGTCGTAAAATGCTATATTTTACAAACGCATTGGCGTATCATTACGAAACTCAGTATGTGTCTTTGGGACCTTGATTTGAACCTACACCAAAAGTTTCGGGGCAGCGCCACCTTGTGGTCAAAAGTTATAACACAATTTCCACAAATGCTAATATCTTTTGATTACATTAAGCTATTTTAAAACAAATGATCTTAATATGTTCCTTGGGTCACACCGAGAACACAGATACCAAATTTGACATAGTTTGCCTAAATTTCATATCCGCCATGTTGTTTCATTCAAAAACCTACTTTTTCAAACTCCTCCTAGACCGTTTGTCCGATTTTCACCAAAATCGAATCGTATCATCTTCAGACTGTGCTGACAAAAAGTTATGGATTTCGTGTCGATAGACAAAACCGTTTTCGTATACCGCAATTACAAATTTGAGGTAGTGATGACAAAATGACTTTAATGCTTTAAGTCAGTAATGTTTTGTCCAAATAACACCAAACTTTGCAGATTTCATTGTCACATTACTCGGACCCAATTCTAACAATTTGGACACAGCGCCAACTATTGGTCCAAAGCGCTAAACTTTTCATTCAAATTACAGTGTCTGTATTATTGTTTTTGTTCCGGTTCTTATTATTATTATTATTATTATTATTCTTCTTCCACCCAGAAGTCAATGGCAGCCCATAGAACCGTATGCAGGAAAATGATGAAATTTGGCACACACATAGAGGACAGTCCAATCATTGACCACACCAATTTTGGAGTCTCTACCTCAATCCCTCTAGCGCCACCAACTGTCCAAAGTTACACTTACATTTATGCTAATAACTCTTGAACCATAAGGGCTAGAAACAAAATTCCTTTGTCCACTGATTCCTTGGCTCAAGCCGATTCGATTGCACCCTATGACGTCATTTTCCGTCATGAAAATTTTTCCGCAATTTTGAATTTTATGAAAAACCTACTTTGTCGAACTCCTCCTAGGCCGTTTGTCTGATTTTCACAAAAATTGAACCACATCATCTCCAGACTATGGAGACAAAAAGTTATGAGAATCAAGTTGATTGGTCAAACCGTTTTTGATAAACATGCGAAAGAGTTCGACGAATTTGCCGCAAAAATGAACTTGAGGCTATATCTCCGCAACGCATTTGCATATTCAGACCAAAATTGGTGTGTGTCATAGTAGTCATAATCTGAGGCTACCTGCAGAGTTTTGGCGCACTGCCCCCTAGTGGTCAGGAGATATAAAAAATTGACTTTTTTGCTTATAACTTCTGAACACTTTGGTCAAAAATCATAAAACTGGTCTCTTTAGATTCAGGGCATCATGCTGAGTCGTGCGATACCAAATTTTCTTATATCGGCCATTTTGGGCGTCGGCCATTTTGAAATTTGTCGTAAAATGCTATATTTTACAAACGCATTGGCGTATCATTACGAAACTCAGTATGTGTCTTTGGGACCTTGATTTGAACCTACACCAAAAGTTTCGGGGCAGCGCCACCTTGTGGTCAAAAGTTATAACACAATTTCCAAAAATGCTAATAACTTTTGATTACATTAAGCTATTTTAAAACAAATGATCTTAATATGTTCCTTGGGTCACACCGAGAACACAGATACCAAATTTGACATAGTTTGCCTAAATTTCATATCCGCCATGTTGTTTCATTCAAAAACCTACTTTTTCAAACTCCTCCCAGACCGTTTGTCCGATTTTCACCAAAATCGAATCGTATCATCTTCAGACTGTGCTGACAAAAAGTTATGGATTTCGTGTCGATAGACAAAACCGTTTTCGTATACCGCAATTACAAATTTGAGGTAGTGATGACAAAATGACTTTAATGCTTTAAGTCAGTAATGTTTTGTCCAAATAACACCAAACTTTGCAGATTTCATTGTCACATTACTCGGACCCAATTCTAACAATTTGGACACAGCGCCAACTATTGGTCCAAAGCGATAAACTTTTCATTCAAATTACAGTGTCTGTATTAATGATTTTTCAGCCATTTAGCCTAAAATCATATTAAAATGCATTTAGTTGTTGATTACTTCAATTGCTCTTATGCTGCCGGCCACGTCAATGCCCTGTTTGTGCTTGGCCCCGTCATTGCTGCTTGCAGCTATCGTTCTTATTAGGGGCCAAGCACCGAAGGTGCGGAGGCACCTATTGTAATTGTTCCGGTTCTTTATTATTATTATTCATCTTCTTCTTCTTCTTCTTCTTCTTCTTCCGCCATGGAAGTCTATGTAAGGCCATAGAACCGTTTGCGGGAAAATGATAAAATTTGGCACACTGATAGAGGACAAGCCAATCATTGACCATAGCAAATTTGAAGTCTCTAACTCGATGTCTCTAGCGCCACCAACTGTCCAAAGTTGCACTCACGTTTACGTAAATAACTCTTGAACCGTATGTCCTAGAAACAAAATTCTTTCGTCCACTAATTCCTTGGCTCAAGACGATTCGATTGCACCCTATGACGTCATTTTCCGTCATGAAAAATTTCCCGCCATTTTGAATTTTACGAAAAACCTACTTTTTCGAACTCCTCCTAGGCCGTTTTTCCGATTTCAACGAAAATTGAACCACATCATCTCCAGACAATGTGGAAAAAAAGTTATCCAAAGAAAGTTGATATGTCAAACCGTTTACGAATAACTCGCGAAAGAATCCGACGTAATGGTCGCAAAAATGAAATTGAGGCTTTATCTCCGCAACGCATTAGCGTTTTCTGACCAAACTAGGTGTGTGTTATGTCAATCATGATCTGAGGCTACCTGCAGAGTTTTGGCGCTGTGCCCCCTAGTGGTCAAGAGATATGAAAAAGTTAAATATTTGCTTATAACTTCTGAACGCTTTGGCCAAAAATAATAAAACTGGTCTCTTTAGATTCAGTGCATCATGCCGAGTCGTGCGATACCAAATTTTCCCATATCGGCCATTTTGAGCGTCGGCCATTTTGAATATTGTCATAAATTGCTATATTTAAAAAAGATATTGGCGTATCGTTACGAAACTCAATATGTGTCTTCGGCACCTAACCTTGATACGACTCAAAAAGTTTCGAGGCAGCACCCCCTTGTGGTCAAAAATTATAACCAAATTTACAAATATGCTAATAACTTTTGAGTGCGTTAACCTATGGTAAAACAAATTATCTTTATACGTTCCTTGGGTCAATCCGAGAACACAGATACCAAATTTGTCATAGTCGGCCAAACTTCTTGTCCACCATGTTGTTTTTCTTTAAAAACCTACTTTTTCGAACTCCTCCCAGACCGTTTGTCCAATTTTCAACAAAATTAAACCACATCATTTCCAGACCATCTTGACAAAAAGTTATCCAAAGAAAGTTGATATGTCAAACCGTTTACGAATAACTCGCGAAAGAATCCGACGTAATGGTTGCAAAAATGAAATTGAGGCTTTATCTCCGCAACGCATTAGCGTTTTCTGACCAAACTAGGTGTGTGTTATGTCAATCATGGTTTGAGGCTACCTGCAGAGATTTGGCGCTCTGCCCCCTAGTGGTCAGGAGATATCAAAAAACTGACATTTTTGATTATAACTCCTGAACGCTTTGTCTAAAAATCATGAAACTGGTCTCTTTAGATCCAGTGGGTCATGCCGAGTCCTGTGATACCAAATTTTCCCATATCGGCCATTTTGAGCGTCTGCCATTTCGATTTTTCTTGTAAGAAGCTATGTTTAACAAACACATGACTTTAGTGGTCTGTCAGCAATGGTTTACCCAATTGAAAGCAAACTTTGCATGTGTCAATGTCACCACACTCTCAATGTACCACATGAATTGACACTACAATTTGGTTACAGCGCTGCCTGTTGGTTGAATGTGATTAAACCATTAAATCGAATTGCTAAAAACCGTATTGTTGGTTTTTCAGCCATTTAGACTTAAGTCATATTGAAATGTCTTTAGATTCTTACTGCCGTTGGTCTGATGATGCCAGCCATGTCGGCATGACATTTAATGCCCTCCTTGCGCTTGGCCCCGTGATGGCTGCTAGCAGCTATATTTATTATTATTCTTCTTCTTCTTCCACCCAGAAGTCAATGGCAGCCCATAGAACCGTATGCAGGAAAATGATGAAATTTGGCACACACATAGAGGACAGTCCAATCATTGACCACACCAATTTTGGAGTCTCTACCTCAATCCCTCTAGCGCCACCAACTGTCCAAAGTTACACTTACATTTATGCTAATAACTCTTGAACCATAAGGGCTAGAAACAAAATTCCTTTGTCCACTGATTCCTTGGCTCAAGCCGATTCGATTGCACCCTATGACGTCATTTTCCGTCATGAAAATTTTTCCGCAATTTTGAATTTTATGAAAAACCTACTTTGTCGAACTCCTCCTAGGCCGTTTGTCCGATTCTCACAAAAATTGAACCACATCATCTCCAGACTATGGAGACAAAAAGTTATGAGAATCAAGTTGATTGGTCATTCCGTTTTTGATAAACTTGCGAAAGAGTTCGACGAATTTGCCGCAAAAATGAACTTGAGGCTATATCTCCGCAACGCATTTGCATATTCAGACCAAAATTGGTGTGTGTCATAGTAGTCATAATCTGAGGCTACCTGCAGAGTTTTGGCGCACTGCCCCCTAGTGGTCAGGAGATATAAAAAATTGACTTTTTTGCTTATAACTTCTGAACACTTTGGTCAAAAATCATAAAACTGGTCTCTTTAGATTCAGGGCATCATGCTGAGTCGTGCGATACCAAATTTTCTTATATCGGCCATTTTGGGCGTCGGCCATTTTGAAATTTGTCGTAAAATGCTATATTTTACAAACGCATTGGCGTATCATTACGAAACTCAGTATGTGTCTTTGGGACCTTGATTTGAACCTACACCAAAAGTTTCGGGGCAGCGCCACCTTGTGGTCAAAAGTTATAACACAATTTCCAAAAATGCTAATAACTTTTGATTACATTAAGCTATTTTAAAACAAATGATCTTAATATGTTCCTTGGGTCACACCGAGAACACAGATACCAAATTTGACATAGTTTGCCTAAATTTCATATCCGCCATGTTGTTTCATTCAAAAACCTACTTTTTCAAACTCCTCCCAGACCGTTTGTCCGATTTTCACCAAAATCGAATCGTATCATCTTCAGACTGTGCTGACAAAAAGTTATGGATTTCGTGTCGATAGACAAAACCGTTTTCGTATACCGCAATTACAAATTTGAGGTAGTGATGACAAAATGACTTTAATGCTTTAAGTCAGTAATGTTTTGTCCAAATAACACCAAACTTTGCAGATTTCATTGTCACATTACTCGGACCCAATTCTAACAATTTGGACACAGCGCCAACTATTGGTCCAAAGCGATAAACTTTTCATTCAAATTACAGTGTCTGTATTAATGATTTTTCAGCCATTTAGCCTAAAATCATATTAAAATGCATTTAGTTGTTGATTACTTCAATTGCTCTTATGCTGCCGGCCACGTCAATGCCCTGTTTGTGCTTGGCCCCGTCATTGCTGCTTGCAGTTATTAGGGGCCAAGCACCGAAGGTGCGGAGGCACCTATTGTAATCGTTCTCGTTCTTATTATTATTATTATTATTATTATTCTTCTTCCACCCAGAAGTCAATGGCAGCCCATAGAACCGTAAGTGGGAAAATGATGAAATTTGGCACACACATAGAGGACAGTCCAATCATTGACCACACCAATTTTGGAGTCTCTACCTCAATCCCTCTAGCGCCACCAACTGTCCAAAATTACACTTACATTTATGCTAATAACTCTTGAACCATAAGGGCTAGAAACACAATTCTTTTGTCCACTGATTCGTTGGCTCATGCTGATTCGATTGGGTCCCATGACGTCATTTCCCTTATGATAATTTGTCCGCCATTTTGAATTTTATGAAAAACCAACTTTTTCAAACTCCTCCTAGACCGTTGGTCCGATTTTCACGAAAATTGAACCACATCATCTCCAGACTATGTAGACAAAAAGTTATGAGAATCAAGTTGATTGGTCAAACCGTTTTTGATAAACATGCAAAAGATTTTGACGAATTTGCCGCAAAAATGCAATTGAGGCTATATCTCCGCAACGCATTTGCGTATTCAGACCAAAATTGGTGTGTGTCATAGTAGTCATGATCTGAGGCTACCTGCAGAGTTTTGGCGCACTGCCCCCTAGTGGTCAGGAGATATAAAAAAGTGAGTTTTTTGCTCGTAACTTCTGAACACTTTGTTCAAAAATCATAAAACTGGTCTCTTTAGATTCAGGGCATCATGCTGAGTCGTGCGATACCAAATTTTCTTATATCTGCCATTTTGGGTGTCGGCCATTTTGAAATTTGTCGTAAAATGCTATATTTTACAAACGCATTGGCGTATCATTACGAAACTCAGTATGTGTCTTTGGGACCTTGATTTGAACCTACACCAAAAGTTTCAGGGCAGCGCCACCTTGTGGTCAAAAGTTATAACACAATTTCCTAAAATGCTAATAACTTTTGATTACATTAAGCTATTTTAAAACAAATGATCTTAATATGTTCCTTGGGTCACACCGAGAACACAGATACCAAATTTGACATAGTTTGCCTAAATTTCATATCCGCCATGTTGTTTTCTTCAAAAACCTACTTTTTCAAACTCCTCCTAGACCGTTTGTCCGATTTTCACCAAAATCGAATCGTATCATCTTCAGACTGTGCTGACAAAATGTTATGGATTTCGTGTTGATAGACAAAACCGTTTACGTATACCGCAATTACAAATTTGAGGTAGTGATGACAAAATGACTTTAATGCTTTAAGTCAGTAATGTTTTGTCCAAATAACACCAAACTTTGCAGATTTCATTGTCACATTACTCGGACCCAATTCTAACAATTTGGACACAGCGCCAACTATTGGTCCAAAGCGCTAAACTTTTCATTCAAATTACAGTGTCTGTATTAATGATTTTTCAGCCATTTAGCCTAAAATCATAATAAAATGCATTTAGTTGTTGATTACTTCAATTGCTCTTATGCTGCCGGCCACGTCAATGCCCTGTTTGTGCTTGGCCCCGTCATTGCTGCTTGCAGCTATATTTATTATTATTCTTCTTCTTCTTCCAACACAAGTCAATGGCAGCCCATAGAACCGTATGCAGGAAAATGATGAAATTTGGCACACACATAAAGGACAGTCCACTCATTTACCACACCAATTTTGGAGTCTCTAAGTCCATCCCTCTAGCGCCACCAACTGTCCAAAGTTACACTTACATTTATGCTAATAACTCTTGAACCATAAGGGCTAGAAACAAAATTCCTTTGTCCACTGATTCCTTGGCTCAAGCCGATTCGATTGCACCCTATGACGTCATTTTCCGTCATGAAAATTTTTCCGCAATTTTGAATTTTATGAAAAACCTACTTTGTCGAACTCCTCCTAGGCCGTTTGTCTGATTCTCACAAAAATTGAACCACATCATCTCCAGACTATGGAGACAAAAAGTTATGAGAATCAAGTTGATTGGTAATTCCGTTTTTGATAAACTTGCGAAAGAGTTCGACGAATTTGCCGCAAAAATGAACTTGAGGCTATATCTCCGCAACGCATTTGCGTATTCAGACCAAAATTGGTGTGTGTCATAGTAGTCATGATCTGAGGCTACCTGCAGAGTTTTGGCGCACTGCCCCCTAGTGGTCAGGAGATATAAAAAATTGACTTTTCTGCTTATAACTTCTGAACAATTTGGTCAAAAATCATAAAACTGCTCTCTTTAGATTCAGGGCATCATGCTGAGTCATGCGATACCAAATTTTCTTATATCGGCCATTTTGGGCGTCGGCCATTTTGAAATTTGTCATAAAATGTTCTATTTAACAAACGCATTGGCATATCATTACGAAACTTAGTATGTGGCTTTGGGACCTTGATTTGACTCTACACCAAAAGTTTTGGGGCAGCGCCACCTTGTGGTCAAAAGTTATAACAACATTTACAAAAATGCTAATAACTTTTGATTACATTAAGCTATTTTAAAACAAATTGTCTCAATATGTTCCTTGGGTCATGCCGAGAACACAGATACCAAATTTGATATATTTAGCCTAAACTTCCTGTCCGCCATGTTGTTTCATTCAAAAACCTACTTTTTCGAACTCCTCCCAGACCATTTGTCCGATTTTCACCAAAATTGAATCGTATCATCTTCAGACTGTGCTGACAAAAAGTTATGGATTTCGTGTCGATAGACAAAACCGTTTTCGTATACCGCAATTACAAATTTGAGGTAGTGATGACAAAATGACTAATGCTTAATAACACATTAATACTAACATTTTATAACTCCTTATAACTCTTTAATACTAACACTTTATAACACTTTATAACAATTTGGACAGAGAGCCAACTATTGGTCCAAAGTGATAAACTTTTAAATCAAAATACAGTGTCTGTATTAATGATTTTTCAGCCATTTAGCCTAAAATCTTTTAAAATGCATTTAGTTTATTACTGCCATTGGTCTTTTTCTGCCAGCCACGTCAGCATGCCATTTAATGCCCTGTTTGTGCTTGGCCCCGTCATTGCTGCTTGCAGCTATATTTATTATTATTCTTCTTCTTCTTCCAACACAAGTCAATGGCAGCCCATAGAACCGTATGCAGGAAAATGATGAAATTTGGCACACTCATAGAAGACAGTCCACTCATTTACCACACCAATTTTGGAGTCTCTAACTCCATCCCTCTAGCGCCACCAACTGTCCAAAGTTACACTTACATTTATGCTAATAACTCTTGAACCATAAGGGCTAGAAACAAAATTCCTTTGTCCACTGATTCCTTGGCTCATGTTGATTCGATTGGACCCTATGACGTCATTTCCTTTATGATAATTTGTCCGCCATTTTGAATTATATGAAAAACCAACTTTTTCAAACTCCTCCTAGGCCGTTTGTCTGATTCTCACAAAAATTGAACCACATCATCTCCTGACTATGTAGACAAAAAGTTATGAGAATCAAGTTGATTGGTCATTCCGTTTTTGATAAACTTGCAAAAGAGTTTGACGAATTTGCCGCAAAAATGAACTTGAGGCTATATCTCCTCAACGCATTTGCGTATTCAGACCAAAATTGGTGTGTGTCATAGTAGTCATTATCTGAGGCTACCTGCAGAGTTTTGGTGCACTGCCCCCTAGTGGTCAGGAGATATAAAAAATTGACTTTTTTGCTCATAACTTCTGAACACTTTGGTCAAAAATCATAAAACTGGTCTCTTTAGATTCAGGGCATCATGCTGAGTTGTGCGATACCAAATTTTCTCATATCGGCCATTTTGGGCGTCGGCCATATTGAATTTTGTCCTAAAATGCTATATTTAACAAACGCATTGGCGAATCATTACGAAACTCAATATGAGTCTTTGGGACCTTGATGTGACACTACGCAAAAAGTTTCGGAGAAGCGCCACCTTGTGGTAAAAAGTTATAACACAATTTACAAAAATGCGAATAACTTTTGATTACATTAAGCTATTTTAAAACAAATGATCTTAATATGTTCCTTGGGTCAAGCCGAGAACACAGATACCAAATTTGAAATAGTTTGTCTAAATTTCATGTCCGCCATGTTGTTTTATTAAAAAACCTACTTTTTCTAACTCCTCCCAGACCGTTTGTCCGATTTTCACCAAAATTGAATCGTATCATCTTCAGACTGAGTTGACAAAAAGTTATGGATTTCGTGTCGATAGACAAAACCGTTTTCGTATACCGAAATTACAAATTTGAGGTAGTGATGACAAAATGACTTAAATGCTCTATGTCAGTAATGTTTTGTCCAAATAACACCAAACTTTGCACATTTCATTGTGACATTACTCGGACCACATTCTAACAATTTGGACACAGTGCCATCTATTGGTCCAAAGCGATAAACTATTAAATCAAATTACAGTGTCTGTATTAATGATTTTTCAGCCATTTAGCCTAAAATCATATTAAAATGCATTTAGTTGTTGATTACTTCAATTGCTCTTATGCTGCCGGCCACGTCAATGCCCTGTTTGTGCTTGGCCCCGTCATTGCTGCTTGCAGCTATATTTATTATTCTTCTTCTTCTTCTTCCACCCAGAAGTCAATGGCAGCCCATAGAACCGTATGCAGGAAAATGATGAAATTTGGCACACACATAGAGGACAGTCCAATCATTGACCACACCAATTTTGGAGTCTCTACCTCAATCCCTCTAGCGCCACCAACTGTCCAAAGTTACACTTACATTTATGCTAATAACTCTTGAACCATAAGGGCTAGAAACAAAATTCCTTTGTCCACTGATTCCTTGGGTCAAGCCGATTCGATTGCACCCTATGACGTCATTTTCCGTCATGAAAATTTTTCCGCAATTTTGAGTTTTATGAAAAACCTACTTTGCCGAACTCCTCCTAGGCCGTTTGTCCGATTCTCACAAAAATTGAACCACATCATCTCCAGACTATGGAGACAAAAAGTTATGGAAATCAAGTTGATTGGTCATTCCGTTTTTTATAAACTTGCGAAAGAGTTCGACGAATTTGCCGCAAAAATGAACTTGAGGCTATATCTCCGCAACGCATTTGCATATTCAGACCAAAATTGGTGTGTGTCATAGTAGTCATAATCTGAGGCTACCTGCAGAGTTTTGGTGCACTGCCCCCTAGTGGTCAGGAGATATAAAAAATTGACTTTTTTGCTTATAACTTCTGAACACTTTGGTCAAAAATCATAAAACTGGTCTCTTTAGATTCAGGGCATCATGCTGAGTCGTGCGATACCAAATTTTCTTATATCGGCCATTTTGGGCGTCGGCCATTTTGAAATTTGTCGTAAAATGCTATATTTTACAAACGCATTGGCGTATCATTACGAAACTCAGTATGTGTCTTTGGGACCTTGATTTGAACCTACACCAAAAGTTTCGGGGCAGCGCCACCTTGTGGTCAAAAGTTATAACACAATTTCCAAAAATGCTAATAACTTTTGATTACATTAAGCTATTTTAAAACAAATGATCTTAATATGTTCCTTGGGTCACACCGAGAACACAGATACCAAATTTGACATAGTTTGCCTAAATTTCATATCCGCCATGTTGTTTCATTCAAAAACCTACTTTTTCAAACTCCTCCTAGACCCTTTGTCCGATTTTCACCAAAATCGAATCGTATCATCTTCAGACTGTGCTGACAAAAAGTTATGGATTTCGTGTCGATAGACAAAACCGTTTTCGTATACCGCAATTACAAATTTGAGGTAGTGATGACAAAATGACTTTAATGCTTTAAGTCAGTAATGTTTTGTCCAAATAACACCAAACTTTGCAGATTTCATTGTCACATTACTCGGACCCAATTCTAACAATTTGGACACAGCGCCAACTATTGGTCCAAAGCGCTAAACTTTTCATTCAAATTACAGTGTCTGTATTAATGATTTTTCAGCCATTTAGCCTAAAATCATATTAAAATGCATTTAGTTGTTGATTACATCAATTGCTCTTATGCTGCCGGCCACGTCAATGCCCTGTTTGTGCTTGGCCCCGTCATTGCTGCTTGCAGCTATATTTATTAGGGGCCAAGCACCGAAGGTGCGGAGGCACCTATTGTTTTTGTTCCGGTTCTTATTATTATTATTCTTCCGCTTCTTCCGCTTCCGCCATGGGAGTCTATGGCAGGCCATAGAACCGTTTGCGGGAAAATTATAAAATTTGGCACACTGATAGAAGACAAGCCAATCATTGACCATAGCAAATTTGAAGTCTCTAACTCAATGTCTCTAGCGCCACCACCTGTCCAAAGTTGCACTCACGTTTACGTAAATAACTCTTGAACCGTATGTCCTAGAAACAAAATTCTTTCGTCCACTGATTCCTTGGCTCAAGACGATTCGATTGCACCCTATGACGTCATTTTCCGTCATGAAAATTTTCCCGCCATTTTGAATTTTACGAAAAACCTACTTTTTCGAACTCCTCCTAGGCCGTTTGTCCGATTTTCACGAAAATTGAACCACATCATCTCCAGACCATGCTGACAAAAAGTTATTAAAAGAAAGTTGATTTGTCTTACCGTTTACGAATAACTTGCGAAAGAATTTGAGAAAATGGCCGCAGAAATGAAAGCGAGGCTATATCTGCGCAACGCATTAGCGTATTCTGACCAAACTTGGTGTGTGTTACGACAGTCATGGTCTGAGGCTATGTGCAGAGATTTGGTGCAGCGCCTCCTAGTGGTCTGGAGATATGGATAAAGTGAAATATTTGCTTATAACTTCTGAACGATTTGGCCAAAAATCATAAAACTGGTCTCGTTAGATTCAGGGCATCATGCCGAGTCGTGGGATACCAAATTTTCCCATATCGGCCATTTTGAGCGTCGGCCATTTTGAATTTTGTTATAAATTGCTATATTTAACAAACACATTGGCGTATCGTTACGTAACTCGATATGTGTCTTCGGCACCAGGGCCTGATACAACACAAAAAGTTTCGAGACAGCGCCACCTTGTGGTCAAAAGTTATAAACAAATTTACCAAAATGCTAATAACTTTTGAATACGTTAACCTATGGTAAAATAAGTTGTCTTTATACATTCCTTGGGTCAAACCGAGAACACAGATACCAAATTTGTCATAGTCGGCCAAACTTCCTGTCCGCCATGTTGTTTTTCTTTAAAAACCTACTTTTTCAAACTCCTCCCACACCGTTTATCTAATTTTCACCAAAATTGAATCATAACATCTTCAGACCATGTTGACAAAAAGTTATTAAAATGAAATTGATTCGTCAAACAGGTTTCGATAAAATTGCGAACGAATTTGACCAAATGGCCACCAAATAAAGAGAGGCTATATCTCCGCAACGCATTTTCGTATTCTGACCAAACTTTCTGTGTGTCATGTCAATCATGATCTGAGGCTACCTGCAGAGTTTTGGCGCTCTGCCTCCTAGTGGTCAGGAGATATGAAACACTAACATTTTTGATTATAACTCCTGAATGCTTTGTCCAAAAATCATAAAAATGCTGTCTATAGATTCAGTGCATCATGCCGAGTCCTGCGATACCAAATTTTCCCATATCGGCCATTTTCAGCGTCAGCAATGTAGAATTTTGTCATGAAATGCTATGCTTAACAAACACGACTTTAAAGCTGTATGTCATCAATGCTTTACCCTATTGACACCAAACTTTGCATGTGTCATTGTCACCTCACTCTGGATATACCACATGATTTGATTTGAATTTGGTTACAGCGCTTCCTGTTGGTCGAACGTGATAAACCGTTAAATCGAATTACTAAAGACCGTATTGATGATTTTTCAGCAATTTAGACTGAAGTCATATTGAAATGTCTTTAGATGCTTTCTGCCATTGGTCTGATGCTGCCAGCCATGTCGACATGACATTTACATTCCTCCTTGTGCTTGGCCCCGTCATGGCTGCTTGTTATTAGGGGCCAAGCACCGAAGGTGCGAAGGCACCTATTGTTTCTGTTCCGGTTCTTATTAGGGGCCAAGCACCGAAGGTGCGGAGGCACCTATTGTTTTTGTTCCGGTTCTTATTATTATTATTATTATTATTCTTCTTCTGCCATTGAAGTCTATGACAGCCCATAGAACCGTAAGCGGGAAAATGAAAAAAAGTTGGCACACTCATAAAGGAGAGTCTAATCATTGACCATAGCAAAATTGAAGTCTCTAACTCAATCTCTCTACCGCCACCAACTGTCCAAAGTTGCACTCACGTTTACGTAAATAACTTTTGAACCGTATGTCCTAGAAACAAAATTCTTTTGTCCACTGATTCCTTGGCTCAAGACGATTCGATTGCACCCTATGACGTCATTTTCCGTCATGAAAATTTTCCCGCCATTTTGAATTTTATGAAAAACCTACTTTGTCGAACTCCTCCTAGGCCGTTCGTCCGATGTTCACGAAAATTGAACCACATCATCTCCTGACAATGTGGACAAAACGATATATAAACAAAGTTGATTCGTCAAACCGTTTACGAATAACTTGTGAAAGAATCTGAGGTAAAAGTCGCCAAAATGAAATTGAGGCTTTATCTCCCCAATGCATTAGCCTTTTCTGACCAAACTAGGTGTGTGTTATGTCAATCATGGTTTGAGGCTACCTGCAGAGTTTTGGCGCTGTGCCCCCTAGTGGTCAGGAGTTATCAAAAACTGACTTTTTTGCTTATAACTTCTGAACCCTTTGGCCAAAAATCATGAAACTGGTCTCTTTAGATCCAGTGGGTCATGCCGAGTCCTATGATACCAAATATTCCCATATCGGCCATTTTGAGCGTCTGCCATTTCGATTTTTCTTATAAGAACAAACACATGACTTTAGTGCTCTGTCAGCAATGGTTTACCCAATTGAAAGCAAACTTTGCATGTGTCAATGTCACCACACTCTCAATGTACCACACACTACAATTTGGTTACAGCGCTGCCTGTTGGTTGAATGCGATAAACCATTAAATCGAATTGCTAAAGACCGTATTGTTGGTTTTTCAGCCATTTAGACTTAAGTCATATTGAAATGTCTTTAGATTCTTACTGCCGTTGGTCTGATGATGCCAGTCATGTCGGCATGACATTTAATGCCCTCCTTGCGCTTGGCCCCGTGATGGCTGCTAGCAGCTATATTTCATCTTCTTCTTCTTCTTCTTCTTCTTCTTCCGCCATGGAAGTCTATGTAAGGCCATAGAACCGTTTGCGGGAAAATGATAAAATTTGGCACACTGATAGAGGACAAGCCAATCATTGACCATAGCAAATTTGAAGTCTCTAACTCAATGTCTCTAGCGCCACCAACTGTCCAAAGTTGCACTCACGTTTACGTAAATAACTCTTGAACCGTATGTCCTAGAAACAAAATTCTTTCGTCCACTGATTCCTTGGCTCAAGACGATTCGATTGCACCCTATGACGTCATTTTCCGTCATGAAAATTTTCCCGCCATTTTGAATTTTACGAAAAACCTACTTTTTCGAACTCCTCCTAGGCCGTTGGTCCGATTTTCACGAAAATTGAACCACATCATCTCCAGACAATGTGGACAAAAAGTTATCCAAAGAAAGTTGATATGTCAAACCGTTTACGAATAACTTGCGAAAGAATCCGAGGTAATGGTCGCAAAAATGAAATTGAGGCTTTATCTCCGCAACGCATTAGAGTTTTCTGACCAAACTAGGTGTGTGTTATGTCAATCATGGTCTGAGGCTACCTGCAGAGTTTTGGCGCTGTGCCCCCTAGTGGTCAGGAGATATGAAAAAGTTAAATATTTGCTTATAACTTCTGAACGCTTTGGCCAAAAATAATAAAACTGGTCTCTTTAGATTCAGTGCATCATGCCGAGTCGTGCGATACCAAATTTTCCCATATCGGCCATTTTGAGTGTCGGCCATTTTGAATATTGTCATAAATTGCTATATTTAACAAAGATATTGGCGTATCGTTACGAAACTCAATATGTGTCTTCGGCACCTAACCTTGATACGACTCAAAAAGTTTCGAGGCAGCACCCCCTTGTGGTCAAAAATTATAACCAAATTTACAAATATGCTAATAACTTTTGAGTGCATTAACCTATGGTAAAACAAATTATCTTTATACGTTCCTTGGGTCAAACCGAGAACACAGATACCAAATTTGTCATAGTCGGCCAAACTTCTTGTCCACCATGTTGTTTTTCTTTAAAAACCTACTTTTTCAAACTCCTCCCAAACCGTTTGTCCAATTTTCACCAAAATTAAACCACATCATCTCTAGACCATGCTGACAAAAAGTTATCCAAAGAAAGTTGATATGTCAAACCGTTTACGAATAACTCGCGAAAGAATCCGACGTAATGGTCGCAAAAATTAAATTGAGGCTTTATCTCCGCAACGCATTAGCGTTTTCTGACCAAACTTGGTGTGTGTTATGTCAATCACGGTCTGAGGCTACCTGCAGAGTTTTGGCGCTCTGCCCCCTAGTGGTCAGGAGATATTTAAAAACTGACATTTTTGATTATAACTCCTGAACGCTTTGTCTAAAAATCATGAAACTGCTGTCTTTGGATCCAGTGGGACATGCCGAGCCCTGTGATACCAAATTTTCCCATATCGGCCATTTTGAGCGTCTGCCATTTCGATTTTTCTTATAAGATGCTATGTTTAACAAACACATGACTTTAGTGCTCTGTCAGCAATGGTTTACCCAATTGAAAGCAAACTCTGCATGTGTCAATGTCACCACACTCTCAATGTACCACATGAATTGACACTACAATTTGGTTACAGCGCTGCCTGTTGGTCGAACGTGATAAACCATTAAATCAAATTACTAAAGACCGTATTGTTGATTTTTCAGCCATTTAGACTTGTCATATTGAAATGTCTTTAGATTCTTATTGCCGTTGGTCTGATGATGCCAGCCATGTCGGCATGACATTTAATGCCCTCCTTGCGCTTGGCCCCGTGATGGCTGCTAGCAGCTATATTTATTATTCTTCATCTTCTTCTTCTTCCGCCATGAAAGTCTATGGCAGCCCATAGAACCGTAAGCGGGAAAATGAAAAAAGTTGGCACACTCATTAAAGGACAGTCCAATCATTGACCATAACAAATTTGAAGTCTCTAACTCAATATCTCTAGCGCCACCAACTGTCCAAAGTTGAACTAACGTTTATGCTAATAACTTTTGAACCGTATGACCTAGAAACAAAATTCTTATGTCCACTGATTCCTTGGCTCAAGACGATTCGATTGCACCCTATGACGTCATTTTCCGTCATGAAAATTTTCCCGCCATTTTGAATTTTATGAAAAACCTACTTTTTCGAACTCCTCCTAGGCCGTTTTTCCGATTTCAACGAAAATTGAACCACATCATCTCCAGACCATGTGGACAAAAAGTTATCCAAAGAAAGTTGATATGTCAAACCGTTTACGAATAACTCGCGAAAGAATCCGACGTAATGGTCGCAAAAATGAAATTGAGGCTTTATCTCCGCAACGCATTAGCGTTTTCTGACCAAACTAGGTGTGTGTTATGTCAATCATGATCTGAGGCTACCTGCAGAGTTTTGGCGCTGTGCCCCCTAGTGGTCAGGAGATATGAAAAAGTTAAATATTTGCTTATAACTTCTGAACGCTTTGGCCAAAAATAATAAAACTGGTCTCTTTAGATTCAGTGCATCATGCCGAGTCGTGCGATACCAAATTTTCCCATATCGGCCATTTTGAGCGTCGGCCATTTTGAATATTGTCATAAATTGCTATATTTAACAAAGATATTGGCGTATCGTTACGAAACTCAATATGTGTCTTCGGCACCTAACCTTGATACGACTCAAAAAGTTTCGAGGCAGCACCCCCTTGTGGTCAAAAATTATAACCAAATTTACAAATATGCTAATAACTTTTGAGTGCGTTAACCTATGGTAAAACAAATTATCTTTATACGTTCCTTGGGTCAAACCGAGAACACAGATACCAAATTTGTCATAGTCGGCCAAACTTCTTGTCCACCATGTTGTTTTTCTTTAAAAACCTACTTTTTCGAACTCCTCCCAGACCGTTTGTCCAATTTTCACCAAAATTAAACCACATCATCTCCAGACCATCATGACAAAAAGTTATCCAAAGAAAGTTGATATGTCAAACCGTTTACGAATAACTCGCGAAAGAATCCGACGTAATGGTCGCAAAAATGAAATTGAGGCTTTATCTCCGCAACGCATTAGCGTTTTCTGACCAAACTAGGTGTGTGTTATGTCAATCATGGTCTGAGGCTACCTGCAGAGTTTTGGCGCTCTGCCCCCTAGTGGTCAGGAGATATTAAAAAACTGACATTTTTGATTATAACTCCTGAACGCTTTGTCTAAAAATCATGAAACTGCTGTCTTTAGATCCAGTGGGTCATGCCGAGTCCTGTGATACCAAATTTTCCCATATCGGCCATTTTGAGCGTCTGCCATTTCGATTTTTCTTATAAGATGCTATGTTTAACAAACACATGACTTTAGTGCTCTGTCAGCAATGGTTTACCCAATTGAAAGCAAACTTTGCATGTGTCAATGTCACCACACTCTCAATGTACCACATGAATTGACACTACAATTTGGTTACAGCGCTGCCTGTTGGTTGAATGTGATAAACCATTAAATCGAAATACTAAAGACCGTATTGTTGATTTTTCAGCCATTTAGACTTAAGTCATATTGAAATGTCTTTAGATTCTTACTGCCGTTGGTCTGATGATGCCAGCCATGTCGGCATGACATTTAATGCCCTCCTTGCGCTTGGCCCCGTGATGGCTGCTAGCAGCTATATTTAGGGGCCAAGCACCGAAGGTGCGGAGGCACCTATTGTTTTTGTTCCGGTTCTTATTATTATTATTATTATTAGGGGCCAAGCACAGAAGGTGCGGAGGCACCTATTGTTTCTGTTCCGGTTCTTATTATTATTCTTCATCTTCTTCCGCCATGGGAGTCTATGACAGCCCATAGAACCGTAAGCGGGAAAATGAAAAAAAGTTGTCACACTCATAAAAGACAGTCCAATCATTGACCATAGCAAAATTGAAGTCTCTAACTCAATATCTCTAGCGCCACCAACTGTCCAAAGTTGAACTAACGTTTATGCTAATAACTTTTGAACCGTATGACCTAGAAACAAAATTCTTATGTCCACTGATTCCTTGGCTCAAGACGATTCGATTGCATCCTATGACGTCATTTTCCGTCATGAAATTTTTCCCGCCATTTTGAATTTTATGAAAAACCTACTTTTTCGAACTCCTCCTAGGCCGTTTTTCCGATTTCAACGAAAATTGAACCACATCATCTCCAGACCATGTGGACAAAAAGTTATCCAAAGAAAGTTGATATGTCAAACAGTTTACGAATAACTCGCGAAAGAATCCGACGTAATGATCGCAAAAATGAAATTGAGGCTTTATCTCCGCAACGCATTAGCGTTTTCTGACCAAACTAGGTGTGTGTTATGTCAATCATGATCTGAGGCTACCTGCAGAGTTTTGGCGCTCTGCCCCCTAGTGGTCAGGAGATATGAAAAAGTTAAATATTTGCTTATAACTTCTGAACGCTTTGGCCAAAAATAATAAAACTGGTGTCTTTAGATCCAGTGGGTCATGCCGAGTCATGTGATACCAAATTTTCCCATATCGGCCATTTTGAGCGTCTGCCATTTCGATTTTTCTTATAAGATGCTATGTTTAACAAACACATGACTTTAGTGCTCTGTCAGCAATGGTTTACCCAATTGAAAGCAAACTTTGCATGTGTCAATGTCACCACACTCTCAATGTACCACATGAATTGACACTACAATTTGGTTACAGCGCTGCCTGTTGATTGAATGTGATAAACCATTAAATCGAAATACTAAAGACCGTATTGTTGATTTTTCAGCCATTTAGACTTAAGTCATATTGAAATGTCTTTAGATTCTTACTGCCGTTGGTCTGATGATGCCAGCCATGTCGGCATGACATTTAATGCCCTCCTTGCGCTTGGCCCCGTGATGGCTGCTAGCAGCTATATTTAGGGGCCAAGCACCGAAGGTGCGGAGGCACCTATTGTAATTGTTCCGGTTCTTTATTATTATTATTCATCTTCTTCTTCTTCTTCTTCTTCTTCTTCTTCCGCCATGGAAGTCTATGTAAGGCCATAGAACCGTTTGCGGGAAAATGATAAAATTTGGCACACTGATAGAGGACAAGCCAATCATTGACCATAGCAAATTTGAAGTCTCTAACTCAATGTCTCTAGCGCCACCAACTGTCCAAAGTTGCACTCACGTTTACGTAAATAACTCTTGAACCGTATGTCCTAGAAACAAAATTCTTTCGTCCACTAATTCCTTGGCTCAAGACGATTCGATTGCACCCTATGACGTCATTTTCCGTCATGAAAATTTTCCCGCCATTTTGAATTTTACGAAAAACCTACTTTTTCGAACTCCTCCTAGGCCGTTTGTCCGATTTTCACGAAAATTGAACCACATCATCTCCAGACTATGCGTACAAAAAGTTATTAAAAGAAAGTTTATTTGTCAAACCGTTTACGAATAACTTGCGAATGAATTCGACAAAATGGCCGCAGAAATGAAAGCGAGGCTTTATCTCTGCAACGCATTAGCGTATTCTGACCAAACTTGGTGTGTGTTATGGCAATGATGGTCTGAGGCTACCTGCGGAGATTTGGCGCTCTGCCCCCTAGTGGTCTGGAGATATGAAAAAGTGAAATATTTGCTTATAACTTCTGAACGCTTCGATCAAAAATCATAAAACTGGTCTCGTTAGATTCAGGGCATCATGCCGAGTCGTGCAATACCAAATTTTCCCATATCGGCCATTTTGAGGGTCGGCCATTTTGAATTTTGTCATAAATTGCTATATTTAACAAACACATTGGTGTATCGTTACGAAACTCGATATGTGTCTTCGGCATCTGGGCCTGATACAACACAAAAAGTTTCGAGGCAGCGCCACCTTGTGGTCAAAAGTTATAAACAAATTTGCAAAAATGCTAATAACTTTTGAACACGTTAACCTATGGTAAAATAAGTTGTCTTTATACGTTCCTTGGGTCAAACCGAGAACACAGATACCAAATTTGTCATAGTCGGCCAAACTTCCTGTCCGCCATGTTGTTTTTCTTTAAAAACCTACTTTTTCGAACTCCTCCCACACCGTTTGTCCAATTTTCACCAAAATTGAATCATAACATCTTCAGACCATGCTGACAAAAAGTTATTAAAATAAAGTTGATTCGTCAAACAGGTTTCGATAAAATTGCGAACAAATTTGACCAAATGGCCACCAAATAAAGCGAGGCTATATCTCCGCAACGCATTAGCGTATTCTGACCAAACTTTCTGTGTGTCATGTCAATCATGATCTGAGGCTACCTGCAGAGTTTTGGCGCTCTGCCCCCTAGTGGTCAGGAGATATAAAATACTGACATTTTTGATTATAACTCCTGAATGCTTTGTCCAAAAATCATGAAACTGCTGTCTTTAGATTCAGGGCATCATGCCGAGTCGTGCGATACCAAATTTTCCCATATCGGCCATTTTCAGCGTCAGCTATTTAGAATTTTGTCATGAAATGCTATGCTTAACAAACACATGACTTTAAAGCTGGATGTCAGCAATGCTTTACCCTATTGACACCAAACTTTGCATGTGTCATTGTCACCTCACTCTGGATATACCACATGATTTGACACATCAGTTTGGTTACAGCGCTGAGTTATCGAACGTGATAAACCATTACATTGAATTGCTAAAGACCGTATTGATGATTTTTCAGCCATTTAGACTGAAGTCATATTGGTATGTCTTTAGATGCTTACTGCTGTTGGTCTGATGCTGCCAGCCATGTCGGCATAACATTTAATGCCCTCCTAATGCTTGGCCCCGTCATGGCTGCTTGCAGCTATATTTAGGGGCCAAGCACCGAAGGTGCGGAGGCACCTATTGTAATTGTTCCGGTTCTTTATTATTATTATTCATCTTCTTCTTCTTCTTCTTCTTCTTCTTCCGCCATGGAAGTCTATGTAAGGCCATAGAACCGTTTGCGGGAAAATGATAAAATTTGGCACACTGATAGAGGACAAGCCAATCATTGACCATAGCAAATTTGAAGTCTCTAACTCAATGTCTCTAGCGCCACCAACTGTCCAAAGTTGCACTCACGTTTACGTAAATAACTCTTGAACCGTATGACCTAGAAAAAAAATTCTTTCGTCCACTAATTCCTTGGCTCATGACGATTCGATTGCACCCTATGACGTCATTTTCCGTCATGAAAATTTTCCCGCCATTTTGAATTTTACGAAAAACCTACTTTTTCGAACTCCTCCTAGGCCGTTTTTCCGATTTCAACGAAAATTGAACCACATCATCTCCAGACAATGTGGACAAAAAGTTATCCAAAGAAAGTTGATATGTCAAACCGTTTACGAATAACTCGCGAAAGAATCCGACGTAATGGTCGCAAAAATGAAATTGAGGCTTTATCTCCGCAACGCATTAGCGTTTTCTGACCAAACTAGGTGTGTGTTATGTCAATCATGATCTGAGGCTACCTGCAGAGTTTTGGCGCTGTGCCCCCTAGTGGTCAAGAGATATGAAAAAGTTAAATATTTGATTATAACTTCTGAACGCTTTGGCCAAAAATAATAAAACTGGTCTCTTTAGATTCAGTGCATCATGCCGAGTAGTGCGATACCAAATTTTCCCATATCGGCCATTTTGAGCGTCGGCCATTTTGAATATTGTCATAAATTGCTATATTTAACAAAGATATTGGCGTATCGTTACGAAACTCAATATGTGTCTTCGGCACCTAACCTTGATACGACTCAAAAAGTTTCGAGGCAGCACCCCCTTGTGGTCAAAAATTATAACCAAATATACAAATATGCTAATAACTTTTGAGTGCGTTAACCTATGGTAAAACAAATTATCTTTATACGTTCCTTGGGTCAAACCGAGAACACAGATACCAAATTTGTCATAGTCGGCCAAACTTCTTGTCCACCATGTTGTTTTTCTTTAAAAACCTACTTTTTCGAACTCCTCCCAGACCGTTTGTCCAATTTTCAACAAAATTAAACCACATCATTTCCAGACCATCTTGACAAAAAGTTATCCAAAGAAAGTTGATATGTCAAACCGTTTACGAATAACTCGCGAAAGAATCTGACGTAATGGTTGCAAAAATGAAATTGAGGCTTTATCTCCGCAACGCATTAGCGTTTTCTGACCAAACTAGGTGTGTGTTATGTCAATCATGGTTTGAGGCTACCTGCAGAGATTTGGCGCTCTGCCCCCTAGTGGTCAGGAGATATCAAAAAACTGACATTTTTGATTATAACTCCTGAACGCTTTGTCTAAAAATCATGAAACTGGTCTCTTTAGATCCAGTGGGTCATGCCGAGTCCTGTGATACCAAATTTTCCCATATCGGCCATTTTGAGCGTCTGCCATTTCGATTTTTCTTGTAAGATGCTATGTTTAACAAACACATGACTTTAGTGGTCTGTCAGCAATGGTTTACCCAATTGAAAGCAAACTTTGCATGTGTCAATGTCACCACACTCTCAATGTACCACATGAATTGACACTACAATTTGGTTACAGCGCTGCCTGTTGGTTGAATGTGATAAACCATTAAATCGAATTGCTAAAGACCGTATTGTTGGTTTTTCAGCCATTTAGACTTAAGTCATATTGAAATGTCTTTAGATTCTTACTGCCGTTGGTCTGATGATGCCAGCCATGTCGGCATGACATTTAATGCCCTCCTTGCGCTTGGCCCCGTGATGGCTGCTAGCAGCTATATTTAGGGGCCAAGCACCGAAGGTGCGAAGGCACCTATTGTTTCTGTTCCGGTTCTTATTATTATTCTTCATCTTCTTCCGCCATGGGAGTCTATGACAGCCCATAGAACCGTAAGCGGGAAAATGAAAAAAAGTTGGCACACTCATTAAAGACAGTCCAATCATTGACCATAACAAATTTGAAGTCTCTAACTCAATATCTCTAGCGCCACCAACTGTCCAAAGTTGAACTAACGTTTATGCTAATAACTTTTGAACCGTATGACCTAGAAACAAAATTCTTATGTCCACTGATTCCTTGGCTCAAGACGATTCGATTGCACCCTATGACGTCATTTTCCGTCATGAAATTTTTCCCGCCATTTTGAATTTTATGAAAAACCTACTTTTTCGAACTCCTCCTAGGCCGTTTGTCCGATTTCAACGAAAATTGAACCACATCATCTCCAGACCATGTGGACAAAAAGTTATCCAAAGAAAGTTGATATGTCAAACAGTTTACGAATAACTCGCGAAAGAATCCGACGTAATGGTCGCAAAAATGAAATTGAGGCTTTATCTCCGCAACGCATTAGCGTTTTCTGACCAAACTCGGTGTGTGTTATGTCAATCATGATCTGAGGCTACCTGCAGAGTTTTGGCGCTGTGCCCCCTAGTGGTCAGGAGATATGAAAAAGTTAATTATTTGCTTATAACTTCTGAACGCTTTGGCCAAAAATAATAAAACTGGTCTCTTTAGATTCAGTGCATCATGCCGAGTCGTGCGATACCAAATTTTCCCATATCGGCCATTTTGAGCGTCGGCCATTTTGAATATTGTCATAAATTGCTATATTTAACAAAGATATTGGCGTATCATTACGAAACTCAATATGTGTCTTCGGCACCTAACCTTGATACGACTCAAAAAGTTTCGAGGCAGCACCCCCTTGTGGTCAAAAATTATAACCAAATTTACAAATATGCTAATAACTTTTGAGTGCGTTAACCTATGGTAAAACAAATTATCTTTATACGTTCCTTGGGTCAAACCAAGAACATAGATACCAAATTTGTCATAGTCGGCCAAACTTCTTGTCCACCATGTTGTTTTTCTTTAAAAACCTACTTTTTCGAACTCCTCCCAGACCGTTTGTCCAATTTTCACCAAAATTAAACCACATCATCTCCAGACCATCCTGACAAAAAGTTATCCAAAGAAAGTTGATATGTCAAACCGTTTACGAATAACTCGCGAAAGAATCCGACGTAATGGTCGCAAAAATGAAATTGAGGCTTTATCTCCGCAACGCATTAGTGTTTTCTGACCAAACTAGGTGTGTGTTATGTCAATCATGATCTGAGGCTACCTGCCGAGTTTTGGCGCTCTGCCCCCTAGTGGTCAGGAGATATTAAAAAACTGACATTTTTGATTATAACTCCTGAACGCTTTGTCTAAAAATCATGAAACTGCTGTCTTTAGATCCAGTGGGTCATGCCGAGCCCTGTGATACCAAATTTTCCCATATCGGCCATTTTGAGCGTCTGCCATTTCGATTTTTCTTATAAGATGCTATGTTTAACAAACACATGACTTTAGTGCTCTGTTAGCAATGGTTTACCCAATTGAAAGCAAACTTTGCATGTGTCAATGTCACCACACTCTCAATGTACCACATGAATTGACACTACAATTTGGTTACAGCGCTGCCTGTTGGTTGAACGTGATAAACCATTAAATCGAATTACTAAAGACCGTGTTGTTGATTTTTCAGCCATTTAGACGAAGGTGCGGAGGCACCTATTGTTTTTGTTCCGGTTCTTATTATTATTATTATTATTATTCTTCTTCTGCCATTGAAGTCTATGACAGCCCATAGAACCGTAAGCGGGAAAATGAAAAAAAGTTGGCACACTCATAAAGGAGAGTCCAATCATTGACCATAGCAAAATTGAAGTCTCTAACTCAATCTCTATAGCGCCACCAACCGTCCAAAGTTGCACTCACGTTTACGTAAATAACTTTTGAACCGTATGTCCTAGAAACAAAATTCTTTTGTCCACTGATTCCTTGGCTCAAGACGATTCGATTGCACCCTATGACGTCATTTTCCGTCATGAAAATTTTCCCGCCATTTTGAATTTTATGAAAAACCTACTTTGTCGAACTCCTCCTAGGCCGTTCGTCCGATCTTCACGAAAATTGAACCACATCATCTCCCGACAATGTGGACAAAACGATATATAAAGAAAGTTGATTCGACAAACCGTTTACGAATAACTCGCGAAAGAATCCGAGGTAAAAGTCGCCAAATTGAAACTGAGGCTTTATCTCCGCAATGCATTAGTCTTTTCTGACCAAACTAGGTGTGTGTTATGTCAATCATGGTCTGAGGCTACCTGCAGAGTTTTGGCGCTCTGCCCCCTAGTGGTCAGGAGTTATGAAAAACTGACTTTTTTGCTTATAACTTCTGAACCCTTTGGCCAAAAAACATGAAACTGGTCTCTTTAGATCCAGTGGGTCATGCCGAGTCCTGTGATACCAAATATTCCCATATCGGCCATTTTGAGCGTCTGCCATTTCGATTTTTCTTATAAGATGCTAAGTTTAACAAACACATGACTTTAGTGCTCTGTCAGCAATGGTTTACCCAATTGAAAGCAAACTTTGCATGTGTCAGTCACCACACTCTCAATGTACCACATGAATTGACACTACAATTTGGTTACAGCGCTGCCTGTTGGTTGAATGTGATAAACCATTAAATCGAAATACTAAAGACCGTATTGTTGATTTTTCAGCCATTTAGACTTAAGTCATATTGAAATGTCTTTAGATTCTTACTGCCGTTGGTCTGATGATGCAAGCCATGTCGGCATAACATGTAATGCCCTCCTTGCGCTTGGCCCCGTGATGGCTGCTAGCAGCTATATTTATTATTATTCTTCTTCTGCCATTGAAGTCTATGACAGCCCATAGAACCGTAAGCGGGAAAATGAAAAAAAGTTGGCACACTGATAAAGGAGAGTCCAATCATTGACCATAGCAAAATTGAAGTCTCTAACTCAATCTCTCTAGCGCCACCAACTGTCCAAAGTTGCACTCACGTTTACGTAAATAACTTTTGAACCGTATGTCCTAGAAACAAAATTCTTTTGTCCACTGATTCCTTGGCTCAAGACGATTCGATTGCACCCTATGACGTCATTTTCCGTCATGAAGATTTTCCCGCCATTTTGAATTTTATGAAAAACCTACTTTGTCGAACTCCTCCTAGGCCGTTCGTCCGATGTTCACGAAAATTGAACCACATCATCTCCCGACAATGTGGACAAAACGATATATAAAGAAAGTTGATTCGTCAAACCGTTTACGAATAACTCGCGAAAGAATCTGAGGTAAAAGTCGCCAAAATGAAATTGAGGCTTTATCTCCCCAATGCATTAGCCTTTTCTGACCAAACTAGGTGTGTGTTATGTCAATCATGGTTTGAGGCTACCTGCAGAGTTTTGGCGCTGTGCCCCCTAGTGGTCAGGAGTTATCAAAAACTGACTTTTTTGCTTATAACTTCTGAACCCTTTGGCCAAAAATCATGAAACTGGTCTCTTTAGATCCAGTGGGTCATGCCGAGTCCTGTGATAGCAAATATTCCCATATCGGGCATTTTGAGCGTCTGCCATTTCGATTTTTCTTATAAGATGCTATGTTTAACAAACACATGACTTTAGTGCTCTGTCAGCCATGGTTTACCCAATTTACCCAATGTACCACATGAATTGACACTACAATTTGGTTACAGCGCTGCCTGTTGGTCGAACGTGATAAACCATTAAATCGAACTACTAAAGACCGTATTGTTGATTTTTCAGCCATTTAGACTTAAGTCATATTGAAATGTCTTTAGATTCTTACTGCCGTTGGTCTGATGATGCCAGCCATGTCGGCATGACATTTAATGCCCTCCTTGCGCTTGGCCCCGTGATGGCTGCTAGCAGCTATATTTAGGGGCCAAGCACCGAAGGTGCGGAGGCACCTATTGTTTTTGTTCCGGTTCTTATTATTATTAGGGGCCAAGCACCGAAGGTGCGGAGGCACCTATTGTTTTTGTTCCGGTTCTTATTATTATTCTTTTTCTTGTGCCATGGGAGTCTATGGCAGCCCATAGAACCGTAAACGGGAAAATGAAAAAAAGTTGGCACACTCATTAAGGACAGTCCAATCATTGACCATAGCAAAATTGAAGTCTCTAACTCAATCTCTATAGCGCCACCAACTGTCCAAAGTTGCACTCACGTTTACGTTAATAACTTTTGAACCGTATGTCCTAGAAACAAAATTTTTATGTCCACTGATTCCTTGGCTCAAGACGATTCGATTGCACCATATGACGTCATTTTCCGTCATGAATATTTTCCCGCCATTTTGAATTTTATGAAAAACCTACTTTTTCGAACTCCTCCTAGGCCGTTTGTCCGATTTTCACGAAAATTGAACCACATCATCTCCAGACCATGGTGACAAAAAGTTATCCAAAGAAAGTTGAAATGTCAAACCGTTTATGAATAACTCACGAAAGAATCCGACGTAATGATCGCAAAAATGAACTTGAGGCTATATCTCCACAACGCATTAGCGTTTTCTGACCAAACTCGGTGTGTGTTATGTCAATCATGGTCTGAGGCTACCTGCAGAGTTTTGGCGCTGTGCCCCCTAGTGGTCAGGAGATATGAAAAAGTGACATTTTTCCTTACAACTCCTGAACGCTTTGTCCAAAAATCTTAAAACTGGTCTCGTTAGATTCAGTGCATCATGCCGAGTCGTGCGATACCAAATTTTCCCATATCGGCCATTTAGAGCGTCGGCCATTTTGAATATTGTCATAAATTGCTATATTTAACAAATGGATTAGCGTATCGTTACGAAACTCAATATGTGTCTTTGGCACCTAACATTGATACGGCACAAAAAGTTTGGGGGCAGCGCCACCTTGTGGTCAAAAGTTATAACCAAATTTACAAATATGCTAATAACTTTTGATGACGTTAACCTATTGTAAAACAAATGGTCTTAATGTGTTCATTGGGTCAAGCCGAGACCATAGATACCAAATATGTCATATTCGGCCAAACCTCCGATTTGCCATGTTATTTTTCTTTAAAAACCTACTTTTTCGAACTCCTCCCAGACCGTTTGTCCAATTTTCACCAAAATTGAACCACATCATCTCCAGACCATCATGACCAAAAGTTATCCAAAGAAAGTTGATATGTCAAACCGTTTACGAATAACTCGCGAAAGAATCCAACGTAATGGTCGCAAAAATGAAATTGAGGCTTTATCTCCGCAACGCATTAGCGTTTTCTGACCAAACTAGGTGTGTGTTATGTCAATCATGGTCTGAGGCTACCTGCAGAGTTTTGGCGCTCTGCCCCCTAGTGGTCAGGAGATATTAAAAAACTGACTTTTTTGATTATAACTCCTGAACCCTTTGGCCAAAAATCATGAAACTGGTCTCTTTAGATCCAGTGGGTCATGCCGAGTCCTGTGATACCAAATTTTCCCATATCGGCCATTTTGAGCGTCTGCCATTTCGATTTTTCTTATAAGATTCTTTGTTTAACAAACACATGGCTTTAGTGGTCTGTCAGCAATGGTTTACCCAATTGAAAGCAAACTTTGCATGTGTCAATGTCACCACACTCTCAATGTACCACATGAATTGACACTACAATTTGGTTACAGCGCTGCCTGTTGATTGAATGTGATAAACCATTAAATCGAAATACTAAAGACCGTATTGTTGATTTTTCAGCCATTTAGACTTAAGTCATATTGAAATGTCTTTAGATTCTTACTGCCGTTGGTCTGATGACGCCAGCCATGTCGGCATGACATTTAATGCCCTCCTTGCGCTTGGCCCCGTGATGGCTGCTAGCAGCTATATTTAGGGGCCAAGCACCGAAGGTGCGGAGGCACCTATTGTTTTTGTTCCGGTTCTTATTATTATTATTATTATTATTCTTCTTCTGCCATTGAAGTCTATGACAGCCCATAGAACCGTAAGCGGGAAAATGAAAAAAAGTTGGCACACTCATAAAGGAGAGTCCAATCATTGACCATAGCAAAATTGAAGTCTCTAACTCAATCTCTCTACCGCCACCAACTGTCCAAAGTTGCACTCACGTTTACGTAAATAACTTTTGAACCGTATGTCCTAGAAACAAAATTCTTTTGTCCACTGATTCCTTGGCTCAAGACGATTCGATTGCACCCTATGACGTCATTTTCCGTCATGAAAATTTTCCCGCCATTTTGAATTTTATGAAAAACCTACTTTGTCGAACTCCTCCTAGGCCGTTCGTCCGATGTTCACGAAAATTGAACCACATCATCTCCTGACAATGTTGACAAAACGATATATAAACAAAGTTGATTCGTCAAACCGTTTACGAATAACTCGTGAAAGAATCTGAGGTAAAAGTCGCCAAAATGAAATTGAGGCTTTATCTCCCCAATGCATTAGCCTTTTCTGACCAAACTAGGTGTGTGTTATGTCAATCATGGTTTGAGGCTACCTGCAGAGTTTTGGCGCTCTGCCCCCTAGTGGTCAGGAGATATTAAAAAACTGACTTTTTTGCTTATAACTCCTGAACCCTTTGGCCAAAAATCATGAAACTGGTCTCTTTAGATCCAATGGGTCATGCCGAGTCCTGTGATACCAAATTTTCCCATATCGGCCATTTTGAGCGTCTGCCATTTCGATTTTTCTTATAAGATTCTATGTTTAACAAACACATGACTTTAGTGCTCTGTCAGCAATGGTTTACCCAATTGAAAGCAAACTTTGCATGTGTCAATGTCACCACACTCTCAATGTACCACATGAATTGACACTACAATTTGGTTACAGCGCTGCCTGCTGGTTGAATGTGATAAACCATTAAATCGAATTACTAAAGACCGTATTGTTGATTTTTCAGCCATTTAGACTTAAGTCATATTGAAATGTCTTTAGATTCTTACTGCCATTGGTCTGATGATGCCAGCCATGTCGGCATGACATTTAATGCCCTCCTTGCGCTTGGCCCCGTGATGGCTGCTAGCAGCTATTTAGGGGCCAAGCACCGAAGGTGCGGAGGCACCTATTGTTTTTGTTCCGGTTCTTATTATTATTAGGGGCCAAGCACCGAAGGTGCGGAGGCACCTATTGTTTTTGTTCCGGTTCTTATTATTATTATTATTATTATTATTCTTCTGCCATTGAAGTCTATGACAGCCCATAGAACCGTAAGCGGGAAAATGAAAAAAAGTTGGCACACTCATAAAGGAGAGTCCAATCATTGACCATAGCAAAATTGAAGTCTCTAACTCAATCTCTCTAGCGCCACCAACTGTCCAAAGTTGCACTCACGTTTACGTAAATAACTTTTGCACCGTATGTCCTAGAAACAGAATTCTTTTGTCCACTGATTCCTTGGCTCAAGACGATTCGATTGCACCCTATGACGTCATTTTCCGTCATGAAAATTTTCCCGCCATTTTGAATTTTATGAAAAACCTACTTTGTCGAACTCCTCCTAGGCCGTTCGTCCGATGTTCACGAAAATTGAACCACATCATCTCCCGACAATGTGGACATAACGATATATAAAGAAAGTTGATTCGACAAACCGTTTACGAATAACTCGCGAAAGAATCTGAGGTAAAAGTCGCCAAAATGAAATTGAGGCTTTATCTCCCCAATGCATTAGCCTTTTCTGACCAAACTAGGTGTGTGTTATGTCAATCATGGTTTGAGGCTACCTGCAGAGTTTTGGCGCTGTGCCCCCTAGTGGTCAGGAGTTATCAAAAACTGACTTTTTTGCTTATAACTTCTGAACCCTTTGGCCAAAAATCATGAAACTGGTCTCTTTAGATCCAGTGGGTCATGCCGAGTCCTGTGATACCAAATATTCCCATATCGGCCATTTTGAGCGTCTGCCATTTCGATTTTTCTTATAAGATGCAATGTTTAACAAACACTTGACTTTAGTGCTCTGTCAGGAATGGTTTACCCAATTGAAAGCAAACTTTGCATGTGTCAATGTCACCACACTCTCAATGTACCACACACTACAATTTGGTTACAGCGCTGCCTGTTGGTTGAATGCGATAAACCATTAAATCGAATTGCTAAAGACCGTATTGTTGGTTTTTCAGCCATTTAGACTTAAGTCATATTGAAATGTCTTTAGATTTTTACTGCCGTTGGTCTGATGATGCCAGTCATGTCGGCATGACATATAATGCCCTCCTTGCGCTTGGCCCCGTGATGGCTGCTAGCAGCTATATTTATTATTATTCTTCTTCTGCCATTGAAGTCTATGACAGCCCATAGAACCGTAAGCGGGAAAATGAAAAAAAGTTGGCACACTCATAAAGGAGAGTCTAATCATTGACCATAGCAAAATTGAAGTCTCTAACTCAATCTCTCTACCGCCACCAACTGTCCAAAGTTGCACTCACGTTTACGTAAATAACTTTTGAACCGTATGTCCTAGAAACAGAATTCTTTTGTCCACTGATTCCTTGGCTCAAGACGATTCGATTGCACCCTATGACGTCATTTTCCGTCATGAAAATTTTCCCGCCATTTTGAATTTTATGAAAAACCTACTTTGTCGAACTCCTCCTAGGCCGTTCGTCCGATGTTCACGAAAATTGAACCACATCATCTCCTGACAAAGTGGACAAAACGATATATAAACAAAGTTGATTCGTCAAACCGTTTACGAATAACTCGTGAAAGAATCTGAGGTAAAAGTCGCCAAATTGAAACTGAGGCTTTATCTCCGCAATGCATTAGTCTTTTCTGACCAAACTAGGTGTGTGTTATGTCAATCATGGTCTGATGCTACCTGCAGAGTTTTGGCGCTCTGCCCCCTAGTGGTCAGGAGTTATGAAAAACTGACTTTTTTGCTTATAACTTCTGAACCCTTTGGCCAAAAAACATGAAACTGGTCTCTTTAGATCCAGTGGGTCATGCCGAGTCCTGTGATACCAAATATTCCCATATCGGCCATTTTGAGCGGCTGCCATTTCGATTTTTCTTATAAGATGCTAAGTTTAACAAACACATGACTTTAGTGCTCTGTCAGCAATGGTTTACCCAATTGAAAGCAAACTTTGCATGTGTCAGTCACCACACTCTCAATGTACCACATGAATTGACACTACAATTTGGTTACAGCGCTGCCTGTTGGTTGAATGTGATAAACCATTAAATCGAAATACTAAAGACCGTATTGTTGATTTTTCAGCCATTTAGACTTAAGTCATATTGAAATGTCTTTAGATTCTTACTGCCGTTGGTCTGATGATGCAAGCCATGTCGGCATAACATGTAATGCCCTCCTTGCGCTTGGCCCCGTGATGGCTGCTAGCAGCTATATTTATTATTAGGGGCCAAGCACCGAAGGTGCGGAGGCACCTATTGTTTTTGTTCCGGTTCTTATTATTATTAGGGGCCAAGCACCGAAGGTGCGGAGGCACCTATTGTTTTTGTTCCGGTTCTTATTATTATTCTTTTTCTTGTGCCATGGGAGTCTATGGCAGCCCATAGAACCGTAAACGGGAAAATGAAAAAAAGTTGGCACACTCATTAAGGACAGTCCAATCATTGACCATAGCAAAATTGAAGTCTCTAACTCAATCTCTATAGCGCCACCAACTGTCCAAAGTTGCACTCACGTTTACGTTAATAACTTTTGAACCGTATGTCCTAGAAACAAAATTTTTATGTCCACTGATTCCTTGGCTCAAGACGATTCGATTGCACCATATGACGTCATTTTCCGTCATGAATATTTTCCCGCCATTTTGAATTTTATGAAAAACCTACTTTTTCGAACTCCTCCTAGGCCGTTTGTCCGATTTTCACGAAAATTGAACCACATCATCTCCAGACCATGGTGACAAAAAGTTATCCAAAGAAAGTTGAAATGTCAAACCGTTTATGAATAACTCACGAAAGAATCCGACGTAATGATCGCAAAAATGAACTTGAGGCTATATCTCCACAACGCATTAGCGTTTTCTGACCAAACTCGGTGTGTGTTATGTCAATCATGGTCTGAGGCTACCTGCAGAGTTTTGGCGCTGTGCCCCCTAGTGGTCAGGAGATATGAAAAAGTGACATTTTTCCTTACAACTCCTGAACGCTTTGTCCAAAAATCTTAAAACTGGTCTCGTTAGATTCAGTGCATCATGCCGAGTCGTGCGATACCAAATTTTCCCATATCGGCCATTTAGAGCGTCGGCCATTTTGAATATTGTCATAAATTGCTATATTTAACAAATGGATTAGCGTATCGTTACGAAACTCAATATGTGTCTTTGGCACCTAACATTGATACGGCACAAAAAGTTTGGGGGCAGCGCCACCTTGTGGTCAAAAGTTATAACCAAATTTACAAATATGCTAATAACTTTTGATGACGTTAACCTATTGTAAAACAAATGGTCTTAATGTGTTCATTGGGTCAAGCCGAGACCATAGATACCAAATATGTCATATTCGGCCAAACCTCCGATTTGCCATGTTATTTTTCTTTAAAAACCTACTTTTTCGAACTCCTCCCAGACCGTTTGTCCAATTTTCACCAAAATTGAACCACATCATCTCCAGACCATCATGACCAAAAGTTATCCAAAGAAAGTTGATATGTCAAACCGTTTACGAATAACTCGCGAAAGAATCCAACGTAATGGTCGCAAAAATGAAATTGAGGCTTTATCTCCGCAACGCATTAGCGTTTTCTGACCAAACTAGGTGTGTGTTATGTCAATCATGGTCTGAGGCTACCTGCAGAGTTTTGGCGCTCTGCCCCCTAGTGGTCAGGAGATATTAAAAAACTGACTTTTTTGATTATAACTCCTGAACCCTTTGGCCAAAAATCATGAAACTGGTCTCTTTAGATCCAGTGGGTCATGCCGAGTCCTGTGATACCAAATTTTCCCATATCGGCCATTTTGAGCGTCTGCCATTTCGATTTTTCTTATAAGATTCTTTGTTTAACAAACACATGGCTTTAGTGGTCTGTCAGCAATGGTTTACCCAATTGAAAGCAAACTTTGCATGTGTCAATGTCACCACACTCTCAATGTACCACATGAATTGACACTACAATTTGGTTACAGCGCTGCCTGTTGATTGAATGTGATAAACCATTAAATCGAAATACTAAAGACCGTATTGTTGATTTTTCAGCCATTTAGACTTAAGTCATATTGAAATGTCTTTAGATTCTTACTGCCGTTGGTCTGATGACGCCAGCCATGTCGGCATGACATTTAATGCCCTCCTTGCGCTTGGCCCCGTGATGGCTGCTAGCAGCTATATTTAGGGGCCAAGCACCGAAGGTGCGGAGGCACCTATTGTTTTTGTTCCGGTTCTTATTATTATTATTATTATTATTCTTCTTCTGCCATTGAAGTCTATGACAGCCCATAGAACCGTAAGCGGGAAAATGAAAAAAAGTTGGCACACTCATAAAGGAGAGTCCAATCATTGACCATAGCAAAATTGAAGTCTCTAACTCAATCTCTATAGCGCCACCAACCGTCCAAAGTTGCACTCACGTTTACGTAAATAACTTTTGAACCGTATGTCCTAGAAACAAAATTCTTTTGTCCACTGATTCCTTGGCTCAAGACGATTCGATTGCACCCTATGACGTCATTTTCCGTCATGAAAATTTTCCCGCCATTTTGAATTTTATGAAAAACCTACTTTGTCGAACTCCTCCTAGGCCGTTCGTCCGATCTTCACGAAAATTGAACCACATCATCTCCCGACAATGTGGACAAAACGATATATAAAGAAAGTTGATTCGTCAAACTCTTTACGAATAACTTGCGAAAGAATCCGAGGTAAAAGTCGCCAAAATGAAATTGAGGCTTTATCTCCGCAATGCATTAGCCTTTTCTGACCAAACTAAGTGTGTATTATGTCAATCATTGTCTGAGGCTACCTGCAGAGTTTTGGCACTGTGCCCCCTAGTGGTCAGGAGATATTAAAAAACTGACCTTTTTGATTATAACTCCTGAACGCTTTGTCTAAAAATCATGAAACTGGTCTCTTTAGATCCAGTGGGTCATGCCGAGTCCTGTGATACCAAATTTTCCCATATCGGCCATTTTCAGCGTCGGATATTTAGAATTTTGTCATGAAATGCTATGCTTAAACACATGACTTTAAAGCAGTATGTCAGCAATGCTTTACCCTATTGACACCAAACTTTGCATGTGTCAATGTCACCACACTCTCAATGTACCACATGAATTGACACTACAATTTGGTTACAGCGCTGCCTGTTGATTGAATGTGATAAACCATTAAATCGAAATACTAAAGACCGTATTGTTGATTTTTCAGCCATTTAGACTTAAGTCATATTGAAATGTCTTTAGATTCTTACTGCCGTTGGTCTGATGATGCCAGCCATGTCGGCATGACATTTAATGCCCTCCTTGCGCTTGGCCCCGTGATGGCTGCTAGTTAGGGGTTCAAACGCGAAGCGTTGAAAACCTATTGTAATTGTTAGGATTTTTATTATTATTAGGGGTTCAAACGCGAAGCGTTGAAAACCTATTGTAATTGTTAGGATTTTTATTATTATTATTATTCTTCTGCCGTAATGCGTCTCGTGCAGACCAAACCGTAAGGTCTAGAGACTTGAAAGTTTGTCAGATGGTAGGTCTCAATTTGGGGAGAACGTATCAAAATATGACGCAAATCGGGCAATAGGTGGCGCTACAGCGACTACAAACGCGTACACGTTCATAACTCGTAAACCGTTTGTCGTACACTCAAGTGTCTTATATCCCTGGAATCCTTGGATCAAGACTTAGAAAATGTATATCTCCGATTTCATTTCCGCCTATAAAAATTTTCCGCCATTTTGAATTTTCTGAAAAAAAATTTTTTCGAACTCCTCATAGGCCGTTTGTCCAAATCACGCAAAATTTCCCACGCATCATCTAGAGACTCTCATGACCAAAAGTTGTCAAAGGAATTTTAATCGGTGATTCACGCTTGCAACAAGACAATAAAACGTTCGCATAAGGCGGAGACACTTTTGCTAAAATCGTAATACCTCTGGAACGCAAAGAGATACTCTCACCAAACTTCACTTAGTCATGTATAAGATCAATATGTGGTCACACCAAAAAAACTGCGATGATTGACCACTTGGTGGCGCTATATTGCGAAAAAAACACTCAATCACCTGTACAGGGTCACATGGTAGTCCGATTGACCTGAGACTTGTCATGCACGGTCTTTGTCCAAGGGTCCATGATGGTCTATGAGGACATTGGTGTATCTCAAAAAACATGACCGTCATCGGCCAATGAACTTTGAGCATCAATTAGACTAGCTTAACGAAGGTCGATCGGAACGAAACTCGATGGGCGTGTTTGACTCATGGCCCTAGTGGTCTGTCAGAATTTTGAAGAAAATCGGACACTAGTTGGCGCTAACGAGTTTTTTGCGTCTCTACTCACGTGGTGTTTCACGCATCCACAGAATATTGATATCATCTGATAGATCTCCTCATACTAAACAACTTTGCCTCAAGAACCACTGCTGTCAATCAAATTGTTTGCGAAATATTGGACATTTTTGAAATTTAAAATTTTTCGAACTCGTCATAGGCCGTCAATCTCACTGGCTTGAAAATTCACACGCATCATCTAGGGACACTCAAGGCAAAAAGTTGTCAAAGGATTTTCGATTAGTTAAACCGTTCAGCAGATACAATTTTTCATATATTTCTGATTTGGCCTATTGTGATTAAAATGTCTATATATCTTGTCCAAAAACAAGAAACTTCACAAAACTGTGTAAATGTTAAGAACAAGACATTATGAAGAAACTTGTGAGGTTTCATGTATTTCTGATGCTCGTACGGCTCACAATAAATTATAAACACTCTATATTTTAAAATCTTAGAAAAGCTGTTATACTACTTTTGTCCACAAGAGAAACGTCACAGAACTGTGAACATGTTAAGAACAAGTCATTTTGAAGAAATGTGTCAGGTCTCATGTATTTCTGATGCTCATAGGGCTCACAATAAATAATAAACAATCTATATTTTAAAATCTTAGAAAAGCTGTAATACTACTTTTGTCCACAAGAGGCACCGTCAGGCTAGAAAATCTTTTCATGTGGAGAACAAGTCAGATTGACATAGACTGACATAACAGTTCAGATGATATGATGTGTGGTGTTAAACATATCCACTATATTAATATAATTTGATAGATCTTTCTATAGTGAAAAAATGTGTAATATGATATGTCTATATATCGTTTACACAAACTAGAAACTTCATAAAGATGTGTTTATGTGGAGAACAAGTCAGATTGACATAGATCGACATTACAGTTCAGATGTTCAGTTCACAATATTAATATCATTTGATCTTCTCATTCTGAACATCTTTGAAAGATGTCTATACATTGTTTGCACAAAGTAGAAACTTCACAGAACTGTGCACATTAGGAGAACTAGTCAGATTGACCACAAACAGTCATGACAGCTCAGATGGTCCTGCTACGTTTGAACCCCGGTCATTGCTGCTTGCAGCTATATTTATTATTATTATTATTATTCTTCTGCCGTAATGCGTCTCGTGCAGACCAAACCGTAAGGTCTAGAGACTTGAAACTTTGTCAGATGGTAGGTCTCAATTTGGGGAGAACGTATCAAAATATGACGCAATTCGGGCTATAGGTGGCGCTACAGCAACTACAAACGCGTACATGTTCATAACTCGTAAACCGTTTGTCGTACACTCAAGTGTCTTATATCTCTGGAATCCTTGGCTCAAAACTTAAAAAATGTATATCTCCGATTTCATTTCCGCCTATAAAAATTTTCCGCCATTTTGAATTTTCTGAAAAAAAAAGTTTTCGAACTCCTCATAGACCGTTTGTCCAAATCACGCAAAATTTCACACACATCATCTAGAGACTCTCATGACCAAAAGTTGTCAAAGGAATTTTGATCGGTGATTCACGCTTGCAACAAGACAATAAAACGTTCGGATAAGGTGGAGACACTTTTGCTAAAATTGTAATAGCTCTGGAACGCAAAGAGATAATCTCACCAAACTTCACATATTCATGTATAAGCTCAATATGTGGTCACACCAAAAAAACTGCGATGATTGACCACTTGGTGGCGCTATATTGCGAAAAAAACACTCAATCACCTGTACAGGGTCACATGGTAGTCCGATTGACCTGAGACTTGTCATGCACGGTCTTTGTCCAAGGGTCCATGATGGTCTATGAGGACATTGGTGTATCTCAAAAAACATGACCGTCATCGGCCAATGAACTTTGAGCATCAATTAGACTAGCTTAACGAAGGTCGATCGGAACGAAACTCGATGGGCGTGTTTAACTCATGGCCCTAGTGGTCTGTCAGAATTTTGAAGAAAATCGGACACTAGTTGGCGCTAACGAGTTTTTTGCGTCTCTACTCGCGTGGTGTTTCTCGCATCCACAAAATATTGATATCATCTGATAGATCTCCTCATACTGAACAACTTTGCCTCAAGAACCACTGCTGTCAATCAAATTGTTTGCGAAATATTGGAGATTTTTGAAATTTCAAATTTTTCGAACTCGTCATAGGCCGTCAATCTCACTGGCTTGAAAATTCACACGCATCATCTAGGGACACTCAAGGGAAAAAGTTATTCAAAGAATTTTGATCAGTCAAACCCTTCAGCAGATATGATTTTTCATATATTTCTGGTTTGGCCTATTGTGAATAAAAAGTCTATATATCTTGTCCACAAACAAGAAACTTCACAAAACTCTGAAAATGTTAAGAACAAGTCATTTTGAAGAAACGTGTGAGGTTTCATGTATTTCTGATGCTCGTACGGTTCACAATAAATTATAAACTTTCTATATTTTAAAATCTTAGAAAAGCTGTCATACTAGTTTTGTCCACAAGAGGCACTGTCAGTCTAGGGAATCTTTTTATTCCATTTCGAGCTTGAAAGCTCTCTGTTGACATGTTGTTTCAAAACATTTGTAACATATCTACATATTGTTTACACAAACTAGAAGCTTCATAAAGCTGCCTTTATGTGGAGAACAAGTCAGATTGACATAGACTGACATTAACCGACAGAACAGTTCAGATGTTCAGTTCACAATATTAATATCATTTAATCTTCTCAGTCTGAACATCTTTGAAAGATGTCTATTCATTGTTTGCACAGAGTAGAAACTTCACAGAACTGTGCTCATTAGGAAAACTAGTCAGATTGACAAAAAAAGGTCATAACAGTTCAAATGATATGACGTGCAGTGTTAAACATATCCACATTGTTATCATTTGGTAGATCTTCCCATACTGAAAAAAATTTGTAACATGTCTATATATCATTTACACAAACTAGAAACTTCATAAAGCTTTGTGTATGTGGAGAACAAGTCAGATTGACATAGACCGACATAAACCGACATAACTGTTCATATGTTCAGTTCACAATGTCAATATCATTTGATCTTCTCATTCTGAACATCTTTGAAAGATGTCTATACATTGTTTGTACAGAGTAGAAACTTCACAGAACTGTGCACATTAGGAGAACTAGTCAGATTGACCACAAACCGTCTTGACAGCTCAGATGGTCTTGCGACGTTTGAACCCCGGTCATTGCTGCTTGCAGCTATATTTATTATTATTATTATTCTTCTGCCGTAATGCGTCTCGTGCAGACCAAACCGTAAGGTCTAGAGACTTGAAACTTTGTCAGATGGTAGGTCTCAATTTGGGGAGAACGTATCAAAATATGACGCAAATCGGGCTATAGGTGGCGCTACAGCGACTACAAACGCGTACATGTTCATAACTCGTAAACCGTTTGTCGTACACTCAAGTGTCTTATATCTCTGGAATCCTTGGCTCAAAACTTAAAAAATGTATATCTCCGATTTCATTTCCGCCTATAAAAATTTTCCGCCATTTTGAATTTTCTGAAAAAAAAAGTTTTCGAACTCCTCATAGACCGTTTGTCCAAATAACGCGAAACTTCACACATATCATCTAGAGACTCTCATGACCAAAAGTTATTCAAATAATTTTGATCGGTGATTCACGCTTGCAACAACACGCTAAAACGTTCGCATAAGGCGGAGACACTTTTGCTAAAATCGTAATAGCTCTGGAACGCAAAGAGATAATCTCACCAAACTTCACATAGTCATGTATAAGCTCAATTTGTGGTCACACCAAAAAAACTGCGATGATTGACCACTTGGTGGCGCTATATTGCGAAAAAAACACTCAATCACCTGTACAGGGTCACATGGTAGTCCGATTGACCTGAGACTTGTCATGCACGGTCTTTGTCCAAGGGTCCATGATGGTCTATGAGGACATTGGTGTATCTCAAAAAACATGACCGTCATCGGCCAATGAACTTTGAGCATCAATTAGACCAGCTTAACGAAGGTCGATCGGAACGAAACTCGATGGGCGTGTTTGACTCATGGCCCTAGTGGTCTGTCAGAATTTTGAAGAAAATCGGACACTAGTTGGCGCTAACGAGTTTTTTGCGTCTCTACTCACGTGGTGTTTCATGCATCCACAAAATATTGATATCATCTGATAGATCTCCTCATACTGAACAACTTTGCCTCAAGAACCACTGCTGTCAATCAAATTGTTTGCGAAATATTGGAGATTTTTGAAATTTCAAATTTTTCGAACTCGTCATAGGCCGTCAATCTCACTGTCTTGAAAATTCACATGCATCATCTAGGGACACTCAAGGCAAAAAGTTGTCAAAGGATTTTCGATTAGTTAAACCGTTCAGCAGATACAATTTTTCATATATTTCTGATTTGGCCTATTGTGATTAAAATGTCTATATATCTTGTCCAAAAACAAGAAACTTCACAAAACTGTGTAAATGTTAAGAACAAGACATTATGAAGAAACTTGTGAGGTTTCATGTATTTCTGATGCTCGTACGGCTCACAATAAATTATAAACCATCTACATTTTAAAATCTTAGAAAAGCTGTAATACTAGTTTTGTCCACAAGAGAAACGTCACAGATCTGTGAACATGTTAAGAACAAGTCATTTTGAAGAAATGTGTCAGGTCTCATGCATTTCTGATGCTCATAGGGCTCACAATAAATTACAAATGATCTACATTTTAAAATCTTAGAAAAGCTGTAATACTACTTTTGTCCACAAGAGGCACCATCAGGCTAGAAAATCTTTTTATGTGGAGAACAAGTCAGATTGACATAGACTGACATAAACCGACAGAACAGTTCAGATGTTCAGTTCACAATATTAATATCATTTAATCTTCTCAGTCTGAACATCTTTGAAAGATGTCTATTCATTGTTTGCACAGAGTAGAAACTTCACAGAACTGTGTTCATTAGGAAAACTAATCAGATTGACAAAAAAGGTCATAACGGTTCAAATGATATGACGTGTAGTGTTAAACATATCCACATTGTTATCATTTGATAGATCTTCCCATACTGAAATTTTTTTGTAACGTCTATATATCATTTACACAAAATAGAAACTTCATAAAGCTCTGTTTATGTGGAGAACAAGTCAGATTGACATAGACCGACATAACAGTTCATATGTTCAGTTCACAATGTCAATATCATTTGATCTTCTCATTCTGAACATCTTTGAAAGATGTCTATACATTGTTTACACAAAGTAGAAACTTCACAGAACTGTGCACATTAGGAGAACTAGTCAGATTGACCACAAACAGTCATGACAGCTCAGATGGTCCTGCCACGTTTGAACCCCGGTCATTGCTGCTTGCAGCTATATTTAGGGGCCAAGCACCGAAGGTGCGGAGGCACCTATTGTTTCTGTTCCGGTTCTTATTATTAGGGGTTCAAACGCGAAGCGTTGAAAACCTATTGTAATTGTTAGGATTTTTATTATTATTATTATTATTATTATTATTCTTCTGCCGTAATGCGTCTTGTGCAGACCAAACCGTAAGGTCTAGAGACTTGAAACTTTGTCAGATGGTAGGTCTCAATTTGGGGAGAACGTATCAAAATATGACGCAAATCGGGCTATAGGTGGCGCTACAGCGACTACAAACGCGTACATGTTCATAACTCGTAAACCGTTTGTCGTACACTCAAGTGTCTTATATCTCTGGAATCCTTGGCTCAAGACTTAAAAAATGTATATCTCCGATTTCATTTCCGCCTATAAAAATTTTCCGCCATTTTGAATTTTCTGAAAAAAAAAGTTTTCGAACTCCTCATAGACCGTTTGTCCAAATAACGCGAAACTTCACACATATCATCTAGAGACTCTCATGACCAAAAGTTATTCAAATAATTTTGATCGGTGATTCACGCTTGCAACGACACGCTAAAACGTTCGCATAAGGCAGAGACACTTTTGCTAAAATTGTAATAGCTCTGGAACGCAAAGAGATAATCTCACCAAACTTCACATAGTCATGTATAAGCTCAATTTGTGGTCACACCAAAAAAACTGCGATGATTGACCACTTGGTGGCGCTATATTGCGAAAAAAACACTCAATCACCTGTACAGGGTCACATGGTAGTCCGATTGACCTGAGACTTGTCATGCACGGTCTTTGTCCAAGGGTCCATGATGGTCTATGAGGACATTGGTGTATCTCAAAAAACATGACCGTCATCGGCCAATGAACTTTGAGCATCAATTAGACCAGCTTAACGAAGGTCGATCGGAACGAAACTCGATGGGCGTGTTTGACTCATGGCCCTAGTGGTCTGTCAGAATTTTGAAGAAAATCGGACACTAGTTGGCGCTAACGAGTTTTTTGCGTCTCTACTCACGTGGTGTTTCACGCATTTACAAAATATTGACTTCATCTGATAGATCTCCTCATACTGAACAACTTTGCCTCAAGAACCACTGCTGTCAATCAAATTGTTTGCGAAATATTGGAGATTTTTGAAATTTCAAATTTTTCGAACTCGTCATAGGCCGTCAATCTCACTGTCTTGAAAATTCACATGCATCATCTAGGGACACTCAAGGCAAAAAGTTGTCAAAGGATTTTCGATTAGTTAAACCGTTCAGCAGATACAATTTTTCATATATTTCTGATTTGGCCTATTGTGATTAAAATGTCTATATATCTTGTCCAAAAACAAGAAACTTCACAAAACTGTGTAAATGTTAAGAACCAGACATTATGAAGAAACTTGTGAGGTTTCATGTATTTCGGATGCTCGTACAGCTCACAATAAATTATAAACCATCTACATTTTAAAATCTTAGAAAAGCTGTAATACTAGTTTTGTCCACAAGAGAAACGTCACAGATCTGTGAACATGTTAAGAACAAGTCATTTTGAAGAAATGTGTCAGGTCTCATGTATTTCTGATGCTCATAGGGCTCACAATAAATTACAAACGATCTACATTTTAAAATCTTAGAAAAGCTGTAATACTACTTTTGTCCACAAGAGGCACCATCAGGCTAGAAAATCTTTTTATGTGGAGAACAAGTCAGATTGACATAGACTGACATAAACCGACAGAACAGTTCAGATGTTCAGTTCACAATATTAATATCATTTAATCTTCTCAGTCTGAACATCTTTGAAATATGTCTATACATTGTTTGCACAGAGTAGAAACTTCACAGAACTGTGCTCATTAGGAAAACTAGTCAGATTGACAAAAAAAGGTCATAACAGTTCAAATGATATGACGTGTAGTGTTAAACATATCCACATTGTTATCATTTGATAGATCTTCCCATGCTGAAATTTTTTTGTAACGTCTATATATCATTTACACAAACTAGAAACTTCATAAAGCTCTGTTTATGTGGACAACAAGTCAGATTGACATAGACCGACATAATAGTTCATATGTTCAGTTCACAATGTCAATATCATTTGATCTTCTCATTCTGAACATCTTTGAAAGATGTCTATACATTGTTTACACAAAGTAGAAACTTCACAGAACTGTGCACATTAGGAGAACTAGTCAGATTGACCACAAACCGTCATGACAGCTCAGATGGTCCTGCTACGTTTGAACCCCGGTCATTGCTGCTTGCAGCTATATTTATTCTTCATCTTCTTCCGCCATGGGAGTCTATGACAGCCCATAGAACCGTAAGCGGGAAAATGAAAAAAAGTTGGCACACTCATAAAGGACAGTCCAATCATTGACCATAGCAAAATTGAAGTCTCTAACTCAATATCTCTAGCGCCACCAACTGTCCAAAGTTGAACTAACGTTTATGCTAATAACTTTTGAACCGTATGACCTAGAAACAAAATTCTTATGTCCACTGATTCCTTGGCTCAAGACGATTCGATTGCACCCTATGACGTCATTTTCCGTCATGAAATTTTTCCCGCCATTTTGAATTTTATGAAAAACCTACTTTTTCGAACTCCTCCTAGGCCGTTTTTCCGATTTCAACGAAAATTGAACCACATCATCTCCAGACAATGTGGACAAAAAGTTATCCAAAGAAAGTTGATATGTCAAACCGTTTACGAATAACTCGCGAAAGAATCCAACGTAATGGTCGCAAAAATGAAATTGAGGCTTTATCTCCGCAACGCATTAGCGTTTTCTGACCAAACTAGGTGTGTGTTATGTCAATCATGATCTGAGGCTACCTGCAGAGTTTTGGCGCTGTGCCCCCTAGTGGTCAGGAGATATGAAAAAGGTAAATATTTGCTTATAACTTCTGAACGCTTTGGCCAAAAATAATAAAACTGGTCTCTTTAGATTCAGTGCATCATGCCGAGTCGTGTGATACCAAATTTTCCCATATCGGCCATTTTGAGCGTCGGCCATTTTGAATATTGTCATAAATTGCTATATTTAACAAAGATATTGGCGTATCGTTACGAAACTCAATATGTGTCTTCGGCACCTAACCTTGATACGACTCAAAAAGTTTCGAGGCAGCACCCCCTTGTGGTAAAAAATTATAACCAAATTTACAAATATGCTAATAACTTTTGAGTGCGTTAACCTATGGCAAAACAAATTATCTTTATACGTTCCTTGGGTCAAACCGAGAACATAGATACCAAATTTGTCATAGTCGGCCAAACTTCTTGTCCACCATGTTGTTGTTTTTTAAAAACCTACTTTTTCGAACTCCTCCCAGACCGTTTGTCCAATTTTCACCAAAATTAAACCACATCATCTCCAGACCATCATGACAAAAAGTTATCCAAAGAAAGTTGATATGTCAAACCGTTTACGAATAACTCGCGAAAGAATCCGACGTAATGGTCGCATAAATGAAATTGAGGCTTTATCTCCGCAACGCATTAGCGTTTTCTGACCAAACTAGGTGTGTGTTATGTCAATCATGGTCTGAGGCTACCTGCAGAGTTTTGGCGCTCTGCCCCCTAGTGGTCAGGAGATATTAAAAAACTGACATTTTTGATTATAACTCCTGAACGCTTTGTCTAAAAATCATGAAACTGCTGTCTTTAGATCCAGTGGGTCATGCCGAGTCCTGTGATACCAAATTTTCCCATATCGGCCATTTTGAGCGTCTGCCATTTCGATTTTTCTTATAAGATGCTATGTTTAACAAACACATGACTTTAGTGCTCTGTCAGCAATGGTTTACCCAATTGAAAGCAAACTTTGCATGTGTCAATGTCACCACACTCTCAATGTACCACATGAATTGACACTACAATTTGGTTACAGCGCTGCCTGTTGGTTGAATGTGATAAACCATTAAATCAAATTACTAAAGACCGTATTGTTGATTTTTCAGCCATTTAGACTTAAGTCATATTGAAATGTCTTTAGATTCTTACTGCCGTTGGTCTGATGATGCCAGCCATGTCGGCATGACATTTAATGCCCTCCTTGCGCTTGGCCCCGTGATGGCTGCTAGCAGCTATATTTATTATTCTTTTTCTTCTGCCATTGAAGTCTATGACAGCCCATAGAACCGTAAGCGGGAAAATGAAAAAAAGTTGGCACACTCATAAAGGACAGTCCAATCATTGACCATAGCAAAATTGAAGTCTCTAACTCAATCTCTAAAGCGCCACCAACTGTCCAAAGTTGCACTCACGGTTACGTAAATAACTTTTGAACCGTATGTCCTAGAAACAAAATTCTTTTGTCCACTGATTCCTTGGCTCAAGACGATTCGATTGCACCCTATGACGTCATTTTCCGTCATGAAAATTTTCCCGCCATTTTGAATTTTTTGAAAAACCTACTTTTTCGAACTCCTCCTAGGCCGTTGGTCCGATTTTCACGAAAATTGAACCACATCATCTCCAGACAATGTGGACAAAAAGTTATCCAAAGAAAGTCGATTCGTCAAACCGTTTATGAATAACTCGCGAAAGAATCCGAGTTAAAAGTTGCCAAAATGAAATTGAGGCTTTATCTCCGCAATGCATTAACCTTTTCTGACCAAACTAGGTGTGTGTTATGTCAATCATGGTCTGAGGCAACCTGCAGAGTTTTGGCGCTGTGCCCCCTAGTGGTCAGGAGATATGAAAAAGTTAAATATTTGCTTATAACTTCTGAACGCTTTGGCCAAAAATAATAAAACTGGTCTCTTTAGATTCAGTGCATCATGCCGAGTCGTGCGATACCAAATTTTCCCATATCGGCCATTTTGAGCGTCGGCCATTTTGAATATTGTCATAAATTGCTATATTTAACAAAGATATTGGCGTATTGTTACGAAACTCAATATGTGTCTTCGGCACCTAACCTTGATACGACTCAAAAAGTTGAGGCAGGACCCCCTTGTGGTCAAAAATTATAACCAAATTTACAAATATGCTAATAACTTTTGAGTGCGTTAACCTATGGTAAAACAAATTATCTTTATACGTTCCTTGGGTCAAACCGAGAACACCGATACCAAATTTGTCATAGTCGGCCAAACTTCTTGTCCACCATGTTGTTTTTCTTTAAAAACCTACTTTTTCGAACTCCTCCCAGACCGTTTGTCCAATTTTCACCAAAATTAAACCACATCATCTCCAGACCATCGTGACAAAAAAATATCCAAAGAAAGTTGATATGTCAAACCGTTTACGAATAACTCGCGAAAGAATCCGACGTAATGGTCGCAAAAATTAAATTGAGGCTTTATCTCCGCAACGCATTAGCGTTTTCTGACCAAACTAGGTGTGTGTTATGTCAATCATGGTCTGAGGCCACCTGCAGAGTTTTGGCGCTCTGCCCCCTAGTGGTCAGGAGATATTTAAAAAATGACATTTTTGATTATAACTCCTGAACGCTTTGTCTAAAAATCATGAAACTGCTGTCTTTAGATCCAGTGGGTCATGCCGAGTCCTGTGATACCAAATTTTTCCATATCGGCCATTTTGAGCGTCTGCCATTTTGATTTTTCTTATAAGGTGCTATGTTTAACAAACACATGACTTTAGTGGTCTGTCAGCAATGGTTTACCCAATTGAAAGCAAACTTTGCATGTGTCAATGTCACCACACTCTCAATGTACCACATGAATTGACACTACAATTTGGTTACAGCGCTGCCTGTTGGTTGAATGTGATAAACCATTAAATCGAATTACTAAAGACCGTATTGTTGATTTTTCAGCCATTTAGACTTAAGTCATATTGAAATGTCTTTAGATTCTTACTGCTGTTGGTCTGATGATGCCAGCCATGTCGGCATGACATTTAATGCCCTCCTTGCGCTTGGCCCCGTGATGGCTGCTAGCAGCTATATTTAGGGGCCAAGCACCGAAGGTGCGAAGGCACCTATTGTTTCTGTTCCGGTTCTTTATTAGGGGCCAAGCACCGAAGGTGCGGAGGCACCTATTGAATTTGTTCCGGTTCCTATTATTAGGGGCCAAGCACCGAAGGTGCGGAGGCACCTATTGTAATTGTTCCGGTTCTTTATTATTATTATTCATCTTCTTCTTCTTCTTCTTCTTCTTCTTCCGCCATGGAAGTCTATGTAAGGCCATAGAACCGTTTGCGGGAAAATGATAAAATTTGGCACACTGATAGAGGACAAGCCAATCATTGACCATAGCAAATTTGAAGTCTCTAACTCAATGTCTCTAGCGCCACCAACTGTCCAAAGTTGCACTCACGTTTACGTAAATAACTCTTGAACCGTATGTCCTAGAAACAAAATTCTTTCGTCCACTAATTCCTTGGCTCAAGACGATTCGATTGCACCCTATGACGTCATTTTCCGTCATGAAAATTTTCCCGCCATTTTGAATTTTACGAAAAACCTACTTTTTCGAACTCCTCCTAGGCCGTTTGTCCGATTTTCACGAAAATTGAACCACATCATCTCCAGACTATGCGTACAAAAAGTTATTAAAAGAAAGTTTATTTGTCAAACCGTTTACGAATAACTTGCGAATGAATTCGACAAAATGGCCGCAGAAATGAAAGCGAGGCTTTATCTCTGCAACGCATTAGCGTATTCTGACCAAACTTGGTGTGTGTTATGGCAATGATGGTCTGAGGCTACCTGCGGAGATTTGGCGCTCTGCCCCCTAGTGGTCTGGAGATATGAAAAAGTGAAATATTTGCTTATAACTTCTGAACGCTTCGATCAAAAATCATAAAACTGGTCTCGTTAGATTCAGGGCATCATGCCGAGTCGTGCAATACCAAATTTTCCCATATCGGCCATTTTGAGGGTCGGCCATTTTGAATTTTGTCATAAATTGCTATATTTAACAAACACATTGGTGTATCGTTACGAAACTCGATAAGTGTCTTCGGCATCTGGGCCTGATACAACACAAAAAGTTTCGAGGCAGCGCCACCTTGTGGTCAAAAGTTATAAACAAATTTGCAAAAATGCTAATAACTTTTGAACACGTTAACCTATGGTAAAATAAGTTGTCTTTATACGTTCCTTGGGTCAAACCGAGAACACAGATACCAAATTTGTCATAGTCGGCCAAACTTCCTGTCCGCCATGTTGTTTTTCTTTAAAAACCTACTTTTTCGAACTCCTCCCACACCGTTTGTCCAATTTTCACCAAAATTGAATCATAACATCTTCAGACCATGCTGACAAAAAGTTATTAAAATAAAGTTGATTCGTCAAACAGGTTTCGATAAAATTGCGAACAAATTTGACCAAATGGCCACCAAATAAAGCGAGGCTATATCTCCGCAACGCATTAGCGTATTCTGACCAAACTTTCTGTGTGTCATGTCAATCATGATCTGAGGCTACCTGCAGAGTTTTGGCGCTCTGCCCCCTAGTGGTCAGGAGATATAAAATACTGACATTTTTGATTATAACTCCTGAATGCTTTGTCCAAAAATCATGAAACTGCTGTCTTTAGATTCAGGGCATCATGCCGAGTCGTGCGATACCAAATTTTCCCATATCGGCCATTTTCAGCGTCAGCTATTTAGAATTTTGTCATGAAATGCTATGCTTAACAAACACATGACTTTAAAGCTGGATGTCAGCAATGCTTTACCCTATTGACACCAAACTTTGCATGTGTCATTGTCACCTCACTCTGGATATACCACATGATTTGACACATCAGTTTGGTTACAGCGCTGAGTTATCGAACGTGATAAACCATTACATTGAATTGCTAAAGACCGTATTGATGATTTTTCAGCCATTTAGACTGAAGTCATATTGGTATGTCTTTAGATGCTTACTGCTGTTGGTCTGATGCTGCCAGCCATGTCGGCATAACATTTAATGCCCTCCTAATGCTTGGCCCCGTCATGGCTGCTTGCAGCTATATTTAGGGGCCAAGCACCGAAGGTGCGGAGGCACCTATTGTTTTTGTTCCGGTTCTTATTATTATTATTATTATTATTCTTCTTCTGCCATTGAAGTCTATGACAGCCCATAGAACCGTAAGCGGGAAAATGAAAAAAAGTTGGCACACTCATAAAGGAGAGTCCAATCATTGACCATAGCAAAATTGAAGTCTCTAACTCAATCTCTCTAGCGCCACCAACTGTCCAAAGTTGCACTCACGTTTACGTAAATAACTTTTGCACCGTATGTCCTAGAAACAGAATTCTTTTGTCCACTGATTCCTTGGCTCAAGACGATTCGATTGCACCCTATGACGTCATTTTCCGTCATGAAAATTTTCCCGCCATTTTGAATTTTATGAAAAACCTACTTTGTCGAACTCCTCCTAGGCCGTTCGTCCGATGTTCACGAAAATTGAACCACATCATCTCCCGACAATGTGGACATAACGATATATAAAGAAAGTTGATTCGACAAACCGTTTACGAATAACTCGCGAAAGAATCTGAGGTAAAAGTCGCCAAAATGAAATTGAGGCTTTATCTCCCCAATGCATTAGCCTTTTCTGACCAAACTAGGTGTGTGTTATGTCAATCATGGTTTGAGGCTACCTGCAGAGTTTTGGCGCTGTGCCCCCTAGTGGTCAGGAGTTATCAAAAACTGACTTTTTTGCTTATAACTTCTGAACCCTTTGGCCAAAAATCATGAAACTGGTCTCTTTAGATCCAGTGGGTCATGCCGAGTCCTGTGATACCAAATATTCCCATATCGGCCATTTTGAGCGTCTGCCATTTCGATTTTTCTTATAAGATGCAATGTTTAACAAACACTTGACTTTAGTGCTCTGTCAGGAATGGTTTACCCAATTGAAAGCAAACTTTGCATGTGTCAATGTCACCACACTCTCAATGTACCACACACTACAATTTGGTTACAGCGCTGCCTGTTGGTTGAATGCGATAAACCATTAAATCGAATTGCTAAAGACCGTATTGTTGGTTTTTCAGCCATTTAGACTTAAGTCATATTGAAATGTCTTTAGATTTTTACTGCCGTTGGTCTGATGATGCCAGTCATGTCGGCATGACATATAATGCCCTCCTTGCGCTTGGCCCCGTGATGGCTGCTAGCAGCTATATTTATTATTCTTCCGCTTCTTCCGCTTCCGCCATGGGAGTCTATGGCAGGCCATAGAACCGTTTGCGGGAAAATGATGAAATTTTGCACACTGATAGAGGACAGTCCAATAATTGACCATATCAAATTTGAAGTTTCTAACTCAATGTCTCTAGCGCCACCAACTGTCCAAAGTTGCACTCACGTTTACGTTAATAACTTTTGAACCGTATGTCCTAGAAACAAAATTCTTTCGTCCAGTGATTCCTTGGCTCAAGACGATTCGATTGCACCCTATGACGTCACTTTCCGTCATGAATATTTTCCCGCCATTTTGATTTTTATGAAAAACCTACTTTTTCGAACTCCTCCTAGGCCGTTTGTCCGATTTTCACGAAAATTGAACCACATCATCTCCAGACCATGCGGACAAAAAGTTATTAAAAGAAAGTTGACTTGTCAAACCGTTTACGAATAACTTGCGAAAGAATTTGACAAAATGGCCGCAGAAATGAAAGCGAGGCTATATCTCCGCAACGCATTAGCGTATTCTGACCAAACTTGGTGTGTGTTATGTCAATCATGGTCTGAGGCTATCTGCAGAGGTTTGGCGCTCTGCCCCCTAGTGGTCGTGAGATATGAAAAAGTGAATTATTTGCTTATAACTTCTGATTGCTTCGACCAAAAATCATAAAACTGGTCTCGTTAGATTCAGGGCATCATGCCGATTCGTGCGATCCTAAATTTTCCCATATCGGCCATTTTGAGGGTCGGCCATTTTGAATTTTGTCATAAATTGCTATATTTAACAAACACATTGGCGTATCGTTACGAAACTCGATATGTGTCTTCGGCATCTGGGCCTGATACAACACAAAAAGTTTCGAGGCAGCGCCACCTTGTGGTCAAAAGTTATAAACAAATTTGCAAAAATGCTAATACCTTTTGAACACGTTAACCTATGGTAAAATAAGTTGTCTTTATACGTTCCTTGGGTCAAACCGAGAACACAGATACCAAATTTGTCATAGTCGGCCAAACTTCCTGTCCGCCATGTTGTTTTTCTTTAAAAACCTACTTTTTCGAACTCCTCCCACACCGTTTGTCAAATTTTCACCAAAATTGAATCATAACATCTTCAGACCATGCTGACAAAAAGTTATTAAAATAAAGTTGATTCGTCAAACAGGTTTCGATAAAATTGCGAACGAATTTGACCAAATGGCCACCAAATAAAGCGAGGCTATATCTCCGCAACGCATTAGCGTATTCTTACCAAACTTTCTGTGTGTCATGTCAATTATGGTCTGAGGCTACCTGCAGAGTTTTGGCGCTCTGCCCCCTAGTGGTCAGGAGATATAAAATACTGACATTTTTGATTATAACTCCTGAACGCTTTGTCCAAAAATCATGAAACTGCTGTCTTTAGATTCAGTGCATCATGCCGAGTCCTGCGATACCAAATTTTCCCATATCGGCCATTTTCAGTGTCAGCTATTTGGAATTTTGTCATGAAATGCTATGCTTAACAAACACATGACTTTAAAGCTGGATGTCAGCAATGCTTTACCCTATTGACACCAAACTTTGCATGTGTCATTGTCGCCTCACTCTGGATAAACCACATGATTTGACATATCAGTTTGGTTACAGCGCTGCCTGTTGGTCAAACGTGATAAACCGTTAAATCGAATTACTAAAGACCATATTGATGATTTTTCAGCCATTTAGACTGAAGTCATATTGAAATGTCTTTAGATGCTTCCTGCCGTTGGTCTGATGCTGCCAGCCATGTCGGCATGACATTTAATGCCTTCTTTGTGCTTGGCCCCGTCATGGCTGCTTGCAGCTATATTTAGGGGCCAAGCACCGAAGGTGCGGAGGCACCTATTGTAATTGTTCCGGTTCTTTATTATTATTATTAGGGGCCAAGCACCGAAGGTGCGGAGGCACCTATTGTTTTTGTTCCGGTTCTTATTATTATTATTATTATTATTATTCTTCTGCCATTGAAGTCTATGACAGCCCATAGAACCGTAAGCGGGAAAATGAAAAAAAGTTGGCACACTCATAAAGGACAGTCCAATCATTGACCATAGCAAAATTGAAGTCTCTAACTCAATCTCTAAAGCGCCACCAACTGTCCAAAGTTGCACTCACGTTTATGTAAATAACTTTTGAACCGTATGTCCTAGAAACAAAATTCTTTTGTCCACTGATTCCTTGGCTCAAGACGATTCAATTGCACCCTATGACGTCATTTTCCGTCATGAAAATTTTCCCGCCATTTTGAATTTTATGAAAAACCTACTTTTTCGAACTCCTCCTAGGCCGTTCGTCCGATTTTCACGAAAATTGAACCACATCATCTCCAGACAATGTGGACAAAACGATATATAAAGGAAGTTGGTTCGTCAAACCATTTACGAATAACTCACAAAAGAATCTGAGGTAATAGTCGCTAAAATGAAATTGAGGCTTTATCTCCGTAATGCATTTGCCTTTTCTGACCAAACTAGGTGTGTGTTATGTCAATTATGGTCTGAGGCTACCTGCAGAGTTTTGGCGCTCTGCCCCCTACTGGTCAGGAGATATGAAAAACTGTCATTTTTGATTATAACTCCTGAACGCTTTGTCCAAAAATCATGAAACTGGTCTCTTTAGATCCAGTGGGTCATGCCGAGTCCTGTGATACCAAATATTCCCATATCGGCCATTTTGAGCGTCTGCCATTTCGATTTTTCTTATAAGATGCTATGTTTAACAAACACATGACTTTAGTGGTCTGTCAGCAATGGTTTACCCAATTGAAAGCAAACTTTGCATGTGTCAATGTCACCACACTCTCAATGTACCACATGAATTGACACTACAATTTGGTTACAGCGCTGCCTGTTGGTTGAATGTGATAAACCATTAAATCGAAATACTAAAGACCGTATTGTTGATTTTTCAGCCATTTAGACTTAAGTCATATTGAAATCTCTTTAGATTCTTACTGCCGTTGGTCTGATGATGCCAGCCATGTCGGCATGACATTTAATGCCCTCCTTGCGCTTGGCCCCGTGATGGCTGCTAGCAGCTATATTTATTATTATTATTCTTCTTCTGCCATTGAAGTCTATGACAGCCCATAGAACCGTAAGCGGGAAAATGAAAAAAAGTTGGCACACTCATAAAGGAGAGTCCAATCATTGACCATAGCAAAATTGAAGTCTCTAACTCAATCTCTATAGCGCCACCAACCGTCCAAAGTTGCACTCACGTTTACGTAAATAACTTTTGAACCGTATGTCCTAGAAACAAAATTCTTTTGTCCACTGATTCCTTGGCTCAAGACGATTCGATTGCACCCTATGACGTCATTTTCCGTCATGAAAATTTTCCCGCCATTTTGAATTTTATGAAAAACCTACTTTGTCGAACTCCTCCTAGGCCGTTCGTCCGATCTTCACGAAAATTGAACCACATCATCTCCCGACAATGTGGACAAAACGATATATAAAGAAAGTTGATTCGACAAACCGTTTACGAATAACTCGCGAAAGAATCCGAGGTAAAAGTCGCCAAATTGAAACTGAGGCTTTATCTCCGCAATGCATTAGTCTTTTCTGACCAAACTAGGTGTGTGTTATGTCAATCATGGTCTGAGGCTACCTGCAGAGTTTTGGCGCTCTGCCCCCTAGTGGTCAGGAGTTATGAAAAACTGACTTTTTTGCTTATAACTTCTGAACCCTTTGGCCAAAAAACATGAAACTGGTCTCTTTAGATCCAGTGGGTCATGCCGAGTCCTGTGATACCAAATATTCCCATATCGGCCATTTTGAGCGTCTGCCATTTCGATTTTTCTTATAAGATGCTAAGTTTAACAAACACATGACTTTAGTGCTCTGTCAGCAATGGTTTACCCAATTGAAAGCAAACTTTGCATGTGTCAGTCACCACACTCTCAATGTACCACATGAATTGACACTACAATTTGGTTACAGCGCTGCCTGTTGGTTGAATGTGATAAACCATTAAATCGAAATACTAAAGACCGTATTGTTGATTTTTCAGCCATTTAGACTTAAGTCATATTGAAATGTCTTTAGATTCTTACTGCCGTTGGTCTGATGATGCAAGCCATGTCGGCATAACATGTAATGCCCTCCTTGCGCTTGGCCCCGTGATGGCTGCTAGCAGCTATATTTCATCTTCTTCTTCTTCTTCTTCTTCTTCTTCCGCCATGGAAGTCTATGTAAGGCCATAGAACCGTTTGCGGGAAAATGATAAAATTTGGCACACTGATAGAGGACAAGCCAATCATTGACCATAGCAAATTTGAAGTCTCTAACTCAATGTCTCTAGCGCCACCAACTGTCCAAAGTTGCACTCACGTTTACGTAAATAACTCTTGAACCGTATGTCCTAGAAACAAAATTCTTTCGTCCACTAATTCCTTGGCTCAAGACGATTCGATTGCACCCTATGACGTCATTTTCCGTCATGAAAATTTTCCCGCCATTTTGAATTTTACGAAAAACCTACTTTTTCGAACTCTTCCTAGGCCGTTTGTCCGATTTTCACGAAAATTGAACCACATCATCTCCAGACTATGCGTACAAAAAGTTATTAAAAGAAAGTTTATTTGTCAAACCGTTTACGAATAACTTGCGAATGAATTCGACAAAATGGCCGCAGAAATGAAAGCGAGGCTTTATCTCTGCAACGCATTAGCGTATTCTGACCAAACTTGGTGTGTGTTATGGCAATGATGGTCTGAGGCTACCTGCGGAGATTTGGCGCTCTGCCCCCTAGTGGTCTGGAGATATGAAAAAGTGAAATATTTGCTTATAACTTCTGAACGCTTCGATCAAAAATCATAAAACTGGTCTCGTTAGATTCAGGGCATCATGCCGAGTCGTGCAATACCAAATTTTCCCATATCGGCCATTTTGAGGGTCGGCCATTTTGAATTTTGTCATAAATTGCTATATTTAACAAACACATTGGTGTATCGTTACGAAACTCGATATGTGTCTTCGGCATCTGGGCCTGATACAACACAAAAAGTTTCGAGGCAGCGCCACCTTGTGGTCAAAAGTTATAAACAAATTTGCAAAAATGCTAATAACTTTTGAACACGTTAACCTATGGTAAAATAAGTTGTCTTTATACGTTCCTTGGGTCAAACCGAGAACACAGATACCAAATTTGTCATAGTCGGCCAAACTTCCTGTCCGCCATGTTGTTTTTCTTTAAAAACCTACTTTTTCGAACTCCTCCCACACCGTTTGTCCAATTTTCACCAAAATTGAATCATAACATCTTCAGACCATGCTGACAAAAAGTTATTAAAATAAAGTTGATTCGTCAAACAGGTTTCGATAAAATTGCGAACAAATTTGACCAAATGGCCACCAAATAAAGCGAGGCTATATCTCCGCAACGCATTAGCGTATTCTGACCAAACTTTCTGTGTGTCATGTCAATCATGATCTGAGGCTACCTGCAGAGTTTTGGCGCTCTGCCCCCTAGTGGTCAGGAGATATAAAATACTGACATTTTTGATTATAACTCCTGAATGCTTTGTCCAAAAATCATGAAACTGCTGTCTTTAGATTCAGGGCATCATGCCGAGTCGTGCGATACCAAATTTTCCCATATCGGCCATTTTCAGCGTCAGCTATTTAGAATTTTGTCATGAAATGCTATGCTTAACAAACACATGACTTTAAAGCTGGATGTCAGCAATGCTTTACCCTATTGACACCAAACTTTGCATGTGTCATTGTCACCTCACTCTGGATATACCACATGATTTGACACATCAGTTTGGTTACAGCGCTGAGTTATCGAACGTGATAAACCATTACATTGAATTGCTAAAGACCGTATTGATGATTTTTCAGCCATTTAGACTGAAGTCATATTGGTATGTCTTTAGATGCTTACTGCTGTTGGTCTGATGCTGCCAGCCATGTCGGCATAACATTTAATGCCCTCCTAATGCTTGGCCCCGTCATGGCTGCTTGCAGCTATATTAGGGGCCAAGCACCGAAGGTGCGGAGGCACCTATTGTTTTTGTTCCGGTTCTTATTAGGGGCCAAGCACCGAAGGTGCGGAGGCACCTATTGTTTTTGTTCCGGTTCTTATTAGGGGCCAAGCACCGAAGGTGCGGAGGCACCTATTGTTTTTGTTCCGGTTCTTATTATTATTATTATTATTATTATTCTTCTTCTGCCATTGAAGTCTATGACAGCCCATAGAACCGTAAGCGGGAAAATGAAAAAAAGTTGGCACACTCATAAAGGAGAGTCTAATCATTGACCATAGCAAAATTGAAGTCTCTAACTCAATCTCTCTACCGCCACCAACTGTCCAAAGTTGCACTCACGTTTACGTAAATAACTTTTGAACCGTATGTCCTAGAAACAAAATTCTTTTGTCCACTGATTCCTTGGCTCAAGACGATTCGATTGCACCCTATGACGTCATTTTCCGTCATGAAAATTTTCCCGCCATTTTGAATTTTATGAAAAACCTACTTTGTCGAACTCCTCCTAGGCCGTTCGTCCGATGTTCACGAAAATTGAACCACATCATCTCCTGACAATGTTGACAAAACGATATATAAACAAAGTTGATTCGTCAAACCGTTTACGAATAACTCGTGAAAGAATCTGAGGTAAAAGTCGCCAAAATGAAATTGAGGCTTTATCTCCCCAATGCATTAGCCTTTTCTGACCAAACTAGGTGTGTGTTATGTCAATCATGGTTTGAGGCTACCTGCAGAGTTTTGGCGCTCTGCCCCCTAGTGGTCAGGAGATATGAAAAAGTGACATTTTTCCTTACAACTCCTGAACCCTTTGGCCAAAAATCATAAAACTGGTCTCGTTAGATTCAGTGCATCATGCCGAGTCGTGCGATACCAAATTTTCCCATATCGGCCATTTAGAGCGTCGGCCATTTTGAATATTGTCATAAATTGCTATATTTAACAAATGGATTGGCGTATCGTTACGAAACTCAATATGTGTCTTCGGCACCTAATCTTGATACGGCACAAAAAGTTTGGGGGCAGCGCCACCTTGTGGTCAAAAGTTATAACCAAATTTACAAATATGCTAATAACTTTTGATGACGTTAACCTATTGTAAAACAAATGGTCTTAATGTGTTCATTGGGTCAAGCCGAGACCATAGATACCAAATATGTTATATTCGGCCAAACCTCCGATTTGCCATGTTATTTTTCTTTAAAAACCTACTTTTTCGAACTCCTCCCAGACCGTTTGTCCAATTTTCACCAAAATTGAACCACATCATCTCCAGACCATCATGACAAAAAGTTATCCAAAGAAAGTTGATATGTCAAACCGTTTACGAATAACTCGCGAAAGAATCCGACGTAATGGTCGCAAAATTGAAATTGAGGCTTTATCTCCGCAATGCATTAGCCTTTTCTGACCAAACTAGGTGTGTGTTATGTCAATCATGGTCTGAGGCTACCTGCAGAGTTTTGGCGCTCTGCCCCCTAGTGGTCAGGAGATATTAAAAAACTGACATTTTTGATTATAACTCCTGAACGCTTTGTCTAAAAATCATGAAACTGCTGTCTTTAGATCCAGTTGGTCATGCCGAGTCCTGTGATACCACATTTTCCCATATCGGCCATTTTGAGCATCTGCCATTTCGATTTTTCTTATAAGATGCTATGTTTAACAAACACATGACTTTAGTGCTGTCAGCAATGGTTTACCCAATTGAAAGCAAACTTTGCATGTGTCAATGTCACCACACTCTCAATGTACCACACACTACAATTTGGTTACAGCGCTGCCTGTTGGTTGAATGCGATAAACCATTAAATCGAATTGCTAAAGACCGTATTGTTGGTTTTTCAGCCATTTAGACTTAAGTCATATTGAAATGTCTTTAGATTCTTACTGCCGTTGGTCTGATGATGCCAGTCATGTCGGCATGACATTTAATGCCCTCCTTGCGCTTGGCCCCGTGATGGCTGCTAGCAGCTATATTTATTATTCTTTTTCTTGTGCCATGGGAGTCTATGGCAGCCCATAGAACCGTAAACGGGAAAATGAAAAAAAGTTGGCACACTCATAAAGGACAGTCCAATCATTGACCATAGCAAAATTGAAGTCTCTAACTCAATCTCTATAGCGCCACCAACTGTCCAAAGTTGCACTCACGTTTACGTAAATAACTTTTGAACCGTATGTCCTAGAAACAAAATTCTTTTGTCAACTGATTCCTTGGCTCAAGACGATTCGATTGCACCCTATGACGTCATTTTCCGTCATGAATATTTTCCCGCCATTTTGAATTTTATGAAAAACCTACTTTTTCGAACTCCTCCTAGGCCGTTTGTCCGATTTTCACGAAAATTGAACCACATCATCTCCAGACCATGGTGACAAAAAGTTATCCAAAGAAAGTTGAAATGTCAAACCGTTTATGAATAACTCACGAAAGAATCCGACGTAATGATCGCAAAAATGAACTTGAGGCTCTATCTCCACAACGCATTAGCGTTTTCTGACCAAACTCGGTGTGTGTTATGTCAATCATGGTCTGAGGCTACCTGCAGAGTTTTGGCGCTGTGCCCCCTAGTGGTCAGGAGATATGAAAAAGTGACATTTTTCCTTACAACTCCTGAACGCTTTGTCCAAAAATCATAAAACTGGTCTCGTTAGATTCAGTGCATCATGCCGAGTCGTGCGATACCAAATTTTCCCATATCGGCCATTTAGAGCGTCGGCCATTTTGAATATTGTCATAAATTGCTATATTTAACAAATGGATTGGCGTATCGTTACGAAACTCAATATGTGTCTTCGGCACCTAACCTTGATACGGCACAAAAAGTTTGGGGGCAGCGCCACCTTGTGGTCAAAAGTTATAACCAAATTTACAAATATGCTAATAACTTTTGATGACGTTAACCTATTGTAAAACAAATGGTCTTAATGTGTTCATTGGGTCAAGCCGAGACCATAGATACCAAATATGTCATATTCGGCCAAACCTCCGATTTGCCATGTTATTTTTCTTTAAAAACCTACTTTTTCGAACTCCTCCCAGACCGTTTGTCCAATTTTCACCAAAATTGAACCACATCATCTCCAGACCATCATGACAAAAAGTTATCCAAAGAAAGTTGATATGTCAAACCGTTTACGAATAACTCGCGAAAGAATCCGACGTAATGGTCGCAAAATTGAAATTGAGGCTTTATCTCCGCAACGCATTAGCGTTTTCTGACCAAACTAGGTGTGTGTTATGTCAATCATGGTCTGAGGCTACCTGCAGAGTTTTGGCGCTCTGCCCCCTAGTGGTCAGGAGATATTAAAAAACTGACATTTTTGATTATAACTCCTGAACGCTTTGTCTAAAAATCATGAAACTGGTCTCTTTAGATCCAGTGGGTCATGCCGAGTCCTGTGATACCAAATTTTCCCATATCGGCCATTTTGAGCGTCTGCCATTTCGATTTTTCTTATAAGATGCTATGTTTAACAAACACATGACTTTAGTGCTCTGTCAGCAATGGTTTACCCAATTGAAAGCAAACTTTGCATGTGTCAATGTCACCACACTCTCAATGTACCACATGAATTGACACTACAATTTGGTTACAGTGCTGCCTGTTGGTTGAATGTGATAAACCATTAAATCGAATTACTAAAGACCGTATTGTTGATTTTTCAGCCATTTAGACTTAAGTCATATTGAAATGTCTTTAGATTCTTACTGCCGTTGGTCTGATGATGCCAGCCATGTCGGCATGACATTTAATGCCGCGCTTGGCCCCGTGATGGCTGCTAGCAGCTATATTTAGGGGCCAAGCACCGAAGGTGCGGAGGCACCTATTGTTTTTGTTCCGGTTCTTATTATTATTATTAGGGGTTCAAACGCGAAGCGTTGAAAACCTATTGTAATTGTTAAGATTTTTATTATTATTATTATTATTCTGCCGTACTTCTTATCGTGCAGACCAAACCGTAATGTCTAGAGACTTGAAAGTTGGCCAGAAGGTAGGTCTCAATTTGGGGAGAACGTATCAAAATATGACCCCGATTGGCCAATAGGTGGCGCTACAGCGATCAAAATACCTAAATTGCTAATAACTCATAGACAGTTTGTCGTACACTCAAGTGTCTTATATCCCTGGAATCATTGGCTCAAGACTTAAAAAATGTATATCTCCGATTTCATTTCCGCCCATAAAAATTTTCCGCCATTTTGAATTTTCTGAAAAAAATTTTTTTCGAACTCCTCATAGGCCGTTTGTCCAAATAACGTGAAACTTCACACATATCATCTAGAGACTCTCATGACCAAAAGTTATTCAAATAATTTCGATCGGTGATTCAGGCTTGCAACAACACGCTAAAACGTTCGCATAGTGCGGAGACACTTTTGCTAAAATCGTAATAACTCTGGAACGCAAAGAGATAATCTCAACAAACTTCACATAGTCATGTATAAGGTCATTTTGTGGTCACACCAAAAAAACTGGGCCAGTTGACCACTTGGTGGCGCTATATTGTGAAAAAAACACTAAATCACCTGTACAGGGTCACATGTTTGTCTGATTGTTCTGAAACTTGTCATGCACGGTCTTTGTCCAAGGGTCCATGATGGTCTATGAGGATCTTGGTGTATCTCAAAAAACATGACCGTCATCGGCCAATGAACTTTGAGCATCAATTAGACTAGCTTAACGAAGGTCGATCGGAACGAAACTCGATGGGCGTGTTTGACTCATGGCCCTAGTGGTCTGTCAGAATTTTGAAGAAAATCGGACACTAGTTGGCGCTAACGAGTTTTTTGCGTCTCTACTCACGTGGTGTTTCACGCATCCACAAAATATTGATATCATCTGATAGATCTCCTCATACTGAACAACTTTGCCTCAAGAACCACTGCTGTCCATCAAATTGTTTGTGAAATATTGGAGATTTTAGAAAATTAAAATTTTTCGAACTAGTCATAGGCCGTCAATACGATTGGCTTGAAAATTCACACTCATCATCTAGGGACACTCAAGGCAAAAAGTTATTCAAAGAATTTCGATCAGTTAAACCGTTCAGCAGATACAATTTTTCATATATTTCTGATTTGGTCTATTGTGATTAAAATGTCTATATATCTTGTCCACAAACAAGAAACTTCACAAAACTGTGTAAATGTTAAGAACAAGTCATTTTGAAGAAATGTGTTGGGTTTCATGTATTTCTGATGCTCATAGGGCTCACAATAAATTATAAACACTCTATATTTTAAAATCTTAGAAAAGCTGTAATACTAGTTTTGTCCACAAGAGAAACGTCACAAAACTGTGAACATGTTAAGAACAAGTCATTTTGAAGAAATGTGTCGGGTTTCATGTATTTCTGATGCTCATAGGGCTCACAATAAATTATAAACGATCTTTATTTTAAAATCTTAGAAAAGCTGTAATACTACTTTTGTCCAACAGAGGCACCATCAGGCTAGGAACTTTTTTTATGTGGAGAACAAGTCAAATTGACATAGACTGACATAACAGTTCAGAGGACATGACTTATGGTGTTAAACACATGCACGTAATATTAATATCATTTGATAGATTTTTCCATACTGAAAAAATGGTTAACATGTGTATATATATCGTTTACACAAACTAGAAACTTCATAAAGCTCTGTTTATGTGGAGAACAAGTCAGATTGACATACACCGACATAACAGTTCAGATGTTCGATGTCTATACATTGTTTGCACAAAGTAGAAACTTCACAGAACTGTGCACATTAGGATAACTAGTCAGATTGACCACAAACAGTCATGACAGCTCAGATGGTCCTGCTACGTTTGAACCCCGGTCATTGCTGCTTGCAGCTATATTTATTATTATTATTCTTCTGCCATTGAAGTCTATGACAGCCCATAGAACCGTAAGCGGGAAAATGAAAAAAAGTTGGCACACTGATAAAGGAGAGTCCAATCATTGACCATAGCAAAATTGAAGTCTCTAACTCAATCTCTCTAGCGCCACCAACTGTCCAAAGTTGCACTCACGTTTACGTAAATAACTTTTGAACCGTATGTCCTAGAAACAAAATTCTTTTGTCCACTGATTCCTTGGCTCAAGACGATTCGATTGCACCCTATGACGTCATTTTCCGTCATGAAGATTTTCCCGCCATTTTGAATTTTATGAAAAACCTACTTTGTCGAACTCCTCCTAGGCCGTTCGTCCGATGTTCACGAAAATTGAACCACATCATCTCGCGACAATGTGGACAAAACGATATATAAAGAAAGTTGATTCGTCAAACCGTTTACGAATAACTCGCGAAAGAATCTGAGGTAAAAGTCGCCAAAATGAAATTGAGGCTTTATCTCCCCAATGCATTAGCCTTTTCTGACCAAACTAGGTGTGTGTTATGTCAATCATGGTTTGAGGCTACCTGCAGAGTTTTGGCGCTGTGCCCCCTAGTGGTCAGGAGTTATCAAAAACTGACTTTTTTGCTTATAACTTCTGAACCCTTTGGCCAAAAATCATGAAACTGGTCTCTTTAGATCCAGTGGGTCATGCCGAGTCCTGTGATAGCAAATATTCCCATATCGGGCATTTTGAGCGTCTGCCATTTCGATTTTTCTTATAAGATGCTATGTTTAACAAACACATGACTTTAGTGCTCTGTCAGCCATGGTTTACCCAATTTACCCAATGTACCACATGAATTGACACTACAATTTGGTTACAGCGCTGCCTGTTGGTCGAACGTGATAAACCATTAAATCGAACTACTAAAGACCGTATTGTTGATTTTTCAGCCATTTAGACTTAAGTCATATTGAAATGTCTTTAGATTCTTACTGCCGTTGGTCTGATGATGCCAGCCATGTCGGCATGACATTTAATGCCCTCCTTGCGCTTGGCCCCGTGATGGCTGCTAGCAGCTATATTTATTATTCTTTTTCTTGTGCCATGGGAGTCTATGGCAGCCCATAGAACCGTAAACGGGAAAATGAAAAAAAGTTGGCACACTCATAAAGGACAGTCCAATCATTGACCATAGCAAAATTGAAGTCTCTAACTCAATCTCTATAGCGCCACCAACTGTCCAAAGTTGCACTCACGTTTACGTAAATAACTTTTGAACCGTATGTCCTAGAAACAAAATTCTTTTGTCAACTGATTCCTTGGCTCAAGACGATTCGATTGTACCCTATGACGTCATTTTCCGTCATGAATATTTTCCCGCCATTTTGAATTTTATGAAAAACCTACTTTTTCGAACTCCTCCTAGGCCGTTTGTCCGATTTTCACGAAAATTGAACCACATCATCTCCAGACCATGCTGACAAAAAGTTATCCAAAGAAAGTTGAAATGTCAAACCGTTTACGAATAACTCACGAAAGAATCCGACGTAATGATCGCAAAAATGAACTTGAGGCTCTATCTCCACAACGCATTAGCGTTTTCTGACCAAACTCGGTGTGTGTTATGTCAATCATGGTCTGAGGCTACCTGCAGAGTTTTGGCGCTGTGCCCCCTAGTGGTCAGGAGATATGAAAAAGTGACATTTTTCCTTACAACTCCTGAACGCTTTGTCCAAAAATCATAAAACTGGTCTCGTTAGATTCAGTGCATCATGCCGAGTCGTGCGATACCAAATTTTCCCATATCGGCCATTTAGAGCGTCGGCCATTTTGAATATTGTCATAAATTGCTATATTTAACAAATGGATTGGCGTATCGTTACGAAACTCAATATGTGTCTTCGGCACCTAATCTTGATACGGCACAAAAAGTTTGGGGGCAGCGCCACCTTGTGGTCAAAAGTTATAACCAAATTTACAAATATGCTAATAACTTTTGATGACGTTAACCTATTGTAAAACAAATGGTCTTAATGTGTTCATTGGGTCAAGCCGAGACCATAGATACCAAATATGTTATATTCGGCCAAACCTCCGATTTGCCATGTTATTTTTCTTTAAAAACCTACTTTTTCGAACTCCTCCCAGACCGTTTGTCCAATTTTCACCAAAATTGAACCACATCATCTCCATACCATCATGACAAAAAGTTATCCAAAGAAAGTTGATATGTCAAACCGTTTACGAATAACTCGCGAAAGAATCCGACGTAATGGTCGCAAAATTGAAATTGAGGCTTTATCTCCGCAATGCATTAGCCTTTTCTGACCAAACTAGGTGTGTGTTATGTCAATCATGGTCTGAGGCTACCTGCAGAGTTTTGGCGCTCTGCCCCCTAGTGGTCAGGAGATATTAAAAAACTGACATTTTTGATTATAACTCCTGAACGCTTTGTCTAAAAATCATGAAACTGCTGTCTTTAGATCCAGTTGGTCATGCCGAGTCCTGTGATACCACATTTTCCCATATCGGCCATTTTGAGCATCTGCCATTTCGATTTTTCTTATAAGATGCTATGTTTAACAAACACATGACTTTAGTGATGTCAGCAATGGTTTACCCAATTGAAAGCAAACTTTGCATGTGTCAATGTCACCACACTCTCAATGTACCACACACTACAATTTGGTTACAGCGCTGCCTGTTGGTTGAATGCGATAAACCATTAAATCGAATTGCTAAAGACCGTATTGTTGGTTTTTCAGCCATTTAGACTTAAGTCATATTGAAATGTCTTTAGATTCTTACTGCCGTTGGTCTGATGATGCCAGTCATGTCGGCATGACATTTAATGCCCTCCTTGCGCTTGGCCCCGTGATGGCTGCTAGCAGCTATATTTATTAGGGGCCAAGCACCGAAGGTGCGGAGGCACCTATTGTTTTTGTTCCGGTTCTTATTATTATTATTATTATTATTCTTCTTCTGCCATTGAAGTCTATGACAGCCCATAGAACCGTAAGCGGGAAAATGAAAAAAAGTTGGCACACTGATAAAGGAGAGTCCAATCATTGACCATAGCAAAATTGAAGTCTCTAACTCAATCTCTCTAGCGCCACCAACTGTCCAAAGTTGCACTCACGTTTACGTAAATAACTTTTGAACCGTATGTCCTAGAAACAAAATTCTTTTGTCCACTGATTCCTTGGCTCAAGACGATTCGATTGCACCCTATGACGTCATTTTCCGTCATGAAGATTTTCCCGCCATTTTGAATTTTATGAAAAACCTACTTTGTCGAACTCCTCCTAGGCCGTTCGTCCGATGTTCACGAAAATTGAACCACATCATCTCCCGACAATGTGGACAAAACGATATATAAAGAAAGTTGATTCGTCAAACCGTTTACGAATAACTCGCGAAAGAATCTGAGGTAAAAGTCGCCAAAATGAAATTGAGGCTTTATCTCCCCAATGCATTAGCCTTTTCTGACCAAACTAGGTGTGTGTTATGTCAATCATGGTTTGAGGCTACCTGCAGAGTTTTGGCGCTGTGCCCCCTAGTGGTCAGGAGTTATCAAAAACTGACTTTTTTGCTTATAACTTCTGAACCCTTTGGCCAAAAATCATGAAACTGGTCTCTTTAGATCCAGTGGGTCATGCCGAGTCCTGTGATAGCAAATATTCCCATATCGGGCATTTTGAGCGTCTGCCATTTCGATTTTTCTTATAAGATGCTATGTTTAACAAACACATGACTTTAGTGCTCTGTCAGCCATGGTTTACCCAATTTACCCAATGTACCACATGAATTGACACTACAATTTGGTTACAGCGCTGCCTGTTGGTCGAACGTGATAAACCATTAAATCGAACTACTAAAGACCGTATTGTTGATTTTTCAGCCATTTAGACTTAAGTCATATTGAAATGTCTTTAGATTCTTACTGCCGTTGGTCTGATGATGCCAGCCATGTCGGCATGACATTTAATGCCCTCCTTGCGCTTGGCCCCGTGATGGCTGCTAGCAGCTATATTTATTCTTTTTCTTGTGCCATGGGAGTCTATGGCAGCCCATAGAACCGTAAACGGGAAAATGAAAAAAAGTTGGCACACTCATTAAGGACAGTCCAATCATTGACCATACCAAAATTGAAGTCTCTAACTCAATCTCTATAGCGCCACCAACTGTCCAAAGTTGCACTCACGTTTACGTTAATAACTTTTGAACCGTATGTCCTAGAAACAAAATTCTTTTGTCAACTGATTCCTTGGCTCAAGACGATTCGATTGCACCATATGACGTCATTTTCCGTCATGAATATTTTCCCGCCATTTTGAATTTTATGAAAAACCTACTTTTTCGAACTCCTCCTAGGCCGTTTGTCCGATTTTCACGAAAATTGAACCACATCATCTCCAGACCATGGTGACAAAAAGTTATCCAAAGAAAGTTGAAATGTCAAACCGTTTATGAATAACTCACGAAAGAATCCGACGTAATGATCGCAAAAATGAACTTGAGGCTCTATCTCCACAACGCATTAGCGTTTTCTGACCAAACTCGGTGTGTGTTATGTCAATCATGGTCTGAGGCTACCTGCAGAGTTTTGGCGCTGTGCCCCCTATTGGTCAGGAGATATGAAAAAGTGACATTTTTCCTTACAACTCCTGAACGCTTTGTCCAAAAATCATAAAACTGGTCTCGTTAGATTCAGTGCATCATGCCGAGTCGTGCGATACCAAATTTTCCCATATCGGCCATTTAGAGCGTCGGCCATTTTGAATATTGTCATAAATTGCTATATTTAACAAATGGATTGGTGTATTGTTACGAAACTCAATATGTGTCTTCGGCACCTAACCTTGATACGGCACAAAAAGGTTGGGGGCAGCGCCACCTTGTGGTCAAAAGTTATAACAAAATTTACAAACATGCTAATAACTTTTGATGACGTTAACCTATTGTAAAACAAATGGTCTTAATGTGTTCATTGGGTCAAGCCGAGACCATAGATACCAAATATGTCATATTCGGCCAAACCTCCGATTTGCCATGTTATTTTTCTTTAAAAACCTACTTTTTCGAACTCCTCCCAGACCGTTTGTCCAATTTTCACCAAAATTGAACCACATCATCTCCAGACCATCATGACAAAAAGTTATCCAAAGAAAGTTGATATGTCAAACCGTTTACGAATAACTCGCGAAAGAATCCGACGTAATGGTCGCAAAATTGAAATTGAGGCTTTATCTCCGCAACGCATTAGCGTTTTCTGACCAAACTAGGTGTGTGTTATGTCAATCATGGTCTGAGGCTACCTGCAGAGTTTTGGCGCTCTGCCCCCTAGTGGTCAGGAGATATTAAAAATCTGACATTTTTGATTATATCTCCTGAACCCTTTGGCCAAAAATCATGAAACTGGTCTCTTTAGATCCAGTGGGTCATGCCGAGTCCTGTGATACCAAATTTTCCCATATCGGCCATTTTGAGCGTCTGCCATTTCGATTTTTCTTATAAGATGCTATGTTTAACAAACACATGACTTTAGTGCTCTGTCAGCAATGGTTTACCCAATTGAAAGCAAACTTTGCATGTGTCAATGTCACCACACTCTCAATGTACCACATGAATTGACACTACAATTTGGTTACAGCGCTGCCTGTTGGTTGAATGTGATAAACCATTAAATCGAAATACTAAAGACCGTATTGTTGATTTTTCAGCCATTTAGACTTAAGCCATATTGAAATGTCTTGAGATTTTTACTGCCGTTGGTCTGATGATGCCAGCCATGTCGGCATGACATTTAATGCCCTCCTTGCGCTTGGCCCCGTGATGGCTGCTAGCAGCTATATTTAGGGGCCAAGCACCGAAGGTGCGGAGGCACCTATTGTAATTGTTCCGGTTCTTTATTATTATTATTCATCTTCTTCTTCTTCTTCTTCTTCTTCTTCCGCCATGGAAGTCTATGTAAGGCCATAGAACCGTTTGCGGGAAAATGATAAAATTTGGCACACTGATAGAGGACAAGCCAATCATTGACCATAGCAAATTTGAAGTCTCTAACTCAATGTCTCTAGCGCCACCAACTGTCCAAAGTTGCACTCACGTTTACGTAAATAACTCTTGAACCGTATGTCCTAGAAACAAAATTCTTTCGTCCACTGATTCCTTGGCTCAAGACGATTCGATTGCACCCTATGACGTCATTTTCCGTCATGAAAATTTTCCCGCCATTTTGAATTTTTTGAAAAACCTACTTTTTCGAACTCCTCCTAGGCCGTTGGTCCGATTTTCACGAAAATTGAACCACATCATCTCCAGACAATGTGGACAAAAAGTTATCCAAAGAAAGTTGATATGTCAAACCGTTTACGAATAACTCGCGAAAGAATCCGAGGTAATGGTCGCAAAAATGAAATTGAGGCTTTATCTCCGCAACGCATTAGAGTTTTCTGACCAAACTAGGTGTGTGTTATGTCAATCATGGTCTGAGGCTACCTGCAGAGTTTTGGCGCTGTGCCCCCTAGTGGTCAGGAGATATGAAAAAGTTAAATATTTGCTTATAACTTCTGAACGCTTTGGCCAAAAATAATAAAACTGGTCTCTTTAGATTCAGTGCATCATGCCGAGTCGTGCGATACCAAATTTTCCCATATCGGCCATTTTGAGTGTCGGCCATTTTGAATATTGTCATAAATTGCTATATTTAACAAAGATATTGGCGTATCGTTACGAAACTCAATATGTGTCTTCGGCACCTAACCTTGATACGACTCAAAAAGTTTCGAGGCAGCACCCCCTTGTGGTCAAAAATTATAACCAAATTTACAAATATGCTAATAACTTTTGAGTGCGTTAACCTATGGTAAAACAAATTATCTTTATACGTTCCTTGGGTCAAACCGAGAACACAGATACCAAATTTGTCATAGTCGGCCAAACTTCTTGTCCACCATGTTGTTTTTCTTTAAAAACCTACTTTTTCGAACTCCTCCCAAACCGTTTGTCCAATTTTCACCAAAATTAAACCACATCATCTCTAGACCATGCTGACAAAAAGTTATCCAAAGAAAGTTGATATGTCAAACCGTTTACGAATAACTCGCGAAAGAATCCGACGTAATGGTCGCAAAAATGAAATTGAGGCTTTATCTCCGCAACGCATTAGCGTTTTCTGACCAAACTTGGTGTGTGTTATGTCAATCACGGTCTGAGGCTACCTGCAGAGTTTTGGCGCTCTGCCCCCTAGTGGTCAGGAGATATTTAAAAACTGACATTTTTGATTATAACTCCTGAACGCTTTGTCTAAAAATCATGAAACTGCTGTCTTTGGATCCAGTGGGACATGCCGAGCCCTGTGATACCAAATTTTCCCATATCGGCCATTTTGAGCGTCTGCCATTTCGATTTTTCTTATAAGATGCTATGTTTAACAAACACATGACTTTAGTGCTCTGTCAGCAATGGTTTACCCAATTGAAAGCAAACTCTGCATGTGTCAATGTCACCACACTCTCAATGTACCACATGAATTGACACTACAATTTGGTTACAGCGCTGCCTGTTGGTCGAACGTGATAAACCATTAAATCGAATTACTAAAGACCGTATTGTTGATTTTTCAGCCATTTAGACTTAAGTCATATTGAAATGTCTTTAGATTCTTATTGCCGTTGGTCTGATGATGCCAGCCATGTCGGCATGACATTTAATGCCCTCCTTGCGCTTGGCCCCGTGATGGCTGCTAGCAGCTATATTTAGGGGCCAAGCACCGAAGGTGCGGAGGCACCTATTGTAATTGTTCCGGTTCTTTATTATTATTATTCATCTTCTTCTTCTTCTTCTTCTTCTTCTTCCGCCATGGAAGTCTATGTAAGGCCATAGAACCGTTTGCGGGAAAATGATAAAATTTGGCACACTGATAGAGGACAAGCCAATCATTGACCATAGCAAATTTGAAGTCTCTAACTCGATGTCTCTAGCGCCACCAACTGTCCAAAGTTGCACTCACGTTTACGTAAATAACTCTTGAACCGTATGTCCTAGAAACAAAATTCTTTCGTCCACTAATTCCTTGGCTCAAGACGATTCGATTGCACCCTATGACGTCATTTTCCGTCATGAAAAATTTCCCGCCATTTTGAATTTTACGAAAAACCTACTTTTTCGAACTCCTCCTAGGCCGTTTTTCCGATTTCAACGAAAATTGAACCACATCATCTCCAGACAATGTGGAAAAAAAGTTATCCAAAGAAAGTTGATATGTCAAACCGTTTACGAATAACTCGCGAAAGAATCCGACGTAATGGTCGCAAAAATGAAATTGAGGCTTTATCTCCGCAACGCATTAGCGTTTTCTGACCAAACTAGGTGTGTGTTATGTCAATCATGATCTGAGGCTACCTGCAGAGTTTTGGCGCTGTGCCCCCTAGTGGTCAAGAGATATGAAAAAGTTAAATATTTGCTTATAACTTCTGAACGCTTTGGCCAAAAATAATAAAACTGGTCTCTTTAGATTCAGTGCATCATGCCGAGTCGTGCGATACCAAATTTTCCCATATCGGCCATTTTGAGCGTCGGCCATTTTGAATATTGTCATAAATTGCTATATTTAAAAAAGATATTGGCGTATCGTTACGAAACTCAATATGTGTCTTCGGCACCTAACCTTGATACGACTCAAAAAGTTTCGAGGCAGCACCCCCTTGTGGTCAAAAATTATAACCAAATTTACAAATATGCTAATAACTTTTGAGTGCGTTAACCTATGGTAAAACAAATTATCTTTATACGTTCCTTGGGTCAATCCGAGAACACAGATACCAAATTTGTCATAGTCGGCCAAACTTCTTGTCCACCATGTTGTTTTTCTTTAAAAACCTACTTTTTCGAACTCCTCCCAGACCGTTTGTCCAATTTTCAACAAAATTAAACCACATCATTTCCAGACCATCTTGACAAAAAGTTATCCAAAGAAAGTTGATATGTCAAACCGTTTACGAATAACTCGCGAAAGAATCCGACGTAATGGTTGCAAAAATGAAATTGAGGCTTTATCTCCGCAACGCATTAGCGTTTTCTGACCAAACTAGGTGTGTGTTATGTCAATCATGGTTTGAGGCTACCTGCAGAGATTTGGCGCTCTGCCCCCTAGTGGTCAGGAGATATCAAAAAACTGACATTTTTGATTATAACTCCTGAACGCTTTGTCTAAAAATCATGAAACTGGTCTCTTTAGATCCAGTGGGTCATGCCGAGTCCTGTGATACCAAATTTTCCCATATCGGCCATTTTGAGCGTCTGCCATTTCGATTTTTCTTGTAAGAAGCTATGTTTAACAAACACATGACTTTAGTGGTCTGTCAGCAATGGTTTACCCAATTGAAAGCAAACTTTGCATGTGTCAATGTCACCACACTCTCAATGTACCACATGAATTGACACTACAATTTGGTTACAGCGCTGCCTGTTGGTTGAATGTGATTAAACCATTAAATCGAATTGCTAAAAACCGTATTGTTGGTTTTTCAGCCATTTAGACTTAAGTCATATTGAAATGTCTTTAGATTCTTACTGCCGTTGGTCTGATGATGCCAGCCATGTCGGCATGACATTTAATGCCCTCCTTGCGCTTGGCCCCGTGATGGCTGCTAGCAGCTATATTTATTATTATTCTTCTTCTTCTTCTTCCACCCAGAAGTCAATGGCAGCCCATAGAACCGTATGCAGGAAAATGATGAAATTTGGCACACACATAGAGGACAGTCCAATCATTGACCACACCAATTTTGGAGTCTCTACCTCAATCCCTCTAGCGCCACCAACTGTCCAAAGTTACACTTACATTTATGCTAATAACTCTTGAACCATAAGGGCTAGAAACAAAATTCCTTCGTCCACTGATTCCTTGGCTCATGCTGATTCGATTGCACCCTATGACGTCATTTTCCGTCATGAAAATTTTTCCGCAATTTTGAGTTTTATGAAAAACCTACTTTGTCGAACTCCTCCTAGGCCGTTTGTCCGATTCTCACAAAAATTGAACCACATCATCTCCAGACTATGGAGACAAAAAGTTATGGAAATCAAGTTGATTGGTCATTCCGTTTTTTATAAACTTGCGAAAGAGTTTGACGAATTTGCCGCAAAAATGAACTTGAGGCTATATCTCCGCAACGCATTTGCATATTCAGACCAAAATTGGTGTGTGTCATAGTAGTCATAATCTGAGGCTACCTGCAGAGTTTTGGTGCACTGCCCCCTAGTGGTCAGGAGATATAAAAAATTGACTTTTTTGCTTATAACTTCTGAACACTTTGGTCAAAAATCATAAAACTGGTCTCTTTAGATTCAGGGCATCATGCTGAGTCGTGCGATACCAAATTTTCTTATATCGGCCATTTTGGGCGTCGGCCATTTTGAAATTTGTCGTAAAATGCTATATTTTACAAACGCATTGGCGTATCATTACGAAACTCAGTATGTGTCTTTGGGACCTTGATTTGAACCTACACCAAAAGTTTCGGGGCAGCGCCACCTTGTGGTCAAAAGTTATAACACAATTTCCAAAAATGCTAATAACTTTTGATTACATTAAGCTATTTTAAAACAAATGATCTTAATATGTTCCTTGGGTCACACCGAGAACACAGATACCAAATTTGACATAGTTTGCCTAAATTTCATATCCGCCATGTTGTTTCATTCAAAAACCTACTTTTTCAAACTCCTCCTAGACCCTTTGTCCGATTTTCACCAAAATCGAATCGTATCATCTTCAGACTGTGCTGACAAAAAGTTATGGATTTCGTGTCGATAGACAAAACCGTTTTCGTATACCGCAATTACAAATTTGAGGTAGTGATGACAAAATGACTTTAATGCTTTAAGTCAGTAATGTTTTGTCCAAATAACACCAAACTTTGCAGATTTCATTGTCACATTACTCGGACCCAATTCTAACAATTTGGACACAGCGCCAACTATTGGTCCAAAGCGCTAAACTTTTCATTCAAATTACAGTGTCTGTATTAATGATTTTTCAGCCATTTAGCCTAAAATCATATTAAAATGCATTTAGTTGTTGATTACATCAATTGCTCTTATGCTGCCGGCCACGTCAATGCCCTGTTTGTGCTTGGCCCCGTCATTGCTGCTTGCAGCTATATTTATTATTATTCTTCTTCTGCCATTGAAGTCTATGGCAGCCCATAGAACCGTAAGCGGGAAAATGAAAAAAAGTTGGCACACTCATAAAGGACAGTCCAATCATTGACCATAGCAAAATTGAAGTCTCTAACTCAATCTCTATAGCGCCACCAACTGTCCAAAGTTGCACTCATGTTTACGTAAATAACTTTTGAACCGTATGTCCTAGAAACAAAATTCTTTTGTCCTCTGATTCCTTGGCTCAAGACGATTCGATTGCACCCTATGACGTCATTTTCCGTCATGAAAATTTTCCCGCCATTTTGAATTTTATGAAAAACCTACTTTTTCGAACTCCTCCTAGGCCGTTTGTCCGATTTTCACGAAAATTGAACCACATTATCTCCAGACAATGTGGACAAAACGGTATATAAAGAAAGTTGATTCGTCAAACAGTTTACGAATAAGTCGCGAAAGAATCCGAGGTAAAAGTCGCCAAAATGAAATTGAGGCTTTATCTCCGCAATGCATTAGCCTTTTCTGACCAAACTAGGTGTGTGTTATGTCAATCATGGTCTAAGGCTACCTGCAGAGTTTTGGCGCTGTGCCCCCTAGTGGTCAGGAGTTATGAAAAACTGACTTTTTTGCTTATAACTTCTGAACCCTTTGGCCAAAAATCATGAAACTGGTCTCTTTAGATCCAGTGGGTCATGCCGAGTCCTGTGATACCAAATATTCCCATATCGGCCATTTTGAGCGTCTGCCATTTCGATTTTTCTTGTAAGATGCAATGTTTAACAAACACATGACTTTAGTGCTCTGTCAGCAATGGTTTACCCAATTGAAAGCAAACTTTGCTTGTGTCAATGTCACCACACTCTCAATGTACCACATGAATTGACACTACAATTTGGTTACAGCGCTGCCTGTTGGTCGAACGTGATACATTTTTCAGCCATTTAGACTTAAGTCATATTGAAATGTCTTTAGATTCTAATTGCCGTTGGTCTGATGATGCCAGCCATGTCGGCATGACATTTAATGCCCTCCTTGCGCTTGGCCCCGTGATGGCTGCTAGCAGCTATATTTATTATTATTCTTCTTCTGCCATTGAAGTCTATGACAGCCCATAGAACCGTAAGCGGGAAAATGAAAAAAAGTTGGCACACTCATAAAGGAGAGTCTAATCATTGACCATAGCAAAATTGAAGTCTCTAACTCAATCTCTCTACCGCCACCAACTGTCCAAAGTTGCACTCACGTTTACGTAAATAACTTTTGAACCGTATGTCCTAGAAACAAAATTCTTTTGTCCACTGATTCCTTGGCTCAAGACGATTCGATTGCACCCTATGACGTCATTTTCCGTCATGAAAATTTTCCCGCCATTTTGAATTTTATGAAAAACCTACTTTGTCGAACTCCTCCTAGGCCGTTCGTCCGATGTTCACGAAAATTGAACCACATCATCTCCTGACAATGTTGACAAAACGATATATAAACAAAGTTGATTCGTCAAACCGTTTACGAATAACTCGTGAAAGAATCTGAGGTAAAAGTCGCCAAAATGAAATTGAGGCTTTATCTCCCCAATGCATTAGCCTTTTCTGACCAAACTAGGTGTGTGTTATGTCAATCATGGTTTGAGGCTACCTGCAGAATTTTGGCGCTCTGCCCCCTAGTGGTCAGGAGATATTAAAAAACTGACTTTTTTGCTTATAACTCCTGAACCCTTTGGCCAAAAATCATGAAACTGGTCTCTTTAGATCCAGTGGGTCATGCCGAGTCCTGTGATACCAAATTTTCCCATATCGGCCATTTTGAGCGTCTGCCATTTCGATTTTTCTTATAAGATTCTATGTTTAACAAACACATGACTTTAGTGCTCTGTCAGCAATGGTTTACCCAATTGAAAGCAAACTTTGCATGTGTCAATGTCACCACACTCTCAATGTACCACATGAATTGACACTACAATTTGGTTACAGCGCTGCCTGCTGGTTGAATGTGATAAACCATTAAATCGAATTACTAAAGACCGTATTGTTGATTTTTCAGCCATTTAGACTTAAGTCATATTGAAATGTCTTTAGATTCTTACTGCCATTGGTCTGATGATGCCAGCCATGTCGGCATGACATTTAATGCCCTCCTTGCGCTTGGCCCCGTGATGGCTGCTAGCAGCTATATTTCTTCATCTTCTTCTTCTTCCGCCATGAAAGTCTATGGCAGCCCATAGAACCGTATGCGGGAAAATGATGAAAGTTGGCACACTCATTAAGGACGGTCCAATCATTGACCATAACAAATTTGAAGTCTCTAACTCAATATCTCTAGCGCCACCAACTGTCCAAAGTTGAACTAACGTTTATGCTAATAACTTTTGAACCGTATGACCTAGAAACAAAATTCTTATGTCCACTGATTCCTTGGCTCAAGACGATTCGATTGCACCCTATGACGTCATTTTCCGTCATGAAAATTTTCCCGCCATTTTGAATTTTATGAAAAACCTACTTTTTCGAACTCCTCCTAGGCCGTTTGTCCGATTTCAACAAAAATTGAACCACATCATCTCCAGACAATGTGGACAAAAAGTTATCCAAAGAAAGTTGATATGTCAAACCGTTTACGAATAACTCGCGAAAGAATCCGACGTAATGGTCGCAAAAATGAAATTGAGGCTTTATCTCCGCAACACATTAGCGTTTTCTGACCAAACTCGGTGTGTGTTATGTCAATCATGGTCTGAGGCTACCTGCAGAGTTTTGGCGCTGTGCCCCCTAGTGGTCAGGAGATATGAAAAAGTGACATTTTTCCTTACAACTCCTGAATGCTTTGTCCAAAAATCATAAAACTGGTCTCGTTAGATTCAGTGCATCATGCCGAGTCTTGCGAAACCAAATTTTCCCATATCGGCCATTTAGAGCGTCGGCCATTTTGAATATTGTCATAAATTGCTATATTTAACAAATGGATTGGCGTATCGTTACGAAACTCAATATGTGTCTTTGGCACCTAACCTTGATACGGCACAAAAAGTTTGGGGGCAGCGCCACCTTGTGATCAAAAGTTATAACCAAATTTACAAATATGCTAATAACTTTTGATGACGTTAACCTATTGTAAAACAAATGATCTTAATGTGTTCATTGGGTCAAGCCGAGACCATAGATACCAAATATGTCATATTCGGCCAAACCTCCGATTTGCCATGTTATTTTTCTATAAAAACCTACTTTTTCGAACTCCTCCCAAACCGTTTGTTCAATTTTCACCAAAATTGAATCACATCATCTTCAGACCCTGTTGACAAAAAGTTATAGAAATGAAGTTGATTCGCCAAACTGTTTTCGATAAAATTGCAATCGAATTTGACCAAATGGCCACCAAATAAAGCGAGGCGTATATCTCTGCAACGCATTAGCATTTTCTGACCAAACTTTCTGTGTGCCATGTCAATCATGATCTGAGGCTACTTGCCGAGTTTCAGCGCAGTGCAATCTAGTGGTCCGGAGATATAAACAAAGTGGTGCTTTTGCTTACAGCTTTTTTGCTTCTCACTTAAGACAATAAAACTCGAAATGTCAACTACAGCCACTAAATGTCAGCAGAACATTACTCAACATGTCATTTGCCCTTTTCACATTGATGAAAATGATACATTAAGGAAAATTAGTCAATTAAACATTTAGTTTTATTCAAAAGTTCTGTTGTTGTTTTTACTATAACTATAAAAATAAACCTCTTCATAATGAATAAAAATAATTATACTTCTTATAATTTATCAATAAGTTGCTGTTTTCTTTTCAAGAACTGTTTACATGAATTAAAACAGACTAATAAAGAAAAAAACTGATATGTTTATTATTGTAAATCAAATCATACAATGATTAATTTGGCTTTAACTACATTGGATCTACAGGGTTTATTTTCCCCATTTTAAAAATTCACATAGTAAGTAGACTGTCAGTGTATCCTTAAAGTGAAATTATTTGATACAATTAAATTTTAGAGACAAAGGGTTTTCTCTCCAGCCAAGATTAAGTGCTTTGATGTCAAAATGACTATAATGCTGTATTTCAGCAATGCTTTACCCAATTGACACCAAACTTTGCATGTGTCATTGCCATCTCTCTCTGGATATACCACATGAATTGACACATCAATTTGGTTTCAGCGCTGCCTGTTGGTCAAACGTGATAAACCATTAAATCGAATTGCTAAAGACCGTATTGATGATTTTTCAGCCATTTAGACTGAAGTCATATTGAAACGGCTTTAGATGTTTACTGCTGTTGGTCGGATGCTGCCAGCCATATCGGCATGACATTTAATGCCCTCTTTGTGCTTGGCCCCGTGATGGCTGCTAGCAGCTATATTTAGGGGCCAAGCACCGAAGGTGCGGAGGCACCTATTGTTTTTGTTCCGGTTCTTATTATTATTATTATTATTATTCTTCTTCTGCCATTGAAGTCTATGACAGCCCATAGAACCGTAAGCGGGAAAATGAAAAAAAGTTGGCACACTCATAAAGGAGAGTCTAATCATTGACCATAGCAAAATTGAAGTCTCTAACTCAATCTCTCTACCGCCACCAACTGTCCAAAGTTGCACTCACGTTTACGTAAATAACTTTTGAACCGTATGTCCTAGAAACAAAATTCTTTTGTCCACTGATTCCTTGGCTCAAGACGATTCGATTGCACCCTATGACGTCATTTTCCGTCATGAAGATTTTCCCGCCATTTTGAATTTTATGAAAAACCTACTTTGTCGAACTCCTCCTAGGCCGTTCGTCCGATGTTCACGAAAATTGAACCACATCATCTCCTGACTATGTTGACAAAACGATATATAAACAAAGTTGATTCGTCAAACCGTTTACGAATAACTCGTGAAAGAATCTGAGGTAAAAGTCGCCAAAATGAAATTGAGGCTTTATCTCCCCAATGCATTAGCCTTTTCTGACCAAACTAGGTGTGTGTTATGTCAATCATGGTTTGAGGCTACCTGCAGAGTTTTGGCGCTCTGCCCCCTAGTGGTCAGGAGATATTAAAAAACTGACTTTTTTGCTTATAACTCCTGAACCCTTTGGCCAAAAATCATGAAACTGGTCTCTTTAGATCCAATGGGTCATGCCGAGTCCTGTGATACCAAATTTTCCCATATCGGCCATTTTGAGCGTCTGCCATTTCGATTTTTCTTATAAGATTCTATGTTTAACAAACACATGACTTTAGTGCTCTGTCAGCAATGGTTTACCCAATTGAAAGCAAACTTTGCATGTGTCAATGTCACCACACTCTCAATGTACCACATGAATTGACACTACAATTTGGTTACAGCGCTGCCTGCTGGTTGAATGTGATAAACCATTAAATCGAATTACTAAAGACCGTATTGTTGATTTTTCAGCCATTTAGACTTAAGTCATATTGAAATGTCTTTAGATTCTTACTGCCATTGGTCTGATGATGCCAGCCATGTCGGCATGACATTTAATGCCCTCCTTGCGCTTGGCCCCGTGATGGCTGCTAGCAGCTATTTAGGGGCCAAGCACCGAAGGTGCGGAGGCACCTATTGTTTTTGTTCCGGTTCTTATTATTAGGGGCCAAGCACCGAAGGTGCGGAGGCACCTATTGTTTTTGTTCCGGTTCTTATTATTATTATTATTATTATTCTTCTTCTGCCATTGAAGTCTATGACAGCCCATAGAACCGTAAGCGGGAAAATGAAAAAAAGTTGGCACACTGATAAAGGAGAGTCCAATCATTGACCATAGCAAAATTGAAGTCTCTAACTCAATCTCTCTAGCGCCACCAACTGTCCAAAGTTGCACTCACGTTTACGTAAATAACTTTTGAACCGTATGTCCTAGAAACAAAATTCTTTTGTCCACTGATTCCTTGGCTCAAGACGATTCGATTGCACCCTATGACGTCATTTTCCGTCATGAAGATTTTCCCGCCATTTTGAATTTTATGAAAAACCTACTTTGTCGAACTCCTCCTAGGCCGTTCGTCCGATGTTCACGAAAATTGAACCACATCATCTCCCGACAATGTGGACAAAACGATATATAAAGAAAGTTGATTCGTCAAACCGTTTACGAATAACTCGCGAAAGAATCTGAGGTAAAAGTCGCCAAAATGAAATTGAGGCTTTATCTCCCCAATGCATTAGCCTTTTCTGACCAAACTAGGTGTGTGTTATGTCAATCATGGTTTGAGGCTACCTGCAGAGTTTTGGCGCTGTGCCCCCTAGTGGTCAGGAGTTATCAAAAACTGACTTTTTTGCTTATAACTTCTGAACCCTTTGGCCAAAAATCATGAAACTGGTCTCTTTAGATCCAGTGGGTCATGCCGAGTCCTGTGATAGCAAATATTCCCATATCGGGCATTTTGAGCGTCTGCCATTTCGATTTTTCTTATAAGATGCTATGTTTAACAAACACATGACTTTAGTGCTCTGTCAGCCATGGTTTACCCAATTTACCCAATGTACCACATGAATTGACACTACAATTTGGTTACAGCGCTGCCTGTTGGTCGAACGTGATAAACCATTAAATCGAACTACTAAAGACCGTATTGTTGATTTTTCAGCCATTTAGACTTAAGTCATATTGAAATGTCTTTAGATTCTTACTGCCGTTGGTCTGATGATGCCAGCCATGTCGGCATGACATTTAATGCCCTCCTTGCGCTTGGCTCCGTGATGGCTGCTAGCAGCTATATTTATTCTTTTTCTTGTGCCATGGGAGTCTATGGCAGCCCATAGAATCGTAAACGGGAAAATGAAAAAAAGTTGGCACACTCATTAAGGACCGTCCAATCATTGACCATAGCAAAATTGAAGTCTCTAACTCAATCTCTATAGCGCCACCAACTGTCCAAAGTTGCACTCACGTTTACGTTAATAACTTTTGAACCGTATGTCCTAGAAACAAAATTCTTTTGTCAACTGATTCCTTGGCTCAAGACGATTCGATTGCACCCTATGACGTCATTTTCCGTCATGAATATTTTCCCGCCATTTTGAATTTTATGAAAAACCTACTTTTTCGAACTCCTCCTAGGCCGTTTGCCCGATTTTCACGAAAATTGAACCACATCATCCCCAGACCATGTGGACAAAAAGTTATCCAAAGAAAGTTGAAATGTCAAACCGTTTATGAATAACTCACGAAAGAATCCGACGTAATGATCGCAAAAATGAACTTGAGGCTCTATCTCCACAACGCATTAGCGTTTTCTGACCAAACTCGGTCTGTGTTATGTCAATCATGGTCTGAGGCTACCTGCAGAGTTTTGGCGCTGTGCCCCCTAGTGGTCAGGAGATATGAAAAAGTGACATTTTTCCTTACAACTCCTGAACGCTTTGTCCAAAAATCATAAAATTGGTCTCGTTAGATTCAGTGCATCATGCCGAGTCGTGCGATACCAAATTTTCCCATATCGGCCATTTTGAGCGTCGGCCATTTTGAATATTGTCATAAATTGCTATATTTAACAAATGGATTGGCGTATCGTTACGAAACTCAATATGTGTCTTTGGCACCTAACCTTGATACGGCACAAAAAGTTTGGGGGCAGCGCCACCTTGTGGTCAAAAGTTATAACCAAATTTACAAATATGCTAATAACTTTTGATGACGTTAACCTATTGTAAAACAAATGGTCTTAATGTGTTCATTGGGTCAAGCCGAGACCATAGATACCAAATATGTCATATTCGGCCAAACCTCCGATTTGCCATGTTATTTTTCTTTAAAAACCTACTTTTTCGAACTCCTCCCAGACCGTTTGTCCAATTTTCACCAAAATTGAACCACATCATCTCCAGACCATCATGACCAAAAGTTATCCAAAGAAAGTTGATATGTCAAACCGTTTACGAATAACTCGCGAAAGAATCCGACGTAATGGTCGCAAAAATGAAATTGAGGCTTTATCTCCGCAACGCATTAGCGTTTTCTGACCAAACTAGGTGTGTGTTATGTCAATCATGGTCTGAGGCTACCTGCAGAGTTTTGACGCTCTGCCCCCTAGTGGTCAGGAGATATTAAAAAACTGACTTTTTTGATTATAACTCCTGAACCCTTTGGCCAAAAATCATGAAACTGGTCTCTTTAGATCCAGTGGGTCATGCCGAGCCCTGTGATACCAAATTTTCCCATATCGGCCATTTTGAGCGTCTGCCATTTCGATTTTTCTTATAAGATGCTATGTTTAACAAACACATGACTTTAGTGGTCTGTCAGCAATGGTTTACCCAATTGAAAGCAAACTTTGCATGTGTCAATGTCACCACACTCTCAATGTACCACATGAATTGACACTACAATTTGGTTACAGCGCTGCCTGTTGGTTGAACGTGATAAACCATTAAATTGAATTACTAAAGACCGTGTTGTTGATTTTTCAGCCATTTAGACTTAAGTCATATTGAAGTGTCTTTAGATTCTTACTGCCGTTGGTCTGATGATGCCAGCCATGTCGGCATGACATTTAATGCCCTCCTTGCGCTTGGCCCCGTGATGGCTGCTAGCAGCTATATTTATTATTATTATTCTTTTTCTTCTGCCATTGAAGTCTATGACAGCCCATAGAACCGTAAGCGGGAAAATGAAAAAAAGTTGGCACACTCATAAAGGACAGTCCAATCTTTGACCATAGCAAAATTAAACTCTCTAACTCAATCTCTATTGCGCCACCAACTGTCCAAAGTTGCACTCACGTTTACGTAAATAACTTTTGAACCGTATGTCCTAGAAACAAAATTCTTTCGTCCACTGATTCCTTGGCTCAAGACGATTCGATTGCACCCTATGACGTCATTTTCCGTCATGAAAATTTTCCCGCCATTTTGAATTTTATGAAAAACCTACTTTTTCGAACTCCTCCTAGGCCGTTCGTCCGATGTTCACGAAAATTGAACCACATCATCTCCAGACAATGTGGACAAAACGATATATAAAGAAAGTTGACTCGCCAAACCGTTTACGAATAACTCGCGAAAGAATCCGAGGTAAAAGTCGCCAAAATGAAATTGTGGCTTTATCTCCGCAATGCATTAGCCTTTTCTGACCAAACTAGGTGTGTGTTATGTCAATCATGGTCTAAGGCTACCTGCAGAGTTTTGGCGCTCTGCCCCCTAGTGGTCAGGAGATATTAAAAAACTGACATTTTTGATTAAAACTCCTGAACGCTTTGTCTAAAAATCATGAAACTGCTGTCTTTAGATCCAGTGGGTCATGCCGAGTCCTGTGATACCAAATTTTCCCATATCAGCCATTTTGAGCGTCTGCCATTTCGATTTTTCTTATAAGATGCTATGTTTAACAAACACATGACTTTAGTGCTCTGTCAGCAATGGTTTACCCAATTGAAAGCAAACTTTGCATGTGTCACCACACTCTCAATATACCACATGAATTGACACTACAATTTGGTTACAGCGCTGCCTGTTGGTTGAATGTGATAAACCATTAAATCGAATTACTAAAGACCGTATTGTTGATTTTTCAGCCATTTAGACTTAAGTCATATTGAAATGTCTTTAGATTCTTACTGCCGTTGGTCTGATGATGCCAGCCATGTCGGCATAACATTTAATGCCCTCCTTGCGCTTGGCCCCGTGATGGCTGCTAGCAGCTATATTTATTATTATTAGGGGCCAAGCACCGAAGGTGCGGAGGCACCTATTGTTTTTGTTCCGGTTCTTATTATTAGGGGCCAAGCACCGAAGGTGCGGAGGCACCTATTGTTTTTGTTCCGGTTCTTATTAGGGGCCAAGCACCGAAGGTGCGGAGGCACCTATTGTTTTTGTTCCGGTTCTTATTAGGGGCCAAGCACCGAAGGTGCGGAGGCACCTATTGTTTCCGTTCCGGTTCTTTATTATTATTATTCATCTTCTTCTTCTTCTTCTTCTTCTTCTTCTTCCGCCATGGAAGTCTATGTAAGGCCATAGAACCGTTTGCGGGAAAATGATAAAATTTGGCACACTGATAGAGGACAAGCCAATCATTGACCATAGCAAATTTGAAGTCTCTAACTCAATGTCTCTAGCGCCACCAACTGTCCAAAGTTGCACTCACGTTTACGTAAATAACTCTTGAACCGTATGTCCTAGAAACAAAATTCTTTCGTCCACTGATTCCTTGGCTCAAGACGATTCGATTGCACCCTATGACGTCATTTTCCGTCATGAAAATTTTCCCGCCATTTTGAATTTTTTGAAAAACCTACTTTTTCGAACTCCTCCTAGGCCGTTGGTCCGATTTTCACGAAAATTGAACCACATCATCTCCAGACAATGTGGACAAAAAGTTATCCAAAGAAAGTTGATATGTCAAACCGTTTACGAATAACTCGCGAAAGAATCCGAGGTAATGGTCGCAAAAATGAAATTGAGGCTTTATCTCCGCAACGCATTAGAGTTTTCTGACCAAACTAGGTGTGTGTTATGTCAATCATGGTCTGAGGCTACCTGCAGAGTTTTGGCGCTGTGGCCCCTAGTGGTCAGGAGATATGAAAAAGTTAAATATTTGCTTATAACTTCTGAACGCTTTGGCCAAAAATAATAAAACTGGTCTCTTTAGATTCAGTGCATCATGCCGAGTCGTGCGATACCAAATTTTCCCATATCGGCCATTTTGAGTGTCGGCCATTTTGAATATTGTCATAAATTGCTATATTTAACAAAGATATTGGCGTATCATTACGAAACTCAATATGTGTCTTCGGCACCTAACCTTGATACGACTCAAAAAGTTTCGAGGCAGCACCCCCTTGTGGTCAAAAATTATAACCAAATTTACAAATATGCTAATAACTTTTGAGTGCGTTAACCTATGGTAAAAAAAATTATCTTTATACGTTCCTTGGGTCAAACCGAGAACACAGATACCAAATTTGTCATAGTCGGCCAAACTTCTTGTCCACCATGTTGTTTTTCTTTAAAAACCTACTTTTTCGAACTCCTCCCAAACCGTTTGTCCAATTTTCACCAAAATTAAACCACATCATCTCTAGACCATGCTGACAAAAAGTTATCCAAAGAAAGTTGATATGTCAAACCGTTTACGAATAACTCGCGAAAGAATCCGACGTAATGGTCGCAAAAATTAAATTGAGGCTTTATCTCCGCAACGCATTAGCGTTTTCTGACCAAACTTGGTGTGTGTTATGTCAATCACGGTCTGAGGCTACCTGCAGAGTTTTGGCGCTCTGCCCCCTAGTGGTCAGGAGATATTTAAAAACTGACATTTTTGATTATAACTCCTGAACGCTTTGTCTAAAAATCATGAAACTGCTGTCTTTGGATCCAGTGGGACATGCCGAGCCCTGTGATACCAAATTTTCCCATATCGGCCATTTTGAGCGTCTGCCATTTCGATTTTTCTTATAAGATGCTATGTTTAACAAACACATGACTTTAGTGCTCTGTCAGCAATGGTTTACCCAATTGAAAGCAAACTCTGCATGTGTCAATGTCACCACACTCTCAATGTACCACATGAATTGACACTACAATTTGGTTACAGCGCTGCCTGTTGGTCGAACGTGATAAACCATTAAATCGAATTACTAAAGACCGTATTGTTGATTTTTCAGCCATTTAGAATTGTCATATTGAAATGTCTTTAGATTCTTATTGCCGTTGGTCTGATGATGCCAGCCATGTCGGCATGACATTTAATGCCCTCCTTGCGCTTGGCCCCGTGATGGCTGCTAGTTATTATTCTTTTTCTTGTGCCATGGGAGTCTATGGCAGCCCATAGAACCGTAAACGGGAAAATGAAAAAAAGTTGGCACACTCATAAAGGACAGTCCAATCATTGACCATAGCAAAATTGAAGTCTCTAACTCAATCTCTATAGCGCCACCAACTGTCCAAAGTTGCACTCACGTTTACGTAAATAACTTTTGAACCGTATGTCCTAGAGACAAAATTCTTTTGTCAACTGATTCCTTGGCTCAAGACGATTCGATTGCACCCTATGACGTCATTTTCCGTCATGAATATTTTCCCGCCATTTTGAATTTTATGAAAAACCTACTTTTTCGAACTCCTCCTAGGCCGTTTGTCCGATTTTCACGAAAATTGAACCACATCATCTCCAGACCATGGTGACAAAAAGTTATCCAAAGAAAGTTGAAATGTCAAACCGTTTATGAATAACTCACGAAAGAATCCGACGTAATGATCGCAAAAATGAACTTGAGGCTCTATCTCCACAACGCATTAGCGTTTTCTGACCAAACTCGGTGTGTGTTATGTCAATCATGGTCTGAGGCTACCTGCAGAGTTTTGGCGCTGTGCCCCCTAGTGGTCAGGAGATATGAAAAAGTGACATTTTTCCTTACAACTCCTGAACGCTTTGTCCAAAAATCATAAAACTGGTCTCGTTAGATTCAGTGCATCATGCCGAGTCGTGCGATACCAAATTTTCCCATATCGGCCATTTAGAGCGTCGGCCATTTTGAATATTGTCATAAATTGCTATATTTAACAAATGGATTGGCGTAACGTTACGAAACTCAATATGTGTCTTCGGCACCTAACCTTGATACGGCACAAAAAGTTTGGGGGCAGCGCCACCTTGTGGTCAAAAGTTATAACCAAATTTACAAATATGCTAATAACTTTTGATGACGTTAACCTATTGTAAAACAAATGGTCTTAATGTGTTCATTGGGTCAAGCCGAGACCATAGATACCAAATATGTCATATTCGGCCAAACCTCCGATTTGCCATGTTATTTTTCTTTAAAAACCTACTTTTTCGAACTCCTCCCAGACCGTTTGTCCAATTTTCACCAAAATTGAACCACATCATCTCCAGACCATCATGACAAAAAGTTATCCAAAGAAAGTTGATATGTCAAACCGTTTACGAATAACTCGCGAAAGAATCCGACGTAATGGTCGCAAAATTGAAATTGAGGCTTTATCTCCGCAACGCATTAGCGTTTTCTGACCAAACTAGGTGTGTGTTATGTCAATCATGGTCTGAGGCTACCTGCAGAGTTTTGGCGCTCTGCCCCCTAGTGGTCAGGAGATATTAAAAAACTGACATTTTTGATTATAACTCCTGAACGCTTTGTCTAAAAATCATGAAACTGGTCTCTTTAGATCCAGTGGGTCATGCCGAGTCCTGTGATACCAAATTTTCCCATATCGGCCATTTTGAGCGTCTGCCATTTCGATTTTTCTTATAAGATGCTATGTTTAACAAACACATGACTTTAGTGCTCTGTCAGCAATGGTTTACCCAATTGAAAGCAAACTTTGCATGTGTCAATGTCACCACACTCTCAATGTACCACATGAATTGACACTACAATTTGGTTACAGCGCTGCCTGTTGGTTGAATGTGATAAACCATTAAATCGAATTACTAAAGACCGTATTGTTGATTTTTCAGCCATTTAGACTTAAGTCATATTGAAATGTCTTTAGATTCTTACTGCCGTTGGTCTGATGATGCCAGCCATGTCGGCATGACATTTAATGCCCTCCTTGCGCTTGGCCCCGTGATGGCTGCTAGCAGCTATATTTATTATTCTTTTTCTTGTGCCATGGGAGTCTATGGCAGCCCATAGAACCGTAAACGGGAAAATGAAAAAAAGTTGGCACACTCATAAAGGACAGTCCAATCATTGACCATAGCAAAATTGAAGTCTCTAACTCAATCTCTATAGCGCCACCAACTGTCCAAAGTTGCACTCACGTTTACGTAAATAACTTTTGAACCGTATGTCCTAGAAACAAAATTCTTTTGTCAACTGATTCCTTGGCTCAAGACGATTCGATTGCACCCTATGACGTCATTTTCCGTCATGAATATTTTCCCGCCATTTTGAATTTTATGAAAAACCTACTTTTTCGAACTCCTCCTAGGCCGTTTGTCCGATTTTCACGAAAATTGAACCACATCATCTCCAGACCATGCTGACAAAAAGTTATCCAAAGAAAGTTGAAATGTCAAACCGTTTACGAATAACTCACGAAAGAATCCGACGTAATGATCGCAAAAATGAACTTGAGGCTCTATCTCCACAACGCATTAGCGTTTTCTGACCAAACTCGGTGTGTGTTATGTCAATCATGGTCTGAGGCTACCTGCAGAGTTTTGGCGCTGTGCCCCCTAGTGGTCAGGAGATATGAAAAAGTGACATTTTTCCTTACAACTCCTGAACGCTTTGTCCAAAAATCATAAAACTGGTCTCGTTAGATTCAGTGCATCATGCCGAGTCGTGCGATACCAAATTTTCCCATATCGGCCATTTAGAGCGTCGGCCATTTTGAATATTGTCATAAATTGCTATATTTAACAAATGGATTGGCGTATCGTTACGAAACTCAATATGTGTCTTCGGCACCTAATCTTGATACGGCACAAAAAGTTTGGGGGCAGCGCCACCTTGTGGTCAAAAGTTATAACCAAATTTACAAATATGCTAATAACTTTTGATGACGTTAACCTATTGTAAAACAAATGGTCTTAATGTGTTCATTGGGTCAAGCCGAGACCATAGATACCAAATATGTTATATTCGGCCAAACCTCCGATTTGCCATGTTATTTTTCTTTAAAAACCTACTTTTTCGAACTCCTCCCAGACCGTTTGTCCAATTTTCACCAAAATTGAACCACATCATCTCCAGACCATCATGACAAAAAGTTATCCAAAGAAAGTTGATATGTCAAACCGTTTACGAATAACTCGCGAAAGAATCCGACGTAATGGTCGCAAAATTGAAATTGAGGCTTTATCTCCGCAATGCATTAGCCTTTTCTGACCAAACTAGGTGTGTGTTATGTCAATCATGGTCTGAGGCTACCTGCAGAGTTTTGGCGCTCTGCCCCCTAGTGGTCAGGAGATATTAAAAAAATGACATTTTTGATTATAACTCCTGAACGCTTTGTCTAAAAATCATGAAACTGCTGTCTTTAGATCCAGTTGGTCATGCCGAGTCCTGTGATACCACATTTTCCCATATCGGCCATTTTGAGCATCTGCCATTTCGATTTTTCTTATAAGATGCTATGTTTAACAAACACATGACTTTAGTGCTGTCAGCAATGGTTTACCCAATTGAAAGCAAACTTTGCATGTGTCAATGTCACCACACTCTCAATGTACCACACACTACAATTTGGTTACAGCGCTGCCTGTTGGTTGAATGCGATAAACCATTAAATCGAATTGCTAAAGACCGTATTGTTGGTTTTTCAGCCATTTAGACTTAAGTCATATTGAAATGTCTTTAGATTCTTACTGCCGTTGGTCTGATGATGCCAGTCATGTCGGCATGACATTTAATGCCCTCCTTGCGCTTGGCCCCGTGATGGCTGCTAGCAGCTATATTTATTATTAGGGGCCAAGCACCGAAGGTGCGGAGGCACCTATTGTAATTGTTCCGGTTCTTTATTATTATTATTCATCTTCTTCTTCTTCTTCTTCTTCTTCTTCCGCCATGGAAGTCTATGTAAGGCCATAGAACCGTTTGCGGGAAAATGATAAAATTTGGCACACTGATAGAGGACAAGCCAATCATTGACCATAGCAAATTTGAAGTCTCTAACTCAATGTCTCTAGCGCCACCAACTGTCCAAAGTTGCACTCACGTTTACGTAAATAACTCTTGAACCGTATGTCCTAGAAACAAAATTCTTTCGTCCACTAATTCCTTGGCTCAAGACGATTCGATTGCACCCTATGACGTCATTTTCCGTCATGAAAATTTTCCCGCCATTTTGAATTTTACGAAAAACCTACTTTTTCGAACTCCTCCTAGGCCGTTTGTCCGATTTTCACGAAAATTGAACCACATCATCTCCAGACTATGCGTACAAAAAGTTATTAAAAGAAAGTTTATTTGTCAAACCGTTTACGAATAACTTGCGAATGAATTCGACAAAATGGCCGCAGAAATGAAAGCGAGGCTTTATCTCTGCAACGCATTAGCGTATTCTGACCAAACTTGGTGTGTGTTATGGCAATGATGGTCTGAGGCTACCTGCGGAGATTTGGCGCTCTGCCCCCTAGTGGTCTGGAGATATGAAAAAGTGAAATATTTGCTTATAACTTCTGAACGCTTCGATCAAAAATCATAAAACTGGTCTCGTTAGATTCAGGGCATCATGCCGAGTCGTGCAATACCAAATTTTCCCATATCGGCCATTTTGAGGGTCGGCCATTTTGAATTTTGTCATAAATTGCTATATTTAACAAACACATTGGTGTATCGTTACGAAACTCGATATGTGTCTTCGGCATCTGGGCCTGATACAACACAAAAAGTTTCGAGGCAGCGCCACCTTGTGGTCAAAAGTTATAAACAAATTTGCAAAAATGCTAATAACTTTTGAACACGTTAACCTATGGTAAAATAAGTTGTCTTTATACGTTCCTTGGGTCAAACCGAGAACACAGATACCAAATTTGTCATAGTCGGCCAAACTTCCTGTCCGCCATGTTGTTTTTCTTTAAAAACCTACTTTTTCGAACTCCTCCCACACCGTTTGTCCAATTTTCACCAAAATTGAATCATAACATCTTCAGACCATGCTGACAAAAAGTTATTAAAATAAAGTTGATTCGTCAAACAGGTTTCGATAAAATTGCGAACAAATTTGACCAAATGGCCACCAAATAAAGCGAGGCTATATCTCCGCAACGCATTACATGACTTTAAAGCTGGATGTCAGCAATGCTTTACCCTATTGACACCAAACTTTGCATGTGTCATTGTCACCTCACTCTGGATATACCACATGATTTGACACATCAGTTTGGTTACAGCGCTGAGTTATCGAACGTGATAAACCATTACATTGAATTGCTAAAGACCGTATTGATGATTTTTCAGCCATTTAGACTGAAGTCATATTGGTATGTCTTTAGATGCTTACTGCTGTTGGTCTGATGCTGCCAGCCATGTCGGCATAACATTTAATGCCCTCCTAATGCTTGGCCCCGTCATGGCTGCTTGCAGCTATATTTATTATTAGGGGCCAAGCACCGAAGGTGCGGAGGCACCTATTGTTTTTGTTCCGGTTCTTTATTATTATTCTTCTTCTTCTTCCGTCATTGAAGTCTATGACAGCCCATAGAACCGTAAACAGGAAAATGAAAAAAATTTGGCACACTCATAAAGGACAGTCCAATCATTGACCATAGCAAAATTGAAGTCTCTAACTAAATATCTGTAGCGCCACCAACTGTCCAAAGTTGCGCTAACGTTTATGCTAATAACTATTGAACCGTATGACCTAGAAACAAAATTCTTATGTCCACTGATTCCTTGGCTCAAGACGATTCGATTGCACCCTATGACGTCATTTTCCGTCATGAAAATTTTCCCGCCATTTTGAATTTTATGAAAAACCTACTTTTTCAAACTCCTCCGAGGCCGTTTTTCCGATTTCAACGAAAATTGAACCACATCATCTCCAGACCATGTGGACAAAAAGTTATCCAAAGAAAGTTGATATGTCAAACCGTTTACGAATAACTCGCGAAAGAATCCGACGTAATGGTCGCAAAAATGAAATTGAGGCTTTATCTCCGCAACGCATTAGCGTTTTCTGACCAAACTAGGTGTGTGTTATGTCAATCATGGTCTGAGGCTACCTGCAGAGTTTTGGCGCTGTGCCCCCTAGTGGTCAGGAGATATGAAAAAGTTAAATATTTGCTTATAACTTCTGAACGCTTTGGCCAAAAATAATAAAACTGGTCTCTTTAGATTCAGTGCATCATGCCGAGTCGTGCGATACCAAATTTTCCCATATCGGCCATTTTGAGCGTCGGCCATTTTGAATATTGTCATAAATTGCTATATTTAACAAAGATATTGGCGTATCGTTACGAAACTCAATATGTGTCTTCGGCACCTAACCTTGATACGACTCAAAAAGTTTCGAGGCAGCACCCCCTTGTGGTCAAAAATTATAACCAAATTTACAAATTTGCTAATAACTTTTGAATGCGTTAACCGATGGTAAAACAAATTATCTTTATACGTTCCTTGGGTCAAACTGAGAACACAGATACCAAATTTGTCATAGTCGGCCAAACTTCTTGTCCACCATGTTGTTTTTCTTTAAAAACCTACTTTTTCGAACTCCTCCCAAACCGTTTGTCCAATTTTCACCAAAATTAAACCACATCATCTCCAGACCATCATGACAAAAAGTTATCCAAAGAAAGTTGATATGTCAAACCGTTTACGAATAACTCGCAAAAGAATCCGACGTAATGGTCGCAAAAATGAAATTGAGGCTTTATCTCCGCAACGCATTAGCGTTTTCTTACCAAACTAGGTGTGTGTTATGTCAATCATGGTCTGAGGCTACCTGCAGAGTTTTGGCGCTCTGCCCCCTAGTGGTCAGGAGATATTAAAAAACTGACATTTTTGATTATAACTCCTGAACGCTTTGTCTAAAAATCATGAAACTGCTGTCTTTAGATCCAGTGGGTCATGCCGAGTCCTGTGATACCAAATTTTCCCATATCGGCCATTTTGAGCGTCTGCCATTTCGATTTGTCTTATAAGATGCTATGTTTATTGTTTTTGTTCCGGTTCTTATTAGGGGTTCAAACGCGAAGCGTTGAAAACCTATTGTAATTGTTAGGATTTTTATTATTTATTAGGGGTTCAAACGCGAAGCGTTGAAAACCTATTGTAATTGTTAGGATTTTTATTATTATTATTATTATTATTATTATTCTTCTGCCGTAATGCGTCTTGTGCAGACCAAACCGTAAGGTCTAGAGACTTGAAACTTTGTCAGATGGTAGGTCTCAATTTGGGGAGAACGTATCAAAATATGACGCAAATCGGGCTATAGGTGGCGCTACAGCAACTACAAACGCGTACATGTTCATAACTCGTAAACCGTTTGTCGTACACTCAAGTGTCTTATATCTCTGGAATCCTTGGCTCAAGACTTAAAAAATGTATATCTCCGATTTCATTTCCGCCTATAAAAATTTTCCGCCATTTTGAATTTTCTGAAAAAAAAAGTTTTCAAACTCCTCATAGACCGTTTGTCCAAATAACGCGAAACTTCACACATATCATCTAGAGACTCTCATGACCAAAAGTTATTCAAATAATTTTGATCGGTGATTCACGCTTGCAACGACACGCTAAAACGTTCGCATAAGGCGGAGACACTTTTGCTAAAATCGTAATAGCTCTGGAACGCAAAGAGATAATCTCACCAAACTTCACATAGTCATTTATAAGCTCAATTTGTGGTCACACAAAAAAAACTGCGATGATTGACCACTTGGTGGCGCTATATTGTGAAAAAAACACTCAATCACCTGTACAGGGTCACATGGTAGTCCGATTGACCTGAGACTTGTCATGCACGGTCTTTGTCCAAGGGTCCATGATGGTCTATGAGGACATTGGTGTATCTCAAAAAACATGACCGTCATCAGCCAATGAACTTTGAGCATCAATTAGACCAGCTTAACGAAGGTCGATCAGAACGAAACTCGATGGGCATGTTTGACTCATGGCCCTAGTGGTCTGTCAGAATTTTGAAGAAAATCGGACACTAGTTGGCGCTAACGAGTTTTTTGCGTCTCTACTCACGTGGTGTTTCACGCATCCACAAAATATTGACTTCATCTGATAGATCTCCTCATACTGAACAACTTTGCCTCAAGAACCACTGCTGTCAATCAAATTGTTTGCGAAATATTGGAGATTTTTGAAATTTCAAATTTTTCGAACTCGTCATAGGCCGTCAATCTCACTGTCTTGAAAATTCACATGCATCATCTAGGGACACTCAAGGCAAAAAGTTGTCAAAGGATTTTCGATTAGTTAAACCATTCAGCAGATACAATTTTTCATATATTTCTGATTTGGCCTATTGTGATTAAAATGTCTATATATCTTGTCCAAAAACAAGAAACTTCACAAAACTGTGTAAATGTTAAGAACCAGACATTATGAAGAAACTTGTGAGGTTTCATGTATTTCTGATGCTCGTACGGCTCACAATAAATTATAAACCATCTACATTTTAAAATCTTAGAAAAGCTGTAACACTAGTTTTGTCCACAAGAGAAACGTCACAGATCTGTGAACATGTTAAGAACAAGTCATTTTGAAGAAATGTGTCAGGTCTCATGTATTTCTGATGCTCATAGGGCTCACAATAAATTACAAATGATCTACATTTTAAAATCTTAGAAAAGCTGTAATACTACTTTTGTCCACAAGAGGCACCATCAGGCTAGAAAATCTTTTTATGTGGAGAACAAGTCAGATTGACATAGACTGACATAAACCGACAGAACAGTTCAGATGTTCAGTTCACAATATTAATATCATTTAATCTTCTCAGTCTGAACATCTTTGAAAGATGTCTATTCATTGTTTGCACAGAGTAGAAACTTCACAGAACTGTGCTCATTAGGAAAACTAGTCAGATTGACAAAAAAAGGTCATAACAGTTCAAATGATATGACGTGTAGTGTTAAACATATCCACATTGTTATCATTTGATAGATCTTCCCATACTGAAATTTTTTTGTAACGTCTATATATCATTTACACAAACTAGAAACTTCATAAAGCTCTGTTTATGTGGAGAACAAGTCAGATTGACATAGACCGACATAACAGTTCATATGTTCAGTTCACAATGTCAATATCATTTGATCTTCTCATTCTGAACATCTTTGAAAGATGTCTATACATTGTTTACACAAAGTAGAAACTTCACAGAACTGTTTACATTAGGAGAACTAGTCAGATTGACCACAAACCGTCTTGACAGCTCAGATGGTCTTGCGACGTTTGAACCCCGGTCATTGCTGCTTGCAGCTATATTTATTATTATTATTATTATTCTTCTGCCGTAATGTGTCTCGTGCAGACCAAACCGTAAGGTCTAGAGACTTGAAACTTTGTCAGATGGTAGGTCTCAATTTGGGGAGAACGTATCAAAATATGACGCAAATCGGGCTATAGGTGGCGCTACAGCGACTACAAACGCGTACATGTTCATAACTCGTAAACCGTTTGTCGTACACTCAAGTGTCTTATATCTCTGGAATCCTTGGCTCAAAACTTAAAAAATGTATATCTCCGATTTCATTTCCGCCTATAAAAATTTTCCGCCATTTTGAATTTTCTGAAAAAAAAAGTTTTCGAACTCCTCATAGACCGTTTGTCCAAATAACGCGAAACTTCACACATATCATCTAGAGACTCTCATGACCAAAAGTTATTCAAATAATTTTGATCGGTGATTCACGCTTGCAACGACACGCTAAAACGTTTGCATAAGGCGGAGACACTTTTGCTAAAATCGTAATAGCTCTGGAACGCAAAGAGATAATCTCACCAAACTTCACATAGTCATGTATAAGCTCAATTTGTGGTCACACCAAAAAAACTGCGATGATTGACCACTTGGTGGCGCTATATTGCGAAAAAAACACTCAATCACCTGTACAGGGTCACATGGTAGTCCGATTGACCTGAGACTTGTCATGCACGGTCTTTGTCCAAGGGTCCATGATGGTCTATGAGGACATTGGTGTATCTCAAAAAACATGACCGTCATCGGCCAATGAACTTTGAGCATCAATTAGACCAGCTTAACGAAGGTCGATCGGAACGAAACTCGATGGGCGTGTTTGACTCATGGCCCTAGTGGTCTGTCAGAATTTTGAAGAAAATCGGACACTCGTTGGTGCTAACAAGTTTTTTGCGTCTCTACTCACGTGGTGTTTCACGCATCCCCAAAATATTGATATCATCTGATAGATCTCCTCATACTGAACAACTTTGCCTCAAGAACCACTGCTGTCAATCAAATTGTTTGCGAAATATTGGAGATTTTTGAAATTTCAAATTTTTCGAACTCGTCATAGGCCGTCAATCTCACTGGCTTGAAAATTCACACGCATCATCTAGGGACACTCAAGGCAAAAAGTTGTCAAAGGATTTTCGATTAGTTAAACCGTTCAGCAAAAAAAAAATTTCATATATTTCTGATTTGGCCTATTGTGATTAAAATGTCTATATATCTTGTCCAAAAACAAGAAACTTCACAAAACTGTGTAAATGTTAAGAACAAGACATTATGAAGAAACTTGTGAGGTTTCATGTATTTCTGATGCTCGTACGGCTCACAATAAATTATAAACGATCCACATTTTAAAATCTTAGAAAAGCTGTAATACTAGTTTTGTCCTCAAGAGAAACGTCACAGATCTGTGAACATGTTAAGAACAAGTCATTTTGAAGAAATGTGTCAGGTCTCATGTATTTCTGATGCTCATAGGGCTCACAATAAATTACAAACGATGTACATTTTAAAATCTTAGAAAAGCTGTAATACTACTTTTGTCCACAAGAGGCACCATCAGGCTAGAAAATCTTTTTATGTGGAGAACAAGTCAGATTGACATAGACTGACATAAACTGACAGAACAGTTCAGATGTTCAGTTCACAATATCATTTAATCTTCTCAGTCTGAACATCTTTGAAAGATTTCTATTCATTGTTTGCACAGAGTAGAAATTTCACAGAACTGTGCTCATTAGGAAATCTAGTCAGATTGACCACAAACCGTCTTGACAGCTCAGATGGTCTTGCGACGTTTGAACCCCGGTCATTGCTGCTTGCAGCTATATTTATTATTATTATTATTATTCTTCTTCTGCCATTGAAGTCTATGACAGCCCATAGAACCGTAAGCGGGAAAATGAAAAAAAGTTGGCACACTGATAAAGGAGAGTCCAATCATTGACCATAGCAAAATTGAAGTCTCTAACTCAATCTCTCTAGCGCCACCAACTGTCCAAAGTTGCACTCACGTTTACGTAAATAACTTTTGAACCGTATGTCCTAGAAACAAAATTCTTTTGTCCACTGATTCCTTGGCTCAAGACGATTCGATTGCACCCTATGACGTCATTTTCCGTCATGAAGATTTTCCCGCCATTTTGAATTTTATGAAAAACCTACTTTGTCGAACTCCTCCTAGGCCGTTCGTCCGATGTTCACGAAAATTGAACCACATCATCTCCCGACAATGTGGACAAAACGATATATAAAGAAAGTTGATTCGTCAAACCGTTTACGAATAACTCGCGAAAGAATCTGAGGTAAAAGTCGCCAAAATGAAATTGAGGCTTTATCTCCCCAATGCATTAGCCTTTTCTGACCAAACTAGGTGTGTGTTATGTCAATCATGGTTTGAGGCTACCTGCAGAGTTTTGGCGCTGTGCCCCCTAGTGGTCAGGAGTTATCAAAAACTGACTTTTTTGCTTATAACTTCTGAACCCTTTGGCCAAAAATCATGAAACTGGTCTCTTTAGATCCAGTGGGTCATGCCGAGTCCTGTGATAGCAAATATTCCCATATCGGGCATTTTGAGCGTCTGCCATTTCGATTTTTCTTATAAGATGCTATGTTTAACAAACACATGACTTTAGTGCTCTGTCAGCCATGGTTTACCCAATTTACCCAATGTACCACATGAATTGACACTACAATTTGGTTACAGCGCTGCCTGTTGGTCGAACGTGATAAACCATTAAATCGAACTACTAAAGACCGTATTGTTGATTTTTCAGCCATTTAGACTTAAGTCATATTGAAATGTCTTTAGATTCTTACTGCCGTTGGTCTGATGATGCCAGCCATGTCGGCATGACATTTAATGCCCTCCTTGCGCTTGGCCCCGTGATGGCTGCTAGCAGCTATATTTATTATTATTATTCTTCTTCTGCCATTGAAGTCTATGACAGCCCATAGAACCGTAAGCGGGAAAATGAAAAAAAGTTGGCACACTCATAAAGGACAGCCCAATCATTGACCATAGCAAAATTGAAGTCTCTAACTCAATCTCTATAGCGCCACCAACTGTCCAAAGTTGCACTCATGTTTACGTAAATAACTTTTGAACCGTATGTCCTAGAAACAAAATTCTTTTGTCCACTGATTCCTTGGCTCAAGACGATTCAATTGCACCCTATGACGTCATTTTCCGTCATGAATATTTTCCCGCCATTTTGAATTTTTTGAAAAACCTACTTTTTCGAACTCCTCCTAGGCCGTTCGTCCGATTTTCTCCAAAATTGAACCACATCATCTCCAGACAATGTGGACATAACGGTATATAAAGAAAGTTGATTTGTCAAACCGTTTACGAATAACTCGCGAAAGAATCCGAGGTAAAAGTCGCCAAAATAAAATTGAGGCTTTATCTCCGCAATGCATTAGCTTTTTCTGACCAAACTAGGTGTGTATTATGTCAATCATTGTCTGAGGCTACCTGCAGAGTTTTGGCGCTGTGCCCCCTAGTGCTCAGGAGTTATGAAAAACTGACTTTTTTGCTTATAACTTCTGAACCCTTTGGCCAAAAATCATGAAACTGGTCTGTTTAGATCCAGTGGGTCATGCCGAGTCCTGTGATACCAAATATTCCCATATCGGCCATTTTGAGCGTCTGCCATTTCGATTTTTCTTATAAGATGCTATGTTTAACAAACACATGACTTTAGTTCTCTGTCAGCAATGGTTTACCCAATTGAAAGCAAACTTTGCATGTGTCAATGTCACCACACTCTCAATGTACCACATGAATTGACACTTCAATTTGGTTAGAGCGCTGCCTGTTGGTTGAATGTGATAATCCATTAAATCGAATTGCTAAAGACTGTATTGTTGATTTTTCAGCCATTTAGACTTAAGTCATATTGAAATGTCTTTAGATTCTTACTGCCGTTGGTCTGATGATGCCAGCCATGTCGGCATGACATTTAATGCCCTCCTTGCGCTTGGCCCCGTGATGGCTGCTAGCAGCTATATTTAGGGGCCAAGCACCGAAGGTGCGGAGGCACCTATTGTAATCGTTCTCGTTCTTATTATTATTCTTCTTCCACCCAGAAGTCAATGGCAGCCCATAGAACCGTAAGTGGGAAAATGATGAAATTTGGCACACACATAGAGGACAGTCCAATCATTGACCACACCAATTTTGGAGTCTCTACCTCAACCCCTCTAGCGCCACCAACTGTCCAAAGTTACACTTACATTTATGCTAATAACTCTTGAACCATAAGGGCTAGAAACAAAATTCCTTTGTCCACTGATTCCTTGGCTCAAGCCGATTCGATTGCACCCTATGACGTCATTTTCCGTCATGAAAATTTTTCCGCAATTTTGAATTTTATGAAAAACAAACTTTTTCGAACTCCTCCTAGGCCGTTGGTCCGATTTTCACGAAAATTGAACCACATCATCTCCAGACTATGAAGACAAAAAGTTATGAGAATCAAGTTGATTGGTCATTCCGTTTTTGATAAACTTGCGAAAGACTTCGACGAATTTGCCGCAAAAATGAACTTGAGGCTATATCTCCGCAACGCATTTGCGTATTCAGACCAAAATTGGTGTGTGTCATAGTAGTCATAATCTGAGGCTACCTGCAGAGTTTTGGCGCACTGCCCCCTAGTGGTCAGGAGATATAAAAAAGTGAGTTTTTTGCTCATAACTTCTGAACACTTTGGTCAAAAATCATAAAACTGGTCTCTTTAGATTCAGGGCATCATGCTGAGTCGTGCGATACCAAATTTTCTTATATCGGCCATCTTGGGTGTCGGCCATTTTGAAATTTGTCGTAAAATGCTATATTTAACAAACGCATTGGCGTATCATTACGAAACTTAGTATGTGGCTTTGGGACCTTGATTTGACACTACACCAAAAGTTTCGGGGCAGCGCCACCTTGTGGTCAAAAGTTATAACAAAATTTACAAAAATGCTAATAACTTTTGATTACATTAAGCTATTTTAAAACAAATGATCTTATTATGTTCCTTGGGTCACGCCGAGAACACAGATACCAAATTTGACATAGTTTGCCTAAAGTTCCTGTCCGCCATGTTGTTTTCTTCAAAAACCTACTTTTTCTAACTCCTCCCAGACCGTTTGTCCGATTTTCACCAAAATCGAATCATATCATCTTCAGACTGTGTTGACAAAAAGTTATGGATTTCGTGTCAATAGACAAAACCGTTTTTGTATACCGCAATTACAAATTTGAGGTAGTGATGACAAAATGACTTTAATGCTCTATGTCAGTAATGTTTTGTCCAAATAACACCAAACTTTGCACATTTCATTGTGACATTACTCGGACCACATTCTAACAATTTGGACACAGCGCCATCTATTGGTCCAAAGCGATAAACTTATAAAATCAAATTACAGTGTCTGTATTAATGATTTTTCAGCCATTTAGCCTAAAATCAATTTAAAATGCATTTACTGCAATTGGTCTTTTGCTGCCAGCCACATCAATGCCCTGTTTGTGCTTGGCCCCGTCATTGCTGCTTGCAGCTATATTTATTATTAGTATTATTCTTTTTCTTCTGCCATTGAAGTCTATGACAGCCCATAGAACCGTAAGCGGGAAAATGAAAAAAAGTTGGCACACTCATAAAGGACAGTCCAATCATTGACCATAGCAAAATTGAAGTCTCTAACTCAATCTCTAAAGCGCCACCAACTGTCCAAAGTTGCACTCACGTTTACGTAAATAACTTTTGAACCGTATGTCCTAGAAACAAAATTCTTTTGTCCACTGATTCCTTGGCTCAAGACGATTCGATTGCACCCTATGACGTCATTTTCCGTCATGAAAATTTTCCCGCCATTTTGAATTTTTTGAAAAACCTACTCTTTCGAACTCCTCCTAGGCCGTTCGTCCGATTTTCACGAAAATTAAACCACATCATCTCCAGACAATGTGGACAAAACGATATATAAAGAAAGTTGATTCGTCAAACCGTTTACGAATAACTCGCGAAAGAATCTGAGGTAAAAGTTGCCAAAATGAAATTGAGGCTTTATCTCCGCAATGCATTAGCCTTTTCTGACCAAACTAGGTGTGTGTTATGTCAATCATGGTCTGAGGCTACCTGCAGAGTTTTGGCGCTGTGCCTCCTAGTGGTCAGGAGTTATGAAAAACTGACTTTTTTGCTTATAACTTCTGAACCCTTTGGCCAAAAATCATGAAACTGGTCTCTTTAGATCCAGTGGGTCATGCCGAGTCCTGTGATACCAAATATTCCCATATCGGCCATTTTGAGCATCTGCCATTTCGATTTTTCTTATAAGATGCTATGTTTAACAAACACATGACTTTAGTGCTCTCTCTGCAATGGTTTACCCAATTGAAAGCAAACTTTGCATGTGTTAATGTCACCACACTCTCAATGTACCACATGAATTGACACTACAATTTGGTTACAGCGCTGCCTGTTGGTTGAATGTGATAAACCATTATATCGAATTGCTAAAGACCGTATTGTTGGTTTTTCAGCCATTTAGACTTAAGTCATATTGAAATGTCTTTAGATTCTTACTGCCGTTGGTCTGATGATGCCCGCCATGTCGGCATGACATTTAATGCCCTCCTTGCGCTTGGCCCCGTGATGGCTGCTAGCAGCTATATTTAGGGGCCAAGCACCGAAGGTGCGGAGGCACCTATTGTTTTTGTTCCGGTTCTTATTATTATTATTATTATTATTCTTCTTCTGCCATTGAAGTCTATGACAGCCCATAGAACCGTAAGCGGGAAAATGAAAAAAAGTTGGCACACTCATAAAGGAGAGTCCAATCATTGACCATAGCAAAATTGAAGTCTCTAACTCAATCTCTCTAGCGCCACCAACTGTCCAAAGTTGCACTCACGTTTACGTAAATAACTTTTGCACCGTATGTCCTAGAAACAGAATTCTTTTGTCCACTGATTCCTTGGCTCAAGACGATTCGATTGCACCCTATGACGTCATTTTCCGTCATGAAAATTTTCCCGCCATTTTGAATTTTATGAAAAACCTACTTTGTCGAACTCCTCCTAGGCCGTTCGTCCGATGTTCACGAAAATTGAACCACATCATCTCCCGACAATGTGGACATAACGATATATAAAGAAAGTTGATTCGACAAACCGTTTACGAATAACTCGCGAAAGAATCTGAGGTAAAAGTCGCCAAAATGAAATTGAGGCTTTATCTCCCCAATGCATTAGCCTTTTCTGACCAAACTAGGTGTGTGTTATGTCAATCATGGTTTGAGGCTACCTGCAGAGTTTTGGCGCTGTGCCCCCTAGTGGTCAGGAGTTATCAAAAACTGACTTTTTTGCTTATAACTTCTGAACCCTTTGGCCAAAAATCATGAAACTGGTCTCTTTAGATCCAGTGGGTCATGCCGAGTCCTGTGATACCAAATATTCCCATATCGGCCATTTTGAGCGTCTGCCATTTCGATTTTTCTTATAAGATGCAATGTTTAACAAACACTTGACTTTAGTGCTCTGTCAGGAATGGTTTACCCAATTGAAAGCAAACTTTGCATGTGTCAATGTCACCACACTCTCAATGTACCACACACTACAATTTGGTTACAGCGCTGCCTGTTGGTTGAATGCGATAAACCATTAAATCGAATTGCTAAAGACCGTATTGTTGGTTTTTCAGCCATTTAGACTTAAGTCATATTGAAATGTCTTTAGATTTTTACTGCCGTTGGTCTGATGATGCCAGTCATGTCGGCATGACATATAATGCCCTCCTTGCGCTTGGCCCCGTGATGGCTGCTAGCAGCTATATTTAGGGGCCAAGCACCGAAGGTGCGGAGGCACCTATTGTTTTTGTTCCGGTTCTTATTATTATTATTAGGGGCCAAGCACCGAAGGTGCGGAGGCACCTATTGTTTTTGTTCCGGTTCTTATTATTATTATTATTATTATTCTTCTTCTGCCATTGAAGTCTATGACAGCCCATAGAACCGTAAGCGGGAAAATGAAAAAAAGTTGGCACACTCATAAAGGAGAGTCCAATCATTGACCATAGCAAAATTGAAGTCTCTAACTCAATCTCTCTAGCGCCACCAACTGTCCAAAGTTGCACTCACGTTTACGTAAATAACTTTTGCACCGTATGTCCTAGAAACAGAATTCTTTTGTCCACTGATTCCTTGGCTCAAGACGATTCGATTGCACCCTATGACGTCATTTTCCGTCATGAAAATTTTCCCGCCATTTTGAATTTTATGAAAAACCTACTTTGTCGAACTCCTCCTAGGCCGTTCGTCCGATGTTCACGAAAATTGAACCACATCATCTCCCGACAATGTGGACATAACGATATATAAAGAAAGTTGATTCGACAAACCGTTTACGAATAACTCGCGAAAGAATCTGAGGTAAAAGTCGCCAAAATGAAATTGAGGCTTTATCTCCCCAATGCATTAGCCTTTTCTGACCAAACTAGGTGTGTGTTATGTCAATCATGGTTTGAGGCTACCTGCAGAGTTTTGGCGCTGTGCCCCCTAGTGGTCAGGAGTTATCAAAAACTGACTTTTTTGCTTATAACTTCTGAACCCTTTGGCCAAAAATCATGAAACTGGTCTCTTTAGATCCAGTGGGTCATGCCGAGTCCTGTGATACCAAATATTCCCATATCGGCCATTTTGAGCGTCTGCCATTTCGATTTTTCTTATAAGATGCAATGTTTAACAAACACTTGACTTTAGTGCTCTGTCAGGAATGGTTTACCCAATTGAAAGCAAACTTTGCATGTGTCAATGTCACCACACTCTCAATGTACCACACACTACAATTTGGTTACAGCGCTGCCTGTTGGTTGAATGCGATAAACCATTAAATCGAATTGCTAAAGACCGTATTGTTGGTTTTTCAGCCATTTAGACTTAAGTCATATTGAAATGTCCTTAGATTTTTACTGCCGTTGGTCTGATGATGCCAGTCATGTCGGCATGACATATAATGCCCTCCTTGCGCTTGGCCCCGTGATGGCTGCTAGCAGCTATATTTAGGGGCCAAGCACCGAAGGTGCGGAGGCACCTATTGTTTTTGTTCCGGTTCTTATTATTATTATTAGGGGCCAAGCACCGAAGGTGCGGAGGCACCTATTGTTTTTGTTCCGGTTCTTATTATTATTATTATTATTATTCTTCTTCTGCCATTGAAGTCTATGACAGCCCATAGAACCGTAAGCGGGAAAATGAAAAAAAGTTGGCACACTCATAAAGGAGAGTCCAATCATTGACCATAGCAAAATTGAAGTCTCTAACTCAATCTCTATAGCGCCACCAACCGTCCAAAGTTGCACTCACGTTTACGTAAATAACTTTTGAACCGTATGTCCTAGAAACAAAATTCTTTTGTCCACTGATTCCTTGGCTCAAGACGATTCGATTGCACCCTATGACGTCATTTTCCGTCATGAAAATTTTCCCGCCATTTTGAATTTTATGAAAAACCTACTTTGTCGAACTCCTCCTAGGCCGTTCGTCCGATCTTCACGAAAATTGAACCACATCATCTCCCGACAATGTGGACAAAACGATATATAAAGAAAGTTGATTCGACAAACCGTTTACGAATAACTCGCGAAAGAATCCGAGGTAAAAGTCGCCAAATTGAAACTGAGGCTTTATCTCCGCAATGCATTAGTCTTTTCTGACCAAACTAGGTGTGTGTTATGTCAATCATGGTCTGAGGCTACCTGCAGAGTTTTGGCGCTCTGCCCCCTAGTGGTCAGGAGTTATGAAAAACTGACTTTTTTGCTTATAACTTCTGAACCCTTTGGCCAAAAAACATGAAACTGGTCTCTTTAGATCCAGTGGGTCATGCCGAGTCCTGTGATACCAAATATTCCCATATCGGCCATTTTGAGCGTCTGCCATTTCGATTTTTCTTATAAGATGCTAAGTTTAACAAACACATGACTTTAGTGCTCTGTCAGCAATGGTTTACCCAATTGAAAGCAAACTTTGCATGTGTCAGTCACCACACTCTCAATGTACCACATGAATTGACACTACAATTTGGTTACAGCGCTGCCTGTTGGTTGAATGTGATAAACCATTAAATCGAAATACTAAAGACCGTATTGTTGATTTTTCAGCCATTTAGACTTAAGTCATATTGAAATGTCTTTAGATTCTTACTGCCGTTGGTCTGATGATGCAAGCCATGTCGGCATAACATGTAATGCCCTCCTTGCGCTTGGCCCCGTGATGGCTGCTAGCAGCTATATTTATTATTATTCTTCTTCTGCCATTGAAGTCTATGACAGCCCATAGAACCGTAAGCGGGAAAATGAAAAAAAGTTGGCACACTCATAAAGGACAGTCCAATCATTGACCATAGCAAAATTGAAGTCTCTAACTCAATCTCTCTAGCGCCACCAACTGTCCAAAGTTGCACTCACGTTTACGTAAATAACTTTTGAACCGTATGTCCTAGAAACAAAATTCTTTTGTCCACTGATTCCTTGGCTCAAGACGATTCGATTGCACCCTATGACGTCATTTTCCGTCATGAAAATTTTCCCGCCATTTTGATTTTTTTGAAAAACCTACTTTTTCGAACTCCTCCTAGGCCGTTGGTCCGATTTTCACGAAAATTGAACCACATCATCTCCAGACAATCGGGACAAAACGATATATAAAGAAAGTTGATTCGACAAACCGTTTACGAATAACTCGCGAAAGAATCTGAGGTAAAAGTCGCCAAAATGAAATTGAGGCTTTATCTCCCCAATGCATTAGCCTTTTCTGACCAAACTAGGTGTGTGTTATGTCAATCATGGTTTGAGGCTACCTGCAGAGTTTTGGCGCTGTGCCCCCTAGTGGTCAGGAGTTATCAAAAACTGACTTTTTTGCTTATAACTTCTGAACCCTTTGGCCAAAAATCATGAAACTGGTCTCTTTAGATCCAGTGGGTCATGCCGAGTCCTGTGATACCAAATATTCCCATATCGGCCATTTTGAGCGTCTGCCATTTCGATTTTTCTTATAAGATGCTATGTTTAACAAACACTTGACTTTAGTGCTCTGTCAGCAATGGTTTACCCAATTGAAAGCAAACTTTGCATGTGTCAATGTCACCACACTCTCAATGTACCACACACTACAATTTGGTTACAGCGCTGCCTGTTGGTTGAATGCGATAAACCATTAAATCGAATTGCTAAAGACCGTATTGTTGGTTTTTCAGCCATTTAGACTTAAGTCATATTGAAATGTCTTTAGATTTTTACTGCCGTTGGTCTGATGATGCCAGTCATGTCGGCATGACATTTAATGCCCTCCTTGCGCTTGGCCCCGTGATGGCTGCTAGCAGCTATATTTATTATTCTTTTTCTTGTGCCATGGGAGTCTATGGCAGCCCATAGAACCGTAAACGGAAAAATGAAAAAAAGTTGGCACACTCATTAAGGACAGTCCAGTCATTGACCATAGCAAAATTGAAGTCTCTAACTCAATCTCTATAGCGCCACCAACTGTCCAAAGTTGCACTCACGTTTACGTTAATAACTTTTGAACCGTATGTCCTAGAAACAAAATTCTTATGTCCACTGATTCCTTGGCTCAAGACGATTCGATTGCACCATATGACGTCATTTTCCGTCATGAATATTTTCCCGCCATTTTGAATTTTATGAAAAACCTACTTTTTCGAACTCCTCCTAGGCCGTTTGTCCGATTTTCACGAAAATTGAACCACATCATCTCCAGACCATGGTGACAAAAAGTTATCCAAAGAAAGTTGATATGTCAAACCGTTTATGAATAACTCACGAAAGAATCCGACGTAATGATCGCAAAAATGAACTTGAGGCTATATCTCCACAACGCATTAGCGTTTTCTGACCAAACTCGGTGTGTGTTATGTCAATCATGGTCTGAGGCTACCTGCAGAGTTTTGGCGCTGTGCCCCCTAGTGGTCAGGAGATATGAAAAAGTGACATTTTTCCTTACAACTCCTGAACGCTTTGTCCAAAAATCATAAAACTGGTCTCGTTAGATTCAGTGCATCATGCCGAGTCGTGCGATACCAAATTTTCCCATATCGGCCATTTAGAGCGTCGGCCATTTTGAATATTGTCATAAATTGCTATATTTAACAAATGGATTGGCGTATCGTTACGAAACTCAATATGTGTCTTTGGCACCTAACATTGATACGGCACAAAAAGTTTGGGGGCAGCGCCACCTTGTGGTCAAAAGTTATAACCAAATTTACAAATATGCTAATAACTTTTGATGACGTTAACCTATTGTAAAACAAATGGTCTTAATGTGTTCATTGGGTCAAGCCGAGACCATAGATACCAAATATGTCATATTCGGCCAAACCTCCGATTTGCCATGTTATTTTTCTTTAAAAACCTACTTTTTCGAACTCCTCCCAGACCGTTTGTCCAATTTTCACCAAAATTGAACCACATCATCTCCAGACCATCATGACCAAAAGTTATCCAAAGAAAGTTGATATGTCAAACCGTTTACGAATAACTCGCGAAAGAATCCAACGTAATGGTCGCAAAAATGAAATTGAGGCTTTATCTCCGCAACGCATTAGCGTTTTCTGACCAAACTAGGTGTGTGTTATGTCAATCATGGTCTGAGGCTACCTGCAGAGTTTTGGCGCTCTGCCCCCTAGTGGTCAGGAGATATTAAAAAACTGACTTTTTTGATTATAACTCCTGAACCCTTTGGCCAAAAATCATGAAACTGGTCTCTTTAGATCCAGTGGGTCATGCCGAGTCCTGTGATACCAAATTTTCCCATATCGGCCATTTTGAGCGTCTGCCATTTCGATTTTTCTTATAAGATTCTATGTTTAACAAACACATGGCTTTAGTGGTCTGTCAGCAATGGTTTACCCCAGGGGTCGGGAACCTATGGCTCGCGAGCCATATATGGCTCTTTTGATGGCTGCATATGGCTCTTTTGACGCCGCCGCCCGTCGACAGATACTTCCGCGTTCGGAGGACAGACAGATCGCGCCGCCGCACCCGCGTTACTTCCGCGTTCGGAGGACAGGCAGATCGCGCCGCCGCACCCGCGTTACTTTCGCGTTTGGAGGACAGAGACATCGCGCCGCACACCCCAACTCCCCCCCCCCCCCCCCCCCCCCCCCCCGGTCGACAGATCGATCGCTTCGGACTATGGCTCTTCACAGCTTCATATTTAAAAAAAAAAGGGTATATGGCTCTCTCAGACAAAAAGGTTCCCGACCCCTGGTTTACCCAATTGAAAGCAAACTTTGCATGTGTCAATGTCACCACACTCTCAATGTACCACATGAATTGACACTACAATTTGGTTACAGCGCTGCCTGTTGATTGAATGTGATAAACCATTAAATCGAAATACTAAAGACCGTATTGTTGATTTTTCAGCCATTTAGACTTAAGTCATATTGAAATGTCTTTAGATTCTTACTGCCGTTGGTCTGATGACGCCAGCCATGTCGGCATGACATTTAATGCCCTCCTTGCGCTTGGCCCCGTGATGGCTGCTAGCAGCTATATTTATTATTCTTTTTCTTCTGCCATTGAAGTCTATGACAGCCCATAGAACCGTAAGCGGGAAAATGAAAAAAAGTTGGCACACTCATAAAGGACAGTCCAATCATTGACCATAGCAAAATTGAAGTCTCTAACTCAATCTCTATAGCGCCACCAACTGTCCAAAGTTGCACTTACGTTTACGTAAATAACTTTTGAACCGTATGTCCTAGAAACAAAATTCTTTTGTCCACTGATTCCTTGGCTCAAGACGATTCGATTGCACCCTATGACGTCATTTTCCGTCATGAAAATTTTCCCGCCATTTTGAATTTTATGAAAAACCTACTTTTTCGAACTCCTCCTAGGCCGTTCGTCCGATTTTCACGAAAATTTAACCACATCATCTCCAGACAATGTGGACAAAACGATATCCAAAGAAAGTTGATATGTCAAACCGTTTACGAATAACTCGCGAAAGAATCCGAGGTAAAAGTCGCCAAAATGAAATTGAGGCTTTACCTCCGCAATGCATTAGCCTTTTCTGACCAAACTAGGTGTGTATTATGTCAATCATTGTCTGAGGCTACCTGCAGAGTTTTGGCGCTGTGCCCCCTAGTGGTCAGGAGTTATGAAAATCTGACTTTTTTGCTTATAACTTCTGAACCCTTTGGCCAAAAATCATGAAACTGGTCTCTTTAGATCCAGTGGGTCATGCCGAGTCCTGTGATACCAAATATTTCCATATCGGCCATTTTGAGCATCTGCTATTTCGATTTTTCTTATAAGATGCTATGTTTAACAAACACATGACTTTAGTGCTCTCTCAGCAATGGTTTACCCAATTGAAAGCAAACTTTGCATGTGTCAATGTCACCACACTCTCAATGTACCACATGAATTGACACTACAATTTGGTTACAGCGCTGCCTGTTGGTTGAATGTGATAAGCCATTAAATCGAAATACTAAAGACCGTATTGTTGATTTTTCAGCCATTTAGACTTAAGTCATATTGAAATGTCTTTAGATTCTTACTGCCGTTGGTCTGATGATGCCAGCCATGTCGGCATGACATTTAATGCCCTCCTTGCGCTTGGCCCCGTGATGGCTGCTAGCAGCTATATTTATTCTTCATCTTCTTCCGCCATGGGAGTCTATGACAGCCCATAGAACCGTAAGCGGGAAAATGAAAAAAAGTTGGCACACTCATTAAAGACAGTCCAATCATTGACCATAACAAATTTGAAATCTCTAACTCAATATCTCTAGCGCCACCAACTGTCCAAAGTTGAACTAACGTTTATGCTAATAACTTTTGAACCGTATGACCTAGAAACAAAATTCTTATGTCCACTGATTCCTTGGCTCAAGACGATTCGATTGCACCCTATGACGTCATTTTCCGTCATGAAATTTTTCCCGCCATTTTGAATTTTATGAAAAACCTACTTTGTCGAACTCCTCCTAGGCCGTTTTTCCGATTTCAACGAAAATTGAACCACATCATCTCCAGACCATGTGGACAAAAAGTTATCCAAAGAAAGTTGATATGTCAAACAGTTTACGAATAACTCGCGAAAGAATCCGACGTAATGGTCGCAAAAATGAAATTGAGGCTTTATCTCCGCAACGCATTAGCGTTTTCTGACCAAACTAGGTGTGTGTTATGTCAATCATGATCTGAGGCTACCTGCAGAGTTTTGGCGCTGTGCCCCCTAGTGGTCAGGAGATATGAAAAAGTTAAATATTTGCTTATAACTTCTGAACGCTTTGGCCAAAAATAATAAAACTGGTCTCTTTAGATTCAGTGCATCATGCCGAGTCGTGCGATACCAAATTTTCCCATATCGGCCATTTTGAGCGTCGGCCATTTTGAATATTGTCATAAATTGCTATATTTAACAAAGATATTGGCGTATCGTTACGAAACTCAATATGTGTCTTCGGCACCTAACCTTGATACGACTCAAAAAGTTTCGAGGCAGCACCCCCTTGTGGTCAAAAATTTTAACCAAATTTACAAATATGCTAATAACTTTTGAGTGCGTTAACCTATGGTAAAACAAATTATCTTTATACGTTCCTTGGGTCAAACCAAGAACATAGATACCAAATTTGTCATAGTCGGCCAAACTTCTTGTCCACCATGTTGTTTTTCTTTAAAAACCTACTTTTTCGAACTCCTCCCAGACCGTTTGTCCAATTTTCACCAAAATTAAACCACATCATCTCCAGACCATCATGACAAAAAGTTATCCAAAGAAAGTTGATATGTCAAACCGTTTACGAATAACTCGCGAAAGAATCCGACGTAATGGTCGCAAAAATTAAATTGAGGCTTTATCTCCGCATTGCATTAGTGTTTTCTGACCAAACTAGGTGTGTGTTATGTCAATCATGATCTGAGGCTACCTGCCGAGTTTTGGCGCTCTGCCCCCTAGTGGTCAGGAGATATTTAAAAACTGACATTTTTGATTATAACTCCTGAACGCTTTGTCTAAAAATCATGAAACTGCTGTCTTTAGATCCAGTGGGTCATGCCGAGCCCTGTGATACCAAATTTTCCCATATCGGCCATTTTGAGCGTCTGCCATTTCGATTTTTCTTATAAGATGCTATGTTTAACAAACACATGACTTTAGTGCTCTGTCAGCAATGGTTTACCCAATTGAAAGCAAATCGAATTACTAAAGACCGTGTTGTTGATTTTTCAGCCATTTAGACTTAAGTCATATTGAAGTGTCTTTAGATTCTTACTGCCGTTGGTCTGATGATGCCAGCCATGTCGGCATGACATTTAATGCCCTCCTTGCGCTTGGCCCCGTGATGGCTGCTAGCAGCTATATTTATTATTATTATTCTTCTGCCGTAATGCGTCTCGTGCAGACCAAACCGTAAGGTCTAGAGACTTGAAACTTTGTCAGATGGTAGGTCTCAATTTGGGGAGAACGTATCAAAATATGACGCAAATCGGGCTATAGGTGGCGCTACAGCGACTACAAACGCGTACATGTTCATAACTCGTAAACCGTTTGTCGTACACTCAAGTGTCTTATATCTCTGGAATCCTTGGCACAAGACTTAAAAAATGTATATCTCCGATTTCATTTCCGCCTATAAAAATTTTCCGCCATTTTGAATTTTCTGAAAAAAAAAGTTTTCGAACTCCTCATAGACCGTTTGTCCAAATAACGCGAAACTTCACACATATAATCTAGAGACTCTCATGACCAAAAGTTATTCAAATAATTTTGATCGGTGATTCACGCTTGCAACGACACGCTAAAACGTTCGCATAAGGCGGAGACACTTTTGCTAAAATCGTAATAGCTCTGGAACGCAAAGAGATAATCTCACCAAACTTCACATAGTCATGTATAAGCTCAATTTGTGGTCACACCAAAAAAACTGCGATGATTGACCACTTGGTGGCGCTATATTGCGAAAAAAACACTCAATCACCTGTACAGGGTCACATGGTAGTCCGATTGACCTGAGACTTGTTATGCACGGTCTTTGTCCAAGGGTCCATGATGGTCTATGAGGACATTGGTTTATCTCAAAAAGCATGACCGTCATCGGCCAATGAACTTTGAGCATCAATTAGACCAGCTTAACGAAGGTCGATCGGAACGAAACTTGATGGGCGTGTTTGACTCATGGCCCTAGTGGTCTGTCAGAATTTTGAAGAAAATCGGACACTAGTTGGCGCTAACGAGTTTTTTGCGTCTCTACTCACGTGGTGTTTCACGCATCCACAAAATATTGACTTCATCTGATAGATCTCCTCATACTCAACAACTTTGCCTCAAGAACCACTGCTGTCAATCAAATTGTTTGCGAAATATTGGAGATTTTTGAAATTTCAAATTTTTCGAACTCGTCATAGGCCGTCAATCTCACTGTCTTGAAAATTCACATGCATCATCTAGGGACACTCAAGGCAAAAACTTGTCAAAGGATTTTCGATTAGTTAAACCGTTCAGCAGATACAATTTTTCATATATTTCTGATTTGGCCTATTGTGATTAAAATGTCTATATATCTTGTCCAAAAACAAGAAACTTCACAAAACTGTGTAAATGTTAAGAACCAGACATTATGAAGAAACTTGTGAGGTTTCATGTATTTCTGATGCTCGTACGGCTCACAATAAATTATAAACCATCTACATTTTAAAATCTTAGAAAAGCTGTAATACTAGTTTTGTCCACAAGAGAAACGTCACAGATCTGTGAACATGTTAAGAACAAGTCATTTTGAAGAAATGTGTCAGGTCTCATGTATTTCTGATGCTCATAGGGCTCACAATAAATTACAAATGATCTACATTTTAAAATCTTAGAAAAGCTGTAATACTACTTTTGTCCACAAGAGGCACCATCAGGCTAGTAAATCTTTTTATGTGGAGAACAACTCAGATTGACATAGACTGACATAAACCGACAGAACAGTTCAGATGTTCAGTTCACAATATTAATATCATTTATTCTTCTCAGTCTGAACATCTTTGAAAGATGTCTATTCATTGTTTGCACAGAGTAGAAACTTCACAGAACTGTGCTCATTAGGAAAACTAGTCAGATTGACAAAAAAGGTCATAACAGTTCAAATGATATGACGTGTAGTGTTAAACATATCCACATTGTTATCATTTGATAGATCTTCCCATACTGAATTTTTTTTGTAACGTCTATATATCATTTACACAAACTAGAAACTTCATAAAGCTCTGTTTATGTGGAGAACAAGTCAGATTGACATAGACCGACATAACAGTTCATATGTTCAGTTCACAATGTCAATATCATTTGATCTTCTCATTCTGAACATCTTTGAAAGATGTCTATACATTGTTTAGTTCACGTGACTAAGTAATGAACTGAGATGTTATCGCTCTACTGCAGAATTTCAACAGCATTAGATAATAAAAATAATAAAACTTTGTGAACATTACATATGAGTTCCCTGAATTCTAATGAATTCTGATTAATTATTAGATTCATGTCACTGCTACACACAAATACATGCTAAGAAGAAAAAATAATTATATAGCCACAAAAAAATACCCTTTCTTAGAATTAAAAATAATCAATACTGAGTGTTTGAAAAACTGATTAATTGATGCAATATTAATTAATTAATGTCAAGTTAATCCGATTAACTGATCCAACTATAAAACGTTATGATTAATTATTAATGTTTTCCCTTTGAGATAATTTAGTAGATTATATAAGCTTCTTTCCTTTGCCTTATCCATATCACCATCAACAATAATAATCACCATCTTCCATCGTTGTGTTACTTTCCACAACTAAAGGCCTTGGTTTTTTTTCAGCATGTTTTTTTTTAAGGTGAAAGATTTGTGTCTGATATCGCCACGTTCAAAGCAAAGTGTCCATGCTTACATACACCATATATGTGCTCTCTCCAAAAAACACACCGAAAGATACCTCAACCTTTTACAATGAAAACAATGCCAATAAAGGGAGGTACGTTTGAGACCGTAGCTGGAGTATATAAAGTTGTTACAGGATCTTTTTTTCAAGATCACTACAACCACCTTATTCATTCTTAAAGCAGGCTTTATGTTTTCATGATCGATTCGTTCAGCAACTGTTAGGGGTACATCTTCGATTGTTCCGGCACACACCTGAAACCCTTCCAAAGAGAGAGAGGCAATGCTCCCCACTTCAGGAGAGACATTACTGTAACTTCAATCTCTCTACTTACTAAACCAGAAACCACTAATACTTTTACTAAAAGAAAAAGGAGGAAAATTGGGGTAAATATCAGTTAAACCAGAAAAAAGGTCTGAAAAAAAAAACTTCCACTTTCCCACATGCAACTAGTATGCTACACTCACTCACCGCATGCACCAGAAAGAGATAGAGAGAGAGAAAGAGAAAGAGAAATAAAGAGAGCGTGCTCAGCAGGGCTTTTATCTGCTTGTCTGTGCTGTGTTCAAGGCCCAGCTGTAAGGAGAGAAAAGCAGATATCACAAGCCGCTCATAGAATCCTTGTTGATTAGCCCACTGCAGTGAACGCACACGAGAGAGACTGCACATACTGGAAAGGAAAAATCAAAAGAAAATGAGGTGGTGGGGAGGTGGGGGTGGGGGTGAAGCAATGTTTTATCTGCATTCCAATGACTTAAATCCATTTTGGCTGAACATCAGTATAATTTATACATTTATTTATCTGGGTGTGGTGACTTAGTGAGTGATTGGATTATGTCCTTAATTAATATATGTATCATTGCTATCACCAAACTAATCCCTTTTAGGTAGTTTATCAGCAAAACTAGAATTGAACTTAATTCATTCCAGTGGGACTTCTTAGCCCTGGTTTTGCTTTGAAGTCATTCATAAAATCGTATTTTAATAGTAATATCCATTAAGAGGCGTTTTTTTAAATTACATTTTAACAATATTCCCTCCTAAGTTTCTGAAGAGATCGCAATATGATGAATTCTTTCAGGCTTGTAGATTTATGAATTCTTTTAGACTGATCAATGCACATACATAGAACATATCAAAAATGGTTTTACATGTAAGAAGCGAGAAATGTAGTTTTCTCATAACATGCAAGTACTGCTGAGCTTCTGTTTATAATTGTATGTGCTCTATGTGAGTGTATCGATCATACGTGAATATTTATATATATAGATAAAAGCCTAAATTAAATCATAATAATTTCATTTTGTCTCTTCAGACGACGTGAATTAAAATGCAAGATTCAAATGGGTTTATTTTACAATGCCTTTAAAAACTTTTGTAGCTTGACATTTTTGGTATAAGGGATTTAGCTAATGCTTCATATTACATCCTGGAAAGTACAGCGTAACATTAATTAATTTTAAATGTACCTATAAAGTACATACTGTCATGGTGGAATAGGCAGAACAGAGACGTGAGTACACAGATGGCTTTTATTTAAATGCAAAGGCACTGGCGAACAGTGCAAGGCAGGGAAGTGACATTGATTGACTGTTGTGAGCTTAGCTGATTGTCGGTGGGCAATGAGTCTCTTGGAGCTGGTTGACATGGAGTAAGGAGTCTTCACAAGACGCTTTTCATGAGGTAGTCTTGGTAGCATGCAACAAGACCCCAGTGTGAGGGCTGGTGTTATAGTGGAGCCATAAGTGATGACAGGTGCGGGTGATCAGTATTCCGGGGATTTTGAATGTGGGAGGATGGAATGAGTCTGGTGCTGTGGGTTTGAGACACATACTTGTAGGTATAAGGGAACAATATGTAAAAGTTTTGGGAATAAAGGGGTAACAGCAAAGAAAATTACAAACAATTTATTTTACAAAAATAAATTATTTTAGAATTAAGTGGTACTTATTCTATGATTTTGATAGATCTCATGTTTGGAGTAGTTTAGCGAGAACATTCACTGCATACATTTTTTGCAATAATAGTTTACCAATACAAAAAAGCTACAGTTATGCTGCAATTTTTTGGAGAACAAATATGCATTGATTAAGTTTGTTCTTCCATGTTTTAAGGCAATTAAAGCTATTGCAAATTTTGTTTTAAATACTGGTAAAATATACTCTTGTTCCAACGTTGTACTTACGAGGGAAGTGTGACATCTGTGGGCTGCAAATGAAAGTGATGTTTATTATGCTCTTGTTTCATGAAGTTACAGGGTAGGTACAATAAAAATACACACACACACACACACAATCTGCTATCACTGACACTGAAACCATTATTAGAAAAACAACTTAATTCAAAACTGATTTAAAACACTTCTTATTTGTTTAAAACTTAATCAACATTCCATTTTAAATGCTTTAGTATTGACAGAAAATAGCACATTTTGTCCCCATTTTATTCCTCCCCTTGGCTTATTCTCTTGTTGTTGTTCTTCGTTTTCTTTCTTTCCATCTAAAGAAGCAATCTCCTGTTTCTTGATATTCTGTACTAGGCCTTACTCAGAAATGTCCTCACCATTTACTCATCTTTACACTTACGCCATGTGAGATGTCTTCGGCCTTCCTTCTTCAGATGAACACAAACTAAGTTTTTTTGAAAAAATAAATAATCTCTGGGAATACATATAATGCTAATGCTAATGCTAAAGCTAATGAGTTCCTAAAAGCTAATTCCCCAAACAGCAGATACAGAAAAAGACTACAGTAATCCATACGACTCCAATGGAGGACTCAATGTATTCTTAAGTAATAAGTGTAAGAAAAATACCAATATTGTGCATTCGGTGCACTATTATTACAGAAAGGTATGCAGTGTATGTTCTAAATGTAAGAATGTTGCCATGATAATCCAATCATAATGGTAGAATAAGTACCCTTTAGTTCTAATATACTTGGTGGTTATAATCCTGGTTGTTACCCCTTTATTCACAAACTTTACATATTGTTCCCAAATACAAACTGTAATTACTGAAAGTTACATTGCAAATTTGGTTTACTTACACAGTCTTTAATCTAAAGCATTCCCAGGATTTTCAATGGAGGGACAGAAATCTCTTGGGTTTCATAAATACTTTTAGTTTTAAAGAACACAAGCCTGAGTAAACAGTGACTGAATTTTCATTTTGGGGGATATATCCATTTACAAGCTTAATTAATAAATGTATTTGGTCTTACTAATGAAGTTCATCAGTTTATTCCTTTAAATAAAGTTTTATTTTTCATTTTTCATGAAAAAACGATTTATTTTTTTCTAAAACGATTTATTCTACTGTCACCAAGGCCACAGGGGAAAATAATATTCGCCTCACCTGTCTGATCAAATTCTGATGTATAAAACTAATTCCTGTCCTATATTTAATACCATTTTATATTGTGTTAAATACTAGCTTTTCTTGTGGTACTTTTCAATCATGTATTCATGGCATGGTTTGTAGTGTAATAGGGTCAATACCAGGGGAAAAAAATATCTCAATTAAATTAGGGAAGCTATTCATCTTTTTTTTTCTTTTGGTGGTTTGCATTCATAACATTGGAAAAGTAAAAATAAAATGTTCATGGTCAGGGTAACCTTACAAGAGTGGTGAGAATAACCCTTTGTAGTCATTGGTACCTTCCTGCATCAGATGACGCATGGCGTATAGTACACATTCAATAAAACTAACAATCAAGACCATTGTACCACGTCACTTCAGAGCTCAAGTGGGCCGCCCACTGCTTCAGCTGGAGGACACAGTGAGCGCTCTCCCACTCATCCGCCCCCGCAATCTGCCTCTCCATCTCTTTATTTTCCAGATCTTACTGCTTATGTTGTCGTATTCACAGTACAACCTTGACAAGCCGTCATTGGCTGCCATGTTCTCTGCAGCCTGTCTCCAAATGCAGTCTCAATGTTCCTCGAATTCCCAAACAGCTCAAAATGTCGTCCTTTTGCAATTTTAGCTTCTCTAATATTATTTTCTACTTTGAGCAACAGTCTGGAACAGTGGTAAAACAGATAACGGATTACTAATGTAGATTAATATTAAATGGTTTAACTCATCAGTAAGTTATAAATCAACAGCTGCAGCTTGGATATTGTTTGAATATGAAATATTAAAAATGAAGAGAAATTACAGAATCATGTATAGCTTACTACAGCATGTATGTTGTATGCATAATGTTATTACAGATGTCATTATGCACTACACAAGCAACATGCTGTGAATACATGTGAATACATGTTTAAGGCAGTGTTGTTTTTTATTGACATTTTTTTATAGTTTCTATTAAAATTTTGAATCATTTTAATTTTAGTTAAAGTATTATCAATTTGGTTGTCCTATTTTAAATGCCTATATAACTTTTATTTGTTAGTACTGATAGAGACGAATCGAAAATCCATTGCCGCTTGTATATATTTCTTATTTTATATATATTCTTTTCTTTTTTCTTATTTGTACACTTCAGTCTATCACCTATGTAACCAATTATTACTTAAAGCCTTTCTTTGCTTTAGAAGAAAAAATATTGTCTGTACTTCTCAACAGATAGAACATGTTATCAGAATGTTTGGGTAGTCTCTCTGTTGATAGTTGGAGCCTGAGATGAGTTCAGCCTTGGAGAAGGTATGTATCTGTGAGTGTTAATATGGTATGTATTGGTGAGATGATTAACTGGCACCATAATAACACTTTTTTGTTCTCGACAAGCCACGTGGAAGGTAACTAACCCGATAAACCATGTGATCAACGAAGATATGCTTCAGATTGTCTGCTCTTATGTGGAAAATTACAAGTTTTGTTTATCTTTCTTTATTTCTTTCTTTCTTTCTTTCTATTTCAGCCAATCAGAATCATTTAACTGTCATCATTGACGTAGTTAGTAGCCTCTAGTAGAATATAATTGCTGTAAAAATGTTATTGTATTTGGGGCGGCCTACAAACTCCTTGTGAGACCTGATGCTGGCTTCTGCTGATGAAACTGCACACTAAATTGCACTAAAACGCTTCTTCTATTCTATTGACTTCTATTGACTGCACTTCGGACTTCTGGTCTTCATTCAACATATCTGGTCCTCGGGTCTTAACTGTTATTCCCCTACAGTACATAAGTTTAAACTAAATGAGAATGAGAAGAAATAACGTTTCATTTCAGTGTCCCCAGTACATTACATTAGAGTACTAATAGTAAATTATGCAAAATTAAATGCAACTGATCCTAATTCTAAATTTAAAAAAAATTGGTGTAAAGAAAATTCCTGACTTCTCCTTTTTTTTTTGCATGTTTGTCACACTTAAAAGTTTCAGACAATTAAACAAATTTAAATATTTGTCAAAGATAACACAAGTAAACACAAAATGCATTTTTAAATGAAATTTGTCATTATTAAGGGGAAACTAAATCCAAACCTACATTGCCCTGTGTAAAAAAAAGTCAAGTTTGCTTGCCCCTAAACCACATACCTGATTGGGCCACCATTGGCAGCAACAACTGCAATCAAGCGTTTATGATAACTTGCACCACCATATTTTACTGTTGGTATGATTATTTTTTTTCTTCTTTTTATGAAATTAACAATTTCATGACAGTTTTACGGCAACTGTAATGGGACACACACCTTCCAAAAAGGTAACGTTTGTCTCGTCTGTCAAAAATCTGTTGTGTCTCCTCTTCCTGTTTCCTTTCATGCCTTTCCCTGTGTATTTCCACTCACCTGTCGTGTCAATTACTCACCTCGTTAGTCTTGTAATACCTTAAGTACTTTGCTCATTCCCTCTGTTGCCGCTTATGTTTGGTGATGTTGTGAGTATGTTTGCTCTGTTTGTATCCCATTGGATTGCGTTTTGCACACATAGTGCCCTTTTGTTTTATATTTAAAGTGTTTTGAGTTTGTAAATAAAGTGAAGTTGCAGCTACTCGTGTCTTCCTCGTCATCTTCATCTTTCCGCACCTGCACCCCTAACATCGTCAGTCCACAAAGTATTTTCCCAAAAGTCTTGGGGATCATCAAGATGTTTTGTGGCAAAAATGAGACAAGGCTTGGTGTTCTTTTTGCTCAGCAGTGGTTTTCGTCTGATAACTCTGCCATGCAGGTCATTTTTGCCCAGTCTCTTTTTTATGGTGGAGTCATGAACAATGACATTTTCTGAGGGAAGATTCAACACTATTCCGTGTTTTTTTCTTTGGAAATGGCTTTATAACCTTTTCCAGACTGATCTCAATTACTTTCTTTCTAATTTGTTTCTGAATTATTTTGGATCTTGGGATGATGAAGATCCAAACCTTTTGAAGATCTTTTCTTCTACTTCACTTTGTCAGGTAAGTCCTATTTAAGTGATTTCTTGATTGAGAACAGGTATGGCTGTACATGTATGACAGCCATGACAGGTATTCCCTGTTAGGCCAGGGAAACTAAAGAGACTGAACTCAGATGTCAGGGGTTCTTTTTTCTGTTAATTTCTTGATGTTGTGACAGAGCTCGGACACTCACGTAATGTATTTTATTCTGTGTGAGCATGTGGTTTTTCGATTATTCTTATGTGTTTGGACTGTTTGGATTCCAGTCTTGTTCGGTTTCGGTTTTGTTATGCTTCATGTGTTTGTCCGCTGTTGTGAGCACATGGGATGACCATTCTCTGGTTCTCTCGTTCTCTGTCTTGTTGTGTAGGTGTACGATTTCGAGTTTGTTCAGGCTGTAGACTCTCCTGTCTGTTTGAGTTGTTGTGTTCTGTGTAGCATGTGGTTTGTGATTACATTAGCCGCATTATTTCATGTCATTCCAGGTTTTTTCTTGTGCTGTGTAACACACAATTTTTGTTTTTGCTGGCTGCATGCTTTCATGTTGCCACGTCCAGTGTGAGCACATGGCTTGTCACGTGAATTTCTTGTGCTGTGTGGTCTCATGTCTATTGTGTAACCCCGCATATCTTTTTTTACCCACTTTTGGTTAATTTGACCCACCTGTTCTCCCTCATCATCATCCTTATTTGTTCTCCTTGTGTTTTATGTTCTGTACCAGATCATCATTGTATTTTGTCAATTAATTTTGTCGAATTTTGACGTCGTATGTCTCATGTCAACTCAATTCAAGTTATGTTAAGTCGTGTTTTCGCCTCCATGATGATTTTGTGTTTTATTTTTGTTTTAGTTTATTAAATCCCTTTACCTAAATCCTTGACATCAGGTGTGATAAACATAGTTAAGTCATGTTTTAATTGGGGTGGCAAGCATTTTTTCGCACAGGGCCATGCAGGTTTGAATATTGTTTTCCCTTAATAATAACAACCTTAATTTAAAAAAAAAAAAAATGTTATCTTTGACTAATATATACATTTGTTTGATGATCTGAAATATTTTAGTATGATAAACATGCAAAAAAAAGAGGGGGTCAAACTCTTTTCCACCCCACTGCAGTAAGTGCATGTTGATAATTAAAATTATGAGAATTCACATTCCTGTATTAAAATATATAAAATTGCACAGCTCTGCATATTGTTGACTGCATCTCCTCATGATTGTTTTTCCCCTCTGTTATTCCCTCTGCAGCCAATATGCGTATGACTTTTGGGGTTGTCTCACCCGAGATGGGTAGAGGAACCTTTGGTGTCCATGAACCCTACTGTAGGTTTGCTTTAGAGCTAGGTCCCGTAGGAGCTCTGCTTCTGACAGGCTGACAGGAAGCTTGCGTGGGCAGCCAGCACAAGGCCTGAATCTCTGTTCTGCTATGGTAGCCAAGGCCGCAAGGGAATACCGGTCATGCTGTCACAGTGACAACAGGTAACAGCAATGATTATGGAATGCACAGTATTCACGCAGCCCACTACGGCCTGTATTTCAGTTCTTAGGGTTCCCCTGATATTACTGCACAATAAAGGTCATTTAGCATACATGTAATTAAACTTAGGCTGTTGAAAAGTTAAATTATTCAATAGACGTCTTTACAGCACCACCCATTTTTCACGATTGTGTTCCCTCTTTAAAAAAAATAAAAAATAGCTGTCTGTCTGTAAACAAGTAAAGTGCAGTATTTTCCTGTATAATCAAAGTCTATTTTCAGTAGAGATGCCATTAAACAACTAAGACCAGGAAGCCCTGTGGTTAGAGGAAACTTCTGTCACGTTTAGTGGTGGTTATTGGCAAAAAAAACTTGAGAAGTTTAATTGTACAGGAGAAGAAACAGCAAGCTAAAGAAAGCCTATCGGAATATCAGAGATAGAGAGAGAGCGCAAGAGGAAAAAATATATATTTGCTAGGGAATAGAATACATCTTAGTATGGTAATAGTATATATTACACAACACTCTGCTTGAATCTACAAATACAGAAGTTTATTTCTGTTTCATATTGTTTTCATTAAAACTACACAGGTTTCATTTGACTTGATTAAATGTATGCATTTTCTAACCAGAAGTTTTTGATAATTTTCACAAACATTTCATGGGCCAGATAATATTTTGTTAAATTAATATCTGAACATGCAATATATCAAAAGAAAGAAATCATATTTAAAAAAATATATATAATAATAATATATATATTCTCATAAAAAATGCAACATTTAGAGCAAAAAGCTGAACACAAAATGTTTTTTGTCAAAGACTACCTCTGAATGGGATTCAGAACGATTATCAAAACTCAGATAAAATAGATGTCCATCAACACCCGCAAAGCTTGCACAGTCATATACCTCATCCTGAATCAACATTTCATTCAGTAACATTAGGCAGTTTTCAATTTTTATTTTTATTTTACATTTACATGTATTCATTCAGGACACTTTTATCCAATGCAACTTACAAGTTGAGTAGGTGAATACAGAAAGTGATTAATCCTGATGATGCACAAGTACATAAGAGTGCTTACATTTTTTCAAGCAAATACAAGTAGTATAGGCCTGGAGAATAGAGGGACTAAAAGGAACACCCTTTTTTTTGGAACCCCTGAAATACCTATCTGTGAGATGGGATTCAAACCAGTGAAGCAGAGTTCCTGTGATGCCTAGTGATGAGAGGGTGGCCAGAAGGATATGATGATTAACAGTGTCAAAGGTTGTAGATAGATCTAAAAGAATAGATAACTGATTATTTTGAATCAGTTTTTTCACTCCTTAGAGCTTCAGTGACTGATACTAATGTAATCTCGGTTGAATCTTGAAGCCAGCCTGGTTTTATGTCCAACTGGTTATTCTGTGAGAGAGCTGATACCTGGTTAAAAATAACACGTTCAAGAGTTTTAGATATGAATGGTAGGAGAGAGACAGTTCGGTAATTAGCAACACGTGTTGCATTTAATGTGGGTTTTTTCAGCAGTGTGGTTACATGTTTGAGTGCGGTAGGGCAGATTCCTGTATGAAGAAATGTGTTTATGATGTGAGTGAGTACTGGTAAAAAGTGTAGGAGAGATGGTTTGTAGAAGGTGTGAGGGGATGGGGTCTAAAGGGCAGGTGGTTGAATGGCTGGAAAGGAGGAGTAGATCTACCTCTGTGAGTGGAGAGAAGGTTTCTTGTTGTATCTGTGGTCGGTCTAAGTTCATGTGTGTGTGGAGCTGAGAACTGACTGCTGATCGTTACTGTTTTTTTTAAATAAAGAAATTAGTGAAATCATTGGTAGTTAAAGAGGTAGAGGCTGGTGGTGGAGGGGGACAGAGGAGAGAGTTGAATGTTTTGAAAGGTATACGTGAGATAGAATAGCTTTTCATCTTAGTGTGGAAATGCAAAGATTTAGCAGTATGGATCGCAGTAAAAAAGGTAGAGAGCAGATATTGATACATACTCAGGTCTGTTATTTTTGCTATTTTCTCTCGGCTGTCCAGTTTGGTCCGGTGTTCACGTACAACATCAGTTAGCCAGGTGTTAGAAGTAGTAGCACAGAAAGCAGACAGATATTGTGTAGAAAAGAAGATAGAGTGGAACATAAAGTGTCTGTTGCAGTATTCACATCCAGAGATGAGAATTGCTTGGGTGAAGGAATAGAGGATTAAACAACAGAGGAAAGATTGAAAGGAGAGAATAGGTTTTGACTGAAAGTGACTGGTTGGTGTTCCAGAAGCATGAAGTTGCATATGAAATGTAAAGAAATGGTCAGACACATACAAAGGTTGTACCAGAGTGTTAGTGATGCTGTTGCATGTGTAGAGTTGTCAAGTCGAGTTGGTTGTCTGATTTGTGAGTACCTGTGGTGATGAGTCGTTTGAGATCAAATGAGGCTAGGAGAGAGACTGCATCACTAATACTAACTAATCGCTAACACTGGTAAAACCTTTGCATGTTTCTGACCAATTATTCATTACATTTCATAAGCAACTTAAAACTTCTGGAACACCAAACCCTCTAGGCTAGCACGTGCTACTAAACCTGTACCTAGGATTTAAAAATAGAGTGCATGGCACAGTTTCGAATGTTTTGGAGAAGCAAGTTCCACAACTGAGGAGCAGTGGAGCTAAAAGCTCAAGATCCCATGGAAACAAGACGTATGCGCAGAGGTACTAAAGGCAGTATGGATGAGGATCTGAGGATTCGAGAGGGAGTGTGTGTAGAAAGCAGATCAGTGAAATATGATGGAGCCAGGTTATGCAATGTCTTGTAAACTAGAAGGAATTTTTTTAATTCAATGTGCTGTTTAACAAGAGGCCAGTGCATTTATGTGGATATGTAATCCAGTTTTGGTGTTCTAGAAATTAGTCGTGCAGCTGAGTTCTGCACTAACTGTAACTTGTGTAGAAGTTTATGTGGAAGGCCATAAAAGAGAGCATTGCAGTAATCAATACGTGAAGTAACCAGAGCATGAACAAGGAAGACAGTGCTCCTCAATGAGAGGAAAGAATGGAGGCGACTGATGTTACAGATGTGATAATAAGCCGACCGAGTAATGTTTTTAATATGACCTTCGAAAGATAAAGTATTGTCAAGGATAACACCCTGTCTCTTAACTTTTGAAAGACCAACTATAGAATCATGTATGCACATAGAAAAACCACTGGTCTTAGACAGATTATTTTTTGTTCTGACAAGTAGTATTTCTGTTTTACTGCTGTTTAGCTTGAGAAAATTACTCGAAAACCAGGTTTTAACTTCAAACAAACAGTTAGAAAGAGAGGATGGAAGAAGTTCAGAAGCAGGCTTGATAGAGCTGTGTATCGTCGTTGTAACAGTGAAAGTTAATTCCATGTTTCCTAAAAAGGTTTCCCAGCGGAAGTAAATAGATGATAAATAATAAAGGGCCCAGAACTAATTCCTGTGGGACAGCTGTGGTGATAGGTGCCGGTTTGGATCTAAACTGGCTTAGTTGGACAAATTGTGTACGACCAGTGAGATAAACCAAGTTAAAGAAGTGCCTTCAATACCAATGGACTGCAATCTCTCTAGCAGAATTTCATGAGAAATACTGTCGAATGCTGAATCAAGAAGAATTAATATAGATAAGAGTCCTGAGTCAGCTGCTATAAATAGATCATTAGAGATTTTGACAAGGACCATCTCAATGCTCTAGTGCACATATGTCAAAGCCAAGGCCCGCGGGCCAAACCAGCAGCCCGCAGATATTATGTACACACCAAAACACACCAAAAATGTCCCACAATGCAACGGTAACGCACCGAGCGGGAGGCGGCTTTATTTCCTTATTTACTAGCGGTCATTAGCATAACAGCAAAAAGCCTACCCATCAACAATGGCAAAACGAAAGGTGGACGCCGAGAAACGGGGGTTTCAAACAAGGTGGGAGTCTGAGTACACGCTGGAAAACCCGTGTGCCTTCTGTGTGGAGAAAGTGTGGCGGTGATGAAAGAGTATAATCTGAGACGACATCATGAAACAAAACACACAGACAAAAACGAGAATATGGAACAACGGCTACAGATGGTGGAGGAATTAAAACGAGGCCTTAAATCTCGCCAGGGTCTGTTCAGAAAAGCCAATTCACAAAGCGAGGCTGCAGTCAAGGCCAGTTTTATTTTAGCAGAGGAGATCGCTAAATCATCCCGGCCGTTTACAGAGGGGGACTTCATAAAAGACTGTATACTTAAAGTTTGTGACGAAGTTTGCCCGGACAAAAGACAGCTCTTTTTGAACGTCAGCCTGAGCAGAAATACCATTGCTGAGCGAATAGACCAGCTGTCTATAAATCTAAAGGAGCAGCTTTATAAAAAGGGAAAATATTTCATCGCATACTCCCTGGCTGTCGATGAGAGCACTGACATTTCTGACATTGCCCAGTTGTCAATTTTCATCCGCGGAGTGGACTCTAGCCTAAACGTGACAGAGGAGTTGCTGGCGTTACGTCCTATGCATGGAACAAGATGTGTGAACGAGATGGAGCTGCCTTGGCAAGAACTCGTGGGTTTAACAACAGATGGAGCACCTGCGATGTGTGGACATAGGAGTGGACTGGTGGCAAAGATACGGGAGAAGATGCAGCAGGAAAACGACACCGGTGAGCTGACAGCTTATCACTGTATCATTCACCAGGAGTCGTTGTGTGGTAAAGCCTTGAAAATGGAACATGTAATGAGCACCATCATGCACGCAGTTAACTTTATCAGAGCCAAAGGGTTAAATCACCGCCAGTTCAAGGCATTTCTGAGCGAGTTAGAGGCGGAGCATGGTGATTTGCCCTATCACAGTGAGGTGCGGTGGTTAAGCCAGGGAAAGGTGCTGCACAGATGTTTCGAGCTTCGTGAGGAGATTTGTCTGTTTTTGGACAGCAAAGGGAAAGACACAACACAACTCAGAAACAAAGGGTTTTTGTGTGAAATGACTTTTCTCTGCGACATTACGAGCCATCTGAATGCAATGAACCTGGGTCGGGGTCGTGTCATCTCTGATATGTACAGTACTGTCAAGGCGTTTCAAACCAAACTGACTCTATGGGAGGCACAAATGCGTAAAGAAAACTTGAGCCACTTTCCTAGCTGCCAGACCATGAAATATCAGCTCTCTACCAGTGTGTTTCCGAGCGCAGAGTTTGCTGATAAAATTAGTGTACTTGCCGCTGAATTCCGACCCCGATTTGCGTACTTTGAAGCACAAAAAAGCAGGTTTGCACTGCTCAGCAATCCATTTGCAGTTGACGTAGAAACCTCACCGCCAACCCTCCAAATGGAGTTGATCGAACTACAATGCAATGATGCGCTGAAGGCAAAATACGCAGCAGTGGGCGCTGCTGAGTTTGCGCGCTTCCTCCCCGACACAATGCCCCAGCTGTGTTTGGCAGCACATACCTGTATGAATACCTTTTTTCATTAATGAAGCTGAACAAAACCTCACACAGAAGTCGACTTACTGCTGAACAGCTTCAGCTCAGAGCCTGACCCCGAACCACCAAATATCATCAGCCTCAAAAAAGTGAACATTACTGTGCAATAACATATTTAGAGTTTTACTCTGTTCAAATTTAAAAGTTAAATAATATTTGTTTTCACTGCACATATGACTTTTCCTTGAAGAACGTCTTGTTTCTGGTTCATAGATTTTTTTACTTTTTTATTGTATTTCAATGCAATATATATATATATATATATATATATATATATTGTTTTTTTTTGTTTTTTTTTTATCAGTGGAGTGAATGGCAGAAAATTGCTGATATTATTTATTTCTTTAAAGTTGCTTAAATTCAGCCCACTTTTGTTAAATGAAAAAATATAGCTGATGGTGCCTTGAATAATATCACTTTGTTCATTCAATGTTCATGTTCTGAGGTGTTTTTGTATTGACATATTTGTCTTTTGTGCTGGCCTGTTGATTTTTTACAAAAAAAAATTTTTTTTTCAAATTACTGACATAGTCATAAGAAAATATTGCTTTATTTATCTAATCGTAATATATTTGTTAGGTTTTCAGTAGGTCAAATTTTGATTTCAATGAACATTCGGACAGTCCGGCCCTCGACTTGTAGCAAAATGTTTTATTTGGCCCTCCGTCCATTTGACTTTGACACCCCTGCTCTAGTGGGAATGAAACCCTGATTTAAATTGTTCATAAAGGTTGTTAACTGAAAGGTTATTTTGTCCCTGGATGCAACAACCTTTTCCAAAACTTTAGATAGGAATGTCAGATTGGAGATTAAATTATTAAATTAAAAATAAAATTAAAAATGATTACAAGGTCTTGATTTTACGATAGTGATCATTTCTGAGCGTTTATTCCTTTGTCTGTTATCCTGATTCTGACCTTGGACTGTACCCTGTTATATGAACCTTGCCGGTTGTCCCGACCATTGCTTGTCTATCTGAATTGTGTTTGTTTGCTGCCTGCCTCGACCTAAACACATCCCTGTTTCTGATTCTGCCTGTCCCTTCCTGTATGCTGACTGTTTTCTGTAATAAACTGCAGATGGAACCTTAATCGGCTGACTCCTCATTACAGAAGACCTTGCCACTCACCGATCCAGCAGCTATCACGCAATTATCTTCAGAACTATCAGTACAAAGTAACCAGCTCGCCTCACATCAACACCAGCTCACACTAACAAAGGGGAGAAGGATGGCAGCGGAGTATGCGATTTTGTACTAGTATGTATATTTTCGTACATTGGCGGCTCAAACTAATTGGGTAGAGGACACTTTGAAGCTGTTGTTCAGAAGGGGGCTTTCTCAGGACCTTCAGACAGAGTTGGCCTGTCGTGATGAGGGGAGATCATTGAGTGAGTTTATCGAACTTTCAATACAGATCGATAATCTAATCCACTCGCGGCTATCCACTCGCTCTGTATTCACTGACACTCCCATCACATGCTCCACACCGATGGAGCTTGGGCATACACACATAACACCGCCGAAATGCCAAAGACGAATCCAGTGTCATCTATGCATGTACTGTGGCCGAGCAGGACACCTGAAAAATTAATGCCCTGTCTGTTCTACATCACCAAAACCCAAAGTGGTGAGTGCACCTCAACAGTCTAACTGTCTCTCTTGTCTTAAAATAGCAGTGAAGGTAACTACTCAAGATCGGCACATTTCCACAACAGCTTTGTTCGATTCTGGAGCAGCTGGCAACTTCATGTCATACGAATTCGCTCAACAGCATAAACTCACTCTAAGTCTCTGCAGCTCTCCCCTGGCAGTAGAGGCGCTAGATGGACGTCCCATTGGAGAAGGAAGAGTTACACACATTACTGAGGAGGTGTCCATGCTGGTCGGAGTGTTACATACAGAAATCATCAGGTTCTACATAATCCGATCCCCACTTGATTCTATCATTCTTGGTCTACCCTGGCTACGTCTACACCAGGGGTCTCAAACTCAAATTACCCGGGGGCCGCAGGAAGCAGAGTTTGGGTGAGGCAGGGCCGCATCAAGAATTCAACAAAAAAAAAAAAAATTCTCAAACGTCATTATTGACAGTTCTTTAACTTCAATGGGTTCTTCTGAGCATGAACTGTCCTGAACATAAACAGAGTATTGAAGAACATGAAAGGTTCTTCTGAATATGACTTGTCTTGCCTACTTCTTGCTGCCAGAGACCTGCAGATCTTCCTCTCACACAGCTGAGCCACATTTGGCTTGAGAGAGGAAACAGTTGAGACTCTCAGTATAGCTTGAATATGATCGTCAGTAAGTAGACCTGGACGTGGACTTACTGAAGTTCAAGGTTGAGGAAAAAGTTACTAATTTTTTTCGAGATACTACGTCATTATTATGATAAACTGCCATTATTTTAAATCAATATTATAAGAAACGTTCTCATTATTTCGAGATATTAAGTCATTATTATGAAACTTTCTCATTTTTTCCAGATACTAAGTCATTAATGTGAGAAACTTTCTCATTTTTTCGAGATACAAAGTCATTATTATGAGAAACCCTCTCATTATTATGACTTAAATAAAATAAAAAAATTCTCAAATGTGGCGGAAACGGGCTTCCATACTTTCCTGATGACATGAACATCGTACCATTTGTATGTGGTAGAAAATACTGAGACTGCTACCGGGCTGATAATTATCAGCTGGGACTGTGGGATATCATTAATAAATGTACTATATACAAACAATGAGATGCAGCCACGGAGGCGTTATTTACTGGATTTTATTTTCTATATTATAATACTGATGTCCCGCAAATCAGCCCATTTCAAATGATGGAAAAACAAAATCAAAATACAAGCCGCATGACGCTAAATCCAACGCCGATAACAGTAACATTCACTTCATCCAGCTTAAAGTCAAACATGCTCAATTTCAAACACAATAAGAAGTAATAATTCTATGACGGCTTTGACAAATGTGATATCTAATTTTCTCTGTCTGCCTCAAGCCCGGCTGATGCCCCGCCCCCGGGAGTCATTTACTCCACTGTGATTGGCCCCCGGAGTAATTTACTCCACTGTGATTGGCCCCCGGGAGTCATGTACTCCACTGTGATTGGTTGGCTTGTACAGCTCCAGCTCGCATGAAAAAGGAACCTTTCGCACACACACGCAACGCGGTAAAGCGCTATTCATTAAAAACTCGCGGGCCACACTTACATTAAACTTTCATATGGTCCGGCGGGCCACAAAATATTGTTTCGCGGGCCGCATGTTTGAGACCCCTGGTCTACACAATCCTCACATCTCATGGAAGGATGAACAAATTGTCCAGTGGGGCTCAGACTGCCAGAGGAACTGTCTCACTCACATCTCTCCTCTACCCGTGCAGATCACTAACGTCAAGGAACGCACCTCCGTCATTCCTGAGTTACCCACAGAATACTCTGATTTAACTGAGGCCTTCAGTAAAGCAAAAGCATCTCAACCCCCACCAGTCAGTCATTTTCCCTCTGTCACAACCCGAATCTGAGGCCATGAAGTCCTACATTGAGGAAGAACTAGCAAAGGGCTTCATTAGACCCTCCACGTCCCCAGCATCAGCTGGGTTCTTCTTCGTTAAAAAGAAGGATGGCGGCCTAAGACCCTGCATTGATTATTCAAGATTCAAGAGTTTTATTTGTCACATACACAGATATATTGGATACACAGCTGGCAGTGAAATGTGAACAAGTCCGATCCATGGACAGTGCAAATTAACAGTTATAAAAAATAAAAAAAAACTTAAAATAAAATATAAAAAAAATTACAAAAAACACAAGAGGAAATTACAAAAGAAATAAGATAAAAAGTACTATGTATGTGTAGAATTATAAATCAAGTGAAGGGTGAAATAAAATAAGTGGAATAAGCTGTGCAAGAATAATTATGTGCAAATAAGTTATCACAGGTTTTTACACAGTAACAATGAGAACAAAGTGCAGTGCAGTGTCAGTATAATGTCAGTGTGTGTATGTTTATCCTGGAATGAGGTGAAGTCACGTGATGTTAGTGACAGCGTTCAAGAGTCTGATGGCCTGGGGGAAGAAACTCCTCCTAAGTCTCTCAGTTTTGGACATCAGGCTTCGGAAGCGCTTACCAGAGGGCAGCCGGATGAAGTGAGGGTTTGTAATAAGTGTCCTTGATTATTTTTGTAGCTCTACTTTTGCACCGTTTGAAACCCTGGATTTCCTCAGCTGGTGCAGGTGGTACAGTCTTTTCCTGGCTTTTTTTCACCTGTGTGGGGATGTGTGCAGTCCAGGTCAGGTCCTGAGATGTTTACACCCAGGTACTTGAAGCTGCTCACTCTCTCTACTGGTGTCCCGCAGATCATAAGAGGGGAGTATGACCGTTGCTGTCTCTTCCTGAAGTCCACAATCAGTTCTTTGGTCTTGCTAACATTCAGAAAAAGGCAGTTGTCCTGGCACCAAGATTTCAGATGCTCCACCTCGTCCAAGTATGCGGTCTCATTTTTTTTGTTGGTAATGAGGCCCAGGACAACAGTATCATCCGCAAAGTATGATATACAGTAATACCTCGGTTTATGAGTTTAATTTGTTCCAAGAGCGAGCTCGTAAACCAAAATGCTCGTACACCAAAACAAATTTCCCCATAAGAATGCACTAAAAATCAATTAATTCGTTCCACATGACCACAAATGCCCATTTTAAATATTTGTTTGGTTTTACCCTATTAATTGCAGTTAAAATTGTAACCATTAAGATCTCATATAAATACGAATTAATAATTGACAATTAAACCCTAGAAATACTTGACAATTTACTGTAATGCACGTCAGGTTTGAGCAGCCAGCTTGGAGGAGAGAGAGGAGGGAGGAGAGGGGAGCGGGGAAAGCAAGGATAAAAGCAAATGAGTGAATTTATTATAATAGTGCAGAAAACAAAGAGTGATAATCCAGAGTTAAAGTCGTGGAACATGGGAGCCTCGAACGAACGAATTCGCGGGAGCCGGGAGAGAACGAATTCGCGGGAGCCTCGAAAGAACGAATTCGCGGGAGCCGTGAACGAACGAATTCGCGGGAGCCTCGAACGAACGAATTCGCCGGAGCCTCGAACGTACGAATTCGCGGGAGCCGCAAACGAACGAATTCGCGGGAGCCTCGAACGAACGAATTCGCGGGAGCCTCGAAGGAACGAATTCGCGGCAGCTGCAAGAGAACGAATTTGCGGGAGCCGCGAGAGAACTAGGGGAGCTCGGGGCACAAAGTAACGTGGAGTAAATAATAACAGCGATTTTTTTAGATAGTTGCAGGGGCATAAATGTGAAGTGCTAAAGTGCTTTTCACCACACTGTTTGCACACGTCTTCTGGACATTTTTCGAGAAATTTCATAGAAGTTTGGATGAGAACCACAGGAAAAACTCTTTTGGCAGCATGTAAATATTTTTTTGTTATAGTAGTTGTTTTTCGATTTTCAAAGAATGTGTGAAAGATTGTTAGTCTAATCTTATATTGTTATGATTACCATCTTCTTGGCTAAAAGATGGTACCATTTTGAAAGACGTGAAAAACACATAGTGGCTGCTATCCGGTCCTGAAGTAAACAAGACAGCGCGGGGTTAGTTGTAACACTAAGCGGCATTGAACAAGTTACATCAATAATCATATATTTTGCATTGTATTAACCTATTAAAACTTTTTCATGTCATTACATTGTTCAAAACACAACAAATGTAAAAAAAAATAAAGGAAAAAAGTTATGCTTATGATCATCAAGACGCAACTTTTTTAAACAAATAAAAATACGTGAATGAACTTGCATTGGATAACATGGTGTTACAACTAACCCGCTGTCTGTTAAAACGAGCCCCGCTCACGGGGTAAGAAGTCACATTTTACTCCTTGCGCTTTTGCCGATACTGCAGAGAAACAGCAGGTCCGACGAACATGAAAACAGTGCTCATTTGTAGGAGAGGCTTATATGTTGTTTGTATAAGAATATGGTTTGTCTAACCCTATTACTTTGTTTATTATTTGGCTAAAACCGTGTATATTTCACTACGTGAACAATATTGATGACAATTAATTAATGTTTAGAATATGAGGTAAAAACTTCTGTAAATCACTTATAAAAATATCACTGTGGTGAATGATAGAGCCAATTAATGAGTTAAGGGGTTCTAAAAGGGGTTGGAACCTCCTGACTGTGTTATGAGAGGCTGTCATTAGGATATTTCATGTAAAAATGCGCACAAGGATGCTGAGCGTTAGGACTTTTTCCACACAGAACTGCGCATGGGTGAGGAAATTTTTTTCTTGTACGCTGATACAATGCTCGTACACCGATTCGACCCTCCTTGCTCGTACACCGATTTGCTCGTATACCAAGTCGCTCGTAAACCGAGGTATTACTGTACTATGATATACTATAGTCAATAAATAGCAGTCTTACATAGCTCCCACTCTTGCTGTCGATGTGTTTGAGGGAGGAGTGGAGGACGTGAGAGATGGCATCTTCAGTCTATCTATTGGGACGATAGGCAAACTGAAGAGGTTCCAAAGTGTCAGGAATGGAGGAGCAGATAATATTTTTGATGAGTCTCTCAAAGACCTTCATGACTATAGACGTGAGAGCCACTGGACGATAGTCATTTAGGCAAGAGGGTTTACTGTTCTTAGGGACAGGGATGATGGTGGATTCTTTGAAGGAGGTGGGGACAACAGATGTAGCGAGGGACTCATTGAAGATGGATGTGAAGAGCCCAGCGAGCTGATCAGCACAGGACCGCAGAACACGACCTGAAACACCATCTGGCCCAGCAGCTTTCCTAACATCTACGCGCTTGAGTGCCCTCCGAACCTCATCCTCCAAGAAAGAGATTACGTGATTGTTGCTGCTGTGAGTGATTCCCTCTGACGTGTCACTCGGTGGCGCCACGCTGCCGCGATTGCCATCAAAGTGGGCGTAGAAAGAATTTAACTCGTTCACAAGCAACGGATCAGCTCTCACCTCTGCAGAGGATTTAGATCCAAAGGCACAGATGGTCCTCAGTCCCTGCCACATCCGCCGGGAGTCGTTAAGCTGGAAATGAGACTCCACGCGATCCCTATAACGGAGCTTTGCGGCTTTAACGGCGCGTCGGAGAGCATAACAGGATGATTTATAATCACTCATATTTCCCTTGCTCTGTCAGTGTGTTGATGAAGCAGAGCGTCACATTCGTGAACTCGCTGACGTCAGATGAACTCGCCCGGAACATGTCCCAGTCGACGTCATCAAGAGCTGCCTGTAGCGCGATCTCTGAATGGGCTGACCAGTGTTTAACTTCCCTCCTAACCGGGGGTTCCTGAACAAGACTTTGTTTGTATTCAGGTGTGAGGAAAATGGCGGCATGGTCCGATTTGCTGGCAGTGAGCGAGCTTTATAGGCATTTTTAAACTTATCGCGGTCTTAATGACATAACCATCAAATTTCAATACCCTTTACCCTTTGTTCCATCTGAACTTGAATAAATTCGTCAGGCCAGATATTTCACTAAGCTTGATCTACGCAGTGCATATAACGGCCCTCTCCACCTCTTCAGGACATTATGAGTATCGGGTCCATCGGGTCATCGGGTCCCTTTGGCCTAGCTAACACTCCTTCTGTTTTCCAGTCATTCATCAATGACGATTTACGTGATATACTGGACAGATGGGTAATAGTATATGTCGATGACATTTTTGTCTACTCCACTTCTTTCAAAGAGCATGTCCAGCATGTAAGAGCAGTACTCAAACGAAAGCAGAAAAGTGTGAATTCCATCAGACATTGACCACCTTCATGGGATACATCATCAGTCAAGAGGGGGTGGCAATGGATGAGCACAAAGTAAAGGCTGTACTGTACTGGCCTCAGCCACGTACTGTGAAAGAGCTACAACGATTCCTGGGGTTCGCTAACTTTTACAGACGCTTCATCAGGAACTTCAGCACTGTAGCTGCTCCGCTCACCGCCATGACCAAGTGCTCTCCCTCACGGCTCATCTGGACACAGGAGGCTGAACAGGCATTCAAAGACCTCAAGGCACATTTTACCTCGGCACCCATTCTCCATCATCCCGACCCCGGTCTTCCTTTCATCGTGGAGGTAGATGCTTCCAGCACAGGCATAGGGGCTATTCTCTCTCAGTGTCAGGGTTCCCAGCTAAAATGTTCCCATGCGCTTTCTTTTCCAAAAAACTAACCCCCGTAGAAAGGAACTATGACATTGGTAACCATGAACTCCTGGCCATGAAGGCCGCCCTAGAGGAGTGGCGCCACTGGTTGGAGGGAGCCCAACACCATTTCACAGTCATCACTGACCATAAGAACCAGTGTTCTTAAGAACCAATATCTACGTTCAGCGAAGTGACTAAATACTCATCAGGCAAGATGGTCTCTGTTCTTCACTCGATTTAATTCCATTGTTACTTACAGTCCTGGAACCAAGAATACCAAAGCTGATGCAAGTCTCGCCAACTTGAGGACCCAATTTCTGAGGAGACTGAGGAAAATATTATTCCTGAAACCATGCTTGTTGCCCCTGTACAATGGGACATCATGACAGAGATCACTCAACTCAATCTCCAGAGTCCACACAACCTCACGTTCGTTCCTGAACCTTTGCGCGAGAAACTACTCCATCAAGTACATGCCACTCCAACTTACCATCTTCTCACAAATAAATTCTGGTGGCCCACAATGTCTCCAGATACCTCAAAGTTTGTGAAGAACTGCACCCTTTACAATAAATCCAAAACCCCTCGACAGATTCCAACTGGTTTACTGCTGCCTCTACCTGTTTCTCAGCATCCTTGGTCTCATATCGCCATTGATTTCATTACTGACCTCCCCAGTTCCCTGGGCAACACCACTGTCTTGACAGTTGTCGATCGTTTTTCTAAAGCCTGTCACCTCATACCTCTACCCAAACCCCCCACTGCATTCGAGACAGCTGAAGCATTATGTAATTATGTAAATTTTGTTTTTCGTATCTATGGACTGCCTGAAGATATCGTTTCTGACAGAGGCCATCAATTCACCTCCAGAGTATGTTCAGCCTTCTTTCAGCAACTCAATGTGAACATCAGCCTGACCTCTGGATACCACCCACAGAGCTGACTGGAGTCGTAATCTAATGTGGGCAGAATATGCTCAGAATTCTCTTCGGAAACCCGCCACCGCTACCAACCACCTTTGTTCCCCTGGTCCGGTGAACCTACTGCCCTACCCTCAGTCAATGAGCGGCTTCAGCGGAGTGAGGAAAAATGGAATCAAGCACGCATCCACCTCTTACATGCAGTAAGTAGATAGGCGCAACAAGCCAATCGTCACCAGCGTCCAGGCCCAGCGTACACTCCCGGACTGTGGGTTTGGCTATCCACCAGAGACCTCTGCCTCAAACTTCCCTGCCGTGAGCTCAACCCTAGGTATGTGGGTCCTTTCAAAATTTTGAAACAAATTACTCCAGTGTCCTTTCATTTAAATTTGTCCACTAATTACCGCATTTCTCCCACATTTCATGTTTCACTTCTGAAACCTGCTGCTGATCCGGGAGGAGAGCCAAAGAGCAACCCCCTCAACCCATTCTGGTCGACGGTGAGGAGAAGTATCAAGTTCACGAGTTGCTCGACTCCAGACGCCGGGGCAATACTTTACAGCAGGGGTCGGGAACCTATGGCTCGCGAGCCATATATGGCTCTTTTGATTGCTGCATATGGCTCTTTTGTAAATGCCGAAATGTCAATGTTTTTAATGTTCCGGAATGAGATGGTACAACATTGGTTGTATTAAATAATGTTAAGCAGGTTAGTTTACTTTAATGAGCAGAACAATTTACATATTGTTGGATGCCAAAGCCATGAAGGCAAGATAAAAAATCCTTAGTATATTATTTATGTTGTCCACATGTATATTAAAGGCTCCAGCCACAATCAAATTAACAGACAGATAACTGATGAAAGTTAAAAAGACTGAAAAGTCATTTAAAAAGTCATTTTTGGCCTTAGGTGGTCGATAAACATTAACGAACAAAGTTGGTAATGGACCATTAATTAGTAAAACAATGCATTTGAATGAAGTGAATTCAGGCACAGTTACTTGCGAGACTTTCCACTTCTCGTTATATATTACAGCAAGTCCTCCGCCGGGACCTGATGTGCAGGGTTTGTAAACATAACCCGGAGAAGTAGATTGATCAAGCTGAGCAAACTCATCTTTTTGCTGTCAAGTCTCAGTTAAACAGAGAAAGTCAAATTTACGATCAGACAGGAAGGGCATGCAGCACCGGACCTTTATTTGAGAGTGATCGCAAGTTCCATAGACCGAAAGAAAGGATGTTACTTTCAGTATCCGAAGATGATGACCTGGCGAGGCACGCTAGCTCGCTTTGGTTGACGGAACGAGTGTTTTTTCTTATGGGACGGAATTTTGTACACCAAAATGATTGGTATGTTGTTAGAGTCATCAATGCAGCCAATACCAGTAATTCAGTAATCCTCATATTCCAACTCAGGTTGAGTACAGTTGATAGTTAATAGTTAGTCTTTAATAACAATAAAAAAACCTATGGCCCTACAAACGTGTTTTAAAACCCACGTTAGCCAGCACATTGAGCAGCCAAGCCAATTCACAGCAAGCATATGGACAGGGCAAACCTTACTCAGACCACCTCAGCCAAAAACAAGCTTGTGAACTAACAACCGATAATCCGAAAGAAAGTATTAACTTACTCAGGGAAGACGGAAGAGCAGCCCATTACACAGTGGTGAAAGCTCGCATTTGGCAGGTAAGACCAATGAGAGTAAAAATAAGAGAAAAATTAACCAAAAGAAAAAAAATGAAAATATCTAATCCGGAGAACAGTGGCAGCAAGACACATCAGCGTTCGCTCACCCGGACGTTTCAGCAATCGACCAAAAGTCAACCAGCGTACCTCTAACTTGAAAAAATATGCGACTTCAGTGACCAGCTATATTAACAAATGCATTGATGATATCACCACACACTCAAACCAGAAGCTGGGGATGATGGCAGAAGTGTGTACGCTACTGAGAACCCAAGACTCTGCATTCAGGGCAGGTGACAAAGCTGGCCTAAGCATAGCAATGACCAAACTGTCCTGAGCCATCAGAAAAGCAAAGCGCACACATGCTCAGAGAATCCGCAGCCACTTCACGACCAGCAGAAACACGCAATAAATGTGAAAGGGCATCCAGAGTACAACCAACTACAGATCAACTCCACCTGCCTGTGACAGTGATGCCTGTGACACCTCCCAGATGTGCTGAACGATTTCTATGCTCGGTTTGAAAACCAAATTGGTATAACGGTGAGGAAGACCACACTCACCCCCAGTGACCAGGTGCTGTGTCTAACCACAGCTGATGTAAGGAAGACCCTTGGAAGCCAGAAGGCATGAAAGGCGGCTGGACCAAACAACATCCCTGGTAGGGTGCTCAGGGGATGTGCAAACCAACTGACAGATGTGTTCACAAACATTTTCAACATCAATCTGAGCAGCACCATTGATCCAACATACTTCAAGACCACCACTATTGTCCCTGTGCCAAAGAAGTCCGCTCTGTCGTGCCTCAACAATTAACATCCCGTCGCACTATGAATTGCTTCGAGAGGTTTGTCTTGAGGCACATTAAGACCCTGCTGCCTCCCTCACTAGACCAAGTGATTTGCAATTTGTTTACAACCCCAGCTGCCCTCACTCACCTAGAAAAACACTCATGTTAAATTAATCTTCATTGAATTTCTGTTCAGCACTCAACACCATCATTCCTTAGCACCTGACTGATAAGCTAAACAGCTCCCTTTGTAACTGGATCCAGGACTTCTTGACTAGGAAACCTCAGTCAGTCCAGATCGGGAAAAGCATCTCCAGCACCACCACACTGGGGCCCCTCAGGACTGTGTGCAAGCACAATGTTGGGCACTGTAATATGCTCAGGCCCCTTCCTGTTTGCAGGAGTGATGAGATACTTAGCAGACTGTCCTATCTCAATTAAGGGATGTCTAAGTGGTGCCCGCAGAATAATATATTGTTTGTAGACAACTGGAAAAGTTTTTGAGACAGATATGCCCTGTTAAAAATAGATGGTATTCATCCATCCTGTGATGGTGTCATTCTTCTCTCCAGCAATATGGCACATAGTCTTACCTTTGAAATTTGACTAACTGGGTTCCAGGTCAGGAAACAGACAAAAATGACTTTCTGCTAGTTATCTCACATCACAGAGGTCAGATAAATCCCAACACAAAGAGACACTTCCATCAAGATATATTTATATAGACTGTATCTGTTCCCTGAGTTAGCAAATACAAAAACTCTTAAAACCTTTAAAGCAGGGGTCGGGAACCTATGGCTCGCAAGCCATATTTGGCTCTTTTGATGGCTGCATATGGCTATTTTGAGCTTATAGCTTCCAATGTGTTTATGCTTTTCTAAAAAGCAAGGGAAAACACAAAACCCAGATTGAAGTGCAAATGAGTGAATTTATTATAATAGTGCAGAAAACAAACAAAGTGATAATCCAGAGTGAAGGTCGTACAACCTGGAACACGGGAGATAGGGAGCATCATCCATACACAAATGGCAAAGTTTTGTTCCAGCATAGATAACATTTCTGAGCTTTATTATCCTGTCTTGTTAGGGGCCAAGCACCGAAGGTGCGAAGGCACCTATTGTTTCTGTTCCGGTTCTTATTATTATTAGGGGCCAAGCACCGAAGGTGCGGAGGCACCTATTGTTTTTGTTCCGGTTCCTATTATTAGGGGCCAAGCACCGAAGGTGCGGAGGCACCTATTGTTTCTGTTCCGGTTCTTATTATTATTCTTCATCTTCTTCTTCTTCCGCCATGAAAGTCTATGGCAGCCCATAGAACCGTATGCGGGAAAATGATGAAAGTTGGCACACTCATTAAGGACAGTCCAAACATTGGCCATAGCAAAATTGGAGTCTCTAACTCAATATCTCTAGCGCCACCAACTGTCCAAAGTTGCTCTCACGTTTATGCTAATAACTTTTGAACCGTATGACCTAGAAACAAAATTCTTATGTCCTCTGATTCCTTGGCTCAAGACGATTCGATTGCACCCTATGACGTCATTTTCCGTCATTAAATCTTTCCCGCCATTTTGAATTTTATGAAAAACCTACTTTTTCGAACTCCTCCTAGGCCGTTTTTCCGATTTCAACGAAAATTGAACCACATCATCTCCAGACAATGTGGACAAAAAGTTATCCAAAGAAAGTTGATATGTCAAACCGTTTACGAATAACTCGCGAAAGAATCCGACGTAATGGTCGCAAAAATGAATTTGAGGCTTTACCTCCGCAACGCATTAGCGTTTTCTGACCAAACTAGGTGTGTGTTATGTCAATCATGGTCTGAGGCTACCTGCAGAGTTTTGGCGCTGTGCCCCCTAGTGGTCAGGAGATATGAAAAAGTTAAATATTTGCTTATAACTTCTGAACGCTTTGGCCAAAAATAATAAAACTGGTCTCTTTAGATTCAGTGCATCATGCCGAGTCGTGCGATACCAAATTTTCCCATATCGGCCATTTTGAGCGTCGGCCATTTTGAATATTGTCATAAATTGCTATATTTAACAAAAATATTGGCGTATCGTTACGAAACTCAATATGTGTCTTCGGCACCTAACCTTGATACGACTCAAAAAGTTTCGAGGCAGCACCACCTTGTGGTCAAAAGTTATAACCAAATTTACAAATATGCTAATAACTTTTGAATACGTTAACCTATGGTAAAACAAATTATCTTTATACGTTCCTTGGGTCAAACCGAGAACACAGATACCAAATTTGTCATAGTCGGCCAAACTTCGTGTCCACCATGTTGTTTTTCTTTAAAAACCTACTTTTTCGAACTCCTCCCAGACCGTTTGTCCAATTTTCACCAAAATTAAACCACATCATCTCCAGACCATCATGACAAAAAGTTATATAAAGAAAGTTGATTCGCCAAACCGTTTTCGAATAACTCGCGAAAGAATTCAACACAATGGCCATAGAATTGAAAGCGAGGCTATATCTCCGTAACTCATTAGCGTATTCTGACCAAAATAGGTGTGTGTTATGTCAATCATGGTCTGAGGCGACCTGCAGAGTTTTGGCGCTCTGACCCCTAGTGGTCAGGAGATATTAAAAAACTGACATTTTTTTATTATAACTCCTGAACGCTTTGTCTAAAAATCATGAAACTGCTGTCTTTAGATCCAGTGGGTCATGCCGAGTCCTGTGATACCAAATTTTCCCATATCGGCCATTTTGAGCGTCTGCCATTTCGATTTTTCTTATAAGATGCTATGTTTAACAAACACATGACTTTAGTGCTCTGTCAGCAATGGTTTACCCAATTGAAAGCAAACTTTGCATGTGTCAATGTCACCACACTGTCAATGTACCACATGAATTGACACTACAATTTGGTTACAGCGCTGCCTGTTGGTTGAATGTGGTAAACCATTAAATCGAAATACTAAAGACCGTATTGTTGATTTTTCAGCCATTTAGACTTAAGTCATATTGAAATGTCTTTAGATTCTTACTGCCGTTGGTCTGATGATGCCAGCCATGTCGGCATGACATTTAATGCCCTCCTTGCGCTTGGCCCCGTGATGGCTTCTTCTTCTGCCATTGAAGTCTATGGCAGCCCATAGAACCGTAAACGGGAAAATGAAAAAAAGTTGGCACACTCATTAAGGACAGTCCAATCATTGACCATAGCAAAATTGAAGTCTCTAACTCAATATCTCTAGCGCCACCAACTGTCCAAAGTTGAACTAACGTTTATGCTAATAACTTTTGAACCGTATGACCTAGAAACAAAATTCTTTTGTCCACTGATTCCTTGGCTCAAGACGATTCGATTGCACTCTATGACGTCATTTTCCGTCATGAAATCTTTCCCGCCATTTTGAATTTTATGAAAAACCTACTTTTTCGAACTCCTCCTAGGCCGTTTTTCCGATTTCAACGAAAATTGAACCACATCATCTCCAGACAATGTGGACAAAAAGTTATCCAAAGAAAGTTGATATGTGAAACCGTTTACGAATAACTCGCGAAAGAATCCGACGTAATGGTCGCAAAAATGAAATTGAGGCTTTATCTCCGCAACGCATTAGCGTTTTCTGACCAAACTAGGTGTAGGTTATGTCAATCATGATATGAGGCTACCTGCAGAGTTTTGGCGCTGTGCCCCCTAGTGGTCAGGAGATATGAAAAAGTTAAATATTTGCTTATAACTTCTGAACGCTTTGGCCAAAAATAGTAAAATTGGTCTCTTTAGATTCAGTCCATCATGCCGAGTCGTGCGATACCAAATTTTCCCATATTGGCCATTTTGAGCGTCGGCCATTTTGAATATTGTCATAAATTGCTATATTTAACAAAGATATTGGCGTATCGTTACGAAACTCAATATGTGTCTTCGGCACCTAACCTTGATACGACTCAAAAAGTTTTGAGGCAGCACCCCCTTGTGGTAAAAAATTATAACCAAATTTACAAATATGCTAATAACTTTTGAGTGCGTTAACCTATGGTAAAACAAATTATCTTTATACGTTCCTTGGGTCAAACCGAGAACACAGATACCAAATTTGTCGTAGTCGGCCAAACTTCTTGTCTACCATGTTGTTTTTCTTTAAAAACCTACTTTTTCGAACTCCTCCCAGACCGTTTGTCCAATTTTCACCAAAATTAAACCACATCATCTCCAGACAATGTGGACAAAACGGTATATAAAGAAAGTTGATTCGTCAAACCGTTTACGAATAACTTGCAAAAGAATCTGAGGTAATAGTCGCCAAAATGAAATTGAGGCTTTATCTCCGCAATGCATTAGCCTTTTCTGACCAAACTAGGTGTGTGTTATGTCAATCATGGTCTGAGGCAACCTGCAGAGATTTGGCGCTGTGCCCCCTAGTGGTCAGAAGTTATGAAAAACTGACTTTTTTGCTTATAACTTCTGAACCCTTTGGCCAAAAATCATAAAACTGGTGTCTTTAGATCCAGTGGGTCATGCCGAGTCCTGTGATACCAAATATTCCCATATCGGCCATTTTGTGCGTCTGCCATTTCGATTTTTCTTATAAGATGCTATGTTTAACAAACACATGACTTTAGTGCTCTGTCAGCAATGATTTACCCAATTGAAAGCAAACTTTGCATGTGTCAATGTCACCACACTCTCAATGTACCACATGAATTGGCACTACAATTTGGTTACAGCGCTGCCTGTTGGTCGAACGTGATAAACCATTAAATCGAATTACTAAAGACCGTATTGTTGATTTTTCAGCCATTTAGACTTCAGTCATATTGAAATGTCTTTAGATTCTTACTGCCGTTGGTCTGATGATGCCAGCCATGTCGGCATGACATTTAATGCCCTCCTTGCGCTTGGCCCCGTGATGGCTGCTAGCAGCTATATTTAGGGGCCAAGCACCGAAGGTGCGGAGGCACCTATTGTTTTTGTTCCGGTTCCTATTATTATTAGGGGCCAAGCACCGAAGGTGCGGAGGCACCTATTGTTTTTGTTCCGGTTCTTATTATTAGGGGCCAAGCACCGAAGGTGCGAAGGCACCTATTGTTTCTGTTCCGGTTCTTATTATTAGGGGCCAAGCACCGAAGGTGCGGAGGCACTTATTGTTTCCGTTCCGGTTCTTTATTATTATTATTCATCTTCTTCTTCTTCTTCTTCTTCTTCTTCCGCCATGGAAGTCTATGGCAGGCCATAGAAGCGTTTGCAGGAAAATGATAAAATTTGGCACACTGATAGAGGACAAGCCAATCATTGACCAGAGCAAATTTGAAGTCTCTAACTCAATGTCTCTAGCGCCACCAACTGTCCAAAGTTGCACTCACGTTTACGTAAATAACTCTTGAACCGTATGTCCTAGAAACAAAATTCTTTCGTCCACTAATTCCTTGGCTCAAGACGATTCGATTGCACCCTATGACGTCATTTTCCGTCATGAAAATTTTCCCGCCATTTTGAATTTTAAGAAAAACCTACTTTTTCAAACTCCTCCTAGGCCGTTTGTCCGATTTTCACGAAAATTGAACCACATCATCTCCAGACTATGTGTACAAAAAGTTATTAAAAGAAAGTTGATTTGTCAAACCGTTTACGAATAACTTGCGAAAGAATTCGACAAAATGGCCGCAGAAATAAAAGCGAGGCTATATCTCCGCAACGCATTAGCGTATTCTGACCAAACTTGGTGTGTGTTATGGCAATGATGGTCTGAGGCTACATGCGGAGATTTGGCACTCTGCCCCCTAGTGGTCTGGAGATATGAAAATGTGAAATATTTGCTTAGAACTTCTGAACGCTTCGACCAATAATCATAAAACTGGTCTCGTTACATTCAGTGCATCATGCCGAGTCGTGCGATACCAAATTTTCCCATATCGGCCATTTTGAGGGTCGGCCATTTTGAATTTTGTCATAAATTGCTATATTTAACAAACACATTGGCGTATCGTTACAAAACTCGAGATGTGTCTTCGGGACCTGGGCCTGATAGGACACAAAAAGTTTTGAGGCAGCGCCACCTTGTGGTCAAAAGTTATAACCAAATTTACAAATATGCTAATAACTTTTGAATACATTAACCTATGGTAAAACAAATTATCTTTATACGTTCCTTGGGTCAAACCGAGAACACAGATACCAAATTTATCATAGTCGGCCAAACTTCCTGTCCGCCATGTTGTTTTTCTTTAAAAACCTACTTTTTCAAACTCCTCCCAGACCGTTTGTCCAATTTTCACCAAAATTGAATCATAACATCTTCAGACAATGCTGACAAAAAGTTATTAAAATAAAGTTGATTCGTCAAACAGGTTTCGATAAAATTGCGAACGAATTTGACCAAATGGCCACCAAATAAAGCGAGGCTATATCTCCGCAACGCATTAGCGTATTCTTACCAAACTTTCTGTGTGTCATGTCAATCATGGTCTGAGGCTACCTGCAGAGTTTTGGCGCTTTGCCCCCTAGTGGTCAGGAGATATGAAAATCTGACATTTTTGATTATAACTCCTGAATGCTTTGTCCAAAAATCATGAAACTGCTGTCTTTAGATTCAGTGCATCATGCCGAGTCCTGCGACAGCTATATTTAGGGGTTCAAACGCGAAGCGTTGAAAACCTATTGTAATTGTTAGGTTCTTATTATTATTAGGGGTTCAAACGCGAAGCGTTGAAAACCTATTGTAATTGTTAGGATTTTTATTATTATTATTATTATTCTGCCGTACTTCTTATCGTGCAGACCAAACCGTAATGTCTAGAGACTTGAAAGTTGGCCAGAAGGTAGGTCTCAATTTGGGGAGAACGTATCAAAATATGACCCCGATTGGCCAATAGGTGGCGCTACAGCGATCAAAATACCTAAATTGCTAATAACTCATAGACAGTTTGTCGTACACTCAAGTGTCTTATATCCCTGGAATCCTTGGCTCAAGACTTAAAAAATGTATATCTCCGATTTCATTTCCGCCTATAAAAATTTTCCGCCATTTTGAATTTTCTGAAAAAAAATTTTTTCGAACTCCTCATAGGCCGTTTGTCCAAATAATGTGAAACTTCACACATATCATCTAGAGACTCTCCTGACCAAAAGTTATTCAAATAATTTCGATCGGTGATTCAGGCTTGCAACAACACGCTAAAACGTTCGCATAGTGCGGAGACACTTTTGCTAAAATCGTAATAACTCTGGAACGCAAAGAGATAATCTCAACAAACTTCACATAGTCATGTATAAGGTAATTTTGTGGTCACACCAAAAAAACTGGGCCAGTTGACCACTTGGTGGCGCTATATTGTGAAAAAAACACTAAATCACCTGTACAGGGTCACATGTTTGTCTGATTGTTCTGAAACTTGTCATGCACGGTCTTTGTCCAATGGGCCATGATGATCTATGAGGATATTGGCGTATCTCAAAAAACATGGCCGTTATCGGCCAATGAAGTTTAAGCATAAATTAGACCAGCTTACCGAAGGTCGATCGGAACGAAACTCGATGGGTGTGTTTGACTCATGGCCCTAGTGGTCTGTCAGAATTTTGAAAAAAATCGGATACTAGTTGGCGCTAACGAGTTTTTTGCGTCTCTACTCACGTGTTGTTTCACGCATCCACACAATATTGATACCATATGATAGATCTCCTCATACTGAACAACTTTGCCTCAAGAACCACTGCTGTCAATCAAATTGTTTGTGAAATATTGGAGATTTTAGAAATTTCAACTTTTTCGAACTCGTCATAGGCCGTCACTACGATTGGCTTGAAAATTCACACGCATCATCTAGGGACACTCAAGGGAAAAAGTTATTCAAAGAATTTCGATTAGTTAAACCGTTCAGCAGATATAATTTTTCATATATTTCAGGTTTGGCCTATTGTGAATAAAAAGCCTATATATCTTGTCTACAAACAAGAAACTTCACAAAACTGTGTAAATGTTAAGAACAAGTCATTTTGAAGAAATGTGTTGGGTTTCATGTATTTCTGATGCTCATAGGGCTCACAATAAATTATAAACACTCTATATTTTAAAATCTTAGAAAATATGTAATACTACTTTTGTCCACAAGAGGCACCGTCAGGCTAGAAAATCTTTTCATGTGGAGAACAAGTCAGATTGACATAGACTGACATAACAGTTCAGATGATATGATGTGTGGTGTTAAACATATCCACACGATATTAATATAATTTGATAGATCTTCCTATAGTGAAAAAATGTGTAATATGATATGTCTATACATCGTTTACACAAACTAGAAACTTCATAAAGATGTGTTTATGTGGAGAACAAGTCAGATTGACATAGATCAACATTACAGTTCAGAAGTTCAGTTCGCAATATTACTATCATTTGATCTTCTCATTCTGAACATCTTTGAAAGATGTCTATACATTGTTTGCACAAAGTAGAAACTTCACAGAACTGTGCACATTAGGATAACTAGTCAGATTGACCACAAACAGTCATGACAGCTCAGATGGTCCCATAGAACCGTAAGCGGGAAAATGAAAAAAAGTTGGCACACTCATAAAGGAGAGTCTAATCATTGACCATAGCAAAATTGAAGTCTCTAACTCAATCTCTCTACCGCCACCAACTGTCCAAAGTTGCACTCACGTTTACGTAAATAACTTTTGAACCGTATGTCCTAGAAACAAAATTCTTTTGTCCACTGATTCCTTGGCTCAAGACGATTCGATTGCACCCTATGACGTCATTTTCCGTCATGAAAATTTTCCCGCCATTTTGAATTTTATGAAAAACCTACTTTGTCGAACTCCTCCTAGGCCGTTCGTCCGATGTTCACGAAAATTGAACCACATCATCTCCTGACAATGTTGACAAAACGATATATAAACAAAGTTGATTCGTCAAACCGTTTACGAATAACTCGTGAAAGAATCTGAGGTAAAAGTCGCCAAAATGAAATTGAGGCTTTATCTCCCCAATGCATTAGCCTTTTCTGACCAAACTAGGTGTGTGTTATGTCAATCATGGTTTGAGGCTACCTGCAGAGTTTTGGCGCTCTGCCCCCTAGTGGTCAGGAGATATGAAAAAGTGACATTTTTCCTTACAACTCCTGAACCCTTTGGCCAAAAATCATAAAACTGGTCTCGTTAGATTCAGTGCATCATGCCGAGTCGTGCGATACCAAATTTTCCCATATCGGCCATTTAGAGCGTCGGCCATTTTGAATATTGTCATAAATTGCTATATTTAACAAATGGATTGGCGTATCGTTACGAAACTCAATATGTGTCTTCGGCACCTAATCTTGATACGGCACAAAAAGTTTGGGGGCAGCGCCACCTTGTGGTCAAAAGTTATAACCAAATTTACAAATATGCTAATAACTTTTGATGACGTTAACCTATTGTAAAACAAATGGTCTTAATGTGTTCATTGGGTCAAGCCGAGACCATAGATACCAAATATGTTATATTCGGCCAAACCTCCGATTTGCCATGTTATTTTTCTTTAAAAACCTACTTTTTCGAACTCCTCCCAGACCGTTTGTCCAATTTTCACCAAAATTGAACCACATCATCTCCAGACCATCATGACAAAAAGTTATCCAAAGAAAGTTGATATGTCAAACCGTTTACGAATAACTCGCGAAAGAATCCGACGTAATGGTCGCAAAATTGAAATTGAGGCTTTATCTCCGCAATGCATTAGCCTTTTCTGACCAAACTAGGTGTGTGTTATGTCAATCATGGTCTGAGGCTACCTGCAGAGTTTTGGCGCTCTGCCCCCTAGTGGTCAGGAGATATTAAAAAACTGACATTTTTGATTATAACTCCTGAACGCTTTGTCTAAAAATCATGAAACTGCTGTCTTTAGATCCAGTTGGTCATGCCGAGTCCTGTGATACCACATTTTCCCATATCGGCCATTTTGAGCATCTGCCATTTCGATTTTTCTTATAAGATGCTATGTTTAACAAACACATGACTTTAGTGCTGTCAGCAATGGTTTACCCAATTGAAAGCAAACTTTGCATGTGTCAATGTCACCACACTCTCAATGTACCACACACTACAATTTGGTTACAGCGCTGCCTGTTGGTTGAATGCGATAAACCATTAAATCGAATTGCTAAAGACCGTATTGTTGGTTTTTCAGCCATTTAGACTTAAGTCATATTGAAATGTCTTTAGATTCTTACTGCCGTTGGTCTGATGATGCCAGTCATGTCGGCATGACATTTAATGCCCTCCTTGCGCTTGGCCCCGTGATGGCTGCTAGCAGCTATATTTATTATTATTCTTCTTCTGCCATTGAAGTCTATGACAGCCCATAGAACCGTAAGCGGGAAAATGAAAAAAAGTTGGCACACTGATAAAGGAGAGTCCAATCATTGACCATAGCAAAATTGAAGTCTCTAACTCAATCTCTCTAGCGCCACCAACTGTCCAAAGTTGCACTCACGTTTACGTAAATAACTTTTGAACCGTATGTCCTAGAAACAAAATTCTTTTGTCCACTGATTCCTTGGCTCAAGACGATTCGATTGCACCCTATGACGTCATTTTCCGTCATGAAGATTTTCCCGCCATTTTGAATTTTATGAAAAACCTACTTTGTCGAACTCCTCCTAGGCCGTTCGTCCGATGTTCACGAAAATTGAACCACATCATCTCCCGACAATGTGGACAAAACGATATATAAAGAAAGTTGATTCGTCAAACCGTTTACGAATAACTCGCGAAAGAATCTGAGGTAAAAGTCGCCAAAATGAAATTGAGGCTTTATCTCCCCAATGCATTAGCCTTTTCTGACCAAACTAGGTGTGTGTTATGTCAATCATGGTTTGAGGCTACCTGCAGAGTTTTGGCGCTGTGCCCCCTAGTGGTCAGGAGTTATCAAAAACTGACTTTTTTGCTTATAACTTCTGAACCCTTTGGCCAAAAATCATGAAACTGGTCTCTTTAGATCCAGTGGGTCATGCCGAGTCCTGTGATAGCAAATATTCCCATATCGGGCATTTTGAGCGTCTGCCATTTCGATTTTTCTTATAAGATGCTATGTTTAACAAACACATGACTTTAGTGCTCTGTCAGCCATGGTTTACCCAATTTACCCAATGTACCACATGAATTGACACTACAATTTGGTTACAGCGCTGCCTGTTGGTCGAACGTGATAAACCATTAAATCGAACTACTAAAGACCGTATTGTTGATTTTTCAGCCATTTAGACTTAAGTCATATTGAAATGTCTTTAGATTCTTACTGCCGTTGGTCTGATGATGCCAGCCATGTCGGCATGACATTTAATGCCCTCCTTGCGCTTGGCCCCGTGATGGCTGCTAGCAGCTATATTTATTCTTCATCTTCTTCCGCCATGGGAGTCTATGACAGCCCATAGAACCGTAAGCGGGAAAATGAAAAAAAGTTGGCACACTCATTAAAGACAGTCCAATCATTGACCATAACAAATTTGAAGTCTCTAACTCAATATCTCTAGCGCCACCAACTGTCCAAAGTTGAACTAACGTTTATGCTAATAACTTTTGAACCGTATGACCTAGAAACAAAATTCTTATGTCCACTGATTCCTTGGCTCACGACGATTCGATTGCACCCTATGACGTCATTTTCCGTCATGAAATTTTTCCCGCCATTTTGAATTTTATGAAAAACCTACTTTTTCGAACTCCTCCTAGGCCGTTTCTCCGATTTCAACGAAAATTGAACCACATCATCTCCAGACCATGTGGACAAAAAGTTATCCAAAGAAAGTTGATATGTCAAACAGTTTACGAATAACTCGCGAAAGAATCCGACGTAATGGTCGCAAAAATGAAATTGAGGCTTTATCTCCGCAACGCATTAGCGTTTTCTGACCAAACTAGGTGTGTGTTATGTCAATCATGATCTGAGGCTACCTGCAGAGTTTTGGCGCTGTGCCCCCTAGTGGTCAGGAGATATGAAAAAGTTAAATATTTGCTTATAACTTCTGAACGCTTTGGCCAAAAATAATAAAACTGGTCTCTTTAGATTCAGTGCATCATGCCGAGTCGTGCGATACCAAATTTTCCCATATCGGCCATTTTGAGCGTCGGGCATTTTGAATATTGTCATAAATTGCTATATTTAACAAAGATATTGGCGTATCGTTACGAAACTCAATATGTGTCTTCGGCACCTAACCTTGATACGACTCAAAAAGTTTCGAGGCAGCACCCCCTTGTGGTCAAAAATTATAACCAAATTTACAAATATGCTAATAACTTTTGAGTGCGTTAACCTATGGTAAAACAAATTATCTTTATACGTTCCTTGGGTCAATCCAAGAACATAGATACCAAATTTGTCATAGTCGGCCAAACTTCTTGTCCACCATGTTGTTTTTCTTTAAAAACCTACTTTTTCGAACTCCTCCCAGACCGTTTGTCCAATTTTCACCAAAATTAAACGCTATGTTTAACAAACACATGACTTTAGTGCTCTGTCAGCAATGGTTTACCCAATTGAAAGCAAACTTTGCATGTGTCAATGTCACCACACTCTCAATGTACCACATGAATTGACACTACAATTTGGTTACAGCGCTGCCTGTTGGTTGAACGTGATAAACCATTAAATCGAATTACTAAAGACCGTATTGTTGATTTTTCAGCCATTTAGACTTAAGTCATATTGAAATGTCTTTAGATTCTTACTGCCGTTGGTCTGATGATGCCAGCCATGTCGGCATGACATTTAATGCCCTCCTTGCGCTTGGCCCCGTGATGGCTGCTAGCAGCTATATTTAGGGGCCAAGCACCGAAGGTGCGGAGGCACCTATTGTAATTGTTCCGGTTCTTTATTATTATTATTCATCTTCTTCTTCTTCTTCTTCTTCTTCTTCCGCCATGGAAGTCTATGTAAGGCCATAGAACCGTTTGCGGGAAAATGATAAAATTTGGCACACTGATAGAGGACAAGCCAATCATTGACCATAGCAAATTTGAAGTCTCTAACTCGATGTCTCTAGCGCCACCAACTGTCCAAAGTTGCACTCACGTTTACGTAAATAACTCTTGAACCGTATGTCCTAGAAACAAAATTCTTTCGTCCACTAATTCCTTGGCTCAAGACGATTCGATTGCACCCTATGACGTCATTTTCCGTCATGAAAAATTTCCCGCCATTTTGAATTTTACGAAAAACCTACTTTTTCGAACTCCTCCTAGGCCGTTTTTCCGATTTCAACGAAAATTGAACCACATCATCTCCAGACAATGTGGAAAAAAAGTTATCCAAAGAAAGTTGATATGTCAAACCGTTTACGAATAACTCGCGAAAGAATCCGACGTAATGGTCGCAAAAATGAAATTGAGGCTTTATCTCCGCAACGCATTAGCGTTTTCTGACCAAACTAGGTGTGTGTTATGTCAATCATGATCTGAGGCTACCTGCAGAGTTTTGGCGCTGTGCCCCCTAGTGGTCAAGAGATATGAAAAAGTTAAATATTTGCTTATAACTTCTGAACGCTTTGGCCAAAAATAATAAAACTGGTCTCTTTAGATTCAGTGCATCATGCCGAGTCGTGCGATACCAAATTTTCCCATATCGGCCATTTTGAGCGTCGGCCATTTTGAATATTGTCATAAATTGCTATATTTAAAAAAGATATTGGCGTATCGTTACGAAACTCAATATGTGTCTTCGGCACCTAACCTTGATACGACTCAAAAAGTTTCGAGGCAGCACCCCCTTGTGGTCAAAAATTATAACCAAATTTACAAATATGCTAATAACTTTTGAGTGCGTTAACCTATGGTAAAACAAATTATCTTTATACGTTCCTTGGGTCAATCCGAGAACACAGATACCAAATTTGTCATAGTCGGCCAAACTTCTTGTCCACCATGTTGTTTTTCTTTAAAAACCTACTTTTTCGAACTCCTCCCAGACCGTTTGTCCAATTTTCAACAAAATTAAACCACATCATTTCCAGACCATCTTGACAAAAAGTTATCCAAAGAAAGTTGATATGTCAAACCGTTTACGAATAACTCGCGAAAGAATCCGACGTAATGGTTGCAAAAATGAAATTGAGGCTTTATCTCCGCAACGCATTAGCGTTTTCTGACCAAACTAGGTGTGTGTTATGTCAATCATGGTTTGAGGCTACCTGCAGAGATTTGGCGCTCTGCCCCCTAGTGGTCAGGAGATATCAAAAAACTGACATTTTTGATTATAACTCCTGAACGCTTTGTCTAAAAATCATGAAACTGGTCTCTTTAGATCCAGTGGGTCATGCCGAGTCCTGTGATACCAAATTTTCCCATATCGGCCATTTTGAGCGTCTGCCATTTCGATTTTTCTTGTAAGAAGCTATGTTTAACAAACACATGACTTTAGTGGTCTGTCAGCAATGGTTTACCCAATTGAAAGCAAACTTTGCATGTGTCAATGTCACCACACTCTCAATGTACCACATGAATTGACACTACAATTTGGTTACAGCGCTGCCTGTTGGTTGAATGTGATTAAACCATTAAATCGAATTGCTAAAAACCGTATTGTTGGTTTTTCAGCCATTTAGACTTAAGTCATATTGAAATGTCTTTAGATTCTTACTGCCGTTGGTCTGATGATGCCAGCCATGTCGGCATGACATTTAATGCCCTCCTTGCGCTTGGCCCCGTGATGGCTGCTAGCAGCTATATTTATTATTATTATTCTTCTTCTGCCATTGAAGTCTATGACAGCCCATAGAACCGTAAGCGGGAAAATGAAAAAAAGTTGGCACACTCATAAAGGAGAGTCCAATCATTGACCATAGCAAAATTGAAGTCTCTAACTCAATCTCTCTAGCGCCACCAACTGTCCAAAGTTGCACTCACGTTTACGTAAATAACTTTTGAACCGTATGTCCTAGAAACAAAATTCTTTTGTCCACTGATTCCTTGGCTCAAGACGATTCGATTGCACCCTATGACGTCATTTTCCGTCATGAAAATTTTCCCGCCATTTTGAATTTTATGAAAAACCTACTTTGTCGAACTCCTCCTAGGCCGTTCGTCCGATGTTCACGAAAATTGAACCACATCATCTCCTGACAATGTGGACAAAACGATATATAAAGAAAGTTGATTCGTCAAACCGTTTACGAATAACTCGCGAAAGAATCTGAGGTAAAAGTCGCCAAAATGAAATTGAGGCTTTATCTCCCCAATGCATTAGCCTTTTCTGACCAAACTAGGTGTGTGTTATGTCAATCATGGTTTGAGGCTACCTGCAGAGTTTTGGCGCTGTGCCCCCTAGTGGTCAGGAGTTATCAAAAACTGACTTTTTTGCTTATAACTTCTGAACCCTTTGGCCAAAAATCATGAAACTGGTCTCTTTAGATCCAGTGGGTCATGCCGAGTCCTGTGATACCAAATATTCCCATATCGGCCATTTTGAGCGTCTGCCATTTCGATTTTTCTTATAAGATGCTATGTTTAACAAACACATGACTTTAGTGCTCTGTCAGCAATGGTTTACCCAATTGAAAGCAAACTTTGCATGTGTCAATGTCACCACACTCTCAATGTACCACACACTACAATTTGGTTACAGCGCTGCCTGTTGGTTGAATGCGATAAACCATTAAATCGAATTGCTAAAGACCGTATTGTTGGTTTTTCAGCCATTTAGACTTAAGTCATATTGAAATGTCTTTAGATTCTTACTGCCGTTGGTCTGATGATGCCAGCCATGTCGGCATGACATTTAATGCCCTCCTTGCGCTTGGCCCCGTGATGGCTGCTAGCAGCTATATTTATTATTCTTCTTCTTGTGCCATGGGAGTCTATGACAGCCCATAGAACCGTAAGCGGGAAAATGAAAAAAAGTTGGCACACTCATAAAGGACAGTCCAATCATTGACCATAGCAAAATTGAAGTCTCTAACTCAATCTCTATAGCGCCACCAACTGTCCAAAGTTGCACTCACGTTTACGTTAATAACTTTTGAACCGTATGTCCTAGAAACAAAATTTTTATGTCCACTGATTCCTTGGCTCAAGACGATTCGATTGCACCATATGACGTCATTTTCCGTCATGAATATTTTCCCGCCATTTTGAATTTTATGAAAAACCTACTTTTTCGAACTCCTCCTAGGCCGTTTGTCCGATTTTCACGAAAATTGAACCACATCATCTCCAGACCATGGTGACAAAAAGTTATCCAAAGAAAGTTGAAATGTCAAACCGTTTATGAATAACTCACGAAAGAATCCGACGTAATGATCGCAAAAATGAACTTGAGGCTATATCTCCACAACGCATTAGCGTTTTCTGACCAAACTCGGTGTGTGTTATGTCAATCATGGTCTGAGGCTACCTGCAGAGTTTTGGCGCTGTGCCCCCTAGTGGTCAGGAGATATGAAAAAGTGACATTTTTCCTTACAACTCCTGAACGCTTTGTCCAAAAATCTTAAAACTGGTCTCGTTAGATTCAGTGCATCATGCCGAGTCGTGCGATACCAAATTTTCCCATATCGGCCATTTAGAGCGTCGGCCATTTTGAATATTGTCATAAATTGCTATATTTAACAAATGGATTAGCGTATCGTTACGAAACTCAATATGTGTCTTTGGCACCTAACATTGATACGGCACAAAAAGTTTGGGGGCAGCGCCACCTTGTGGTCAAAAGTTATAACCAAATTTACAAATATGCTAATAACTTTTGATGACGTTAACCTATTGTAAAACAAATGGTCTTAATGTGTTCATTGGGTCAAGCCGAGACCATAGATACCAAATATGTCATATTCGGCCAAACCTCCGATTTGCCATGTTATTTTTCTTTAAAAACCTACTTTTTCGAACTCCTCCCAGACCGTTTGTCCAATTTTCACCAAAATTGAACCACATCATCTCCAGACCATCATGACCAAAAGTTATCCAAAGAAAGTTGATATGTCAAACCGTTTACGAATAACTCGCGAAAGAATCCAACGTAATGGTCGCAAAAATGAAATTGAGGCTTTATCTCCGCAACGCATTAGCGTTTTCTGACCAAACTAGGTGTGTGTTATGTCAATCATGGTCTGAGGCTACCTGCAGAGTTTTGGCGCTCTGCCCCCTAGTGGTCAGGAGATATTAAAAAACTGACTTTTTTGATTATAACTCCTGAACCCTTTGGCCAAAAATCATGAAACTGGTCTCTTTAGATCCAGTGGGTCATGCCGAGTCCTGTGATACCAAATTTTCCCATATCGGCCATTTTGAGCGTCTGCCATTTCGATTTTTCTTATAAGATTCTTTGTTTAACAAACACATGGCTTTAGTGGTCTGTCAGCAATGGTTTACCCAATTGAAAGCAAACTTTGCATGTGTCAATGTCACCACACTCTCAATGTACCACATGAATTGACACTACAATTTGGTTACAGCGCTGCCTGTTGATTGAATGTGATAAACCATTAAATCGAAATACTAAAGACCGTATTGTTGATTTTTCAGCCATTTAGACTTAAGTCATATTGAAATGTCTTTAGATTCTTACTGCCGTTGGTCTGATGACGCCAGCCATGTCGGCATGACATTTAATGCCCTCCTTGCGCTTGGCCCCGTGATGGCTGCTAGCAGCTATATTTAGGGGCCAAGCACCGAAGGTGCGGAGGCACCTATTGTTTTTGTTCCGGTTCTTATTATTATTATTAGGGGTTCAAACGCGAAGCGTTGAAAACCTATTGTAATTGTTAGGATTTTTATTATTATTATTATTATTATTATTATTCTTCTGCCGTAATGCGTCTTGTGCAGACCAAACCGTAAGGTCTAGAGACTTGAAACTTTGTCAGATGGTAGGTCTCAATTTGGGGAGAATGTATCAAAATATGACGCAAATCGGGCTATAGGTGGCGCTACAGCGACTACAAACGCGTACATGTTCATAACTCGTAAACCGTTTGTCGTACACTCAAGTGTCTTATATCTCTGGAATCCTTGGCTCAAGACTTAAAAAATGTATATCTCCGATTTCATTTCCGCCTATAAAAATTTTCCGCCATTTTGAATTTTCTGAAAAAAAAAGTTTTCGAACTCCTCATAGACCGTTTGTCCAAATAACGCGAAACTTCACACATATCATCTAGAGACTCTCATGACCAAAAGTTATTCAAATAATTTTGACCGGTGATTCACGCTTGCAACGACACGCTAAAACGTTCGCATAAGGCGGAGACACTTTTGCTAAAATTGTAATAGCTCTGGAACGCAAAGAGATAATCTCACTAAACTTCACATAGTCATGTATAAGCTCAATTTGTGGTCACACCAAAAAAACTGCGATGATTGACCACTTGGTGGCGCTATATTGCGAAAAAAACACTCAATCACCTGTACAGGGTCACATGGTAGTCCGATTGACCTGAGACTTGTCATGCACGGTCTTTGTCCAAGGGTCCATGATGGTCTATGAGGACATTGGTGTATCTCAAAAAACATGACCGTCATCAGCCAATGAACTTTGAGCATCAATTAGACCAGCTTAACGAAGGTCGATCGGAACGAAACTCGATGGGCGTGTTTGACTCATGGCCCTAGTGGTCTGTCAGAATTTTGAAGAAAATCGGACACTAGTTGGCGCTAAAGAGTTTTTTGCGTCTCTACTCACGTGGTGTTTCACGCATTTACAAAATATTGACTTCATCTGATAGATCTCCTCATACTGAACAACTTTGCCTCAAGAACCACTGCTGTCAATCAAATTGTTTGCGAAATATTGGAGATTTTTGAAATTTCAAATTTTTCGAACTCGTCATAGGCCGTCAATCTCACTGTCTTGAAAATTCACATGCATCATCTAGGGACACTCAAGGCAAAAAGTTGTCAAAGGATTTTCGATTAGTTAAACCGTTCAGCAGATACAATTTTTCATATATTTCTGATTTGGCCTATTGTGATTAAAATGTCTATATATCTTGTCCAAAAACAAGAAACTTCACAAAACTGTGTAAATGTTAAGAACCAGACATTATGAAGAAACTTGTGAGGTTTCATGTATTTCTGATGCTCGTACGGCTCACAATAAATTATAAACCATCTACATTTTAAAATCTTAGTAAAGCTGTAATACTAGTTTTGTCCACAAGAGAAACGTCACAGATCTGTGAACATGTTAAGAACAAGTCATTTAGAAGAAATGTGTCAGGTCTCATGTATTTCTGATGCTCATAGGGCTCACAATAAATTACAAATGATCTACATTTTAAAATCTTAGAAAAGCTGTAATACTACTTTTGTCCACAAGAGGCACCATCAGGCTAGAAAATCTTTTTATGTGGAGAACAAGTCAGATTGACATAGACTGACATAAACCGACAGAACAGTTCAGATGTTCAGTTCACAATATTAATATCATTTAATCCTCTCAGTCTGAACATCTTTGAAAGATGTCTATTCATTGTTTGCACAGAGTAGAAAGTTCACAGAACTGTGCTCATTAGGAAAACTAGTCAGATTGACAAAAAAAGGTCATAACAGTTCAAATGATATGACGTGTAGTGTTAAACATATCCACATTGTTATCATTTGATAGATCTTCCCATACTGAAATTTTTTTGTAACGTCTATATATCATTTAGACAAACTAGAAACTTCATAAAGCTCTGTTTATGTGGAGAACAAGTCAGATTGACATAGACCGACATAACAGTTCATATGTTCAGTTCACAATGTCAATATCATTTGATCTTCTCATTCTGAACATCTTTGAAAGATGTCTATACATTGTTTGTACAGAGTAGAAACTTCACAGAACTGTGCACATCAGGAGAACTAGTCAGATTGACCACAAACCGTCTTGACAGCTCAAATGGTCTTGCGACGTTTGAACCCCGCACTCACGTTTACGTAAATAACTTTTGAACCGTATGTCCTAGAAACAAAATTCTTTTGTCCACTGATTCCTTGGCTCAAGACGATTCGATTGCACCCTATGACGTCATTTTCCGTCATGAAAATTTTCCCGCCATTTTGAATTTTATGAAAAACCTACTTTGTCGAACTCCTCCTAGGCCGTTCGTCCGATCTTCACGAAAATTGAACCACATCATCTCCCGACAATGTGGACAAAACGATATATAAAGAAAGTTGATTCGACAAACCGTTTACGAATAACTCGCGAAAGAATCCGAGGTAAAAGTCGCCAAATTGAAACTGAGGCTTTATCTCCGCAATGCATTAGTCTTTTCTGACCAAACTAGGTGTGTGTTATGTCAATCATGGTCTGAGGCTACCTGCAGAGTTTTGGCGCTCTGCCCCCTAGTGGTCAGGAGTTATGAAAAACTGACTTTTTTGCTTATAACTTCTGAACCCTTTGGCCAAAAAACATGAAACTGGTCTCTTTAGATCCAGTGGGTCATGCCGAGTCCTGTGATACCAAATATTCCCATATCGGCCATTTTGAGCGTCTGCCATTTCGATTTTTCTTATAAGATGCTAAGTTTAACAAACACATGACTTTAGTGCTCTGTCAGCAATGGTTTACCCAATTGAAAGCAAACTTTGCATGTGTCAGTCACCACACTCTCAATGTACCACATGAATTGACACTACAATTTGGTTACAGCGCTGCCTGTTGGTTGAATGTGATAAACCATTAAATCGAAATACTAAAGACCGTATTGTTGATTTTTCAGCCATTTAGACTTAAGTCATATTGAAATGTCTTTAGATTCTTACTGCCGTTGGTCTGATGATGCAAGCCATGTCGGCATAACATGTAATGCCCTCCTTGCGCTTGGCCCCGTGATGGCTGCTAGCAGCTATATTTATTATTATTATTCTTCTTCTGCCATTGAAGTCTATGACAGCCCATAGAACCGTAAGCGGGAAAATGAAAAAAAGTTGGCACACTCATAAAGGAGAGTCTAATCATTGACCATAGCAAAATTGAAGTCTCTAACTCAATCTCTCTACCGCCACCAACTGTCCAAAGTTGCACTCACGTTTACGTAAATAACTTTTGAACCGTATGTCCTAGAAACAAAATTCTTTTGTCCACTGATTCCTTGGCTCAAGACGATTCGATTGCACCCTATGACGTCATTTTCCGTCATGAAAATTTTCCCGCCATTTTGAATTTTATGAAAAACCTACTTTGTCGAACTCCTCCTAGGCCGTTCGTCCGATGTTCACGAAAATTGAACCACATCATCTCCTGACAATGTGGACAAAACGATATATAAACAAAGTTGATTCGTCAAACCGTTTACGAATAACTCGTGAAAGAATCTGAGGTAAAAGTCGCCAAAATGAAATTGAGGCTTTATCTCCCCAATGCATTAGCCTTTTCTGACCAAACTAGGTGTGTGTTATGTCAATCATGGTTTGAGGCTACCTGCAGAGTTTTGGCGCTGTGCCCCCTAGTGGTCAGGAGTTATCAAAAACTGACTTTTTTGCTTATAACTTCTGAACCCTTTGGCCAAAAATCATGAAACTGGTCTCTTTAGATCCAGTGGGTCATGCCGAGTCCTGTGATACCAAATATTCCCATATCGGCCATTTTGAGCGTCTGCCATTTCGATTTTTCTTATAAGATGCTATGTTTAACAAACACTTGACTTTAGTGCTCTGTCAGCAATGGTTTACCCAATTGAAAGCAAACTTTGCATGTGTCAATGTCACCACACTCTCAATGTACCACACACTACAATTTGGTTACAGCGCTGCCTGTTGGTTGAATGCGATAAACCATTAAATCGAATTGCTAAAGACCGTATTGTTGGTTTTTCAGCCATTTAGACTTAAGCCATATTGAAATGTCTTTAGATTTTTACTGCCGTTGGTCTGATGATGCCAGTCATGTCGGCATGACATTTAATGCCCTCCTTGCGCTTGGCCCCGTGATGGCTGCTAGCAGCTATATTTATTCTTCTTCTGCCATTGAAGTCTATGGCAGCCCATAGAACCGTAAACGGGAAAATGAAAAAAAGTTGGCACACTCATAAAGGACAGTCCAATCATTGACCATAGCAAAATTGAAGTCTCTAACTCAATCTCTATAGCGCCACCAACGGTCCAAAGTTGCACTCACGTTTACGTAAATAACTTTTGAACCGTATGACCTAGAAACAAAATTCTTATGTCCACTGATTCCTTGGCTCAAGACGATTCAATTGCACCCTATGACGTCATTTTCCGTCATGAAATTTTTCCCGCCATTTTGAATTTTATGAAAAACCTACTTTTTCGAACTCCTCCTAGGCCGTTTTTCCGATTTCAACGAAAATTGAACCACATCATCTCCAGACAATGTGGACAAAAAGTTATCCAAAGAAAGTTGATATGTCAAACCGTTTACGAATAACTCGCGAAAGAATCTGACGTACTGGTCGCAAAAATGAAATTGAGGCTTTATCTCCGCAACGCATTAGCGTTTTCGGACCAAACTAGGTGTGTGTTATGTCAATCATGGTCTGAGGCTACCTGCAGAGTTTTGGCGCTGTGCCCCCTAGTGGTCAGGAGATATGAAAAAGTGAAATATTTGCTTATAACTTCTGAACGCTTTGGCCAAAAATAATAAAACTGGTCTCTTTAGATTCAGTGCATCATGCCAAGTCGTGCGATACCAAATTTTCCCATATCGGCCATTTTGAGCGTCGGCCATTTTGAAAATTGTCATAAATTGCTATATTTAACAAAGATATTGGCATATCGTTACGAAACTCAATATGTGTCTTCGGCACCTAACCTTGATACGACTCAAAAAGTTTCGAGGCAGGACCCCCTTGTGGTCAAAAATTATAACCAAATTTACAAATATGCTAATAACTTTTGAGTGCGTTAACCTATGGTAAAACAAATTATCTTTATACGTTCCTTGGGTCAAACCGAGAACACAGATACCAAATTTGTCATAGTCGGCCAAACTTCTTGTCCACCATGTTGTTTTTCTTTAAAAACCTACTTTTTCGAACTCCTCCCAGACCGTTTGTCCAATTTTCACCAAAATTAAACCACATCATCTCCAGACCATCGTGACAAAAAGTTATCCAAAGAAAGTTGATATGTCAAACCGTTTACGAATAACTCGCGAAAGAATCCGACGTAATGGTTGCAAAAATGAAATTGAGGCTTTATCTCTGCAACGCATTAGCGTTTTCTGACCAAACTAGGTGTGTGTTATGTCAATCATGGTCTGAGGCCACCTGCAGAGTTTTGGCGCTCTGCCTCCTAGTGGTCAGGAGATATTAAAAAATTACATTTTTGATTATAACTCCTGAACGCTTTGTCTAAAAATCATGAAACTGCTGTCTTTAGATCCAGTGGGTCATGCCGAGTCCTGTGATACCAAATTTTCCCATATCGGCCATTTTGAGCGTCTGCCATTTCGATTTTTCTTATAAGATGCTATGTTTAACAAACACATGACTTCAGTGCCCACCAACTGTCCAAAGTTGAACTAACGTTTATGCTAATAACTTTTGAACCGTATGACCTAGAAACAAAATTCTTATGTCCACTGATTCCTTGGCTCAAGACGATTCGATTGCACCCTATGACGTCATTTTCCGTCATGAAATTTTTCCCGCCATTTTGAATTTTATGAAAAACCTACTTTTTCGAACTCCTCCTAGGCCGTTTTTCCGATTTTAACGAAAATTGAACCACATCATCTCCAGACCATGTGGACAAAAAGTTATCCAAAGAAAGTTGATATGTCAAACCATTTACGAATAACTCGCGAAAGAATCCGACGTAATGGTCGCAAAAATGAAATTGAGGCTTTATCTCCGCAACGCATTAGCGTTTTCTGACCAAACTAGGTGTGTGTTATGTCAATCATGATCTGAGGCTACATGCAGAGTTTTGGCGCTGTGCCCCCTAGTGGTCAGGAGATATGAAAAAGTTAAATATTTGCTTATAACTTCTGAACGCTTTGGCCAAAAATAATAAAACTGGTCTCTTTAGATTCAGTGCATCATGCCGAGTCGTGCGATACCAAATTTTCCCATATCGGCCATTTTGAGCGTCGGCCATTTTGAATATTGTCATAAATTGCTATATTTAACAAAGATATTGGCGTATCGTTACGAAACTCAATATGTGTCTTCGGCACCTAACCTTGATACGACTCAAAAAGTTTCAAGGCAGCACCCCCTTGTGGTCAAAAATTATAACCAAATTTACAAATATGGTAATAACTTTTGAGTGCGTTAACCTATGGTAAAACAAATTATCTTTATACGTTCCTTGGGTCAAACCAAGAACACAGATACCAAATTTGTCATAGTCGGCCAAACTTCTTGTCCACCATGTTGTTTTTCTTTAAAAACCTACTTTTTCGAACTCCTCCCAGACCGTTTGTCCAATTTTCACCAAAATTAAACCACATCATCTCCAGACCATCATGACAAAAAGTTATCCAAAGAAAGTTGATATGTCAAACCGCTTACGAATAACTCGCGAAAGAATCCGACGTAATGGTCGCAAAAATGAAATTGAGGCTTTATCTCCGCAACGCATTAGTGTTTTCTGACCAAACTAGGTGTGTGTTATGTCAATCATGGTCTGAGGCTACCTGCAGAGTTTTGGCGTTCTGCCCCCTAGTGGTCAGGAGATATTAAAAAACTGACATTTTTGATTATAACTCCTGAACGCTTTGTCTAAAAATCATGAAACTGCTGTCTTTAGATCCAGTGGGTCATGCCAAGTCCTGTGATACCAAATTTTCCCATATCGGCCATTTTGAGCGTCTGCCATTTCGATTTATCTTATAAGATGGTATGTTTAACAAACACATGACTTTAGTGCTCTGTCAGCAATGGTTTACCCAATTGAAAGCAAACTTTGCATGTGTCAATGTCACCACACTCTCAATATACCACATGAATTGACACTACAATTTGGTTACAGCGCTGCCTGTTGGTTGAATGTGATAAACCATTAAATCAAATTACTAAAGACCGTATTGTTGATTTTTCAGCCATTTAGACTTAAGTCATATTGAAATGTCTTTAGATTCCTACTGCCGTTGGTCTGATGATGCCAGCCATGTCGGCATGACATTTAATGCCCTCCTTGCGCTTGGCCCCGTGATGGCTGCTAGCAGCTATATTTTCTACTGTTACCGATTCTGCCTGTTACCCGTGTTTGTTTCTTTTCTGCCTGTCCTGACCTGTGCCTGGATTATCGCTTGTGAATGTTATCTGCCCGTCTTGACTTCCCCGCCTGGTTTATCGTTTATGTATGCTCTCTGTTTGTCCTGACCATCTGCCTGTACGACTTAATAAAGACTACTCTTAAATTGGATCCCTGCCTGTGAGTACCTATTGTTACACACATGCACATACACAATTATAGTACATGTATTCAGTGTGATACGTGTGATATCAAATAAAATGTGTTTTTAATGATACGTTTTTACAGACAGTAGCGGCATGTGCGGAGGAGGGAGGGAGGGAGGGAGAGGTTGGTACGGAGATTCCATATCATACCTTACACTAACACTACATAACTTAAATTAACATCAATTAGCTTATGTTGCCTGTTTTTACTTTTCTATTTTCTATTATTGTTTAGATTTTTTTTCGATTTGTATTGTTTTTGAATACTCTTTGTAACTTTTTTTGTTTAGTAAAAACTGTAATTTTCTTGAATAGCAAGAACTAAGCTGTAGCAAGTCTGAGCCTCAAGGGAAATGGTGCAGGATCTATGTGTGCGTGAATCGTGTTATGATCAAACATACATAAATCTGCACAAAAGGGAATTTGGATATTAACAATTAATTATAACAATTATCAATATATATGGCTTGATTTGGCTTGTAGAATTTCTTTTAATTCTAGAATTGAGTTCAAAAGGAAGGGTAATTGTCCAGCAATTATTTACCTTATAAAACTCTGGAAAGGTTTCTTTTGGTCACAAAGAATGATTTTTCTGTTAATTTGTAACAAGGATTGGTCACCGTAAAAGTGACTTATGGATAAGCAATTCAGAGGCAATCACGTGTGAATATATATATTTTAATAATTGACAAACAATAAACAAAACATACACAGATTAATTGAAAAAGGGAAGAAGAGAGAATAAGAGAGAGAGTAGGAGAGAGAGAGACAAAGAAAGGTAGTATTACAGACAAGAACCTATTGAGAACAAGCCAGAAATCAGACCAACTTATTGACTCTTAAAAACTCTTAAACGATCGTTAAGGGATACTTGCATATGATTCTTTCGTGGCTGGTCACGAAACTCGTGTACATGAGGAAGTCTGCGATCTGGTCCGTGTTTGGAAACTTGCCGGGTGGGTCCATTGGGATCCGCGGTTAGTTCAAATTTGGTTCTTTGTCTTGTAATGTCCTTTGTGGAAAATGGCGCGCAGGAGGATCCAATAATCCGCGCCGGAGAAGAGAAGAAGATGCAGGAAGAGAAAGAGTTGCAAGAGGAAGAGGTTCAAGAGAGTGAGAGGAAGGAGGGGCAAGAAGAAGAGAAGAGTTTGATGCATCATAGTACCACAAAACACACATAGACGGTCTAAAAATTGATGGCTACATTAACTCTTAAAATGAAGGCAAGGTAAAGATTGACGTGGTTTACATAAGTAATTACTGATCATAAGCTTCTAAATTATCAAACACATCTAAAATGGCTATCACAAAAAGCATGCATACATATAGGCAAATATAGCACATCTGAAATGACAGATAACTTAGTTAAAGTCACATGGCACGTTCTTGTGTGTTTTTGGCATTTGTCTGTGTGAGGATGGGAGCTTTATGACTCTGTGGAATGCAGAGGGAGAGACGGTGCAGGAGGATGGTTTGTGTTTTAGGGGTGTTAAACTGTCAGTTCAGAGACTCCACGGAGCCCATCCTGTCGAATCACTTTTTCAATCAAAGAATTAATCTGATCG